>CAWUFW010000779.1:0-2400000 GCA_963921515.1 Calotriton arnoldi
GCTAGAGAGCCGGCGGACAAGATGGCCACACTTTAGGGAGGCTCTGTCAGCCCGGGGGCATTATCCTCCAACATCCTGTGCACACAGGGCGACTACACGCTTTGTAATTCAAGATTTCTGCTCGTAAGCACAGCGAGCGGTTAGGAAACTGCTTTGGAGCAGCCGCTGAGCAGTTGCCATAGCGGCCCATTCCTGATTCCAGCCCATCTTCACGAGGCGGATCGCAAGATGGCGGCGCCCTTGTGCTGAAAAGGGGGGCCTGTGCCCTCGGCCGTCCCTGATCCGGGGCCATGTGCCCTAGACCATGGTTTACTGCTGCGCCGGTGACCACTGACGGAGATTGCGGTGGGGGCCCGGTGCGATCAAATCACCTCGCTGCATTCTGACAGAGACGCCAGCCCGGGTGACTGTTGGAGATCGCGCGAGGTCACCTGAGGCTCCACTGCCCTGCTCCCGCGGCCTGCGGCAAAGGTGAGAGCGGCCTGAGGGACTATACTGCTGTGGGGGAGAGGTCGCTGGGTCGGAGTGACTTGGTGGCGTGAAGTGTGCTGCGAAATTTTGCTCGGCTGCACGGACTGTACGCGATTGAGCCGCAGCCCTGGACCTGGGCCGTTTAAGCTTTAGCCTAGTGTGGGCAGAGAGAAATCCTCGAACCGGAGGGCTGCTCTGGACCCCTGCAGGGAGCATCACGGCGGTTGGAGGGTGCGCATCTACTGCTGCAGGTGCAGTGATCCTCTCGGAAATAGGGGCTACTCAATCTGCTGAGAGAAGAGGATGAGTGGGCAACTACATGTCACTGGCAGCCTGATTACCGGTTGCAACGATCGGAGCGCACCGGTGTCTGCAGCGGTGAGTTGTGGCGAGGGCCCGGTGTGTCCATATTGCCTGGACGTGATACAGATGAGAGTGGCCTGGAGATCTATGCTGTTGCAGGGGAGCCACTGCCGGGATGGGCCTGTCTGGCAATGCTGTGCTCTGTAGAGATCTGGCTGGCTGATGGGAAAGTGTGTGGCTGCTCTGCCATCCTGAACCTGCCTCTGCTACATTGCTGCCTTGTGTGAGAGGCGAAGGCCTATACTGTTGACAGGCTTCACTAGGCCCCTACATATTGCACTGAGGCACCTTGGGGCGCATGCGGGCTGCGGTGCATGCTGCGCACCATCAGGTTTAAGAGGAAGCTAAATCTTGCGCGAAGCGTGAAAAAGCGCGGAACCACAAAGACTCAGGCGCTTGGAGCAGGGATGCCCCTTTAAAACCTCCTGTGAATCCCGACCGCCTTTGGCCCGTTGCTGCTGGGGGCTGTCTCTGGGCACTGAGCGAGACAAGGAGAAAACCCCAGAGGGGAGAGGTGCATAATGGGCCGCACTGAGGGCAAACAGGCGAAATTGCAATTCCCAGCGCGGAAGCAAGCCCCTAGCGAGGATGCAGAGTCGCAAAGAGATGATGGCCAGCCCACCTCTGCCCCAACACAGGATGAGGACTTCAAGGCAATCCTCCTCACGATACGTCAAAGCCTAACCTCCATTGAGTCCAAGATGGACTCTATGAACTTACGCATGGACTTCCTTGTGCAAAAATTGGAAAAACATGATGGCCGGATATCTGAGACCGAACAACGTATATCCACTCTTGAGGATACCACAGGTGCTAGCAGCGCCAAATTACAAGGTATGGAGAAACGTCTTCAAGTTATAGCGGCAAACAACGAAGACTTAGAAGCGCGCTCGAGCAGAAATAACTTGCGCATCGTGGGAGTCCCAGAGTCCACGGCCACTGGCCGCATGGAGGACTATGTGGAGCGAATGCTCCTGGGTCTCTTCGGAGCTGAAGCCTTCTCCAAGGTATTAATAGTCGAATGGGCCCACAGATCACTTATGGCGAGACCAGCGCTCGGTGCGCCGCCGCGCCCTATCCTGGCTCGCATTCTAAACTACAAACATTGTGACACTGCACTGAGGCTCGCGAGGGAGAAACAAGACTTGGTCTATGAAGGAGTGAAAGTTGCGCTCTACCCGGACTTCACCATGGCAGTACAGGAGGCATGGAGGAAATTCCTCCCAGTTCAAAAGAAGCTCCAACAGGCTGGCATCCCCTATGCCATGCTCTACCCAGCGAGATTACGAGTCCAGCACCGAGGGAAGATGCACATCTTCAGCAGCCCTCAACATACCCAGGATTTCCTGAAGACCTGCATGCGGATGCTCGCCCACTTTGCTGGCTGATGATCCTGGCTCCGGCCGTTCCTCGCCTGCTCATGAGGAGATGTAGTGCAGGTCTTGGGAAGACTAACAACGCCGCTGCGAACTGGTAAGACTGTTCCTCTTACTAAGCCAAAGATCGGAGCGAGACATGTGCCGCCCCAGGAACTCTGAAGTTCTGTCTGCGCCGCTGAGCCCCTATGCCAAGTGACTCAGCCCTGGGGCGACCACTGTGACACTTTCCTCCCGGGCTCCCTCGCACTTCGCGAGGTGCGCTGACGGTCTCTCTGGCATGTACCCCCAGAGGGAATTCCCCCTACGAATGTTTTATACGTTATATGTGATGTTAATGATTGTCTCTTCGACATGGCTAGTGCAGAGATTAATAGCTTGGGCCTCCTTTATGCCTACTTCTCTCCTTAGGGTCGGAAGTGAGCTGCAGGGCGATACTCCTACAGAGTGCTATTTACAATGCCTGTGCTGTTGGTTTTTGGGGTTGGATGGGGAGTCCATTCCCTGCGGGTTTGGGTTGGAGGCGTGGGTGGGGGGCTGTTTAACCAGAATGTTATATTGCTTTGTCTTGCATGGTACCACTCATAGTTGTATACGATGTAGATACATGCACTGTACTTGGAACAGACCTATCTTGAAAATGTTGCCCTGCAAATGTCACTCCCGCATTTACAAAAATTTGTATGGCTTGTGAACCACCGACTCGTAAACCCACCATTAATTGCTTAACGTGGAATGTGCGTGGCCTTCGACACCCCCGCAAATGTAGACAGGTCCTACACTACCTAGATAGACATCATGTTCAGGTGGCAATGCTACAAGAGATGCACCTGGCCCCCGGGGTATTTCCCACGTTTGGCAGGAAGTGGGCTGCGCACAGCTGCTTCTCCTCATTTTCCACCTATGCCAGAGGCACCGCTATTTTGGTTAAGAAAGGTCTGGGCTACTGCCCACTGGGCTCTTTACAAGACCCTCAGAGTAGATTCAGCATAATGTGGGGTAGACTAGCGGAACACACGATTACATTGATAAGCTGCTACGCGCCCAACAGTGACGACGCAAACTATTTCAATCAGTTATGGGGGCACATATTGGAAGTAGGCTCTACATTTATTATATGGGGGAGATTTTAACCTGGCGATAGATCCGGAGACAGATCGTTCACACCCGCATTCGACCTCCCACCCACATGCTACCAAAAACCTCTCGCCATAATGGCTGACCATCGGCTCTTTGATGCGTGGTGCTCTCTACACCCAAAGCAAAAGGAGGGTACTTTTTTCTCGACTGTGCATAATAGTTGGTCCCGCCTAGACTACTGGCTATTATCGGCGGGCTAAACACATGGCTCTGGGAGGTAACGCAATTAGCTCGCACCCTCTCGGACCACTCCCCGGTCCTCTTGAAGCTGGAGCCACCAGGCAGAGAAACTCCATACCGGTCCTGGGGACTCCTACCTACAGCCCTACTAGGCAGCGCCTTTCGGGAGGAACTACGCCAGGAGATTGTAGACTTCTTCCCACGCAACATCGATAGCGTCCCCACCCTTGCATGTGTCTGGGAGAGCTTTAAGGTAACAGTTAGAGGCCTATTCATAGCTAAGAGCGGGGGGGTTTGCGCTCCATCAGGGGCACGTTGCACAGGTTAGAAATAGACATCAAGCGAGTTGAGTCGCAAGTCGCATCTTCACCTGATGCACTACCACAAGCTCGTCTTAAAGAGCTTCTAGTGGAGTACCCTGAGGAAGCTGAACGTGAGGCCAAATTCCGATCGAAATAGTACACTGCCAGATCCTATGGCGAGGGTGAACGCCCTGGTAGGGCCCTGGTGGAAGTCAGCAGAGTCCCCAGGTTTGCTAATCAAATTCTGGACGAAGAGGGGTAGAGACACATAGATTCACGGGAAATACTCAACACCTTCACCAAATATTACGCCACACTCTATCATACTAATGGCCGGGCTCCCCAAGACATAGCTACGTATTTTGAAGATACGGTAATGGGCTGGATCAGTGACTCCCGCAGAGAGTTTTTATCAGCTGACATTGAGGAGGATGATATTCGAGCTGCAATAATGGGGTTGGGCTCCAGTAAGGCCCCAGGGCCAGACGGCCTACCAGCCGAGTTTTGTAAATGCTACAGTGAGCAATTGATCCCCATCCTCAAACAAGTATTTGAAGAGGCACGAGACTCTGGGTACCTCCCTCTTTCCATGCGGCAAGTTCTAATTATATCCCTGCTTAAACCGGGAAAGGCAGCTGATAAATGCGAAGCCTACAGGCCCCTATCTTTAATTAATTGTGATACGAAGATACTTGCCAAAGTCATAGCCAACCGACTGACCTTGCTCATGGAGGGGTTGGTCCTGCCGGACCAGGCAGGCTTTGTCCGGGGCAGGGCCACCTCCCACAACCTGCGCACCACCTTTGCACTCCTCCACAATATTGACCCCGATAGTTCTGCCGCTGGGATATTTTTAGACACCACAAAGGCATTTGATTCCCTGGAGTGGGATTATATGCTTGCAATCCTGGGCCGAATGGGTCTCCCTCGTCCTTTTTTAGCTTGGATCCATTTGCTCTATTCTAAGCCTGAGGCGGTGGTCCAGATCAACGCGTTATACTCTGCCCCAATCCCCATTAAGCAAGGCACCTGCCAAGAATGCCCGCTATCCCTGTTACTTTTTGCCTTGGCCATTGAGACCCTGGCAGCGAAAATCAGGCAACACCATAGAGAGTACGCCATAATCTACCCCTCCCGTCAAATCCTAATATCGCTGTATGCGAGAACCCAGCGTAAGTCTTAATCCTATCCTGAGGGAATTCATTAGATTTGGCCATTTATCTGGGATAAAGTTGAATTGAAGCAAATCGCAAATCTTCCCGCTCACCCCCAACACCCCTAGTTTTGTCCCTGAGTTCCCCCTGAGCTGTTGCGATGACAAAATAAAGTATCAGGGTGTCACCATCACCAGGAACCCTGAGGAGACACTTAGATCAAACTATGGGGCTGCGATTGAAACGATCGGCACGTGGATAGATCGCTGGATTACTCTTCCGCTTTCATTGGCTGGCAGAGTGGCCCTGATGAAGATGAATATCCTCCCCAAGCTCCTCTACTTATTTATTATTATACCTTACTACCCAGGACGCACTTTTTTTAGCACTCTTTGTTCCTTGCTCATCAAACTAGCCTGTGGCGGGAGGAAACCCCGACTAAGGTGGAAGCTTATGACACAGCCATTCTCTAGGGGGGGTTTTGAAGCACCGGACATGGAACTATACTACCTCAGTGCTTAGGCCCACTACACAATATACTGGCTTCAGCCGCCACCCTTCATGCCACACCTGGCCATTGAGTAAGGCTATATGTCACCCACACCCCTAACCTCACTGCTGAGGGCGCAAGTCCCAGGTGAGAAGGTATCGCACCATACAGTCTCCTGCACCAATAATGCCTGGAAACGCTTGACTAAGGAAATGGGTAAGGCCATACTCTACTCCCCTCTCGTGCCACTGTCACACCTTCCATACGCCCCCGTTACACAGGAAGTAGTATGTCGGGATATGTTGCGCAAAAGGAATTTGCACACATGGGGTGATCTGTATCATGAGGGACGGTTCAAAGATCAAAAGGAGCTATTGACCGGGGAGGGAGTTACCCCCTGGAAATGTTCCTTTATATAAGGCTAAAACATGAAATACAGGCCAACACACCGAGTTTTCCGCAGGAACCTGTCCCATTGGAGTTTTAGCACACCACGCTAAAAATGACCGTCCCTTCACATGCTGTGTCTCGCATCTACTGGGCGGCACTGTTGGAAAGACCGCATGCGCCACCAGGTGCCAGAGTCGCGTGGGACCATGACCTGGAATCTCCCTTGCCAGATGTAAATGTAAATGTAAATGTAGTAGTATTTGTATAGCGCCCGAATCGACCCCCGAAGGGGTATCTCAGGCGCTTGTATGCATACCGCTGTGGAACCCTTCCTGGCCTTTCCCTGTGAGATGCCCACTCCTGGGCACCCCCAAGGTGAAGCCAGGCATCCTAGCGTTGTGGAATTTCTACTGTGCGCAGACTGCAGAAATTACAGCTAGCAGCAGACTGCGTATAATACATTTTAAGTTTCTACACAGAACTTACTATACACCCACATTGCAATGCAAGTACAAGCTGCAAGAAGATGACCGCTGCATGAGATGCCGCCTGGAGGGTGCTGATTTCTTACATCTGGCATGGACTTACACCAAGGTCCAGGGTTACTGGCGGGAGGTACTGGAAGCATTATCTGAGATGATCGCAACCCCCCTCCCATGCTCTCCCCTACCTGCGTTGATGGGGTACACGGCAGACATCCCTAAGACACACAGAAAGTTCACCACCATGGGCTTGCTCCTGGCCAAGTGAAAGGTGGCCTGCAGATGGGGTAGGGGGAGAGCCCCCAAATTCAAAGATTGGCTTAACAATTTTGTCTATGGTAAAGACCAACTAACAACCTATGCAAAACTGTTGCCAGCTGCATCCTGCCCCAGAGATATTTGGGAACCGTTGGTATCATACCTCCGGGAGCACAGTGAGTGAAACTAGGTGCCTCCTTCGCTGGTTGCCCAGGGCCACCTCCGAAGTATAATGCAGTAAATTGATGTATGGAATTTATATACTGTGAGCATTGTATATAGCTGGATTACATGTAGGTTGCGTGGGACACTGGACATTCCTGTCAGAGAGACATCCGAGAGCGTCGGGCGAGCTGAGAGCTATGGTGTAGGTGCGTGTTAATCCATGGAGCCACATAGATGTAAGTGTACCAAGCTGATTCGAATATGGGTTTTCCATGCATGTAACTTCTTTTTGATATTCTTATGTACCGTGCAAAGTCTGATTATTGCTGATACTATGGTTTATTCTGATGTTTGACAAAACATGATAAATAAAGCTTTAAAAAATAAATAAATAATAATATTGCAAATGTATTAGAAAATGTAGTGAACTGTCCTGCATTTTTTTGCTGGGTAAAAAGAAAAAAATTGCATGCAAAACAACAACAAGGGCAAGGCATGGCCACCACAAAGAAAGCTTGCAGGCCTATGGCAAAAGCACACTGGCTGCCTGTACAAAATGGCCGCCAGCCCCATGGCCAGGCCACCACAACAACAAGAAAGGGAAGACAGACAATGCAGGCCTATGGCAAAGCACACTGGCTGGCTTCACAAAATAGCTGCCAGCCACATGGCCAGGCCACCACAACAACAAGAAAGGGAAGACAGACAATGCAGGCCTATGGCAAAAGCACACTGGCTAGCTTCACAAAATGGCTGCCAGCCACATGGCCAGGCCACCACAACAACAAGAAAGGGAAGACAGACAATGCAGGCCTATGGCAAAAGCACACTGGCTGGCTTCACAAAATGGCCGCCAGCCACATGGCCAGGCCCCCACAACAACAAGAAAGAGAAGACAGACAATGCAGGCCAATGGCAAAAGCACACTGGCTGGTTTCAAAAAATGGCCGCCACCCACATGGCCAGGCCACCACAACAACAAGAAAGGGAAGACAGACAATGCAGGCCTATGGCAAAAGCACACTGACTGGCTTCACAAAATGGCCGTCAGCCACATGGCCAGGCCACAACAACAAGAAGCAGTAAGCCAAGAGGAACAAAGGAAAGACATGCAGGCCTATGGCAAAAGCAGCACACTCAGTACCACCACAAAATGGCCACCAGCCACATGGTTGGTCGCTCACACAACAACAAGCATGAGGCCTGTAAAACAATGAACTCAAGCAGGCCTATATGGCCAGACAAAGGAGGCATGCTAAACAACACAGCTTTAATGCAACAATGCAAAAACGAAAATCCACAGGGCTAAAAAAGGTTTGCAAGTTACACAACAACCACACCACACACATCCAACAAAGGCAGTTATTTAACACACATGAAAAAAGTGAAATACCGTAAAAAAACACATTTTGCAATTCAATCCAATGCCCTCCATGCCCTAAATGATGTTAAATTCAACAGATACCAAGAAACAGTTGTTTCATGCACACATGAGTAGCTCTAGGCCTACTGGCTGAAAGACCTATTGGCAGACTACTGGGCTAGTGAATTAAATAAATGTTGCTAATTGATTGCAAAAGTTGGAGAAAATGTAGTGAACTTTGCAACATGTTTCCTTTATAGAAAGAAAACTAGAAGAAAAATTACATACAAAGAAACAACTAGGCCTCAACTGAAACTACAGGCCACCCACCACAATACATTGGAAAAAAAACAATGAAAAGTACAAAAAGATGTAGGTGCAATGCCTCAATCAAACAAACAACACCAATTTTCCAACTTACTTGTGAAATCTCAAATCCAAAAGTCCTCAAATCCAATGATGCAGTAGACAAAAAAAGGGATCCTTCCAGCTCCAAATCCAAATAAAAAGTGAACAGGAGATGGACAAAGCACTGGGAGGAGCCTGCTGGACAGGAACAGGAAGTTGGAGACACTGAGGCACTTCCTTCCTCTTCAAAAAATAAGTAAAAAAAAGAAAAAGAACTCCTTGCACAAAAAAATACAGCCAAATGTCAATCTGAGGAGTTTTTTTATCCAAATCATCATTTCGAGAAGGTTTTATGCTGCTCGAGAGATATTCTTCTCCAGCTTGCAAATTCTGCATGTTCGGCATCACGAGCTTCATGAAACCTCCGCCGGAAGTCCGATGGCGCGCCCGAATGACGTGTTCGCGATCGCACACTCTCGCGGGACTATGCGGCGGGCTACCAAATCTCGTGGCGCGCGCGAACGAATAGGATATCTCGTCGGCGAACGCAGGCATCCCAGTATGTCACTCCTGGGCATGCATTTTGAACGCACAAACATAAAAAAAACTCCGCTCCGTTGCGGAGCGCGTAGTTTTTGGTAACTCCGCGTTCTACATGGAACGCGGAGTTGCCAAAAATCTGTAAACTCTGTGAGCGGAGCGGATTTTTCCACCCAGGGTTAGTATTGTCTACAACAAGCTGTTAGAAATGAAAGACTCTTTTTAACTGCGGGAAAGGAATTTATAAAACATTTGAGGACTACATTCTCTTACTACAGATACAAACAAAATGGAGGTACTATAATACCAGTAGCCTTAAGTTGCATCTAAGAAGTCTCTTCGGCACAAAAAAAAATGCCCCCTTTCGTTTCTGCTACATCAACTTGTACTCTATGTTATGTTTTTCATACATGGACCAAGAACATTTTAGACATCATTTGGCCTAACAGGGATGATGTTTATAAAAGGATATCCAAAAATGAAGACTGCTTCATAAATGTTGGACATTTTGTACCAGATATTAAAATATCAGAAACCGTTTTAACATATAGTTGCTTTAATAAAGGTAGTACCCTATCAGCCAGCCACTATTAAAAAACTGAAAGTGAAGAAGTATAAAAGCTGAAAACAGTAAAAAACAGTAAAAGATTTGTCTATGTTGAATTAAAGTTTTGGAGAAAAAATATTGTGTGTTGTTTTGGTTGCCTAATGTTCAAAATGAAATTCTAATACATTTTTCTCTGTTTATATTTTTTCAAAGAGGTTGGAGATCGGGATATATTACTCGTGTCAAAACACTAATCTAGTGATGGATTAATCGAGTTACTACTCACATACACATCCCATCTCCCAGGCACTCCAGTTCCACTCATCCAATCACCCAGCCACTACCTTGGCAGTCATCCAATCACTCAGGTAGTGCACTTGCATTCGTCCAGTCTCCCAGCCACTACGCAGGCACTCATCCAATTACCCAGGCAGTATTCATAGAGTCATGCCTTCACTCAGGCACTAATAATGCAGTTATGGAATCGCCTAGGCACTACACTTGTACCCATTCATTCAACCCAGGCACTGCACTTGTACTCATACATTCACTCAGGCACTACACATAGACTCATTCATTCAGCCAGGCACTGCAATTGCAGCCATCTAATTATCCAGGCACTGCACTTGCACTCATGCAATCATCCAGGCAGTACACGTGCACTCATACAATCACTCAGGCACTACCCATGCAGTCATGGAATCACCCAGGCACTGCACTTGCAATCATTCATTCACCCAGGCACTGCACTTGCACTTATCCATTCATCCAGACACTGCACTTGCACTAATGCAATCATTCAGACAGTGCACTTGTATTCATACAATCATTCAGGCATTACTAATGCAGTCATGCAATCAGCCAGGCACTGCACTTGTACTCATTCATTCACCTAGGCACTGCACTTGCAATCATTCATTTACCCAGGCACTGCACTCACACGTATCCATTCATCCAGGCACTGCAGTTGCACTAATGCAATCATTCAGGCAGTGCAAATATAGTCATACGATCACTCAGGCATTACCCATGCAGTCATGCAATCACCCAAGCACTGCACTTGTACTTATCAATTCACCCAGGCACTGCACTTGCACTCATCCATTCACTCAGGCACTACCCATGCAGTCTTGCAATCATCCAGGCACTGTACATACACTCATCCAATCATGCATGCACTACCCATACAGTCATGTAATCACCCTGGCGCTACACTTGCACTCATTCATTTTCCCAGGCACTGCACTTGCACTCATCCATTCACTCAGGCACTAGACTTGCACTCATCTGTTCACCCAGGCACTACACTTGCACTCATTCAATTACCCAAGGACTGCACTGGCACTCATTAAATTACCCATACACTGCATTTGCACTCATGCAATCATCCAGGCAGTACACTTGCACTCATACAATCACTCGGGTACTACCCATGCAGTCATGGACTCACCCAGGCACTACATGTGTACTCATTCATTCAACCAGGCACTGCACTTGCAATCATTCATTCACCTAGGCACTGTACTTGCAGTTATCCATTCATCCAGGCACTGCACTTGCACTAATGCAATCATCCAAGCAGTGCACTTGGACTCATACAATCACTCAGGCATTACCCATGCAGTCATGCAATCACTCATGCGCTGCACTTGCACTCACCCAAGGATCCAGGCACATCACTTGCACTTATCAATTCACCCAGGGACTGCTCTTGCACTCATCCCTTCACTCAAGCACTACCTATGCAGTCATGAAATCATCCAGGTACTGCACTTGCACTCATTCATTCACCCAGGCACTGCACTTGCGCTCATCCATTCACTCAGGCACTGCACTTGCACTCATCTGTTCACCCAGGCACTACACTTGCACTCATTCAATTACCCAGGCACTGCACTGGCACTCATTAAATTACCCAGGCACTGCATTTGTACTCATGCAATCATCCAGGCAGTACACTTGCACTCATACAATCACTCAGGCACTACCCATGCAGTCATGGACTCACCCAGGCACTGCATGTATACTCATTCATTCAACCAGGCACTGCACTTGCAATCATTCATTCACCTAGGCACTGCACTTGCAGTTATACATTCATTCAGGCACTGCACTTGCACTAATGCAATCACCCAAGCAGTGCACTTGGACTCATACAATCACTCAGGCATTACCCATGCAGTCATGCAATCACTCATGCGCTGCACTTGCACTCATCCAATGATCCAGGCACATCACTTGTACTTATCAATTCACCCAGGCACTGCACATGCACTCATCCATTCACTCAGGCACTACCCATGCAGTCATGCAATCATCCAGGTACTGCACTTGCACTCATCTAATTACCCAGGCAGTTCCTATACACTCATCCAATCATCCAGGTGTAGCCCTTGCAGTCATACAATTACCCAGGCACTACCCATGTACTCATAGATTCACCCAGGCACCACTCCTGCATTCATTATAACATCCATGCACCAGTCAGGCACTCATTCAATCATCCATACACCAGTCATACACTCAGTCCAACATACATGCATACTTTCTCTTTTTTTAACTGTAAAAGGCGGTTCCAACAGGAACCTTTTTTTGTTATTTTTTTTTTTTTTTGTGGTTTTCTAAAGATGTAAAAATTGTTGTTCTTTTTTATGGTAACAAAAATGGCAACTGGGACAGGAGGAATTCAAAAAATGTGCACTGAGAAATGTGCAAATAATATAAAAAGCAAAAAAAATTAGAATATATGATTTTTTGCAGCATTGTGAATTGCTGTAACACACTGCTCACCAGCATTTATAAGGACATTACAGTCCATGCAATAAGTGGCCATTCTTGAAAACTCTGGCGCCATATCTGTTGTAGTAGTCTGCACCTCTTAAGGGACTTTCTGGCCCGTAATTGTTGCTGCTGCCACTGATGTAGATGGTCCTCCAGCTTCCCTCTGCTTAATTGCCAGTTGGAGATGTTTTCTATGATAGGTTTTAAGATGATATAACATGGACGTCGTCCCACATGAATATTTTTTGTTCGTCTCTCTAGAGAGGGTCTTGTCACAGATTGTGCATTGCACTAGTTTTGCAGCAGTTTTTGATTCCCCAGATGAGATTTTAAAAAATCCCAAGTCACACTTGCCCTCTTCTGGGAAGGCCCCTCATCTTCAGTATCTTCTGTGTCGACCTCCTCCATATCCTGCTCCTGCTATTCTTATAACTGATCCCAATCTCCTTGCCCTGTTGCCATTTTTGGTACCAAAAATGCCCCAAAGATGTCTCCAGGCAAAAACAACCATCTGCTCACACTAAAGTTCTGGAAAAGAAGATTCAAATAGGAGGAGTGAGTGTGTACTTCCTATTCATTGTGCTGAAAAGTATATTATCCAATTATATCCCATGCTTTCCCAGTCATGTGATAATCGCGGTGACCAACATAATCGACATATCCGTGGTTACCGCATGAAAGCAGAAATTCAAAATACAGGTTTAAAGTAGTTTCTTTAAAAATGGAAACAAAAGCAGAGCTTTCAATACTATAATAGTGAACAGTTATACTGAAACTTGTTCACAATCTCTATATATATATGCCTCAGAGTTGTTGAAAAACACACGGTATTTACGATTACCGACGTCATCCAACCTCCGCTTTCTTTGCAAAAACGGGAACTAAATCTAAATGATTTTGTTAAAAAATTACTATAGGTAGACACTTTTAAACAAGAGAGCCGTAATTAACTAGTGTCAATTATAATAGGTATATTTATGTGTTTTACAGTTTCTGTAAAGCACGCGGTATCCGCAATGAATGACATCATCGCGACTTCCACTATCGCTGCGAACACAGGAAACACAGAGTAAAAGTTATTTTGTTAAAAAATTATTATAAACAGACAACTTTAAACAGGAGATCAGTAAACAACTAGTGTCAAACATCAATTAATTAGAATATTTGTATTTATGTGTTTTAGAGTTTCTGAAAAACACGCAATGTCCGTGACTACCGACATTGTCGCAATGTCCGGCGTCACCATGAAAACCGAAAATAGTCTGTGAAGAAGAGTTTTCTGGAAACAAAGTACAAAAATATGAGTTTAAAAAGTACACTAAGGAAGCTCTATTGTTAAACATACTGTAGAATGTGTCTATATATATGTTTTACACTTTGTACAAACCACGCACTCTGCGCGACTACGGACGTCATCGCAGTAGTCGCGAATATAAAACATTTTGTAAAGGTGGCTTTCTCCTAAATTGATCACAGAAAGAAAAGTTAACACAATATATTACTAAATATTTAGACAAACTTTATTTCAAATATGTCTTTATGTGGATTTTTCAGTATGTGAACTACATTTGCTGATCACTGATGCTCCACAGTAAATGCAACAATGTTGTGGTGACTCAAAAAATTCTAAAAATAAAACCAGTTATTAATGTACTTCCTGATAAACATATACCAAATCAAAAAATGAGTGGTATATAATATAAATATAATATACAATATCCAATTATAGAAAGAAAATACAAAAATCTTAGAGGCTCACTTTAAATAAAATGGGCATTACAATTAAGAAATGGGGGACGTTATAGTTAAGAATTAGCATTTAAAAAACCTTAGAAATACACTGACAAAAAACCAAAGGTTACCGGGATGTAGTTAGACTGACATTTCACTTGTACAAAACCTGAGAAATTCAGCAGTTAGCTGAGCTAACTTTAACTCGCGCCCCCGTAATGCACTGCTTTGACCTTACATATTACATCATGCATGACATGGTCAGTGACATCACTGATAACACTGATGATATTGTGTTGTGGTGGTAATGTGTTCTGTTGCCTTTTGTGCTGCACTATTGCAATGTGATCTTTTTTTCAGTGTTGGAATACAATTGTTTTGTGTCATTCGGTTTTGGGGGTTTTTTGTGATGTGCCCGTTAAAGTTTAAATTGGGTTTAAATGTTGCTTTACCTCAGTTATTTACTTTAGATAAGTCAACAATTGCTGCTTTTTTGCAGCCAAAAGCAGCACATTTCTTGAAAGTTTCTGTGACAAGCAACTATTTAACACTATGGAAGATGGTAGAATTGCACTGCTGCATCTCTTCAGCTACTTAAGACCAGTGGTGGCTGCCTCTGTACTGGGGTAGTGGGGTGGAGGGATATGGGAAAGGCATGGAAAAAAAAACCTTACCTCTGCACAGCCACCGCTTCACGTCTCTCCTCCATCCTTGTTCTCTGCCACCGGAAGCACCCAGGCTCCCGGACTCTCCCAGCCAATCACAACGCTGCAGGAGCAGCATTGTGATTGGTCTGAGCAGCCTGTTTGGCCACTCAGTCAGTACCTGGGAGGCTGGGCATGTTCTCCACTGGGCTGTGCAACACAGCCCAGTGGAGAATAAGTGGAGTGCAAACCACTTCTGCTCCCTCTGACAGTGGCGAGCCGTGCCCGACCTGGCTGGATTCCTGCAAAAAAAAAAAAATGATAATAACTTCTTGTTATTATCATTTTATTTTTGTTTTCACTGCTCAACAAGCAGTGGGGCGACGCTCCTCCGCCTTAGTCGAGGAGCCGCCACTGCTTAAGGCACCAGTCAGCCTCAAACTGTGGCAGACTCTGTGAAGCGGATTTACAAATATACAACAGTTGCTGCGCTGTATTGTGTGAGAGGGAGACAGCGATAGAGTGCCAACTCTACAAAGATATGCCAATGTATCTTTCTCCCCCTGCACTAGAGCTGTTTGAGTCCACATTGCACCACTTACAAATACATGCACCATAGTGCAAGGGAATGTGAGTTATGTCTAGCATATGTTTTGTACTAGAAGGGTACCCTTCCAGAACAAAATCCTATGTTTGACTAATTTTCAAACTTTTCCCGTATCTGATGTCTTTTTAACATATGCTTTGAGAAGGCATTATTTTTGGTGAAACTCCTAGGTCAACCATTGTTAGTAGATAGGGCTTTGTGTTAAAACCCATTGATGAACCACCCATGGAATGCCGTTGTGACAAAGAAATGCAAAGTAAGGCAAAGCACTATTTGCAATACGTTTCTAACAACTTTCCAACATAAAAGTTTTGGGCTAGAAAGTAAATAGTTTATCAAGACTTTGTGCCACTTTGCATCGCTTTTTGTGACTGCACTGGCACGAAGTCTGGATAAATCTGCCCATCATCATAACTTAGGGGCATTTTACAAGTAACTAGCGCCACCGGAGCATCACTTTTTTTGACGCTCCCGTGGCACTGTGTGCTGGCCCATATTTACAAGTCCATGAAAGCCACCCTGCATGGCTTTTCATGGCCTTGTAAATATGGCCCCTTTTCACGCATCACTTTGAATAAAAGTGGCATGCAATGGGTGTTGCTGTGGGCGTTTTACTGCAACACCTGTTACTTTTTGATGCTGTCCCAGATTTACAAGGATCTGCAAATCTAAGGCAGCGCCAAAAACTAACGCCATTGAAAAGCAGGTGTTAGAGTGGTGCAATGAGGAGAAATACTTAATTTCTCCTCGTTTTTTTCTCTTTCTATGTGTGCTGATTTCTGTAGCACAGAAAGAAGGAGCAAATCACCCTTAATGATTGTTTTTGTGCAGGAAGATCCCCCTTCCTGCACAAAACAATCATCCCTGCAATGCAGGCACCCTTGCACCATGGCGCAAGGGTGTCTGCATTGGCGCTAGGCAGCATTTTTGCTCTGGCATAAGGAAAACACAGCAGTGCGCCGTATTCTTGTGAATATGGCGCATCCTTGAGCTTTTTAAACAACGCAGTGCAGCGCTGCTAAATTGCTTGCAGCGTTGCATCATTTCTTTGTAAATATGCCCCTTAGTACTTCTAGTGCTAACTTTCCTTGATACTGTCCATGATGTCAATTTGGCACAAACCGGACTTTGCCTTAGAATAAGGGCCTAATTTGTAATTTGGGGGATGGGTAACCCCGTCACAACGTGAATTGTGTCCCATCTGCCATATTACAATTGCCATAGGATATAATACACTTGTATTAAGGCAAATAGGATATCCATCATGTTGTGATGGAGTAAACTGTCTACCAAACTTTAAATCAGGTCGTTTGTATTTATGGGCCTGTTGTAGTTAGGCTCCTTACCAACTTGGTATACACTAAAAGGTGAATTGTTTCTTCTTACTCAGCGAATAGGTGTTAATATTACAAAATGTATTAACATTTAAAGTATCTAGCTGCAGTATCCCCACCAATCCTGTTCGAGGTCCAGAATATGGCCTATAGGTCTCTGTCAAGTCACTCAAACCTCTAAGTACTAGGGGTAAAACTCAGTGGTGGCCAGCGTGGCTCGCGGGTGGGAGTGGCGGGCGTGGGTGGGCTGTAGGGGACATGCGGAGGGGTCACGATTGCGGGAGGGAGTGTGCATTAAAAAAAAAACTTACCTTGCCTCCGTGTCCGGTATTTCTGCTCCTGCTCTCCTCAAGGAACAGGAAGCACAGCCAGCCTCCGATGACCAATCACAATGCTGCAGTGCAGCTTTGTGATTGGGTTTGAGCGTCCTGGTTTGACGCTCAACCAGGGAATGGGGCCTGGCATGTTCTCCATACAGGCTGTAATGTAGCCTGCATGGAGAATGGGAAAAGTGCGCATGACTGGTTTGAGTGGCTCGAGAGGGCCGACCAAACAGTCATTGCGCACCTAGGAGTGGGCAAACCACTCTTCCCCTGCCCTGCTCTGAGAGCAGAGCAGCCCTGCCCACACGCCTGCCTTCAAAGCGGCACAAACATAAAATGATAGTAACTGAAAGTTATTATCATTTTATGTTTTTGCTTCTCGCACTGCTTGAAAGCAGTGGGGTGACACTCCTCCGCCATAGCAGAGGAGCCACCACTGGTACAGTGTTTTCAAAGGACAATTTTAGCTCGGTTATAATGTTGAACGATGGTGACAATAAAGCACCAGAAAGCTAGTTATTTTCTCTCTTGAAACATCCACATAACTTGTACAACTGTCTTCTATTTCACTAGATTTTTATAATCCATTTTGGCAGTGCTTAAATGCTTTTCATTTTGGAAGGGATCAACCAGTCCATGCATTTTCGAATATAGCTGATGTCTAAATATGTTAACATGTTGGAACAGCATGTTTTCAAACAAGTAACACAATTTGATGAATAATGACTCTTAGTTTAGGCCATTTTGTGGATGGAAAATGCATTATGTTAAAAGCAGCAACGCAGCCTTTTTGTTTTTATGGTTTATAGTTTGTGTCTCTCTCTTTAGGGCAGGAAGAAATTAGGCTGAGCCAGTCCTAATTATATGGTATGATGATTTTTAAGCAGTTTAGCATGTTTTAATTTTTTTAAAACAAGATTCTTCAAAGAAACCTGTGGGGAAGAGTTGCAGCGATTAGTAAATCAATACTAGTTCATCACATAGTTCTTTGCACCAGCAAAGCCAATTCCCAAAACACTTCTGGGGACTCCCATTTTCTCACCCTAACCCACAATTTTATCTGTGGAGAATCGGCCCAATTGATGGATTTCTTGCAGTAGTAGTGACACTTGAACCTGCCAAACCTGCATTTCCTGATTTGTAAACAAGAATCTGCCATTTCCATTTATAGATGTAACTTTCTGAACAAAGAGTTTTACAAATCAGTCCTTATATTTTGAAAAAAACTTGATTTGAAAGTAAGGCTACAAAAATTACAGAAAAAAGGCAGAGCCCTCTTCAGAAAGTTAAGGTTACATGAAGTGATCTTCCACGTGGACGTCTCCACCTGACCTAGACGGAGATCTCCTCACAGATGGAATTCATCATTTCAAGCGGAGAACTCTCCCTATATTTAAAAGTACGAGTCTCAAACCCCTCGAGAGACGGGGTGGAATCTTTAATGACCAGTGCTTTAAATGGGAAAAAAATAGTGCAGGTGCTCATTTAAATGTGACGAGTGGGCGGGGCTAGGGGCGTGGCCAAAGGCAAGACATAACACACTTATTGACTTCAATACTAGTTGTAGCACATACCAAAACCCATGAGAAATGGTTTCTATGAAAAATATAGGTTAAATCGTTACACAAAACAAAAGACAAACGCAGTGATATTTTAGCAATTCCTTGTTTTGTAATATTTGCAGCTTGAATACTGTTATCTGCTGTTACTTGGCACAATACTATATATTCTCGAGCATGCAGACACACACGGAAAGAAACAAACAGATGTGCACACACAAAGCATTCCACACATTTCCTTTAATATTCCCCCAATAGTGTCTCGATTTCCTCCCTCTTTTCTCTCACACACAGGTAACAGACACACATAAGCAGACACTTGCACAAAAGAATCGGGTGGGATTAAAGACATTTTAACCTCCTTACCGCCCATGGCTTTCTCAATTGCACTGTCACCAGGCTGCCTCGATTCCTTTCAACACAGCATGATGACGAACACCCAGATATCATACAAAAAATGAGCCCACGTTGAATAGTTCAGCAGGGGCTCGGTTCAGGGCTACAGAAGTGTTTTCACTGTCAGAGACAGGTTACCAGCCCTAGCAGCAATACGCCTATCCTTTATTGAGTACCAGTACTCTCCTCTGCAGTAGAAAAGTGCCGGTACTCAGAGTGATAAAAATAAGAAGTGCCGGTACTCAATACCTGTGAGTACCTGCCCATTTAAAGCACTGTTTATGACCAAACCACAACCATACAGTTACTATTAATAACTCCTGGCCGTTAGTAGGGATCTCCGCCACCGGGGCAAAATGTCAATATGGAAACTAACAGGGTAAATAATTAATTGTAGTAAATATGTTATAAAAATAATATTTATTAATTTAATTTAAAAATATATAAAAATTCTTTTATCTAACTCCTCTATACCTATGACTATCAAACTGATTGAACACAACACACAAGCTAAAACACGTGATAGCGTATTTAATTTTATTTCGAATTATTGTTTATTTATTTGTTTAAATAATTTATATTATTTTCAATATAAAATTCCCACTTATGGTATCAGGTTTATTGAATGTATTACAAGACTAGGTTGCATGTTATGTTTATGTTTAATTCTCTTTAAAATAATTTGTTTATTTTAAATTAAATTCACTAAAAATAAATTCAAGTCATTTAATTGTAATTTAATGATTACAAAATTAAATATTTGACAGTATAGTAGACAATTATTTTATTTAAAAAACATTTGAACATTGAAAATAATATTTGAAAAATGGAATATAAAACATATATTTCTTAATATGTTGAAAGTTTGGTTATTCCATGCTTCCAGGGATTTGACTGAAACTTAGGTTCAGTACCAATGGGTGGCTGTGCATGGTGCTTGACTTACACCAAGGCCCGAATAGAGTAATTTAAGCCTGTCGTTTTCCGCAGTACTATTCTTGCAGATGTGGTATGTATACTGTGAATTTAATTAATGTTAGTAATTTATGTGTGAATTATTGAACTGGCTGTCCCTTATGAAAACTCCTTTAATTTAATTGAATCCCAGCCATTTATTAGTAATAATTCCCCATTTTACCACCCCTCCTACCTCCTCCTCCCTCATTTAATACCAAAATCAATACCTCCATATTTGGAGATCTCACCTGCAGGAGAGATCTCTATACTGTAAAGGTATGATACGCAGAGGTGGAGATAATCTGGTCGGAGGTTTGTGAATTGCATTAATGCATGCAAAAATATGGCCCTATTGTGTACGAGTATATAAAGGATGCCGAAGGTAAATAGGAATTGATATATGTCCAGATTATATTTGCAAAAGCTTTTTGTTTTGTGACTTTTTACTCTCTAGCCCTCGTTATATTGCAATACCATAAATTTTCCATACACAAATTATTCCAAGTATTACTTGGTGGAAGTTAAGCTACTAGAAGAGATTGATAATAGATACAATGTACAGATTTTAAGTGTGATAAAACTGAATCATGTGTTAGTCCTCATTTTGACCTTACTAACATGCCAGAGGGTGGTAAAAGGATCCGGTGGTAAAGCAACAATGTGCAGTAATGGATTTTACTGAATGCTAATTGTATGCCATTCTCACTAATGCCCTGAGCAGGACTAGAAAAAAATGACTCACTGAAGGTGAAATCCAAAAAGTTGCATGTTATGTTTATATTTAATTCGCTTTAAAATAATTTGTTTATATTAAATTAAATTCACTAACAATAAATTCAAGTCATTTAAATGTAATTTAATGATTACAAAATTAAATATTTGACGGTATAGTAGACAATTATTTTATTTAAAAAACATTTGAACATTGAAAATAATATTTGAAAAATGGAAAATAAAACATATATTTTTTAATATGTTGAAAGTTTGGTTATTCCATGCTTCCAGCGATTTGACTGAAACTTAGGTTCAGTACCAATGGGTGGCTGTGCATGGTGCTTGACTTACTCCAAGGCCCGAATAGAGTAATTTAAGCCTGTCGTTTGCAGCAGTACTATTCTTGCAGATGTGGTATGTATACTGTGAATTTAATTAATGTTAGTCATTTATGTGTGAATTATTGAACTGGCTGTCCCTTATGAAAACTCCTTTAATTTAATTGAATCCCAGCCATTTATTAGTAATAATTCCCCATTTTACCACCCCTCCTACTTCCTCCTCCCTCATTTAATACCAAAATCTATACCTCCATATTTGGAGATCTCACCTGCAGCAGAGATCTCTATACTGTAAAGGTAGGATACGCAGAGGTGGAGATAATCTGGTCGGAGGTTTGTGAATTGCATTAATGCATGCAAAAATATGGCCCTATTGTGTACGAGTATATAAAGGATGCCGAATGTAAATAGGAATTGATATATGTCCAGATTATATTTGCAAAAGCTTTTTGTTTTGTGACTTTTTACTCTCTGGCCCTCGTTATATTGCAATACCATAAGTTTTCCATGCACAAATTATTCCAAGTATTACTTGGTGGAAGTTAAGCTACTAGAAGAGGTTGATAATAGATACAATGTACAGATTTCAAGTGTGATAGAACTGAATCATGTGTTAGTCCTCATTTTGACCTTACTAACATGGCAGAGGGTGTTAAAAGGATCCGGTGGTAAAGCAACAATGTGCAGTAATGGATTTTATTGAATGCTAATTGTATGCCATTCTCGCTAATGCCCTGAGCAGGACTAGAAAAAAATGACTCACTGAAGGTGAAACCAAAAAGTGTTGTTGTCCATAAAAGGGACAATGTGTTTTGAAGAATTCAGAAAAAAATCACGTCACTTAGATTCCCCTTATTGAGATGATGTTTTTGTTCCTGCTCAACAGAATATTTATTTAGAACCAGCTTGTTGAAAACATGGGTTTTCGAAAATGGCAACAGTATTGCGCAACCTCAAAACCATTCTAAACCACATACAAATAGTGTCCTTGTTATAAAATTCAACAATTCTAGTGAGACTGAGGCCCAGATTTGCCATGACTTTGTGTCAGTATTGTGTTACTTTTTCAATGCAAACCGGACACAAAGTATACTGGTGGGATTTACAATACAACACAAATCAAGAAAAATCAACGCACTGCCTTGTATTGCTTTGTGTCACGTATCCATTCCAGGAATGATGCATGGGCATTCTCATGCAACCCACCCATGGGTTTTGACACAAATGCCGTTCTACAAAGAATTGTAGACAGGGATTTGCACCAAAATCATGTGCCTCCCTGAGGCAGGTGTATAAACTAGAAAGGAGAGGGAGATGTTGTAGCCTTATGGCTATAGCTGCCGACCTTGGAGCTGGGGAACCGGGTTCGAGCCTCGACGTTGGCTCAGCATCCTGTGATTCTGGGCAAATCACTTAATCTCCCTGCGCCTACCAAAATATGAATGTGTCCCTGTGTAACGTAACTGGTGCTCATGTAAAGTGCTCCAATACCTTCGGGTCGAGTTTGTGCTATATAAATCTGCAAAAATAAATAATGAGTTTTATTTCTCCTCGTTTCTCACTCGTTTTAAGTCTTCTGCATTCTACAACACACGTTCATATCTGGAAATGCCTTAAAGTATAGTTTTTGTACAGGAAAGGAACCCTTCCTGTAAAAACTGTACTTACCACAACGCAGATACTTTTGTACTATGGCGCAAGGGTGTTTGTGTTGGAGCAAGGCAACCAAAAGCAGAACAGTGTCACATCTTAGAAGATATGATGCTGTTCTGCTCTCTGCCATTTATGCAAAGCAGCACATCAACTTTACTTTCACCCGGTTTACACACCAGGATCATTTGTACTTTTACAAAGCCTAAGTCTCCTAGCTAAGTGCAATTTGCCTGTACGTTTTTTACATTTTGGAAATGATTTGATACATGATGAGATGAAACAGGTAGGGAGATGCATTTTGGCTTTATGCTATAGTGTGGCACCAGACTGAATTCTCATTTTCCTAGTCACTGAATTTGTCCATCCTAAAGAAGGCACTCAGGGCCCTATGTAGGTAAAATTAAAAAACCGAGTCCTTATTTGCGAATTTTACCGATTCGCAATTAAGAACTCGTTATTTCCGATGTAGCTAAAAAGTCGGTAAAAAATACCGAATCGGTAAAAATCGCTATTTCAAATACCGAATCCACATTACCGGATCGGTATTACCGATTCGGAAATACCGGTTCGGTAATTACCGAATCGGGGAAATTAAAAAATCGCTATTCCTGATTCAGCCAATCCTGTGCCTCCTGATGACATCACAACCAGGAAGTGGCCACACCCATGCAGCTGCACTGATCCTGAAGCTGTTGGAGAGGCAGGGAGCAAGAGCACAGGAGCAGCACAGCTACCACCTAGCTAACACAGAGGAACTGCACCATGGCCACACAGGAAAAGGGGAAGGATGCTTGCGAAAGCAAGCGCAAGCACAAGTTCAGTGAGAGGGAGTTGGAGGTCCTCATAGAGGAGGTCATCAAAGATCACGACCTGCTATTTGGCAAGAAATCTGTGCACGTCCCAGAGGCACAAAAAAGGAGGATTTGGCTGGGGATCCAGCAGCAGATCAATGCGATTGGCGTCACACATCGCTCAACAGATGAGCTGAAGAAGCGATGGTATGACCTGAGACCACGTGCTAAGGAGAGGGTGGCTGAACGGCTGAAACAAGCCAGGAAGACAGGCGCGGGAACATCAACAGCGCCTGCTCCGACTGCCCTAGAGGAAATGGTTGAGTCCACCCTCCAGCCGGAGAGCGTCAGTGGCATCGGGGCCGTGGACAGCTCAGCAACAGCATCCAACAGACAAGGTAAGATGCATGCACAGCATGCTGTCTTCCCTCCCTAACACCAATCCCCCTGCAAGAATCCCACTCCAGAACATGTTTTGTATTAAATCAGCAATGCATCATGGGAGATGTAGTCCCTATCAAGTATTAGCTAATCAGTCAGTCAGCAAAAAGCATAGGCATGTCACACACATCAATAGATGAGCTAGCAGAGGCCAGACAGCTAGATTGTCAGTCATGAAATGTATTTGCAGACAAATGCTGGCAGACAAGTAAGTAATAGTACATTCTGTATCCACAGGCGGAACTTCGCCCCAGGCTGCAGAGGGGGAGACAGGCGAGGATTCCAGGGAGGAAAACACAATTGAGGAGGAAGTCTCACCACCTGCTGACACCACACCACCATCCCCACCACCAACACCACCAGCACGATCAAGGAGGTATACAGTGGCTAGCCTCCAGGAGATAGATGGCACAGAGGAGGACAGCCAGGGAGCACAACAGACCACGCCGGGCGATGACAGACAGGCATCTGTGACACAGTCCCCCATGGAGGATGGCAACACAGGTGCCCGTAGACGGCGGCAAAGGGCACAGAGCCCTGACGCTGAGGAGTCCAGTGTCTTCTCTGGCTTGGAGGGGCAGATGCTCAAAGTGCAGTGCCTGCAGGGAAAGACGATGAGAGGCATTCAGCGTTATCTGGTGGCAAATAACAGGAATATGAATAACATGAAGGAGGCCATATACTGCCTCAACAATACTGTGGCAGAGGGCATGAAGGAGATGTCGGATGCAGTGAGGCTGTTATGCAGCAGAAGTGATAGTGACCGTGCTGCAAGGCGCAGGGACAGGCAGAAACTTGAAGCGTGCACCAAATCTGTCAACAGGCTGTGCAATGCAACCCATGTGCTCAGTCGTCACTCAGTGGCCATGCAACTGGAAATGGCAAAGTGCAGCCGTGAGGTCACTCAGGGCCTGGTAACAGTCACCAGTGCTTTAGAGGTGCTGCAGACAACCCAAATTGCTGCCACCGGAACAGGGGATGGGGCGGAGAGTGAGGAGGCAACCAGTCGCAGCAGCATAAACCCCCCTTGACAGAGAACAGGAGGTGCAGTTTTAGGCATGGTTCTGCCGCAGGACACAGCACTGGTGAGGACAGTGTGCCTGCTGAACGCAGCCAAGGTGCGCGTGGGCGCAGGAGATGAGCACAGCAAGCAAATTCCATTGTGTGGTGGGTGACTTAACCCATTGGACACAATGATGGTATTAGTGATTTATCATGGGGGAGTGACTATGCCATGTTGTGCTTGATCAGGTACTGTGAGGACATCATTGGCGTTACGGTGTGCTGTACAATTGCCTGATGTAAGGTAAATTAAACACCCTGACACAATTGCATTAACTGGCTTTGTCTCATTGCTTACTCAGAAATAGTTTTGTGTGATCTCTGACCGTCTCTGTCTCCCATCTGCTGCAGCTGCGCCGCCTGCAGTGCTGTGCTGTGGCTGTGTACCTTTCTCCTCCTCCTCCTCATCCTCAGATTCACTGATTTCCACAGGTGTCCCCCTTTTGGTGGCAAGGTTATGCAGCATGGCACATACAGCGATGAGTTTGCAGCAGACCAGGGGCCGGTACTGCCGTGCACCTCAACTCTTGTGGAGGCAGCGGAACCTGCTTTTGAGGAGTCCAAATGTTCGCTCAACCACATTGCGCGTCGATCTATGTGCAACATTATATTGCCTTTCACTTGGGGTGGATGGGTGCAGGTACGGAGTCATGATAAAAGAACGCACCGCATAGGCGCTGTCACCTAAGTGTGAGAAGAAAGAAAGTTATTCACAGTCAACAATCGTAGCAACAGGTGTATACTTCAGGGGGTGTCACATGTATTTACCTAGCAGGTAGCCTTCTCCAAATTCACCCGCAACAAGACGGGTATAGATCCCACTGTTCCTGAATATATACGAATCATGCGTGCTCCCTGGGAATTTTGCAACTATGTCGGTGATGATGGAAGAGGCATCACATATAACCTGTACATTTATGGAATGTGAGGATTTGCGATTGCGGTAGATGTACTCAGTCGCAGCAGGGGAGCAGATTGGTATATGTGTCCCGTCAATGCAACCTATGACGTGTGGGAACTGGGCCTTCTGGTAAAAGTCCATCTTGGTCTTCTGCAGTTCTGCCTGTGTGCTGGGGAATTGGATATAGTGTGGCATCCTTTGCAACATGGCGTCCAGGAATGTATTGAGAAAACGCGACAGGCAACTCTGTGAGACTCCACCTGCCGCAGCTATTACTAACATGCTAACTGCCAGATGCCAGGAGGTGCAGGCAACAGAGTACCTGTACATGAGTAGGTATTGCGTGAGCCCTTGGTGTCTGGTGCTCGAGGAATGGGCGCAGGTCCCGTATCAGGTCCAGGATAGTGTTTGGGTGTAGCCTGTGCCTCTCATGGATTTCAGCCTCTGTGAGTTGGAATAAGGTGATGCGCAATCTGTAGACGCGTTCCTGTCGTCTCCATATCCTTTGTGCTGCAGCTTGTGTCCTTAACCGCCTTGCAATGACGTAGAGGGCAGCCATTGTGTTCATGCTGATGCATTCTGGGGCTGTTTATATGCTGTGCACCTGGTTACCACCTGATTTGCGTCCATGGTAATGTGCGACTCATAATTAGCGATTTCTTAACAATTCGGTAATAACGAATTTATGTACATAGGTTAGCGATTTTTTTAACGATTCTTTATTTAGCGAGTCGTTAAATGGTGAGTCGGTGTAGCATTTTCGCTAAATAAGGAATCGCTAGTTGATTTCCGTTATTTTTAGCGATTACTTATTTTGCGATTCGGTGTTTCTGCTCCTACATTTCACATCCTTTTGTAGCGATCGGTAATGCTGAAAATCTGCGATTTTCGGCGTTACCGATCGCTAATCGCCCACCTACATCGGGCCCTCAGTTCCCTTACTAGCACCTCACTGTCATCTCCAAGAATCTATATTAGTACTGCTCTGCTGCTGTCATCTCGTATTACCATGTAATCTTAACTTTTCTTCTTTTCATTTTGAAATAACTCATTTTTATTACTTTGTCTTAAAATAGTCAGTACATTTTATATTACCCCATTTTAAGTGTTAACTTAATGTAAATATTTTTTTTAAAAGCGCAGGCTCCTGGGCTCTAAAAAAAGTCCACCCACCCGGAGTGGGCCAGGGCCCAGAGGCACCGCAATCTCTTTTGTACCAGAGCCCCCTTCCTAGAGTCTCCCCTCTAGGCCTCCATGAGATTCTGGAAACCCCATCCCTAGGGCCGATGCTTATATAAAGAGGAGGGGGCATACAACCCACCTCCCTGAGCCTCCTTGAGGCCCCATGGACCACAGCCCCTGGGGCAAATGCTTATTAAGAGAGATGGGTGGCAAGGCACCCCTACCTGAGCCATACTATGCAAAAGCATTGACAGAGAAGTCTAATGTTCTCCCACCGCTGAATGTGAGCACATAAGTTTCTCCCTGCCTATGTTCTTGTGTGCAGGGAAACTTAGAACTGAAAAAGAAAATTGTTCTTCCAATGCTAGCTCCTGCCACACCCAGGCTGGGACCTGGCAGGGAAGCTGGTGGGCTGTGTGGGCCTTTGAGCTCCCTCCATCACATCCAATGAGGGACATGTGTGGGGTGCCCCGGGTGGGCACTGGGGTACCCCACTAAAAAAAGAACAGAAAAATGCTAGTTCCTGTGGGAGCAGGGAGCTGGCAGGACCACTGGGGCCAGGGGCTCCCACTGCTGCCCCCAACAAAAAATAATGGTGTGGGACGTCCTAGGTGGGCACTAGGGCATCCCAGTGTTTTAAAGTGGGGTGCTCCCGCACAGCCTAAGGGGCAGCTTTCAGTGAACCAGTGGGGCAGTGGAGGCCCTGGGGTTACCCCAACAAAAAAAAATATGTGGGTGTTCCAGGTGGGAACCAGGACACCCCAAAAAACCCACAATAAATTATTATTAGATAAGCGCCAGGAGCTGCTCATTTATTATTCACTGCTCCTTGTAAGGAGCACCCTATAATACCCTGTGAGAGCTTTTTATATGTATATTTTTGGAGCCTGGTGGTGTCCTTAGAAGGAGCTGGGGCATCACCAATACTTTTTATGTTGCTAGAGGCTTCAAAGAGTGCAGTAGACCCCAATAACATTTAAAAAAAGAGTACATCTCTTGGGTCATTAAATCCATGATCCTAGGAGACCGCACCATAGTTTTTCAAAGCACTCTTAGGTGTAGCTCCATGCTCTTCAGATGGAGTGCAGAGGTCCCTTGTGGTTGGTTCTATGATTGCACTTTGTAGTTTGAAAACTGTAAAAGAAAAAAAAAACAAAGACATTGATATTTTTAAATAAAACTTTATAATTTTTTATGGCATTCCCTTTTATTAAACATTGCACTGTGTGAATTGATGAAATATACATTTGATTATAAATATTGGTATTTTTTAACTAAGACAATAGGTGTGCTTAATATATGTTGATATGCTGATCCATTTATAAACTAATAGGTCCACTTTTTACATTTTACTGGTTTGTCCCTTTGAAAAGTTGAGTAGGTCTGCCTTACTTAAAATGACACCCTTTATATTGCAACATCATATAGTTAGCTGTGTGTGGCCACAGGCTTGGCTGGGGGTTGGCTGCCCACGGGGATTAGATGCAGGGCTTGGCCATGCCATGCATGCCTGAAAGTTATAGTTACTTTAGTGGGCATGTATCATAGTTACTTGAAATAACTATAACTGGTAAATTTCAGTTGTTTTGTTCATTTACAACTGTATGTTTTAACTGACAAATGTATATATATATGTATATTCACTGAAAAAAACAAAGGTTACAGGGGCGTTATAGTTACACCCAGATTTCACTCATATAAAACCATAAAAAGTCAGCCATTATAGGTACCTGAGCTAACTATAGCTTATGCCCTGCAGTGCACTGCTTATGACCTCACATATTACCTCACTCATGACATGGTCAGTGATATCACTCATGGCATCTCAAATGACATCACTGTTGACATCATCAAGTGAGTGTGAGTGTTTTCTAAAGGTTTCTGAGTGTTAAAGATATATCCTAAGATACTACAAAAGTTAAATGAGTAACTACTCATTAAATGTGTACTACTAAAGAGTGATACTATTTGTAACACATATGTGAGTTGCAGTGTGACTGTGTGTATCCATTTGTGAGTAGGTGTCTGAGTGGCTCTGTGGGTGGGTGTGTGGTTGTATGGGTGGGTGAATGAATGTGAGTGGCTCTGAGTGGCTGTAGGGATGGGTAAGTGACTGTATGTGGCTGTATGGATAAGTGAGTAGGTGTATCAATGGTAGTATGGGTGAGTGAGTGGGTATGTGAGAGGCTGTATAGGCACGTGATGGGGTGTGTGAATGGCTACATAGGTGAGTGAATGGGTGCATAATTGGTGTATGGGTGAGTGCGTGGGTGTGAGAGGGACTGTAAAGTTATGGGTGAGTGAGTTAATGTGACAGTGGCTGTATGGGTGAGTGTGTGCTTGTGTCAGAAAATGTATAGGTGAGTAAGTACATGTATTACTTTTGCTATGAGTAAGTGAGTGGATGTGTGAGTAACTGTATGGGTCAGTGAGTAGCTGTATGATTGACTGTTTGGGCAAGTGAGTAGGTATGTGAGTAGCTGTATGGCTGACTGACTCTGTGTGTAAGTGGCTGTATTGATTTATGAGTGGGTGTGTTAGTGCCTGTATGTCTGTTTGACTGTATGTATGAGTGACTGTATTAGTGAGTGAGTGGGTACATACATGGATCTATGGGTGAGTTAGTGGTGGTGTGAGTGGCTGTATGAGAGACTGGATGTGTGAGTGGCTCTATGAATCAGTGAGTGGGTGTGTACTTGTATGGGTCTGTGAATGGGTTTCTGAGTGGTTGGGTGGGTGTGTGAGTGGGTGGGTGTATGAGAGGTTTTACGGGTGTCTGAGTGGGTATGGGAGTGGTTTTGTGGATGATGTCATCAGTGATGTCACTTTAGAAGTCATCAGTGATGTCATCAGTGATGTCACTGACCATGTCATGAGTGATGTAATATGCTAGGTCATAAATACTGCATTGCAGGAGCGCACGTTATAGTAAGCTCAGGTAACTATAACTGCTGAATTTCTAAGGTTTTGTATGAATAAATCTGAGCTTAACTATAACGTCCCTGCAACCTTTGTTTTTTTCAGTGCACATCTAAGGTTTTTTAAAATGTTATTTCCTAACTATAAAGACCCTGTAACCTTGGTTTATTTTCAGTGAATTTCTACAGTTTTTTAAATTGTATTTCCTAACTATAACGTTCCTGTAACCTTTTCTTTTTTAAGCGAATTTCTGATGTTTTTTTAATTTTACTTCCTAAGTGTAATCTGTAACCTTTGTGAGTGTGTGAGTGAGTGCATGTGTGTCTCAGTGGGTGTGTGAGTAAGTGTGTCCCCTTGGCTGCTGAGGGCCAAGAACCTCTATTGTTGCCACCAGTAACTCCCCCATGGCGAGATTGCTAAGACCTCGTCAGAGGCCCCACCCGCTTTCTTGATCATTCAGCAAATGCACCTCCTGGTGCACTACTGGTTGGGGGATGAAGTTCCCTTGGCTGCTGAGGGTCCTTGGGGCCAATGACTCCTATTGTTGCCACCAGTAAGTCCCATACAGTGGGACTGCTGATACCTCATCAGAAGCTCACCCCCCTTTCTCAATCACTCTGCAAGCGCCCCTCCTGGCGCACTACTGGTTAGGTGATGAAGTCCCCTTGTCTGCTGAGGGTGCTTGGGGGCCAAGAACCCCTATTGTTGCCACCAGTAACTCCCCTACAGCGGAACTGCTGAGGCCTTGTCGGAGGCCCGCCCCCTTTCTCAATCCCACTGCAAATAAGGCTCCAGGGCACTACTGGGTGGGGGATGAAGTCCGCTTGGCTGCTGAGGGTCTTAGGGGGCCTGTCTCTGCTCCTTTCTGACCTCTATTTTGCCTCTTTCTGCTGGTTTCTGATCTCTACTTTGCCTCTTTCTGCTGGTTTCTGACCTTTATTTTGCCTCTTTCTGCTCGTTACTGGCCTTTAGTTTTCCTCTTTCTGCTAGTTTCTAACCTTTATTCTGTCTCTTTCTGCTCGTTTCTCACCTTTATCTTGCCTCTTTCTGCTAGTTGCTGACCTTCATTCTATCTCTTTCTGCTTGTTTCTGACCTTTATTCTGCCTCCTTCTGACATTTATTCTGCCTCTTTTCTGCTCATTTCTCAACTTTATCTTACCTCTTTCTAATGTTTCTGACCTTTATTCTGACTATTTCTGCTTGTTTCTCACCTTTATTCTGCCTCTTACTGCTTGTTTCTGACCTTTGTTTTGCCTCTTTATTCTCCTTTCCTTGTGATCTCAAAACCCTCTCTGTCCCAGCCAGCCCCCGCCTCCTGCGGTAACCGTCATTGCTGCAGCACAGATGGAGCAGCTGGAAAGGCAGCTCCCTCAATGCAGGAGACATCTGTTTATTCTGTTTTCCTGCCCGCATGTCTGTGGCAGGGAAAGAGATGAAACCTCCACTTCCAGCAGGCTGGAGCACTTTGACGGCTTCTGCCCACTGGAACCCAAGTGCTTTAGTTTGGTGGAAGCTGTCAAAACTTTTGCCAAGCAAAAGAAAACGCCTATGTCCTGGGGGTGTGTACCCTGGGACATAGCAGGAGCCGGCACTGGGGAGTGGCGGTCCCCAGGTATGGCTCCAGGAGGGGGTTGCATGCCACCTCTCTTTTGCAGTACACGGGCCGGCCCCGGGGAGGTGGTGGTCCACGTGTCTGTATAAGGCTTGGGAGGGCGGCCCGTGGCCCCCTCCCACCTTAAAAATATTAGGTTGGCCCTGAGGAGGTGGTAGTCCCCAGGGCCCATGGTGATCCATAAGCCCCCCCATTCCCATCTGTGAGGCCCCGCCAATTTCTTGGTAGTTAACTCCGGGGAGGTAGAAGTCCCCGGGGGTCCACACAGCCCCCTAATACAAACATAAGCCCCGGGGAGGTGGTTTTCCCCAGGGAATATAAATGCCCAAGGAGGGGTACCCTGTGCACCCTCTCCCTTTAATATATTTATATAAATGCACATGCCCTCAGGACCTAGCCCACCCGGGGGCAATTTCCAAAACAAGCGTGGGAGTCTGCACATGTTTTTTAAATTGCTACAAATTTGTGAATTTACGTCAATTTAAAAAAACAAAAAACTTTTATGTCGAGGCTTGGGGGTCAGAGTATTCCTACCCTGCCCCCTTTTCTTTTTTTCACTTTTTTTCGGGGACTCAGCTGAATCTGAGCCCCAAGATGCTGCCAACATTTACTGGTTGAAGTGTTGGCAGCCAATCAAAGCTCTGCATTTCCCTGCACGAGCTCAACGTTACTCGCAATTATTCACGAAGGACCCATGGTCACAGATATCCATAATTTGGTTCTCTTTAATTTCTCAAAAACTACCAAATGGATTTATACCAAATGAGAAATTGCGTAATCTGCGTAACCAAATCTACCTTTGAACCAAATTTGGTGTAATTCCGTCAAGCGGTTTGGGCTGTAGGTATGTTGACAAGTCCTATGGAAATTAACATGGAAAAACACACTTTTTATGACCCCCCCTTTATCTTAGCCCCCACTTAATGGATCACCCTGAAACTTTCTGTGCACAACAAGACTCACTATGATACTTTTTTGCATGGTGGGAGTAATTCTGGCTTCCGCTGTACCCAAGATGGGTGCAGGTAGGGGAGATGGTGGGCTGCAGGGACCATAGGCCTCCCCCACAGTCCCCAATGGGTGAACTGCTGTGAGGTGCCCCGGGTGGGCCTCAGGGCCGCCCACTTAAAAATAAAAAAAAGAAGTTGCTGGCTGTTGCAGGCTCAGGGAACCGATGGGTCAATGAGGACCCTTTGGGCTTCTCCCATGGCCCCTAATAAAAATAAGTGTGGGTTTCCCTGGGAGGGCAATAGAACACACCACAATGAAATATGAAAAACATTGCTGGATGAGGCATGCCCCTCTGTAATGAGACCACTTGCAGACAGCCAGCGAACTGCGGGGGCCTTGGGGCTCCCCCATCTGCACCCAACAAAAAATAAATGGGACCGCAACGTCCATGGAAAACATAGATAAACAAGAAAAAGTGAATAATAATTGAGTGACCAGAGATGCTAATTTATTACTTACTGCTCCTACTAAGGAGTGCTCCTTAATGGCCAAAGGCATTTTAAAAAACTATAAAATGTAACTAGTAGTGCCGCTTTAAGAGGCAGGGGCACAACTAAACAGTTTTTTTTAATGTGTGGCTAGCTGCACGTACTGCAGAAGCCCTCCTTCAACTATTATCCCTTTAACCTTTGCTTTTGCGTGTGAATATATAGATATATATATATATTCACTGAAAAAACCATAGGTTTCAGGGACATTATAGTTAGTTGGACATTTCACTCGTACAAAATCAGAGAAGTTCGGCCGTTATAGTTAGTTGAGCTAACTATAACTCGTGCCCCCGCAATGCACTGCTGATGACGTCGCATATTACATCATTCATGACATGGTCAGTGACATCACTGATGACATTTCAAATGACATCATCCAGTAACTGTGTGTTTCTGTAAAGTTTAAATATGTTTTATATATATATATATATATATATATATATATATATATATATATATATGCCAAGGTGTATTGAAGTATGAGTGGGTGTATGAGTGTCTGTATTGATGATTTAGTAGGTGCATGACTGACTGTATAAGTGAGTGATTAAACGTGTCTTACTGAATGCATGGGTTAGTGACTAAACTGTGTAAAGGTCTGTATCAATCTGTCAGTTGGTGTGTAAGCGGTTGCATGGGTTGGTGAGTAGCTAAATGAGTGTGTATATGGGTTATTGATTGATTGTCTGAGTATCTGCATGGGTGCCTGAATGTCTGTGTGGGTAGGTGGGGGTGTGTGACTGTGCATAGATGTGTGAGTGGGTGATTCACTGGGTGTATGGGTTCAAGAATGCATCTGTGATGGACTGTATGGGTGGGTGAGTGTATGTATGGGTGTGTTGGTGAGTTAATGGATGACTCAGTGGTACATGTGTGAGTAACTACATATGTAAAAGGCAGTATATGTGAGTGTTGGAGTATATAAATGACTATATGTGAGAGTGAGTGATTGTGAGAGTGGCTGTATGGATGAGTGTGTGCTTGTATCAGTGATTGTATAAGAGAGTAAGTGTGTTAGTATCTGTATGAATAAGTGAGGTGGTGTGTGTATAACTGTATAGGTGAGTAAATGGGAGTGTGATTGATTCTTTGCATGACTGACTAGGTGTGTGAGTAACTCTATGGGTGAGTGGCGGTGTGTGAGTGTCTGTATAGGTGTATGAGTGCATATTATAGTGCTGTATTGATGAGTGACTGCATGTATGAGTGACTGTATGGGTGAATAAGTGGATATGTGTGTAGATTTAGGAATCACTGAGTGGGTATGTAGTAACTGGTATTGGTGTGTCTATGGTTTCGAAAATGGTAGTCTGTATTTTAGAGTGGGTGTATCGAAGGTTATATTAGGGTATGAGGAGGTACATCAGATTATCATGTGGATGATGTCATCAGTGATGTCTTCAGTGATGTCATTTGAGATGTCATCAGTGATGTCACTGACCATGTCATGAATGATGTAATATGTGACATCATCAGCAGTGCATTGCAGGGGCACGAGTTATAGTTAGCTCAACTAACTATAACGGCCGAATTTCTCTGGTTTTGTGCGAGTGAAATGTCCAACTAACTATAATGTCCCTGAAACATATGGTTTTTTCAGTGAATTTCAAAGGTTTTTTAAATGCTAATTTCTAACTATAACGTCCCTGAAACCTATGGTTTTTTCAGTGAATTTCTAAGGTTTTTTAAATACTAATTTCTAACTATGCCGACAGAGGTAGGACATGTGCAGAAAGAGGAAGAAAGGCGCAAAAACAAGCAAGAGAAATGCAGAAAGAGGCAACAGAAGTCCAGAAAGAGGAAGAAAGGTGCAGAAAGAAGCAAGAGATATGTAGAAAGAACCAACAGACATGCAGAAAGAGGCCTGGTTGCAAAGTCATCCTGTGCCCTGGGCACCCCCCAACTTTTTGCTGACTGGTACCGGTGGTAACTGACTCTGACTGACCCTGGGCTCTGCCTAACCAGGCCTGGAGCCAGTGCTATGCTGAAAGACACTTAGAATACAGTGAACATACCTACATACACTAGGGTACACTACGGGTTGGGGTACCCTGTGATTGGCATGACCTCCCCTGTAAGACCCTAGTACATAATAGGGCAAGGGAAATTAAAACTACCTCCAAGTCCCTAGCATATAATAGGGCATGGCAGTTTAGAGGCCAGCAGCCCTTTTCTGCACTTGCATGTGTGCACTGCTGAGCCTGAGGTCAGTTTAAAAGTATCCCTGTAACTCCCACACAGCAGGATTGCTAAGTTGTCATAGCAGGCCACGCCCCCTTTCCCCACCACTCTGTAAACGCACCTCCTGGTGTGTTCTAAGTTGGGGTATTAAATCCCTTTCATTTCTGAGGGTCCCTGGGGGCCAGCTAGCCCACCAGGTACCTCCAGTAAGCACCACACACGTGGATTGCTGAGAGTGGTCCGAGGCCACGAACCCTTTTTACACCACTCTGCAAACGTGCCTCCTGGTGCACTGCTGCTCGGGGGATGAAGTCCACTTGTGTCCTGAGGTCCTCCCTGTCATTGCAAATGGCAATGTCCCGGGGTGGGCACCCCGGGACATTGCAGGAGCCGGCCCTGGGGAGTGGCGGTCCCCAGGGCCATGAAGGGCTCCAGGAGGGGGGCCAAGCGGCCCCCCTCCCTACATTTTCAAAACCCCGGGGAGGTGGTGGTCCCCGGGGCCGGGGGGTCGCTACGGACCCCTGCATTTAAATTAGTGTATGCCCCAGGGAGGTGGTGGTCCCCGGGGCAGTGTGGGGGGGCAGGAGCCCCCCAACGCATTATTTTACAAGCCCCGGGAAGGTGGCGGTCTCCGGGGCTGCGGGGGGACTGCGTGCCCCCGCACATTATGCATAAAGCCCCGGGGAGGTGGTGGTCCCCGGGGCTGCGGGGGCCCCTGCGGGCCCCCACTATATAATTCCACATTGCCCCCAGGACCTTGCCCACCTGGGGGCTTAAGGAAAACGAATCGCGGGAGGCCGTGCTTTGTTTTTTTTAATTTTCTCGGCCGGATTCGCGCACTCAGCGCAAATTCAGCTGATTTGGGTTTTTTTTAAATGCTTATTTTGGTCCTGGGTGTCCTTGTGGGACCCCCTGAGCAGGCCTATGAGGGCAGGGCGTTTCTACCCTGCCCCCTTTTCTTGTTTTTCATCTTTTTTTTACTGTTTTCTTGTGACTCGGTTACCGAGTCACAAGATGGCTGCCAACACATTCTGGTTTGGAGTGTTGGCAGCCAATCAGCTCGTGCACAGAAGGGTTCGCAAACCCTCCTTGGTGCTCAGATATCGATATTTTTATTTTTTTAATTTCTCAGGAACTACTGAACGGATTTACAGCATTTAAAAAAAGGTAGCTTTCTGAACCAAGAGCTACCTTTTTGCCAAATTTGGTGTAATTCCGTTCAGCAGTTCAGGCTGTAGCCTGTTCCAAAAAATCCTATGGAAAATAACATGGGGAAAACGCGTTATGGGACCACCTTTTTCTCGGCCCCTGCTTTTTGAATCACCCCAAAACTTTTAGGACAGGAGCTGACCTGAGTGATCCATTAGTTTTGAAGATTTCGCGAAGATTCGTCAACCGGCGCCAAAGATATTGGCAAAAGAAAAAACGCTTTTTGAATAGAAACAAGGTCCTAACTATAACTACCTACTGGTGACCGCCAGTAGGAAATATATATATATATATATATATATTTAGATATATATATTGAGATATAGATATATAGATATATAGATTTATATATATTATCTACTGGCGGTCGCCAGTAGATAGTTATAGTTACAACCTATTATCCATAGGAAATCCGCGACATTCTATTTGAAATAACTCTCTTGCCGGTTGACGTATCTTCGCGAAATTTTCAAACTTCGTGGGGCGCTCCGGTCCGCTCCTACCCTGAAAGTCTCGGGGTGATACGTCAAGCGGGGGCCGAGAAAAAAGGGGGTCCCAAAACGCGTTTTCCCCATGCATTTTCCCATAGGAAACTTTAGACACGGCTACAGCCCGGACTGCTGAACGGAATTACACCAAATTTGGCAAAGAGGTAGTTCTTGGTTCAGAAAGAACCCTTTTGTTAAATGGTGTAAATCCGTTCAGTAGTTGCTGAGAAAATGAAAAGTAAAAAGTTAGTGATATCTAGGGACGAGTAGGGTCCGCGTACCCTCCCGATCACGAGCTGCATGTTAATTGGCTGTCAGCTGGCTGTCAACATTCCGATTCAGGAAATGTTGGCAGTTATTTTGTCCCTCGGTAGAACCGAGGGACAGAAACAAGTGCGCAAAGCGCACAAAGGGGGCAGGGTAGAAACACCCTGACCCCCTAGGTTTGCTCAGGGGGTCCCACAAGGAACCCCTGGGCAAAAAAAAAAAAAAAAATTTTTAAAAATCGGCAGGATGCGCTCAGGGTGCGCGAATCCTGCCGAAAGAAATCGAAGCGCGGTCTCCCGCGCTCGATGTTATTGGCCCCGGGTGGCCCAAGTCCCGGGGGCATGGTGGGGGGATAATTTAATGTGTGGGGGCCTCAAGGGCCCCCAAGCCCCGGGGACCGCCACCCCCCGGGGCTTTTTAAAAATGGTGCGGGAGGGCTCTGAGCCTCCCGCAGCCCCGGGACCACCACCTCCCCGGGGCTTTTTTACATACATTATTAAACCTGTGTGGGGGGCTCCAGCCCCCACACGCCCGGGGACCACCACCTCCCCGGGGCACTAAACATTTTAATATGGGGGTCCGTTACGGACCCCAGAGCCCCGGGGACCACCACCTCCCCGGGGCTGTGTACTGAATGGGAGGGGGCCGCGCGGCCCCCTCCTGGAGCCCTTGATGGCCCTGGGGACCACCACCCCCAGGGCCGGCTCCTGCAGTGTCCCGGGTGCCTACCTCCGGGACACTGTAGTTTGCTATGGCAGGACGGGAGCCTCGCGGCTCCCGTCCTGCCATAGCAAACTGCTTTGGATATTGGAAGAGAGAGCAGGGAAACCTGCCTCTCTTCCAATATCCAAAGCGATTGCTTTTCCACATGGGGAGCAGCATGTCAGCTGCTCCCCATGTGGAACAGCAATGCCGGCTCCCAAGGGACGTGGGAGCCGGCGGGACTGTGGGGGATTGGGGACCCCCCACAGTCCCCAACGGAGAGGGCCAGCCCGGGGGATGGGATCCCCGGGGCAAGTAGTGGCCCGGGAGGGGGGCCACGCGGCCCCCTCCCCAAAAAAGAGGAAAATTTAAAAAAATAAATAAATGGAAAGGCCGGCCCCGGGAGATGGGGTCCCCGGGGCCTTAAAATGCCCAGAGGAGGGGGCCACGCTGCCCCCTCAAAAAATAAATATAGAGGCCATGCCCCGGGGGATGGGGTCCCCGGGGCCAATACAGGCCCAGGGAAGGGGGGCCACGCGGCCCCCTTCCCGTTTTATTTTTAAAGGTAATTTAAAAAAAGGTGTAAGGCCCTGGGGGATGGGGTCCCCAGGGCCCAAAAAAGAGAAAAGGAAGGGGGGCCACACAGCCCCCTTCAGGGAGAAAAAAAAACGATCGGGCCCGCAGGCCCCGCCCCTTCCTTCACCACTCTGCAAATGCGCCCCTGGCGCGTTTGCAGAGGGGGAACGAATTCCCCTTGAATACTGGGGGTCCCTGGGGGCCAACTAGCCCACCAGGTACCTCCAGTATGCGCCAGGGGCTGCCTTGCAGAGAGGTGTACAGAGGCCACGCCCTTTTTACACCTCTCTGCAACGCAGCTCTGTGGTGCTTTTTGGAGGTATATGGTGGGCTAGTTGGACTCCGTGGACCCTCAGGATTCAAGGGGACTTAATCCCCCAACTTAAAACGTGCCACGGGGCGCGTTTGCACAGTGGTGAAGGGAGGGGCGGGGCTTCAGGTGACATGTGTGCAAACAGGCCCCGTGGCGCGTTTTAAGATGGGGAATTAAATCCCCTTCAATCCTGAGGGTCCCTGGGGGCCAACTAGCCCAACAGGTACATCCAGAATGCGCCACAGAGCTGCGTTGCAGAGAGGTGTAAAAAGGGGTGTGGCCTCTCTACACGTCTCTGCAACGCAGCCCCTGGCGCATATTGGAGGTTCCTGGTGGTGTAGTTGGCCCCTAGGGACCCTCAGGATTCAAGGGGACTTAATCCCCAACTTAAAACGCGCCACGGGGCGCGTTTGCAAAGATGTCACCTCAGGCCCCGCCCCTCCCTTCACCATTGTGCAAATATTCCTCTAAAATCGGCCGAAATAGGAATTCCGATTTACTCACCTGTTATCAGGAGAGACCTCAGTGCTGCATCTTTCAGCCCAGTACTGATCCTGAAAAGTAATTTTAACCGTACTTACCGGTAACTTGAATTTCCTTCATAGGCTAACATTGACTGGTTTCACTTGGAAATTCTTCTAAGTGTTGATTTTTGAAACATACAAATATTCCTCTAAAATCAGCCGAAAACCGAATTCTGATTTACTCACGTGTTATCAGGAGAGACCTCAGTGCTGCATCTTTCAGCCCAGTACTGGTCCTGAAAAGTAATTTTAACCGTACTTACCAGTAACTTGAATTTCCTTCCATAGGCTAACATTGACTGGTTTCACTTGGAAATTCTTCTAAGTGTGGAGTTTTGGAAGTTTAAAATATTCCTCTAAAATCAGCCGAAATACGAATTCCGATTTACTCACCTGTTATCAGGAGAGACCTCAGTGCTGCATGTTTCAGCCCAGTACTGATCCTCAAAAGTAATTTTAACCGTACTTACCGGTAACTTGAATTTCCTTCATAGGCTAACATTGACTGGTTTTAAGCAAAAAAGTTTCAAAGTGTTGATTTTCACAAACTACAAATATTCCTTAAAAATCGACAGTATGACTTAAACGCATTCTTTCAACTGTTTACAGGAGATGCACCAGTGCTGGATGCAGGATCCAACACTGAGTAAGAAAAAGTAACGATAACAGTTTTTACCTGCTAAGTGAATTTCCTTCCATAGGATAACATTGGTGATTCTATGAGAAAAAGTTTCAAAGTGTCAACTTTTAAAATACAATAATATTCCTTAAAAATCACGACTGTAACCAAAACGCTTTTACTCAACTGTTTACAGGAGATGTACCAGGACTGAATCTAGGATCCAGTCCTGTGGTTAGAAAAGTAATCCATAAAGTAACTAATTGCATTTAACTAGAAATTCACATTGAGCTGAATGTTGCATTGTGTTTGAAAATGTGTTGCCCATTGCAACAACTGTAACTACTGTACTTAAAAGTCTATTGCCTATGTGCAAAGTATTTAAACTAAAGTAATTCATTCTGAGAAAGTATTTTTTGTAATGTAATGTATAATGTAATTACAATGTAATTTAAAAAATAAAATATGTAAAAAAAAATTGTTTCAAAAAATGTAGTAAATCAGTATGAAAAAAATTAATATAACAATTAATACATTTAAAAATTGTCATTTACAAAACCTTTGAAATTCACTGAAAAAACCGTAGGTATCAGGCACGTTATAGTTAGAAATTAGCATTTAAAAAACCTTTGAAATTCACTGAAAAAACCATAGGTTTCAGACACGTTATAGTTACAAATTAGCATTTAAAAAACCTTTGAAATTCACTGAAAAAACCATAGGTTTCAGACACGTTATAGTTACAAATTAGCATTTAAAAAACCTTTGAAATTCACTGAAAAAACCATAGGTTTTAGGGACAGTTATAGTTACTTGGACATTGCACTCGTACAAAACCCGTGAAATTCCCCCGTTATAGTTAGTTCAGCTAACTATAACTCGCGCCCATGCAATGCACTGCTGATGACGTCACATATTACATCACTCATGACATGGTCAGTGACATCACTGATGACATCACTGATGACATCTCAAATGACATCACTGATGACATCATCCACGTGATAATCTGATGCACCTCCTCACACCCTAATATAATCTTTGATACACCCACTCTAAATTACAGACTGCCATTCGCAAAACCATAGACACTCCAACACCAATAACTACATACCCACTCACTGATTCTTAGGTCTACACACACACATCCACTCACTCACCCGTACAGTCACTCATACTTACGGTCACTCAGTACAGGACTATCATATGCACTCTTACTCCTATATAGACACTCAAACAACGCCACTCATCCATAGAGATACTCAGACACCTAGTCAGTCATGCAAATAATTAAACACACTGCCATTTACTCACCTATACAGTTATACACACACCAGCTCACTTACTCATACAAATAGTAGCACATTGTTACGCTCTTATACAATCACTGATACAAGCACACACTCATCCATACAGCCACTATCACAATCACTCACTCTTGCTTATAGCTATTTATATACTCCAACACACATATATACTGCCTATCACATATGTAGTTACTCACACATGTACCACTGGGACATACATTCACTCACTAACACACTCTTACACACACTTACCCACCCATACAGTCTATCACAGATGCACTCTTGAAACCATCCACCCAGTGAATCACCCACTCACACATCTATGCACAGAGTTGCACACACCCCTCCCACACAAACACTCAGGCACCCATACAGATACTCAGACAAGCATTCAATAACTCATATAGACACTCATTTAGCTATTCACAAACACATGCAGCCACTTACACAGCAACAGACAGACGGATACAGACATACACCCAGTTTAGTCACTAACCCATGCATTCAGTAAGATACGTTAAATCACTCACTTATAGAGTCAGTCGCGCACCTACTAAATCATCCATACAGACACTTACACACCCACTCATTCTTCAATACGTCTTTTCCTATATATTTTAAAAATATTTAAACTTTACAGAAACACACAGTCACTGGATGATGTCATCAGTGATGTCATTTGAGATGTAATCAGTGATGTCATCAGTGATGTCACTGACCATGTCATGAGTGATGTAATATGTGACGTCATCAGCAGTGCATTGCGGGGCGCGAGTTATAGTTAGCTGAACTAACTATAACGGGGAATTTCACGGGTTTTGTACGAGTGCAATGTCCAAGTAACTATAACTGTCCCTAAAACCTATGGTTTTTTCAGTGAATTTCAAAGGTTTTTTAAATGCTAATTTGTAACTATAACGTGTCTGAAACCTATGGTTTTTTCAGTGAATTTCAAAGGTTTTTTAAATGCTAATTTGTAACTATAACGTGTCTGAAACCTATGGTTTTTTCAGTGAATTTCAAAGGTTTTTTAAATGCTAATTTCTAACTATAACGTGCCTGATACCTACGGTTTTTTCAGTGAATATATATATATACACACACACAAATATACATATGCTTCTCCTTCATTCCGAAATGCACCAATCTCTCACTTTTTTTAAGTGAAAAACACCCAGCCTATGATGGACCATGTGGTATTTTGTATCAGATTCATTGATTGTTATATGGGATGGTGAATAGACACTTAAATACCAACCAACCAACAGAATATCAAATTCTGATATAATCTGCACAAGACGCAATTAGCTAGTGAAAGCTTTCAACATGCCAAAAGTGGCCATCTGAAGGAATGAAAGTGGTGAATTCTATATGAAGAAATGTTATGAGCATGCTGTCTATGGTCCACTGATGACGTTTTAAATATGATGAAATGATTCCAGGAGAGGGGTTACACACAGGCTTTGAGATTGCTATGAACTGAGCAAAACTGAGAAAGAGGAATGAACTCTTAACACAGACAATACAGGCAAGTTGAGGGAAAGGAGAGAATAGAATGATGCCATTCTGTCCCACCGGTGCCCTTTGTCCACCACTCAGATTATCTAGGGAGCGTGGTCTCCGACGATGATGCACACATCATGGAGCTCAGGTGGGCACCCCCATCCCCTCTGAAACCTAGGTGGAAGCTCCTGTGAGACTGTCTGCAGGACCCGGTGTTCCGAAATGAGAAGAGAGACCACATCCAACACTATTTCCCTGAGAACCACAACACAGCCTCCACTAGGACACTGGAGTGTGACGCCTTTAAGATGGTGACTAGGGGAATCTGTATCCAAAAGATAGTGGAGGTCCGCAGAACCCTGGAGAGGTACATAGTAGCCACTGAGGCGAACCTAGTTAAACAGGGCAAAGCAGAGGATAGTAATCTGGAGCTCGCTCTGAAACTCACGGAAGCAAAAACGTCTTACACAGCCCTACTAGAAAGCCTGCAATGCTACAATTTCACAGCCCATGTGGCCAAAGTCCATAGAGAAGGTGACAAATCTGGCAGACTCTTGTCCTGGCTCTCCAGACAGGAGTCTGCAATCTGCCCCATCACAGAAGAGGTCATCATTACAGGCGTCACCACCCGCATGCAAGATTATATTCTACTGGCCTATTCCTCATTTTACAGGGCACCATTGGACATTTCGGGTAGCCACTCTGACATGTTCCTGGCAGACATCCCTCTCCCAGGCGGCTCAACCTCTACTAGACTGCCCTTAGATTCCACAATCACGTCAACTGATGTGGCACAAGCAATCTGTGACCTTGCCTGGAATAAAACACCAAGACTGGACAGCTTACCCCTAGAATATTACAGTACCTTCTCATCACTCTTAACACCCCACCTTGCAAAAATGTATGAGGCTGCAATAGCCACTAGTGAGCTACCGCATTCACTCGGAGAATCCCTCTTGGTTTCCCTCCCCAAACTGGACAGAGACTCCACACTGCTGTCATCCTATAGACCCTTAGCCATTCTTGGGTTGACTACAAAATCTTAGGCAAATCCTTGCTGACAGATTCACCCAAATCCTCCATGAGCTTGTACACACAGACCAAAACGGCTTTGTTCTGGGTCGCAGCCCCTCCCACAGCATCTGTCATCTCTTTCATATACAAGACAGAGAGAGGGGACGATTCCTGCGAGTGGCCTGTCTCATTCTTAATCTAGAGAAGGCGTTTGACACACTTACATGGCATTATATCTTCACTGTACATGCCTGAATGGAAATGGGGCCAAGGCTCCTAGCCTACACCCGACTACTGTACTCCAATCCAACCTCCTGGATCCACCTATGGTCGCCTTGTCTCAGCCTCCATCCCAGCTGGCCACAGCATAAGACAGGGATGTCCACTCCCTCCGCTGTTGTTCACGCTGCCAAAGGAACCCCTTGTAATGCAATCACGCAGGAGGTACAGTGATGGGGCGTCACTCTCTAGGACTGGACACACTGTGTGCTTATATGCAGATGAGTTCCTCCTCTATCTGTGAGACTTAACAGCCGACCTTACGCCTCTCCGCGACACTGGCTGATTATGCCTTAGCTGCTGGTCTTCGCATCAACTTGGCAAAATCAACCCTCTACCCACTTAATCCTGATCAGCAGCCACAGGAAGTATGCCTATGCGACACTCGCCTTAATTTGCAAATTTAAACAATCCACTACTTAGGCATTTACCTATATCATACTCCCCCGGACTTATAGGAGGACAATCTCCGTAATGCCTTAGCGGGAATCAGAGCCCAAACACACTTCTGGCTATCCCTTTCCCTGGCCTCTATAGGGAAAATCGCCTTGGCAAGGATGGTTATTTGCCCCGCCTTCTATAGTACTTCACCAACCTCCCAGTTATTCCACCACGAACTGGACACCCTCCTATACACACTCATCTGTGGTAACAGGCATCATCAAATTGCCTTTGCAAAGTAACAACTGCCAGTGGACCAAGGGGCCTAAGTGCTCCCTCCTTCGAGGCATACTTTCTAGCAGTACAACTTCAATGGCTGTCCCGATGGACCATTTGTTGCTATCTGAGCAAAGCCTATATGGAACAAGGACCCCTGTCAGTTTCTATGATCCGAGGCTTCCTCCTGATGAAAGCCCTACATTCATCTCCCTGGCCCCTGCAGGAGGCAATGGCATGGACGTGCATGACCCAGATACATTGAGTATCCCACAGGATCCTACTAATCGTCCCGACACTGTCCCTGATTGGACTCCCCCATAACTTGGGCTATCACACTGCCAGCTAATTGAAGATCTGGACAGACCACTCAGTGCCTACACTAGGCAACCTTTTTTACCGATGGTCATCTCCTTCCTTTCGACCATTGGCCTCCCACCAGGACAGTTCCTCTTGCAAAGACAACTTAGTTATACATGTCACACCCTCTGGGGCATCTCAGAGGGGGAATCCGCCACACATCCTGTCCTACAGGCCTTCCTTGCCATGGGTGACAGCCTTATCACCAGACTTTGTAAAGCTATCCCTGTGCTAGCAGTTGATATCCTCACTACACTATGCCAAAAATGGGAAAGCATGCTGCCTGGGCATATTTAAGCATAAGAAACAACACAAAGTTTGCACCCGCTTCACGGCCCTAGAACTCTTCCTTGTCAAATGCACACTTGCACTCCACTGGTGTTCCCCCACCAGTGGAGTAGCTGCATGGCATGGAGCAGTATGCAAATGGGGCATGGCAGAAGAGGACACCCTATGTAATGAGGAGGCATGCCAGCTGTGCAAATATCCTATCGCCCTCAGTGGGCCACCCTACTCACACATTTTCAGCAGAAGTTGGGAAATTACGATCTACCTCCATGATCACACCGTGCGATTCCTATAGCCATGACAACCACTAACTCAGTTGATGGTCCCTGCCCCTACGTAACCCCACTGACCTCCCTCACTCAACCTCACATGGCTACAGCAACCCCCTGTGCCAACCTGCCCGTTCACGTCACCATACCTGCCTTGCTTCTCATTGTTTTTTACACTCTGCCACCCTCACCAAGTCCGCCCACCCACCGATCACCACACTACCTTTGTTCACCCCTAGTTACATCTTTGTGATGTTAGGCACCTGTTTCAGTCAAATGTACACCCAGAACACCATAGACCTCTTAACCTTTATGTGTCCAATGTTGATGTTGTCTGCTTAACTTTCAGGCGTGATCAGCCTATATCTCCTGTCTGCCATTATCACCTATTGCTTTAAATTGTAACATGCCAATGCTGTTAAAATTGCAAAACTCAATAAAAAATATCTTTTAAAAAAAGGATGATGCAATGCAAATTCATCATAGACAATAGCATGGAACACAAACTCATAAGGAGTATCTTGCAGAAACATCAGGAACTTTCATGAATGGATGAACATTTATGTAATGAGCTGGAACTATATCCTGAGATCATCTATCAGATATTTGTCTCACCAGGGGATCTTTGGACCAAGAGCTACATAAAACCAGTAAAATCAAATCTGGGGAAGGATTGGGCAACAATGAAACACACAGGCTTCTGGAATGTAAATCATGTAAGAGTGTAATTAATAAAACTAAAACTTAATTTAAGACATTTGAAGGAACTAAAAATAACATCAAAGAAAGGATAACAAGCAATAGAGATCATGTTGCTTATGTGATGGAATGTAGCTGCAATAAAAAATATGTTAGAAGCATTGTATGCGATCAAATATCATGATTGTAGATGTCCTCTAGAGACCAATTTCTAGAAGGAGCTTGGGGGTGATGTAAAGAACATGTGCTTTTATGCTTTAAAACATATCCATGTACACCCTAAAGTGGGTAGTCATGAAATGCAGCTAAGAAAAGATGAGTCCAAAATGACAATTGTGTTAGACACTTAAACCTCCTGTGGTCATACTTTAGATACAGAATGACATGTAGGTCTATAAAGGTCAAAATACTGACTACTAAGCAAGCTGAATTATTGTCATCCTGCAATAATAATTTTATAGCAATGAATGGTATACTAACAAGTATTGGACACATCAGCAAGCTAGATGAACCAACAATCTTCACAAATGAAGTCCATAGGATTAGAACAGGCTTCAAACGGATGATCATGGGCAGATAAAGTTTATAACGCAGGCTAAAATTACACGGTTAAATTAATAATAAGTCAAGCATATGTCCAATGTGTAGCAGTGAGCATTACAATCCTGGGTTGTATTCAATTAAGTCACTTTAGTTTTCCAACATGGTCTAGATGCATTCATATATATAATCCTTTACACATTTATTTAGCCACTCTGTTACAAATGCTTCCATTTAAAATAGAATGGCCTATGCATTGCAAAGAGAGACCCAGAATGAAAATTCTAAATGATTAAGCATCAGAATAAGCAATGATGTAGACCACTATTTTGGGACTGGAATGTGATGATTTATGGTATAATTTGTAAACATGAAATGAGGGTGTGAACTCTCCTATTTGAAATATTATGTAATAAGACAGACAGGTCACACACTCGGAGTCGCACTCAATAAAAGGTGGATTATAAATTCTAATTAAAAATGTCAAAACGAAGAATGAGTAACAGGTAATACATATTAAAAACTTAAAACATATCAAAAAGTGATAAACAGTGGAGGTAAGAGGATATCATCATGCTGGAGGAGATGAGAGATTAAGGGGCCCATTACGATGACTGGCGGATGCACCTCCGTGATGCTGGCGGTGGGAGAAAATGCTGTTTTCCGCTCGCGAGCAGCGGTGCACATGTCCGCCATATTACAATGGTCAAACACAGCCCATTTTCCGACCGCCGCGGTGCGACATGAACCGCCATCAAAATGCGCCCGCCACCGCGGCGGAGTTAACCAATCGAGAGCCACCGCCGTGCGGAATGACGTCCCTCCAGCCGTACAAATTAGGATGCGCCAAACAGCCAGGCACACCGAAGCAGAGAAACCGGCCAATCTGAGCAGGCGGAAGCACCACAGCGGAGCGCAAAAGTGAATACAGGAGCCGACTGCCATGGACCCAGCACTACACGTCTTCCCGGCGCTGTACATGATACACAAGTCATGGACCGTGGCGAACGCCGCCGCAGGTACGCGATCACACAACTCTGCACACAAACACAACCCACAACTCCATGGCTGATGTAAGGTTCCTCTCCCCACCAGACACCCTGGTGGGGACAGGAACACAACCACAGGTATAGCCACACATGTCCTACCTGCCACTAGTTCACCCCTCCTCATCCAGGTCACCATGTCCGCGATCTTGAAATAAAGTTCAGTTCACGTGACCGCAGCAGTGAATCCGCGTTAAAAAATGCGCACAATGTAGTAGGCAGGGCCAGCGCAAGGCATGGGCAGTGCACAAAGTACACAGGGCAACACCTCCACACTTCACACACTAGGCCCACCCACAACATGAAGGGACATGCCACGTGACCCTCCTGTGCTCCCACATGCCCAATAACCAGCCAGGTGAACACACACACTGCACCACACAACAAACAACTAGGGAGACAGCCTCATCAAGTGTGGCTGCAGAGTAACACACAGGGTAGAAGCAAAGGGCCAGGGGAACCCACACACCACAACAACACCACACTCATGGCAAGTAAACTGAGTCCAAGCACAAAATAAACACACACAGATAATGAACAAACACTCTAATGGACACACAGCCTGCCAAGTCACACAGACATACCCACACTGACAAACAGCAACAAACACAGACCACATGCCAGCAGCAATGGAGGACAACAAATAGGAAACCTAAAGTGAGGTGCACACAAATGGAATGGCAAGGAGCTGAACACCAAGCATGTGTACATCACATGCAAGGGAAGGAACATATAACAACAACCCCAGCCCAACAAATCACACATGGCAGTCACAGTGAGTGAAGTCAAACCACAGTCACCTCACTGCATCAACTCAGGGAGACAGCAAGGCAACCCATGTATAGGCACAGGGATGACAGGAAGGGTATGAAGTCTAACACTGATCAGCCACACATCTGTATCCAAATACATCACAGGAGTATGTCAGCAGCACAACACACAGGGCCCATTGCAACACTCCATGACTGTCAAACACAAGTATGAACCTTCACACAACGCCCACACCCATCACACCTGCAGCACACAACACCAGTGACAAACACACAGAAGCTTGCCAATAATGTCCAGTCAATACACTGACAAGCAAACACACCCCCTGGGGGTATCCACAAACATCACACACACACAGGGATGGCAGAACCACTGTACGCACAAAAACAACAGTCAAACACAGAACACAATCAAAACACACACACAGAACTACTACAATAACAGACAAGACCTGTGCAGTTAAACAGTGGAAATTCAATGGGAGCACAGACACAACAGGAGTACACAACCTCATTAGTCAGGAAAAATACACAGACAACATACCACAACACATATAAGAAGTGCATCCACACAAAACAATAATGGGAGAAATGGGCCTACAATGACACTCAGACAGACATACCACACCACCCATGAACTCAAAATGGTGTCATAGTGTACCACATGCCTGCACATGCACAAGAATGACAAGAGACACATCAAATATGAGAGGAGAAAACACCAAGGATGCACCTAAAACAAGCATGGGAACTACAATAGCCCTCAGTTCATGTGACAGACACACAAGTAAGGCACACCACAATGGCAACACACATCTGAATCAAACACAACAACAAAACACACACACTGACAGGCAAATAGAACACCACACACAGAGCATCTGTCAACTGCATGAGACAACACAACACAAACACTGCACACAGCCACATGAGACACAACACATGCACATGCAAAGATATCAATATGCTACAACAGCTAAACATCAGGGGGTGCACACCAGGCAAGGACAAGGCAACATACACGCACAGCACTGCATGCACACCAAGCAGTGTGTGCACAACAGACATACCAGTTACAAACAGAGATGAGTGACACACCATGAACACACACAACAACAATCTAAACATCACACAGACAACAACACACCCAGGAAGTTAAACAGTCCACAGCAAACACACCTACATCTAAGCCAACACACACAGATGCACAAGTCTGGGACACCAAAGTTGAAACAACATGATCAGAGGAAACAAGACATTGGCAATGTTGAAGTGGCATATAGAGCATGTGTCACAGTAAACCATACCCACACAGTAACCCTTTATTTAGCAAGGATACTGACAAGGCAGACAACAGGAGTAAATATTTTTTTTATTTATATTTTACACAGTTATGCAGCAAAATTTAGACAAGAGCAAGGCCAGTGGCAAGTCCAAAGTGCAGATGATGTACATGAGATCCTGCACAGGCAAGGGGCAAACAGCAGTGAACAGCAAGGCCAGTGACCAGTCCAAAGTGCAGATGAGGTACATGAGATCATGCACAGGCAAGGGGCAAACAGCAGTGAACAGCAAGGCCAGTGACCAGTCCAAAGTACATATGAGGTACATGAGATCCTGCACAGGCAAGGGGCAAACAGTAGTGAACAGCAAGGCCAGTGGCAAGTCCAAAGTGCAGATGAGGTACATGAGATCCTGCACAGGCAAAGGGCAAACAGCAGTGAACAGCAAGGCCAGTGACCACTCCAAAGTGCAGATGAGGTACATGAGATCCTGAACAGGCAAGGGGCAACCAGCAGTGAACAGCAAGGCCAGTGACCAGTCCAAAGTGCAGATGAGGTACATGAGATCCTGCACAGGCAAGGGGCAAACAGCAGTGAACAGCAAGGCCAGTGACCAGTCCAAAGTGCAGATGAGGTACATGAGATCCTGCACAGGCAAGGGGCAAACAGCAGTGAACAGCAAGGCCAGTGACCAGTCCAAAGTGCAGATGAGGTACATGAGATCCTGCACAGGCAAGGGGCAAACAGCAGTGAACAGCAAGGCCAGTGACCAGTCCAAAGTGCAGATGAGGTACATGAGATCCTGCACAGGCAAAGGGCAAACAGCAGTGAACAGCAAGGCCAGTGACCAGTCCAAAGTGCAGATGAGGTACATGAGATCCTGCACAGGCAAGGGGCAAAAAGCAGTGAACAGCAAGGCCAGTGACCAGTCCAAAGTGCAGATGAGGTACATGAGATCCTGCACAGGCAAGGGGCAAACAGCAGTGAACAGCAAGGTCAGTGACCAGTCCAAAGTGCAGATGAGGTACATGAGATCCTGCACAGGCAAGGGGCAAACAGCAGTGAACAGCAAGGCCATTGACCAGTCCAAAGTGCAGATGAGGTACATGAGATCCTGCACAGGCAAAGGGCAAACAGCTGTGAACAGCAAGGCCAGTGACCACTACAAAGTGCAGATGAGGTACATGAGATCCTGCACAGGCAAGGGGCAAACAGCAGTGAACAGCAAGGCCAGTGACCAGTCCAAAGTGCAGATGAGGTACATGAGATCCTGCACAGGCAAGTCTAGAACATCAGTCAACAACAAGGCCAGTGGCCAGGACACAGTGCAGGTGAGGTACATGAGAAGCTGCACAGGCAAGTCTAGTACATCAGTCAACAACAAGGCCTGTGGCCAGGACACAGTGCGGGTGAGGTACATGAGAAGCTGCACAGGCAAGTCTAGAACATCAGTCGACAACAAGGCCAGTGGCCAGGACACAGTGCAGGTGAGGTACATGAGAAGCTGCACAGGCAAGTCTAGAACATCAGTCAACAACAAGGCCAGTGGCCAGGACACAGTGCAGGTGAGGTACATGAGAAGCTGCACAGGCAAGTCTAGAACAACAGTCAACAACAAGGCCAAGGGCCAGTAAAAACTGCAGAGTGAGTACATGATATCCAGCACTGGGAATGGGTGGTACTGTACCCTGCCATGGTCAGCAACACACTCAGGGTGTCAAAAATGGGCAGTCCTTGGCACCACTGTGGGAGAGACATGTGTGTGAGGGGGACTAACACTCAGACTTGGCTGGCAGTATGACTGGGAGGTGGCTGTCTGTCAGGGCCAGTTGGGGTACTGGCTCGGGGAGAGAGAGGCCCAGCTGGGGTAGAGCCATCAGTGGTCTGGGAAGCCTGAGGGTTGCTAGGTCCAGGTGTGGTAGAGCCATTAGTGGTTTGGGAAGCCTGAGGGCTACTAGGACCAGGTGGGGTGGTGGCACGTGGAGGTGGACTCATGCTTGCATGAGACCCAGTGTGTGTGGGAGAATCTGGAGGGGTGCCTTTCCGCTTCTTGGGGATTTGATATGGCTTCCCTGTCCTGGGATTAATGTCAAGTGGGGTGTATACAACAGGCACACTCGTCACAAAAGCAGGATCATGTGCAGATGCTGGTCCCCCCTCTGGGGACGTGCTGGATTCAGCGGGACGCTTGGCCCCGGATTGCCTCTGCCCTTGCATCACCTGTTTACCAGGTGTCCCCCCTACAGTGGCCTCCTTTCCCTGCTTCACAGGGCTCTGGATGGGAGTTGATGTTGTGGGTGAACTTGCCTTGGAGCTCTTCTTACATGTACCCTTAGCAGGCACCTGTTTGTCACTGGGCACGGAAACTGTGTGCTTGTCTATGCGAGACACGTTTGGGACAGGTGAGTCCTTGGCTGGGGATGGCTCTGAGGCATGTGAGCCTGAGGCCTCCTTCTTGCCATCCTTGCCCTGGGTGTGGCCTGAAGGGCTTTTGCCTCTGCGCTCTGGTGTGGGTTTACCTTTCTGTGGGGATGGTGTCTGCGCCCTGGACTGCTTGGGCTGCTGCTGCCGTGTGCTGCGTGTGCCATATCTTTCCCTTGATGTCTGGGGTGTGTGGTCACTATCATCAGATGTGGCCACTGGCAGGGTGGTGGGCCTAGGGACTGGAGCAGGACTATTGGATTGGGCAAGTTGAATGGCTGCTGTCACTGAAGAGGACAGAGACTGTACAGTCCGGTGTAGCTCACCCACGTCGGAATGAATGCCCTCCATGTAAGCCACCACCTGTGCCAATTTTTTGTCATGGTCCAGGAAGGCATTGAGGAGAGCTGTCTGACCCACACACAGCTGGCGCAAAAGGTCCACAGACTCAGCACTGATGGCAGCAGGGGGGCCAGGGGCAGCGGTGCCTGGGATGAAGGACACTCTTCCCTTTTTTGTGGTGCCAACACGGGCAGCAACAGTGGGAGTAGCAGGGAGGGTGGGCACTGAACGCTGTGTGGTGGACGAGGAGGCAGAGTCCCCGTTTCCTGTGGCCGAAAACATAGATGCGTCACCGCCGTCGTTAGATGATGTAGAGGTCTGCGTCTCTGGCTGTGAGTCCTCTAGAAGACTACGGTCCCCCTCTGATGTGCTGGTGACATCCGTGTCACTATGCTGGTGTGCAGCACTTGTGCTTGATGCCTCACCACTGGTGTCCGTCCCCTGTCCTTCCGTGCCCATGTGAGCTGCTGCATGAGAGAGAGATAGAGAGAGAGAGGTAGGATCAGTACATTGGCATCAAGATTACAAATATCTGCAAGGAAAGCATCACTAATGATGAACAATCATCCATGTTGGACAACACCATGGGCAGTAACATTGTGCAACCTCAATCCAAACATCGAAATTACGGTGGCATAATGCAAACTTGGCATTATTCACCCATGTGATGAAAACACAGCCAATTAGCCTGTTGGTGGCTCCGTCTAACCAGACACACATATCCCTCTGTGCACACCTGGGGCCCTGAGGGGGTAAAAGATTCTACTCACAACATGTTGCCACTGTCACATCTTGAGCCAGCAGAAGTGTCCAACACAGAGACAGACTCCAACATATACGCCCACAATGGCCATGAGCACATGCCATCCACCATGTCGTATCTTGGGGCACAACTACAGTTGCACATTGGTGTTAGATGTGTAGCCAGCACAAATCTGACGTCAGGCAATGCACACATTGATGATGGAACACTCAGATTATGCACTCTGCCATGGGACATGGGATGTCCATGACTACCCCAATGAAGATGATACCAGAAGGCCACAACTACAAATGTGAAGTCAAGGGCCATTACACCAATGACATAGGAAGGTACATGTAGGGGGAATGCATGACAACTGCATCCAACACCGCGGCCACTTACACGCCATTGCATCACACTAGCAACATCACAGCCCTGCACTGGCCCAGGCTTGGAGCACATGCAGCCAAACAACACCCAAAGTCACACTCACAGAATACTCACCATCAGCTTGCTGCTGATGCCCCTTCAGACGTGCATCCAGTTCAGGCTGCGTCACATCTAAAATGCGTGCCATTAGTGGTGTCATGCTGCGCCGCGCCAACCTGCCGGCCCGAGGGATCAGCCCCAGTGTCATCTCGGCCACGTTCCTGCTCAGCCAGCAGATGTCATCCCACCTCTTGTGACAGTGGGAGCGCCGTCGTTTGGAGACACCCAGAGCACACACCTTGCATGCAATGGCCCTCCACACGGCCTTGCGCTGGTTGACTTTGAGCTGCAGACATGGGAGACAAGAGGGTGCAATAATCAGTGTAACCTACCACCATTTCCCAGGGCAGGAGCATGACACTGACTCATCCCAACTTCAGCCATAACTTTAGCAGAGACAATAAATCTGCGACATTCAAACTTCATCATGTGGGAAACACACATTAATGCATGCAGGTATGAGGGTGGACACAGTACATGCCCATCTCATAGCCATGCAGGATGCCAGCAGAGAGCAAAATGTGTATGCTGACCACATCTACTGCAAATTTTTGGGAATACCAAGACATGCAGGACATTACTACATATGTCACTGTGAATACTCACTGTGCCCAACACTGCGCAGCCCTCAAAGCACTTGCCCTTGAACTGCCACACTGTGTCATGGAGGTCACATTGAGGGACATGACCTCACAAACGCAAACCCTCATCACAAGGCCTGTCGTGTGCAATCTACATGTCTGTAATGGCTCATTGATGGAGAGTCAAGAGGAAAAGCACAGATTTGACACTCTGTACATTCAGTGTTGTGTCACTGTCAGATTGGACGGTGAATGTGCAGGCCAGTTGGGGTCACACAGAGGTCCAACGTGGGGCATCTGATATTTTAAATGGGGGGACTATTTGGAAACACAAACAGTGCCAACACATGCGAGTATGTGCACTTGCTGGTGGTGATGGAAGGGTCTGGGCACAATAATGTTGGAATGTACAGTGTCATAGGTGAATGACCAACAAGAGTGTCACCCTTGGGGATTGAGGTCCTGAGCATAGTGCAGAACTTGAGATGAGGCACATATTGAGTCTGAAACAATTCCCTCACTACCTTCTGGACAACAACCCTAGCTAAGGCCACAGATGGGCCTGTGAAGGACATCAGGGACACACACAGACATTCAGACTGGCAATCACTGTCCTGACTCCTAAATTGAAAAGTTGCAGCCTCACTGTATGTCTGACAAGACATTACATTTCCCTCACATCTGGATGTGCAGGCAGGGAAACGTGTTGAATAGGCTAAACACACCTTCCCCCTGGAAACAGCATGCTAGGCAGTGCATGACCCAACCCCACACTCGCACGCACATACTGCAGCAGATCAACTTCATGTGTGCCCCCCCTGCACTCACACTCTGAGATACTTACCACGACATTTGGCGCACCATATAGGCTTGGATACTGGGTGAGCACCTCGTCCACCAGGACCTCCAGCTCCTCGGTGGTGAAGGAAGTGGCACGGATCTTCTCAGTCCTCGCCATCACTGTGGGCAGGAGACAGCAGCAGCGGCAGTTGGTGGTGAGGGGTCTCAGGCAGCAGTCCCTGGAGGCAGCAGCAGGTGAGGGGTCTCAGGCAGCAGTCCCTGGAGTCAGCAGCAGGTGAGGGGTCTCAGGCAGCAGTCCCTGGAGGCAGCAGCAGGTGAGGGGTCTCAGGCAGCATTCCCTGGAGGCAGCAGCAGGTGAGGGGTCTCAGGCAGCAGGCTCAGTGAGCTGTGGAAATGTGTGGCTCTCTCACACACATATATAGCCCCCAGGGCTCGTTTCTGTGGTTCTAAGCTGCTGCAATTGGTGTTCCAGGTCTGCCTCATTCAAATACATCCAATAACCGCCTCCGCGGTGGCGGAGCACACCTACCGCGATTTTCAAAATTGCATCAGGCTACCGCGATTGCGCTTCCCAACGGCTGTCAATGCATGGGCCATGGCGGTGACACACCGCTGGTGCCAGGCGGTAGGTACCGCGATTCCGGCCACATGCTTTGCTATGAGTGACCGGGATCTGGGTGTTGGAGCATGCCAACCACCATTAGCCATGTGTATATGCCTATCAAACCCCCTATGGTGTCTTGGGCCATGGCGGTGACACACCGGCGGTGCCAGGCGGTAGCTACCGTGATTCCGGCCACATGCATTGCTATGAGTGACCGGGATCTGGGTGTTGGAGCATGCCAACCGCCATTAGCCATGTGTATATGCCTATCAATCCTGCTATGGTGTCTTGGGCCATGGCGGTGACACACCGCTGGTGCCAGGCAGTAGCTACCGTGATTCCGGCCACATGCATTGCTATGAGTGACCGGGATCTGGGTGTTGGAGCATGCCAACCGCCATTAGCCATGTGTATATGCCTATCAATCCCGCTATGGTGTCTTGGGCCATGGCGGTGACACACCGCTGGTGCCAGGCAGTAGCTACCGCGATATGGGTGGCATGCATTGCTATGAGTGACTGTGATTTGTGTGGGGGACATGCCAACCGCCATTTGATCATGTGTATATGCCTATCACTACGGTGAGTGTGTCTTGGGCCATTGGCAGTGACACACCGCTGGTGCCAGGCGGTAGTTTCCGCGATATGGGTGGCATGCATTGCTATGAGTGACTGTGATTTGTGTGGCGGGACATGCCAACCGCCATTTGATCATGTGTATATGCCTATCACTACGGTGAGTGTGTCTTGGGCCATTGGCGGTGACACACCGCTGGTGCCAGGCATTCGCTACGGCGAGGGTGCAGCATGACATTGTTGACTATGGGCGTGATAGTGTTGTTTGAGCACGTTTAAGGCACCAATGGACACATCATGCTGTGTCAATGTCATGGGTCATATCTGTACTTCGAACAGTGGTCACTTACAAAATATCATGGCACTGGATGTAATTTAAATGGGCTATAGTTAGTAATGACAGCCTTAACTTCATATCTAACACCAAATGCCACACTGAAAGAACTAATGGGGCACATTACTTCTACACAATTTCATATCTGAGCCCACATTTACACACATTTTCATATCTGACCACCAAATTTAGCCCCAATTTCATATATGTCACCACATTTTAGCCCCGATTTCATATCTGACCCCCAAGTTTATCCCCAATTTCATATATGTCACCACATTTTAGCCCCGATTTCATATCTGATCCCCAAATTTATCCCCAATTTCATATATGTCACCACATTTTAGCCCCAATTTCATATCTGACACCAAAGACTTATCCCCAATTTCATATCTGATCCCAATATTTACACACATATTCATATCTCACACAATATGTCACAATACATTACATGATTTTACAAACATTTCAGCATTATTTTCATTACTCACCACATATGTCACACTGTTGTCTGTTTGGTAACACCTATTACAGCCTTCATGTAATGTTATTGTTCACAGTAGCAAATCCAACAGTATATGTCCACATGGACATGTGTGTGCTCTACATACTCAAGGATGTTAATTACATCACCGGCACACTTGGCATTCTGTACATCCTTTATTATTTTTCTCTTGTATCTATGCCTTTGGGTATGTTTTGTCTCCATATCTGCCAAATGTTATCACCATTACTTGTGTCATTGTGTCTGGTATGTGCTCATGTTGTTCGGCCTGTCATATGTGATTTTGTTACATGCATATTTCCACAGTTGTGAGTATGTTGATAGTGGATTTGATGTGTGTGGTGTCTTACGTTGGTACTCACCAAGGACAGGTGCATTGACCTTGTTCACATAAAGATTGTTGGCTTGGATGATGGACTGTAGCCAAAAGAGGTGATGGTGCTCACTGACTGGTAACTTTGATATGGCATCTGTGAACAGTAGACGGTGTGCCACAATTGTCTGCACATTGATGTAATGCGTGTGCTTTCATTTGCATTAATTGTGTGCAGTGTTGGCAGGGTGCACAAGTAGGACACGTGTGCAGTGATTTTAAACCAACACGAGTGGATAAGCCTGCTATGGTGTAGTAGCCTTTCTGGGGCACAAGCTGTTCCTGCGCAGTGTGGGTGAACTGAAGGTGCTGTTGAATCTAGCTAATGATGGCATCCAAGACAGGTGAGATATACCTTGATAGGGCTGGCTGTGACAGTCATCCAACTCTAACTTTTGTTGTTTTGAAGGTACCAGAGGCCAACAAGTGATGCACAGCCAGCATCTTTGTCTGCAGAGGGATGTTGATAGTCCGCTGTGTTGGTCCTGACAGCCTGTGGGGAATGTGGCTCAGGATGCTTTTGATGTTTGTCCTTTAGTACCTGTGTTGTGCAATGACATCCGCTGGTGTTATGTGTATGAGGCTGTTGTGTTTTTGTTATGTACTCAGTATATTCATGCGCTTACTTGTAGGTATACTGGTGTGGGTTTGTCCTGGTGGTGTTGTAGGTTGTTTTTGTGGCACTGTTGTGTCTCCAAGCAGCTGGATGATTAGCTCCATGGCAACTGTTGTACTTCAGTTGTGTGTTTGGGCAGTGCTACCTTCATACTGCATGTCATAGTGCAACTTAAGTGCAGATTAACGTTTGTCTGCAGTCCTTTTGGATCACGTACCTTATCCACTTTTTGTGTGCCACATTGACAATCTGTCTGCTTGTTGATGATATTGTGCAGTGGTGTCATTGTGTCTTGATCCACGACGACACAGAATCTGCAAATGCTTTTCATTATTAGTCATTGACTGACTTTGAATTGTGATTACTAGCATGTATGGCATGTCTACTGATGACAGTGGATATTAGCACAGGCTTGTGAATATGTATGTGAATGTCTCTAAACTTGTGTTGATTTGAAGTGGCTCAAATTCCATAATGAGTCCTTCAGAACTAGACAAATTGTGTAGTTAATGTGTCCCCTGTCATGATTGCACAAGAATGTGTGGCAGGTACAGCAGCCACTTGGAAGCCAGCAGTGTTTCTGTTTCACACATGTCCTGTATCATATACTGTCAGGGCTGTTTACACAAGAGTTTGAAATGTGACTATTAGCATTCACAGAGACAGTTTCCATGTTGGTTGTTCTCATTGTGCGAATACTGAACAAGTGTACAACAATGTTTTCTCAAGGTGTCACGACATTTGACTTGCACTGTATGCTGCATTGTGATGCCAGTCAATGTTTGCGCTGTGTCAATCAGAAGCTACGGATTTGTGCACATCTCATGTTCTGTTGCAATGACGTGTCCCCTTTCATCTCACCTAGGAGGCGACCTAATGTGTATCGTCCAGTCACCCTGCTGGCTAACATTGAGGATGATGACGTAATACACAGATTCCGTCTGGACCGCACAAACATCCAAGACCTGTGTGCCATGTTGGAGCCACACCTGCGGGCTGGCAGGACATACCCAACAGCATTAACAACTGAATCGAAGGTGATGGCGGCACTGCATTTCCTGGCTAGTGGGTCATTCCAGGAGACGGTGGGCATTGCAGGGGGGATGTCTCAGCCCACCTTCAGCATGGTGCTACGGGATTTCCTGTCGGCCATGATGCAATACAAAGACCGATAAGTTTTCCAAGGAGGGCGGCTTTGGCAGCTGTGAAGGTGGATTTTTATGCCCTTGGTCACATCCCTAATGTTGTAGGTGCTATTGACTGCACACATGTTGGCCTGGTTCCACAACAGGCACGGGAACACATATATAGGAATCGAAAACATTCACATTCCATCAATGTGCAGGTGGTGTGCCAGGCCGATATGATCATATCGCATGTCTATGCCAAGTTTCCCGGCTCTGCACATGATTCCTACATCATGCGCAACAGCATTGTGCCCCAGCTGATGGCCAATCTACTTCTGGAGCGGGCATGGATTGTGGGTGAGTGGGCAGAGTCAAGCTGTGTGCTGTTTGTGCCATGATGTCCTCAGCCACAGTTGTATCACTTAATCTGTATGTGTTTTTCACACCTAGGTGATTCTGCATATCCCAACAGACCTTGGTTGCTGAGCCCACTACGCAATCCTAGGACACCGTCTGAAGTCCGCTACAACAATGCCCATGGGAGAACACATCGGGTGGTGGAGCGAACCTTTGGTCTCCTAAAATCGAGATTTCGCTGCCTGGACAGGACCGGAGGGGCACTCATGTACTCACCCAAAAAGGTGTGTAAGATAGTGGTAGCATGCTGCATGCTGCATAACCTGGCCTTACGGAAACAAATCTCCCTGATCCTGGAGGATGATGACCAGCCGAGGCCCCCACCTGCGATCCCACAAATGTCCAGTGACGAGGACAGTGGAGAGGAGGAAGGTGTCGACCAGCATCAGCAGCTCATCAACCGCTACTTCACTTGAAGGTGAGTGACAATGTACAACTGGTCCATTGTCTGTTGATGTAGTTGTTTGCGTAAAGGTCTATGTGATCTTTGTGACTGCATCCTGTTGTTGACTCAGTGCTGGCTGCCTATGTGTTGGGTACAGGGTAGTTTGGCACAGCTACAGGATGTCTATGTTGGTACTGTTGCACATTATAATGTGTGCATATTGGAGTACGTTGATGACGTGTTGTGTGATGGCTGTGATGCCACCACCTGACTAGTGACTTTTGTTCTGTTGTGTTTTGCTAGGTCCCTTCTGCCTCTCCTTGCCTACAGAGAATCCATGCTCCTGTGACATTGTAACCATGGTAAACATTGCACATACTGTGATAACATGGAGCAGACACAACTACATTGGTGGTTATTGTTGTTTATTTTCAATGGGTATATGTGAGAGGGATGTGGATATTTACATAAGTGTGAATGGTGAATCAATGAGTTGGCAGTGATGGTAGATGAGACAATCGAGTAGGCACCACATTGATGTGGTGACACAGTCCAACAGACGGATGCCATTACCATGGCAGTGTGGGCAAGGACATTGTACAAAGTCAATGGCAGGGTGAAGAGTGTTGCCATCATGGCTGGCTCCTTGACTGGCGTTTGGCAGGTGCTTTGCCACGGGTGAGTCCCAAGTTTTTCTTTGGACGGCCCCTTCTTCTTTTGGCAGGGGGGCATCGTCTGCTGGGCCAGTGGGGTCTGAGGAGTCACCCCTCTCCGTGCCCGCAGGGGTGGATGATGAACTGTCATCCTGCGTGGCAACGGGGGAGGTGGAGGTGTGGTCTGTGGCACTGGCCTGTCCCTCTGTACCGCCACTAACTGGCCCATGAGGTCCACAATTTGTCCCATACGGTTGTCCATGGACCTCAGCAGACGTTGGAGCTCCAGGGCATCTTCGTGGACCTGGCCCATTTGTGCCTGTGTGTGTTCATAGGCACCAACAACTCTGGTGATGTTAGCCAGGGCTTCGGTCACAGTGTCCTGTGGTGTTGGAGTCCCACTTGTCCTTCCACCTGCCCTGCTATCACTGACCTGTTGCCTCACCACTCTAGGCACACGCCTACTCTCCCTGCCCTCCGCAGTTGTTGGTGTGGGCTGGGCATCCTCTGAGGCAGGGCGAGTGTTGCAGGCAGCAGTGGTAGTGGTGGTGGTGGTGGTGGTGGTGGTGGTGGTGGTGGCGGCACAGGTCGTTCCAGCAGGGGTCAGCTTTGATGTTGTTGCTGAGGGTGGGGGGGCAGTGGGGTCATGTGACCGGTTGCGCCCTGGCACACCAGATGGGCCGGCTTAGAGCTCCTCATCCAAAGGATCCAGGAACTCCGCATCAGAGTGTCCATGTTACGGGGGAGGAGACTGGCTCTGCAGGTTGAGGTTGTCCTCCTCTGCAGTCAGTTGTTGGTCAGAGGGTACATAGTCATTGACTTACACCCATCAGGCTTGCTGTGTTTGATGTCTCTTATTTACATGTTATGCAACACACAGTTATGTATTTCATAAATTGTATGTCTGCACAGTGATATGCGTCATGACATGATGTGGAGGTACATACATCTTTTTCCATGGTGTGACAAGTCATTGGATACCATGCCCCACGTGAAGCTCTTAGTATTAAACTGAAAGGTTGTCATCTGACAACTGGCTGCTATACAACTTGATGTGATGCATCTTTGCTGATTACTCTTCCTGGCAGATGTTACATATGCACATGTACTAGCCATTGTACCATTGTTATCTCATGCATACCTTTGTAATGTTCTGTGCTTGGATTTCATTGTTCAACAGACCATGCCTGTTTATTGTTACTATGGTCCTTCATGCTCAGCACCCATGGAATTTACAGATAGCATTCGGTGCAGTGCATATATGGTCCCTGATTTGCTTACACATGGGTTTGGATGAGTCACAGTTCTGTTTCTGTCACAGTTAAATACGCTTAGCTGTCTACATACTATCAATTGCTATTTTATCGGGGTGTATTTTGTTGTGATGTGAGGACATGTGTTGTCATTAGCTCAATGCTTTTGTTGCGGAATGGTGGGGTGCATGCACTGTCTGCTTACCTGTCCAGTTGTCATTTTTAGGTGGACTTTCTGACACATGCTTCTGGGTGGGGGGAGTGCTCCTCCTTCTGAGAGGTGTGACAGGGGTGGCTGGTGGGAGTTGTGGTGCAGGCCTCCCACCCCCAAACAGCCCTCCCTGGGAAGATGGATACCTACCTGTCAGTTTGTTTGTGGTGATACAATGTCTACCACATGCTTCTGGGTGGGAGGGAGTGCTCCATCCTGCTGAGGGATGGGGCAGGGTGTGCCTGGTGGGAGTTGTAGTGCAGGCCTCCCTATTCCAAACATACCTCCCTGGAAAGATGGCTACCTACCTGTTAGGTGAGGGTGTAGCACACAATGGCTGCCACATGGTTCTGGGTGGGGGAGTAGTCCATCCTGCTCAGCTGTGGGACAAGGGGGCCTGGTGGGAGTTGTAGTGCAGGCCTCCCTATTCCAAACACACCCCCTGGGAAGATGGCTACCTACCTGTTAGGTGAGGGTGAAGCACACAATGGCTGAGACATGCTTCTGGGTGGGGGGCAGTGCTCCTCCTTCTGAGAGGTGGGACAGGGGTGGCTGGTGGGAGTTGTGGTACAGGCCTCCCACCCCCAAACAGCCCTCCCTGGGAAGATGGACACCTACCTGTCAGTTTGTTTGTGGTGATACAATGTCTACCACATGCTTCTGGGTGGGAGGGAGTGCTCCATCCTGCTGAGGGATGGGGCAGGGTGTGCCTGGTGCGAGTTGTAGTGCAGGCCTCCCTATTCCAAACACACCTCCCTGGAAAGACTGCTACCTACCTATTAGGTGAGGGTGTAGCACACAATGGCTGCAACATGGTTCTGGGTGGGGGGAGTAGTCCTTCCTGCTCAGCTGTGGGACAAGGGGGCCTGGTGGGAGTTGTAGTGCAGGCCTCCCTATTCCAAACACACCTCCCTGGAAAGATGGCTACCTACCTGTTAGGTGAGGGTGTAGCACACAATGGCTGCCACATGGTTCTGGGTGGGGAGAGTAGTCCATCCTGCTCAGCTGTGGGACAAGGGGGTCAGGTGGGAGTTGTAGTGCAGGCCTCCCTATTCCAAACACACCTCCCTGGAAAGATGGCTACCTACCTGTTAGGTGAGGGTGTAGCACACAATGACTGAGAAATGTTTCTGGGTGGGTAGCAGTGCTCCTCCTTCTGAGAGGTGGGACAGGGGTGGCTGGTGGGAGTTGTGGTACAGGCCTCCCACCCCCAAACAGCCCTCCCTGGGAAGATGGATACCTACCTGTCTGTTTGTGGTGATACAATGTCTACCACATGCTTCTGGGTGGGAGGGAGTGCTCCATCCTGCTGAGGGATGGGGCAGGGTGTGCCTGGTGGGAATTGTAGTGCAGGCCTCCCTATTCCAAACACACCTCCCTGGGAAGATGGATCCCTACCTGTTAGGTGAGGGTGTAGCACACAATGGCTGCCACATGGTTCTGAGTGGGGGGAGTAGTCCGTCCTGCTCAGCTGTGGGACAAGGGGGTCTGGTGGGAGTTGTAGTACAGGCCTCCCTATTCCAAACACACCTCCCTGGAAAGATGGCTACCTACCTGTTAGGTGAGGGTGTAGCACACAATGGCTGAGACATGCTTCTGGGTGGGGGCAGTGCTCCTCCTTCTGAGAGGTGGGACAGGGGTGGCTGGTGGGAGTTGTAGTGCTGCTTGCCTGGACACATACAACACAGTTGATGTTGTGTACCTTTGTGATGATTCAGATGTGGTGAATGTTAAATCAGTGAGACCTGTGTTTAGTATTGGGGCGCAGATGAATGTACTTGTGCCTCAGAGATGTAGCTTTGTAGTTGTGCAAGACAGTACATGGCAGTTTCATGGTATACATTAGTTGGTACTTACCAGCCTCCACTCCCCCGGGTATTCCTTCAAGACTCTCTGGATGCAGTATGGCAAGCACCTTCTCCTCCCACGCAGAGAATGGTTTTGGTGGAATGGGAGGGCCTCCACCAGTCGCATCAGCCAGCTCATGGTTCTTGGCCCTCTTCTTCTTGACAACACTCTTCAGGTCATGCCACCGCCTCTGGATTTCATGCTTGTTGCGGGGCACATTCCCTACTGCATTGACCTTGTCCACTATCCTTACCCACATGTTTGTTCGTGTGGCTAATGGTGTCTGTTGGACCATGCTACCAAAGAGTTGTGGTTCTACTCTAATTATCTCATCTACCATTACTGTCAACTCAGTGTCTGTGAATTTTGGCATTTTCTGTGGTGCCATGGTGTGTGGTGTGCTGATGTTTTGGGGTGCAGTTGTGAGGGAGGTGTGGGTGGTGTAGGTGGTGTGTGTGTGTGTTGTGGTGGTGGTGTGATGTGTGCAGGTTTGGCTCTCCTTAGTGCTCTGGTGTTGTTTCCTTCTGTTGAGTCGTTTTGCAAAGGATTGTGGTCAGGGAAGGGGCTGGTTTTATGCTCAGCTATGTGGGTGTGTCAAGATGGTGTAATGCTGTCAGGTGTGCTGTGTGGGTTGTCCTGTGATTTGTATGTTTGAATTTGCCATGGGGGTGAGTCATTTGGATGTTTCAGGTTATTTTGGGGGCAGGGCTAGTTGCCTGTGTGCATTTGGTGGCCTTATTGTGTGTTTCTTTCCTTGGCCGCCATTTTGTTGACGGAGCATCCGCAGCGATGGCTGTGCTGCAGGCCTTCCGCAGTATCTCACATTCATTACTGTTAACGACCGCGGCGGTCGGATACAGTGGAACGTACCGCTGTGACATCGGGGATATCATAATATCATTGGCGGTCACTCCGCGTGCCTGGCGGCGGGTTTGTGTGTTTACGCTGTGAACCCGGCCGTTGCGGTTGGATTGTCCCCATCTCCGCCGTCTACGGGCGGTTTTTCGATGCCTCCTACCGCCGCGGTTGGAATATTTTGGCGGTTGATCCTAATAGGGTCGGCGGTGTTTCCGCGGTACCTGCGGACGGTAATTTTCCGTTACCATGGCGGTTGGATTTTTTTCCGCCCATCATCGTAATGACCCTCTAAGATTGGAAGTGCAGTAGAAATGGAAGCTCTTCGGTGTGGCTAACACTGAAACTTTAGATATATTATTCCATTTGGTATTGGAAACAGTAAACATCAAGTTTGTTATGGATAGCAATAGAATTTGAAATGTCTAATATCAAATTGTGGATGAAAGAGGAAAGGTGAGAATTCAATAGTGGTAAAGTAGAAAACATAGCACTTAAACATGGGATGATCCTGCTGTTAAAATTACAGGTGGAGTGCACGGATGTGAGGGACTCTGTGAGATGTACTGTTGAATATCAACCGTTGGGGTTTGAGTATTTCTGCTAGACAGTGAGACAAAGGGAACTGGGTGTAGGCATGATGCACCATCCTGCCTGGATTGCTGATGACAGAGCTGTTCCCTGCCCCCACTTACATTTCAAAAGTATGCCTCCAGCACACATACAAAGAAACCTGGCACTAGTCTTTTGTCAGCCCAGACGTCTTGGAGCCATGAGAGGAGAAAAAAGAACTTTCCAGAACCAGATGTTGGGGTAGCCTAGAGGATTTCCCCATGCATCACCTCTGCTTAGAAGATTCTTCCAGCACAAGTCCACTGCATCAAACTAATAGTCCACAGCCTCTTCGAAACTGCCACCCTACGATGCATCCCTGGCGCAGGACCTTGCATCTCAAGCCTCTCGTCGACGACAGCCTCAAAGACGACGCAGATTTTTGCATGAAAGCCCTTCAGCTTCTTTGTAACCAGCCAGTGTGCAACGCATCCTCAAGTGCCTTTTAATACATATGTCACCCCTAGGGTAGGCTCCTAAACAGCCCACAGGGCAGAGTGCAATGTATTTAAAAAGTAGGACATGCAATTTTAAGTTTTACATGCCCTGGTAGTGAAAAGCTCTTAAATTCATTTTTCGTTACTCCAAGTCCTGTTTCTCCCATAGTATAACATTAGGTTACCTCATTACATTTAATAAACTGTAACTTCCACAAGGGAACAGGTAAATAGTTCATGTTTGGTGTATTTGAACTTGTACTGAAAACTCCTCTTTTATGAAGAAGTCAGATTTTTTGTTACAATTTTGAAACTGCCCCTTTTAGAAAGTTAGTTTTTTCCTGGCTTAGCCTTTTAGTGCCTACAGACTGTCTCTTGGCCACATGACTAGATGTAGATGGCAGTAGGTCTTTGTGTATTCCTCCTAGGCATCTATACTCAATAGAGAGTTTATTTGTGCTTGGATGGCCATCACTGGAAGGATAGGAGGGCAGAGTTAAGCACAGCCATACGTACACTTGAATTGGCTGTGTCATGCCTTAATACAAAGGATAAAAAAGGAAAAGAAAAGGGGTTGTACCTGGACCTTGTATCATTAAATACACTTATGATTTACCGTGGAGGTCAAAGATAATTATTTTATTTGACCAAGTTTTTTATTTTATTTTTTACTTATCAAAATTCATTTTGTTTTTTTAAATATTCATTCAGTTGCAAACAAAGAAGACACACAAAAATATTAACAACTTTCTATACAAAAAAGTCACAAAGACTCAATCATCAAATAAATAATACGTGAATTACTGTCATTAATGACAACCAACAATACAACATCACCACATAATTTACAACAAATACACAAAAGCGAAAGATTATGTGCAATCAAATAATGAATCAAATGATTAGCATGTGTAATCAAATAATGAAACAAATGATTAACATAGCTTATGATCACAAAGGGAACGAAACATAGTGTCCATAACAGGGGAAAACAATTTTAAAACCCTCCGTATGGCGTGATAATTGAATCTCAGTTCCTCAATGTCAACAAATGCCAACGCGTTTCAAGTCCTAGGCTACAAATACAAGGACTCTCATCAGGGCTTCTTAATTCAATGCACCTTGTTTCTGCGTGTGATGGTATTATCTGTAATAATTTTAAATAAACAAAATAATAATATTATTCATTGTTCTTTCCTGCTTCTTCACTGAAAAAGTTTAAAATTCACAAAAAGCTGAGCATTGGTACCTGGCGAGAAGATATTAGTTTTTTCTTCAGGCAATTTGGAATCTCTTTGTGGAGAAACCTACCAAAGTAAGGGGAAACTATCACTATTTTTGCCACAACCGACACTGATTCGTGTAAAAATTATCCAGGCATTAACGTCCTACCTGCAGAGATAAAATATGTTCCCTGCTTGGAGAGAATACTTCCGGTAGCGTCAGTATACAGCGGAGTATCTGTAGGTTAAAACGAAAACCCATTTCATTTTTTTATTTATAAAACAACCAGCACAAGGCATGTAATCGATTCAAGCTGTTGGAAGCACACATAAAGTGTCAATGGCCCGCTCCAGTTCGTACCTGGCAAAGAAGATAATTGCTCACTGCTTTTTCTGCCTTAATTTTGTGCCTTCGGTTTCCTCAAACGTTCTAAAAAAAATGAGTTTGTAAAATAATCAAGTCAAATCAGTTGTCTAGCATCTTTGTGCGATGCGATGTTTATTTTGTAATTACCCCTGAAACAAGGAAGCTTACCTCCATTCGGAAGCAGCTCCTACTCCGTGATTTATTCAAAATACTGCGGGGCAGATTTACAAGCCCCTTGCGCCACTTTTGCGCCGCCGTTGCGTCACTTTTGTGACGCAGCGGCGACGTAAACCATGCGCCACGTTGCGCATTATTTACAACGTGACGCATCTAGGGAGATGCGTCACGTTGTAAAGCCCTGCGCCACATGAAACCTGCGTCAGGTTTCATGTGGGCGTTCCTCCGCAGGGTGGGCGTTCCGTCGAAGGAATGCCTCGTAAAGTGACGCAGTGAAATCTACAAGATTTCACTGAGTCACTTTTCCGACGCCGCTGCGACGATCCTTACGCCTGCTTCAAGCAGGCGTAAGGAGTGGCGCACCACTTTAGGTATGGGCGGCCCACGAGCATTGCTGGAGTTGCGTCGCGCTTGCGACACGACTCCAGCAATGCGCCGCCCTTGCGCCACAGGATGCGACACGCATCGGCTCTCTTGCGCACGGTGCGCCGCATTGTAAATGCGGCGCTTCCGTGGTGGCGCAAGGAGAGAATTGCATGTCGCAACTATTCTGGCGCATCCCTGCTGATTTGCAGGGATGCGCCAGAAGTTGTAAATCTGCCCCTGCATGTCTGAAAGGATATATTTACAAAGTCAAAACGGTGTCTAGCACCATAACATGCCCTGGTTCAATTCTGAAAGCTCAATCTTAGTATCGATGCTTACCTCAATTAGGCGTAGCCTCTCAGTGATTTTCTCCCTCCAAAAGTTGACTGACAGAAATTCACCAGCAACCAAACACTCCCTAAGACGCCATTACATATTGCTGGGCACTACTCTGCATGGGAAATGTAGTTCCTTTCGATTAAACCAATCAAAATGCAGAGGGTTCTAGTGGTTCACACATTTTTTTCAAAGGTGCATTCTGGGACATGTATTTCACAAAGACTTTGGATATATTTAGAGAGAAAAAATACTCAAAGTTTTACATTCTGGAAAGCTCAGTCATCATATTCAAGCCAGTTGAAACGCTGTCATATTTCAAAATCAAGTATGCTTCCTTTTGAAGCAACAAACTGTCGATGTCACCCATCTGCTTAGATTTATTATATGCAAAAAGCACAGTCCATTTGAAATCATTCTCGCTATGGGCTTTAGCGATAAAGTGTTCAACCATGGGTGCTGTTACCACCTTTTTCTTGATACGAGAACGATGTTGCGTGATTCTCTGGTTAATTTGTTGGTTTGTCTTGCCTATATACATTTTTGGGCAAGAACAAACTATTGCATAGACAACATTCTTAGTCTTGCAATTCGTAAAGACTGTATGTTTCCATTTTATTGAATTATGTTCAAATTCGATTCCTTCAAGAGTTGTACTGCAAGCCACACAATTGCCGGACTTCCTATGACCCTCAATGGGCTTCAATTGCCATTGCATGCGCAAGTCACTTTTGGCCTTAGTCTGGAAAATATCTGCCCTCACAATTTGTTGCCCAATGCTGCGATTCTTTTTCATTGCAAACAGTGGTTTTTGATAATCACAATCCAAATTTTGCAACAGGTGCCAGTTTCTTAAAATGATCTGCTTGAACTTATTTGTCTCTGGGCCATATGTGGAGACACAGACTAGCCTATCCAATGTCACTTTCTGCTTAGTCTGTAACAGGGCCTCCCTAGGTGTATACCACGCCCTTTTTGTAGAATGTTTTAAAAGCTTCTTCGGATAGCCCCTTTCCAACATCTCTTTACAGAAAATTGCTGCATGTCTTTCAGAATCATCCCTACAGGAACAGTTCCGCCTTATTCGCAACAGCTGTCCATAAGGGAGATTTTCTTTGAGGCTCTTCGGATGGGCACTCTTATGGTGTAAAATGTTGTTTTTATCTGTACTTTTTCGATGAAGAGATGTAATCAATTTGTTCGCATCTGGGCGTACTTCCATATCTAAGAAAGTCAAGGCTGTTCTACTATAGACTTTCTTAGATGTGGAAGTAAGGCCAAAAGTGACTTGCACAGGCAATGGCAATTGAAGCCCATTGAGGGTCATAGGAAGTGCAGCAATTGTGTGGCTTGCAGTACAACTCTAGAGGGAATCGAATTTGAACATAATTCAATAAAATGGAAACATACAGTCTTTACGAATTGCAAGACAAAGAATGTTGTCTATGCAATAGTTTGTCCTTGCCCAAAAATTTATATAGGCAAGACAAACCAACAAATGAACCAGAGAATCACGCAACATCGTTCTCGTATCAAGAAAAAGGTGGTAACAGCATCCATGGTTGAAAACTTTATCGCTAAAGCCCATAGCAAGAATGATTTCAAATGGACTGTGCTTTTTGCCTGTAATAAATATAAGCAGATGGGTGACATCGACAGTTTGTTGCTTCAAAAGGAAGCATACTTGATTTTGAAATATGACAGCGTTTCAACTGGCTTGAATATGATGACTGAGTTTTCCAGAATGTAAAACTTATAGGGGCAGATTTACAAGCCCCTTGCGCCACTTTTGCGCTGCCGTTGCGGCACTTTTGTGACGCAGCGACGACGCAAACCATGCGCCACGTTGCGCATTATTTACAACGTGACGCATCTAGGGAGATGCGTCACGTTGTAAAGCCCTGCGCCACATGAAACCTGCATCAGGTTTCATGTGGGCGTTCCCTCGCAGGGTGGGCGTTCCATCGCAGGAAAGCCTCGTAAAAGTGACTCAGTGAAATCTACAAGATTTCACTGCGTCACTTTTCCGACACCGCTGCGACAAATCCTTATGCCTGCTTCAAGCAGGGAAAAGGAGTGACGCACCACGTTAGGTATGGGCGGCCCCTGTGCATTGCTGGAGCCGCGTCGCGCTTGCGACACGACTCCAGCAATGCGCCGCCCTTACTCCACAGGATGCAACACGCATCGGCCTTTCCTTGCGCCACGGTGCGCCGCATTGTAAATGCGGCGCATCCGTGGTGGCGCAAGGAGAGAATTGCGTGTCGCATCTATTCTGGCGCATCCCTGCTGATTTGCAGGGATGCGCCAGAAGTTGTAAATCTGCCGCTGAGTATTTGTTTCTCTCTTTAAATATATCCAAAGTCTTTGTGAAATACATGTCCCAGAATGCACCTTTGAAAAAAAATGTGTGAACCACTGGAACCCTCTGCATTTTGATTGGTTTAATCAAAAGGAACTACATTTCCCATGCAGAGTAGTGCCCAGCAATATGTAATGGCGTCTTAGGAAGTGTTTGGTTACTGATGAATTTCTGTCAGTCAACTTTTGGAGGGAGAAAATCACTGAGAGGCTACGCCTATTTGAGGTAAGCATCGATACTAAGATTGAGCTTTCAGAATTGAAACAGGTGCTAGACACCGTTTTGACTTTGTAAATATTTCCGTTCAGACATGCGGTATTTTGAATAAATCACGGAGTAGTAGCTGCTTCCGAATGGAGGTAAGCTTCCTTGTTTCAGGGGTAATTACAAAATAAACATCGCATTGCACAAAGATGCTAGACAACTGATTTGACTTGATTATTTTACAAACTCATTTTTTTTTTAACGTTTGAGGAAACCGAAGGCACAAAATTAAGGCAGAAAAAGCCGTGAGAAATTATCTTCTTTGCCAGGTTCGAACTGGAGTGGGCCATTGACACTTTATGTGTGCTTCCAACAGCTTGAATCGATTACATGCCTTGTGCCGGTTGTTTTATAAATAAAAAAATGAAATGGGTTTTCGTTTTAACCTACAGGTACTCCGCTGTATACTGACGCTACCGGAAGTATTCTTTTCAAGCAGGGAACATATTTTATCTCTGCAGGTAGGACATTAATGCCTGGATAATTTTTACACGAATCGGTGTCGGTTGTGGCAAAAATAGTGATAGTTTCCCCTTACTTTGGTAGGTTTCTCCACAAAGAGATTCCAAATTGCCTGAAGAAAATACTAATATCTTCTCGCCAGGTACCAATGCTCAGCTTTTTGTGAATTTTAAACTTTTTCAGTGAAGGAGCAGGAAAGAACAATGAATAATATTATTATTTTGTTTATTTAAAATTATTACAGATAATACCATCGCACGCAGAAACAAGGTGCATTGAATTAAGAAGCCCTGATGAGAGTCCTTGTATTTGTAGCCTAGGACTTGAAACGCGTTGGCATTTTTCTGACATTGAGGAACTGAGATTCAATTATCACACCATACGGAGGGTTTTAAAATTGTTTTCCCCTGTTATGGACACTATGTTTTGTTCCCTTTGTGATCATAAGCTATGTTAATGATTTGATTCATTATTTGATTACACATGCTAATCATTTGATTCATTATTTGATTGCACATAATCTTTCGCTTTTTGTGTATTTGTTGTAAATTATGTGGTGATGTTGTATTGTTGGTTGTCATTAATGACAGTAGTTCACGTATTATTTATTTGATGATTGAGTCTTTGTGACTTTTTTGTATAGAAAGTTGTTAATATTTTTGTGTGTCTTCTTTGTTTGCAACTGAATGAATATTTGAAAAAACAAAATGAATTTTGATAAGTAAAAAATAAAATAAAAAACTTGGTCAAATAAAATAATTATCTTTGACCTCCACGGTAAATCATAAGTTTATTTAATGATACAAGGTCCAGGTAAAACCCCTTTTTTTTCCTCTTATATGGCCCTACCTGCACTTTGTCCACTTGGGCCTAACTCCTTTGTGTTAATACAAAGGATTGCATACTCCCTGTACTTAGTCTGGAGACTAAGGGGAAGTAGGAAACATGTGCACTTTACAGGGACCTCTAAGAAGCTTCTCCCATTTGAAAGGAGGCACCAACTATAAATGTTGGATCTCAGATACCAACTCTTCAGTACACTTCTGGACCTGTAAAAGACTCTGCCAGAAAGAAGGACTGCTGGGTTGCAGAAACGACTGCCACTCTGCTGGACTGAAGGACTGCTGCCTGCTGTTCTGACCTGCTGCCTTTTGCCTGATTGAGAAAGACTGGACCTGCCACCTGTACCCAGGACCACCAAAGTGACTCCAAGGGCTAGTCACTTGCAACCAGCACCTGGACACCATAACTGTGAGTCCTACCCTGCTAAGTTGTGTCACCCCAGTACTAGACCCTTGGAAGTAGGCTTGAAGGTACTCTGGCAGCCCATCTGTGGATCCAGCAGAACTGATGCATCATCTCTGCTGCGCTGCGCAACTCCAAACAGAACCAATGCATCACCTCTGCTGAGAGGATTCTTCTAACACAAGGCTCTGCATCGACATCACAGCTCACAGCCTCTTTGGAACTCCCACTGGGCAACCCATTCTCGATGCAGACCCTCACATTGCAAACCTCTCATCAATGGCAGCCTCAATGATGACACAGGACTTCGCATCGCAAGCCTCGCATCTTCTTCAGAACCAGCCAGTGTGCAACGCATCCTCAATGCCCTTTGTCGATGGTCTCCTCATATAGCAGTCTCGCAGCTCCCAGGAACCAACCCTGTGCAACACATCTCCCACCTGGACCTTGCATCGCCTCAGCTGTGTAGCTTATCTTCGACACAGGACCTCGCAACACTCCGCAACCAGGATTTAGGGGACTCTAATTCAGCTGACCTGAGTCCTTGTAGCTGGCCCACACTCCATTGCCATCAGCTTGAACCAGTGAGTTTGTCCAAGTCCGGCGCGACCAGATACCCACAGTTGGCACTTTGTGCCTTTTGGGACTATTTTCACTGAAAACTTTAAACTTGCATATATTTGGTTCTACTGATTGGATTTCTGTGATTTTGGTCTTGTTTTATCCTTTGTTTTACTGTTTAAAGTGTTGTCCAAATACTTTACACATTGCCTCTAAGTTAAGTTAAGCCATGACTGCTCTCTGCCAAGCTACCAGAGGGCTGAGCACACGTTAATTTAAGGTTCACTTGTGACTTCTCTCTGACAAGGATTCTGGCTCCTTGAGTTGGGTTTCACCCCTCTCAACCAGCAACCCAATTTCTGGTGATCAACAATGAGGATCTGGATTTGCGTTTGTGCAGAGCTATACCATAATTTTTGTGCGTTACACTACAATCCCATATAAATTATTTGAGACCATTTTGAGGTTTTAGAATTCTCCCTGATTGGCTTCTTTTGATTTTTCCAACTCTACTCTCAATGTCACTGGCACTGAATGGCTGGGTGAGGGGCATCAAGATTAATGATTACAATGGGCTGTACAATTGGATTCTCAGTGAGCGCATGTTCTATATTTGTTTTGCATAGCTGTGTCAGAACCTAGTGGACAGCAAGCTGATTGACCCCAGGAAGCTTGCTGAGGAGGCAGACCTTTTCGGACACCAGACTCTCCAAAAAGGCATCTGGGGGGTGGTCAGGGGTTTAAACAGAAGCAAGATGAGGGAGAAAAACCGAAACATACTGAGTTTTCAATAGGCCCCCAAAATAATCCACAAGGAACAGCAGTAACCAGCCCCAATCTGCTCGAAAGAAAAAAGGGTTCTTTGATAAACAGATAGTGAGGTTTGTCCCCAGTGTATTAAATACTACAAGTATGGGCACTCCAAGTTCAAAGTTTAGGCAGTTGGTCACCATAAATGGGCAAAGAGTGGAGGCTCTGAGGGACACAGGAGCCAGCATGACCACAGTAAGGTGTCAGCTGGTGTTTTCAGAGCAGGTCCTCCGTAACACATTCCACAAACTCATAGTCATCTACCGGTGGCTCTGGTTCTCTTTGAGTAGTATCTTGGCAAAATATTGAGTTGTATATATTGGGAGACAAAATATTCAAAAATATATTGTGATGCGAAATATTGTGATGCAGAAAAATTGTTGTCAAAAATATCATTATTTCAGGTAAGTAATATCATTGTTCAGAAAATCGTTGTTGTAAATTTCGTTTTCAATAATACAGTTGTAAGAATATTGTTTTAATTAATTTAATGTGTTTTAGTTTATGTATTAATTGTATATGTTAGTATTGTTTGTATATTTGTTATTAATGTTTAATTTTTGTAAATATACTTTGTAATTTTAAGTGATTTCGATTTGTTTTATTTAATTCTTAATAGTAATTTATAGTATTGTGGCGGGTTTGTAGGGAAAGGGGGAAAGTTAAATGAGTAATAATTATTTCTTAATTAATTAATAATTTTTAAGTAAGTATGTGATTGATATTCATCATGCATATTATGTAATATTGATTTATTATGCTCATATTGTAGGTGTGGGCTGCTACATTTGTTGGGGTACAGGGTGGGAAGTTAATTAGGTAATAATTGATTAACAATTTATATTTTAATTGATTATTAGTTATGTCAATTGTGTAATAATTATGTTTGTTATATTTTAGTTGCGGGCCGCTGGGTTGTTAGGGGTATAGAGTGGGAAGTTAATTAAGTAATAATTGCTTAACATTAATTATTAATGTATCATTAATTAGTTAATTGATTAATAATTATGTAAATAGTGTAATAATTATATTTTTGTTATACTTCAGTTGCAAGCTGCTGGATTTGTAGGGGTATAGAAAGTTAATTGAGCAATAATAAAAAGCAATTAATTATTTACTTATTATTTAATTGATAATTATGTACATTATGTAATATTGATTTATTTTAGTTATATTTTAGTTGTGGATTGCTAGGTTTGCAGGGTTATAGGGTGATGTGCTAATTATGTAATAATTAATTAACAGATAATGGTAATTGGTAATTAGTTAAATGATTATCAATTATGTAAATTGTGTTAATCTTATTTATTTGAGTTATATTTTCAGTGAGGGCTGCTAGGTTTGTGGGTATATAGTGGGGAATTTAAGTGATAAATAAATTGATAATTTTTTAAATTGATAATTCATTTAATAATCATGTACATTGTTGAATTGTTTTTTATTTTTTATATATGTAATATTTTTGGGTTAATTAAAAATGTTCATATTAAGAGTTTTATATTTGTTCTAAATTAGCAGGGTTGTTCAAATATGTAAAGTGTTTGAAGTGAAGCACTTTCCCTACTGCTGCACAGATTGGAGTGGGAATAGTCAATTAAAGCCCACCGAAGTCCAACACTTTCCCTACTGTTGCACAGACTGGAGTGGGAATAGTAAATGTAACCCCCTTTGAAGTCCGACGCTTTTACTATTGTTTGCGAGACTGATACTTTCCCTACTGATCCTATAACATGGCTCATGAGCGCCCGAGCCAGAAAAGATCTGCGGCTCAAAAGCGCATTAGGTACCCTACAAAAAGTGGGGATGAAATAATGGCCTATTAACCCCAAAGTAAGGTCCAAATGACCGTTGTATCTGAAGTGTAATACACCTCATGCCTCATAAGGGTACATCCTGGTCTGTGCGAGAATTGCAGTCACAATTAAGCCCAGGTGTGCACATTCTGTAAGAAATCCTCCTTCATAGAAATCCTCATCAGAGTCCTTAAGCAATTGTTCATTCATGGAGGTCATGAGTACAAGAGATAAGTCGTATGCAAACTCCTGTCAGAATAACAGAAGAGGGAGCAGCTTTGCATTCATATGTGCTCCTTGATGCAGTATAGGACATGCTGAAGAAAGAATGTTCTGCACTTTATACAGATGTGGAGCCTGTAAAGACAAATGTAAAAAATAGATAATGTTCTATCCCAAAATTGAAAAGAACAGCGAAAAAGGAAATAGAAATTAAAATCAGAAAATAAAGTAAAAAGTGCTAAAAAATAAGTAGAATATAAGCAGTAGCTTAAAAACATTTATACAATAATACAACTCTTAAGACAGACCTACAAATATTACAGTATGGCATCCCACAAACAATAGAAGGAAGGGAGGTAGCCTATATGTTAACCTAGTTCAAGGTCTCAAAGTCAGCTGGTAAACTCAGTAAATAAATAAATGTAGTAAATACGAGCATACAAACAAGAGGCACATATGTGATGAACCAACATCATTCTAGATGTACAGAAAGTTCCTCTTCCATATTGAGACCGGTCAGTGTCTTGGTATTAAGACTAATAATGTACTCTGATTCCAACCGTCTCGATGATCTGATCCTGTCACCTCCCCTGTTGGGCACAGGAACTTGATCAATTATGACAAATTTCAATTTGTTTATGCCCCTGTTATGGTGGGAGTAATGTCTGGCCACAGGGTATTGTTGGTTTATGTGTTTGATAGCCCTCTGATGTTCTAAAAACCTCATTTTAGTGGGGCACACCGTACTGCTTACACTAAAGGTCACAAGGACATTGTAGGACATAGATGGTATAGTCAGACAGACAATTATAGTGGGGTTTGATGTTAATGGTGCTGCCAGTTAGCGGTAAGGTGTATTCACTGACCCTGTATTTGCACACTGTATTTGCATGCTTTACTGGCTGTACAGGGAAACAACCTCCAATATTGTTTTCTCTATTACTGGTGGGCCATACATTGCTCTTGCTCAGAAGGTCCTTAGTGGTAGTCCCTTTCCTGATTGCAATCTTAGGACTATCATCAATATTTTTTTTTTTTTTTTTTTAGAGTTTTATATAGCGCGAACTAGACCCGAGACATCGGGTATCGGAGCGCTTTACATGAGCACCAGTTTCGTTACAGAAGAACACATTCATTTTTGTTAGGCATGGGGAGATTAAGTGATTTGCCCAGAATCACAGGATGTTGAGCGTTGTTGCCGAGACTCGAACCGGGTTCCCCAGCTTCGAGGTTGACCGCTCTAGCCTTAAGGCTACATCCTCCCCCCAATATAGTCCACAAGACTTCTCTACACTGATAAAACGGGCCAGTGCTTCTTTAGAATTTTTTTAATCTCACCCACTTTGTTAAATAAACATTGTTATGACTCTCTCTACCCCCATGGGTTCTTCAATAGGAGGTTTACTAGTGACAAGCAGAGTTTCTCGCTTAACCATGAGTGCTTTTCTCTTAGCCGTATTAAGGATGTCTGACTTGTACCCTCTTTGCAGGAATCTCTGAGTCATTAGTTCACATTTCCCCTGAAAGGCACTGTCCGTGCTGCAGTTTCTATGAGCATGTAAGTATTCTCTATATGGAATACTGTCAATGAGGGCTTTGGGGTGTCTACTGATTGCATGAAGCAACGTGTTATCCACTGTTTCTTTTCTATGAAGTTGTGAGGTTAATTTATTACCCATGACTTCAATGATGATGTCTAGAAAATCCACCTTCTTCCTGTCCATGTGAGATGTTAAACCTCTATTGAGGTGGTTCTTGTTAAGTTTCAGAATTAACCTGGAAGCCTCTGTTGGGGTGCCCTTCTAAATAATGGAGAAATCGTCTATCTAGTGCACCCACAACATAACCTTGGTGGTGAATTCCACTAGGGACTAGGATACCTGCTGCTCCCACCATCCCAAGAACAGACCGGTGTAGCTGGTAGCAAAGGCTGTACCCATCGCTGTCCCTTATTTCTGCCTGACACTTTTATCATCAAACATGAAAATAGTTATTATCCAGACAGATGGGTATCACTTGAAGCAGCATCTCAGTGTGAAAGAATAGAGAGATGGATGTAGCCCTTAAAATGTTTACATGCAGTAATGCCATCTTCACGTCTGATACTCGAGTAGAGGCTGGTGACATTCAGGGTGAGTACCAGGCAGCCTTCTTCCCATATAATGCCCTCAATTCTTTGTAAAAAATCCCTAGTGTCGTGGATGTATGATAGTAAATCAATGACATAGGGACGCAAGTAATAATCCATAGCCTCTATATCAGCGGTGACACACTATTGCTGTTTTTGATTGGGACCAGTGGGCTCACAGATTAAATTGATTTTGGGGCACCACTGCGCCCCATTTTATCCCTTCTCACACTATCCCTTCACACACCCCATCCACATCTACACCACGAGGCCCTACACCCGCACCACACCTAACGGCTTGGGAAAAATATCTCCGACAAAGAGCCCCTCATAGGGTGCCCATCAGGCATTGCAGCGCCGGCCTGATGAGGAGCATGCCCTATGATGAAGCATGACACCCAGCCTGGTGTGTGAGGGCCCCATTTCCCAAATTGGCAGACACCCTGTCCCGACATCAGGGTGAGGGTGATTAGCCGACCTAGCCTCTACCTCCCTCTCTCCACAGTAGAAACTGCATATCTCTTCTTCTGACTGGATCCTCTGGGGCCCGTATGCTGGACCTACAAGCGCCCCATATCCCTCTCTTGTTATTATAGACTTCATACCCCAACCAGAAGTGCCCAGGAGGTGTGTTTGCAGAGTGGTGGGGAAAGAGGGTGGAGCCTCCCACAATCTCTCAGCAATCCTACTATATAGGACTTATTGGACATACCAGGAGGGGTTGTTGGCCCCCAAGGACCCTCAGCAGCCATGGGAACTTCATCCCCTAACCAGTAGTGCACCAGGAGGCGAGTTTCCGAAATGGTGGAGAAAGGGAGAGGGGCCTCCGACGACTTCTCAGCAATCCCTCTGTGTGGGATTTACTCGAGGTAACAGGAGGGGTTGTTGGCCACCAAGGACCCTCACCAGCCAAGGGGATATCATCCCCCAACAAGTTGTGTGCCAGGAGGCCCGTTTGCAGAGTGGTTGAGAAAGGGGGTGGGGCCTCCAGCGACTTCGCCCGTGGCCGGCCTTTTATTAAAAACCTTTTTTGTATTAGGGGACAGGGCCTCTGACCCACTGTGTGGGACTTACTGGATGTAACAGGAGAGGTTGGTGGCCCCACAAGGATGCTCATCAGCCAACCCCCCACAGGTTTCAGCCCCCAACAAGTTGTGTGCCAGCAGGCCCCTTTGCAGAGTGGTTGAGAAAGAGAGTGGGGCCTCTGGCACCTTCCCCCGGGGCCGGCCTTTTTTTTTTATTAGGGGAGGATGGCCACTCGGCCCGTCTCCCTGTGCCCATTTTTACCCCAGGGAATTCATCCCCTGAGACCCAGCCTTTTTGCAATGGAGGAGAGGGGCTGTGAGACCCCGTCCCCTGGCCGATTTCGGCCCCAGGGACCCCATCTCCTGGGGCATGGCCTTTTAAAAAAATTATATTTATAGTAGGGGAGGAGAGCCCATCACACAGGGCCTGGCCATGGATTCCTGGGTGTCGCCAGGGCACACAGTCTCCACTGGGACCGCAGAGGGGACCTGAATGCCCCTGAGGTCCCTGCAGGCTACCCACCTCTTGAAGGAGCTGGCATTTCTTTCAGACACAGGGAGCTGTTAAACATGCAGCTCCCTGTGTCTCAAAGCAATTTGTCTGTTTCCCTGCTCACTTGACAGAGGGCAGGGAAACAGAAGAATGCTCCACTTCCAGCAAGTGAGAGCATTTCTCTGCTCCCTCTTGCTGGAAGCAGAGTGTTTGGTGTGGCTTGGTGGGTGTGGTTAAAGCTCCAGCCAAGAAAAAGCAAACAGCTATGCCTGAGGGGTGGGCACCCCGGGACATAGCAGGAGTTGGCCCTGGCTCGGTGGTGGTCTCCAGGGCCATCTATGGCTCCAGGAGGGGGACCATATAACCCCTCTCCTTTGTTGTAGTAGGGCCTGGCGGTACCCTTCCATTTTAAAAAATAGAATCTGACCCCGGGAAGGTGGTGGTCCTGATAGCTTGGGGTTCTGTGAGGCCCCCATTACAAAATTAAATAGCCACAGGGAGGTGGTGGTCCCAGGGGGTCTTTGAGGCCCCCCAATTTATATTACAACAGTCCCGAGGAGGTGGCGCATCCCTGGGGCTGAGGGGAGTGCGCCGACGACCCCTGAACTAATTTAATTTGACTTATCGCAAGATAGTGTCTGCCCCCAGTCCATGGGCGGGCCCATCGGGTATACCCACATATATATTTTGATCATGCCCCAGGAAGGGGTAAGTCCGCGGGGATGCGAGGGTGCCACACAGGCTCACCTGCATTTATTGAAATGTTTGCCCCAGGGAAGTGTCAGTGCCCGGTTCGTGGGGTGTGCCACACTAGCAACCCCACATATTTATATGAGGTAATGCCTCAGGGACCTGGCCCAACTGGGGGCTAAAGATTACAGAAGTGCAGGAGCCCTGGATACAGCACAGCTTCAGCTGAATTTTTTTTTAAATACTTTTTTTGACCTGCTCTATCACTGTGAACAGCCCCCTCCAAAGAGGCTTAGGGAGTCAGGGTATTCCTACCCTTCCCCTTCTGTTTTTGAAAAATAAATTGTAGGCCTCGGCTCAAGCTGAGTCACAAGATGGCAGCCATTAATTCCGGGTTTGAAGTGTTGGCAGACAATCAGCTCTCAGCACGAGATTGGGAGGGTTCACGGAGCCTTTGCGTCTCTATATAGACAAATTTGAATTTCTTTTAATAATTCCATAACTACTGAACGGATTTATACCAAATCACAAAAAGGTGCCTCCCTGTACCAATATCAACGTTTCGGTCAAATTTGGTGTAATTCCATTCAGCAGTTTGGGCTGTAGCTGTGTCTAATGTTCCTAGGGGAACTAACATAGAAAAAAGAGTGTTTTTCTACCCCTTTTTCTCTTGCCCACCACTTGACGGATGGCCCTGAACCTTTTCATGCACAACAAGAATCACAGGGGTACCTTTTTTGGAAAATTCTGTGAAGATTCATCAACTGGCGCCAAAGATATATATATATATATATATTACCTACTGGCGGTCGCCAGTAGGTAGTTATAGTTAGGACCTTGTTTCTATTAAAAAAGTGTTTTTTCTTTTGCCAATATCTTTGGTGCCGTTAGATGAATCTTCACGTAATTTTCAAAACTAATGGCCCGCTCCAGTTGGCTCCTGTCTTGAAAGTTTCGGGGTGATTCGTCAAGCGGGGGCCGAGAAAAAAGGGGGGTCCTAAAACGCATTTTCCCCATGTTAATTTCCATAGGAAACTTTAGACACAGCTACAGCCCAAACTGCTGAACGGAATTACACCAAATTTGGCAAAAAGGTAGCTCTTGGTTCAGAAAGCAACTTTTTTTTTAAATGGTGTCAATCCGTTCAGTAGTTTCTAAGAAATTCAAAAATAAAAAAATATCGATATCTGGGCAGAGCCTAACCACACATCTCATTGTGAGCTCTGATTGGCTGTCAGCACTTCATCCTGGAATTGCTGGCAGCCATCTTGGGACCAATATACATGATAGCACCCCATTGAAATGCATTGTAGTGAATAGAAGATTTTGAGGGTCACCAAAAGGAGAACTATAAAGGGTGATAACAGACTTTAATTACATTAGAATTCATTTGTTGATGGGACCATACTAATTTTAGGAATTGTGGTGTGTTCTAAGGTGTTTTACCCTGTGAAAAACCTTCTGCTGGGATATCATGAATCATGTTTGAGAGAAAACTATTTTCTCATGCTTGTCCCATAGAGGTTTGGAAGGTGCTCCAGAAGCTAAAATGAGAGCATATTTTCTGTAAATTCACATTATCTTTCTCAGTCATGTGAGAATGAAGTCTGACATTCTCAGTAAAACATGTACATCCAACAAGGGCAGAGATTGTCAGTTGATTCCTTTGTGTTCTACTGCAGCTTCCCAGAGTGTTCTCAAGAACTACTAGAGCGCTAACAGCCTTACTTATGACAAAAGTATGGCACACCTGAAGCCATCTTGATTGGAATAAACTGGTAACACTTAAAACATTTAATTTAAAAAGGAACAAAATGAGGGGGTTCATTTTGTCATAGAAATTATGGTTAGTGCTGTAGAAAGACAAATTAGGACATGTTTTAAGTGAGATCTCAAATATCTTCCTGTTATATTTCAACAGTAGCAGCCTGTCAGTTGATTCCTTTGTGTTCTACTGCAGCTTCCCAGAGTGTTCTAAAGAACAACTAGAGCACTAACAGTCTTACTCATGACAAATTTATGGCACACCTGAAGCCATCTTGATTGGAATAAACTGGTAACACTTAAAACATTTAATTTAAAAAGGAACAAAATGAGGGGGTTCATTTTGCCATAGAAATTATGGTTAGTGCTGCAGAAAGAAGAATTAGGGCATGTTTTAAGTGAGATCTCAAATCCTCTTCTATTTCATTAGAAAATTCTGACATGCAGACTGAAACAATCACTTTCAATACCAGCAGTAGACTTCCAGTTAACTCCCTGGTGAGCAGTAGCTTTACTACAGTGATCTAATGAGCAACTAGAGTGCTAACATTCAGAATTTATGGCAAATGTGTGACACATCTGAATGCCTTCTTGATGGAATCAAAGTAAAAAACTGAAAGCATTTCCTACTGAGGAGACTGCAGTAAATGAGGAAATTAGGAAACTTGATAACAAATAAGTCTCCCAAGATGGCCACCAGAGAAAAAGAGCCCAAATGTAGCACAAATATCACTCAGACGTAGCCCACATATAGCCCAATGACAGAAGTGTGCAAAACACTTTTTATTTTTTGTTTTTTTGCAGTTTTATATAGTGCAGACTGGTCAGGTATTGGAGCGTTGCTCTTACTTGGACCCCTTATTGCGTATTTTGCATGAAGTACATGAGATTGATCTTGCGAAACATTGAATTTTACTATTCTGTTAACCTGAAGTTGCTCTGAACCGGGCTTTGTAACACCCGTTTTTACCTACTAGTTTTAATTAATTCTCACGGTATTGTATTAAGAAAGAGGATTTACTGTTTTTATGTTCACTTTTATCATCTATGTTTCTAAATCAGATCGAATAAAGTTTAATGAATTTAATTGAAGTCTCCCAAGATGGCCACCAGAGAAAAAGGAGCCCAAATGTAGCACAAATATCACCCAGATGTAGCCCACGTATAGCCCAATGACAGAAGTGTGGAAAACACTTTTTATCCTTTGTTTTTTTGCAGTTTTATATAGTGCAGGCTGGTCAGATATCGGAGTGCTTTACATGAGCATTGTGTCAGGTCTAGTAATTCACTCAGTCTGAGCCGCACAGGAGCAGAATGACGCTAGGTCCCAATTCCTTCCTCAGAACCTCCCAGCCAGGGTTTAGTATTCCATCGCTAGCAAGTGCTAAGGGGGGAAAGGGGTTGGGGACAGAGAAGAGACAGCTCCAGATAACTCTGCCTCTTCTGCTTTGTCTTCTTCTTCTTCTCTCAGGACTGTAAACATGTACATGTGTCAATTATATTTATAAGCACTCTGAAACTTACTTCTTATTGTAGTAATGAATTACTTATCTTACCAGAGAGTTTAATGGAGCTTACTTCTCTTCTTACTTCACATGTAATGTCTGTGATGTAGTCATAATATTTCTTCATTCAGTTCTCTTTCTTTCACTTTCAGGGATGACCTGCATCTGATCCTGTTCTGCTGGTATTCAAGAAGATGGAGGTAAGTATATGCCTTTTATTTATCTAGGAAGTATTGATTTATTTTCCCCTTGCTTCTTACTATACTCACTGTGAAGAAACTGCTGCGATGTTTTAATGTTGGGGTTCTGTAATATTATGGACCAGCCTTCAGTTATTTTATTTGAGATTTAGATCTCTGCTAAAGTCTAGGAGATTGGATTGCCTAGGTATCGTTTTCTAGTGTGTTACTATTTTTCCTTAAGTTTTTAGATTGGTAGCGCGGCGCGTTGACAGGTCGCGCCCGCGCTTATCTCTTCCTGACACTAATTATTTAACTTACAAGAAGTGCCAAGAATGAATTTCGGGATGGCGCTGCGTGTTAGAAAAAGACACGCATGCGCCTGTCACCTTCTGAAGCAGCTGACTGCTAGAGCTAAACCAAACTCTCGGACGCTCTCTGAAACATAAGAACAATTCTGGGGAAAATATTTTAGTTGCCAGAAATGAACGTTTGCATTATCGTTTAGGCACTCTGGAGTTTTTATGTCTTTTAAACCTTCAGAGACGAGTTCTAGTCTTCTACTTAATTTCAAATTACCATTCACTTCAGCAAATATTTCTGAGACATTAAGCCTTGAGCACTGACCTTAATTCTGTGGGGGAAGTTTATGCTCCGACGATTCTAAACGCGATTTAAACGCAACTACCCTGACTAACTTCCACGACGCTGGGGAAACAGATGTTCTTCCAGGAGTCTCTTCAGTGAAGTGCGCTGTGGAATGTTGGAGCGCACTTCACCGGGCTGTCAAGAACTCACAAGACTAGACTGCTAAACAGCGGTGTGCTGTAGCAGTGTTGGCAGCCATGTTGGAATTTCTACGGTGCCAGCTAGCGCTCCAACTAAGGGGACCCACTGTCTTAAGATGAGTTAGTAAAGGGGAAATAGCAGCCAAGGTGAGATTGGAAGGAGGAAACCTCCTGTGAGGCCTGACAGTACCCCCTCCCAACGGGGTTTCCTCCGGTCGTGGTTTGGTAGGGAATTTGGCATGGAAGGCTTTAATTAATCGGGGGCATGGACATCAGTGCTCTTGTCCCAAGAACGCTCATCAGGTCCATAACCTTTCCAATCAATGAGGTAGAAGAGTTCATTGCGGATGAATCGTGAATCTAAAATGCGTTTAACCTCATACTCCACCTCGCCATTAAGAATTAAAGGGTCCGGAGGGGAACCCCTACGCAAACCTGGTTGAATGGGTTTAAGGAGAGAAATATGAAAGGCCGGGTGAATTTTAGTAGTTCCAGGGAGAGATAGTTGATAAGTAACTGGGTTGATGACCTTCTCAATGGGATAGGGAACCATAAAACGGGGCTGGAATTTACGGGAACCCTTGAGTCTAAGATTTTTACTGCTCAACCAAACTAAGTCTCCTACGTGAAGATCAGGTTCTTTTTTATGTTTTCGATCAGCGAAGTGTTTATAACGATCCTTCGCAATCGACAAATTCTGGATTACAGAGTGGTGGATCTTAGTCATTTGTTGGGCAATGTGTTGGACAGCAGGAACATTCACCCTATCTAAGTTAGCATGGGAATTAGGATGTCTGCCTGAGTTTACAAAGAAAGGGGAGTGACCAGTAGACACATTCAGAGCGTTATTGTAGGAATACTCTTCTGTCCATAAATGATCAGACCACTCGCCCTCCTCATCCAACAAATAAAGTCGTAGGTGTTGTTCTAGTTCTTGATTAATGCGTTCGGTTTGACCATCAGTTTCTGGGTGAAAACTGGTAGAATATCGATGGTCTATATTTAGGCCTTTGATGTAAGCCTTCCAGAATTGTGAAAGAAACTGAGAGCCCCTGTCGGAAATGAGCACCTTTGGAATACCATGAAGGCGGATTATGTGTTGGTTAAAAAGTTGGGACAGCTGTTTAGCAGTGGGTGTGTCTTTAAAAGGTATAAAATGTGCCTTCATGCTAAAGGTGTCGACCACTACAAGAATGGTATCATAGCCATGGGACGAGGGCAGATCTACAATTAGGTCCAAGGAGACCGTGTGCCAAGGATGTGGGGGAGTGGGCATGGGTTGTAGTAGACCTTTAGGAGCCTGCCTGTCCGATTTTCCCCGTGCACATATTTCACAGCCCAAAACAAATTGACGAACATCTTGACACATATATGGCCACCAGAAACTACGTCAGAGTAAATCTGTGGTCTTAAGGATGCCTTTGTGGCCTACCAAAGGGTTGTCGTGACATTCTTGCATCGCCTTCAACTGAAGTTCTTTGGAAGGTATATATAGGGTTGTGCCTTGATAGGGGAGGCGGTTGTGGACTAGACGTTGAGGATCTTCTGTGGCCCAATTCTCTATTTCAAGGTCAGACATTGCATTCCGAACATGATTTTCAAATGGCTCCAAGGAGATAGTTCCAACGATTTTATCTTCAGGTATAATTTGTTGGTTCGCAATGACAGGAGTTTGATTTTCTGTATCTAATCTGGATAGAACATCAGCCTTTCCGTTCTTAGATCCAGGACGAAAGGTGATTACAAAATCAAAGTCTGCGAAGTACAGCGACCAACGCAGCTGACGTGGCATGAGAGTACGAGCGGATTGCAGAAATTTCAGATTGCGGTGATCCGTAAACACTGTTACTGTGTGTTTAGCTCCCATTAAATAATGCCTCCAATCCTTGAAGGCGTCTTTGATCGCCAAGAGTTCTTTCTCAGTAATTGTATAATTAATTACATTCAGCTGGATTGAGTTTACGGGAGCGATAAGCCACCGGATGTAACTGTCCCGTGTCCTTGTGCCTCTGTGAAAGTATTACTCCGATGGCCAGGTCCGAAGCATCTGTCTCCAGGTAGAAAGGTTCGGAGGGATCCGCATGGAGGAGAACTGGTGCTGTGGTGAAACTGTTCTTCATCAATTTGAAGGCCTCTTCCGCTTCTTCAGACCATTTAAACGGAACTCCTTTTTTCAGAAGACGAGTCAATGGAAGAATCTTGTTGGAGAAAGCGTGAATGAATCGGCGGTAAAAGTTGGAAAATCCGATAAAGGTTTGAACCTCTTTAATACTGGTAGGTGATTTCCACTCCGTTATCGCCTTCACCTTCTGCTCATCCATCTCAATTCCTGCAGGTGATAACACAAAGCCTAGGAATTCCACAGTGTCTGTGTTGAATAGACATTTCTCCAGTTTGACGTATAGTGAGTTCTCACGTAGACGTTGTAGAACAGCTCGGACCTGGTTTTGGTGATGTTCAACCGTGTCAGAATAAATCAGAATATCGTCTATGTAGACTATGGCGCAAACATCAATGAATTCACTTAAAACATCATTTATAAAGTACTGGAAGGCTGCTGGTGCGTTACAAAGACCGTACAGCATAACGAGGTACTCGTAAAGCCCATATTTAGTCCTGAACGTGGTCTTCTACTCGTCGCCTTCCCAGAGCCTGATTAGATGATATGCTCCCCGTAGATCCAGACGAGTGTAAATTTTCGCTTCCTTCACCTGATCAATCAGTACAGAGATGAGAGGCAACGGATATCGATTCTTAATTGTTATCCTGTTAATTGCCCTAAAGTCAATACAAGTCCTGAGGTCCCCTCCTTTCCTGGGTACAAAAAAAAGAGGGGCGGAGACAGGGGATTGAGATGGTCTGATGAACCCATTCTCCAAATTCTTGGCAAGGTACTCCTTCAAATGGACGTTTTCTTTCTCCGTCAAGGCGTAGAGCCTGCTGCATGGCAAATTGGCCCCAGGTTCTAGGTCGATTTTACAATAGTAGGGCCTGTGAGGGGGTAGCATCTCCGCTTTAACCTCGTCAAAGACATCAACAAAATCTTGGTATTCCTCTGGTATCGTGGTAGTTTGGATCACACATACCGTACTTCCCTTGCTACATAGCTGGGTAACTGGGCTGGGTACAGAAGAGGTTGTCGACCCGGGAAAACAATGTCTTGAGCAATATTCCGAATTTAATTGAATTGTTCGAGCTCCCCAATCAATTAACGGATTGTGTTCCGTCAGCCATGGTAGACCTAGAATCAGTTGAAATTGGGGGCGTCTATCAAATTGAATTGCAAGGTCTCTTGGTGTCCTTCAACTGTAGTCATGTGTACCAATTCAGTATGACTGGTTATGGGTCCTGAGGTTAAATCTGTACCATCCACTGCTCTGACCTTCTCGCTTTTCTCTTTTTTGATTGCCTTTAATCCGATCAGGCTAGCGAATTTGTGGTCGCAGAAGTTACCGGTTGCCCCTGAATCAACCATGACGATAATTCCTGCCAAAACTTCACCTCTAAACCTTAAGGTTACAGTCATAACCAAATGGGGAGAAGAAACCTGCAGGGTGTTTGCCACTTGGTGATTAATTGGAGTTGCTCCTCCATTAGTATCCACGGCCCTAACTCCGCCTACCCGTGGTGCCTCTAGTTTTCCTTCTCCTTGACCGGCAACTTAGGTCTTTTCAAACAATTCTTGACATAATGTCCACTTCCTCCGCAGTACATGCACAACTTATTCTGTCTCCTTTTTTCCTTTTCCTCTTTAGAGAGTGGACCTCTGATGATGCCTATTTGCATGGGTTCAACTCCCGAAGAACTCTCTGCAGTCCTTGTGGATTCAGTCTTTACACGATCAAAACGGGGAACACTGGATCTAAATTCTCTTCTTCGCTCTCCTTTACGCTCATTTTGCCGATAATCTATCTCCAAGGTTAAATCCACTAATGCAGAGATGTCAGTGGGACGGTTAGGGATTTGAGATAAGGCATCCTTCAATTCCTCTCGCAAACCTCGGTAGAAAACTGCTGCTCTTTTCTCTTCGGGCCAGCTAGTCTCGACCACCAATTTGTTAAATTGGGCCAGGTACGCCACGAGTTCTCTATTACCCTGTTTTAGTTCTAGCAGTTCATTGTCTGAAGCCTGGGATGCTGTTCTCCTATCAAAAATTCAGAGAAATTCTTTTTGGAAATTTTCTAGACTATACAAAATTGGATCATCCTTGGTCACTAGTGGCATGGACCATGAGGCTGCGTCCCCACTTAGATAGGACAGGATGAACGCCACTCGGGATTGAGCATCAGGAAAGATCGTTGGGCGGCACATAAAATGCAGAGAGCATTGGTTCAAAAAAATGTGTGCTTTCTGCGGGTCTCCATTGAATCGTTCTGGGGGCAAGGGGAATCATTGGGGATAATGAGTGGATGACTTGCGTGGTGGCAAAGGACGAGGGACTGGTGTTAGAACCCTGGGTTTCAAAGAGCGTGGTGCTTTGACTAGTCCCTGAAACTGGTGTTCCCGTTTTAAAAGTGATTATTTCTTGTCTTAGAATCTTATTTTCCGCTCTTACTGCCTCCAAGTCCCTTTGTATGTTACTCAAAATTTATCCTAAATCTTTTAAATCTAGTCCTTCCGCCATCCTGCTCGGGTGCTTGTACCAACGTGGGCACTTCACTCTGTCAGGTCTAGTAATTCACTCAGTCTGAGCCGCACAGGAGCAGAATGACGGTAGGTCCTAATTCCTTCCTCAGAACCTCCCAGCCAGGGTTTAGTATTCCATCGCTTGCAAGGGCTAAGGGGGGAAAGGGGTTGGGGACAGAGAAGAGACAGCTCCAGATAACTCTGCCTATTCTGCTTCGTCTTCTTCTTCTTCTCTCAGGTCTGTAAACATGTACATGTGTCAATTATATTTATAAGCACTCTGAAACTTACTTCTTATTGTAGTAATAAATTACTTATCTTACCAGAGAGTTTAATGGAGCTTACTTCTCTTCTTACTTCACATGTAATGTCTGTGATGTAGTCATAATATTTCTTCATTCAGTTCTCTTTCTTTCACTTTCAGGGACGACCTGCATCTGATCCTGTTCTGCTGGTATTCAAGAAGATGGAGGTAAGTATATGCCTTTTATTTATCTAGGAAGTATTGATTTATTTTCCCCTTGCTTCTTACTATACTCACTGTGAAGAAACTGCTGCGATGTTTTAATGTTGGGGTTCTGTAATATTATGGACCAGCCTTCAGTTATTTTATTTGAGATTTAGATCTCTGCTAAAGTCTAGGAGATTGGATTGCCTAGGTATCGTTCTCTAGTGTGTTACTATTTTTCCTTAAGTTTTTAGATTGGTAGCGCGGCACGTTGACAGGTCGCGCCCGCGCTTATCTCCTCCTGACACTAATTATTTAACTTGCAAGAACTGCCAAGAATGAATTTCGGAATGGCGCTGCGTGTTAGAAAAAGACACGCACGCGCCTGTCACCTTCTGAAGCAGCTGACTGCTAGAGCTAAACCAGACTCTCGGACGCTCTCTGAAACATAAGAACAATTCTGGGGAAAATATTTTAGTTGCCAGAAACGAACGTTTGCATTATCGTTTTGGCACTCCGGAGTTTTTATGTCTTTTAAACCTTCAGAGATGAGTTCTAGTCTTCTACTTAATTTCGAATTACCATTCACTTCAGCAAATATTTCTGAGACATTAAGCCTTGAGCACTGACCTTAATTCTGTGGGGGAAGTTATGCTCCGACGATTCTAAACGCGATTTAAACGCAACTACCCTGACTAACTTTCACGACGCTGTGGAAACAGATGTTCTTCCAGGAATCTCTTCAGTGAAGTGCGCTGTGGAATGTTGGAGCGCACTTCACCAGGCTGTCAAGAACTCACAAGACTAGACTGCTAAACAGCGGTGTGCTGTAGCAGTGTTGGCAGCCATGTTGGAATTTCTACGGTGCCAGCTAGCGCTCCAAATAAGGGGACCCACTGTCTTAAGATGAGTTAGTAAGGGGGAAATAGCAGCCAAGGTGAGATTGGAAGGAGGAAACCTCCTGCGAGCCCTGACACATTGGTTACATCATACAAGGACAAACTCATTTTGGTTGTAGGCATGGGGAGATTAAGTGATTTGACCAGAATCACAGAATGTCGAGCTGAAGCAGAAACTCCAAATTGGTTCCCCAGTTGCAAAGTCTGCAGCTCTGGAAGTAACACCACATTCTCTCCCTTAAGCGTAACATTTAATCAAGTGGTCAACTGGATAAAAAAACATAAAGATAACAAATAATTTAAAAGTGCTTTGTCGCTAGTTGAGAACTCAGAAAATATGTCCTCATTTTAGTTTTTTAGAGCACTAACCATAATTTCTATGCAAATAAGACCCTCTCATTTCGATAATTTCTAAAGGAAATGCTTTAGGTATTACAGTTGTGATTACATCAAGATGACGTCAGGCGTGCCACACTTTTGTAATAAATATAGAATGTTAGCAATATAGTTGTCTCTTATCTCTTTCTGCACGTCTCTTGCCTCTTTCTGCACCTCTCTTCCATTCATTCTGCAGCTCACTCTCTTCTATCTGTACCTCTCTTGCCTCTTTTGCACCTCTCTTGCCTCTTTCTGCACCTCTCTTGCCTCTTTCTGCACATCTATTGCCTCTTTCTGCACCACTCTTGCCTCTTTCTACACCTCTCTTGCATCTTTCTGCACCTCTCTTGCCTCTTTCTGAACCTCTCTTGCCACTTTCTGCACCTCTCTTCTTTCTGCACCTCTCTTGCCTCTTTCTGCACCTCTCTTGCCTCTGTATGCACCTCTCTTGCCTCTGTCTGCACTTCTCTTGCTTATTTCTGCAGCTCACTCTCTTCTTTCTGCCCCTCTCGTGCCTCTTTCTGCACCTCTCTTGCCTCTTTCTGTAGCTCACTCTCTTCTTTCTGCACCTCTGTTCCCTCTTTCTGCACCTCACTCTCTTCTTTCTGCACCTCTCTTGCCTCTTTCTGCACCTCTCTTGCCTCTTTCTATACCTCTCATGCCTCTTTCTGCACTTCTCTTGGTTCTTTCTGCAGCTCACTCTCTTCTTTCTGTACCTCTCTTGCTTCTTTCTGTAATTCTATTGCCTCTTTCTGCACCTCTCTTGCCTCTTTCTGCACCTCTCTTGCCTCTTTCTGTACATTTCTTCCTCTTTCTGTACCTCTCTTGCCTCTTGATGCACCTCTCTTGACTCTTTTTGCTCTTCTCTTGCCTCTTTCTGCAGCTCACTTGCTTCTTTCTGTACCTTTCTTCCTCTTTCTGTACCTCTCTTGACTCTTTCTACACCTCTTACCACTTTCTGCACCTCTCTTGCCTCTTTCTGCACCTCTATTGCCTCTTTCTGCACCACTCTTGCCTCTTTCTGCAGCTCACTCTCGTCTTTCTGCACCTCTCTTTCCTCTTTCTACACCTCTTTTCCCTCTTTCTGCACCCCTCTTGCCTCTTTATGCACCTCTCTTGCCTCTTTCTGCTCCTCTCTTGCCTCTTTCTGCACCTCTCTTGCCTCTTTCTGCACATCTCTTGCCTCTTTCTGCACCAGTCTTGTCTCTTTCTATACCTCTCTTGCCTCTTTCTGTACCTCTCTTGCCTCTGTATGCACCTCTCTTGCCTCTTTCTGCTCCTCTCTTGCCTCTTTCTGCACCTCTCTTGCCTCTTTCTGCACATCTCTTGCCTCTTTCTGCACCAGTCTTGTCTCTTTCTGCACCTCTCTTGCCTCTTTCTGCACCTCTCATGCCTCTGTATGCACCTCTCTTGCCTCTGTCTGCACCTCTCTTGCTTATTTCTGCAGCTCACTCTCTTCTTTCTGCCCCTCTCGTGCCTCTTTCTGCACCTCTCTTGCCTCTTTCTGTAGCTCACTCTCTTCTTTCTGCACCTCTGTTCCCTCTTTCTGCACCTCACTCTCTTCTTTCTGCACCTCTCTTGCCTCTTTCTGCACCTCTCTTGCCTCTTTCTATACCTCTCATGCCTCTTTCTGCACTTCTCTTGGTTCTTTCTGCAGCTCACTCTCTTCTTTCTGTACCTCTCTTGCTTCTTTCTGTAATTCTATTGCCTCTTTCTGCACCTCTCTTGTCTCTTTCTGCACCTCTCTTGCCTCTTTCTGTACATTTCTTCCTCTTTCTGTACCTCTCTTGCCTCTTGATGCACCTCTCTTGACTCTTTTTGCTCTTCTCTTGCCTCTTTATGCAGCTCACTTGCTTCTTTCTGTACCTTTCTTCCTCTTTCTGTACCTCTCTTGACTCTTTCTACACCTCTTACCACTTTCTGCACCTCTCTTGCCTCTTTCTGCACCTCTATTGCCTCTTTCTACACCACTCTTGCCTCTTTCTGCAGCTCACTCTCGTCTTTCTGCACCTCTCTTTCCTCTTTCTACACCTCTTTTCCCTCTTTCTGCACCCTCTTGCCTCTTTATGCACCTCTCTTGCCTCTTTCTGCTCCTCTCTTGCCTCTTTCTGCACCTCTCTTGCCTCTTTCTGCACATCTCTTGCCTCTTTCTGCACCAGTCTTGTCTCTTTCTATACCTCTCTTGCCTCTTTCTGTACCTCTCTCGCCTCTTTCTGCACCTCTCTTGCCTCTTTCTTTACCTCTCTTGCCTCTATCTGCACCTCTCTTGGCTTTCTACTCCACTCTTGCCTCTTTCTGCACCTCTCTTGCCTCTTTCTGCACTTCTCTTGCCTCTTTCTGCACCTCTCTTGCCTCTTTATGCACCTCACTCTCTTCTTTCTGTACCTCTCTTGCTTCTTTCTGCACCTCTCTTGCTTCTTTCTGCGCTTCTCTTGCTTTTTTCTGCACCTTTCTTCCTTTTTCTGCATTTTTCTTGCCTCTTTCTGCACCTTTCTTCCTCTTTCTGGACCTCTCTTGCCTCTTTCTGCACCTCTCTTGCCTCTTTCTGCACCTCTCCTGACTCTTTCTGCACCTCTCTTGCCTCTTTTTGCACCTCACTTGCCTCTTTCTGCGCCTTTCTTCCTCTTTCTGCACCTCACTCTCTTCTTTTTGCAACTCTCTTGCTTCTTTCTGTGACTCTCTTGCTTCTTTCTGCACTTCTCTTGCTTCTTTCTGCACCTCTCTTGCCTCTTTCATCACTTCTCCTGCTTCTTTCTGCACCTTTCTTCCTCTTTTTGCACCTCTCTTACTTTTTTCTGCACTTTTCTTGCCTTTTTCTGTACTTCTCTTGTTTCTTTCTTCACTTCTCTTGCTTCTTTCGGCGCCTTTCTTTCTCTTTCTGCACATGTCTTACCTATCTAGGTGTTGTTAGAAATTAGCATTTAAAAAACTTAGAAATTCACTGAAAAAACCACAGGTTTCAGGGATGTTATGGATAGAAATTAGCATTTAAAAAACCTTAGAAATCCACTGAAAAAATCACAGGTTTCAGGGACGTTATAGATAGAAATTAGCATTTAAAAAACCTTAGAAATTCACTGAAAAAAACATAGGTTTCAGGGACGCTATAGTTAGAAATTAGACTTTAAAAAACCGTAGAAATTCACTGAAAAAACCATAGGATTCAGGGACGTTATAATTAGTTGGACATTTCACTGGTACAAAACCAGAGAAATTCGCCCATTATAGTTAGTTGAGCTAACTATAACTCGCGCCCGCAATGCACTGCTGATGACGTCACATATTACATCATTCATGAAATGGTCAGTGACATCACTGATGACATCTCAAATGACATCACTGATGACGTCATCCACGTGATGATCTGATGCACCTCCTCACACCCTAATATAACCTTTGATACACCCACTCTAAAATGCAGACTACCATTTTTGAAACCATAGACACACCAATACCAGTTACTACATACCCACTCACTGATTCCTATGTCTGCACACATGTCCACTCATTCATCCATATAGTTACTCAAGGCTTCATCAAACTACAGTAAGAAGTGCGCCGTAATCACAGGGGGATATTCGGGCACTACAACTCCCACAATTCTTGTATTTTCGCCAATTGGAGGCGTGACTGTGTATTTAATTGTGGGATTGCTTTGCCCGCCACTGCACGATCTTTCCCGATAGCCTCAGAGGAAAAGGAAACTTGAAACGCGTCAGGCTCAAAGGGGAAGCTGTATACTGTTCTCGCACACCTGAAGCCATCTTGATTGGAATAAACTGGTAACACTTAAAACATTTAATTTAAAAAGGAACAAAATGATGGGGTTCATTTTGTCATAGAAATTATGGTTAGTGCTGTAGAAAGAAAAATTAGGACATGTTTTAAGTGAGATCTCAAATATCTTCCTGTTATATTTCAACAGGAGCAGCCTGTCAGTTGATTCCTTTGTGTTCTACTGCAGCTTCCCAGAGTGTTCTAAAGAACAACTAGAGCGCTAACAGTCTTACTTATGACAAAATTATGGCACACCTGAAGCCATCTTGATTGGAATAAACTGGTAACACTTAAAACATTTAATTTAAAAGAAACAAAATGAGGGGGTTCATTTTGTCATAGAAATTATGGTTAGTGCTGTAGAAAGAAAAATTAGGACATGTTTTAAGTGAGATCTCAAATCCTCTTCTATTTCATTAGAAAATTCTGACATGCAGACTGAAACAATCACTTTCAATACCAGCAGTAGACTTCCAGTTAACTCCCTGGTGAGCAGTAGCTTTACTACAGTGATTTAATGAGCAACTAGAGTGCTAACATTCTGAATTTATGGCAAATGTGTGACACATCTGAATGCTTTCTTGATGGAATCAAAGTAAAAAACTGAAAGCATTTCCTACTGAGGAGACTGCAGTAAATGAGGAATTTAGGAAACTTGATAACAAATAAGTCTCCCAAGATGGCCACCAGAGAAAAAAGAGCCCAAATGTAGCACAAATATCACTCAGACGTAGCCCACATATAGCCCAATGACAGAAGTGTGCAAAACACTTTTTATTTTTTGTTTTTTGCAGTTTTATATAGTGCAGACTGGTCAGGTATTGGAGCGTTGCTCTTACTTGGACCCCTTATTGCGTATTTTGCACGAAGTACATGAGATTGATCTTGCGAAACATTGAATTTTACTATTCTGTTAACCTGAAGTTGCTCTGAACCGGGCTTTGTAACACCCGTTTTTACCTACTAGTTTTAATTAATTCTCACTGTATTGTATTAAGAAAGAGGATTTACTGTTTTTATGTACACTTTTATCATCTATGTTTCTAAATCAGATCGAATAAAGTTTAATGAATTTAATTGAAGTCTCCCAAGATGGCCACCAGAGAAAAAGGAGCCCAAATGTAGCACAAATATCACCCAGATGTAGCCCACGTATAGCCCAATGACAGAAGTGTGGAAAACACTTTTTATCCTTTGTTTTTTTGCAGTTTTATATAGTGCAGGCTGGTCAGATATCGGAGTGCTTTACATGAGCATTGTGTCAGGTCTAGTAATTCACTCAGTCTGAGCCGCACAGGAGCAGAATGACGCTAGGTCCCAATTCCTTCCTCAGAACCTCCCAGCCAGGGTTTAGTATTCCATCGCTAGCAAGTGCTAAGGGGGGAAAGGGGTTGGGGACAGAGAAGAGACAGCTCCAGATAACTCTGCCTCTTCTGCTTCGTCTTCGTCTTCTTCTCTCAGGACTGTAAACATGTACATGTGTCAATTATATTTATAAGCACTCTGAAACTTACTTCTTATTGTAGTAATGAATTACTTATCTTACCAGAAAGTTTAATGGAGCTTACTTCTCTTCTTACTTCACATGTAATGTCTGTGATGTAGTCATAATATTTCTTCATTCAGTTCTTTCTTTCACTCTCAGGAACGACCTGCATCTGATCCTGTTCTGCTGGTATTCAAGAAGATGGAGGTAAGTATATGCCTTTTATTTATCTAGGAAGTATTGATTTATTTTCCCCTTGCTTCTTACTATACTCACTGTGAAGAAACTGCTGCGATGTTTTAATGTTGGGGTTCTGTAATATTATGGACCAGTCTTCAGTTATTTTATTTGAGATTTAGATCTCTGCTAAAGTCTAGGAGATTGGATTGCCTAGGTATCGTTTTCTAGTGTGTTACTATTTTTCCTTAAGTTTTTAGATTGGTAGTGCGGCGCGTTGACAGGTCGCGCCCGCGCTTATCTCCTCCTGACACTAATTATTTAACTTGCAAGAAGTGCCAAGAATGAATTTCGGGATGGCGCTGCGTGTTAGAAAAAGACACGCACGCGCCTGTCACCTTCTGAAGCAGCTGACTGCTAGAGCTAAACCAAACTCTCGGACGCTCTCTGAAACATAAGAACAATTCTGGGGAAAATATTTTAGTTGCCAGAAATGAACGATTGCATTATCGTTTAGGCACTCTGGAGTTTTTATGTCTTTTAAACCTTCAGAGACGAGTTCTAGTCTTCTACTTAATTTCAAATTGCCATTCACTTCAGCAAATATTTCTGAGACATTAAGCCTTGAGCACTGACCTTAATTCTGTGGGGGAAGTTTATGCTCCGACGATTCTAAACGCGATTTAAACGCAACTACCCTGACTAACTTCCACGACGCTGGGGAAACAGATGTTCTTCCAGGAATCTCTTCAGTGAAGTGTGCTGTGGAATGTTGGAGCGCACTTCACCGGGCTGTCAAGAACTCACAAGACTAGACTGCTAAACAGCGGTGTGCTGTAGCAGTGTTGGCAGCCATGTTGGAATTTCTACGGTGCCAGCTAGCGCTCCAACTAAGGGGACCCACTGTCTTAAGATGAGTTAGTAAAGGGGAAATAGCAGCCAAGGTGAGATTGGAAGGAGGAAACCTCCTGTGAGGCCTGACAGTACCCCCTCCCAACGGGGTTTCCTCCGGTCGTGGTTTGGTAGGGAATTTGGCATGGAAGGCTTTAATTAATCGGGGGGCATGGACATCAGTGCTCTTGTCCCAAGAACGCTCATCAGGTCCATAACCTTTCCAATCAATGAGGTAGAAGAGTTCATTGCGGATGAATCGTGAATCTAAAATGCGTTTAACCTCATACTCCACCTCGCCATTAAGAATTAAAGGGTCCGGAGGGGAACCCCTACGCAAACCTGGTTGAATGGGTTTAAGGAGAGAAATATGAAAGGCCGGGTGAATTTTAGTAGTTCCAGGGAGAGATAGTTGATAAGTAACTGGGTTGATGACCTTCTCAATGGGATAGGCAACCATAAAACGGGGCTGGAATTTACGGGAACCCTTGAGTCTAAGATTTTTAGTGCTCAACCAAACTAAGTCTCCTACGTGAAGATCAGGTTCTTTTTTATGTTTTCGATCAGCGAAGTGTTTATAACGATCCTTCGCAATCGACAAATTCTGGATTACAGAGTGGTGGATCTTAGTCATTTGTTGGGCAATGTGTTGGACAGCAGAAACGTTCACCCTATCTAAGTTAGCATGGGAATTAGGATGTCTGCCTGAGTTTACAAAGAAAGGGGAGTGACCAGTAGACACATTCAGAGCGTTATTGTAGGAATACTCTGCTGTCCATAAATGATCAGACCACTCGCCCTCCTCATCCAACAAATAAAGTCATAGGTGTTGTTCTAGTTCTTGATTAATGCGTTCGGTTTGACCATCAGTTTCTGGGTGAAAACTGGTAGAATATCGATGGTCTATATTTAGGCCTTTGATGTAAGCCTTCCAGAATCGTGAAAGAAACTGTGAGCAATTGGAGTACTTCCATACCTGATATTAAAGGCTGGTAACCTTTTCTGCTGACTCGAGTGCAACTCATCTTGGGCTACCTTGTGTTTGAATCTATGGGCGGACGCTCATCAGCCGAGTTTGCACCACCCTGTAACATTGAGGGGGCCACGAGGACTGATTCACGATCCTTAAAGTGGAGCAGCAGAACAGGATTGAGGATGGACACTTTAGCGGGGGCTCACTGAGGGCTTCATCAAACTACAGTAAGAAGTGCGCCGTAATCACAGGGGAATATTCGGGCACTACAACTCCCACAATTCTTGCATTTTCGCCAATTGTAGGCGTGACTGTGTAATTAATTGTGGGATTGCTTTGCCCGCCACTGCACGATCTTTATATATATATATATATCACTCTGCAATGCTCCTGCTGGGATCACGGGCCCGAGGCAAGTGGAGCGGAATGACGGCGGAGCAAGCCGTCGATCAATCACACACTGAAAAGACGGAATGTCCGCACTCTCGGGTTGGTCGCAGTGAATTTTAATTACAAGGGGTAACGCGTTTCGACAGCCAACGCTGTCTTGTTCACACAATTTGCGCATCCGGACTGCAAAGTTTACATAGGCTACGATTATGCATGGTAATAGAGAGCAGACTACACATGACAGTGCATTGTCTGCTCTCTATTACCATGCATGCTGCAGGGTACCTTTAAAGAGCCGGCAGAGTATCATCCAAGGCTCAATGGAGGGCTGACAATAATTGTCCATAACTAGCTGCAGCGGAGGTAACCCACCATAGGGCGTCATTTGGCAAAATGAGACCTCATATCCCAGCGTGCATTTGAAAATGAACTTCCACCAAGGGAGGAGCACTGAAAGCCCACCAATCACAAACATGCAGGGGGGATGCGGTAGCCATAAATCACCTCCGCTGACACGGCCTCTGAGGAGATGCTAACAGCAGCATCGAAACGCGTCAGGCATGGACTTCAAAGGGATGTTAAGCTGCCTGCTTGGTTTAAATAGAGTTTGTGACTCACCTGCAGTTGTGTGCGGCCTCAAGCTTCTGGGCGTTTTGCTTCGGCAAATTGGTTACATATTATGCGGTGGTTCCAGGCCGCAGAGGGATCGCACTGCCCGCAACCAACGGGACTAGGAGAGAGGAAGATTCCTCTTTCCGAAGCTGCAGGGTACCTTTAATCAAGCCGGCAGAGTATCATCCAAGGCTCAATGGAGGGCTGAGAATAATTGTCCATAACTAGCTGCAGCGGAGGTAACCCACCAGAGGGCGTCATTTGGCAAAATGAGACCTCATATCCCAGCGTGCATTTGAAAATGAACTTCCACCAAGGGAGGAGCACTGAAAGCCCACCAATCACAAACACGCAGGGGGAATGCGGTAGCCATATCACCTCCGCTGACACGGCCTCTGTGGAGATGCAAACAGCGGCATCGAAACGCGTCAGGCCATGGACTTCAAAGGAATGTTAAGCTGCCTGCTTGGTTTAAATAGAGTTTGTGACTCACCTGCAGTTGTGTGCGGCCTCAAGCTTCTGGGCGTTTTGCTTCAGCAAATTGGTTACATATATATATATATATATATATATATATATATATATATATATATATATATATATATATATATATATATATATATAATACTCCTGAAGCTCTGCACTTCCATCCACCTGGCGAACAGAGACACGAACCCAACGATATGAGGCTAGATGTTATTTATTAAATGAAAACCTCAAACCTGACGCGTTTCGGATACCAAGTACCCTTGCTCACAAGTCAAGTGAGAAACTACATTCGCCATTTTAAATACAATGCTGTGTTGAAGTGTTGTCACCTCGTGACTAATAAACATAGAAAAAACACTGGTAATTTTATATAACACTTGTGACGAGTCTGTTTTCCAAACTATTTCGTAATACAGCCATCAATAAGAACCTTGTTTTTCACACTTGAGTCATAAGTATTACTGCATAAATGCACGCATATGAATATAAATATAAATATACATATATCGAAATTGCACTTTAAAATTCAGGATAATAATTCTACATGGTAAATAAATAATTAAATAAATAATTAAATAATTACAAATTCATTCACCTATGTACTTGAAATACTGCATATTAAATTCATGAAACATATAATTAACATATATATATAACCTACTGGCGCTCGCCAGTAGGTAGTTATTGTTAGGACCAGGTTCCCATAGGAAAGGCGTTTTTTGATTTGCCAATATCTTTGGCGCCGTTCGACGAATCTTCGCGAAATGTTCCAAAAAAAAGGTTCACATAGGTCTGCTCCTGTCGTGAAAGTTTCAGGGTGATTCGTCAAGCAGGAGCGAGAAAAAAGGGGGTCCCAAACGCGTTTTCCCCATGTTAATTTCCATAGGAAACTTTAGACACAGCTACAGCCCAAACTGCTGAACGGAATTACATCGAATTTAGCAAAATGGTAGCTCTTGGTTCCGAAAGTGCCCTTTTTTTAAATGGTGTAAATCCGTTCAGTAGTTGCTGAGAAATTCAAAAAATAAAAATATCGATATCTGAGCACCGAGGAGGATTCGCGAACCCTCCTGAGCACGAGCTCAATTCGGATTGGCTGTCAACACTCAAAACCAGAGTGTGTCGGCAGCCATCTTGTGACTCAGTAATCGCGCGGCCCCCAACCCTGGAGCCCTTTATGGCCCTGGGGACTGCCACCTCCCAGGGCCGGCTCCTGCAATGTCCCGGGGTGCCCACCCCCGGGACATTGCCGTTTGCTATGGCAGGGCGAGAGCACGGCTCCCGCCCTGCCACAGCAAACACTGCTTTGCTTCTTGGAAGCGAGAGCAGGAAACCTGCTCTCGCTTCCAAGAAGCAAAGCAGAATTGCTTTGGGCAAGGGAGCTGTATGTCAGCAGCTCCCTTGCCCAAAAGCAATGCTGGTTCCCACAGGAGGCTGGGAGCAGGCAGGGACCGTGGGGGCATTGGGGCTCCCCCCACGGTCCCCAACTTGAGGCCATGCCTCGTTGGATGGGGTCCCCGGAGCAAAATAAAGCCCTTTGGGGGTAAGGGGGGGTAGTATTTAAAATATAGAAATAAAGAAATAAAATATGAAATGGCTGGGCCACGGGGGATGGGGTCCCCGAGGCATAATTTAACTATTAAGAATGGGGGGCATTTTTTTTTCTCGCGTGCTTGGAGTCGCGACTCCATCGCATCCAGCGCGGCCCCCAGTGTAAACGCGATGGGTTCGCGACTCCAATAATTTTTTTTTAAAAGAATATGTATGGTTTTTTAAAGGTAAAATTCATTGTTGGGTTATAGGGTGGCTCTAAAAAGAGCCCTTGTGTTCATTATGAGTTTGTTGTAGCTACATGTAAGTGTGGATGCAGAGCTTTAGGTTATTGAGAAAGACCCTGTTTCCTTGATCTGTGAAGTGTACTCCATCACTTCTGTAGATGTCATCCATATCAAAACGTAGATTGTTATTGTAGATGGACCCCATTCTATGATCTCTTAGGTATGCAGAAACAGCTTTATTGACATTTTTCCTAGCTTTTTCAATGTGTGGACAGAATTGATTTGACCACTTCCATTTCTGTCTTTGGCATATATTAGAGTAAACAAAGACAGTTTGAGGTAAAAGCAACATCAATTGTGCAAAGGTGTCCTTCATTAGCATTTCCAGACCTACCCCAGTCAATGTGCCTAGGTCATTGCCACCACAGTGCACAATCATGAGGTCAGGGGTTGGAGATGCAAAAGGTTTTAACCAAAGGCATCAATTGGTGCCACTTTAATCCTCTCTGTGCAATCCATTTAATATCCACATTTTGCAAAGCTAGGTCTTTGTCAATACCTCTGCGTTCAGCATACCTTTTGCACCAGAAAACATAGCTGTGCCCAGCAATCCACACTGTAAGCATCTTGAAGGGATGTCTGGAAGTAATGAAAAGATGTCTGTAGCTGAGGTAGTCAGTTGGTAGAATGAGAGGTATCTAAAATGGTGGACAAGATGCTGTTTTTAAAAAGTAGATAATTGATTGGCTGTTTAAGAACATTGTACACTGAAAAATAGGGTGTATGTTACTTTCTTTTAAAAGCATGTTTCATATTGGTTTCTTAAAAATGTTTGAAAGGTAGAGTAGATAGGATAAGGTCTTATTTTGCAAACGTCAACCACACCTGCTGTTTGCATTTGTAAGCTTGTGTGCTGAACTTGAAGATATGGTGAACTTGTGACCTGTCAGTTCACTTCAATGTTCCATGAACTGTTGCTATGGAAACTGGCATTAGGCAGAAGGGGGAAGGGTTGAATGTTATCTGTGGTTTTAAAATGTGGAATTGTAATTCATATACAAGTGATACGTTATTAAAGTAAGATTTCCCAGGGGCGTGGCTACCCGCCAAGTATGGCGGACACGAAGTAGAAGAGCTCCAGGCTGAACCCCGACACTAGCCTAAATACAAGCTTCTCGAGGGGGTACTGAAGGCACACAGACATCGCATCAAGCAGCGGAACACTTGGGGAAAGAAAAACCGTGGCAAAATAATGACAGTGTGCCCGGCGAGAAGGCGAGAGTGAACTCTGACCGGGACGGGCGAAGGGCGTCCGTGAACCCGAGACTACGCGGGGAATGATCCGCTGGAGGCTGACTGCGTGAAAAGAGAGTGCTGGACAAGGCAGACGAAAAGTTTGGCCGTGCGATCGAACATCAGACAAGGTACGGACCGCCCTGCCATGGAAAACGAATGAAAGGGGACGTGCGCAGCATAAACGAAGCATCAAGATGGTGGAGGAAGACGCCCTGTACTTCGGTGACCCCTGGAGCTGAGCCAGGCACAGTGCGATTGGAGTGGGCTGCAATCCAAACTTCCAGAGAACGGGCACCTACTCGGTAACGGAGGTACAGCAGCTAGAGGTTGGAGAGCTGCTACACGCCAATTCGCCGACCGACTGTATGCGGCTGTTGCAGTTGAATAAACCAAGCAGAGGCGGTGCACGCATATAGCGCGTCTAGCTGGCGGAAACGTACTGGAAGACGGGAGGGGATCGCCCTGATATACGGGAGGTACGACTCTTGCACCCACAAGCCATACAGTTCCTTGATCCCACCAGGAATGATGTGAAGCTGTGTTGCTTACATGAGCACCGGCAACTGGACTGTAGCTGTGGATGCGTGCAGGGGATTATGGAAATGTGGCATATGACTTCACAGATGGGTAGGGCTGCGATCCCAACACGGCCAGTCAATTAGTGTTTAGTATTAAAAAGTGGCCAAAACTTAAAGACCTAGCAAGCAACGAGGCAGTCTGCTGGTCTATACACTTACTAAAGGGGGAATACCACACAACGAGAGGTGGAGTTAAATGGCTTCCAATGCAAAGTGTATGCGTGATATAGTGCCCCCCCTGGAAGAAAGAGTACGCCGCATGGGTGCTGGGCTATAGGTGCCAACAAGAGAAGGCTGGGTTGGAGCCGCAGAGACACATAGGTGGACTGAACCCGGAGATGGTGTAAACAGATGAATGCTGATGGAACTTGTTAGGGCCTGTGGAGATAAACAGATGCAGAGCGGTGGCAGACGGATAGAACAGTGTGCGGTGCAGCTACGGTCCCTGGGGCTGGCGGCCTGATACACTACTAAGGCGCAATACAGATTGTACAAAATCGCTGCTGCGGCTGTGGTGGAATAGACAGCGGCGTTCCGGCTCAGGTTCAGTAGCCCACAACTGGAAACTTTTGTCAACAAGAGAGTGCTGCTCCTAACAAGAATGAGGAAATAAGCAAACACAAACAAAGATACTGTACAGAATATAAAATACAAACGGGAGTCCTGAGATACAGCGTGGTTAACGCAACTGCGGCTTGAGAGTGTGGACACTCATCAGAACTAACACACAATGGGAAGGCCAAAAACGAAGCAACAGGACCCCCCAGTGGAGGAAATAGATACTACTATGAAAAAGGACTCGACCCAAAGCAGTGAGCGAGATGTGGTGCCGCCCACGGCCGGTGCGACTCAAGGTGATAAATTAGACTTGATACTAAAGGAAATACGGGACTCGAGAACGGCGATCGAGACACAGATAGGAACATTGACTACTAATTTTACTCTCCTGCGAGCAGACCATGCCAAACTGGCTGATAAAGTTAAAAACCACCAAACAATATTAAATGATCTAGTACCGCAACAAACGACCACCACCTCCAGTTTAGAACAGCTCCAGCACCAACTCAAGGGGTTGCAAGACAAAGTGGACGATGCGGAAGGAAGGTCCCGCCGCAACAACGTGAGACTCTTGGGTATTCCAGAGAAAAGTAAAGGTACCAACCCAACCCAATTCGTTGAGAGATGGCTGAAGGAACAGGTAGCATTGGTGGGGTTGTCTGAAATGTATAGTGTGGAGAGAGCCCATAGAGTCCCAGCCAGACCGCCGCGGCCAAGGGCACCACCCAGGCCGATCATTGCAAGAATCCGAAATTACAAAGATAGGGTCACAATTCTGCGCGCAGCCAGAGAACGCGCGCCGATAAAATTCGAGAATACGAGAATCTCTATCTATCCGGACTTCACGTTGGCAGTTCAACGGGCAAGAAATACTTTCAGAGAAGTGAAGAAAACATTACAATCGCACAACCTGAAATATGTTATGTTGTACCCGGCACGCCTGAAGATTATATATCATCAAAAATCGCTGTTCTTTGACAATCCTGAAGAAGCTATGGAATGGGCTGAAATAACACTTACCCCAAATACGACACAGACCGGGTCGCAGGGCTGCAGTCAACACAAATCGCCGCCGCATATACTCCGTAGCACCAAAATTGGCACATATCCACACTCGGGATGCAACCCACACGCCAGTCCAATGGAGAACCAAATTGCAGCAAGTCAAAAAGACGCTTTGCGGACTGCAGCGACATTGTTGGACCAAGATACAACGTCAGTCGCTGAAACGGTGGACTCATCCGAGGAACCAGAGGCCCAATCTGATTCGGAGAGCAGCCTTGCGCTGTTCCCGGTTGTGACTGCACAGTCTGCAAATGACTTCTGATGATAGTCGATCCTACTGGAACTCTGTATGCTGTGGTCAGATGAGTATGAGTGGTTAACTTGTAATGTGCGATAATTCTTATGCCCCCTCTGTTTCTACATTAATGGGGTTTAAGCCGGAGCTTGTTGAAGATTTCAGTGGTGTGTCCATAGATGCGCGGCAGTAGTGTGGCGGTTCCCACCCCCCAGTGGCGACTGCACTGTGTTCTAGCATTGTTAGTTTCATTGTTATATTTTTGCGTACAGTTTGGTCCTCTAATGTTTTATGGGGGAACCACGAATTGGGAGTTTTGTTGGGGAAGTTTAATGCGAACTCAGACTCACACTCTTATCCTCCCAACCAACAGAATAGGATGTCATATCGAATAATACACCACTGCCTACAGAAGGATGTCACAGCCTAGTAAGTATGTCTACGCCTCCTGGAATGTGAGGGGCCTAGGCTCAATACACAAAAGACATAGAATATTAGCTCAGCTCAACCGTAGAAAGGTACATATAGCTTTACTGCAGGAGTCACACCTTACCACTGCAGAAGCCACTAAGCTGCAAAAGAAATGGAGGGGGCAACTATACTATACAGCTTACTCTGCGTTTGCACGCGGAGCAGCGATATGGATACGCAACTGCACCCCTTTCACACTGGTGGACCAAAGAGTGGATGTGCAGGGAAGATATGTGTTCTTGTTGGGTGTGTTGGATGGGAAACACATAATGCTGGGGAGTGTATATGCACCCAATTCAGAGCAAGATAAATTTTTGGATGTCATCTCCACAACCCTGGTGGGTTGGGAAGAATACCCGTGGGTAATTGGGGGAGATTTTAACGCAGTATTGGATGTGGGGCTAGATAGATCACACCCGCCACTCCAAGGTACAAGTGCTAACAAACAGGCAGCAGCGCTGAAGGGTTGGGCAGCGGGCTGGAATATAGTTGACGTTTGGCGCACACTCCATCCTGCAAGCAGAGAATACTCCTTTTTCTCGCCACCACATGGTCTACATACACGAATTGACAGGATATTTAGCTCGTTAGGACTGATACAAGACGTAGTGGATGCTACATATATAGGGAAAACACTATCCGATCATAATCCACTAGAAGTTACGTTGTGTTGGGGCAAATCACCCGCTCCAATCCCGACTTGGAAATTCCAACCTGCTTTATTGGAGGACCCAGTGTTTCGCGATGCACTTTCTAAAACCATTACCAATTACTTTGCAGAAAACGCAAATACTGCTAGTTCTCGGCAGATAGAATGAGATGCCTTTAAGACAGTGGTGAGAGGAGTGGCAATTAGTACAAGAGTAGGGGCTTGTGCAGCCCTCGTAGCCAGCCTCACAGAAGTGGAAAGTAAGCTGGGTGGGCTGGAACAGGCAGCAGTAGATGGGGAGACACACGCAGAGGAGCTACATGAAGCACATATGCGGCACGCGGAATTGCTTGAAGAGCTCAGAGTAGTGGATTACCGCCTATACACACAAAAGCAACATGCTGAGGTGGATAGGGCAGGCCCACTCCTTGCAAGGATTATTAGAAATGCGCCGATGATGACCCCCATTTTAGAAGTTACTACACAGGAAGGAAACACGGTCAACACACAACTAGAAATTAATAAGGCCTTCAAGTCCTATTATGAGACACTATACGCGGCTCCACCCGAACTGAACGACAATGAGTATGAGGTATTCTTCGAGGGGCTACAACTGCCACAATTAGCGGCAGATCACAAAGAAGAACTAGATAAACCAATAACGGACGCAGAAATTAACGCAGCAATTAAGGCACTACCTAGAAATAAAACACCAGGGATGGATGGTTTGCCAGTAGAATTTTATGCAAAATATAAGACATTACTAGTCCCACACCTCAAACAGCTGTACTGTGCGTCATTGGAATCCAGTTTACTGCCCGATTCTATGCTACAGGCGTTGGTGGTTTCCCTCCTTAAACCAGGTCAGAATAGTACAGAATTGTCGGGTTACAGACCCCTCTCATTACTGAATATGGACTACAAGATTTTAAGTAAATTATTGGCTAACCGGATTCAACAGCTTATACCGAAATTGATACATGCTGATCAATGTGGGTTTGTACCAGGCAGGAGCACGGCCCTCAACATCCGTAAACTGCATCAATTGATGACATGGCCACATCCGAACAAGCACACGCAGGGCTGTATATCGCTGGATCTGAGACAGGCTTTTGATTCACTACAGTGGGGCTACATGCTTTATACTCTACCGAAATTTGGTATTCCAGATAATTACACCAAATGGGTGACTTTATTATATACTAACCCCACGGCATGAACACGTACAGGCACGCATATATCTGAGCAATATGTATTGAACAGGGGTACAAGACAGGGGTGCCCACTATCACCCTTAATATTTATTTTCGCATTGGAACCACTTCTCGCAAAAATACGCACTCAAGCGGGGCAGCATGGCATACCTGTGGGGGCGGAATGGCATATTGTATCAGCTTATGCGGATGATATTATCCTCTATTTCGGAAAGTTGGGAAATGATCACACAACAATATCAGACATGTTTGATAGGTTACAACACTTGTCGGGTCTCGCTATTAATGACTCCAAGTCCTATGCATTCTCATTCACAGCCTGCACACAACTCTCCCCCCTACAATTCGGGCAGTGGATGTTCCAGATGGCGCCAGTTACGTTTAAATATCTAGGGATCCACATCTACAGGGAGAAGGAGGACATAGTAGATGGCAACATAATGCGGGCAATTAACACACTTAGAACACAGATAAAATTCTGGACATCCCTACCACTATCAGTGGTGGGCAGGGTCGCTATCGCAAGATGGTGATGCTCCCCAGGCTGCTATATTATTTTACGAATTTGCCAATAGTGCTACCTATGCAGGTTTTTCAAATACTTGATACGCTTCTGATAGAATTGATCTGGGGAAACGGGAGACGGAGATTTGGATTGGCAAAGCTTCGATTAGATACTAGACATGGGGGGCTGAGCGCCCCAGATTTTAGAACATATTGCTATGCAGGACAGCTACAGTGGTTGGCGTACTGGATTGCGGGGCGTAATTTATATGAGATAGATATGTCACGACGTACTTGGGAAAGAGGTGCGCTACATACCCTTTGGCTACCACATAGCAAAATACCCAAAACTGCGCCTCCATTACTACAGGTGGCGTTACAATACTGGAGACGGGCACTGGAATACACCAAGAGCCAGACTCCCTATTCCCCTAATATACCGCTTCTGGGTCTGCCTCTGCCTCTAGAAACAGTAACACAAAGGCATATACATACATGGTTGGAGGCGGGAGTGGACTCAATAGGGATGCTGTTTGCAGATGGTGTGCTAATGAATCATGACACCTTTGTGAGGGAGCAAGGGGTACCGGACACCCAGTTTCTTTTATATGCCAACATAGCGAGATACCTACGATTTACGTGGACGCCAGAAGGAGCAGAGCCCCACACGCACGAATTAGTACGTATGCAATATTTAATGGGGAATGGATCCCATTTGACTAAATGGTTGTCACATGGAATCAGAGCACACACGGCAATCCCACTGCAAGCACTCAGAGATAAATGGAATACAGATATAGGAAGGGAATTAACTGATAAGGAATGGGGTATCATACTTGAACACCCGAGGAAAGTATCACGCAATCCGAAATTTAAATTTATCCAGTTGATGATCTTACACCGTGCATACTTGACCCCGCACAGATTAAGTAAGATGTTCCCAGATACCACTGATACATGTCCAAGATGTCAGGAAACTGCAGCAGGATTATTACATATGATATGGACCTGTCCCAGACTGAGACCCCATTGGTCAACAATAACCACCATGCTAAACACAGTGGCCCCAGAACGAAAGGAGATTTCGTTAGAGAGATACATACTAGGACTTAGTCCTCAGCCCAAAAGTGGAAATCCCACATATAATTTGTTAATTTGGCACTGATACTAGCAAAGAGGACGATCACCATGAGATGGAAGGCGAGGACAGCACCAGCAGCGTCCGACTGGTTTAATGAGATGGTTAGATGGGGCAGAGCGGAAAGCATAGAGTTACAGAGAGAGGAAAATAGAGGTCTGTGAAAAAAACCTATCTCAATGGAGTGGAATGTAATGTTAGAAGAGCTTATAGCAAATGAGATACCTTTAATTTAAAGTATTGGAAGAATCCAGCGCGAGGTATGGAGATGTATTGGGCAGGCTACACAACACCAGAGGTTGTGGAAGACAAGTAAAGCAGTCAACTCTACCTGTAGACAAAGTGTTGGTTGTAAAATAACCAGATGAAGGGAGGATACACAAATAAGGTGTTATAATAATTGACTCATAGTTTGGCTGAGTACGCAGGGTGGAGGGAGGGGGGAGTTATGTTTATTGTAATGTTTGATATTAAAACAGAATGGATCAATGTACCATACGGTGAAGTTGCGCCAAGATAGCTGTATTCCAGAAATGAACATGGACACCAGCAAACAGGTCACAAATGTAATGTGGAAAGGTATGACCCTGCACTATTGTAAAAAAAAAAAAAAAAAGTATTGTAATAGGTACTGAAAACTAATAGCCAATGTTAAATAATCAAACTTGGACCTGTATGTATATATATCTGTATGACAGCAACGGTAGTATAGAACGGAAAATTAATAAAAAATTTGTTTTAAAAAAAGTAAGATTTCCCAAGTCAGTACTATCTTTAGAAGTGGTGTGTTCTTAAAAAATAGTGGTATTTTTATTTGTAATACATTTTTGAACTCCTGTATGAATTCGCGACTCCATCGTTAACGTACACGGTGGAGTCGCGACTCCTGGGAAATTACAGAACCAGTTTGGGCACTTTTAGAAGTCAGTTGGTAAGGGTTAATATGTCTAACCAATAGAAATGTGTTTTTCAATTTGAAATTATGTAGGAAGGAATGTGATTTGTTATTTAGATTTATTTGTGTGGAGAAAGAGAGGGAAAGTTTGCCATTACTGGTTTAACCTTGTTGAGAGCAGTGCATTATATTGATTGTGTGCATAAGAAAATCTTTTATGAGTTTATGAAATTTGAAATTCTACAAATCAATTTTTAAGGTGAGTTAAAAATTTGTGAGGTGTATTATGTATTAGGTTTATTTTTAAACTTAAAAAAATATTCACTGTGATGTTTGAAATATATTATTAAATGTAGAGATGTGTATTGAAGTTTGTTTTATTGTGCTTAAATGTTGTTTGAAAAAGATTCTGTATAGTAATATATGTATATTGGAAGATGGATTAGTGAGTCTGTTTTAGTGTGTAGATATGTACATTTGTAGTATACCGCATAATTTTAGCTGTTGCTTTCATATTGGATGTGCAGTCTGTCACATTTTAAGGTGTGTATAGACTTGTGTCTGAAGTATGTGTCTACTTATATATGTATTTTCATATGTCATACATTTGAAGGTGCATGATATATAACAAAGATGTGTTGTTGCTTTTTTATATAGTAGGCTCTAGATTGTGAGCAGTAGTAGAATGGTGAAGATGGAGCACAAAAGTGTGGTTTAAAAGATGTTGGGATAAGGTATTAGTGATTAGATTACTTTTATAAGTCTCTAGAGAGGTAGAGTTGAAATATGCCACATACGTTTTGGTGCTTGATTGAAATTGGAAGTTTGGTCTGTGAATTTTTCTGGTGTGCATAGTGTTGTGGTACAGACTTATGGATGCATGTTTTCAGGAATATGATGAGACTTATACCAGAGACATGTGAAGGGTTCCTGCTTTGTATTTGGCTACGTGTAACATTATAAGTAGTTGTAGAATGGTAAAGCAGCAGCACAAAAGTGAGGTTTGAGATATGTTTGTAGAGATATTATTTATTAGAGTAATTTGTATGAGTTTGTGGAAAGGTATATTACAATTGTATCGCATAATTTTGACTGTCTGTTTGAAATTTGAAGTGTAGTTTGTGAAGTTTTAAGCTGTGGATGTTGTTGTGAGTGAGGTATGTCTCTACTTGCATATGTATTATGGTATGTGTTATGTGTCTGAAGATGATAGATGTAGAAAACTTAGGTATACATTTATCTGTATATTAGTTTTATATATGATGCTGCTAGCAAAAGGTACAGACATATGCATGTATGCTTTTAGGAATATGGTGAGACTCACAGTAAAGAGATCTCATCTAATCACCCTGTGAGGATCTATACTTTTCCAATCACTGAGGCACTATCACAGTACTTCTCCAATAACCCAGGCAGTACTGATGCACTTTTAAAATCACCCAGGCAATTCCTATGTACTCTTGTAATCCCCCAGATATTACCCATTAACTCATGCAATCACCCAGGCATTACTTATGTACTCCTTAATCCCCCAGACATTACCCCTGCACTCATGCAACCACCAATGCATTAGCTATACAGTGGTTCAATTGCCCAGGTACTATCCTTCCACTCCTCCAATCATCCTGTCAGGATCTATACACTCCTCCAATCACTTAGTCAGTACTCATACACTTATACAATCACTCAGGTACTACTTATGCACTTATGGAATCACCCAGGCACTACCCTAGTACTCCTCCAATCACTTAGGTACTATCCTTGTTCTCATGCAATCACCCTTGCACTACCGCTGCTTTTCTCCAATCACCTAGACAGTCTCTACTTGTATATGTATTTTCATATGTGTTATACATTTAAAGGTGCATGATGTATAACAAAAAGTTGTTGTTGTTTTTGATGTGGTAGGGTCAAGACTGTGAGTAGTAGTAGAATGGTGAAGATGCAGCATAAAAAGTGTGGTTAAAAAGATGGTGAGATAAGGTATTAGTGTCTACACTACTTTTTATAAGTCTCTAGAGAGGTGCAGTTGAAATATGCCACATCATTTTTGGTGATTGCTTCAAATTCGAAGTTTGTTCTGTGAATTTTTGAGGTGTACATAGTGTTGTGGTACAGACATATGCATGCTTGCTTTCAGGATGTTGCACTTTTTCACTCACTCAGGCACTAACACAGTACTACTCCAATAACCCAGGCAGTACTCATGCACTTAAAAAATCACCCAGACACTTTCTATGTACTCTGGTAATCCTGCAGATATTAACTCTCAACTCATGCAATCATCCAGGCATTATCTATGTACTTCTTAATCCCCTAGACATTACCTTTGCACTCATGCAATCACCAATCCATTAGCTATACACTGATTCAATCACACAGACACTACCCTTGCTCTCCTCCAATCACCCTGTCAGGATCTATGCACTTTTCGAATCACTTAGCCAGTACTGATGCACTTATAAAATCACTCAGGTACTACTTATGCACTTATGCAATCATCCAGGCACTACCCTAGTACTCCTCCAATCATCCACGCACTACTCTTGTTCTCATGCAATCACCCATGCACTTCCCTTGGACTCCATCAATCACCCAGCCTCTACCCCTGAAGTCCTTCGATCACCCAGGCACTAGCTATGCACTTATAAAATCACCCAGGCACCACTTTTGCACTCCTGGAATCACTCTGACACTACAATAGTACTACTTCAATCACCAAGGCAGTATCCATGCACTTATAAAATCACCTAGACACTTCCTATGTACTGCTGAAATTCCCCACACATTACCTGTGCAGTCATGCAATCACGAGGCATTATGAATGTATTCCTCTAATCTCCCAGACATTAGTTCTGCAGTCATGCAATCATGAATGCACTAGCTATACACTGGTTTATTCACCTAGGCACTACCCTTGCACTCATCCAATCACCCTGTCAGGATCTATGCACTCCTCCAATCACTTAGCCAGTGCCTATGCACTTATAAAATTACCCAGGCAGTACCTTTACACTTCTCACATCACTGAGGCACTACTACAGTAGTTCTCCAATAACCGAGGCAATACTGATGCACTTATAAAATCATCCAGGCACTTTGTATGTACTCTTCTAATCCCTCAACTTTTATTCCTTAACTCATTGTAACACCAAGGCATTACCTATGTAGTCCTTAATCCCCCAGACATTACCCCTGCACTCATGGAATCACCAATGCATTAGCTTTACAGTGGTTCAATCACCAAGGCAGTACCCTACCACTGCTCCAATCAGCCTGTAAGGATCTATGCACTCTTGCAATCACTTTGCCAGTATCCATTCAGTTATAAAATCACTCAGTTACTACCTATGCACTTATGGAATTAACCAGGGACTACCCTAGTACTCCTCCAATCACCTAGGTACTATTCTTGTTCTTATGTAATCACACAAGCAGTACTCCTCCATTTCGTCAACCACCCAGCCACTACCCGTAAAGTTGTTCAATCACCCAGCCGCTACCTGTGCACTTATAAAATCACCCAGGCACTACTTTTCCAGTCCTTGAATCACTCAGGCACTACAATAGTAATACTTCAATCACCAAGGCAGTATCCATGCACTTATAAAATCACCTAGGCAGTTCTTATGTACTCCTAAAATCCCCCAGACATTACCTGTGCACTCATGCAATCACCAGGCATTACGTATGTATTCCTCTAATCCCCTAGACATTACTTCTGCAATCATGCAATCATGAATGCATTAGCTATAGACTGGTTTAATCATCTAGGCAGTATCGTTGCAGTCCTTCTATCACCTTGTGAGGATCTATGCACTCCTCCAATCACTTAGCCAGTGCCCATGCACTTATAAAATCACCCAGGCAGTACCTTTACACTTCTCAAATCACTGAGGCACTACTACAGTACTTCTCCAATAACTGAGGCAGTACTGATGCACTTATAAAATCACCCATGCACTTCGTATGTACTCTTGAAATCCCTCAATTTTACTCCTTAAGTCATTGTAACACCAAGGCATTACCTATGTAGTCCTTAATCCCCCAGACATTACCCCTGCACTCATGGAATCACCAATGCATTAGCTTTACAGTGGTTCAAATACGCAGGCAGTACCCTCCCACTGCTCCAATCAGCCTGTCAGGATCTATGGACTCTTGCAATCACTTAGCCAGTATCCATCCACATATAAAATCACTCAATTAGTACCTATGTACTTATGCAATTACCCAAGCACTACCCTAGTACTACTTGAAACAATTGGGTACTATCCTTGTTCTTATACAATCACACAAGTAATACTCCTTCATTCCAGAATCACCCAGCCACTACCCCTGAAGTTGTTCAATCACCCAGCCACTGCCTATGCACTTATAAAATCACCCAGGCACTACTTTTGCACTCCTTGAATCACTCAAGCACTACAATAGTACTACTTCAATCAATGACTCAGTATCCCTGCACTTATAAAATCACTCAGGTAGTACCCATGCACTTATAAAATCACCGACGCACTTCCTATGTACTCTTGCAATTACCCAGGCAGTATCCATACACTTATAAAATTACCTAGACAGTACCTATGCTCTTGTATATTCTCTCACACACTACCCTTGCACTCCTTCAATCATGCAGGCACTACTCATGTACTTATGTAATCGGTGAGCTAGTAGTCATGCACTTATTAAATTATCGAAGCACTACCTTTCCACTCCTCTAGTCACTTATGCACTATGTTAGTACTTCTACAATGAACCACACAGTATCCATACACTTATAAAATCACCCAGAGATTTCCTATCTAGTCTTGCAATCCCCTAGATATTATACTTGCAGTGATGCAATCACCCAGGCATTATGTATGTACTTCTTTAATTCCCCAGATGTTTCCCCTATACTCATACATTGCTTCAATCACCCAGGCACTACCCTTGCAGACTTTCAATCACACAGAGACTGCCTTTGCACTTATGTAATCACTGAGCCAGTACTCATCCACTTATAAAATCACCCAGGCACTATCTTTGCAGTCTTTCAATCACTGAGGCACTACCACAGTACTCGTACCATCACTCAGGCAGTAGTCAGGTACTTTTGAAATCACCCAGGCACTTCCTATGTACTCCTGTAGTTCCTCAGATATTATCTCTGCAGTTATGCAATCAGTAATGCGTTATATATATACTGGTTTAATCACTCAGGCACTACTGTTGCACTCCTCCAATCATACTGCCACTACCATTACAGTCATACAATCACACACACATTACCCATGCACTCATGCAATTACTTAGACATTACTCTTTCACTACTCTATTCACTCACTTTTGTAGTGGTTCTTCACCATTGTAGTAATGTTGAGGGTGTTGGGCCTAGGCAAATATAAAACAAAAATGTAAGACATATGTGAGCTGTAAGTGTAACTATGTTATGAAAATAATATATGGATATGTGTGTATCTTTTAAATTGAATGTATTTTTATACTTATACATGTAAATATTTGGATATAATTATTTTAATAATATTAAATAGTTTTGAAAAATTTGTTTTTTTCCAGATATTCTGCATAATTATTAAGACAGATTCAGTATGACAAAAAAAGTGGAAAGAAAAAGACAACAAAAAAACAGTTGTATTTAAAGGAGAGAGAAAAACAGAAATTAGATGAAGTACAATATGTGACGTTAAAGAAAAAATCTTCTAGTAAGAAAACTAAGGAATTTGTGAAAAAAGTTTTAAAGAATGTAACAAATTGTCAAAATGAAGAAAAGAGAAAGAAAAGTACTACAACCAAACAGAAGGGAACGAAAAAAAGACAAAAAAGTGGAAAATCGGGTTATGGGAAAACAATCTATGTTGAAAGAAGGATGAAACAATTTATAGCCATTAGAAAGAGAATGTATAAAACTAGAGTACTACAAAATTTGTTGAAAGATTGCAGAAAATATCAAAAGAGATGAGCATTTTACAAGAAAAAACAACAGATTGAAAGTGTAGTTGAAAAGGCTTTTGCATTGAAAAGAAAATTATTTATATTAGTATTGAACAGAATGAAAACATTAAATAAAATAATGCACTTTATGAAGGAGAAAAGTAAAAGAAAAAGACTGGTTAATAGAACTAACTTTTGCAAAATATTTTCTGGGGAATGGAAGCACTCTTCTAGTACAGAACCTTTTTTTAATGAAGAAAGCTATTTTTTTAAAAATACATTAGTTCACGCAGTTGGTACCAGTGGTCGTTGCTATGAAGTTAAAGACGGTTGTCCAATTGAAAAAGAAAAGATGGTTCCTAGAAATGTTGAAGAAGTAATAGCTGAAGAAGTTCAAGGGAGACGTACACAGGCTCCAGTGTTTAAGTGGGATTGTAGTAGTATCTGTAGTGTACGACAGGAATCTATTGATATATTACAAAATTTCTTACGAGATTGTGGAAAAAAAAGTGTAAAACAGAAGATTAAGATGTTGCATGGACTAGATCCTTGTAAAGTGAGAAAATATACTAACTTGCAGGGTCATTCTCTGGCTTGTCTTTCTAGGAAAGTGTGTCAAAGTTGTTTTCATCATTTAAGAATGTTAGCAGTACATCATTTAGAAATGCGGAAGTTAGTAAGAAGATAATACTATGTAAAAGTCCTGCATTATGTCTAAATGAAATTAACACAGCTCTTTTGCATGGTTCAGTGTTGGATGTAAAAAAAGTTTCTGATGATATACAGTTTTGTTTCTTTTGTTCACAAGAGGAGTGTAGAGAAAGTGAGAGTTTGATAAGTGTAGGTGTTGAAGAAGAGATGGAAGATACTACTACTGTGAAGTTTGAAAAAGAAATAACAAAGGTTAATGTAGTTTCTGGTGAAAATCCAAACTATGGGGCTGATTACGATGGCGGGCGGACTTGGTCCGCCCGCCATCGTAGCGGTGTTTGGGACTGCCTGCCAGACAATCGGCAGTCCCACCACTGCGATTAGGATGCTTCCGCCATACTGGCGGACGCATCCAGGGCTTTTAACATTGTGGGCGGTGAAGCTGGCTGCAGCACCGTACGCAATGTTAAAAGTGCTTGCAATGCATTTCCCTGCACTACGTGGCAGGCACCACGCGGTGCCTGCCACTTGGTGAATGGAAATGCAGGAGGGTACAGTGCACCCCCCCACAGAGGGGGCCCGCAACGGGCCCCCAAATCCAGCCTCCGCCTGTCTTTTTGCAGTGGGATGACCGCCGTGAAAAGACAGGCGGAAAGGGATTTTGTAATCCCTACGGCGGTGCCTGCAAGGCACCGTCGCAATGCTGCCTTGTGTCCTGGTTCCACAAGGCGGGCGGAAAAGGACCGCCTTGCGGAACCGTGGCGGATGGACTTTCCGTCCGCCACAGACATATTGGGATTCCCACCGCCATCCTAATTCGGCGGCGAGAATTTCCTGTGTGATGGCGGAAGGACCGCCACCGCCGGCCTGGCGGTCCTTCCGCCATCGTAATGAGCCCCAATGTTTGTATTTGTTATCGACGTACTCACTATAGAAGTCAAACTAGGAATGTAGATCTGTATTTAAAAAGTGAAAAGGAAAACAATGATAAATGGAGGCAATTTGCTGCTTATTTGTTTGTGGAAGGTCATTTTGAGTTGGGTAGTGATCAATGTATTTGTAAATTTTGTTACAACAAATTAGAAGAGAACAAAATGCCAGCTGGAGCTATACATAACAACCTAGAGTTGGTAGCTATACCTCCGGAACTGGTAGATTTAAATACATAGAAGTCCATTCTTATTCAATCTGTGCACCCGTTTCAGGCTATAATTCGTATGGAGCCTAAAACAGGTAAGCTGCCTCCAACAGATCTGCAAAGAGGTTTAAAAGGAAGAGTTGTGTATTTACCTTTAAATTTTAAGAAAAATATTGAAACTGTTGGTGTAGAGAGAGAGGAAAGAAAACCTGTAGTAATTCTAGTTAATGGTGTACCAACAAAGAGTCGGAAAATTTGGCAAGAGTTAGTGGATGTCACCAAACTTCAAAAGGCTACATTATATCTTGTACAAAACAATATTTACTATAAAACTGTAAATGTGGAAGAACAAGAAATATGTTTAGAAGATGAAACAGAAATTTCAAGTGGCCAAATAGAAAAAGTGGAGAACTCCAGGAGAGAAGAAATTTACGAACATTACAGTATACACCCTCTACATTCAAAAGAAGTGATAGGAAACACTATTGAATTATTCCAAATGAAGAAAGTGAAGGGAACTCCCATGAGTGTATGGGAATAATGTTTGGAAGCTCGTTGTTTTCCACAGCTGTTCCCCACTGGAAAAGGTGGACGATATGATGAACGACCAGTTCAGATTCCAGCTTCAGAATTTCGTACATTAAGACTGTACTCAGAAGATCCAAGATTTCGACAGTGTATTCCATATTTATTTCATCTTCTGTTCGAAAGTGACTTGTCTGGACTTCCATATGCAGTGAACCACATATTAAAAACAGGAGTTCATCTTACACATGTTTCTGCAAAGGAATTCATGGACAAAGTTCAACAAAGAGACAATCATTTAGAATCTCAGTTAATTAATTTGATGGCGTGCCAACGTGGTACTAATGAGTATTGGTATCATCGTCACGAAGAACTTAAATGTATGTTAAGGAACTTAGGAACCCCTACGTGGTTTGTTACGCTTAGCTGTGCTGAGTACGCATGGGACGATTTACTTGATTTTCTACGACAAGCAAATTCAAAAGTAAAAACATTGAATTGAAGACAGCTGGAGAACTGTGTTCCTTGGATCCTGTAAATGTGTGCAGATATTTTAATCATAGGTTTGAAGCTATAATGTCTTTTATCTGCAATAAAAATAATCAACCTCTTGGAGTAGTTATTGATTTCTTTTGGAGAAAGGAATACCAAGCTAGAGGTGCAGCTCATATTCATATGCTGTTATGGATGAAGAAAGCACCAACATTTGGAACTGATACTGATGAAAGTGTTCTGTCTTTCATTGAAAAATATGTTACCTGTGCCATTCCAAAAGAAGGAGGAGAAAACAACTTGAGACAGAAAGTTTTACGGTTTCAAAGTCATCGATGTGGGAAATATTGTCTACGGAAATACAAATCAAAGGGAAGATTTATACAAAATGTTGTTTTGGATTCCCACATCCAGTAATTTCAAAAGGAAGAGTCAACAGTTTCATGTCAGCAGTAAGGCATACTATAACTCGAAAATCTCCAAAGAATACTTACAACATAAAAAAGAACTGAAGATTCAAAGTATATTAATGACTACAATCCAGTGATTTTGACAATGTGGAATGCTAAAATGGATATTCAGTATGTTGCAGATAATTCAATTGCTGTTGCTCGCTATGTTACGTCATATATAACCAAATCTGAAAAGACAGAGTTGAAAGAAATGTGGGAAAAAATTTCACAAGAGAAGACTCTTAGTAACAAATTGTACAGCTTTAGTTTGAAGATGCTGTACCATCGAGAGATTGGATCCTACGAATGTTCGGATCGGTTGACCTCTGCAAGTTTATATTCAAAGTCAAGAGGAATCATTTGGGTAAGTCTTGGTCTTGCTGCAACACGAAATTGAGTATTGAAATCTGTACGAGAAATTGAATACTTAGCATTGAATGAACCAGAAAGTACAGATATTGTTAAAACAAATATGTTGGATACGTACTATCCCAAAAGGAGACCACATCTGGAAAACATATGTCTCTATGAAGTACTGCAACTTTACAGCTTTAAAAGAAATGTTACAGAAAATATAAATGAAGAAAAATATGCAGTAATTGGATGTGAAGGATGTTTGGTAAAACATGCCAAAGGAAATCTTAGTAACCACAGGAAATTCAGTTGCGAAACTTCAGATAAAAGGGAATTTTTCTATTTAGCACTTCTGCATCTTTTCAAACCTTGGCGTAGTGAAATGGAATTACTTGGAGATTGTGACTGCTATGAAGATTCTTTTAATGCATGTAAAGATAGCACTGAATGCACAATTTTTCCAAATTATCTACAAATGTTAAATGAAGAGATTGAACAAGAAACTACTATTGCAGCTGAAATAGCTAGAGACAGTTCTCAAGATAGTCCTGCTCCACTAAGTCAAGATCCACTAGGACAACCAATTATTGAAAATGAAGCAGCAATAGCCATGAATGAAGTAGAAACGGCAATGAAACAAGCACAACAGGATATTATTGAGTTGGGAAACTTGGAAGAACAACTAAATATTGAACAAAAAGAAATATATCAGCAAGTGACAGACAGATACAGCATGGTTTACTTCATGAAAAAAGAAGAATGCCAATGCACATCATTTAAACCTATTCGAATGTATATCAGTGGTCAAGCTGGTATAGGAAAAAGTTTCTTAATTAAAGTTTTAACCAGTTATCTACAGAAAACCACTGAATCACATTTATCTTGTGTTGTAACCGCTCCAACTGGGTTAGCAGCACACAACATTAAAGGGACTACATTACATCGATTACTCATGCTACCAGTTGAACATGAAAATAAGTTGGAATACCACAAGCTATCTGGAGAAGCTTGTTATGAAGTCTCAAGAGTACTGAAGAAAATGAAACTTTTGATCATTGATGAAGTGAGCATGGTCTCAAACGTAATGCTTGCCTTTGTACATTTAAGAATGCAACAGATTTTAAAAACAGATTATGATATTTTATTTGGAGGAAAACATTTTATTGTATTTGGCGATCTACTACAACTTACTCCTGTGAAAGGACAACCAGTTTTTAAAAACACTTGCCCATGAAGACACTAGGAAATCTTAGGGAAGTATTGGAAATGTAAACATTTGGTCTCATTTTGAATATAAAGAACGTATTAAGAATATGCAACAAGCAAGTGATGAACATTATGGAAACATTGATGTTTTGACAAAACATGGTAAAGAAGCTTTACAAAGTCGGCTACTAACAAACTTGTTTCCAAATGAAAACATAGCACCTGACATAATATACAAAACAATTGGAGAAAAGAACTCTATAGATTGCCTAATGCCAACACTGCAAGAGTGTTCTACATTCAATGAAGAACTTTTGAAGCTGGAAAAACAACAAATAATGAAAATGGAAGCCATTGATAAAATAGAACACAAAGGAGTTACTATTATTCTCTCAGAAAAATTTAAATCAAAATTGGATTCTTTGGAAAAGTCTATATCTAAGACTGCTGGTCTAGAAAAGACTTTATATGTATGTGAAAACTGTCGGGTAATTTTACAGCGTAATTTGGATGTAGAAAAAGGTTTAGTAAATGGAGCAATGGGAAAAGTTGTTGATTTTGTTAATTATCAGAACAGAGATGGAACTGAATTTTTGAAGATTAAATTTGATCAGATTGACGTGGTAAAACAAATTGCACATTGTGCTGTTCATTTATTGCTTGTAAAAGACTTGTATGTTCGTAGAAAAAAGTTTCCTCTTTCTTTAGCATATGCAGTGACCATTCATAAATCTCAAGGTTTAAGTGTTGACAATGCTTTGGTAAATATTGGAAGTACAGTGTTTAAAGAGGGCATGGCATATGTTGCATTATCTCGAGTAAGAACATTATCTGGTTTGTATTTGATTGATTTTGATGAGAAAAAGGTTAGTGCTGATGTAATTGTGTAAAAGAGTATAATCGGTTAAGAAGAGTTTATGCTCCTAACTTAGGTGAATATCCCATATATGAAAAACATATACTATGTCCAAAACGGAAATATGACAAACATTCTAGTGAGATTAAAAAAAAGAAAACAATTAAAGAGAAGCATGAAGCTGCAAAGAAAATGAAAATGGACACTGTTGATGATATTGTAGGATACCAGTTAGAAAATAGTTCAGATATCAACTGCTATGCTAATGTAATTCTAAATGTTGTTTTTTATCTAGAAGATCTTTATCATAAAATTATGGAAAATCGAAAAAAAAGATTCTGTTCTTTATTACATCATATTTTTAAAAAGTTGGTAACTGATAGAACTAAAATCCATACTGCTTCTGGCATTCGGCATCTTTTGGATATATGTACTGGTTCTTCGCAATTTACACTTAATATACAACAAGATGCACAAGAGTTTCTTATGTTTATGCTTGCAGTATTGGAAGATGAAGGGATTGAAATTGAAAATTTGTTTGGACTAAGTTACAGATGGGATCATAAATGTAAAGAGTGCTCATTTTCTTCTACCACTGAAATAGACACTGAACGATTCATATATTTGACAATACCAGATTGCAAATCAGTGTCTTTTAACATATTAGTAAAAACAGCTAATCAAGATATGAAATGTTCTCATTGTAAATCAGAAATGTTGTCAACATTATTTATAGAAAGATTTGGACAATATGTAATTTTAATGCTACAACGTTGTAGAGCAGAAAATTGGAAACCAAAATTAAACATTTTGTGGCAAGTCAAGTATCAATTTCAGGAAGAACTTTTAAAGCAGTGGCTATTATTTTCCATGATGGACCTACTACAAAATCTGGACACTATACTGTGTATTTAAAGTGCAATAAAGGATGGACACATTGTAATGATGCCCATTTGGAATTCAAATCTCGGTTGCCTTACGAATTACCAAATTCATATCTGATATTTTTGATGCCAAAGTTTTGAAAACATCATTCGGCCTATTGGGAAGATGTGATCACGAATTAACGAGTTTATTTTGGATATTTTGAATGCAAATAGATTTAGAAACATTATGCGGCCTATTGGGAAAATGTGAAGAATTACTGTTTGGATTATTGTTTGTGCTAATTCTTATTGCGTTTGCAAAACTGTGTTTGAAACATGTAGTTTATACATTTGTTCTTTATATCATACACGATGTAAATGAGGGTGTATATTTTAGAAAATGTATTTCAGAGAAGTAGAACATTTAATGTAGTTGAAGAATGTAATTTAGAAACTGTAGATAGGTAAACAGATAGTTGAACTTGTAAATATTTTCAACACAGATTTGTTTGTTTTTTACAATCTTACTGATTGTATTTTTTTCCCAGCTGTTATATGGTGAACAACATTGAAATCACTGTGTATGGTGAAATTCAATAGAATCTGAAAACAGCAAAAAGGGAAAATGAATATGTTATGTAATTCTAAAATTATGTTGTGCTCTTAACCCCTTCGATGCTTATGACGAGCTGGACTCGTCATGGCACACAGTGGTCGTGTGCTCATGACGAGTCCAGCTCGTCATAAGACCACCCACGAGGGAAGCGCTGGCGCTCCCCCCGTGGGAATCCGATCATTGTTTTTTTTTGGGTGGGTACTTGGGCCTCCCACACAAGTGAGGCACCATTTTTATCGGGAGACCTGGGGGAACGCTGGGTGGTAGGAAATTTGTGTGAGCCCGGTGATGCCACACTTTCCCACACAAAAATGTGTGAAAAAAGTGATTTTTTTCAGCTAAAATTGAGGTTTGCAAGGGATTCTGGGTAAGGAAACGTTGGGGGATCCACGCAAGTCATACCTCCTTGGAAGGCCCCAGGTGTCTAGTTTTCAGAAATGTGTGGGTTTGGTAGGTTTCCCTAGATGGCCGCCGAGCAAGGGGCCAAAAACCCAGGTGACCCCCCTTGCAAAACCAGGTGGTTTTGAGATAGGCAATTTTGATGTCGCCTCACTACGTTTTGGGCCCTTGCCTGTCGCGGGTACTTGGGCCTCCCACACAAGTGAGGCACCATTTTTATCGGGAGACCTGGGGGAACGCTGGGTGGTAGGAAATTTGTGTGAGCCCGGTGATGCCACACTTTCCCACACAAAAATGTGTGAAAAAAGTGATTTTTTCAGCTAAAATTGAGGTTTGCAAGGGATTCTGGGTAAGGAAACGTTGGGGGATCCACGCAAGCGATACCTCCTTGGAAGCCCCCGGGTGTCTAGTTTTCAGAAATGTTTGGGTTTGGTAGGTTTCCCTAGATGGCAGCTGAGCACGGGGCCAAAAACCCAGGTGACCCCCCTTGCAAAACCAGGTGGTTTTGAGATAGGCAATGTTGATGTCGCCTCACTACGTTTTGGGCCCTTGCCTGTCGCGGGTACTTGGGCCTCCCACACAAGTGAGGCACCATTTTTAACGGGAGACCTGGGGGAACGCTGGGTGGTAGGAAATTTGTGTGAGCCCGGTGATGCCACACTTTCCCACACAAAAATGTGTGAAAAAAGTGATTTTTCAGCTAAAATTGAGGTTTGCAAGGGATTCTGGGTAAGGAAACGTTGGGGGATCCACGCAAGCGATACCTCCTTGGAAGCCCCCGGGTGTCTAGTTTTCAGAAATGTTTGGGTTTGGTAGGTTTCCCTAGATGGCAGCTGAGCACGGGGCCAAAAACCCAGGTGACCCCCTTGCAAAACCAGGTGGTTTTGAGATAGGCAATGTTGATGTCGCCTCACTACGTTTTGGGCCCTTGCCTGTCGCGGGTACTTGGGCCTCCCACACAAGTGAGGCACCATTTTTAACGGGAGACCTGGGGGAACGCTGGGTGGTAGGAAATTTGTGTGAGCCCGGTGATGCCACACTTTCCCACACAAAAATGTGTGAAAAAAGTGATTTTTCAGCTAAAATTGAGGTTTGCAAGGGATTCTGGGTAAGGAAACGTTGGGGGATCCACGCAAGCCATACCTCCTTGGAAGCCCCCAGGTGTCTAGTTTTCAGAAATGTGTGGGTTTGGTAGGTTTTCCTAGATGGCCGCCGAGCACGGGGCCAAAACCCAGGTGACCCCACTTGCAAAACCAGGTGGTTTTGAGATAGGCAATTTTGATGTCGCCTCACTACGTTTTGGGCCCTTGCCTGTCGCGGGTACTTGGGCCTCCCACACAAGTGAGGCACCATTTTTATCGGGAGACCTGGGGGAACGCTGGGTGGTAGGAAATTTGTGTGAGCCCGGTGATGCCACACTTTCCCACACAAAAATGTGTGAAAAAAGTGATTTTTTTCAGCTAAAATTGAGGTTTGCAAGGGATTCTGGGTAAGAAAACGTTGGGGGATCCACGCAAGCCATACCTCCCTGGAATCCCCCAGGTGTCTACTTTACAGAAATGTGTGGGTTTGGTAGGTTTCCCTATGTGGCCGCCGAGCCCCGGGCCAAAAACCCAGGTGACCCCCCTTGCAAAACCAGGTGGTTTTGAGATAGGCAATTTTGATGTCGCCTCACTATGTTTTGGGCCCTTGCCTGTCGCGGGTACTTTGGCCTCCCCCACAAGTGAGGCACCATTTTTATCGGGAGACCTGGGGGAACGCTGGGTGGTAGGAAATTTGTGTGAACCCGGTGATGCCACACTTTCCCACACAAAAATGTGTGAAAAAAGTGATTTTTTTAGCTAAAATTGAAGTTTGCTGGGGATTCTGGGTAAGGAAACGTTGGGGGATCGACGCAAGCCATACCTCCGTGGAAGCCCCCGGGTGTCTACTTTTCAGAAATGTGTGTGTTTGGTAGGTTTCCCTAGGTGCCGGCAGAGCTAGGGTTCACAAACTACAGCTAGGTACTTTGCCAAAAAAGGGTCATTTTTCACTTCAAAATTGAGGTGTGACCACGTTGCGTTTTGCGCCGTTTCCTGTTGCGGGCACTAGGCTGACCCACACAAGTGAGGTACCATTTTTCTCGTAAGACTTTGGGGAACGCGGGGTGGGTGGAAATTTGTGGATCCACGCAGATTCCAGAATTTTCCACCACAGAAATGTGGGAAAAATGTTTTTTTTTTGACAATTCTTTAGGTTTGCAAGGGATTCTGGGTAACAGAACCTGGTGGGAGGCAGTCAAGTCACCCCATCCTGGATTCCCCTGGGTGTCTAGTTTTCAAAAATGTATAGGTTTGCTAGGTTTCCATAGGTGCCGGCAGAGGTAGGGTTCAAAAACTACAGCTAGGCACTTTGCAAAAAAAGGGTCATTTTTCACTGCAAAATTGAGGTGTGACCACGTTGCGTTTTGCGCCGTTTCCTGTCGCGGGCACTAGGCCGACCCACCCAAGTGAGGTACCATTTTTTCCGGAAGACTGTGGGTAACGTGGGGTGGGTGGAAATTTGTGGATCCACGCAGATTCCAGAACTTTCCACCACAGAAATGTGGGGAAAATGTGGTTTTTTGACAATTTTTAGGTTTGCAAGGGATTCTGGGTAACAGAACCTGGTGGGAGGCAGTCAAGTCACCCCATCCTGGATTCCCCTGGGTGTCTAGTTTTCAAAAATGTATAGGTTTGCTAGGTTTCCCTAGGTGCCGGCAGAGGTAGGGTTCAAAAACTACAGCTAGGCACTTTGCAAAAAAAGGGTCATTTTTCACTGCGAAATTGAGGTGTGACCACATTGTGTTTTGCGCCGTTTCCTGTCACGGGCACTAGGCCGACCCACCCAAGTGAGGTACCATTTTTCTCTGAAGACTTTGGGGAACGCGGGGTGGGTGGAAATTTGTGGATCCACGCAGATTCCAGAACTTTCCACCACAGAAATGTGGGGAAAATGTGTTTTTTTGGACAATTTTTTAGGTTTGCAAGGGATTCTGTGTAACAGAACCTGGTGGGAGGCAGTCAAGTCACCCCATCCTGGATTCCCCTGGGTGTCTAGTTTTCAAAAATGTATAGGTTTGCTAGGTTTCCCTAGGTGCCGGCAGAGCTAGGGTTCAAAAACTACACCTAGGCACTTTGCCAAAAAAGGGTCATTTTTCACTGCGAAATTGAAGTGTGACCACGTTGCGTTTTGCGTCGTTTCCTGTCGCAGGCACTAGGCCGACCCACACAAGTGAGGTACCATTTTTCTCATAAGACTTTGGGGAACACGGGGTGAGTGGAAATTTGTGGATCCACGCAGATTCCAGAACTTTCCACCACAGAAATGTGGGGAAAATTTGTTTTTTTGGCAATTTTATAGGTTTGCAAGGGATTCTGGGCAACAGAACCTGGTGGGAGGCAGTCAAGTCACCCCATCCTGGATTCCCCTGGATGTCTAGTTTTCAAAAATGTATAGGTTTGCTAGGTTTCCCTAGGTTCCCACAGAGCTAGGGTTCAAAAACTACAGCTAGGCACTTTGCCAACAAAGAGTCATTTTTCACAGCGAAATTGAGGTGTGACCACGTTACGTTTTGCGCCGTTTCCTGTCGCAGGAACTAGGCCGACCCACACAAGTGAGGTACCATTTTTCTTGTAAGACTTTGGGGAACGCGGGTTGAGTGGAAATTTGTGGATCCACGCAGATTCCAGAACTTTCCACCACAGAAATGTGGGGAAAATCTGTTTTTTTGGACAATTTTTTAGGTTTGCTAGGGATTCTGGTTAACAGAACCTGGTGGGAGGCAGTCAAGTCACCCCATTCTTGATTCCCCTGGGTGTCTAGTTTTAAAAAATGTATAGGTTTGCTAGGTTTCCCTAGATGCCGGCAGAGCTAGGGTTCAAAAACTACAGCTAGGCACTTTGCCAAAAAAGGGTCATTTTTCACTGCGAAATTGAAGTGTGACCACATTGCGTTTTGTGCCGTTTCCTGTCGCAGGCACTAGGCCGACCCACACAAGTGAGGTACCATTTTTCTCGTAAGACTTTGGGGAATGCGGGGTGGGTGGAAATTTCTGGATCCACGCAGATTCCAGAACTTTCCACCACGGAAATGTGGGGAAAATGTGGTTTTTTTGACAATTTTTTAGGTTTGCGAGGGATTCTGGGTAACAGAATCTGGTGGGAGGCAGTCAAGTCACCCCATCCTGGATTCCCCTGGGTGTCTAGTTTTAAAAAATGTATAGGTTTGCTAGGTTTCCCTAGGTGCCGGCAGAGCTAGGGTTCAAAAACTACAGCTAGGCACTTTGCCAAAAAAGGGTCAATTTTCACTGCGAAATTGAGGTCAAACCACGTTGCGTTTTGTGCCGTTTTCTGTCACAGGCACTAGGCCGACCCACACAAGTGAGGTACCATTTTTCTCGTAAGACTTTGGGGAACGCGGGATGGGTCGAAATTTTGGATCCACACAGATTCCAGAACTTTCCACCACAGAAATGTGGGGAAAATGTGGTTTTTTGGACAATTTTTTAGGTTTGCAAGGGATTCTGGGTAACAGAACCTGGTGGGAGAGCAGTCAAGTCACCCCATCCTGGATTCCCCTGGGTGTCTAGTTTTCAAAAATGTATAGGTTTGCTAGGTTTCCCTAGGTGCCGGCAGAGGTAGGGTTAAAAAACTACAGCTAGGCACTTTGCAAAAAAAGGGTCATTTTTCACTGCGAAATTGAGGTGTGACCACATTGCGTTTTGCGCCGTTTCCTGTCACGGGCACTAGGCCGACCCACCCAAGTGAGGTACCATTTTTCTCTGAAGACTTTGGGGAACGCGGGGTGGGTGGAAATTTGTGGATCCACGCAGATTCCAGAACTTTCCACCACAGAAATGTGGGGAAAATGTGGTTTTTTGACAATTTTTAGGTTTGCAAGGGATTCTGTGTAACAGAACCTGGTGGGAGGCAGTCAAGTCACCCCATCCTGGATTCCCCTGGGTGTCTAGTTTTCAAAAATGTATAGGTTTGCTAGGTTTCCCTAGGTGCCGGCAGAGCTAGGGTTCAAAAACTACACCTAGGCACTTTGCCAAAAAAGGGTCATTTTTCACTGCGAAATTGAAGTGTGACCACGTTGCGTTTTGCGTCGTTTCCTGTCGCAGGCACTAGGCCGACCCACACAAGTGAGGTACCATTTTTCTCATAAGACTTTGGGGAACACGGGGTGGGTGGAAATTTGTGGATCCACGCAGATTCCAGAACTTTCCACCACAGAAATGTGGGGAAAATTTGTTTTTTTGGCAATTTTATAGGTTTGCAAGGGATTCTGGGTAACAGAACCTGGTGGGAGGCAGTCAAGTCACCCCATCCTGGATTCCCCTGGATGTCTAGTTTTCAAAAATGTATAGGTTTGCTAGGTTTCCCTAGGTGCCCACAGAGCTAGGGTTCAAAAACTACAGCTAGGCACTTTGCCAAAAAAGGGTCATTTTTCACTGCGAAATTGAAGTGTGACCACATTGCGTTTTGTGCCGTTTCCTGTCACAGGCACTAGGCCGACCCACACAAGTGAGGTACCATTTTTCTCGTAAGACTTTGGGGAATGCGGGGTGGGTGGAAATTTCTGGATCCACGCAGATTCCAGAACTTTCCACCACGGAAATGTGGGGAAAATGTGGTTTTTTGACAATTTTTTAGGTTTGCGAGGGATTCTGGGTAACAGAATCTGGTGGGAGGCAGTCAAGTCACCCCATCCTGGATTCCCCTGGGTGTCTAGTTTTAAAAAATGTATAGGTTTGCTAGGTTTCCCTAGGTGCCGGCAGAGCTAGGGTTCAAAAACTACAGCTAGGCACTTTGCCAAAAAAGGGTCAATTTTCACTGCGAAATTGAGGTCAAACCACGTCGCGTTTTGTGCCGTTTTCTGTCACAGGCACTAGGCCGACCCACACAAGTGAGGTACCATTTTTCTCGTAAGACTTTGGGGAACGCGGGGTGGGTCGAAATTTTGGGATCCACACAGATTCCAGAACTTTCCACCACAGAAATGTGGGGAAAATGTGTTTTTTTGGACAATTTTTTAGGTTTGCAAGGGATTCTGGGTAACAGAACCTGGTGGGAGGCAGTCAAGTCACCCCATCCTGGATTCCCCTGGGTGTATAGTTTTCAAAAATGTATAGGTTTGCTAAGTTTCCCTAGGTGCCGGCAGAGGTAGGGTTAAAAAACTACAGCTAGGCACTTTACAAAAAAAGGGTCATTTTTCACTGCGAAATTGAGGTGTGACCACATTGCGTTTTGCACCGTTTCCTGTCACGGGCACTAGGCCGACCCACCCAAGTGAGGTACCATTTTTCTCTGAAGACTTTGGGGAACGCGGGGTGGGTGGAAATTTGTGGATCCACGCAGATTCCAGAACTTTCCACCACAGAAATGTGGGGAAAATGTGGTTTTTTGACAATTTTTTAGGTTTGCAAGGGATTCTGTGTAACAGAACCTGGTGGGAGGCAGTCAAGTCACCCCATCCTGGATTCCGCTGGGTGTCTAGTTTTCAAAAATGTATAGGTTTGCTAGGTTTCTCTAGGTGCCGGCAGAGCTAGGGTTCAAAAACTACACCTAGGCACTTTGCCACAAAAGGGTCATTTTTCACTGCGAAATTGAAGTGTGACCACATTGCGTTTTGCGTCGTTTCCTGTCGCAGGCACTAGGCCGACCCACACAAGTGAGGTACCATTTTTCTCATAAGACTTTGGGGAACACGGGGTGGGTGGAAATTTGTGGATCCACGCAGATTCCAGAACTTTCCACCACAGAAATGTGGGGAAAATGTGTTTTTTGGCAATTTTTTAGGTTTGCAAGGGATTCTGGGTAACAGAACCTGGTGGGAGGCAGTCAAGTCACCCATCCTGGATTCCCCTGGATGTCTAGTTTTCAAAAATGTATAGGTTTGCTATGTTTCCCTAGGTGCCCACAGAGCTAGGGTTCAAAAACTACAGCTAGGCACTTTGCCAACAAAGTGTCATTTTTCACAGCGAAATTGAGGTGTGACCACGTTACGTTTTGCGCCGTTTCCTGTCGCAGGAACTAGGCCGACCCACACAAGTGAGGTACCATTTTTCTCGTAAGACTTTGGGGAACGCGGGTTGAGTGGAAAATTGTGGATCCACGCAGATTCCAGAACTTTCCACCACAGAAATGTGGGGAAATCTGTTTTTTTTGGACAATTTTTTAGGTTTGCTAGGGATTCTGGTTAACAGAACCTGGTGGGAGGCAGTCAAGTCACACCATTCTTGATTCCCCTGGGTGTCTAGTTTTCAAAAATGTATAGGTTTGCTAGGTTTCCCTAGGTGCCGGCAGAGCTAGGGTTCAAAAACTACAGCTAGGCACTTTGCCAAAAAAGGGTCATTTTTCACTGCGAAATTGAGGTGTGACCACATTGCGTTTTGTGCCGTTTCCTGTCGCAGGCACTAGGCCGACCCACACAAGTGAGGTACCATTTTTCTCGTAAGACTTTGGGGAATGCGGGGTGGGTGGACATTTCTGGATCCACGCAGATTCCAGAACTTTCCACCACGGAAATGTGGGGAAAATTTGTTTTTTTGGACAATTTTTTAGGTTTGCGAGGGATTCTGGGTAACAGAATCTGGTGGGAGGCAGTCAAGTCATGCCATCCTGGATTCCCCTGGGTGTCTAGTTTTAAAAAATGTATAGGTTTGCTAGGTTTCCCTAGGTGCCGGCAGAGCTAGGGTTCAAAAACTACAGCTAGGCACTTTGCCAAAAAAGGGTCATTTTTCACTGCGAAATTGAGGTGTGACCACGTTGTGTTTTGCGCTGTTTCCTGTCGCAGGCACTAGGCCGATCCACACAAGTGAGGTACCATTTTTCTCGTAAGCCTTTGGGGAACGTGGGGTGGGTGGAAATTTGTGGATCCATGCAGATTACAGAACTTTCCACCACAGAAATGTTGGGAAAATGTGGGTTTTTTTGACAATTTTTTAGGTTTGCGGGGGATTCTGGGTAACAGAACCTGGTGGGAAGCAGTCAAGTCACCCCATCCTGAATTCCCCTGGGTGTCTAGTTTTCAAAAATGTATAGGTTTTCTAGGTTTCCCTAAGTGCCCGCAGAGCTAGGGTTCAAAAACTACAGCTAGGCACTTTGCAAAAAAAGGGTAATTTTTCACTGCGAAATTGAGGTGTGACCACGTTGCGTTTTGCGCCGTTTCCTGTCACGGGCACTAGGCCGACCCACCCAAGTGAGGTACCATTTTTCTCTGTAGACTTTGGGGAACACGGGGTGGGTGGAAATTTGTGGATCCACGCAGATTCCAGAACTTTCCACCACAGAAATGTGGGGAAAATGTGGTTTTTTGACAATTTTTAGGTTTGCAAGGGATTCTGGGTAACAGAACCTGGTGGGAGGCAGTCAAGTCACCCCATCCTGGATTCCTCTGGGTGTCTAGTTTTCAAAAATGTATAGGTATGCTAGGTTTCCCTAGGTGCCGGCAGAGCTAGGGTTCAAAAACTACACCTAGGCACTTTGCCAAAAAAGGCCCATTTTTCACTGCGAAATTGAAGTGTGACCACATTGCGTTTTGTGCCGTTTCCTGTCGCAGGCACTAGGCCGACCCACACAAGTGAGGTACCATTTTTCTCGTAAGACTTTGGGGAATGCGGGGTGGGTGGAAATTTCTGGATCCACGCAAATTCCAGAACTTTCCACCACGGAATTTGGGGAAAATGTGTTTTTTTGACAATTTTAGGTTTGCAACGGATTCTGGGTAACAGAATCTGGTGGGAGGCAGTCAAGTCACCCCATCCTGGATTCCCCTGGGTGTCTAGTGTTAAAAAACGTATAGGTTTGCTAGGTTTCCCTAGGTGCCGGCAGAGCTAGGGTTCAAAAACTACAGCTAGGCACTTTGCCAAAAAAGGGTCATTTTTCACTGCGAAATTGAGGTGTGACCACGTTGCGTTTTGCCCGTTTCCTGTTGCAGGCACTAGGCCGACCCACACAAGTGAGGTACCATTTTTCTTGTAAGACTTTGGGGAACGCGGGGTGGGTGGAAATTTGTGGATCCACGCAGATTACAGAACTTTCCACCACAGAAATGTTGGGAAAATGTGGGTTTTTTTGACAATTTGTTAGGTTTGCGGGGGATTCTGGGTAACAGAACCTGGTGGGAGGCAGTCAAGTCACCCCATCCTGAATTCCCCTGGTTGTCTAGTTTTCAAAAATGTATAGGTTTTCTAGGTTTGCCTAAGTGCCCGCAGAGCTAGGGTTCAAAAACTACAGCTAGGCACTTTGCAAAAAAAGGGTAATTTTTCACTGCGAAATTGAGGTGTGACCACGTTGCGTTTTGCGCCGTTTCCTGTCACCGGCACTAGGCCGACCCACCCAAGTGAGGTACCATTTTTCTCTGAAGACTTTGGGGAACATGGGGTGGGTGGAAATTTGTGGATCCACGCAGATTCCAGAACTTTCCACCACAGAAATGTGGGGAAAATGTGGGTTTTTTGACAATTTTTAGGTTTGCAAGGGATTCTGGGTAACAGAACCTGGTGGGAGGCAGTCAAGTCACCCCATCCTGGATTCCTCTGGGTGTCTAGTTTTCAAAAATGTATAGGTATGCTAGGTTTCCCTAGGTGCCGGCAGAGCTAGGGTTCAAAAACTACACCTAGGCACTTTGCCAAAAAAGGGTCATTTTTCACTGCGAAATTGAAGTGTGACCACGTTGCGTTTTGCGTCGTTTCCTGTCGCAGGCACTAGGCCGACCCACACAAGTGAGGTACCATTTTTCTCATAAGACTTTGGGGAACACGGGGTGGGTGGAAATTTGTGGATCCACGCAGATTCCAGAACTTTCCACCACAGAAATGTGGGGAAAATCTGTTTTTTTTCACAATTTCTTAGGTTTGCTAGGGATTCTGGTTAACAGAACCTGGTGGGAGGCAGTCAAGTCACCCCATTCTGGATTCCCCTGGGTGTCTAGTTTTCAAAAATGTATAGGTTTGCTAGGTTTCCCTAGGTGCCGGCAGAGCTAGGGTTCAAAAACTACACCTAGGCACTTTGCCAAAAAAGGCCCATTTTTCACTGCGAAATTGAAGTGTGACCACGTTGCGTTTTGCGTCGTTTCCTGTCGCAGGCACTAGGCCGACCCACACAAGTGAGGTACCATTTTTCTCATAAGACTTTGGGGAACACGGGGTGGGTGGAAATTTGTGGATCCACGCAGATTCCAGAACTTTCCACCACAGAAATACGGGGAAAATCTGTTTTTTGGACAATTTCTTAGGTTTGCTAGGGATTCTGTTTAACAGAACCTGGTGGGAGGCAGTCAAGTCACCCCATTCTGGATTCCCCTGGGTGTCTAGTTTTCAAAAATGTATAGGTTTGCTAGGTTTCCCTAGGTGCCGGCAGAGCTAGGGTTCAAAAACTACAGCTAGGCACTTTGCCAAAAAAGGGTCATTTTTCACTGCGAAATTGAGGTGTGACCGCATTGCGTTTTGTGCCGTTTCCTGTCGCAGGCACTAGGCCGACCCACACAAGTGAGGTACCATTTTTCTCGTAAGACTTTGGGGAATGCGGGGTGGGTGGAAATTTCTGGATCCACGCAAATTCCAGAACTTTCCACCACGGAATTTGGGGAAAATGTGTTTTTTTGACAATTTTTAGGTTTGCGAGGGATTCTGGGTAACAGAATCTGGTGGGAGGCAGTCAAGTCGCCCCATCCTGGATTCCCCTGGGTGTCTAGTGTTAAAAAATGTATAGGTTTGCTAGGTTTCCCTAGGTGCCGGCAGAGCTAGGGTTCAAAAACTACAGCTAGGCACTTTGCCAAAAAAGGGTCATTTTTCACTGCGAAATTGAGGTGTGACCACGTTGCGTTTTGCCCGTTTCCTGTTGCAGGCACTAGGCCGACCCACACAAGTGAGGTACCATTTTTCTTGTAAGACTTTGGGGAACGCGGGGTGGGTGGAAATTTGTGGATCCACGCACATTACAGAACTTTCCACCACAGAAATGTTGGGAAAATGTGGATTTGTTTGACAATTTTTTAGGTTTGCGGGGGATTCTGGGTAACAGAACCTGGTGGGAGGCAGTCAAGTCACCCCATCCTGAATTCCCCTGGGTGTCTAGTTTTCAAAAATGTATAGGTTTTCTAGGTTTCCCTAAGTGCCCGCAGAGCTAGGGTTCAAAAACTACAGCTAGGCACTTTGCAAAAAAAGGGTAATTTTTCACTGCGAAATTGAGGTGTGACCACGTTGCGTTTTGCGCCGTTTCCTGTCACCGGCACTAGGCCGACCCACCCAAGTGAGGTACCATTTTTCTCTGAAGACTTTGGGGAACACGGGGTGGGTGGAAATTTGTGGATCCACGCAGATTCCAGAACTTTCCACCACAGAAATGTGGGGAAAATGTGGTTTTTTTGACAATTGTTTAGGTTTGCAAGGGATTCTGGGTAACAGAACCTGGTGGGAGGCAGTCAAGTCACCCCATTCTGGATTCCCCTGGGTGTCTAGTTTTCAAAAATGTATAGGTTTGCTAGGTTTCCCTAGGTGCCGGCAGAGCTAGGGTTCAAAAACTACAGCTAGGCACTTTGCCAAAAAAGGGTCATTTTTCACTGCGAAATTGAGGTGTGACCGCATTGCGTTTTGTGCCGTTTCCTGTCGCAGGCACTAGGCCGACCCACACAAGTGAGGTACCATTTTTCTCGTAAGACTTTGGGGAATGCGGGGTGGGTGAAAATTTCTGGATCCACGCAAATTCCAGAACTTTCCACCACGGAATTTGGGGAAAATGTGTTTTTTTGACAATTTTAGGTTTGCGAGGGATTCTGGGTAACAGAATCTGGTGGGAGGCAGTCAAGTCACCCCATCCTGGATTCCCCTGGGTGTCTAGTGTTAAAAAATGTATAGGTTTGCTAGGTTTCCCTAGGTGCCGGCAGAGCTAGGGTTCAAAAACTACAGCTAGGCACTTTGCCAAAAAGGGTCATTTTTCACTGCGAAATTGAGGTGTGACCACGTTGCGTTTTGCCCGTTTCCTGTTGCAGGCACTAGGCCGACCCACACAAGTGAGGTACCATTTTTCTTGTAAGACTTTGGGGAACGCGGGGTGGGTGGAAATTTGTGGATCCACGCAGATTACAGAACTTTCCACCACAGAAATGTTGGGAAAATGTGGGGTTTTTGACAAATTTTAGGTTTGCGGGGGATTCTGGGTAACAGAACCTGGTGGGAGGCAGTCAAGTCACCCCATCCTGAATTCCCCTGGTTGTCTAGTTTTCAAAAATGTATAGGTTTTCTAGGTTTCCCTAAGTGCCCGCAGAGCTAGGGTTCAAAAACTACAGCTAGGCACTTTGCAAAAAAAGGGTAATTTTTCACTGCGAAATTGAGGTGTGACCACGTTGCGTTTTGCGCCGTTTCCTGTCACCGGCACTAGGCCGACCCACCCAAGTGAGGTACCATTTTTCTCTGAAGACTTTGGGGAACATGGGGTGGGTGGAATTTTGTGGATCCACGCAGATTCCAGAACTTTCCACCACAGAAATGTGGGGAAAATGTGGGTTTTTTGACAATTTTTAGGTTTGCAAGGGATTCTGGGTAACAGAACCTGGTGGGAGGCAGTCAAGTCACCCCATCCTGGATTCCTCTGGGTGTCTAGTTTTCAAAAATGTATAGGTATGCTAGGTTTCCCTAGGTGCCGGCAGAGCTAGGGTTCAAAAACTACACCTAGGCACTTTGCCAAAAAAGGGTCATTTTTCACTGCGAAATTGAAGTGTGACCACGTTGCGTTTTGCGTCGTTTCCTGTCGCAGGCACTAGGCCGACCCACACAAGTGAGGTACCATTTTTCTCATAAGACTTTGGGGAACACGGGGTGGGTGGAAATTTGTGGATCCACGCAGATTCCAGAACTTTCCACCACAGAAATGTGGGGAAAATCTGTTTTTTTCACAATTTCTTAGGTTTGCTAGGGATTCTGGTTAACAGAACCTGGTGGGAGGCAGTCAAGTCACCCCATTCTGGATTCCCCTGGGTGTCTAGTTTTCAAAAATGTATAGGTTTGCTAGGTTTCCCTAGGTGCCGGCAGAGCTAGGGTTCAAAAACTACACCTAGGCACTTTGCCAAAAAAGGCCCATTTTTCACTGCGAAATTGAAGTGTGACCACGTTGCGTTTTGCGTCGTTTCCTGTCGCAGGCACTAGGCCGACCCACACAAGTGAGGTACCATTTTTCTCATAAGACTTTGGGGAACACGGGGTGGGTGGAAATTTGTGGATCCACGCAGATTCCAGAACTTTCCACCACAGAAATACGGGGAAAATCTGTTTTTTGGACAATTTCTTAGGTTTGCTAGGGATTCTGTTTAACAGAACCTGGTGGGAGGCAGTCAAGTCACCCCATTCTGGATTCCCCTGGGTGTCTAGTTTTCAAAAATGTATAGGTTTGCTAGGTTTCCCTAGGTGCCGGCAGAGCTAGGGTTCAAAAACTACAGCTAGGCACTTTGCCAAAAAAGGGTCATTTTTCACTGCGAAATTGAGGTGTGACCGCATTGCGTTTTGTGCCGTTTCCTGTCGCAGGCACTAGGCCGACCCACACAAGTGAGGTACCATTTTTCGCGTAAGACTTTGGGGAATGCGGGGTGGGTGGAAATTTCTGGATCCACGCAAATTCCAGAACTTTCCACCACGGAATTTGGGGAAAATGTGTTTTTTTGACAATTTTTTAGGTTTGCGAGGGATTCTGGGTAACAGAATCTGGTGGGAGGCAGTCAAGTCGCCCCATCCTGGATTCCCCTGGGTGTCTAGTGTTAAAAAATGTATAGGTTTGCTAGGTTTCCCTAGGTGCCGGCAGAGCTAGGGTTCAAAAACTACAGCTAGGCACTTTGCCAAAAAAGAGTCATTTTTCACTGCGAAATTGAGGTGTGACCACGTTGCGTTTTGCCCGTTTCCTGTTGCAGGCACTAGGCCGACCCACACAAGTGAGGTACCATTTTTCTTGCAAGACTTTGGGGAACGCGGGGTGGGTGGTAATTTGTGGATCCACGCAGATTACAGAACTTTCCACCACAGAAATTTTGGGAAAATGTGGATTTGTTTGACAATTTTTTAGGTTTGCGGGGGATTCTGGGTAACAGAACCTGGTGGGAGGCAGTCAAGTCACCCCATCCTGAATTCCCCTGGGTGTCTAGTTTTCAAAAATGTATAGGTTTTCTAGGTTTCCCTAAGTGCCCGCAGAGCTAGGGTTCAAAAACTACAGCTAGGCACTTTGCAAAAAAGGGTAATTTTTCACTGCGAAATTGAGGTGTGACCACGTTGCGTTTTGCGCCGTTTCCTGTCACCGGCACTAGGCCGACCCACCCAAGTGAGGTACCATTTTTCTCTGAAGACTTTGGGGAACACGGGGTGGGTGGAAATTTGTGGATCCACGCAGATTCCAGAACTTTCCACCACAGAAATGTGGGGAAAATGTGGTTTTTTGACAATTGTTTAGGTTTGCAAGGGATTCTGGGTAACAGAACCTGGTGGGAGGCAGTCAAGTCACCCCATTCTGGATTCCCCTGGGTGTCTAGTTTTCAAAAATGTATAGGTTTGCTAGGTTTCCCTAGGTGCCGGCAGAGCTAGGGTTCAAAAACTACAGCTAGGCACTTTGCCAAAAAAGGGTCATTTTTCACTGCGAAATTGAGGTGTGACCGCATTGCGTTTTGTGCCGTTTCCTGTCGCAGGCACTAGGCCGACCCACACAAGTGAGGTACCATTTTTCTCGTAAGACTTTGGGGAATGCGGGGTGGGTGAAAATTTCTGGATCCACGCAAATTCCAGAACTTTCCACCACGGAATTTGGGGAAAATGTGTTTTTTTGACAATTTTAGGTTTGCGAGGGATTCTGGGTAACAGAATCTGGTGGGAGGCAGTCAAGTCACCCCATCCTGGATTCCCCTGGGTGTCTAGTGTTAAAAAATGTATAGGTTTGCTAGGTTTCCCTAGGTGCCGGCAGAGCTAGGGTTCAAAAACTACAGCTAGGCACTTTGCCAAAAAAGGGTCATTTTTCACTGCGAAATTGAGGTGTGACCACGTTGCGTTTTGCCCGTTTCCTGTTGCAGGCACTAGGCCGACCCACACAAGTGAGGTACCATTTTTCTTGTAAGACTTTGGGGAACGCGGGGTGGGTGGAAATTTGTGGATCCACGCAGATTACAGAACTTTCCACCACAGAAATGTTGGGAAAATGTGGGGTTTTTTGACAAATTTTAGGTTTGCGGGGGATTCTGGGTAACAGAACCTGGTGGGAGGCAGTCAAGTCACCCCATCCTGAATTCCCCTGGTTGTCTAGTTTTCAAAAATGTATAGGTTTTCTAGGTTTCCCTAAGTGCCCGCAGAGCTAGGGTTCAAAAACTACAGCTAGGCACTTTGCAAAAAAAGGGTAATTTTTCACTGCGAAATTGAGGTGTGACCACGTTGCGTTTTGCGCCGTTTCCTGTCACCGGCACTAGGCCGACCCACCCAAGTGAGGTACCATTTTTCTCTGAAGACTTTGGGGAACATGGGGTGGGTGGAAATTTGTGGATCCACGCAGATTCCAGAACTTTCCACCACAGAAATGTGGGGAAAATGTGGGTTTTTTGACAATTTTTTAGGTTTGCAAGGGATTCTGGGTAACAGAACCTGGTGGGAGGCAGTCAAGTCACCCCATCCTGGATTCCTCTGGGTGTCTAGTTTTCAAAAATGTATAGGTATGCTAGGTTTCCCTAGGTGCCGGCAGAGCTAGGGTTCAAAAACTACACCTAGGCACTTTGCCAAAAAAGGGTCATTTTTCACTGCGAAATTGAAGTGTGACCACGTTGCGTTTTGCGTCGTTTCCTGTCGCAGGCACTAGGCCGACCCACACAAGTGAGGTACCATTTTTCTCATAAGACTTTGGGGAACACGGGGTGGGTGGAAATTTGTGGATCCACGCAGATTCCAGAACTTTCCACCACAGAAATGTGGGGAAAATCTGTTTTTTTTCACAATTTCTTAGGTTTGCTAGGGATTCTGGTTAACAGAACCTGGTGGGAGGCAGTCAAGTCACCCCATTCTGGATTCCCCTGGGTGTCTAGTTTTCAAAAATGTATAGGTTTGCTAGGTTTCCCTAGGTGCCGGCAGAGCTAGGGTTCAAAAACTACACCTAGGCACTTTGCCAAAAAAGGCCCATTTTTCACTGCGAAATTGAAGTGTGACCACGTTGCGTTTTGCGTCGTTTCCTGTCGCAGGCACTAGGCCGACCCACACAAGTGAGGTACCATTTTTCTCATAAGACTTTGGGGAACACGGGGTGGGTGGAAATTTGTGGATCCACGCAGATTCCAGAACTTTCCACCACAGAAATACGGGGAAAATCTGTTTTTTTGGACAATTTCTTAGGTTTGCTAGGGATTCTGTTTAACAGAACCTGGTGGGAGGCAGTCAAGTCACCCCATTCTGGATTCCCCTGGGTGTCTAGTTTTCAAAAATGTATAGGTTTGCTAGGTTTCCCTAGGTGCCGGCAGAGCTAGGGTTCAAAAACTACAGCTAGGCACTTTGCCAAAAAAGGGTCATTTTTCACTGCGAAATTGAGGTGTGACCGCATTGCGTTTTGTGCCGTTTCCTGTCGCAGGCACTAGGCCGACCCACACAAGTGAGGTACCATTTTTCTCGTAAGACTTTGGGGAATGCGGGGTGGGTGGAAATTTCTGGATCCACGCAAATTCCAGAACTTTCCACCACGGAATTTGGGGAAAATGTGTTTTTTGACAATTTTTTAGGTTTGCGAGGGATTCTGGGTAACAGAATCTGGTGGGAGGCAGTCAAGTCGCCCCATCCTGGATTCCCCTGGGTGTCTAGTGTTAAAAAATGTATAGGTTTGCTAGGTTTCCCTAGGTGCCGGCAGAGCTAGGGTTCAAAAACTACAGCTAGGCACTTTGCCAAAAAAGGGTCATTTTTCACTGCGAAATTGAGGTGTGACCACGTTGCGTTTTGCCCGTTTCCTGTTGCAGGCACTAGGCCGACCCACACAAGTGAGGTACCATTTTTCTTGTAAGACTTTGGGGAACGCGGGGTGGGTGGAAATTTGTGGATCCACGCAGATTACAGAACTTTCCACCACAGAAATGTTGGGAAAATGTGGATTTGTTTGACAATTTTTTAGGTTTGCGGGGGATTCTGGGTAACAGAACCTGGTGGGAGGCAGTCAAGTCACCCCATCCTGAATTCCCCTGGGTGTCTAGTTTTCAAAAATGTATAGGTTTTCTAGGTTTCCCTAAGTGCCCGCAGAGCTAGGGTTCAAAAACTACAGCTAGGCACTTTGCAAAAAAAGGGTAATTTTTCACTGCGAAATTGAGGTGTGACCACGTTGCGTTTTGCGCCGTTTCCTGTCACCGGCACTAGGCCGACCCACCCAAGTGAGGTACCATTTTTCTCTGAAGACTTTGGGGAACACGGGGTGGGTGGAAATTTGTGGATCCACGCAGATTCCAGAACTTTCCACCACAGAAATGTGGGGAAAATGTGGTTTTTTTGACAATTGTTTAGGTTTGCAAGGGATTCTGGGTAACAGAACCTGGTGGGAGGCAGTCAAGTCACCCCATTCTGGATTCCCCTGGGTGTCTAGTTTTCAAAAATGTATAGGTTTGCTAGGTTTCCCTAGGTGCCGGCAGAGCTAGGGTTCAAAAACTACAGCTAGGCACTTTGCCAAAAAAGGGTCATTTTTCACTGCGAAATTGAGGTGTGACCGCATTGCGTTTTGTGCCGTTTCCTGTCGCAGGCACTAGGCCGACCCACACAAGTGAGGTACCATTTTTCTCGTAAGACTTTGGGGAATGCGGGGTGGGTGAAAATTTCTGGATCCACGCAAATTCCAGAACTTTCCACCACGGAATTTGGGGAAAATGTGTTTTTTTGACAATTTTAGGTTTGCGAGGGATTCTGGGTAACAGAATCTGGTGGGAGGCAGTCAAGTCACCCCATCCTGGATTCCCCTGGGTGTCTAGTGTTAAAAAATGTATAGGTTTGCTAGGTTTCCCTAGGTGCCGGCAGAGCTAGGGTTCAAAAACTACAGCTAGGCACTTTGCCAAAAAAGGGTCATTTTTCACTGCGAAATTGAGGTGTGACCACGTTGCGTTTTGCCCGTTTCCTGTTGCAGGCACTAGGCCGACCCACACAAGTGAGGTACCATTTTTCTTGTAAGACTTTGGGGAACGCGGGGTGGGTGGAAATTTGTGGATCCACGCAGATTACAGAACTTTCCACCACAGAAATGTTGGGAAAATGTGGGGTTTTTTGACAAATTTTAGGTTTGCGGGGGATTCTGGGTAACAGAACCTGGTGGGAGGCAGTCAAGTCACCCCATCCTGAATTCCCCTGGTTGTCTAGTTTTCCAAAAATGTATAGGTTTTCTAGGTTTCCCTAAGTGCCCGCAGAGCTAGGGTTCAAAAACTACAGCTAGGCACTTTGCAAAAAAAGGGTAATTTTTCACTGCGAAATTGAGGTGTGACCACGTTGCGTTTTGCGCCGTTTCCTGTCACCGGCACTAGGCCGACCCACCCAAGTGAGGTACCATTTTTCTCTGAAGACTTTGGGGAACACGGGGTGGGTGGAAATTTGTGGATCCACGCAGATTCCAGAACTTTCCACCACAGAAATGTGGGGAAAATGTGGGTTTTTTGACAATTTTTTAGGTTTGCAAGGGATTCTGGGTAACAGAACCTGGTGGGAGGCAGTCAAGTCACCCCATCCTGGATTCCTCTGGGTGTCTAGTTTTCAAAAATGTATAGGTATGCTAGGTTTCCCTAGGTGCCGGCAGAGCTAGGGTTCAAAAACTACACCTAGGCACTTTGCCAAAAAAGGGTCATTTTTCACTGCGAAATTGAAGTGTGACCACGTTGCGTTTTGCGTCGTTTCCTGTCGCAGGCACTAGGCCGACCCACACAAGTGAGGTACCATTTTTCTCATAAGACTTTGGGGAACACGGGGTGGGTGGAAATTTGTGGATCCACGCAGATTCCAGAACTTTCCACCACAGAAATGTGGGGAAAATCTGTTTTTTTTGACAATTTCTTAGGTTTGCTAGGGATTCTGGTTAACAGAACCTGGTGGGAGGCAGTCAAGTCACCCCATTCTGGATTCCCCTGGGTGTCTAGTTTTCAAAAATGTATAGGTTTGCTAGGTTTCCCTAGGTGCCGGCAGAGCTAGGGTTCAAAAACTACACCTAGGCACTTTGCCAAAAAAGGCCCATTTTTCACTGCGAAATTGAAGTGTGACCACGTTGCGTTTTGCGTCGTTTCCTGTCGCAGGCACTAGGCCGACCCACACAAGTGAGGTACCATTTTTCTCATAAGACTTTGGGGAACACGGGGTGGGTGGAAATTTGTGGATCCACGCAGATTCCAGAACTTTCCACCACAGAAATACGGGGAAAATCTGTTTTTTTTGACAATTTCTTAGGTTTGCTAGGGATTCTGTTTAACAGAACCTGGTGGGAGGCAGTCAAGTCAACCCATTCTGGATTCCCCTGGGTGTCTAGTTTTCAAAAATGTATAGGTTTGCTAGGTTTCCCTAGGTGCCGGCAGAGCTAGGGTTCAAAAACTACAGCTAGGCACTTTGCCAAAAAAGGGTCATTTTTCACTGCGAAATTGAGGTGTGACCGCATTGCGTTTTGTGCCGTTTCCTGTCGCAGGCACTAGGCCGACCCACACAAGTGAGGTACCATTTTTCTCGTAAGACTTTGGGGAACGCGGGGTGGGTGGAAATTTGTGGATCCACGCAGATTACAGAACTTTCCACCACAGAAATGTTGGGAAAATGTGGATTTGTTTGACAATTTTTTAGGTTTGCGGGGGATTCTGGGTAACAGAACCTGGTGGGAGGCAGTCAAGTCGCCCCATCCTGGATTCCCCTGGGTGTCTAGTGTTAAAAAATGTATAGGTTTGCTAGGTTTCCCTAGGTGCCGGCAGAGCTAGGGTTCAAAAACTACAGCTAGGCACTTTGCCAAAAAAGGGTCATTTTTCACTGCGAAATTGAGGTGTGACCACGTTGCGTTTTGCCCGTTTCCTGTTGCAGGCACTAGGCCGACCCACACAAGTGAGGTACCATTTTTCTTGTAAGACTTTGGGGAACGCGGGGTGGGTGGAAATTTGTGGATCCACGCAGATTACAGAACTTTCCACCACAGAAATGTTGGGAAAATGTGGATTTGTTTGACAATTTTTTAGGTTTGCGGGGGATTCTGGGTAACAGAACCTGGTGGGAGGCAGTCAAGTCACCCCATCCTGAATTCCCCTGGGTGTCTAGTTTTCAAAAATGTATAGGTTTTCTAGGTTTCCCTAAGTGCCCGCAGAGCTAGGGTTCAAAAACTACAGCTAGGCACTTTGCAAAAAAAGGGTAATTTTTCACTGCGAAATTGAGGTGTGACCACGTTGCGTTTTGCGCCGTTTCCTGTCACCGGCACTAGGCCGACCCACCCAAGTGAGGTACCATTTTTCTCTGAAGACTTTGGGGAACACGGGGTGGGTGGAAATTTGTGGATCCACGCAGATTCCAGAACTTTCCACCACAGAAATGTGGGGAAAATGTGGTTTTTTTGACAATTGTTTAGGTTTGCAAGGGATTCTGGGTAACAGAACCTGGTGGGAGGCAGTCAAGTCACCCCATTCTGGATTCCCCTGGGTGTCTAGTTTTCAAAAATGTATAGGTTTGCTAGGTTTCCCTAGGTGCCGGCAGAGCTAGGGTTCAAAAACTACAGCTAGGCACTTTGCCAAAAAAGGGTCATTTTTCACTGCGAAATTGAGGTGTGACCGCATTGCGTTTTGTGCCGTTTCCTGTCGCAGGCACTAGGCCGACCCACACAAGTGAGGTACCATTTTTCTCGTAAGACTTTGGGGAATGCGGGGTGGGTGAAAATTTCTGGATCCACGCAAATTCCAGAACTTTCCACCACGGAATTTGGGGAAAATGTGTTTTTTGACAATTTTAGGTTTGCGAGGGATTCTGGGTAACAGAATCTGGTGGGAGGCAGTCAAGTCACCCCATCCTGGATTCCCCTGGGTGTCTAGTGTTAAAAAATGTATAGGTTTGCTAGGTTTCCCTAGGTGCCGGCAGAGCTAGGGTTCAAAAACTACAGCTAGGCACTTTGCCAAAAAGGGTCATTTTTCACTGCGAAATTGAGGTGTGACCACGTTGCGTTTTGCCCGTTTCCTGTTGCAGGCACTAGGCCGACCCACACAAGTGAGGTACCATTTTTCTTGCAAGACTTTGGGGAACGCGGGGTGGGTGGTAATTTGTGGATCCACGCAGATTACAGAACTTTCCACCACAGAAATTTTGGGAAAATGTGGATTTGTTTGACAATTTTTTAGGTTTGCGGGGGATTCTGGGTAACAGAACCTGGTGGGAGGCAGTCAAGTCACCCCATCCTGAATTCCCCTGGGTGTCTAGTTTTCAAAAATGTATAGGTTTTCTAGGTTTCCCTAAGTGCCCGCAGAGCTAGGGTTCAAAAACTACAGCTAGGCACTTTGCAAAAAAGGGTAATTTTTCACTGCGAAATTGAGGTGTGACCACGTTGCGTTTTGCGCCGTTTCCTGTCACCGGCACTAGGCCGACCCACCCAAGTGAGGTACCATTTTTCTCTGAAGACTTTGGGGAACACGGGGTGGGTGGAAATTTGTGGATCCACGCAGATTCCAGAACTTTCCACCACAGAAATGTGGGGAAAATGTGGTTTTTTTGACAATTGTTTAGGTTTGCAAGGGATTCTGGGTAACAGAACCTGGTGGGAGGCAGTCAAGTCACCCCATTCTGGATTCCCCTGGGTGTCTAGTTTTCAAAAATGTATAGGTTTGCTAGGTTTCCCTAGGTGCCGGCAGAGCTAGGGTTCAAAAACTACAGCTAGGCACTTTGCCAAAAAGGGTCATTTTTCACTGCGAAATTGAGGTGTGACCGCATTGCGTTTTGTGCCGTTTCCTGTCGCAGGCACTAGGCCGACCCACACAAGTGAGGTACCATTTTTCTCGTAAGACTTTGGGGAATGCGGGGTGGGTGAAAATTTCTGGATCCACGCAAATTCCAGAACTTTCCACCACGGAATTTGGGGAAAATGTGTTTTTTTGACAATTTTAGGTTTGCGAGGGATTCTGGGTAACAGAATCTGGTGGGAGGCAGTCAAGTCACCCCATCCTGGATTCCCCTGGGTGTCTAGTGTTAAAAAATGTATAGGTTTGCTAGGTTTCCCTAGGTGCCGGCAGAGCTAGGGTTCAAAAACTACAGCTAGGCACTTTGCCAAAAAAGGGTCATTTTTCACTGCGAAATTGAGGTGTGACCACGTTGCGTTTTGCCCGTTTCCTGTTGCAGGCACTAGGCCGACCCACACAAGTGAGGTACCATTTTTCTTGTAAGACTTTGGGGAACGCGGGGTGGGTGGAAATTTGTGGATCCACGCAGATTACAGAACTTTCCACCACAGAAATGTTGGGAAAATGTGGGGTTTTTTGACAAATTTTAGGTTTGCGGGGGATTCTGGGTAACAGAACCTGGTGGGAGGCAGTCAAGTCACCCCATCCTGAATTCCCCTGGTTGTCTAGTTTTCAAAAATGTATAGGTTTTCTAGGTTTCCCTAAGTGCCCGCAGAGCTAGGGTTCAAAAACTACAGCTAGGCACTTTGCAAAAAAAGGGTAATTTTTCACTGCGAAATTGAGGTGTGACCACGTTGCGTTTTGCGCCGTTTCCTGTCACCGGCACTAGGCCGACCCACCCAAGTGAGGTACCATTTTTCTCTGAAGACTTTGGGGAACACGGGGTGGGTGGAAATTTGTGGATCCACGCAGATTCCAGAACTTTCCACCACAGAAATGTGGGGAAAATGTGTTTTTTTACAATTTTTAGGTTTGCAAGGGATTCTGGGTAACAGAACCTGGTGGGAGGCAGTCAAGTCACCCCATCCTGGATTCCTCTGGGTGTCTAGTTTTCAAAAATGTATAGGTATACTAGGTTTCCCTAGGTGCCGGCAGAGCTAGGGTTCAAAAACTACACCTAGGCACTTTGCCAAAAAAGGGTCATTTTTCACTGCGAAATTGAAGTGTGACCACGTTGCGTTTTGCGTCGTTTCCTGTCGCAGGCACTAGGCCGACCCACACAAGTGAGGTACCATTTTTCTCATAAGACTTTGGGGAACACGGGGTGGGTGGAAATTTGTGGATCCACGCAGATTCCAGAACTTTCCACCACAGAAATGTGGGGAAAATCTGTTTTTTTTGATAATTTCTTAGGTTTGCTAGGGATTCTGGTTAACAGAACCTGGTGGGAGGCAGTCAAGTCACCCCATTCTGGATTCCCCTGGGTGTCTAGTTTTCAAAAATGTATAGGTTTGCTAGGTTTCCCTAGGTGCCGGCAGAGCTAGGGTTCAAAAACTACAGCTAGGCACTTTGCCAAAAAAGGGTCATTTTTCACTGCGAAATTGAGGTGTGACCGCATTGCGTTTTGTGCCGTTTCCTGTCGCAGGCACTAGGCCGACCCACACAAGTGAGGTACCATTTTTCTCGTAAGACTTTGGGGAATGCGGGGTGGGTGGAAATTTCTGGATCCACGCAAATTCCAGAACTTTCCACCACGGAATTTGGGGAAAATGTGTTTTTTTGACAATGTTTTAGGTTTGCGAGGGATTCTGGGTAACAGAATCTGGTGGGAGGCAGTCAAGTCACCCCATCCTGGATTCCCCTGGGTGTCTAGTGTTAAAAAATGTATAGGTTTGCTAGGTTTCCCTAGGTGCCGGCAGAGCTAGGGTTCAAAAACTACAGCTAGGCACTTTGCCAAAAAAGGGTCATTTTTCACTGCGAAATTGAGGTGTGACCACGTTGCGTTTTGCCCGTTTCCTGTTGCAGGCACTAGGCCGACCCACACAAGTGAGGTACCATTTTTCTTGTAAGACTTTGGGGAACGCGGGGTGGGTGGAAATTTGTGGATCCACGCAGATTACAGAACTTTCCACCACAGAAATGTTGGGAAAATGTGGGTTTTTTTGACAATTTTTTAGGTTTGCGGGGGATTCTGGGTAACAGAACCTGGTGGGAGGCAGTCAAGTCACCCCATACTGAATTCCCCTGGGTGTCTAGTTTTCAAAAATGTATAGGTTTTCTAGGTTTCCCTAAGTGCCCGCAGAGCTAGGGTTCAAAAACTACAGCTAGGCACTTTGCCAAAAAAGGGTAAATTTTCACTGCGAAATTGAGGTGTGACCACGTTGCGTTTTGTGCCGTTTCCTGTCACAGGCACTAGGCCGACCCACACAAGTGAGGTACCATTTTTCTCGAAAGACTTTGGGGAATGCGGGGGGGGTCGAAATTTTTGGATCCACGCAGATTCCAGAACTTTCCACCACAGAAATGTGGGGAAAATGTGTTTTTTTTGACAATTTTTTAGGTTTGCAAGGGATTCTGGGTAACAGAACCTGGTGGGAGGCAGTCAAGTCACCCCATCCTGGATTCCCCTGGGTGTCTAGTTTTCAAAAATGTATAGGTTTGCTAGGTTTCCCTAGGTGCCGGCAGAGGTAGGGTTCAAAAACTACAGCTAGGCACTTTGCAAAAAAAGGGTCATTTTTCACTGCGAAATTGAGGTGTGACCACATTGCGTTTTGCGCCGTTTCCTGTCACGGGCACTAAGCCGACCCACCCAAGTGAGGTACCATTTTTCTCTGAAGACTTTGGGGAACGCGGGGTGGGTGGAAATTTGTGGATCCACGCAGATTCCAGAACTTTCCACCACAGAAATGTGGGGGAAATTTGTTTTTTTGGCAATTTTTTAGGTTTGCAAGGGATTCTGGGTAACAGAACCTGGTGGGAGGCAGTCAAGTCACCCCATCCTGGATTCCCCTGGATGTCTAGTTTTCAAAAATGTTTAGGTTTGCTAGGTTTCCCTAGGTGCCCACAGAGCTAGGGTTCAAAAACTACAGCTAGGCACTTTGCCAACAAAGAGTCATTTTTCACAGCGAAATTGAGGTGTGACCACGTTACGTTTTGTGCCGTTTCCTGTCGCAGGAACTAGGCCGACCCACACAAGTGAGGTACCATTTTTCTCGTAAGACTTTGGGGAACGCGGGTTGAGTGGAAAATTGTGGATCCACGCAGATTCCAGAACTTTCCACCACAGAAATGTGGGGAAAATCTGTTTTTTTTGACAATTTTTTAGGTTTGCTAGGGATTCTGGTTACAGAACCTGGTGGGAGGCAGTCAAGTCACCCCATTCTTGATTCCCCTGGGTGTCTAGTTTTCAAAAATGTATAGGTTTGCTAGGTTTCCCTAGGTGCCGGCAGAGCTAGGGTTCAAAAACTACAGCTAGGCACTTTGCCAAAAAAGGGTCATTTTTCACTGCGAAATTGAGGTGTGACCACATTGCGTTTTGTGCCGTTTCCTGTCGCAGGCACTAGGCCGACCCACACAAGTGAGGTACCATTTTTCTCGTAAGACTTTGGGGAATGCGGGGTGGGTGGAAATTTCTGGATCCACGCAGATTCCAGAACTTTCCACCACGGAAATGTGGGGAAAATGTGTTTTTTGGACAATTGTTTAGGTTTGCGAGGGATTCTGGGTAACAGAATCTGGTGGGAGGCAGTCAAGTCACCCCATCCTGGATTCCCCTGGGTGTCTAGTTTTAAAAATGTATAGGTTTGCTAGGTTTCCCTAGGTGCCGGCAGAGCTAGGGTTCAAAAACTACAGCTAGGCACTTTGCCAAAAAAGGGTCATTTTTCGCTGCGAAATTGAGGTGTGACCACGTTGCGTTTTGCGCTGTTTCCTGTCGCAGGCACTAGGCCGATCCACACAAGTGAGGTACCATTTTTCTCGTAAGCCTTTGGGGAACGCGGGGTGGGTGGAAATTTGTGGATCCATGCAGATTACAGAACTTTCCACCACAGAAATGTTGGGAAAATGTGGGGTTTTTTGCCAATTTTTTAGGTTTGCGGGGGATTCCGGGTAACAGAACCTGGTGGGAGGCAGTCATGTCACACCATCCTGAATTCCCCTGGGTGTCTAGTTTTCAAAAATGTATAGGTTTTCTAGGTTTCCCTAAGTGCCCGCAGAGCTAGGGTTCAAAAACTACAGCTAGGCACTTTGCAAAAAAAGGGTAATTTTTCACTGCGAAATTGAGGTGTGACCACGTTGCGTTTTGCGCCGTTTCCTGTCACGGGCACTAGGCCGACCCACCCAAGTGAGGTACCATTTTTCTCTGAAGACTTTGGGGAACACGGGGTGGGTGGAAATTTGTGGATCCACGCAGATTCCAGAACTTTCCACCACAGAAATGTGGGGAAAATGTGGTTTTTTGACAATTTTTTAGGTTTGCAAGGGATTCTGGGTAACAGAACCTGGTGGGAGGCAGTCAAGTCAACCCATCCTGGATTCCTCTGGGTGTCTAGTTTTCAAAAATGTATAGGTATGCTAGGTTTCCCTAGGTGCCGGCAGAGCTAGGGTTCAAAAACTACACCTAGGCACTTTGCCAAAAAAGGGTCATTTTTCACTGCGAAATTGAAGTGTGACCACGTTGCGTTTTGCGTCGTTTCCTGTCGCAGGCACTAGGCCGACCCACACAAGTGAGGTACCATTTTTCTCATAAGACTTTGGGGAACACGGGGTGGGTGGAAATTTGTGGATCCACGCAGATTCCAGAACTTCCACCACAGAAATATGGGGAAAATCTGTTTTTTTTGACAATTTCTTAGGTTTGCTAGGGATTCTGTTTAACAGAACCTGGTGGGAGGCAGTCAAGTCAACCCATTCTGGATTCCCCTGGGTGTCTAGTTTTCAAAAATGTATAGGTTTGCTAGGTTTCCCTAGGTGCCGGCAGAGCTAGGGTTCAAAAACTACAGCTAGGCACTTTGCCAAAAAAGGGTCATTTTTCACTGCAAAATTGAGGTGTGACCGCATTGCGTTTTGTGCCGTTTCCTGTCGCAGGCACTAGGCCGACCCACACAAGTGAGGTACCATTTTTCTCGTAAGACTTTGGGGAATGCGGGGTGGGTGGAAATTTCTGGATCCACGCAAATTCCAGAACTTTCCACCACGGAATTTGGGGAAAATGTGTTTTTTTGACAATTTTTTAGGTTTGCGAGGGATTCTGGGTAACAGAATCTGGTGGGAGGCAGTCAAGTCGCCCCATCCTGGATTCCCCTGGGTGTCTAGTGTTAAAAAATGTATAGGTTTGCTAGGTTTCCCTAGGTGCCGGCAGAGCTAGGGTTCAAAAACTACAGCTAGGCACTTTGCCAAAAAAGGGTCATTTTTCACTGCGAAATTGAGGTGTGACCACGTTGCGTTTTGCCCGTTTCCTGTTGCAGGCACTAGGCTGACCCACACAAGTGAGGTACCATTTTTCTTGTAAGACTTTGGGGAACGCGGGGTGGGTGGAAATTTCTGGATCCACGCAGATTCCAGAACTTTCCACCACGGAAATGTGGGGAAAATGTGTTTTTTTGGACAATTGTTTAGGTTTGCGAGGGATTCTGGGTAACAGAATCTGGTGGGAGGCAGTCAAGTCACCCCATCCTGGATTCCCCTGGGTGTCTAGTTTTAAAAAATGTATAGGTTTGCTAGGTTTCCCTAGGTGCCGGCAGAGCTAGGGTTCAAAAACTACAGCTAGGCACTTTGCCAAAAAAGGGTCATTTTTCGCTGCGAAATTGAGGTGTGACCACGTTGCGTTTTGCGCTGTTTCCTGTCGCAGGCACTAGGCCGATCCACACAAGTGAGGTACCATTTTTCTCGTAAGCCTTTGGGGAACGCGGGGTGGGTGGAAATTTGTGGATCCATGCAGATTACAGAACTTTCCACCACAGAAATGTTGGGAAAATGTGGGGTTTTTTGCCAATTTTTTAGGTTTGCGGGGGATTCCGGGTAACAGAACCTGGTGGGAGGCAGTCATGTCACACCATCCTGAATTCCCTGGGTGTCTAGTTTTCAAAAATGTATAGGTTTTCTAGGTTTCCCTAAGTGCCCGCAGAGCTAGGGTTCAAAAACTACAGCTAGGCACTTTGCAAAAAAAGGGTAATTTTTCACTGCGAAATTGAGGTGTGACCACGTTGCGTTTTGCGCCGTTTCCTGTCACGGGCACTAGGCCGACCCACCCAAGTGAGGTACCATTTTTCTCTGAAGACTTTGGGGAACACGGGGTGGGTGGAAATTTGTGGATCCACGCAGATTCCAGAACTTTCCACCACAGAAATGTGGGGAAAATGTGGTTTTTTGACAATTTTTTAGGTTTGCAAGGGATTCTGGGTAACAGAACCTGGTGGGAGGCAGTCAAGTCAACCCATCCTGGATTCCTCTGGGTGTCTAGTTTTCAAAAATGTATAGGTATGCTAGGTTTCCCTAGGTGCCGGCAGAGCTAGGGTTCAAAAACTACACCTAGGCACTTTGCCAAAAAAGGGTCATTTTTCACTGCGAAATTGAAGTGTGACCACGTTGCGTTTTGCGTCGTTTCCTGTCGCAGGCACTAGGCCGACCCACACAAGTGAGGTACCATTTTTCTCATAAGACTTTGGGGAACACGGGGTGGGTGGAAATTTGTGGATCCACGCAGATTCCAGAACTTCCACCACAGAAATATGGGGAAAATCTGTTTTTTTGACAATTTCTTAGGTTTGCTAGGGATTCTGTTTAACAGAACCTGGTGGGAGGCAGTCAAGTCAACCCATTCTGGATTCCCCTGGGTGTCTAGTTTTCAAAAATGTATAGGTTTGCTAGGTTTCCCTAGGTGCCGGCAGAGCTAGGGTTCAAAAACTACAGCTAGGCACTTTGCCAAAAAAGGGTCATTTTTCACTGCAAAATTGAGGTGTGACCGCATTGCGTTTTGTGCCGTTTCCTGTCGCAGGCACTAGGCCGACCCACACAAGTGAGGTACCATTTTTCTCGTAAGACTTTGGGGAATGCGGGGTGGGTGGAAATTTCTGGATCCACGCAAATTCCAGAACTTTCCACCACGGAATTTGGGGAAAATTTGTTTTTTTGACAATTTTTTAGGTTTGCGAGGGATTCTGGGTAACAGAATCTGGTGGGAGGCAGTCAAGTCGCCCCATCCTGGATTCCCCTGGGTGTCTAGTGTTAAAAAATGTATAGGTTTGCTAGGTTTCCCTAGGTGCCGGCAGAGCTAGGGTTCAAAAACTACAGCTAGGCACTTTGCCAAAAAAGGGTCATTTTTCACTGCGAAATTGAGGTGTGACCACGTTGCGTTTTGCCCGTTTCCTGTTGCAGGCACTAGGCTGACCCACACAAGTGAGGTACCATTTTTCTTGTAAGACTTTGGGGAACGCGGGGTGGGTGGAAATTTGTGGATCCACGCAGATTACAGAACTTTCCACCACAGAAATGTTGGGAAAATGTGGATTTTTTTGACAATTTTTTAGGTTTGCGGGGGATTCTGGGTAACAGAACCTGGTGGGAGGCAGTCAAGTCACCCCATCCTGAATTCCCCTGGGTGTCTAGTTTTCAAAAATGTATAGGTTTTCTAGGTTTCCCTAAGTGCCCGCAGAGCTAGGGTTCAAAAACTACAGCTAGGCACTTTGCAAAAAAAGGGTAATTTTTCACTGCGAAATTGAGGTGTGACCACGTTGCGTTTTGCGCCGTTTCCTGTCACCGGCACTAGGCCGACCCACCCAAGTGAGGTACCATTTTTCTCTGAAGACTTTGGGGAACACGGGGTGGGTGGAAATTTGTGGATCCACGCAGATTCCAGAACTTTCCACCACAGAAATGTGGGGAAAATGTGGTTTTTTTGACAATTGTTTAGGTTTGCAAGGGATTCTGGGTAACAGAACCTGGTGGGAGGCAGTCAAGTCACCCCATCCTGGATTCCTCTGGGTGTCTAGTTTTCAAAAATGTATAGGTATGCTAGGTTTCCCTAGGTGCCGGCAGAGCTAGGGTTCAAAAACTACACCTAGGCACTTTGCCAAAAAAGGGTCTTTTTTCACTGCGAAATTGAGGTGTGACCGCATTGCGTTTTGTGCCGTTTCCTGTCACAGGCACTAGGCCGACCCACACAAGTGAGGTACCATTTTTCTCGTAAGACTTTGGGGAATGCGGGGTGGGTGGAAATTTCTGGATCCACGCAAATTCCAGAACTTTCCACCACGGAATTTGGGGAAAATGTGTTTTTTTGACAATTGTTTAGGTTTGCGAGGGATTCTGGGTAACAGAATCTGGTGGGAGGCAGTCAAGTCACCCCATCCTGGATTCCCCTGGGTGTCTAGTGTTAAAAAATGTATAGGTTTGCTAGGTTTCCCTAGGTGCCGGCAGAGCTAGGGTACAAAAACTACAGCTAGGCACTTTGCCAAAAAAGGGTCATTTTTCACTGCGAAATTGAGGTGTGACCACGTTGCGTTTTGCCCGTTTCCTGTCGCAGGCACTAGGCCGACCCACACAAGTGAGGTACCATTTTTCTTGTAAGACTTTGGGGAACGCGGGGTGGGTGGAAATTTGTGTATCCACGCAGATTCCAGAACTTTCCACCACAGAAATGTGGGGAAAATGTGGTTTTTTGACAATTTTTTAGGTTTGCGAGGGATTCTGGGTAACAGAACCTGGTGGGAGGCAGTCAAGTCCCCCATCCTGGATTCCCCTGGGTGTCTAGTTTTCAAAAATGTATAGGTTTGCTAGGTTTCCCTAGGTGCCAGCAGAGCTAGGGTTCAAAAACTACAGCTGGGCACTTTGCCAAAAAAGGGTCATTTTTCACTGCGAAATTGAGGTGTGACCACGTTGCGTTTTGCGCTGTTTCCTGTCGCAGGCACTAGGCCGATCCACACAAGTGAGGTACCATTTTTCTCGTAAGACTTTGGGGAACGCAGGGTGGGTAGAAATTTGTGGATCCACGCAGATTACAGAACTTTCCACCACAGAAATGTGGGGAAAATGTGTTTTTTTTGACAATTTTTTAGGTTTGCAGGGGATTCTGGGTAACAGAACCTGGTGGGAGGCAGTCAAGTCACCCCATCCTGAATTCCCCTGGGTGTCTAGTTTTAAAAAATGTATAGGTTTGCTAGGTTTCCCTAAGTGCCCGCAGAGCTAGGGTTCAAAAACTACAGCTAGGCACTTTGCAAAAAAGGGTAATTTTTCATTGTGAAAATGTGGTACGTCCACGTTGCATTTTGAGCCATTTCCTGTTGTGGGCACAAGGCCTACCCACACAAGTGAGGTACCATTTTTATCGGGAGACTTAGGGTAACACAGAATTGTAGAGCAACTGTTATTACCTATTGACTTTCGATGCATTTCTGCCTTCCAAATGAAAGACAATGTCTAAAAAATAAGTCATTTTGAAAAATGACCTATAATTCTGCTAGTATGGGTACTCCCAATTTCGGAAATGTGCAAATATCTACTGTTTCTAAAATCTAAATTTTGTTCCCATTTCAGAAATACATAGGTGTCTTTCATAACAATTTTTCCATGTATACTTTTTCCCAAAATAATTGCTATATACCCGGTACATAATAAAAAACCATTGCAAGATGCTGCTCAGTTATTGGCTCTGGGTTCGTCGGGTTCTTGGTGAACCTACAAGTCCTATATATCCCCACAACCAGAAAGGTCCAGCGGATATAACGGTATATTGCTTTCAAATAGCTGTCATAATTAGAAGAAGTTACAGGTGAAAACGTTGACACAAATGGCTGTTTTTTTCAACTAATTTTCAATTTTTCCTTCATTTAACTGTTAGTTTCTATAAGGAAAACTTTAAGGATCTACACAAATGACCCCTTGCTGAATTCAGAATTTTGTCTACTTTTCAGAAATGTATGGCTTTTCAGGATCCATTATTGTTTTCATACCCATTTCTACCATTAACTGGAAGGAGGTTGAAAGCACAAAAAATAGCAAAAATAGGCTATGTCCCAGAAAAATGCCAAAACTGTGTAAAAAAGTTGGTTTTCTGACAAAAGTCTGCTTGTCCATGAAAGCTGGGAAGATGGTGATTTCAGCACCACAACCCCTTTTTGATGCCATTTGCAGGGAAAAACAAGACGCTTTCATCTGTAGCCCTTTTTCGTATTTTTCCCCAAAAAACAAAATTTTGCTGTATTTTGGCTAATTTCTGGGTCCCCTCCAGGGGAATCCACAAACCCTGGGTACCTTTACAATCCCCATGATGTTAGAAAAAAGGACGCAATTTGGCGTGGATACCTTATGTGGTCAAAAAGTTACAGGGGCCTAAGCGCGCACTACCCCAAATAGCCAAAAAAAGGCTTAGCACAGGGGGGGAAAAGGCCTAGCAGCGAGGGGGTTAAAACTATAATATTATATGCAATAACGATTTTTTTCTTCTCTTTTACAGAAAGTAATACTAAAGTTTGAAAATATTTTAAATTTAGTTTACAATGAAACAACTGTAAAATAGTTTCAATGAGTTTGATATCTACCTCAATAAAGAAGGTAAGATGAAATAATGTAATAAGCATAATATTAAGAAGTAATGTTTACAGTCACTTTTATTGCAGTCATTCAATTTTTTCAAACTCTACCAACTCACCCCTCCAATCACCTCAGTACTACCCATGCACTCCTTCAATCACTGAAGCTTAACCTATGTACTTACAAAATCACCCAGGCATTACCAATCCACACCTTTAATCACTCTGGCAGTACCCATACACTCCTGCAATAACCCAGACATTACTCATACAGTCGTGCAATCACCCAAGTATTACCTATGCACTCCTTCAATCATCCAGACATTACTCATTCATTTATGGAATCACCCAGGCACTAACCATGCACTCATGCAATCACTCAGGCATTACCCATGTACTCCTGCAATCACCCACACATTAGCTCTACAGTCATGCAATCACCCAGACATTAGCCATGCATTTACAAAATCACCCAGACATTACCCATGCACTTACAAAATCACCCAGGCATTAACAATACACTCCTCCAATCACCCAGGCACTATTCATCCACTCTTACAATAACCCTGGCACTACTCATGTACTTATGCAATAACCAAGGCACTACCCATGCACTGATCCAATCACCCAGGCACTACCCATGCACTCATGCAATCATCCAGGCATTACCCATAAACTATGCAATCACTCAGGCATTACCCAGCCACTCTTCTAATCACCCATACATTAGCTCTGCACTCATGCAATCACCCAGGCATTACCTATGCACTTACAAAATCACCCATTCAATACCCATGCACTTACAAAATCACCCAGGCATTGCCAATGCACTCCTCCAATCACCCAGGCACTACTCATCCACTCATGCAATAACCCAGGCACTACCCATGCACTCATCCAGTCACCCATGCACTACCCATGCACTCCTCTAATCACCCAGATACTACTCATTCACTCCTTCAATTACCCAGCCAGTAGCCATGCTCTCCTTCAATCACCCAGTCACTACCCATGCACTTATAAAATCACCATGCACTATCCTTGCACTCCTCCAATCACCCTGGCACTACCCATGCACTCATGCAATCATCCAGGCATTACCCGTAAACTCATGCAATCACTCAGGCATTACCCATGCACTCTTCCAATCACGCATACATTACCTCTGCACTCATGCAATCTCCCAGGCATTACCCATGCACTTACAAATTCACCCAAGCAATACCCATGCACTTACAAAATCACCCAGGCATTACCAATGCACTCCTCCAATCACCCAGGCACTACTCATCCACTTATGCAATAACCCAGACACTATCCATGCACTGCTCCAATCACCCATGCACTACCCATGCACTCCTCCAATCACCCAGCCAGTACCCATGCACTCATCCAATCACTCCGCCACTACTCAAGCACTTATAAAATCACGACGCACTACCCTTGCACTCCTCCAATCACCCAGGCACTATCCATGCACTCATGCAATCATCCAGGCATTACCCATAAACTCATGCAATCACTCAGGCATTACCCATGCACTCTTGCTATCACCCATACATTACGTCTGCACTCATGCAATCACTCAGGCATTACCCATGCACTTACAAAATCACCCAAGCAATACCCATGCACTTACAAAATCACCCAGGCATTACCAATGCACTCCTCCAATCATACAGGCTTTACTCATCCACTCATGCAATAACCCAGGCACTACCCATGCACTCATCCAATCACCCATGCACTACCCATGCACTCCTCCAATCACCCAGACACTACCCATGCACTTATAAAATCACCATGCACTATCCTTGCACTCCTCCAATCACCCAGGCACTACCCATACACTCATGCAATAACCCTGGCACTACCCATGCACTCATCCAATCACCCTGGCACTACCCCTGCACTCATGCAATCAGCCACGGACTACCAATGCACTCATCCAATCACTCAGGCACTACTATTGCACTCATCCATTCACTCAAACACTAGCCATACAGTCATGCAATCACTCAGGTACTACCTATGCACTCCTCCAATCATTCAGGCACTTCTATTACACTCATCTAGTCAGTCATTGAAAGAATCAATCACACTCCCATTTACTCACCTATACAGTTATACACACACCACCTCACTTACTCATATATATATACTAACACATACTTACTCTCTTATACAATCACTGATACAAGCACACACTCATCCATACAGCCACTCTCACAATCGCTCTCTCTCACATATAGTCATTTATATACTCCAACAATCACATATACTGCCTTTCACATATGTAGTTACTCACACATGTGCCACTGAGACATCCATTCACTCACCAATACAGCCATGCACACACTCACCCACCCATACAGCCCCTCACAGATGCACTCTTGAACCCATACACACAGTGAATCACCCACTCACATATCCATGCAGGGAGTCACACACCCCCCACCCACCAACACAGACACTCAGGCACCCATACAGATACTCAGACAACCAATCAATTACCCATATGGACACTCATGTAGCTACTCACCAACCCATGCAGCCACTTACACACCAACTAACAGACTGATACAGACATTCACACAGTTTAATCACTAACCCATGCATTCAGTAAGACACATTTAATCACTCACTTATACAGTCAGTCACACACCTACTAAATCATCCATTCAGACACTCATACACCCACTCATTCCTCAATCACCTCGGCATTTATATATATAAAACATATTTAAACTTTTCAGAAACACACAGTCACTGGATGGTGTCATCAGTGATGTCATCAGTGATGTCACTGACCATGTCATGAATGATGTAATATGTGACGTCATCAGCAGTGCATTGCAGGGCGCGAGTTATAGTTAGCTGAACTAACTATAACGGCCGAATTTCACTGGTTTTGTACAAGTGAAATGTCCAACTAACTATAACGTCTCTGAAACCTATGGTTTTTTCAGTGAATATATATATGTATATATATATATATATATTCACTGAAAAAACCATAGGTTTCAGAGACGTTATAGTTAGTTGGACATTTCACTCGTATAAAACCATAGAAATTCCCCGTTATAGTTAGTTCAGCTAAGTATAACTCGCGCCCGCAATGCACTGCTGATGACGTCACATATTACATCATTCATGACATGGTCAGTGACATCACTGATGACATCACTGATGACATCTCAAATGACATCACTGATGACATCATCCACGTGAAAATCTGATGCACCTCCTCACACTCTAATATAACCTTTGATACACCCACTGTAAAATACAGACTACCATTTTCGAAACCATCGACACACCAATACCAGTTACTACATACGCACTCACTGATTCCTAGGTCTATACACACATCCACTCATTTACCCATACAATCACTCATACATACAGTCACTCATCAATGCAACACTATCATATGCACTCATACACCTATACAGACACTCACACACCACCACTGATCCATGAAGTTACTCACACACCTAGTCAGTCATGCCAAGAATCAATCACACTCCCATTTCCTCAGCTATACAATTATACACACACCACCTCACTTATTCAAACATATACTAACACATACTTACTCTCTTATACAATCACTGAGACAAGTACACACTCATCCATACAGCCACTCTCACAATCACTGACTCTCACATATAGTCATTTATATACTCCAACTCTCACATACACTGCCTTTTACATATGTAGTTACTTGGACATGTACCACTGAGACATCCAATCTCTCACCAACACACACTCACCCGCCCATACAGCTGTTTCCACATGCAATCTTGAACCCATACATCCAGTGAATCAACCACTCACACATCTATGCACAGAGTCACACACCTCCCACCCACCCACACACACACTCAGTCTCCCATACAAATACTCAGGTAACCAATCAATAACCCATATAGACACTCATGTAGCTACTGACCAACACATGCAGCAGCTTACACAACAACAGACATACTGATGCACACATTCAGACAGTTTAGTCACTAACGCATGTATTCAGTAAGACACATTTAATCACTCACTTATATAGTCAGTCACACACCTACTAAATCCTTCATCCAGACACTTATACACCCACTCATTCTTCAATACACCTTGGCATATATATATAAAACATATTTAAACTTTACAGAAACACACAGTCACTGGATGATATCATCAGTGATGTCATCAGTGATGTCATTTGAGATGTCATCAGTGATGTCATCAGTGATGTCACTGACCATGTCATGAATGATGTAATATGTGACGTCATCAGCAGTGCATTGCGGGGGCGCGAGTTATACTTAGCTGAGCTAACTATAACGGGGGAATTTCTATGGTTTTATACGAGTGAAATGTCCAACTAACTATAACGTCCCTGAAACCTATGGTTTTTCAGTGAATTTCTAAGGTTTTTTAAATGCTAATTTCTAACTATAACGTGCTTGAAACCTATAGTTTTTTCAGTGAATTTCAAAGGTTTTTTAAATGCTAATTTCTATCTATAACATAGCAGTCGCGTTTGCAGAGTGGTGGAGAAAGGCGAGCGTGGCCTTCAAACACCTTTTAGCAATCCCACTGTGTGGGATTTAGCGAACGTAACAGGAGGGATAGTTAGCCCCCAACATCAACCTTGGTGGCCAACTACCCCTTTTATTACCTCCAGTAAATCCCACACAGCAGAATTGCTAACTTGTTATATCAGGCCCCACCCCCTCCCTGCACCACTGTGCAAACGCGCCCCCTGGCGCGTTGTAAGTTGGGGAATTAATTCCCCTTCAATCCTGAGGGTCCCTGGGGGCCAACTAGCCCACCATGTACCTTCAATTTGTGCCACAGAGCTGCGTTGCAGAGAGGTGGTCTGAGGCCACGCCCCTTTTGTACACCTTTCTGCAACGCAGCTCTGTGGCGCAAACTGAAGGTACCTGGTGGGCTAGTTGGCCCCCAGGGACCCTCAGGATTCAAGGGGACTTAATCCCCCAAGTTAAATCACGCCAGGGGGCCCATTTGCACACTTGCCATATCAGGCCCCGCCCCTTCCCTTCACCACTGTGCAAACGCGCCCTGTGGCGCGTTTGCAGTTGGGGGATTAAGTCCCCTTGAATCCTGAGGGTCCCTGGGGTCCAACCCGCCCACCAGGTACCTCCAGTAAGCGCCACAGAGCTGCGTTGCAGAGAGGTGTTCAAAGGGGCGTGGCCTCGGACCACCTCTCTGCAAGGCAGCCCTGTGGCGCATACTGGAGGTACCTGGTGGGCTAGTTGGCCACCAGGGACCCCCAGTATTGAAGGGAAATTAATTCCCCATCTTAAAACATGCCACAGGGCGTGTTTGCAGAGTGTTGCTGGGAGGGGGCGGTGCCTCGGTACGATGCCGGTCTTTTTTTTAATTTCTTTTTTTTTAGAAGGGGGGCTGTGTGGCCCCCCTTCTTTTCCCTTTTTTTGTGCCTTGGGGACCCCATACCCCAGGGCCTGACCCCTTATTTTTTTTAAATTTAAAAATTTGAACGGGAAGAGGGCCGCGTGGGCCCCCCTCCCGTGGCCAATTCCAGCCCCGGGGACCCCATCCCCCGGGGCATTGCCACATTTATTTATTTTTTTAAGGAGGGGGGCTGCGTGGCCCCCCTCCTGAGGCCTCTATTGGCCCCGGGGACCCCATCCCCCGGGGCCGACCTTTATTTATTTAATTTTTTTTTTGTTTTTGGGGAGGGGGGCCTAGTGGCCCCCCTCCCAGGCCACTTCTAGCCCCAGGGATTCCATCCCCCGGGGCAGGCCCTATCCGTTGGGGACCGTGGGGGGAGCCCCAATACCCCCACGGTCCCGCCAGCTCCCCGCATCCTGCAGGAGCCGGCATTGCTTTTCCACACGGGGAGCTGCTGACATGCAGCTCCCCGTGTGGAAAAGCAATCTGGTTTGAATTTTGGAAGCGAGAGCAGGTTTCCCTGCTCTCGCTTCCAAAATCCAAAGCAAGTTTGCTATGACAGGGCGGGAGCCGCACGGCTCCTGTCCTGCCATAGCAAACAGCAGTGTCCCGGGGGTGGGCACCCCGGGACACTGCAGGAGCCGGCCCTTGGGGGTGGCGGTCCCCAGGGCCTTCACTGGCTCCAGGAGGGGGCTACCTTTTTGCCAAATTTGGTGTAATATCGTTCAGCAGTTCGAGCTGTAGCCGTGTCTAAAGTTTCCTATGGGAAATTGATTTTCCAACCTCTTTTTTTTTTAATTTCTCAGGAACTACTGAACGGATTTACACCATTTAACAACGAGCATTTGCAATGCAATAGGTCTCGCATTTACGCTAGTTTAAGCTATTGGCATTGTAAATGACAATGCTTTTTATTTATGTTTCAAAAACAAAAACATAAGTAAAAGGCATTGTCATTTACAATGCCAATAGCTCAAACTTGCGTAAATGCGAGACCTGTTGCATTGCAAATGCTTGTTTTTATTACTATCGAGTATCGCCTAGGACAGAAACGCAGAGCCCAGAAGGGACCAATGTCAAGACGTCTGCAATTGTTTTTACTGTCAGTTCTGAGAACTTGCAGAACAAAGCCCCCTTTAATCCCTGGGTTTATCTGTACTTGCATAGTAAAAAGGAACAGCGAAGAGGAGCCATTTACTGTGTCAGTGGAGAGCTATTTGTGGGGGCAATGCAAAAAGGTGCATTTTCGGACCAGTGGCTAAAAGGTGTAGAGAGTTAGCATGGACAATATCAGTGCAAAATAGATTTGGGAAGTTACATATTTATGAGGTCAGCAGTGTGTAGAGTGAATTTATGGAGTGAGTGATAAGTGTATGGTGCTAGTTCTGCACATGGGGTATTATAAAGTCATGAAGTTGTGGCATTTATGAATTCGCACATTAGACTATGCCGCTGCAAACAATCAAACTAAGACCGTCTTTCTCTAAACCTGGAGACAATCAACTGGACCATTTCTAAACACTTTCTAAAGTATGCCAAAATGACCCTGGCCATTACCTCAACGGCACTGCTCCACGAAAGTCTAGAACCTAGGCTAGTAAACTTCCAAGCTCCTCTACTTAGACATAGTTTAGATCTTCATTAGCATCCCTAGCACGGCAAGCAAGCGACTCACACAAACACATTGGCGAAGTCCTGGCTAAAGTATTTCCCTACAATTCTTTTATGCATTTAAAATTCAGGTTGTACATCTTAAACTGAAGATTTGCGTCTGAAGTTGAATAGATTGAATAGCCTTCCAAACAGAAATGTTGCACATATAATTACACAGCACACAAAAGCATTTTCAGGTAGGATGGATACACATATAAAGGCAAACATGAGGCATTTAAGTGTGGCAAGTGTTACAACACGAAGTACTTTACACATTTACAAGTTATGCGTTCCATGATGAGACCCAAGTGTTAACATAAAGTGGGTGGGGACAAAGTGGGGAGAGGACCGGATGAAGTGAGGTTCATTTGGTCATTTTCCTGCAGTTTTGTCTGCTTGTAGGATTTCAAAGATATCCTGAAAGATGGGAGAAGTGACAGCACTCAGCTCATAGAGGGTGAGCGCCAGTGAAAGGTCCTCAGAATGCAGATTGGGTGAAAACATGCGATTTGGGTCGGCTTCAAGGTGCCCACAGATGAACCAGTGCTACTACTTTTTAAGTGGAAGATTGCTTCACGTAAGGTTAGCCAGTCTGGTATCAGTACTGTGAGGTGAGGGTACACCCTCAGACAGAGGTACATGAGGCCATCCGTGAGGGGCCAGTTGTGATAGTGCCCCACTTAAAAACCCAAGGTAAGCGGTTCCCAAAAAGATTATGGGCTAGATGTACAAAGCTTTTTTTGCCATTGCAAACGGTGGGATTCGCAGGATTGGGACGTTTGCAACTGCAAAAATGCATTTTATAACACGCAAACACCAAATTGCGATCTGGTGACTTGTTACTGAATCGCAGTCTGGGTTTGCAAACAAAAACAGAATTGCTATTTGGAAAGGGCGTGGTCAGGGCGTTTCATCCAAATAGGGAATCTGAAAAGTATTCACAAATGTTTTGCAACCGCAATGCGGTCCCAAAACATAAATTTGGTGGTAACCCATTCGCAAATTCTCCTTTGAGAATGTTTGAAAATATATTTTTAAGAGCAGACAGTGGGCCCACGAACCACTGCCTACTCTTAAAAAAATATAAATGAAACGTTTTATATTTCTTTTGAAATGCATTCTTTTTCCTTTAAGAAAAACGGGCTGCATTTGAAAGAAAAAAAATGTATTGCTTTATTTAAAAGTATTCACAGGCATGGTGGTCCGCTGACACCAGCAGGCCGCCAGTCCTGTGATGGCCGCAAATCCCAGTGGGTTACAAATTGTGGCCTACCTAATTAATATTCACGAGGCAAGTTTATTTTGCGACCCACTAGGAATCGCTAATTTTGAAATCAAGGCCAGATTTCACTATAGTACACTTGTAATAGCGACCACCAAATCGCTATTTTGTAATCGCTATTACAAATGTTCATACATCTAGTCTTATTGCCGCAAGGACCAATCGCTTGATGTAAGTATGCAGTGGGGAACATGTGCCAGTAGGGGCCAAAGGAGGTTTGCTTATCAGAGTTAATGACCTTAACAAAGATGGAAAGTGATTCCCAGAGCAGCCCAACCAAAAGTGTTTTACAGCAGTCCATTTAGCTCATAACAAGGCTACCGATAAAGACTGTGTGGAGAGAAACAAAAGCATTTATTTTCAGTACCTGAATCCTCCCAGAGGGGTTATATGACATTAATTGAATTTAAGCAACCTGATGAAATGAAAGTATTCAGAGGTTTCTGTTCAAGGAAAATAAATGTAGGCCATCAAGGGGGAAGAGGATTGATGCAGAGTGTTTGGTGCAGTGAAAGCAAAGAAATAGATCATCTCTATTTTTGTGGATGTCAAAGTAAGTGACTGGAGCACCATTTGGTGATGGACTGTTACCAACGCTATTGGAAACGCGAGACAAAATAGGTGATATTCCATATCTGCATTAAGGAGACAGTTCAAGACAGGTATTAAAAAACTGTGCACGGAGCGATACTACAGGGCAAGTGCAAGAATGGAGCGGGAGGGAGGTGAGGGACTGTTGTGATGGACCGTTTATGTAACAAGTGTCTAGAGAACATATAGAGATAAAATGGCAGAAGATGGCACCTATGTTATCAGTGCAAGGAGATGGCATTTATTGACCCAATGCATTGAGTTGTCGTTTCAGTAAACCAGTGCAGATAAGAAGGCATCTAAGGTAGAGAAGCAGCATTATGGAAAGAGGTGGCATTAACGATACAGTGCATGTAGGAATCATTTGAACCAGACTAGGGACGGGTTATTTGTGGAGTTAGTGCAAGGATGACGTGTTTATATAGCTAGTGCAAGCAGGTAGTTATGTATGGGAGGCAGTCCAGGGACGGGATACTTATGAAGATATTGCAAAGAAGGCCATGTATGAAGCCTGTTCAGGGAGAACAAATGTATGGACCCAGAATAAAGAGAAGGTATTTATAAAGCGCATGCAGGCATATGAGGTATTTATGAAGCAGCCAGTGTAAGGAGGACTTACTTATGGAAACTGCACAAAGATAGGGTATTTATAAAGCCAGCCTAGGGAAGGTTGTGCATGGCTAATGTGAGAAGCGGGTATCTGTGCAGCCAGAGTGGGGTGATGGGCAATTTTAGAGCCAATGGAATAAGGGGCATGTATGCAGCTAGTGGAAGGGCCAGTGGGCATGCGTGTAGCCAGTTGAGTCAGAATGCCTTTTTGGAACAAGTGAAGGAAGGGACACACACGAAGCTAGCGGAGAGGTGGTGTTCATGAAGCTACTGCAAAAACGGGGTATTGATGGAGCACGTGAAAGGAGGCGAATTTATAAAGCCACGACAAGGAGAAGCTACTGGCAGGCCCAATAAAAGCAGGCGAGATGTATGGATCCAATCAAAGTGTGGGGAAAGGGGTAATTATGAAGCAGAGCAGGAGGACTGCATGCATGGGAAAAGTAGTACTACAGAGGCACTGCGATGAGAAGTACCTAAGGAGCCAGTTCATAGAAGCGGTATTTGTGGACCCAGGGTAGGGAAAGGGGCATTTGTGCAGCCAGGGATGGGAGGGAAAGGGGCATTTGTGGAGCCAGGGGAGGGAAAGGGGCATTTGTGGAGCATGGGGATGGAAAGGGGCATTTGTGGAGCATGGGGATGGAAAGGGGCATTTGTGGAGCCAGGGGAGAAAAAGGGGCATTTGTGGAGCCAGGGGAGAAAAAGGGGCATTTGTGGAGCCAGGGGAGAAAAAGGGGCATTTGTGGAGCCAGGGGAGGAAAAGGGGCATTTGTGGAGCCAAGGGAGGGAAAGGGGCATTTGTGGAGCCAAGGGAGGGAAAGGGGCATTTGTGGAGCCAAGGGAAGGAAAGGGGCATTTGTGGAGCCAAGGGAGGGAAAGGGGCATTTGTGGAGCCAAGGGAGGGAAAGGGGCATTTGTGGAGCCAAGGGAGGGAAAGGGGCATTTGTGGAGCCAGGGTAGGGAAAGGGGCATTTGTAGAGTCAGGGTAGGGAAAGGGGCATTTGTGGAGTCAGGGTAGGGAAAGGGGCATTTGTGGAGCCAGGGGAGGGAAAGGGGCATTTGTGGAGCCAGGGGAGAAAAGGGGGCATTTGTGGAGCCAGGGGAGAAAAAGGGGCATTTGTGGAGCCAGGTGAGGGAAAGGGGCATTTGTGGAGCCAGGGGAGGAAGAGGGGCATTTGTGGAGCCAAGGGAGGGAAAGGGGCATTTGTGGAGCCAAGGGAGGGAAAGGGGCATTTGTGGAGCCAAGGAAAGGGGCATTTGTGGAGCCAAGGGAGGGAAAGGGGCATTTGTGGAGCCAGGGTAGGGAAAGGGGCATTTGTGGAGTCAGGGTAGGGAAAGAGGCATTTGTGGAGTCAGGGTAGGGAAAGGGGCATTTGTGGAGCCAGGGGATGGAAAGGGGCATTTGTGGAGCCAGGGGAGAAAAAGGGGCATTTGTGGAGCCAGGGGAGAAAAAGGGGCATTTGTGGAGCCAGGTGAGGGAAAGGGGCATTTGTGGAGCCAGGGGAGGAAAAGGGGCATTTGTGGAGCCAAGGGAGGGAAAGGGGCATTTGTGGAGCCAAGGGAAGGAAAGGGGCATTTGTGGAGCCAAGGGAGGGAAAGGGGCATTTGTGGAGCCAAGGGAGGGAAAGCGGCATTTGTGGAGCCAAAGGAGGGAAAGGGGCATTTGTGGAGCCAAGGGAGGGAAAGGGGCATTTGTGGAGTCAGGGTAGGGAAAGGGGCATTTTTGGAGTCAGGGTAGGGAAAGGGGCATTTGTGGAGTCAGGGTAGGGAAAGGGGCATTTGTGGAGTCAGGGTAGGGAAAGGGGCATTTGTGGAGCCAGGGTAGGGAAAGGGGCATTTGTGGAGTCAGGGTAGGGAAAGGGGCATTTGTGGAGTCAGGGTAGGGAAAGGGGCATTTGTGGAGCCATGGTAGGGAAAGGGGCATTTGTGGAGCCACGGTAGGGAAAGGGGCATTTGTGGAGCCATGGTAGGGAAAGGGGCATTTGTGGAGCCACGGTAGGGAAAGGGGCATTTGTGCAGCCAGGGTAGGGAAAGGGGCATTTGTGAAGCCAGGGTAGGGAAAGGGGCATTTGTGGAGCCAGAGTCGGGAAAGGTGTATTTGTGGAACCAGGGTAGAAAAAAAGGGGCATTTGTGGAACCAGGGTAGAAAAAAATGGGCATTTATGGAACCAGGGTAGGGAAAGGGACATTTGTGGAACCAGGGTGGGGAAAGGGGCATTTGTGGAACCAGGGTAGGGAAAGGGGCATTTGTGGAGGTAGGGAAAGGGGCATTTGTGGAGCCAGGGTAGGGAAAGGGGCATTTGTGGAACCAGGGTAGAACAAAATAGGCATTTGTGGAACCAGGGTAGAAACAAATGGGCATTTATGGAACCAGGGCAGAAAAAAATGGGCATTTATGGAACCAGGATAGAAAAAAATAGGCATTTATGGAACCAGGGTAGAAAAAAATGGGCATTTATGGAATGAGGGTACAAAAAAATGGCCATTTGTGGAGCCAGGGAAGGGGCATTTGTGGAGCCAGAGTAGGTAGAGAAATGGGCATTTGTGGAGTCAGTTATGGGTTGAACCGGTAAGGAGGATGGAGCCTCTGCAAGGGAGTGGCATGGCCCAGGTCACTCATAAAGCAGGAGTACACAAGCTGTGCCGGGGATCCATTCACTGAATGAGCCCTGGGGCGGGAGATCTCATGTGGCATCGGGCCCACCAGGATCTCTCCCATCTCCCATCTCACACTCACTTGTCCTTCGGATGAGCTTCATTAAAGAAGGGAAAAGTGGAGAAGGAAGGGGAAGGTAAAAGAGAAAGACTGTTTTAAGGAGGTTAGAAGAAAGAGATAGGGTGTGAGAGGGCAAGAGGGGAAAAGGGCTGTGAGCCAGTAACATTTAATAGATAGTGCAGTGAGGATGGGAGAAAGCGAGAGTGTATTGCGAGAAGGAAATACAAACAAGCCCGGGAGTTAGAAAGGGGAAGGTAAAAGAGAAAGACTGTTTTAAGGAGGTTAGAAGAAAGAGATAGGGTGTGAGAGGGCAAGAGGGGAAAAGGGCTGTGAGCCAGTAACATTTAATAGATGATGCAGTGAGGATGGGAGAAAGCGAGAGTGTATTGCGGGAAGGAAATACAAACAAGCCCAGGAGTTGTGTGCGCGTACGCGCTAAAAGAAAATTTTAAAAAAGCACGCGAGTGGTGCGCGCTCAGCAGAAGTGAAAGTGATCGCGCTCCAGATGGTGCCTCGAGCGCTGAAAGCTGGCGGCTGCGCGTGTGCATGTGCGCGTAAATGCAAGCGCTAGGCCAGCAAAAGCGTGTGGTAGCACTTTGAAAACCCCACTTACTAAATGTCTCGCAGAGCAGCGCATACGCTGGCTCAGGCGAGACCTAAAAAGGGCTCTTTCTGAACCAAGGACTACCTTTTTGCCAAATTTGGTGTAATTCCGTTCAGCAGTTCGAGCTGTAGCCGTGTCTAAAGTTTCCTATGGAAAATAACATGGAGAAAACACGTTTTGGGACCCCCCTTTTTCTCAGCCCCCGATTGGCGAATCACCCCAAACTTTCAAGGCAGGAGCTGACCGGAGCACCCCACTAGTTTTGAACATTTCGCGAAGATTCGTCATCCGGCGCCAAAGTTATTGGGAAAAGAAAAAACGCTTTTCCTATGGAAACTAGGTCCTAACTATAACTATCTACTGGCGACCGCCAGTAGATAATATATATATATATATATATATTATCTACTGGCGGTCGCCAGTAGATAGTTATAGTTACAACCTATTATCCATAGGAAATCCGCGACATTCTATTTGAAATAACTCTCTTGCCGGTTGACGTATCTTCGCAAAATTTTCATACTTTGTGGGGCGCTCCGGTCCGCTCCTACCCTGAAAGTCTCGGGGGATTCGTCAGCGGGGCCGAAGAAAGGGGGTCCCAAACGCGTTTTCCCATGCAATTTTCCATAGGAAACTTTAGACACGGCTACAGCCTGAACTGCTGAGCAGAATTACACCAAATTTGGCAAAGAGGTAGTTCTTGGTTCAGAAAGAACCCTTTTGTTAAATGGTGTAAATCCGTTCAGTAGTTGCTGAGAAAATCAAAAGTAAAAAGATAGATATATCTAGGGCCGCGGATCCTCCCGAGCACGAGCTTTATGTTAATTGGCTGTCAACACTCCAAATCAGGAAGTGTTGGCAGCCATTTTGTCCCTCGGTAGAACCGAGGGACAGAAACAAGTGCGCAAAGCGCACAAAGGGGGCAGGGTAGAAACACCCTGACCCCCTAGGTCTGCTCAGGGGGTCCCACAAGGACCCCCTGGGCAAAATTTTTTTTTAATTTTTTTTTACAAAATCGGCAAAAAAACGATCGGGCCCGTAGGCCCCGCCCCCTTCCTTCACCACTCTGCAAACGCGCCCCCTGGCGCGTTTGCAGAGAGGAACAATTCCCCTTGAATACTGGGGGTCCCTGGGGCCAACTAGCCCACCAGGAACCTCCAGTATGCGCCAGGGGGCTGCCTTGCAGAGAGGGTGTACAGAGGCCACGCCCCTTTTACACCTCTCTGCAACGCAGCTCTATGGCGCTTTTGGAGGTATATGGTGGGCTAGTTGCACCCCAGGGACCCTCAGGATTCAAGGGAGTTAATCCCCCGACTTAAAACGCGCCACGGGGCGCGTTTGCACAGTGGTGAAGGGAGGGGGCGGGGCTTCAGGTGACATGTGTGCAAACAGGCCCCGTGGCGCGTTTTAAGATGGGGAATTAAATCCTCTTCAATCCTGAGGGTCCCTGGGGGCCAACTAGCCCAACAGGTACGTCCAGAAAGCGCCACAGAGCTGCGTTGCAGAGAGGTGTAAAAAGGGTGTGGCCTCTGTACATGTCTCTGCAACGCAGCCCCTGGCGCATACTGGAGGTTCCTGGTGGGCTAGTTGGCCCGTAGGGACCCTCATGATTCAAGGGGACTTAATCCCCCAACCTAAAACGCGCCACGGGCGCGTTTGCACAGATGTCACCTCAGGCCCCGCCCCCTCCCTTCACCATTGTGCAAATATTCCTCTAAAATCAGCCGAAATACGAATTCCGATTTACTCACCTGTTATAAGGAGAGACCTCAGTGCTGTATCTTTCAGCCCAGTACTGGTCCTGAAAAGTAATTTTAACCGTACTTACCAGTAACTTATATTTTCTTCCATAGGAATCCATTGTCTGGTTTTCAGCAGAAAAGTTTCAAAGTGTCGATTTTCACAAACTACAAATATTCCTTAAAAATCGCCTGTATGACTTAAACGCATTCTTTCAACTGTTTACAGGAGATGCACCAGTGCTGGATCCAGGATCCAACACTGAGTAAGAAAAAGTAACGATAACAGTTTTTACCTGCTAAGTGAATTTCCTTCCATAGGATAACATTGGTGATTCTATGAGAAAAAGTTTCTAAGTGTCAACTTTTAAAATACAATAATATTCCTTAAAAATCACGACTGTAACCAAAACGCTTTTACTCAACTGTTTACAGGAGATGTACCAGGACTGAATCTAGGATCCAGTCCTGTGGTTAGAAAAGTAATCCATAAAGTAACTAATTGCATTTAACTAGAAATTCACATTGAGCTGAATGTTGCATTGTGTTTGAAAATGTGTTGCCCATTGCAACAACTGTAACTACTGTACTTAAAAGTCTATTGCCTATGTGCAAAGTATTTAAACTAAAGTAATTCATTCTGAGAAAGTATTTTTTGTAATGTAATGTATAATGTAATTACAATGTAATTTAAAAAATAAAATATGTAAGAGAAATTGTTTCTAAAAATGTAGTAAATCAGTATGAAAAAAATTAATATAAAAATTAATACATTTAAAAATTGTCATTTAAAAAACCTTTGAAATTCACTGAAAAAACCGTAGGTTTCAGGCACGTTATAGTTACAAATTAGCATTTTAAAAACCTTTGAAATTCACTGAAAAAACCATAGGTTTCAGACACGTTATAGTTAGAAATTAGCATTTAAAAAACCTTTGAAATTCACTGAAAAAACCATAGGTTTTAGGGACAGTTATAGTTAGTTGGACATTGCACTCGTACAAAACCCGTGAAATTCCCCCGTTATAGTTAGTTCAGCTAACTATAACTCGCGCCCCGCAATGCACTGCTGATGACGTCACATATTACATCACTCATGACATGGTCAGTGACATCACTGATGACATCACTGATGACATCTCAAATGACATCACTGATGACATCATCCACGTGATAATCTGATGCAGCTCCTCACACCCTAATATAACCTTTGATACACCCAATCTAAATTACAGAGTGCCATTCGCAAAACCATAGACACTCCAACACCAATAACTACATACCCACTCACTGATTCTTAGGTCTACACACACACATCCACTCACTCACCCGTACAGTCACTCATACTTATGGTCACTCAGTACAGGACTATCATATGCACTCTTACTCCTATATAGACACTCAAACACCGCCACTCATCCATAGAGGTACTCACACACCTAGTCAGTCATGCAAATAATTAAACACACTGCCATTTACTCACCTATACAGTTATACACACACCAGCTCACTTAATCATACAAATACTAGCACATTGTTACGCTCTTATACAATCACTGATACAAGCACACACTCATCCATACAGCCACTATCACAATCACTCACTCTCGCTTATAGCTATTTATATACTCCAATACACATATATACTGCCTTTCACATATGTAGTTACTCACACATGTACCACTGGGACATACATTCACTCACTAACACACTCTTACACACACTTACCCACCCATACAGTCTATCACAGATGCACTCTTGAAACCATCCACCCAGTGAATCACCCACTCACACATCTATGCACAGTCGCACACACCCCATCCACACAAACACTCAGGCACCCATACAGATACTCATAGAACCAATCAATAACCCATATAGACACTCATGTAGCTATTCGCAAATCCATGCATCCACTTACACACCAACAGACGGATACAGACATTCACACAGTTTAGTCACTAACCCATGCATTCAGTAAGATACGTTTAATCACTCACTTGTAGAGTCAGTCACGCACGTACTAAATCATCCATTCAGACACTTATACACCCACTCATTCTTCAATACGCCTTTCCCTATATATATTAAACATATTTAAACTTTACAGAAACACACAGTCACTGGATGATGTCATCAGTGATGTCATTTGAGATGTCATCAGTGATGTCATCAGTGATGTCACTGACCATGTCATGAGTGATGTAATATGTGATGTCATCAGCAGTGCATTGCGGGCGCGAGTTATAGTTAGCTGAACTAACTATAACGGGGAATTTCACGGGTTTTGTACGAGTGCAATGTCCAACTAACTATAACTCTCCCTAAAACCTATGGTTTTTTCAGTGAATTTCAAAGGTTTTTTAAATGCTAATTTCTAACTATAACGTGTCTGAAACCTATGGTTTTTTTCAGTGAATTTCAAAGGTTTTTAAAATGCTAATTTGTAACTATAACGTGCCTGAAACCTACGGTTTTTCAGTGAATATATATATATATACATATATATAATATATAATATACATATTAAAAAAACTATTTTTTGTATGCTTTTTACTGATATTAGTGTGAAACAATATTTTGGTGGGATATGTTTATACCTACCATTAGAAATATAGGGACACAATATTTTTGTAAACGTTTTTGACACAATATTTTTGTTTCATGATGTTTTCAATATTGTGTCAGTGATCCCTTTGAGTAGAGGGGGGACTCGGGTTCTTAAAAAGAAGCTGTGAGCATTGCCATGCCTGTAGATTGGGCAATGACCTCAAGCACACTATCTTGAAAGAGGTAGAGGTCAGGTAACACTTGGATATTGTGATTGCCTGAATTTGTCTGTGCCTACTGGAGAGGACATTGCCACCCTGGGTGACATGCTTGAGCTTGCTGGATGACAACCTGAAGGTGAGCCCACCTGGGAGGCAGATTGCAAAGCGCAGAGAGTGCCCCATTTTAGAGGACTTGAGGTGACAAACTGAGGCCCAGGTAGCAGGTGAACCTTCTGGAAAGCACCTTATCTCTTGGGAGAATAACCTCCTTTGCAGTGACCCTAAGGTTCATCGGCATGGGGCAGCCTGTGTGCTGGCAGTTCCTGAGTGTTACAGGGCCCTACTACTCAGGTTGACTCATAAGATCCCCCTGGCAGGACATTTGGGGCAAGACAAGACCGTTGCCATGCTTGTCTCCCACTTCTTTTGGCCTCAGATGCATTGTGTAGGTCCTGTCCTACCTTCCAAGCCAGTGGGAAGTGAGGGAAAAAGCTCAAGGCTCCCATGACCCCATTACCTGTCATTGGCACTCCCTTTGAGAGGTTTCGACATTGTTGGTCGCTTGTACCCCAAGACAGCTTTAGGCAACAGGTTCTTCCTGGTCTTGGGGAACCATGCCACCCACTACCCAGAAGCCATCGCTCTGAGGTCGGTGACTGCACTTGTGGTGCCCAAGGCCCTGATGGGGATTTTTACTCATGTGGGGATCTCCAAAGAGGTAGTGTCTGACAGAGACCCTAACTTTATGTCATTGTATATAAATTCCATGTGGGATGAGTGTGGAGTGACTTGCAAGTTCTTCACACCCTATCACACACAAACTAACGGCCTTCTGGAGAGGTTCAACAAGACCCTTAAAGGCGTGATAATGGGCCTACCTAAGCCCATGAGGTGTAAGTGGAACGTACTTGTGCCATGTCTTTTGTTTGTCTACAGGAAGGTACAACAGAAGAGGGTTGGGTTCAGCCCATTCGAGCTTCTCTATAGACACCCTGTTAGGTGACTTCTCAGCCTTTTAAGAGAGGGATTAGAGCACGCTCCCATGAAAATCACTCAAGATCTGGTCAGCTGCATGCTGGCACTCTGCAACAAGATGCATTGCTTATGGAACATGGTGAAAGACAATCTTGAGGCCATTTAAAAAGTCATGAAACACTGACCAGAAGGCCACTATGGTAGAGTTTCAACCTTACCAGAAGGTGTGGGTTATAGAATTTGTGGAGGCCAGAGCTCTCCACAGCCTCCTGTACAGGGCCATAGGAAGTGAAGGAGCAGAAAGGGAAGTCCACCTACCTGGTAGATCTCAAAACCCTTAGGAATCCCTTAAGGGTGCTCCAGATAAATCACCTCAAACTTCACTTTTAGAGGTCTGAAGTCAAGATTCACGTAGTGACAGATGAATGGGCGGAAGAGGAGCGTGAACTGTCTGCCCAGTAGCATGATGGATCAGTAGAGGGTGTTAAACTCCCCCCTACTCTGAACCCAGAGCAGCAGAGTGACTGTCACCAGTTGTTGGGGAAGTTTACTTCTCTGTTCTCCCTCACCCCTGGGCTTACACATTTGTGTACCCACGACATAGACACTGGACACAGTCCGCCTGTCAAAAATACAATTTACAGGCTTCCAGATAAGGTGAGAGTCAGTATCAAGGAGGATGTTTCCAAAATGCTAGCATTAGGGGTGATTGAGCCCTGCAACAGTCCCTAGTCAAGTCCCTTGATGCTGGTACCTAAGGCTGCCCCATGGAGCACCACTTCAGAACACAGGTTCTCTGTGGACTACCAAGGCCTCAATGCCATCACTAAGACTGAAGCACACCCCATTGCCCAAGCTCAAGAGCCTCCTCAATGACTACGCAGGACCTTGCATCACAGCCTTGCAGCTTTCCGGAACCAACACTGCACAATCCATCCTCGACGCGGGACCCCACAATACTACGCAAACAGGATTTAAGGTTCCCTTGTTCAGCAGGCCTAAATGGATCCATGTAGCCGGCCCGCACTCCATCGCAGTCGACCTGAACGTGTGACTTTGTCCCGGTCCAGCACGACCAGATGCCCACAGTTGGTGCTTTGTGCTTTTTGGAGCTATTTTCACCAACAACTTTAAACCTGCATATCTCCAGCTCCACTGATGGGAATTTTGTTATTTTGGTCTTGTTTAATTTTTTTTTAAATGTACTCTGTTTTTCTAATATTGTGTGGAATCCTTTTGTGGTGTGTTTTCACTTTGTTACTGTTATAAATGTTGTGCAAACACTTTACACATTGCCTCTAAGTAACTCCTGACTGCTCTGTGGCAAGCTACCAGAGGGTTGAGCAGAGATTAATGTAGGGTTCAACTGTGACTTTGCCAGGTAGGTCGCTCCCCCACCACACAGCTCCGCCTGTGTTGTCTGCCCGCTGCTTCTGCAGGTAAGATCGCCCTCCGCTTGTGGCCCCGGTGCCCGTATTTTCTGCTTGTCTCCCCATTTTCCTTTCTGTGCCCCTCGCTGCCCCATTGTCGTTGTGCCCGTGATTTTGTCTGCCTTTCTCCCCTTTTTCCTTCTGTGCCCCTCGCTGCCCCATTGTCGTTGTGCCCGTGATTTTGTCTGCTTTTCTCCCCTTTTTCCTTCTGTGCCCCTCGCTGCCCCATTGTCGTTGTGCCCGTGATTTTGTCTGCCTTTCTCCCCTTTTTCCTTCTGTGCCCCTCGCTGCCCCATTGTCGTTGTGCCCGTGATTTCGTCTGCTTTTCTCCCCTTTTTCCTTCTGTGCCCCTCGCTGCCCCATTGTCGTTGTGCCCGTGATTTTGTCTGCCTTTCTCCCCTTTTTCCTTCTGTGCCCCTCGCTGCCCCATTGTCGTTGTGCCCGTGATTTTGTCTGCCTTTCTCCCCTTTTTCCTTCTGTGCCCCTCGCTGCCCCATTGTCGTTGTGCCCGTGATTTTGTCTGCCTTTCTCCCCTTTTTCCTTCTGTGCCCCTCGCTGCCCCATTGTCGTTGTGCCCGTGATTTTGTCTGCCTTTCTCCCCTTTTTCCTTCTGTGCCCCTCGCTGCCCCATTGTCGTTGTGCCCGTGATTTTGTCTGCCTTTCTCCCCTTTTTCCTTCTGTGCCCCTCGCTGCCCCATTGTCGTTGTGCCCGTGATTTTGTCTGCCTTTCTCCCCTTTTTCCTTCTGTGCCCCTCGCTGCCCCATTGTCGTTGTGCCCGTGATTTTGTCTGCCTTTCTCCCCTTTTTCCTTCTGTGCCCCTCGCTGCCCCATTGTCGTTGTGCCGGTGATTTTGTCTGCCTTTCTCCCCTTTTTCCTTCTGTGCCCCTCGCTGCCCCATTGTCGTTGTGCCCGTGATTTTGTCTGCCTTTCTCCCCTTTTTCCTTCTGTGCCCCTCGCTGCCCCATTGTCGTTGTGCCCGTGATTTTGTCTGCCTTTCTCCCCTTTTTCCTTCTGTGCCCCTCGCTGCCCCATTGTCGTTGTGCCCGTGATTTTGTCTGCCTTTCTCCCCTTTTTCCTTCTGTGCCCCTCGCTGCCCCATTGTCGTTGTGCCCGTGATTTTGTCTGCCTTTCTCCCCTTTTTCCTTCTGTGCCCCTCGCTGCCCCATTGTCGTTGTGCCCGTGATTTTGTCTGCTTTCCCCCATTTCCTTTCTGTGCCCCCGCTGCCTCTCGCCATTCCCGCCGCTGCGTCCCTGCGGCCCCGCCCCCTGACTGCCCATTCGCTGCCCCTGCCTCCCGCCTCCCAGCTGCTCCTCCCTCCCACCTCCCCATAAATGGCGGCCGCTGCGCGGTGAGGAGAGCGACCCTTGACCTTGCCAGGTAGGTCGCTCCCCACCACACAGCTCCGCCTGTGTTGTCTGCCCGCTGCTTCTGCAGGTAAGATCGCCCTCCGCTTGTGGCCCCGGTGCCCGTATTTTCTGCTTGTCTCCCCATTTTCCTTTCTGTGCCCCTCGCTGCCCCATTGTCGTTGTGCCCGTGATTTTGTCTGCCTTTCTCCCCTTTTTCCTTCTGTGCCCCTCGCTGCCCCATTGTCGTTGTGCCCGTGATTTTGTCTGCTTTTCTCCCCTTTTTCCTTCTGTGCCCCTCGCTGCCCCATTGTCGTTGTGCCCGTGATTTTGTCTGCCTTTCTCCCCTTTTTCCTTCTGTGCTCCTCGCTGCCCCATTGTCGTTGTGCCCGTGATTTTGTCTGCTTTTCTCCCCTTTTTCCTTCTGTGCCCCTCGCTGCCCCATTGTCGTTGTGCCCGTGATTTTGTCTGCCTTTCTCCCCTTTTTCCTTCTGTGCCCCTCGCTGCCCCATTGTCGTTGTGCCCGTGATTTTGTCTGCCTTTCTCCCCTTTTTCCTTCTGTGCCCCTCGCTGCCCCATTGTCGTTGTGCCCGTGATTTTGTCTGCCTTTCTCCCCTTTTTCCTTCTGTGCCCCTCGCTGCCCCATTGTCGTTGTGCCCGTGATTTTGTCTGCCTTTCTCCCCTTTTTCCTTCTGTGCCCCTCGCTGCCCCATTGTCGTTGTGCCCGTGATTTTGTCTGCCTTTCTCCCCTTTTTCCTTCTGTGCCCCTCGCTGCCCCATTGTCGTTGTGCCCGTGATTTTGTCTGCCTTTCTCCCTTTTTCCTTCTGTGCCCCTCGCTGCCCCATTGTCGTTGTGCCCGTGATTTTGTCTGCCTTTCTCCCCTTTTTCCTTCTGTGCCCCTCGCTGCCCCATTGTCGTTGTGCCCGTGATTTTGTCTGCCTTTCTCCCCTTTTTCCTTCTGTGCCCCTCGCTGCCCCATTGTCGTTGTGCCCGTGATTTTGTCTGCCTTTCTCCCCTTTTTCCTTCTGTGCCCCTCGCTGCCCCATTGTCGTTGTGCCCGTGATTTTGTCTGCCTTTCTCCCCTTTTTCCTTCTGTGCCCCTCGCTGCCCCATTGTCGTTGTGCCCGTGATTTTGTCTGCCTTTCTCCCCTTTTTCCTTCTGTGCCCCTCGCTGCCCCATTGTCGTTGTGCCCGTGATTTTGTCTGCTTTCCCCCATTTCCTTTCTGTGCCCCCGCTGCCTCTCGCCATTCCCGCCGCTGCGTCCTGCGGCCCCGCCCCTGACTGCCCATTCGCTGCCCCTGCCTCCCGCCTCCCAGCTGCTCCTCCCTCCCACCTCCCCATAAATGGCGGCCGCTGCGCGGTCGCGCCGGCTGGCGCGCCGAGGCGCGCCTAAGGCAAGCCCGTCTGCGCCCGTCTGCGACTGGACCGCGCCCAGCGCCAGAACCCCTGGATCCCACCGATGCAACACCACTCGACGGACCTACGACGCCGCCACACTCACCGCACTCAATGCCGGCCGGAACCCTGCCTGCTACCGAGCCTCACCGAGACGCACCCACGGACCCTTCACCTGCCAAACCTGCCGATTCACCTGCCCCCGGACGTGCACCACCTCCGCCAAGTCGAGCACCAGCAGCAACCACCTGAAATGCATCCTGCTGAACACCCGCTCCGTCCACAGGCACGCCGTGGAACTCTGGGACCTGCTCGACGCAACAGCACCGGACATCGCCTTCCTCACCGAAACCTGGATGAACGCCTCCTCAGCGCCCGACATCGCCATAGCCATCCCGGACGGATACAAGATCACCCGGAGGGACCACGTCAACCAGACGGGAGGAGGCATCGCCATCGTACACAAGAACACCATCCGCATCTCGACTAACTCCGACGAGACCTTCACCGCCGCCGAACACCTACACTTCCAGATACACACTGACCCCAAGACCACCCTCCGAGGCACCCTCATCTACAGACCCCCGGGACCACGCACACTATTCAGCGAAGACATCACAGACTTCATCAGCCCGCACGCCATGCCCTCCGCCGACTACATCCTCCTAGGGGACCTCAACTTCCACCTGGAGAACAACAACGACAGAAACACCACCGCCCTGCTGGACAACCTCGCCAACCTCGGACTCAAGCAACTGGTGAACACGCCCACCCACTATGCCGGCCACACGCTTGACCCCGTCTTCTCGTCCAGCAAGCACATCTCCTTCAGCCACGCCACCGGACTCCACTGGACCGACCACAGCTGCGTCCACTTCAGCTTCAGAAAGACTGCGACCCACCACCACCCGCAACAGGCTCCCCGCCGGAGCTGGAGCAAGATCACCGCCGAGCAGCTCACCGCCTCCCTCAGCCAGAACACACCCACCAACACAACGGACCCAAACGAAGCAGCCAGCAACCTCGCCAAGTGGCTGACCGCCTGCGCCGACGACCTCGCACCACTAAAAAACCCTCCCAGCAGACCCGGAAGCAAGAAAACCCCTTGGTTCACCAACGAACTCAAGGAATCCAAGAAGAACTGCCGCACTCTCGAGAAAACCTGGTGACTCGACCAGACCACAGACAACAGGACCGCCCTCAAGCACACCACCCGCAAACACCACCAGCTGATCCGTGCCACCAAGAAGTCGGCACTCAAAGAACGACTGGACAACAACGCCCATGACAGCAAGGAACTTTTCAGCATCGTCAAAGAGTTCTCCAACCCCAGCGCCGGAAACAACGACATCACCCCCTCGCAAGACCTCTGCAACTCACTCTCCGCGTTCTTCCACCGCAAGATCACCGACATACATAACAGCTTCGACGCACAAACCACGCACCCTACCGCCGAACCAACGCCCGCCACCACCACCCTCTGCAACTGGACCCCGATCAGCACCGAAGACACCACCCGCACGATGAACTCCATCCACTCCGGATCACCAACCGACCCCTGCCCACACCACGTCTTCAACAAAGCCGACACCACCATCGCACCCCATCTCCGGGACATCATCAACTCCTCCTTCCACACCGCCACCTTCCCGGAGAGCTGGAAGCACGCCGAGCTTACCGCCCTCCTGAAGAAACCAACGGCGGACCCCACCGACCTCAAGAACTACCGTCCCATCTCGCTCCTTCCGTTTCCGGCCAAAGTCATCGAGAAGACCGTCAACAGACAGCTTGCCGCCTTCCTCGGGACTAATGGATCCCTCGACCCCTCGCAGTCCGGGTTTCGGGCCAACCACAGCACCGAGACCGCCCTTATCGCAGCCACCGACGACATCAGAACCCTAACCGACAACGGGGAAACAGCTGCCCTCATCCTCTTGGACCTCTCCGCGGCGTTCGACACCGTCTGCCACCGCACCCTAGTGAAGCGCCTCAGCAACATCGGAATCCGAGAGAAAGCACTGGAATGGATCATCTCGTTCCTCGCCGGAAGAACCCAGAGAGTCCGCCTCCCCCGTTCAGATCCGAAGCCACCGAAGTCATCTGCGGCGTTCCACAAGGATCTTCACTCAGCCCAACCCTCTTCAACGTCTACATGAGCCCCCTCGCAGCCATCGCACGCCAACACAACCTCAACATCATCTCCTACGCCGACGACACCCAGCTGATCCTCTCCCTCACCAACGACCCCACCACCGCCAGAGCCAACCTACACGACGGGATGAGAGACGTCGCCGACTGGATGAGGAACAGCCGCCTTAAACTGAACTCAGACAAGACGGAAGTCCTCATCCTGGGCTCATCACCCTCCGCCTGGGACGACTCCTGGTGGCCCCCGGCCCTGGGCACCGCGCCCAAGCCAACGGACCATGCACGCAACCTGGGCTTCATCCTGGACTCCTCCCTGTCGATGACCAGACAAGTCAACGCCGTCTCATCTTCATGCTTCAACACCCTGCGCATGCTCCGCAAGATCTTCAGATGGATCCCCACTGAAACCAGGAAGACCGTCACCCAGGCACTCGTCACCAGCCGACTGGACTATGGGAACACCCTCTACGCCGGAACCACAGCCAAACTTCAAAAAGACTCCAGCGCATCCAGAACGCCTCCGCACGACTCATCCTGGACATCCCCCGACACAGCCACATCACCGGACACCTGAAAGACCTGCACTGGCTCCCCATCAGCAAGAGAATCACGTTCAGACTCCTCACCCACGCACACAAGGCCCTCCACGACCTGGGCCCAAAGTACCTCAACGACCGCATGACCTTCTACACGCCCACACGCCAGCTACGATCAACCAGCCACGCCCTCGCCACCGTACCACGCATCCGCAGAACCACCGCCGGAGGAAGATCCTTCTCCTACCTGGCAGCCAAGACCTGGAACTCCCTCCCCACTCACCTTCGGCGAACCCAGGACCATCTCTCCTTCAGGAAGCAGCTCAAGACCTGGCTGTTCGAGCAGTAACTTACCCCCTCCCCCAGCGCCTTGAGACCCTCCCGGGTGAGTAGCGCGCTCTATAAATGCCGTGATTGATTGATTGATTGACTTCACCCTGACAAGTATTTTGGTTCCTGCTTGAGTAGGGTTCACCCCTCTCAATCCAGAACCCAATTTCTTACACCGCTGCAGGACCACAAGTAGCATTTTAATTTACAGGCTCTGGGTACCAAGTAGTAGCATATACTAGGGACTTATAAGTAGATTAAATATTTCAATCTGGTGTAGGCCAATTGTACCATGTTTTTAGGGAGACAGCACACCCACTTTAGCACTGGTTACCAGAGGTAAAGTGCACAGAATACTAAAGTCAACAAAACAAATCCAGCAAAACAGGAAGGGTGAAGGCAAAAAAATTGGGGGAAGAATATACCAAGGATGTCAGGTCTAACAGTATCTAAAATCTGAGTGGGAGTTCCTATGCAGTGTGGGCTGAGCCCAGAAAACTATCTAGGCTGCTGTAAGTGTAAGGGGATGCTGAGTAGTATAGGTCATGTGCTCACTGTCTCACTGGTACCAACCTATACCTGACTGAAGAGCCCCAATCAGAGTGAAACTAGTCATGAGATGCTTGTGTTCAGGGTCAGGGAGGACAAGACCTGGCATTACAGACTGGACTGTTCCTATTGGAGGTGGGTCAAGACTGATTTGCATATGCCGAGTCCAAACTCAGGTGACATGGTGCCCAAAATAACAACACACTGAGATGTAGCTCTAAGTAATTACCAGACAGTAGCATGTGTAGGCACAAATCACAGCTTACACATATCCTGTAAGCATAAGGTGTGGAGCCATGCCCTCCCTTCCCCAGACATTGAGCCCACTTGCCTCATTCTCTGAGCAGAACTATCCTCGATACCATCCATCACCACAATAAGAACGCCCCCAAAAATAACCTCCCTTCTGAGGTCTGTAGGTTATCCTTTAGGGTACTTTTATACTTTTCTCTTTGCTGGTTTTCACAAGACATATATTAGTCACTGTGAGATGGCACTGAGCAATCTGTGAAAAAAACATGTAATGGACCTGACTTCAGAGTAAGCTTCCGCCTGCCTACCTCACCTCTAAATGTATTGACCATGATAATGGCCACACTGCCTTTCTTGGTCGAGTCTGAGAAGAACACCTTGGGAAACCATTTGCATTTTAGCTAAGACAAGTCTCTTCAAATTAGACATGTCTCCTGTATTAGGCATGTGTCTCTTTCCATTTTCCGTAGCATGTGCAAGCCTGTCAGAATCTTTATCTGGGAATTTAGGCCTTCAGCCTTCTGGCTAACAATCTTTATTATGGTGATTCATTATCTCTGCTTTTAAGGCTGCTCCATTTGCTAGTTGGATGCATAAGTTTTCTTGGTCTGATGGCTTATATTTAATTGGCTTCATTATTAAGGTTTCATCAAGACCCACCTGTGGCTCCAGTCTAGTTTCTGCACTGTGCTTCTTTTCAATTTCTCTCTTCCTGGTGTGCCTTGAAAATGTATTAAAGGGCAAATGTTAAAAACAGCCCAATCGTATCTCATCACACATCCCTAACCAGTTTGTCCAACTCCACCTATAATATAATTAGTTCATTTAGAGCATGATTGATTTGTACCATTTAGGACTAGTCACATGATTTCCCCTGTGCATTTCTTTATGCCATTGGGCATGAATTTAGAGTCCCATCTCTCCTCATCGCTGTAGCTTCTTCCGATATAATGGCCTCAAATCTTTGTAAAAAGAAATCCGACCAGCTCTCAGCAATCCCGCTGTGTGGGACTTACTGCTGGTAACAGGAGGGCTTCTTGGCCCCCAAGGACCCTTACCATCCAAAGGGACTTCATCCCCCAAGAAGTAGTGCGCCAGGAGGTGCATTTGCAGAGTGGTGGAGAAAGGAGCAGGGCTTTGGATGAGCTCTCAGCAATCCTGCTGTGTGGGAGTTACAGGAGGCAACAGGAGGGATTCTTGGCCGCCAAGGACCCCCAGCAACCAACGGGGACTTCATCTCCCAACCAGCTGTGAACCAGGAAGAGCGTTTGCAGAGTGGTGGAGAAAGGGGCTGGGCTTCTGATGACCTCTCAGCAATCCCGCTGTGTGGGACTTACTGGAGGTAACAGGAGGGGTTCTTGGCTCCCATGGAACCTCAGCATACAATAGGACTTCATCCCCCAACCAATAATGCACCAGGAGATGCATTTGCTGAATGGAGAAAGGGGGTGAGGCATCCGACGACCTCTCAGCAATCCCACTGTGTAGGACTTAATGGAGGGAACAGGAGGGGTTGGCGGCCCCCAAGGATGATGGAGGCATAGCCGGTGGAGCCATAGCTATTATTCATAAGGATACTATCAAGGTATCAATGCTTGAGCACTGTTTCAATGATAAAATAGAAGTCTATGTTTTTAGAATTGAATTTCTGTCCCACTCTTGTTTGAAAGGCAACCTTGTATATCGGCCCCCTGGTCCCCGTTGCGACTTCTCGCACCAATAGATGGAACTGATTGCTCCCCACATTATTTCCACCAAACATTTTTTTCTATTAGGGGATTTTAACATACACAGTGAAATTACTTCCAATGTGGATATCTCTATGTTTCTCCCTGATTTGGCCACCTTAGGACTAGAAAAGATTAATAAAGGTCCTACTCACCTTGCGGGACACACGCTAGAGCTCATCCTGACCAACTCTTCTAACATTCTCTGTGAGGCCCCATGTCCTCTTATATGGTCAGACCATTCCATAATCAATTTCCAAATTAGCGGGCCTAAGGTCAGCCCTGCCCCCTCCACTGCTCCTCATAGTTTCAGAAGACAGTGGCATAAAATAAACCCTGACCTTTTTATGAATAAATTCCCGGTAAATATGAATCAAGAATCTAGGAATATTGATGACTGTCTAGCCAACTACCATAATACTGTACCGTCAGCCATAGATATTCTGGCAGATTTGAAACCAAATTCTAAGTCGACCCGACGAACACATGCAGCTTGGTATTCCCAGAAACTGGGTAAGGAGAAATGCCTCTGTAAAAATTTGTAGAGACGCTGGCGTCACTACCATGATCAAATCGACAGAGAGATTTATAGGACCTCTTTAGCTCTTTATCATAAGAACTTAAAAAATGCACGCAGAGCTTACATTGAGTCACAGCTTAACCAGGCAGGGAATGCTCCTAAAGAATTATATCAAATCCTTAAATCCTTCACTAACCCAAAGGCCTGCAACAATGAAGCTCCTCCATCCCACGTATTGTGCGCTGAGATTGCTAATCATTTTGAGCATAAAATCGATCTCATCTATGATAAATTCACTAAAGATAGGTGCCCCATGAATGATACTTTAAATCTCTGTCCTTTGACCGTAACCAACAGATATCTCCTGGAACGTTTTACCCCTCTCACAGTAGACATAGTGGAGACATTACTGAGAGCAGCTAAATACGGGTCACCCAGGGATGTTATTCCAGCCAGAATCTCTTCTCTACTGTACAAACAGCTGGCTCCAGTTACCTGCTCAATACTCAATCTCTCTATGAGGGAGGGTCAACTGCCACTAGAGTGGCAGGCTGCACAGGTAATCCCCATTCAAAAGAAGGCTAATGCCCCAGTAGAGGATCTATCTAATTACCGCCCAATTTCTCTTCTGCCACTTCTGAGTAAACTATTAGAAAAACAAATCAACAAACAACTCTCTGAATATATTGAATCCACAGGATGCCTCGATTCCTCACAGTCTGAGTTTAGACCAATGTATAGCACGGAGTGAGACTAATTGCTGTCACTGATAATAGAAGACACTCCCTCGACAAAGGACAGGCAGTATTATTGGTGTTGCTGGATCTATCGGCGGCCTTTGACACAGTATCCCATTCTATTCTGCTCAGGAGACTCAGGAAGATTGGGATCTGTGAACAAGCCTTCCAATGGTCTCGAGTATCATTACCCATCGGACACAAACCATTAATCTTGGCTCCTTCCGCTCGCGAACTATGGAACTTACCAAAGGAGTGCCTCAGGGATCTTGCCTGAGCCCTACTTTATTTAATATTTATGTAGCTCCGCTGGCAAAGCTTCTCCAAAAACATGGCTTTACACTAATTTCTTATGCTGATGACACCCAGCTTATACTGTCCTTCGATAAAACTCTAAAAATACACAGGCCTCTTTTTCAGAAGGTATGACAGCAATTGCTGCCTGGATGATGAACAATTTTCTACAGTTAAATGCTGGGAAAACAGAGATCATGCTTTTCTGGGATGCCCCGCTGGTCTTGTCTCCGGAGTGGTGGCCACCCTAAATAGGCGCTGTCCCTGTCCCCAAGATGGTAGTCAAGAACCTGGGCATACGTTTAGACCAGAAACTGACGATGAAAGATAAGGTCTTAACTACAGTGGGTTCTTGCTTCCATATACTAAGCCTCTTGCATAAGGTATTTCCTTTCATTCCCCTCAATGTGCGAAAAACACTTATTCAGGCACTAGTGATAAGCCACCTGGATTACTGCAATGCCCTCTTAATTGCGGCATTTGAGTCTTTAATAAACAGACTTCAGGTAGTTCAAAATACCACGGCCCTACTTGTCAAGAACTTACTGGCCAGAACAGCCTCTCTCCCCCCTCCTCCAACATCTACATTGATTACCGATCCGTAAGCGGATTAGATTCAAGATATGCTGTATTGTGCGCTAAGCGTTAAATAGTAAAGGACCTGGTTATTTAGTTGAAAAACTCATCCAATATCATCCTACTAGACCTCTTTGATCAGGGGAAAAATCTTTGCTCTTTATTCCCCGATTCAAGAAATCTCGTATGGGCGGGAAAGCTTTCTCCTGTTTAGCCCCCTACTACTGGAATCAGCTCCCGGTCCATCTCCGGAAATGCCCTGATTATCATTCTTTTAGAAAACTTAAGACTGAGCTCTTTTAAATTGTCCGCACCTGGTCTGCTCTGACTGTTGCACGCCCCACAGTGCAGAGATACACCTTAGGGGGTGATTTGGGTGCTTTACAAATAAATAAATAAATAAAATAAAAAGGATGCTGACCAGCCAGCCCCCCACAAGCTTCAGCCCCCAACAAGTTGTACGCCAGCAGGCCCCTTTGCAGAGTGGTTTAAAAAGGGAGTGGGGCCTCTGGCGACCTCCCCCGGGGCCAGTCTTTTTTTTTTAGGGGAGGGGTGCCACACGGCCCACTCTCCATGCCCATTTTGACCCCAGGGACCTCATCCCCTGAGGCCCAACCTTTTTGCAATGGAGGAGAGGAGCTGAGCGACTCCCCTCCCCTGTCCGATTTTGGCCACCAGGAGTCCATCTCCCAGGGTCTGGCCTTTTTTTAAAATTATATTTCTAGTAGGGGCCCGGACATTTACGAATGGCAAAGGGGGCTACAAGGCCACCCTCGACGGGCAAATTTCGGCCCCGGGGACCCCATCACCAAGGGCCCGGCTATGGTTTCCTGGGTGCTGCCAGGACACACAGGGGTATATTCACAAGAACGTGTGATAACTACCGCAAGAGTAGCGTAATGCAACTTTCAATAACGCAGCCCATCACGGGAAAATAACCCTGTGTCAATGTGAAATTCACAACAAGGCGGTACCATGCGATAGTCTGCCAAAACCGCGGACAAAGTCCGCGATACAACCACCACAATGGAGATAAAAACACAAACCACAACATCAAAAAATACGCGATGGGCCAAAGCGCGATGAGGAAACCAGCGACAAGCAGCACCAGGCCTGCAACACACACCTGGCAGACATCGGAAACCTCCATAAAAGCAGGAAAAAGAACCCACACACAAACTGACCAACACACAAGCACCATGGAGGCAGCCAGAGCAGGCGCAGAGGACAAGCGCAACCCCACAAGCACTCCGGACGACCAGCCTGGGACCTCGGGGACAGGGAAGGGCAAGGACAAGAAGACCAGGAAGACCAAGTTCAGTCCGCAGGCGAACCGGATCATAGTCACGGAGGTGATGGAACACCATCAACAACTCTTCGTTACCTCCAACGTGTCATTGGGCACCAAAAATGGAATACGGCGGGACATCGTCGACAAGGTGAATGCCATCGGAGAGCACAAGCGGACAATGGACGAGGTCAAGAGGCGATGGAATGACATCAAGCGGAAGACCAAGGATAAACTCTCCGCCAACCTGAAGGCAGCAACGCAGACCGGAGGTGGGGGCCCAGCGCCACAGCTGGAGCTGGATGACACGGAGGAGCTGGTGTCGACAGTCATCAGTGCGGAGACTGTGGCCGGAGTCGGGGACCGGACACTGCTCGACAGGAAACAACACAACTGCAACAGGGTGAGTGACCACCAGGTACTGGGGGGACGGGGGTAGATGGCCACAATGGCACACATGCACAAGGAAGCAGGGCACAGTGCACACCCACAATCACTCTGGGTCCTCGCCCAGACCCACAGACTGTCACAATGTACAATGCCATGCTGTCTGAATGTCAACCTGTACCATGCGGCTACATACATGTGGACACATTGTAATACACCATCTCCCCTTCACATCGCAGGGGCATCTTCAACACCTCCTGCAGAGCAGTCACAGCCCCTCTTCACTGATGATGAGGAGGAGGACAACACCAGCATCGACATCCAAACCACCCAAGACCACATTGACCACCTCCGCAACTCACCTCCAGGATCAGGGCAGTCCAGCTACATCCATGAGCCCCCACCCACCACCCAAATCACCCAGCAGGAGGCACCCACAGCCCCGGCACCCTCCCAAGACCCCCAGGAACAACAAATGGCCTTCCAACGCCGTGTGCTGTAGGGCCAGAGGGAGACGGCCGAGCAGGTCCGGGTGGGGTTCGAGCTCATGGCTAACAAACTGGACGCCATCCTTGGGTGTCTATGTCCGACCCATGGTCTCCAGTGAGCCCTGACTGACATCTCTGGAGTCATGACGCAGAGGGAAGAATACCTGTCCACTCACAGTGGCCCCAGCGATGCCAGCCTTGAGCTGGCACACATGCGGAGGCTCATGGAGGACATGGTGCGGATGGAGGCAGAAAGGATGGCAGCCTCCACTGCACATCAGCGAAATGTAGCTGGGATCTACCGTGCCCTGCATGTCCTCGTCATGGCATTGCTGCCATGATGAATGCTGCAGCCCCCACACCATCCACATCTCCGCCCACTGGTGTGTCAATGCCTCCCAGTGTGGCAGGCATATCCACTCCGGCACCTGATGTGTCACTGCCACACAGTACGGCCGACAATCCTCCTCCAGCCCCTGATGAGTCAGTGGCACACAGTGCCGCAGCCGGCACTGCAACACCCACAGGTGGGGCAGGGCACACACCCGGGGATGAGGACGTGTATGGAACTGTGGTCAGGAGGACCAGGCACTAGCATCCATTACCGCCACCTTGCCTGTTTCTGCTTGGTGCCGCACATGGCCTCAAGACCTACCACTGACCCCCGATACACTCCGAGGCACTCACCTTGGACAGCGACATGGACTGCCACATGCTATTTGACGACAAACGACACGGCGGACAGACTGCGGACTGTACCCTTCCTCTTCCGCAGTACAGGTCATCCCGGATGGACACTGGCTGGCCCTCCACGGGCCCATATTGTGTGGTGTGCTCGGCATTGCCCTGCACTGCTCCAGCTGCATGACTGCACTGGATGTGCAAATAAACATCCAGTGATGCACTGCTGTGTGATGTCTTACGTCATTCCTGTGTGGATGTGTGGATGAATGTGGGGACAGTGCCTTCCCTTGCGTCAATGATGTTGATCCTGTGGGATGCCAGTAAGGGGGTGCGACATTGCATCTTGTGTAGCGGGTTCCGAGAACACTGCAGCAGGGACACACGCATCAGTCACTTCCTTGTCCGGACATGGACTGGACCACGCCCAGAGCCCACGAGTCATTTTTGCAGGCCCTGTGCTGGTCCGGCGTACGGCAGGCCAGTCCACTCTGCTTACGCACCGAGGGGGGGCCCTCATTGCTACCCGTCGCAGCCGTACTCGCTGGTGGTGCGCGGGTCACTGGTCTAGTTGACAGCATGTCACGACCACTCCCTGAGGGCAGGTTTTCACACACACCACACCCATCCAGCACAGGCGTCACAGGCCATGTGACTCCGCCAACATAAGGGTCCGACGACGTCACATTCCCCTCTTCCGGTGGTGACTGGATGACGGACGCCCAACGGTTCGCACTCATATAGGGCCCATGAGTTCCTGCGCACAGGGTTAGTGGCATCCGAGGCCTGGAGTACGGCACGGGCCTACCACTACGTGGCGCAGACTGGGGTTGCACAGGGTTAGTGGCATCCGAGGCCTGGAGTACGGCACAGGCCTACCACCACGTGGCGCAGACTGGGGTTGCACAGGGTTATTGGCATCTGAGGCCTTGCGGACGGCACAGGCACCCCGCCACGGGACGATGACTTTGGGTGCACTGAGTCAGTGGCACCTTGAGCTGCTGAGCGGGTTTGCAGCCTGCGATGATGCCCCGTCCCGGCGGTCCGGACAGCACAGGTTTTGTGTGCCCTGCTGGACCGCAGTGTAGGCCAGAGCCAGCGGGCAGCGTGGGCCTACCGCCCCGTGGTGTCGCTTCCGGGATGCCAGAGTTGGTGGCACCCATTGGGCTGAGCGGGTGTGCAGCCTGCGATGATGCCGGGTGCACTGGTATGTCCTCTGCCATGGAGTAATCAAGACCCAGCACCAAACGTGAGACCTGGTGGCTTGTGGAGCGGGGCTGCATGATGTGGAGGGTGCCATGTCCGCGGGCCCCGGGCTTGTGGCTTGCAGCGGCACATGGTGGGACCTCCTGTCTATGCACCGGTGGCGGAAGGTGAGTATTGAGGCCTGGGTGTGCATGGGCGGGCATGCTCCGATGGGCCGCGGGAGGGGTTGGGGTGCCTCTGCCTGGGTGTGCATGGGCGGGCAGGCGATGTTGTCTTGTGCAAGTGTGTGTACTGTGCCAGTCATGTATCTGGGCTCTGTTTCAGCTGACGGCTCTGAATGAGATGTGTGACCTGGTGAACTGCCCTACATACCGGCACGTGGTTGGAGACACACCGGTGGCAGCAGGTGAGCAGTGTGGCCTGGGTGCGCAGGGGCGGCACTCTCTCTCTCTCTCCCTCTCTTCCTCTCTCTCTCCTCTTCTCCCTCTCTCTCTCTCTCTCCTCTTCCTCTCTCTCTCCTCTTCTCTCTCTCTCTCTCTCCCTCTCTTCCTCTCTCTCTCTCTCCCTCTCTTCCTCTCTCTCTCTCCCTCTCTCTTCCTCTCTCTCTCCTCTTCTCTCTCTCTCTCTCTCCATCTCTTCCTCTCTCTCTCCTTCGCTCTCTCTCTGTCTTCTGATGTGCGCAGGACACACCTTCTCATCATGTTTTTTGTCTTACAGGCTGTGACCTACATATCGTCCGGAGGGGAGTGGCCATGTGTCTTCATTTCATTTCGTTGTTCATTTTAATAAAGTTTCATTTGTTGCTTCGAAAGTGAATGTGTGCTGGTCATTTCTGTGACGACACATACATGTCACCAGTTGTGCTTGTGCGGCATCAGGTGGAATATTTTGTACATGTTTAGGTGTGGCTGCTGTGGCATGTCTTGGGTCGGGGGGGTGCCAGGGAGGGGTGGTCCTGGGGTGGTGGCGGTGGGTGTTGTGGCCCTCTTGGGTGTCCGGGCCGCATGATGTGTGGCTCCATGGCATCTGTTGCCCTTCGGATTTGGCCCTGGGCTGTGCTCCCTTTTGTGGTGCTGGCTGCCATCCGACTTTACACCAGGTCAGAGCTGGTGTAGATTTCCTGGTGCTAACGCTCCTTATCGCCTGTTTTGTGTTTTTATCGTGGATGTGGCTGGTCGTTGTGAATGTTGAGGTGTGTTGTTGTCTCGGCTTTAGTCATGGGAACGCCTACTCTGCATCTCATTAGCGATATTTGCGAGGGTCCTCTGTGGCGATGTTTTTTGCGGCTGCTATCGCGGGTAAACTGGTGCTGTGGGCTGTTAACACCAGCTTGTGAATGGGGGGTAAATTTATCATGACTTTGGCTGCGATAAAGTGTCGTTAATTCGGCGATAGCTCCTTGTGAATATGCCCCACAGTCTCCACTGTGACCCCAGGGGGAACCTGAATGCCCCGAGGTCACTACAGGCTTCCCACCTCCTGCAGGAGCTGGCATTTCTTTGAGACACAGAGAGCTGCTGAACATGCAGCTCCCTGTGTCTGAAACTAATTTGTCTGTTTCCCTGCTCACTTGACAGAGGGCAGGGAAACAGAAGAATGCTCCATTTCCAGCAAGTGAGAGCATTTCTCTGCTCCCGCTTGCTGGAAGCAGAGTGTTTGGTGTAGCAGGGTGGGTGCGGGTAAAGCTCCTGCCAAGCCAAAATGTCCCACGGGTGGGCATCCAAAGACATAGCAAGAGCTGGCCCTGGTGGGTGGTGGTCTCCAGGGCCATCCATGGTTCCAGGAGGGGGGCCACGTGGCCCCTCTCCTTTGTTGTAGTAGGGCCTATCAGTACCCCATCCATTTTAAAAATAGAATCGGGCCCCAGGGAGGTGGTGGTCCCCATGGCCTGGGGTTTTGTGAGGCCCCCATTACAAAATTAAATAGCCCCAGGGACATGGTGGTCCCGGGGGCACAGGGGGTCTTCGAGGGCCCCTCAATTTATAATGCAATAGCCCCAGGGAGGTGCCAGTCTCTGGTGCTGTGGGGGCACACGGAACCCCCACATTGATTTAATTTGACTTCTCTCAGGGTAGTGTCGGCCCCCAGGGCATGGGCGGGTCTATCGGGTCTGCCCGCATATATATTTTGATGGTGCCCTGGGGAGGTGGCGTTCCCTGTGGATGCAAGGTGGCCACACAGGCCCACCCGCATTTATTGAAATGTTTGCCCCACAGAGGTGGCAGACCCTGGGGCATGGGGCTTCCTTTCCTCAACCCAGTCGCTGGTATCTTTCATACCTTATTTGTGCATGTAGTCTATAAAGCGAATAAACTTGCAATGTTATTTACACTGACAGAACAGGTCACCAGCAACTGTGAAATATAAAATGCTGCAGAGAGTGTAAAAATCCTTTATCTGTGATGTTAATGTGAGCAAGACATATAATTTGCAATTTTGTGAAAAGCTCAGAGGCCCAGATTGCTATTAAACAGGCTTGTTGTCTAGGTCCTAAACCACTGTAATGCACCACATTGCATTCAACACACAAACAATGATTATGTTAACTTTCACTAAGGCCTATGTTTATGTGCAATTATTTTAAACAAATAATAGAGACCATGCCACACGTGTTAATTTCTTTGCAGGCCAATGTGCAAAATACTGGTGAAACTATCAACATCTTCCATATCTGTGGGACCCCATAACATTGAGTGAAAAAAGACACAGAAGCACTCCCTACTCATGGCCATTTTTACACAGGCCATCTGAATTATTCTTCATAGGTAGAAATGGTGGTCATCTATTGAGAAGGAGGTGGAATGGGGAAGGATAGAAGAAAGAAGCATGCACTTTTCTCCATCTCTACTCAGAGACAAGTCTCTGCATAGCAGGCTAAAATGTCAAAGGAAGTTGGAAGCAACCTGGTTGGTGGGTCAGGCATAATTGAAGAACCCACTTCTGAGATAAGTGACTCTGGCTGGAATGGAAATAAATTGAGATCATGCCCATGCAGGGAAGGCCTGTTGAAAATTGGATGCACAGCCAACGATGACACTCTAGGGAAAAGACCTAAATCTCTGGGCAATCTTGTGACCAGTACCTATTCAGTGGACTTCGCTCACAGCACCTCTTCTATGGTGAATAATTACTGAGGGCTTCAGAAGAACAAACAATACCAAGAATCGTGGAGGAACTGGGACTGGATGAAGAGAGTCCACAAAAAGACCAACCAAACTGCAGTGACAAGACAATGAGTGACAAAGATAAGTTAATAAATAGAGACAGTGCTACGTCAATGGTCACTTGTGGGGAAAATAAATGGTCCTTATGAATCCATACAGAATGCCTCCTGAAAAACCCACACTAATCCAGCCTCCATCAGCATCAATGCCCAAAGCCACCACTCACTATGATACAGTCCAACATGGATCCCGTACAACGGAACTGCATGACTATGCAGGCATGAGACTTCATTTAAAAAAGCAAAGCAATGGAGACATTTTTTAAAGTCAATTAGCGGAGATGCCAGTAGTGACTGTTGACAAGGGGATGATTACAATTAAAGATACAAGGTACATTGTGATCAATAATGTCCTAAAGGTATCAGTACATGAAACATGGGAAGACTCAGAAACAAGGAGATGACTTGGATGAGAATTAAGGTTGGGCAAGGAAACGTCTGGTGACAGGTCTTCAAGAGAATTTAAATTCCCAAATGGTCCAGAAAAGTGATTGAATCCTTCCTTGCTGTTGTAAGGCCAACCTACCAGAGACTCTCTGCAGACATATGGAGATGACAAAAAATCCTCTGAATGCAAAATCCTAATTGACCTGCCTCTGGTATTTTAACTGCCCATGGTACCACTGAGCAAACATTGCATTAAACTTAGCTCTGTACTAACTAAACAGATTGCAATTGAACTAGATTCTATAATTAGATTCACACAATATTAAATATGCTCCAAACACCAATTTCCCTCTACAGATTTGTGTTTTTTACCAACCCTTTTTGACATGGTACATTTATTAATTTAACACAAATTTGTGTAAAATAGTCATTGATATTCATATTTTTTGGTATGGACCAAATGTTCCCATTGTTTCCCAGCCCTCTGTCCAGTTTAGTATATATAAATTCAATACATACAATGGTATATCATGTTTGCAGGTGTTGCTCTAATCTTGCTGTTGTGCAAAACAATTTTTCGCCAGAACTGACTCTTCTGGTATTGCCCTAACCTTCCTACAAATTAACACCTTTATCCAAAATCCTTGACCACTTAATAAATGTCTTGAAATGTACTGATTTCTCATGTCTATTGTCCAGTGTGTCTTTTAATATTTGACATACGCGAAAGGCATGCTCCAAAAGCAATAAAAAAGGATCTGAATTAGAATAGGCACCATTGCCCTAGTGTTTTCTATTCTAAACTGTGGTAAGTGGCAATACCTGAGAGCTCCTCTTCACCTTATTCACATGCTACAGAAAATCAAGAATGCATCTTCTAGACATAAGACAATTCTTTAATCTAGATATCTGCAATCTAATCGAACTAGCCTTTGCACCTTAAAATTGCCTATGGCTACATGCATCTCATATACTGCAGTGTGCATCACACTTTAGTCATCCATGATATTGGGCCACTCTTCCTTCAAAATAAACCCTGGGCATAATGCAAAAGGATATAGGTTTAATGTTAGCCCCACTCTTGACTATACCTTCTTTCAAAAAGTCCCACTGTCACAATATTTGATAACCGCCTTGAATTCTCAAATTTTAAAAACCTTGCTCTTAACTGTATGAAACAAACCATTTCTAAACAAGCTTGTAGGTAGCCCCATACACGGCTACCTCAATTCTCACATTATACTGCAGGACCTAATGCTAATGTGAAGGTACAAGTTTTAATTTTATTTTTTTATTTGAGTTTTATATAGCGCTGGCTAGACTTGGAGGTATCAGAGCGCTTTACAAGAGGATCAGTGAGTGACAAGATTCACGTTACATCAGTTACAAAGCATAGTCAAACATAGGATAAAAAACAATGTTATGGAATTCGTCGGAGGGAGGGGAGGAAGGAGACAAAGCAGGGAGACAAGGAGAAACTGTGTCCAATGTCTGGCTGGGTAGGTGACGGCCAAGGGGTGAACCAGGGCCGATCTCCTCTATAGCTGTCTGGGCAGCTCCACCGGGCATCAGCCATAGTGCTCGGACTCCACTGTCAGGATGATGATCAGGGTTAGTCTGTAAATGTCCAATTCAAAATGGGGGAGTTGGAGAGTTGGGAACCACAGTCAGATATAAACCCTGGCGTGAAGGTTTTTTTTTTCCGGTGTTATCAAGGTGCAATCCGCAGGCATCCCGATGTCCGGGAAAGGCAGCCGCCAAAGAACCGGAAGAAGACAGCAGGCAGTACGAAGTCAGGGTGCGGTCGCCATCTTGAAGTCAGGTGTTGTCCAGGCCCGTCCCTACAACGGACACCACGGAATGCCCCCAGAAAAGAGCATCTTCGTGAGGGGAGATCAGTTGGAATGCCCCCAGAGCTCAGTTTGGGAGAGCCCCGGAGTCTATGGGGTCCCCCACAGAGGTAATCGAGATTGGCCCCAGCCGTCATCCTGACTGGGAACGTGTGCTCCTTAGGTTGTTTATGTTGATCACGTTTCGACTGCAGGTATGTCCGCCATCTTAAGGTCAGGCATCAGAGACAGGCCAGGGGTTTGAGAGGTGAGAGAGCTTGAGTGCTTAGGCAAGGGTGGAAGCAAGGGTAGGGCTTACATGGTTCTCTTAGATAGTAAGATAAATGCCAGTAGATCAGGATCGGACTCCGAGACAGCGTTCATCACCGCGGTGGCATCCGCCATTTTAGGTACCGGCGTCAGGGTCAGGCAAGTCAGGCAGGTCAGAGGACTGCAGCAAGTCGAAACAACGCACAACGAATGAGAGAACCAAGGTATCAATTAGACTGCCTTTTCCTGCGGATAAGTCAAGGCCACCGTTTGGGGCTCTTAGAAGCTGTTTTAGTATTAAACACAGTGCAACCGGGATTCTGACTCAAGAAAAGAGAGAATCAAGTCCCAAGATGGCGGCCCGCAGGTCCTCCCGGAGTGGTCACCAAAGAGCCCGGCCCTCCTATGCTCTCCCGTCTGTTGTGCTGTTAGGTGTAGCGTGGACACGGTGATCTCCGGTTCTCCGGACCGTCAGACTGGCCAACGAGGGGTAGTCACCATGATCGTCTCCGGTAATCGAAGTCCCAAGATGGCAGTAGCGGTTATGGGAGGCAGTAGCACATCAGTATTTGCATCGCCAGCACAGCGTCGTCTCACACGGCAAATGGGTCTGTTCGGAAGTGCCCCTCTATGCCGCGGTGCTGAATGAATTCCTTTGCGAGGCGGCGGCGACCTGGGGCTCCCGGGTGCCCGTCTTACTCCAAGAGCAATGAAGGCGGCGAGTTTAAGCAACATGCTTGGAGCACTTCTCCAACTATCACATCCCACACTAATCCCCCATGAATTCTAAACTACAATTCCAGACCCATTCAACCATGCACTCAAAAAGGGCCTTCCAGGAACAAAATGTCTTCTCTGCTTCATCAGGGAAATGAAGTCTTATATAAGTACAGAAGTAGAATACAAGTACTCAATTTTTGAAGAGAAACTAGAAACAAAAGAACTTCCAACAGAGCAGATCCATGGACCAAAGGTCGAACAGAAGTGGCGAGTGGCGAGTGTCCAGCAGGTACATGGACATATTATGCCCAGTTGTGCTATGAACTGCGTGAACACAGTGCTATGGTAGAATAGGTATAGTACTTACACAACATTGTGTGTGAACTAGGAAATAATGGCAGATATCTGAAACAAAACTGTAATGCAACATCAGAAAGTAAGGTTGAAAGAGAGTAAATTTGAGATAAGATTGAAAGAATGAAGCAAAATAGGAATACCAACATAGCATAAACACAAAAAAGGCTGGAAAAAATATAAATGAGAAAAAGCCTAATAATGCTGTGTATGAGGGAGCACTAAACAGAGCAAGGCTCCAGAAAACAGAAATCAATATGCAGAAACTTAGCAAAGGATTCTGGTTCAGCTACACTCTCAAATAAGTTGTTGCAGGAGTGGAAGTTTCATGAAAGATAAAGCGTAAATATGCTCTATATGTCCAAAACATTATGTGAGGTTTGCCTTCTCCCAGTGCAGTCCAGAGCAATTAAGCACTTCTCTAGCAGGAGATTCGGACAAGTTGATCAGAGCAAGTCACCAAATACCAAATGAAGTTTAGTTTGTGTTAAACTAAAGTGACCTGAATGCTAATGGTCTAGTGGAATAAAATTAGGCCTGGGAGAAAATTTAATTATGCTGGTGAATTCACTTAATTCCTGAATTTTGTGATATGTCAAACTGTCAAAATAGTTTGAAATTGGTCTTGAGGCCTAAGGCTAGTATTTACTCTTTTAACGAGTATGTCTGAAAGTTTACTAAGATTTTTCGGGGTTTGCTTCTGCCTATCTTTAGCCTAAATGGGTCCCGGTGAATTTGTTAAACATCCTGTGCCAGCTCGTCTTCTGTCACTTCCATGGTGAACACCTCCTTAAACAGCTTAACCACTAATGATTTGAGGTAATTTCCCTCTAGCTCCTCTGGTATTCCCAAGATCCAAGATTGTATTGTTGTGTCTAGCATTTTTCTCTAATATTACCATCCTTGGTCATATCTCTTTATCTCCCTGTTTTAATGCTTGTAAAGGACCTGCAGGTGGGGGTCACAGAGTTGAAGTCCACTCAGCATTGCACAGGAGACCTTGGAGACCTTGGATAGACAATGAGAGTTGGGAAAGCATAGGGAGGACCTTCGAAGGTTAGGGGTCAATTGAAGCTTAACTTCCCTGCCACAGTGATGTGGGACAATAGGAATCTAGCAAGGTGGTAGACCTCATCACTTAGATTAAGATTAAATCAACGTAAGAGTAGCAAATTAAGATTCTCTCCTTTTTCTTGGTGGTGGGATTTTTAGTGGTAACATGGTGAGGATGAATATGAGGGTACGGATTTAATAATTTAGTCATAGTGTAAAATTGCCTGAGAGTTCCAAAGAAAGGGCTGGAGAGAGCATGCCTAAGTTTGGAAAGAGGAGGGATCCCAGAAAGGAGTATGTTGGGGGGTGGTGAAGGGGAAGGAGTACAGAGTGAAGCATTTTTCAAAAAAGAAAAAAAATAGTCCTCTATCAGCTATGTACACAGCAGATATCATAGAGGCAGAAAAAAAAGTGTTAATCATCACTAAGAAGTTGATAGCCTGAAGGAGAAGTAGCCAAAGATGGAAAGATGACCCTGCTGATGTGGAATGTAAATGAAATGAGAGGAAGAAGGAAAAGTTGATTGATTATGGAATATATTAAGGCCAGTGAGGCATAGGTAGAGATTCTGAAGGAAACTCCTTTACTTAAAGGTGAGATTAGAAACGTATGTGAGAAAACAAAAGTGGGTTCAACAAGTTGTAGCTACCGATCAGGCATGCTGCAGTAAGGATGTCACAATTATAGTGCAAGTAGGAAAAGGGTTAGAAGTTTTAAAGTATGAAGCGGATGCCCTGGGAAGGTGGGCAATAGCCGAGCTGAGGAAACATCAATACTTAGTGACCTGTGCTGGCTTTTGCAGACTGAACCTAGACAATCCAGAGCCACTTAAGCAACTAGGCTCAGCTTTAGTGGAATATAAATCTTCAATTATAATAGGGGGTGATTTTAATGTAGTGCTAAATCGGAAATTGAATAGATCAACACAGAGATTTTCAACTCCCCAAAATAAAGTTTTTAGTTACCTCAAGTTCTTTATGAGAGAATTGAGCTTGGGTGATGTCTGGCATATGAGAATGGGTCCTGTCTGTGACTATACATTTTATAGAATTAAATATAAAAAGTTATTCTCGCCTTGATTATTTTCTTGGTAAAGAAAGTATAGGGAAGGAAAATGTAAGGCATTTCCCAGCACACTTATCAGACCATTCAGCTGTGTCACTAGAGATTAAACTACCTGCTCTAAAGGGCATAGCTAGATGGATAGTAGATAGGAAGGTGCTTTTAGAGGCAGAAATATTTCAGGAACAACAGTCTCATTTCGGGAATTTAATATAGAGACATCTCCGATAAATGTAGCATGGGATGCATGCAACACCTATTTGAGGGGTAGGATTAGTACTATTTCATGGAATGGAGGAAAGTTAGAGAGAGAAGAATGGAAGAAGATAGAGCTAGAACTAGGGCAAGTTGAAAGAGCTGCCATAAATCAAGTAAAAGACTTGGAGAAAAGAAGATTAGGGTAAGTCTCAGAGAACCTCCAGCAGTTTCAAAGTAAACATGGAGAATGAGATTCATAAGCGATGAGAGGCCAGCAGGGTGGGACACTTTGAATACGGGGAGAGGAGAAATGTGGTAATTTGGAAGCAAATAATGAGAGGATAGAACAGCTTTTTTAAATGTTATCAAGACATATATAAGGGAGAGGAAGTCGAGGAACTAGATATAAGAAGATGGCTAGCCAATAGGGAGATCTTGAAGCTGGGAAATGAGCAATTAGGGTAGTTGAACCAGGATATAGGAGAGGAAGAGATTACTAAGGCAATTAGAAAGTCAAAAAAGGTAAAGCAGCCGGCCCGGGTGGATTACCGAATTAAACATATATCATTTTATGTGAAATCATGATACTTATTTGTAAAAGGTTGTGGAATTAATTTTCTTTTGAGGAGGGGCCACAATACCACAGTCATGGAATGAAGCATCTATAAATGTAATTTTAAAACCAAATAAACCAGCGACAGAATGCGAATCATACAGGCCCAACTCACTTTTAAATTGTGATTATAAGATCTTCTATGCTGTCATAGCTAAAAGGCTTAGTAGAGTGATAGACCGTCCTAACCCATCAAGATAAAAGAGGCTTTGTTCTTGGAGGGCACTTGCATGAGCTAACACATGTCCTGTTCGGAGCAACAGACTTGGCAATCGTGCATAATATATTTCTGGCAGTTATGACCTTAGAAGCTACAAAAGCATTCAATAGAGTAAATTGCAACTATTTGCTGGAGAATTTAGTTCACTTTGACCTTAAGAGGGAGTTTGTACGAGTGATGGGGCAAATCAATGATACACCAACAGTGAGGGTATTGATAAATGGAAAGCTTTCTCCAAAAGTCACAATAAGCTGAGGCAAAAGGCAGGGGTGTACCTTGTCCACACTCCTCTTTGATCTATATATTGAATCACTACCTCAGTAGCTTAGAGAGGACAGCATAATAGTTCATTTTGTTTGTAATGCACTAGAGAGGAAGCTAGAGTTATACGCTGGTGATTTGATGATATACATGTCCAATCTAGAAAAATCAATACCGCAGATTGAACAGGTGATTCAGGACTTTGGGAGGGTATCGGGATATGAGCTTAATCAAGCCAAAATTGAAACCATGGCTTGGAATATGGAATACAGTAGATGCCCACTGAAAAAGGAGAGCGGGATACCGAGGTATAGTGGTAACACAAGCCCTAGAAAAAGACCAGAGGTGAATCTCTCAAATGTTGTGACAGAACCTGAGACTCTTGTGAAGCAGTGGAATAAGTTGCCTATAACCATATATGGAAGGGTGAATCAGTTTAAAATTACTTCTTACCTAAGTCTACCTTCATATGTGAGAATATACCATTAGTCTTTGTTAAGAAGATGGTTCTTAAGCTGCAAGGGAGATTAAGCAGTTTCATATGGGCCTCAAAAGTCAGAACCTCCTGGAAAAAATCTCAGGAGAAGGCGAGAGAAAGGAGGGCTCACACTCCCAGATTTACAGTATTACTGTTGGGCTTTTAAATTTAAAAACAGTAGATGCTAATTGGGGTGCCGGACTCTTCAATATTAGGAAACATCTTACAGGCTATGCTGGTTGAGGAGGGGAAGAAAGGGCTTTTTAATAAGTGTTTGGAGACCCAAAGTACTTTAAGAAAGTGCGCTGAAGTTCTTACAAGCAGCCGCTAGACTTTACTATGGGATAAGACTAAAGTTGGAAATTTGATAGTACAGCAGACTTTCTCCCAGGCACGCCAGAGTGTATGAAAGACCAGTTAGTGGGAACCCTAAAGGATGCGGGTAACTGGAGGGTTGGACATTTGATGTACAGTAAGAGGCTTTTGCCCTGGGATAACTTACCAGAAAAGACGAACGGAAAGCTGTCCAGTGTCAAATACCATCAACTTAAAAGCTGTATTAAAACGCAACAAGAGTTATTGATGGAGTTTACATCAACTGAACAAGAGTGGCAAAACAAAGCACCGAAGAAAGCAGAATTGGCAAGATGGTACTGGAAACTAGTAGAGGGCACAGATACAACACAATGACAGCTAACAGGGATATGGGATACATACTTGCCAAGGATGGAGCAAGACGATATATGGGAAGTATCTTTTTCTATATTATATACAACAGTAAAGTGTGCATCACTCAGGAGAAACCACCTGTTCACTTTTTACAGGGTCTTTTGTAGTCCAAGCAGACTGGCAAAATGTGGGAAGCGCAAGTCGGACTGCTGACCGAAGTGTGGAAACAACTTGGGAGACAAACCCACATGGTTGTAACATGTAAGATACTGCAACCATTCTGGCATAAGGTGGGTGTGGCAATATCTGAAATTCTTCAGAACACAGTTGAGGTAAGCCCCACTCTTACCTTTTTTGGTATCAAGAAGGTGGACGAAGAAGAAACAGTAAGAGCAGAAATCCCTCCCTATGCGCGTAAGCTATTATTTTTTATGGTACTGCTGTCAAGAAGAGAAGTCTATAAAAACTAGGCCCAGCCAACACCTTCACTAAACACAGATTGGTTGAGTCATATGAAATACAGAAGCACATTAGACTTGCATTGTATGAACCAGAAGAATTCCTTCATAAGGGATTTGTTCACAAGGTGGATAAACACTACCCCTCATTAAAGTCTAATGATTACACCAGGCTGAGGTTTTCAGCGGAAAGACCCATAGGAGGGGCTGGCACCCTTTTGATATCTTAAAGCTTAAATGGGTAAAACGGGAATAGATGCGTGTGAGGCTGTGGAATTTATTTTGCCTCAGATAAGACATCTAAGGTGCTCCGAGGACAAGTAAAAAAAAAAGTTTTACATTTTGCATTAAGCAATCTCAAATCATTTTTATATGTGAGAGACTCGTTGGCACAGAAAATATCTAACGAATAAATATATTTTGCTTTAACTAGTCTCCTGCTGGTATCTCACAAGAGCTTTCACAAGGCGCATTTGCATGAAAGAAGTCATGAAAGATATGTAATTTCATGAATTTCCTGAAAAGTCACAGGAAAGAATTCTGCCATTTCACCTCCAAAATCAAGAAATTAATAACTTTTGAAGATTAATTAGAAAGGCTTGCAAAGCGTTTCCAGTCATAGTTATGTAATCTCAACTAAGGCCCTGATTACAAGTTGTGTGGAATGAAATGCCTGCATGGAATTCTGCTACGTGCAATTATAAGTGGGCAAGTGTTCCCACACCTGGATTTCCATGATGCAGGGATACAAGACCTGATTTTACCAGCAAGAAGTACTGCCGACGGGAAGACAAAGCTGACCCTAGAGGGAGGGCACCTAACGCCCCCCCTCTCCCTAGGGCAGCAGACAAAGGGCATGGCAGCTGCAGGCGGGGTGAGTGCACCAAAGAAAAGGCTAGCAAATGACCAACTGAGTTTGAGTTCAAAGGGCCAAATCAGAAAAAGGAGCGTGGTCACTCTAATGTTGCGATAACCAAAGGGACTCCACATGCACAGGGATGTTGTTTCTTTGGACCCCATGTACGTGTGTAAGTTGAAACCATCTGGAGTACAGTCAGAGAAAGTTAATAAATAGCCCAGTGGAGTGGGCATGGCCAATCATTAGGGTGGTCACGAGAGCAAGCACTGTGTCTGCGTGGTTATTGCCCTCACCACGCCAGCATCGCTGACAACACTACACTGGTGACAAGGGGGCCTGTTCTGTCCTCACATGCCTCCTCCGTCACACCACATACCCAGCCACTCACCCCGCATTACCAACCACGCTGGCTGCCTGCCAGCTGCATCAGCAGTGGTCCCCGACGTCCTCTGGCCATGCAGCTGAGGTCCGCGTGCTGCCGCCTGCAAACGCTGCAGCATTTCGTGATCCGGGTGGTGCTCCCTTCTCGCATCCGCCCTGACGTGCTCCTGCATCCAGCCTCATCCCTGAGGACATGTTGCCGCGACGCTGGCCTAGGGGCCTCTCAGCTAGGCCGACCTTACCACCGTACGCCCACAAGAGGGCCACTCAAGGCCAGTGCCCGCCCCACTCAGGTTCACTGAGGGGAGCCCCTCGCCTCAGGCCCTCTGTCAGCACCCCCCACACGCCATCAGGTGTTTGCTCCAGTGCCCGTGAGAGCCAGGTGGGCCCACAGAAATAATAACAACAGCCATGGTTTCTCTTACAATGCCCGCTGTGCAACCAAATGGCCATTGAGTGGTAAAATAGAGATTCAGGGGTATATTCACAAGAACGTGTGATAACTACCACAAGAGTAGCGTAACGCAACTTTCAATATCGCAGCCTATCTCGGGAAAATAACCCTGTGTCAACGTGGAATTCACAACAAGGTGGTAGCATGCGATAGTCACCAGATAATGTGTCAAATGTCAGCGTGAAAATCAACGCCACGCCGAAAAAACGCAAAACGCGAATGCGAGAGATCATGCGATGAGGCCAATCGCGGTACAAAAAGTAGCGAAAAGTAGCCACAGGCCTGCAAATCCCACGCGTCTGATGGGAAATTGCACCATAAAAACCACAGAAACAACACACCAGAAACAAGCCAAAGCACGTAGCAACATGGATGCACCCTGACCCAGCGCAGAGGTCAACGCGAACCCCACAACCCCCACAGACCACCAGCAAGTAACAACTGGGCCAAGGAGAAAAGGGAGAGGAAGACGGGGTGCAGACCACAGGAAAACAAGACCAGCGCCACGGAGGTGACAGAACACTACCAGCAACTGACCCACAAGCAGACCACCTGGAATGCAGTCGGAGTGCCCAGGAGGCCAAGAGGCGCCGGCAGGACGTGACAACCTAAACCAGGTACAAACCCGCTGCCAACAGGAAGGCAGCAACGGCGACAGGAGGTGGCAGTCCAGCGCCACAGGAGGAGCTGGAGGGAACCCAGGCCACAGTCATCAGTGTGTAGACGATGCAAGGAGTAGGGAGTACGGACACAGATCGAGAGGACCTGACACAACAACAACAGGGTGAGGATCCAACAGGGACTGGGGGGACGGGGGGTGATGGGCACAATGGCACACATGCACAATGAGGTGTAGCACACTCCACACCCACAATTACCCAGGGACATGTCCCCCATCCCCGTGGCACACTGCAGCACACAAAGTGCAACACCCACACTGCAGAACAGGGGACACAACTGGGTCCGCCCTGGCGCAGAAACAGAACAATCACATTGGACAGAGCAGGGAACTGTGAGATGCATATCCACGGCTACAACCCCACATCAGCCATGTAGGCCAAATGTACACTGTCCCAACTCAAATAGCCACCACCGCCCAAACAGTCACAATGTACATTGTCACACAGTCTGCATGTTGACAAGAACAAGGCGCCAACACAATGCCAACATGCACCTCCCCTTCACAATGCAGAGGGACAAACAACACCTCCAGCAGGTCAGAACAGACAACCCATCAGTGGTGCCGGAGACGAACACCACACCTTCGACACCGACGCCCTACAACAGCCCAAGGACATCCCACACAACCCACCACCAGGACCAGGGCAGACAAGCTACTCAGAGGAGAATCAGCCCCTGCAACAGACCACACAGCATGAAGCACCCGCAATCACGGCTGCCTCACAACACTTCACCGACCCACACATGGCACCCCAATGCCAGGTGGCAGAACGCCAAAAGGAGGTGGCCCAACAGGTGCGGGTGTTGCCGAACCCATGGAATGCGAACTAGAACACATAGGTGGGTGTCCAATACCCTTCAGGGACCACCTACACCCCACAAAGGAGACCCACACTGCCATAGAGACACATGCAGATGCACATACCCAGTACAGAACCACGCCCAGGGGCACACACATATCAGTCACACACCCACGTTGGCTCTGCGTATGACGGCACAGTCCACTCCCCTTACGAATTGAGTGGGTGACGACAAAGCTACATGTCCAGGTTCTAGCCCGCTGCCTGCGGTGACATGTCTGCGTCCGCTGAACACAGCACAATGTAATGTCGTAGGGCCCAGGGCCCCCATGCATACAACAAGACCACAGGGACACATGCACATATCATGTTGAACTGGCTGCGGGCACGTGCGCCCGGCCCCTTTATTGGCAGGGCCACATGTAAGGTGACGCCTGTGCTGGATGTGTGTGGGGTGAGTATAAGCCAGCCCGCACGGAGTGCTTGGTGCTGGCAACAACCTGAACAGTGGACACCAGTGTAATGGAAACAGAAAACACCAGCATAACAGAGTCAACTGCAGAGCAACATGGAGGGATCCGGAGTAAGGACAGAGGTCACCCAATATTCAGTCAGGAGGTTCCGTGAGTTGCAGTGCACTGAGGTAGGGGCACTAGAGAAGAGCGCGCTCATGTGAAGAATTTCTAGGATTGTGTCCCTTCGGGTTATTCCTGATGCAGATGCAGTGGGGTGTATTACACCTGCATCAACTTCCTCATCAACGTCCCAGGTCTCCCACACTGCCTGAGGTGACAGTTGCGTCCGCAGTCCACAGCGCAATACCCAGTATTAGATCCGGGTGTGTAGCTTGACTACCACCACCAGTCTGCATTCCTGCCTTGGGGCTGTTGCCTCCTGCCACCCATTGTCTGTGCCTTCTCCCATCCGCACACTTGACACATCTTCCTCATCATAGTCCCAGGTCTTCTCCACTGCATGAGGTGACATTGCTGCGCAACCTCACAACAGCACAAAACTCAATCAGTAACGGACAATGGCTTGCGGTGCACTGAGTCACTGGCACCTGGAGTGCTGAGCAGGGTATCAGGCCAATGATGGCATCCACGACAGGTCTGAGCAACTCCGTAGGTCTGTCAGGATCACCGTTTTGACTCTGGCAGATGGCGGTTGGAGGTGGTCCTTGCGGTGGTGGCGTGTGCCTCCTGCGGTGATGCGACGGCCGGGCCGGTCAAGACTCAATGCTATGTGTGAGCCCTGGTGGCCCGCAGTTGAGGCCGGAGGATGCGGTTAGCGCAGGGCCACAGACACATGGCGTTGATGACCCCAAGACCATCGCTACAGAGGCCATTCAATGTCTCAGAAGAAGGGGTCCCAGGCCTGAGCAGCACAGAGTTAGTGGCCCCGGATGCACTGCGGCCGGCACAGGCACCCAGCCACGGGACGGTGACTTGCGGTGCAGTCAGATGGGCCATTTGACCTGAGCGGGTCCCCATCAATGTCCGAGGTGTATGTTGCGGAGGGTTTCGGGGGACAGTGGAAGGTGTCCTCCAGGGCATGATGCGGAAGGTCTGATGTTATCTGGAAGCAGCAAATGGAGGAGTGGAAAGCGCAACCCTCGTTTTCACCAACAATTCGGTATCAGCTACATGAGGATGAAAACTAGCCCCTAGTTCATAGACTCAAACGCCACCAATGTGCGACCAGTGAGTGTCCATGAATGTCGGGGAACACACTTAGTGGCACAGGTGCAGAGAGGGGATGCAGTCTGCAATGATGCCGGTACACAGATGTGAACTCCAACATTGCCAAATCAAGACTCTGTGACCTACTGGACCGCAGTGTAGGCCGGAGGCAGCGGTCAGCACGGCCCATTCACCGAGTGTCGGCGGCATAGGTTAGATGGCCCCACCGGCCTGCATAGTTCAGGTTCAGTGGCACCACGTGTAGCCGGCTGGCGTTGAACAGAGTTAGTGGCACCACGTGTAGCCGGCTGGCGTTGAACAGGGTTAGTGGCACCACGTGTAGCTGGTTGGCGTTGAACAGGGTTAGTGGCACCACGTGTAGTCGGCTGGCGTTGAACAGGGTTAGTGGTACCACGTGAAGCCGGCTGGCATTGAACAGGGTTAGTGGCACCACGTGTCGCCGGCTGGCGTTGAACATGGTTAGTGGCACCACGTGTCGCAAGATGCCCATATGGAACTATGCCTCACTGATCGGGGGTCTGGTGCTGTGGCCGCTGGCCCGGATTTGGGGTCACTGCCATTCATGACTCAGGACACAGTTTCACATATGGGACCTACTGGAGTACGTCAATGAGAAAGGAATAAAGCAGGCCTGTGTCGTGGAGGCCGTGTTGGTCTGAGGTGGCTGCCAAGGTCGCAGTACTCGGGCTTGGAGCTTGCGCCGGCACCTGGTGGGCCCTCCTTGACACACGCCGGTGTCGGCAGGTGATCAGTGTGGCCTGGCTGCGCAGGGGCGGGCCTGACGGTTCGTGGTCCAGCGTGCCGGGGTCCGGCAGGCGCACAGCATTGCAGGCAACTCCACTCACGGGGACAGCATCGTGGCGGGGTGGGAAGCGCCTGGCAGAGACGTGGGTCTTTCCGGAAGGGGACCACGCCCAGGCCTACGTGCTTTTTATTCAAACCCCTACACTGGCGTGGCGTACACCGGGCCATCCCACTCAGGTGACGCTTAGGGGGGGTGTAACAGGCAACATTTCCACGAGGTCCCCCACTGACTGGGGTGACATGGGGGCATCCACTGTCCACTACACCCCATACACCAGCGGTGTATGTCGCCATGGATAGGGGTGTGTTCTGCATACTGCGGTGTGTCCAGCACATCTCCGCCACCCATGGCATTGTGTACTTTCCCAATCATGGTTCTACTGCATCCTTCACACATGCCTGGTTGCCACCTCTCCACACATTCGGCTATTATGTGGCTGTGGTGCCATGCCGTTGCTGGCTCATGTTCAAGGCTTGCCCATGTGAACATTGTAAGTTGTTCTGTCGTGTTTGGTGGGTGGGCATGTTGTTGTGCCTGTTGTATGTGATTTTGTGACGTGTGCATTGCCAGAGTTGTGAGTTGCATGGTTGTGGAGTTGAGGTGTGTGGGGTGTTCATTTGGATATTGTCAAGGGGCTGTGCATTTCCCTTGTTGCCATCCTGGGAACGCTGGTTGATGATGGACTGTCGGAGGATGAAGGTATCATGCACACTGGCTGTGTATTTGAAGGCGACATTGTTGGGGGTTCCATGGTGTTCTGTTGTTGCCTGCACATTGATGTGAGACGTGTGCTTCCTGTTGCGGTGATTGTGTGCTGTGTCACCAGGGGGCACAGGTAGTACATGTGTGCTGTGTATTGCCCCCAACACGTGCGTGCATCCTGCTTGGGCGTATGGTCCTTGCTTGGTCTCCAGCGGATCCTGCGCATTGTGTTGTACGTATGGGGACTGGGGTGCCAGGGTGATGGTGATGTCCAGGACAGGTGTGGGGGACTTGGATGAAAGAAAGAAAGAAAGAAAGAAAGAAAGAAAGAAAGAGAAATGATGTATGGAGGATTGAAAAAAGAAAGAAGGATTAACAGAAAGAAGGAATGATGCAATGATACATGGGTGGATAGATGGAAGAAAGAAATAAGGCTGCAGATAAGGAAAGATGGATGGATAGATGAAAAAAGGAGGAGCCTTTTCTTGTGCATAAGTGTCCCTTTATAACTGTCTATAAAATATATCCCTTTTAACAAAGTTGTTTGATTTTTTTCTTTAAAATAAACAATATATCCTATGCTTTTTCAAAACCTTCTTTAGGAATGACTCCTTCAACATCCCTAGGAAGAGCAGCCACAGTAGAAAGCTTCGCTAAGTTCGAAGTGAGGAGCATTTTAATATTCTAGTTACTCTGCTGAGTGAGTAGATCAGAGGCACAATTTATGGGCAAAGGCTAAAAGCAGTCAGCATGGCTGACCAATACAGGCTATCAACTAAGAATCAAGAGCAGCAAGAGAAAGAACAAAGGCTTGGATTTCTTTTGGTTTGCTGATTGTTTTTGTGTTCCGAATTGCGGCTGGATATGTGCTGCTCAATCCACAGGAATTAATTTATCTAAAGGCATTGTACAATTCTAGGGAAAAGCTGCATTTTTGGATTGAATCCCGTCTTAGCAATTTAAAAAACATAATTATAAATATTAAATATTTCATTGCTGGCTACAACAACGTTAGATTTGCTGTTCGGACCCCAGCCATATTACATGGACAGTTTGATTTCAGTTCTGGGACATAAGAAGTTACAATCTACTTACTCTGTAGTGTTATATTTTGTCTGAGTTGGAGCAGCCATACAGACAGAGCATTCTGCTTTGTGGGAGGAAAATTTGATTTTTGAGGGAAGGACAGTAGATTAGAAAATCGGTTTTGCCTGAAAACAAAATGCATCTGTAGTAAGTGAAGCTATATTGGTTTCACAATTTAGTTCAATTCAATCCAAACCTATGCAATTTTAAAAGATTCTCTCAAGAGCCAAATCAACATGTTATATTAGATAAATATAAACCACAGCTTATATTTATAAAGTCTCAAGCAGATAAATGTCTAATATTTTTTACGAATGCTTCTTACTAGCAGAAAGTGCATAGATAAAATGAAATCTTGAAAACATTGAGTTTCAACTAAAGTATTGGGATATGAACAGAACTGAACGAGTGAGGAGTTTACATTGAACATTGAAAGAGTTCTGCTTAATTCCTCAGTTTTTAGCAGAATTAAGAGTGATAGAAACCAACCATCAATTTAAACAAGCATTGGAAATGCAATAAGTCTCGCATTTGTTTAAGTTAGAGTTATTGGCATTGTAAAAGGCAATGTTTTTTCGCTATGAGTTATAGAGTGTATGTATGTGGTGTGTAGTGGTATTATGTGGGTTGTATCGTATTAGTTAGTTGTGGTTGTGTGGTGTGGATTTGTGTAGTGAAATTATGTGATTTGGTGTGCTGTGGAATTATGTGGATGGCAATTATGTGGTATTGAGTGTAGTGGAATTAGGTGTAGTGGGATTTTGTGTTATAGAGTGTAATTATGTGTAATGTTTTTTGTTTTTTGGAGTGGTTTGTAGTGTAGGTTAATTATGTGGTGTTCAGTTGAATTTTGTGGCATGATGTTGAATTTTATGGTGTGTATTGGATGTATGTGGCTTGGTGTTGAATTATGTGAGGTGGATTGGAAATGTGTGGATTTGAAATGTGTGGTGTGGTACTGAGTGGATAGATTTGCATTTTTGGGACAAAAAACAAATAGGAGCTTTGCTTTAGATCTGTCTCTTTGGGTGTTTAAAAAATTAAAATCTGATGTCTGGACATATAAGTGGATCCCTTGTAGGGCTCCTTTTTGTTATATTTATGGGCAGGATGGAGTAGCGATAGCAGCAAAAGGTGCCACCTGCCAGAGGAGAGAAGGTATTGCAAGCAGACTTCCACAGAAAGGCTGGTGTCTGCCATAATAATGGTACTTGGTCATAGGACGGCCTGCCACAACCTTATCCTATCATCGTTTGCAGCTGAAGCGAAAGTGCAAACGTTCTAATATATGTTATGTATACATGTATATACAGTGTACATTGTTTCTTTTTATCTGTAACCCACACATTTGGGTCCATCTACAAATTGCTTCAAGGCTGTGAATGTGAAGGCAAAACATGAGCTTACATTTTCAAAATAATGCACACATCTACAAACATTCTATAATACCTGACATTAAATAAAATACAAACTAAGGAATGCAAATCTTGCTGTAAAATGCAAGCCACTCCTGTAGCCTTTATACTTAGAACTCTTACAATCTCAGTGATGCTGCTTTTGGGATTCATCATTTTATAGAGCCTGTGCATTGGGACAGGAGAGTCATTTTACTAGCAGGGATCTCAGAGGTTTATGTTTTGTTTTTATTAGTCCTATGTAGCAGTCTCCACACTGCACATGTGAGGTCATAAGAAGTGCATTGTGGGGGCGCGAGTTATAGTTAGCTCAGCTAACTATAACTGCTGAATTTCTCTGGTTGTGTACGAGTGAAATATCAGCCTAACTATAACGTCCCTGCAACCTTTGGATTTTTCAGTGAATATCAAAGGTTCTTTTTAATCTTATTTCCTAACTATAACAGCCCTGTAACCGTTGTTTTTTTTCAGTGAATTTCTAAGGTTTTTTAAATGCTAATTCCTAACTATAACGTACCTGTAACCTTTGGTTTTTTTCAGTGAATTTTCATAGTTTTTAAGTAGCAATGGTCTTTGCAGAATGGTGTGAAAAGAGGGCGGGCCTCTGACCAGCTCTCAGAAATCCTGCTGAGTAGAACTGATAGAAAGTACCAGGAGGGATTCTTGGTCCCCAAGGTCCTTTAGCACCCAAGACAACTTTATTCCCCAACCGGTAGTGTGCTAGGAGACGTATTTGCAGAGTGGTGCAGAAAGGAGGTGTGGCCTCCAAAGACCTCTTAGCAAACTGACTGTGTGGAACTTGCTGGAGGCAACAAGAGGGATACTTAGCCCCCAAAAACCCTCAATATCCAAGGAGACTACATCCCTCAACTAGTACTATGCCAGGAGGCGCGTTTGCAGAGTGATGGAGAAAGGACGTCCTTGATAATTCCACAGGTAGTGCCTGTATGATTCTATGAGTGCCATTGCCAAGGACAGATTGCTAATACCGGGTATTTTTAACAAAGTGTAAAACACACATATAGACATATTTTACATAAGGTTTCAGTGTAGCTATTTAGTAAGATACTAATTTCCCCTTTGCATTCATTTGTCGAAATAACTAAATCAAAAATGCATTTTCCTTCTTCACAGCGACACTGGAGGTCGCAATGACATCAGTAGTCAAGAATACAAATGGCAAAGTGAAAAACAGATATATAGACATATTTTACACAAAGTTTGAGTCTAGCTGTTTAGTAACATATTGGTTTAACTTTATTTTAACAACACATTTATAAAAAAAAGAACAGTTTCAAAAAATAGCTCAACATCTGAACTCACAAATAGAACATAACTACCAAACACACATCAAACTACCCATTGTTACCCAAACTAATGGGGAATTAAAAGCTGCTGCAAAACTAGCGCAATGCACAATCTGGAAACATCACATGACCTGGAAAGTAAGGAATATCAGTGGATAATATGCTTTTCAGTAAAATGAATAGGAGGTATACACCCACTCCTCCTTCTTTTCCAGAGGTTTATTGTGAGTAGGTGCTAGATTTTGGCTGGATACTTTTTTGGACTCCTGTGGGACGACGTTCATGTTATATCATCTTAAAACTTATTATAGAAAATGTCTCCAACTGCCGATCAAGCAGAGGGAAGCTGGAGGACCATCTACATCAGTGGTAGCAGCAACAATTCCCAGCCAGAAAGTCCCTTGAAAGGTACATACTACTACAACCGATATGGCTCCAGAGGTTTCAAGAATGGCCACGTATTGCATGGACTGTAGTGTTGTTATAAGAGCTGGTGAGCAGTGTGTCACAGCTATTCGCAATGCTGCCAAAAATCATACATGGTATTTATTCCCACTATTATATTTTTTGCTGTCAATCGACCCCCCACCAACCGCCCCCAAGCAAATACCCACTAAGTGGTAAAAACAGACATCAAGAAAATAAGAAAATAGTGAAAAACAGTACAAAAGAAAACCCAAACAGAGAAGACAAATCCTTCGGACCCAGGGTAAAGAGAGCCTGATTGCAATATATTGCTAAAAGATTTAAAAAGGTATCAACAATCTACTAAAGGACTATAGCTAGCATCATATCGTTTGTAGATACTCTTTTGCAAGAACCTCAGAAACAAAAAATTAGGTCTGGCCCTTAAACATAATTTTCAATTTGGCAGGGTTGAGCAAGAAGGCTTGTGCCCCCTTTGCTTGAAAGGGCGGAATCAGTTGTCTTAGATGCCATCTTTCTCGACAGTTGCCTGACAAAAGTCAGGCCTGACAAAAAACTCGCATCCCTTCCCTGCCCTCTTTTTATCAGGTCTTGCCAAGTCATATAAAGTTTCGCGTGCCAGAAAGTTATTCAGGCAGATTAAGATGGCTCTAGTATATTCAGGAGATTGCCCGGTCTTTTTTGATCGCTGAATGAAGGGAAACCTGTGCGCTCTCTGTATTTCGACTGCCCAGTCCCATTGTGTGAGTTCCGGGAAAGCTTCCAGAAAAAGTTCCACCATAAACTGACGAACATTGCTGCCTTCCAAACCCTCTGGGACACCCAGGACCCTCAAATTATTCCTTCTGAAACGGTTTTCCAACTTGGTCAGTTTCCACATTGTGTCATCTTTCTGAGCTTTCCATGACTCAGTAATGCCCTTTTGTATAACTAGTTCGTCCTCCAGAGCCGAGATTCGAGTTTCAGCTTCTCCCACTCTGGTTGCATATTGAGAACACGTTTTTGCCATCCTACGTACCGAGTTCTGGAGCTTACGAACGGTGCCTTGAGTTCGTGAGCTCTCTGCCCGAGTCTCCTCCCGATGGGCCATTATGCTTTGATATATAGTGGATAGCGTGATTTCATCAGGGCCTGCTAGAGCCACTATATCCGAGCTAGTATCTCTAGAAGGATTTCCGCCCATCGCTGGCTCGCTCAACTTCGGAGAAAAGGAGTAGTCCCATACTAATGAGCCAGCTGGAGGCAGAGTCCTGCTTCGCAAGGTCTCATCTTGTTCCTTCTGTTTTCTAACCTTTCTAGGGGCATCCTCTCTTGTCTCCTCCTCTTCAATATGAAGACTGCTGATGTCACTCCCGTCCTCTGCCCAGTCCCTATATGGGCTCTCGTCTCCCGAAGAATTTGAAGGGTCGGACATGGAGTAGAATTTCTCACCTGAGCCCCCTTCCTGAGCGCGGGATGTCGCTGGTAAGTGGCCACTCTGTATACTTGGGAGGGTTTGCGGAGCCGAATCATCTGTTTGACCCCTCTCATGATGGCTGCCTTCCACATTCTGGCAAAAATTCTGTATTTCCTGTGTTTTATCATTTTCTATGCTAGTCCCAGGGTCCTGGCCTATTTTCTTTGGCGAGTTCCTTCCCTCCCCCCCCAGAGAGCACCTTCTCCTGGTTCTTGCTTAATTTATCTCTAGCACCCATTTCAGAAACATAAAATTTTTTGATCAAGTCAGAGCCTCCTGAGTGTCCCCCATGGCTGTTCGAGATCGATTCCCTGTAATTGTCAGTTATAGCACTAAGTCCATTAGGTGGCAACTCAAGAGCATTACCTTGCAATAATGTATCTGGTGGTGCTGCGAGAACATCAGCTGCTGATTTGTCTTTCCCCGTTCGAGCTGTCTGAGACGTCTGAGCTCTAAACAGCGCCGGAACCGTCTGGTGTCCTCGCGAGGGCAGGCAGCCCCTCCCTGCAGTTTCAGGCAAGCCCGGAGGCTCCCCTTCCATGTTCCGACGTGCGCAGCCACTTTTCGAGGCTGCCGCGCTGTTCTTCATTGGGGTTGCTGCAGTTGGGATTATCGGCTGCCATCTTGCCTCACCAATTACCTGCACACTCGATTGACAGCTCTACATCTTAGAGGACATTGGTCCTTATGCCTCATTTAGTGGGAGGGAGGAAGGGAGGGAGGGAGGGAACAGTAGGGGGTCTGGGTGGGGGTGGGTCAGGGGAGGGAAGGGTAGGGGGCCAGGGTCAGGGTGGGGTTAAAAAAATAAATAAAACTAATCCACAGTTATGCTAGAAATTTAAGGCTCATGAGAATCTATGGACATGTGGTTAAATATATATTGGGATGCGGTCCTTTGGTTTTCTCTGGTTTTCAGCTAATCTATGGCTAGGATAGGCCTTCGAATTTGTACTTTTAATGTTCGTGGGTTAAATGATTACAATAAGAGACGCAGAGTGGCGGCAGAGCTCCGTGTGATTCAACCAGATATAGTGTGTTTGCAAGAAACACATGTACCATGGGGCAAACGGAATATTCTTTCAGAACTTGGCTATAGTGTTCTAGCTGCCTCTAAACAGTTAACTACTACAAGGGGGGTCGCAGTTTTAGCCAGGCCGGCAGTACAGACCACTGGGCGAGTACTGTTGGACACCCAGGGACGATGGGCTATCTTAGAATGTATGGTGGGAAATATAAAGTTCACCCTCTGCACGGTTTATGGCTCTAATCTTGATGAGTCTTTGGTCCTTGAATATTTAAATGGGGAACTTGCACAATGGCCGGTCCCTCTGGTGCTATGTGGTGATCTCAATATAGCTGTAACTAAGATGGATTTTCAGGTTGGGGGACGGAACTATAGGGGCAGGAAGCCTAAAGTTTTTAAAGCCCTATTCCATTTGCTGGCTGATCATGGGTTGGTGGATGTCTGGGGCAGCCTGGGCCAACAAGATCCGGGATACACATTTTATTCCTACCCTCATAACAAACTAATTTGCCTTGATTATTTTTTCTTGCCCTCTTCACTGCTTTCTGGCATTAAGATACAAATCTACCCTAGAATTACGTCTGATCACGCGCCAGTAGTAGTTGATATCCCTATGTTTTCTGTCTGCCCTGGCCCGAGGTGTTTTTCGTTTGATAGGAAACTCCTCTTGGACGAAGCTTTTTTGGAATATATGAAAAAATGGATAAAGGATTTCTTTCAAATTAATAGACACTCTGCGGGCTGGGGGACTGTTTGGGATGCATTTAAAGCCTCTTTTAGAGGCGAGGTCTTGAGCTATGGACTATATAAACAAAAACAGGCTAAATTGGGAATCCAGGAACTGTATAATAAACTTAAAATAGCAGAGGAGAACCTGGCAGGAGGGATCGCAGCAGGGCTGAATACAACTGAGCAACAATCTAATCTTGCTAGATGTAAGGCCAATATCAATCAGGTGTGGAGTAAAGAAATAGCATTAAAGTATCAGACCTATAAAAAGAATGCTATGAATATGGAGAGGCTACCGGACGTTGTCTAGCTCAGAAACTACGTAGGAAAGAAGTAGGGCAAAGAATTATAAGTATGAAAAATCCTCAGGGCAGGGTTGTATATGATTCTCAAGAGATTCTTAAAGTGCTCTATGACTTTTATGATCAACTCTATACAGAACCAAACAAGGGGGTCAACTTACAAATAAGAAACTTCCATCCTCAATATGGGAACAGATAGACAGAGATGAGGCTGGATTACTTGACTGTCCTATTACAGCTGATGAATTAGAACTGGCCATTAATAGCTTGGCGACGGGAAAAGCTGCAGGCCCGGACAAACTCCCACTTGAAATCTACAAGACGTTCTTTCAAGTTCTCAAAGAGGATATTCTTGAGGTATTTCAAACAGCACAATTGGGGCATGCACCTCGATCATGGGATGAGGCCAATATTGTAATATTTATAAAGAAAGATAAACCACCCAATATAACTGGGTCTTATCGTCCGATATCTCTCATTAACTGTGACGGAAAAATCTACTCTAAGATACTTGCGAACCGGTTAGCGAAAGTCATTTCTCCCCTTGTCTCAATTAGGCAGCATGGCTTTATTCCGGATAGAGGGACAATAAACCATATTAATAGAGTAATAACATTATTTGATATAGCACAGGTAGAATCCAGGAATTTAGGCTTAATTTTGCTCGACACCGAAAAGGCGTTCGATCGCGTGGCATGGGACTTTTTATGGGAAGGATTGCATCAAATGGGATTTGGACAGGGTTTTATTCGGGCTCTTCAGGTCTTATACCGAGCTCCTTCGGCCACTATATGCACGAAGGGGGGCACTTCTGATAAGATTCAGATTACTAGAGGGACACGGCAAGGTTGTCCTTGCTCCCCGCTTCTATTTGCTTTGTATATCAATCCTTTTATAAAGATGTTAGAGCAGAATGATCGTATAGCACCCTTCATTGTTAGACAGGATAAGTTCAGCGTGTTGGCCTATGCGAATGACATTGCAATTATTACAACTAACCCTGCTATGGCTTTACCTGAAATCGAACATCTAGCCCAGGAGTTTGGCTCTGTTTCGGGCTATAAACTCAATACAGCTAAAACACAAGTCCTGTGCACAAATAAAGTTATGTTTAATGATCCTAGGGTTGTGAGGGAAGCCGTATATTTGGGTATTAAGATCCGGCCTTGTCTCAAAGAGTTAGTCGAGACAAATTGGGGAGATATTATTGGTAAGATAAAAGGCTCGCTAGAGAGATGGGAGGCCCTACATCTTTCTTTGTTTGGCAGATCCAATGTTTTAAAAATGAATATTTTGCCCCGGGTTATGTACTTTTTTAGATCAGTACCTTTAGAGGTACCTAAAAGACAACTCCAATACCTACAATCTTTATGCTCCAGATACCTGTGGGCCCCCGGGAAACCACGCAGAGCTGCCCGTTATATGACATTACCACAGGAGAGAGGGGATGGGCGATCCCGGACTTTACGCTTTATTATTATACCTGTATTTTGTCAAATATGCGTATTTTATTAACGGGAGAGGAATAGGGTAATACAGCTGAGGCTCCCTCAATTTATCGGATGATTCTAGGTCCAGAAGTGAATCATTGTCTGTTTAAGAGAATTGACGGCAGTTATTATAAAAGAACTTGTTTTAAAGTGTTGGAAACCGCCTTTAAAGTCTGGAATACAATTCGTATGAAATTTCATATACCAGGGCTAACAATTTATACACCTATGAATGCGGCAGGATTACTCCCGTCGATATTTTGGGATCATGTGGCAACACAGTGGGGCCTAAAAGGGATTACTATACTGGGGGATTTATATCAGGCTGGGGGATTAGTCTGGCCTTTTCATCTTTGGTCGATAAATTTCATCTGTCAAAAAATAACTTTTTCAAATATTTGCAATTACGAGACTTTTTAAGTAAGAACGTTAATAATATGGTGCCTTATCAGATAGTCGAAGCTATCAGGTGTCAGGGGAAAATTGGCTCTTTATATAAAATATTGCTAAATGTGAACCCAGATGATCTAGATAAACATAATGCTAAATGGGTCGATTTGCTAGGAGATAGTTCAGTTTCGGTTGAAAAATCAATTGATATGGCAGGGGAAATACTCCTTGTCGTCAACCTAAAAGCACAACATTACAAAACACTTTTCAATCTCTACCACACTCCAGCAAAAATGTTAAAATGGGGGGTGAGCATAATGGAAAATGTTTTCGCTGTCGTGGGGATAATGCCGATATACTCCATATTTTCTATTCATGTTCAAATCTGTCTTCTTTAATAAATGACATGGAGAGATATCTGACTGAAATAACGGGGACACCTATAAGACTCTCGGCCTCTATGATGCTGCTAGGCATTGGTGAGGAGGCCACCCGGGGCAGATCAATGTTTAAATTCCGTTATTTGATCTTTATGGCCACAGCAGTTGCCCGACTATCTATAGCCTCAGCCTGGTTACAACCGCAGGCTCCATCCTTTGAATTTTGGCGGGCGAATTTAGCCTGTACTCCGTCAAAGGGCCAAGAAAATGGAAAATTGGTCTCTTGGTTTGGGGAGCACTGATTGATTATATGAGGGACCCTGGAGAGCTCTGAATTAGTAATATGTATGTAAAACACAGAATTATAAGTCAGGGCTCTGTCTTCTCCCCTTTTTTCTTTTTTTTCCCTTCTCTTTTTTTTGGGCTGTATTGGAACTAGTTGATTAGTCAAGTAGGATAAAATGGTTATATATATATTTGTTTTTTTTTTGTTTTTTTAAATATACTTTGTATTATGAGCCATGTAACCGTTATATATATTTATGATTTATTTTCTGTGGATTATTTCAATAATAATTTTTTTTTTTTATAATTATATTTTTTGCACTTTTCATAAGACGAATTCATAGTGAGAAGCAAGAAGGCAACGCAAAGCTGAAAGACTCTCAACTTCTGTAGCAGCCCAACAACACCAAAGCAGAGAGTCCATTCAAAAGTCCAATCTCAACTTCAAGAATTTGCTCCACAGTTTTCCCTGATGGCATCATACTGCATGGGTTGTGGAGTTGAAGTGAGTACTGGAGAGCAGTCCATAACGGCCCTTCGCAATGCTGCAAAGAATAATAAATGTTGATTTTTTTTTATTTTTGGCCCTTCATAGTTTTTCCACATTATTATCTTACAAAAAGGGTATCTAATATCTAATATCTAATTTATTGTAACACTACTAACATATAACTCGCCGTATAGACAAGTCAAACCATCCCTCTACAAATAAATACACAGGTAGCTTTTGCCAGGTATCATGATTTACTTTTTCAATTTTTAAATATGTCAACAGTCTGTGTTTAAATCTTCTAGTAAGTGCATTGACAACATATACAAACATACTCTGTTTTTTAGACATCACTGTGTTAAATTTTGTAATCTCTTCTTTAAAACTCTCAACTGTAATATTTGTGTCTTATTCTGCATCTCCTCCTCCTAACAAACTCTTCATTTTCTCTAGAATCCTGCTCAGGACCAAAGAAATGAGACTGCACATCACCACAAACCTTTTCTACGTCTGCCACACTACCATGCAAAAGTGCTTTATTAAGTTCTCCTAAAAACAAAGCAGGAGTTTTCACATAATACAGTCTCCTACGTAAAGTTTGCATTGTTGAGTCGTATAACTTATTTTGTGTTTTAAACTTCGCCTTGGAAAGATACGTAAGAATTATCATTGGATTGCAATAACTTCTTCTACATTTCTAGGTACCATCAACTCTTTTGCTATAGGACTACCATTCTTCATTTCATAACATCGTACTCTAATCAATAGCATTAACTAATCTGTTATCCTGGAGATAGCTTTCTTCATTAAAGAAAGGCTCTGTACAAGAAGTATGTATCCATTCTCCACTAAAAACTGTACAACAGTTACTTCGATTCACTAATCTTTTCTTCTGGTTTCATCTCCTCATGCACAACTTTATCTTGTCAAGAGTCTTCATTCTATTTAAAATTAAAATTAAAAGCTTCCTCTTCAAAGCAAAGGCCTTATCAACTACTCTCACAACTCGTTCTTTCTGTTTCACTGCATCTCTCCTTCTTCTACACTTTTTAAAATGTATCACTAATATTACAATTTACTACAGTGGTACTCTCTACATAGTTAGATGACTGCATGAGTAGAGCCTGAGTGTCTCATCAGTGCACGCATGTGCCTCTGTATTTCAATGACTGCATAGGTTATAAGTGGGTGTTTAGATGGCTGCATAGGTTCTACGCAAATGTTATAATTATTGCATAGTTACAGCCTTGTTAATTGCATAAGTCAATAGTTAATACCTAGGTGATTGAATGAATGTATGGGTAGTGCCTGCATAGTTAAATGACTACATAATTTCGGCCTGATTGCAAGAGTACATGTGTAGTGTCTGGGTAATTGAATAACTCCATGGACAGTGAATCACTGATTTGATGACAGCCTGAGTAGTGGCTGGGTGATTGCATGAGTGCCTGAATACTGCCTGACTGACTGTGAAAGTACCTTCTTTGATGTTAGATACATAACAGTTGTCACTATATCTCTGACTCATTGGTTATCTCCTTCTGTCAGTATCAAAACTACTTGTTTTATTGTATATATGCTTTTCTTCTGAGCTATGTGTGAGTGAAATCTAGGTATCACACTTGATATATAATTGCATTCATGGCTCTCTAGAAACATACACTTCTTTGTGACTGAGCGTGCACATGCATCAGTACGTTTCTAAAATGGAAAACAACATTTAAAAAATTTTCAAAGCAAAAAACCTTTTGCGAATGGCATACCTACATACTTTCTCAAATACTTCTGCTGCTTCTAAAACATATCTCAAAAAAATGTTTCACTCAAAATGAAGCTAGCACAAGAACTCTCGAGGCATTCTGCACTATTAAGTAAGGGTGGGCGTAGCAGGTGTATTTCCACGGAGTTTGAAAAAAACTCTGTGGGAATACACTACGCTCCCTCCCCCCTCCCAAATTAATAAGCAAGATGCACAACGTAGTGTTTTTTCATAGCAGAAGGGGGACGGCAAGGATGGCGAGGAGCAGGAAGGAGAGCAGCCAGGCATAGGAGGAGGCAGCCACACAGGTAAGTGCCTTCTTTTTTATATTTTTATTAACTTGGGAGGGTGGATGGACTGGCTAACTCCGCTCCGCCACGGAGGGGAGTTTTTGCCTAAACTCCGCGTTTGGAATGGAGCGCGGAGTAGGCAAAAATTCGCAAACTCCGTTGACGGAGCGGAGTTACCCGCCCGGGGTTACTATTAATCCTTCTCAATTTTAAACAAACCTTGTTTAAAGAAAAACACTACTGTCACCATGTACATGAAATTTTCATCAGCCTTACTGAACATAGATCACCATGTAAACATATATGCGATTTCTTAAAAGATGTACACCTTCAAGCCATCTTCCCAAAAATATATGCCTCTCTGCATCTTTAAATAAAATCAAAAGTCCCACCGTATATATAGCTATGTGCAAGCACAAAAACCATATCTCACCATCTAAGCAGCTGCAAAGCAGTCATATAAGTTATAAACCACATTGACAAACACTTCCCAATTCATACCTAACAAGTATTACATCTTTCTAATTCATACACAGGCAGACAACATGTTCTCATCTTTTATTTCTCGCTACACGATTGCTGTTTAATAATGTTACAAAAAGTACAACAACTCCCAGAATACAAATCACAGATGTATCTATTCTGCACATGATGTTTAGACATTTAAAACATTCTTAGTTCCTTATTGCAACTTTCCACAAGACTATACTGTTATCTATCAATAAAATACACAATGTAATAAAGAGGCACTAATTCATTTTTCTGTTACTTCCAAAAACATTCATCACTAACCTCTTAAACATATACCTTCTAATAAATACAGTTCATCTCATATATTTTTCACATCACTGTGATACTCCTTTTAATCAAACTCCCATATACATCTTTATTTATAATGTACATTTTTAAAATAATTACAAAGTTATATATATACCAGTGAATTGAGTTTGTGGATTATATTGTTGTTTTAGCTCTTTCTGGATAGTTTTGACACTGTTAAGATTTGTAAAAACTAAGCACAAGAATGGTACACCACTCTCATACAAAGCAACTCTAAAATGGCAACCTCTTCTACTTTCCATTCTATCATCATGACAAAAGCAGCAAATGAAATAATGTCTTTTATTTTAGACTACTGCTTCTCCACTTGTAAATGGTTAGCATCTGTGAACCCATTCCCTCTCTTTCAAAATGAGGTTCCTGTCAGCGCCTTTTTGCAATGTATTCGCGATGATCGTGGAGTAATCGCAAAAAGAAACGGGAGTCCAAACCTATATTTAGCTTTAGGGTTTTTTTTATTTAAATACAGCACAACAGTTTTTTACAAAGTCCTGAGTTAGAAAGTAAAACTTACCATCACTTACATTGTGTCATCACTCTTCAACTTTCAAAAACTGTTCCGTCTCTTTAACACCCTTCCCCCCCAATAGACTCTTAGCTCAGTAGTTACAAGTTCACAGTACATTCTAGAAGGAGCATGCTGTTTCCAAATAAGATACAGCAGGTGTGCTTTACTCCACAGATTCAAAATCATATTGTTGTCTGTATTTCATTTCTTTTCTTAAACAACAGCCAATAATAAGACTTCTTGCTAAGGCATCCAACACACTACCTCATTTTATTCACTTTCATGCTGATAGCATCCAATGAAATATCTATTTTTTTTTTTAAACACCCCCATTTTAAACAACCCCATTTTAACTGATTTTCCTTTGGGAAACTATCTCATTCAGCTCCAGCCTTCTCCTCACTGGATTGTGGGCCACAGCTATATCTATTGGGCTAAAGAGGCTGCAAAATAGAGAGGTATTGACAGGGACTTGGGTTTGCCAAATGTGCAGTACTTGGTTTGGCCAGAGAGGGTTAAAGGTTCATCAGTTGCTGGCTTTGGTTAAATCCATTGTGGATTCCTAAGCTCTTCATCTCATGGTTGTACACTGTGGTGGCAATGCCTTAGGCACATTGACTGGGGTAGGGCTGGAAATCCTAATGAAACAAACCTTTATAGAACTGATGTCTCTTTTCCCTCACACAGCCTTGGTGTACTCTAATATATGCCAAAGACAGAAATGGAAGTGGCCAAATCAATTCTGTCCACAGATTGACAAAACCAGGAAACATGTTAATAAAATTGAGACCATCGCATGGGCTGTGTCTATAACAACAATGTGCGTTTTGACATGCATGGAATTTATAGAAATGATGGAGTGCACTTTACAGTTGAAGGCAACAGGGTGTTTCTAAGTAACATGAAACTCTGCATCCGGTCTTATGTATAGCAGCCATATACACACAACCAACACAATAGCTCTTGTCAAAGCCACCCTAGTACCCGAAATATTGTAAAGTTTTTTTCTAAAGGGTTTTTTGCTTTAGTTTTTGACACTCTTTGCAACAATGTCACGATCCCCCCAGACACGTCGCAAAAATGGAAAACAAAAGCAGATTTTTAATGGCCACCAATGCATCCAAAAGTAATACGTAAAAAATTCCATTCTGAACACTGCACTACACATATTACTATATACATACTTCTTTCACAGTATGTTTAAACTCACATTTTTACACTAAGTTTTTATAAAAACCATCTTTCAGACCTATTTTCTGTTTTCGCGGTTATTCAGGATGTCACAATGACTTCGTTAACCGCAACGATCACGCCTTTTCCATAAAGTGAAAACACATATATGCAAACACACTAGAATATTTTACACACTAGAGGTTTATTACTGTACATTTCAAACTCATGTTTTTCTAGTGTATTTCTAGAACAACCATCTCTAAAACCTATATTCCATTTTCGCGGTGAGGCCAGAGATCGCAATGACGTCTGTAATCGTGATCCCGCGGTTACGTCATGAACACAGGAAGCAAAAGCAGGAATACAATAGCCACCACCACTTAAAAAAATTATAACTATATAATCAATTGTAACCATCACAGTAGATAAATCACTATATAAATAACTCCATAAAAACATTTATCAATATCTCAATATCTCTATACCAATGCATATTAATGATTCATTGATATATTTTTTTATGTTTCCACCAATATTCGCAACGACGTTGATAGTCACGATGTCCCCATGATGGTACATGGGGGGGGCCGTGCTGGCGGTCGTGGTGTCATCACGAAAATCGCGAGCGATTAAAAAAATTAATTTTGGACACATAACTTGTATCACTAAAACCCACATTTCTCAACCATGGGGTCAGAGTATCTCTACCCCGGCCCCTTATCTGGGCTTTCACACAGATTTTCAGCCCCGGGAACCATTCCTGATAGATAAAATGGCAGCAGCAACTTTTTTATTCAGATTGGGTCCAGCCAATCAGAGCATTCCTGTTAGCGCGTGCAATCGCGATTCATCGCAAAACCAACATGAAAGATATGCGCCCAGAGATATCAATATCATTTTAAACTTACATTTCTCAACAACTACTGAACGGATTTACGCCAAATAGTCAAAAGGCACTTCCTTGAACCAACATCTACCTCCCTGCCATATTTGGTGTAAGTCTGTTCAGTGGTTCGGGCTGTAGGTGTGGCTAAAGATTCCTATGGGAATTAACACTACAAACGCAACCTTATTTCACTCCCCAAATTCTTGGTCCCCACAGCACAGATCACCTCTAAACTTTCCATAACAATAGTACCCACCGTGACACATTTCTGGGCAAATTTCATGCAGGTTGGTCAAACAACGCCAAAGTTATAGCCAAGTCAAAAAATGTTTATCCTGTGGAAACTGGGTCCTAAATATAACTACCTACTGGACGACCGCCGGTAGGTAATATATATATATATATATATATATATATATATATATATATATATATTTATATATATATAGTTGTATACACTGTTTATGGAGGTGCATGAGTTATAATAATTTGAAAGTGTTGCATTCATTATAAATTAAAGCTAGAAGTATAAGTTAACAATTTTTCATTTTTGTGTAGTTTAAGTTTGGTTTATAGTTAAAGAATAAATAGAGTTATATTAATAGAAAGGTGGTGTATAATATATACATTTAAGGTATAACTATAGCTTAAGAATTTGCGATGTTTGTGAATTTTAAATTGCGTTTGTATAGAAAGCATAAGTAAAGTTTTCCTAACTATAACAATAGTTTAATATTTGGCTTTTAAATTTCAATATCAATGATTTTTTATTTTTAATAAAAATGTGTTCCAAATTGTAGACTTTACTGTCATCGAATGGAGTGCCATTAAGTGGACTGTGATACAGTAGAGTGGAGGACAGTGCCATACAGTGTACTGTCGTAAACTGCACTGTCATAGAGTGGAATAGAGTAGACTGGAGTCAGTGGTGTAACATTAGCCCCCGCAGCCCACACAGTGCAGGGGGCCCTAGCTCCAGGGAACCCTATCTGGCACTGTGCACGGGTGGCAGGACCCTGGCCTGAGAGCTCTTCACTGGGTCCAGCTAGGGGTCCCTCATTGTACTTTGCAGGGGGGGGCCCTCAAGTTTCGTTATGCCACAGAGTGTAGTGTGGCTCAATGGAGAATCATAGAGTGGAACAGTGTATAGTGGCGTGGTGCAGAGTGAAGTGGTGTAGAGTAGTGTGGGGTACAGTGGAGTGGGGTACAGTGGAGTGGTGTAGAGAGGAGTGGAGTAGAGTCAAGTGGAGTAGAGTAGAGTAGAGTAGAGTAGAGTAGAGTAGAGTAGAGTAGAGTAGAGTAGAGCAGAGTAGAGTAGGGTAGGGTAGGGTAGAGTAGAGTAGTATTGAGTAGAGTAGAGTAGAGTAGAGTAGAGTAGAGTAGAGTAGAGTAGAGTAGAGTAGAGTAGAGTAGAGTGGAGTAGAGTGGAATAGAGTGGAGTGGTGTGGTGTAGCATACAGTGGAGTAAATTGTTATATAGTGCAGTGGCTTGTTCTATAGTACAGTGGCGTGGAGTGCACTAGAGTGGACAGGTGTAGTGTAGAGGTGAGTAAAGTGTTATAAATTGGAGTGGTGTCTTGTACAGTAGAGTAGAATGGTGTGTTCTAGAATGTTGAAAAATGTCGTAGAGTGGGGCAGAGAGCTGTGCACTGCAGTGTAGGGGCAAAGAGTGGAGAAGAGGGTTGCACAGTGTGGTGTAGAGGCATACAGTGGAGTACAATGTTGTACAGTGGCACACAGTCTAGTAGAGTCTTGCAGAGTGGAGTTGCAGAGTGGGGTAGAGTGGGGTGTTGTAGAGTGGATTGTTGTGCAATGCCATAGATTGAGGTAAAGTGTAGTGCAGTGGAGTAAAGTGGAGTGGAGTCCAGTGGAGTGGCATAGCATAGAGTGGAGTAGCGTGTTCTAGACTACAGTGGTATGAAGTTGAGTGGAGTGCAAAAGTATAGTATACAGTGGAGTAAAGTGTTGTAGAGACAAGTGGTGTATAGTACACTGGAGAGGAGTGGAGTGGAGTGGTATGTTGGTGAGTGTTGGAAAGTATCATAGAATGGAGTAGAGTAGAGTGTCACAGAGTGGATTAAAGTCTTATAGAGTGGAGTGGCATTGAGTAGAGTAGAGTGCAGTACAGTATGGTAGAGTAGAGTGGTATAGACTGTCAAACAGTTCAGTGGCATAGAGTGCAGTAGCAGAGTACACTGCAGTGCAGTGGAGTAGTGTCTCATAGAATAGAGTATATTAACTGGGGTGGAGTGGTGTAAAGGGAGTTGCGTAGAGTGTTGTAGAGTGGAGTGCAGTATCAGAAAGTGCTATAGAGTGAGTAGAGTGCGGTACAGTGGCATTGTTAAGAGTTTATTGTTGTACAGTGTGGTGCTATACAGTGGAGTTAAGGGTGATACAGTAGAGGGGCATGGACTGTTGTTGAGATGAGTATAGTGTTGTTGATTGGTGTAGTTGGGTAGAGTTCAGTGGCATCGAATGGAGTGGTGTACATTGGAGTAGTGTACAGTGGAGTGGCGTACAGTATAATAACATACAGTGGAGTATCGTATAGTGAAGTGGCATAGGTTGGAATAGCATGGAGAGGATTGGGGTAAAGTGGAGTTACGTACAGTGGAATAGCATAGAATAGAGCACAGTGTCGCCGAATGGAGTGGTGTGCAGTGGAGTGTTGTTGACTGAACTGGCATAGAGTGGAGTGGCATACAGTGAAATAGCATACAGTAAGCTAGCATACACTGAAATAGCGTACAGTGAAGAAGCATAGACTGGAGTGGCAGAGAGTGGCATGGTGTACACTAGTGTAGCTTAAACTGGAGTGATGTTGATTGGAATAGCGTAGAGTGCAGTGGCACAGAGTGCAATGGCATACAGTGGAGTGGCGTAAAGTGGAGGGGGTTCAGTGGAGTGGGGAAGTGTAGGATGGCATACAGTAGAACAGCATAGAGTTGAGTGGTGTATAATGTAGTTGCATACAGTGAAATACCGTGTGGAGTGGTGTACAGTGGAGTGGGGTACAGTGGTGAAGCGTACAGTGGGATAGCGTAGACTGGAGTAGCATACAGTGGAGTGGCATAGAGTCAAATAGAGTATGGTTAAGTGGCATAGAGTGTAGTTGCGTACAGTGAAATAGTGTATAGTGGAGTGGCATAGAATGGAGTGGGGTACAGTGGAGTGCCATACAGTGGAGTAGTGTACAGTAGAATGGCGTACAGTGGTGTGACAAAGAGTGGAGTGGTATAGAGTGGAGTGTGGTAGAGTGTAATAGATTAGAGTGGAGTAGCGCAGAGTGCAGTGGCGTAGAGTGGAGCATCATATACTGGAGTGAGGTACAGGGCGGAGTGTCATAGAGTAGAGCAGCTTAAAGTGCAATCGTGTATAGTGGAGTGGAATAAAGTGGAGTGGCATGGCGTAGAGTGGAGTGGCATAGAATGGAGTAGTGTACAGTGGAGTGAAGTAAACTAGAGTGGCATAGGGTGGTGTAGCATACAGTGGAGTGACATACAAAGGAATAGTGTATAGTAGAGTGGCATACAGTGGAGTGGCATTGAATGGAGTGGCATAGAGTGGAATAGCATAGAGTGGAGTGCATTCAGTGGATTTGCGTGTAGTGGAATAGTGTAAAGTGAATTGACGTACAGTGGAATAACGTACAGTGTAGTGGTATACAAGACAGTTGAGTGGTGTGCGGTAGTGTAACTAGCATGGAGCTGACTAGCAAAGAGTAGAGTGGTGTACAGTTGAATAGCATAGAGTGGAGTGGCGTACAGTTGCCTGAAATATATTGGAATAGAGTTCCCTGGAGTGGGGTAGAGTGAAGTGACATATAGTGGTGTGGTGTAGAGTGGAATAGCGTAGAGTGGAATGGCATACAATGGAGTAGCATACAGTGGAGTGGTGTAGAGTAGAGTGAGGTACAGTGCAGTGACCAAGAGTGCAGTGTTGCAGAGTAGAATACTGTAGAGAGGAGTGTTGTAGAGTGGACCAGAGTAGCGTATAGTGCGGTAGACTGTAATGGTGTACAGTATAAAAGCATATTGTGGGGTGGTGTAGAGTGAATTATTTTAGAGTGGAGTGGCATACAGTGAATAGCATAGAGTGTACTGGCATAGAGTGGAGTAGCATACAGTGGAATGGTGTAGAGTGGATTAACATTGAGTTCACTGGCATACAGGTAGGTATAGTTAGGTGTGTTTCCATAGGAAATGCTTTTTTTGATTTGCTAATAATGTATTTTTTGTGATCTTAAAAAAAAGAATTCAAACAAAGTTTATTTGAATTGATTTGCTAATAACGTTGGCTCCATGTGATGAATCTGCATGAAAAGGATCTATTTTGTGCCTAGTTCCTTCATGGAAAACTTTCGAGGGTGATGTGTCAAGTGGGGGCTGAGAAAAAGGGGGGTCCCAAAATGCTAAATCTCCATGCATTTGCCATAGAACTTTTTGGAACGCGATATCACAATTACTGCTGAACAGAACTACACAAAATCTGATAAGAAGCTATATCTACAAGGTAGCTCTCTACTATGCTTTAACCTTCATTTTTTTTCATTGAATTTGTATGTTTTTTTATTTTTATTAAAACATAACACAAACTAAATCCATCATTATTTTTCTTTTTATGTGTTTTCAGACACAGTTACCTTTGCTATTACATGACTATGTCATCATTTAGAACATTTACATTTCAAGGTGATCATGTGGTAAGTAGTCATCATAAAGCACTGGGGAAAAACAAATCAATTGGATTGTGATAACACCCCATAGATGCTGTGCATGTCTACGGGAATGACAAAATACCTGCAGGTCATTCTTCTACTAGGTTGAAGTGTGCTGAAAAAAGGCGTCATAAGCAGATAGAACTATTATGAAAGTGTTTCCCTTCGACTGGATAAAATCCAAACTTTTGCTATATGGATGCTTAATTATCAACACAAGAACAACAGATATAACTTCACTGTAAAAAAATGACCAATTATGCTCCAACCATAATATTTAGAATCTCAGAAATATTTGATAAAATACACATATGATACTTGTGACATTTGTTAATATAGTTTATCATCCATTGGACCAGATACATCATCAACATTTAGTCCAAAAATAACATAGAAAACTCAATCTAAAATGTTATTGTGTTGACACAGTGTTTTGGTGGCTCCTTGTCTTTTATCCCACTCTTCAGGACCGATAACTGAATTAAATCTAGGAGAAAACATAAAATATATATCTCCATAAAGACAATTGTTAAACAGATTATCTAAACACATACAGTTGGCCACACAATGTTGTTCTTATTATAATTCTTTTATACATACCACTTATTAAAACAAAAAGACATGATTATTAACATGGTGTATATTTATACATATCATAGACATGATTTTTTAATATATTATTCTTTACCATGTCTAATTTCATATACGTTTAATTAGTGTGCTTATGGTATATTGTTGCCATGAGTATCAAATAAAAAGATCCTAAAGGACATCCTTAATTTCCTTCCTTTATATTTTAACTTGTAATCACAGTGTTTTTACCCATTGATATTCTCCAGGATTTTATAAGATGTATATTGAAGGTGCCTTGCTTTTATTGTCCTTCGCCAATAATAGTACGAACAGTCTGTTTCTTTACCAATGCAATAAGAAACTGTAGGAATTAAAGGCTTTTTTCATTCTTTTATGACAATAATAATTTATTATGAATCCATATATGTTACTCAAGGTTTCCCTAATATTTAAGACTTTGCAGCTCAAATTTCACATGGATATACCAACTATGGCAAGTCTACTGTTCCTTTCCTGCCCAGAGCAAGACTACCGCTATGATATTGCAGATCTCAGCATTCAATAAATTGCTTCTTAAAGCAACATTTTCAATTACCTGCACAGTGTAAAAATCCATTTTGTAACTCAACTTATATTACATAAAGTCAGTTTTTAATGTGCTCTATACCTAGGAGGCACTATAAATGTTCCTATGTCTAGCTTATCACTAAAGATCTCACCAGTCTGTTTGGCACGGTCAACACAGTTTGTTGTATTTGCTTTTTTATGAACCCACACAGGTCTTGCAGGCTGGCAATACGGTGGCCCGTATTTCTAAAAACACATATAGGCATGTTTATGTTAAGAGCTACTATTTGGATATCATTTTTGCTTAATTAAAGCTCACCTTGTTAAAATCAGGGTCCAGCATGAACACAAACCGGTGTTCATTGGTTTGAAAAACCGGGACCTATTGCTATCCTTGATTTATACAGAAAGATGGTTTCCCATTGGTCCCTTAAGTAACCAGTTCTTACCCTTACCTACCTTTAGTTGAGATAAAGGTCAAGGAGTCACCAAAACGCTGCATTGACACAATAACTTTTTAAATTTTGATTGCATACAGTTGACTTCTATATTATTTTTGGACCAAATGTTTTTGATGATCTATCTGGTCCAATGGATGATAATCTACATTAACAAATGTCACTAGATTTGTATTCGTATTTTATTAAACATTTATGAAATTTTAAATATTGTGATTGGGGCATAATTGGTTCTTTTTTTACATCGAAGTTTTATCTTGTTCTTGTGTTGATAATTAAGCATCCACATAGTGAAAGATTAGATTTTAACAATAAGTGCAGGGGAAAAATGTATGTACTGGTTTAGCTGAACCCTATCCACTGTCCCTTTATAAAAGGGGTTAATCTCCAAATTGTTGATGTCGTAAGCAGAAAGAACATCTTTGAATCATAAAAATGACATATTTGGCTACCATTGTTAAACTAAGTCTGGAGATAAGTTCTTATTCACATTTTGGACATAAATTGTATGCCACAGCTTTAGATTTTACATTGTTCAATGGAATAGATTTGCAATCGGGTATTGGAAGACATAAAACTCTTTCCAATTTTGTAACAGTGGTGCTTGAGTGTAGTCTTTTTAAGCATTCATCTTCCCAAGAGTAGCTTTTAATGAACAGGTCATAACTCAGCTGAGGTTCAATAGCTATTATTCCTAGAACTGCCACAAAGATCCATATAGAAATGTACCTGTTTTATTTAGAAACATATTTAGATGGAGCTGATGAGGTATCATTTTCAATTTCTCCACTACTTCTTTCAAGAAGAAATAGAGCCATATTGCTTTCCAACAGTTGTATGCCTATCTATGGTTGTTGCTGGTATTCAGTAGTACTGGGCTGTGTTTATAGCCCAGTTGGAGTTATCTTCCAACAGTCAGCCGAGTGTCTATGGTTGTTGGTGGTATTTAGTAGCATTGGGCTGTTTGTATAGCCCACTTGGTGTTATTGACTAATCACATAAGGCTTTACTTCTTATTTTTATTCCTACAACCAGATTTAAATTAAAAAAACAAAGGTTGTTTTAAGAGCAACTGCCTATCTTGAATTTGTCATAAATATTTTTTGTGGTATTTCCTAGATACTTTCGTGATAGTTCGGGATAGTTCCGGTGTACTTTAGCTTTTGTTAAATAGCATTTCATTGGCTTACAGCTCTGTCTATTGTAGAAAACAGGAAATGTATACCCTTTTTCCCCATTTCCAGTGAGATCTTCAAAAATGAAGGTTGCACTGTTTCCCAGAGGGAAAATTATGTTCTTGCAAGCCTCTTTTCAGATTTTGCTGAACTGTAATGGCTGGCCAACAAGATCCTGTCCTGTGCAGGACGAAGCTCAAGGATTCTGTTGGGTGGGAGATTTTCTCCTTGCCAGCTGGAGGGAAGAATGTCAATCTGAAACTGGTAAGCTACTCATTTGATACAACAGGAATGAAGAAACACCGGCAGGTGATGCATTCAACCAGGTTGGAGCGGACAAAAAGAAGGCATCAGAAAGAGCTGGAAGAGGCAGAAGCAGGAACATCGGCAGCGGCCACTTCTTTGGCTACTGCAAGACCTTCAACTTCTTCTGCATCAGTAGGACCACCAGCACCACCCCTCCATCTGTCCCACTAGAACCACCTTCGACTTCTTCAGATCTATCACCACCTCCACCACCACCAACTGTATCTGTCATGGAATCACTCCCTGCTCCTGGTATAGAGGTGCCAGTCAATTTGTTGAGGCAGAATAGAAAATTGAAGAGCAGCATGTCATTACTGCAACATACTGTCTCCTGTGCTACCCTGTGATTGATGTGAGAGAGAGAGAGATGTCATCATACCCCCGGAAGCTTTGTCATGGATCCCCAGTGTCCTCCCCAACAGTCTTAGCTTTTTTCTTTGGCCTTTGTTGTCCTCTTTTCTAATAACTGTTTTTTTGGTGGTTGGTCATGTTGACCTTTGAAAAACAACACCCCAAAAAGATTTTAGGAAAAAAAGAAAAAATAAGAAGCTATTTTCAAAACTAACCGAAAATCTAAAACATTAAAGAGCTTGTACCAATATTAACCATATTTTTTCAGGTATCAGAAATATAACATTGACCTCATGGGAACAGTCCAGCCCAAACTGCCTACCCGGGTCCTCCCAGGACCGAAAATAAGCATCCTGGGACCGGTTTCGGGGTATCACCCCTCACCAGCCAGACTAGCTTGAGTCCAGTGGCACAGCAATCAAGGGACACACGCCTGGGCACACCCATCCCACTTAGGGAAAAAAATGCTGCAGCAACAAATGATGGATGGAATGTTGAATAAATCAAACATTCACCCCTAGTCAAGAGATCTGGGTTAAATCCATCATTCTTTTGCTCAATAGGCCACCCCAGTTTGGGCCCAGCCATAGACAAATCAGTCTTGACCCTGCTCCTCATGGGAACAGTCCAAGCTGGGTCCTCCCTGGATGAATGGCATATCGTAGAGTAGAGTGGAGTGGCATGTCGTATTGCATGTTGTAGAGTGGAGTACAGTGGAGTAAAGTGCCATAGATTGGAGGGACGTAGACTGGAGTAGAGTGTTGTAGACTGGAATGTCATGGGGTGGAGTGGAGTGTCATTCATTGGAGCGGAATGGTGTATCATACTGTGGAGTGGAGTGGCATGTCATAGAGTGGTGCAGAGTGGAGCAAAGTGTCATAGAATTGAGGGACATAGAGTGGAGTACTGTGTTGTAGAGTGGAGTGTTGTATACTAGTGTGCTGTTTCATAAAGTGGCCTAGAGTGTCATAGACTGGAGTGCTGTATTGAAGAGTGGAGAGGAGTGTTATTTCGTAGATTGTCGTGGAGTAGAGTGGCTTTTAGAAATGTGGGTCTCTAGTTGGCAGAGGTAGGTACCTTTGTCCAAGTAGGAACCCTTCTTCCTAGTCAGGGTAAGGGAGTTACACTCCTGAAATAATCCCTGCTTACCCCCTTGGTAGGTTGGTACGAGTAGTCAGTATTATCTCTGAGGCAGTGTGTAAAGCATTTGCACATAACCAACAGTAATACAGTGAAAACACTACAAAGGTACACCACACCAGTTTAGAAAAATATCCAATATTTTTATATACCCAAAACAAGCCAAAACAACAAAAATCCAACATACAGTACTTAAAAATATGCATTTTGCAAGAATACTTTAAAATTGCAGTTCCTTGAAGTCGGAAGCTCCGTCCAGTGGTACCGCTGTACTGAAAACAACAGAATCCAACAGTTCCGTCTGACCGCATCAGTCGGGGTGTCAGCAGACTCATAAACAGTACCTTTTGTGTTGCGGCCGACACTTTGGTGCTGGCCGGTCGTGGCAACCGTCGCGGTTGCGGGTTGAAGTGGAGCGGAGCGGTGCGGCGTGCGGTGCCCTCAAGTCGGGGTCAGGCAGCAGCTCGGTGATGGTTGTTCAGCGGTGTCAGTGAGACCAGGGCTGAAGGGCAGAGTGAAGGCAGTGCTTGATGCAGTGCTGACAGATCACAGTGCAAGCGACAGAGCCGGTTGCGGGGAGCTGCCGTCGGTCGGTCCGGACTGCTGTGTGGGAAAGGGCATTGCGTCGTGAGACTTACAAGCGGTGCCCCCAAGCCACAATGTGGTCATGGAAGTCACGTTCAGCTCGCAGCGATGGCATTGGTGAGTCCGGGGTGGCGCAGTAAAGCGAGGCGGTGTGGAGTGCGGTGCTCACAGGTCACGGTGCAAGCAGCGGATCAGTGGTGGCGATGGCGGTGCAAGATGTGGACAGTGCCCTCTGCGGTGCCTCCAGGACACAGAGCTAGCAACGGACTCGGTGACGGAGTCGGCGGCTTTCCCTCCTCTGTGGCAACTGAAACCACGGTTCCAGAGGCGGTACCCAGAGGTCGGTGAAGTCTTTGCAGTCCCTGAGACTTCAAAACAGGAGGTAAGCTCTATTTCAAGCCCTTGGAGATACTCAGCACAAGTTCAGAAAGTTCAGTCCAGTCCTTTCACTGCCCAAGGCAGAAGCAGCAACTGCAGGCCAACCCAACAAAGCAACAACACAGCAAAGGGGCAGTACTCCTCCCAGCAGTTCTTCCAGCTCTTCTTCTTGGCAGGTTGCTTGATTCCAGTGAGTTCTCTGAATTCTTTTATCTCCCTGAGACTTCCAACAGGAGGCAAGCTGTAATTCAAGCCCTTGGAGAAAACTCTAACAGTAGGATGATGAAAGTGCAATCCAGTACTTTCCCTGCCCAAGACAGGAGCAGCACACAGCAGGCCAACACAGCAGAGCACCCAGCAAAGTGGCAGTTCCTCCTGACAGCTTTTCCAGCTCTTCTTCCTGGCAGGTTCCTTAGTTCAGCAGTAATCTAAAGTTCTGGGGTCTGGGTCCCAATATTTATACCACATTTTCCTTTGTTCTCTTGTGGCAAAAGTCTCTCAGCTCAGTCCAAACCAGTTCTGTCCTCTCTGGCCCAGCTTCCCGGCAGGAGGGGAGACAGCATTGTTCAAGGCAGACAGGGCCTATTCAGGTGCAAGGGAAATCTCCTCCCATCACTCTACAGGCAGACCAGGACTATTCAGGTGCAAGGGAAAACTCCTTCCACTACTCTGAATGCAGCCCTGGTCTATTCAACCCAGCCCTGACTCATTCAGGAAAGGTAGGACACACACCAACCGCCCCCCAGTGGCTGTCTAAGAGAATGCACATCCCCAGCCCCTGTCACTCCAAAGCCAGACTCGATCCACAAACCAGCAGAGGCACACAGGATGGCTAAGCAAGAAAATACCCACTTTCTAAAAGTGGCATTTTCAAACACAGAACATAAAAATCATCTTTACTAAAATATGCTTTTTTACATTCTGAGTTCAGGCATATTAAACTCCATTTCCTTATCTTGTCCCAATGGAAAGTTATGTTTATAAAATGATATAAGAAAACTCCCATTCTATCCTGAGGGACTCTCCATAGTGAAAAACGAAATACACTGTAATTCACTACCAGGACATGTCACACACACCAGTGCATGTCCTACCTTTAACATACACAGCACCCTGCCCACAGGGTTACCTTGGCCCTACCTTAGGGGTGACATATGTAAGAAAAGGGAAGATTAGGGTCTGGCAAGTGGGTGCACTTGCCAAATCAACATGGCAGTCAACTGCGTGCAGACACTGCAGTGGCAGGTCTGAGAACCCTTTGAAAGGCTGCTTGTGTGGGTGGCACAATCTGTGCTGCAGGCCCACTAGCAGCATTCGATTTACAGACCCTGGACACACACAGTGCACTGTACTAGGGACTTAAAGGTAAATCAAATAGCTAATCATGGAAACACCAATCCATAAACACAATTTACATGGAGAGCATATGCACTTTAGCACTGAATAGCAGTGGGAAAGTGCCCAGAGTTCTAAAACTAACAAAAACAGGGTCAAAAACAGGAGGCCAAAAAGCAAAACGTCTGGGGTAAACCCGCTGAAAAAGCCGGGTCTAACAGTGGCATCGAGTTGAGGGGCATAGAGTTGAATAGCGTATTGATGTACAGTGGAGTAGTATGTCATACAGTGGAGTGGTCTGTTATAGAATGGAGTGGAGCATTGTAGAGTGGAGTGGCATGTCATAGAGTGGAGTGTAGTAGAGTGGAGTTGATTTTCGTACAGTGGAGTGGTGTGTCATGCAGTGCAGTGGCATGTGTAAGGATGGAGGTGATTAGGTATAATTTTTTAATCTCTCTGTAATATCTTTGAAGAAGAAATACAGCTGTATTCCTTTCCAACACTCAGCAGAGTCTCTGTGGTTGTTGGTGTTATTTAGTAGTATAGGGCTGTGTTTATAGCTACTTTGTATTAATAATCAAACAAACAATGCTTTACATCTTCATTTTATTTCTTGTCTAAATTTCAATTCGTTTTCATTGCCATGTAGCCAGAAATATGTGTTTCCAATGCCTTTCTAATACTTATTAAACTTCATTGATGCAGAGTAGTTTATTTTCTTACCTCATTTTGGTTATTGGTAGAATTGTGCCCTACTTCATTAGGAGTATCTATTTTTCGTGTTAATGTACCATTTCCCCCCAATTCCACTATGGTCCATGAGCCTTCATATAATTGGATAATTAGTTTTAGCAGATCTGATGGCCACTCCAACTTCCTCATCTTCTCTCAAAGTAAGTGCCTATTAATTGTGTCAAACGCTGTTGACAAATCAATATATGACACGCACAAAGGTTGCTTTTTCTTAAAGGCTTTTTCAGCTAATAGATTTAATATAAGACAACCGTCCATTGTTGAATAACCTTTTTGAAACCCAATTTGGTATCTCGGGAGAAGCTTTGGTTACTCAATCCTCTAACAACCTTAGGAGGTGTTTTTCATATATATTACTGGGAATATCAATAGCGTGATTATATGATAATTTGACGGTAGGTCCTGTTTCCCTTTTTTAAAGAGTGGGACCCATATACTACCTTTCTGGGTTGATGGAATACCCAGGCCAATTATTATAGCTCCAAAAACCGGTACTAATATTTGAGCCCACAATTTTGAATCAAGTTTAATTATATCAGAGGAGAGGCCATCTGGGCCCTGGGCCTTTGAACTTTTTAGCCCTTTTATGATGGTTTCTATCTCCATAACTGACGGAATCCAGTGGCAAACCTCTTACCCTTGCTCCAACTCCTCAACACACTCACTCCCTACCCCATCCGCCTCGGCCTCTGTAACTTCATACAACTCCGATAAGTAGCTTTCTTCGAGTACCGGAGCTGTTATGACACTTTTTGTTACCCCCAGCACTCTATTTTCTATGGTCCAAAAACTCTTCGTATTTCCCCCTCTCAACGAAGCTATTGCTTTAATCCATGTATTCTCCTTATCTTCCCAAGCAATTCTTCTAATCTTTTTCCTATAAGTTCTATTTTAGTCTTTAATTAAATACTCCCTGTTCACCCTTCCTCCTTTATAAGCTCCTCTTATGTCCTTATTTAATTCTACCTTAGCCTGTTTTTTGGCACAGTCCACCAGATCCTTCCAACCACTTCCACCTTTTATATCTTCTGTTGCCATTTTTCCTATGGGGGTAATTAAGGTCTCATACTCATGTACCATAGGCTGTGGTGTCAGAGAGGATTGTACTTGCAATACCTCCTTTATTCTATTTTGTGTATAACTTTTCAACTTGACTGTCAAAATAAGCCTGCATTTATTAGATCTATATATCGCAGAACTATTTTGCCATTTATCTCTTAAACGTATATCCCTTTGCAGAGTCAGAATTATTGGTTTATGATCACTAGCTATTAAACCTCGTACCACTAGGTCCTTTATTAAACCAAAACTTCTGGTAGAGATCATGACATGGTCTATCAATGTAGCCACTTTACCATTGTCAAAGGTACACTGAGCTGGCTGATCCACTACACATCTGCCATTCACAATAGTTACATTTAAACTCTCAAGCAACAGACCAAGCTTTCTCCCTCTCCCATCACTCAGGTGATACTGGAAGAGCTGATGTGGGATTACCAGGTTGTTTTCTTTCTCCCTATGAAACTCATCCTTTACTAAGTTAAAAGGAATTTTAGCATTACAATCTCCCATCATCAAGATGGGAACCTTTGGAAAAATTAAACATGCCCTATCTATTAAGTCTACAAGCTCCTTCAACTGGTTATTCAATATTTTATTTGAGTATTCAGGTGAAAATAACAATTAATCAAGATAAAATCTGGGCAGCCATTTGCCTCCTTTGCACCCTGCTTAGGAGGTAATATTCCACTCACTAAAACTGTCTGGAAATTAGTATATTCTTAAAATAAAATTCTCCCCTCAATCTCATATTTTACATCAATCATTACTGCAAGCCCTCTAACGTGCTGACCAAATTTGCCCTAGACTGCACCGGTAATAATCACTCATCATCACCTTGTGCTCTTCCCAAGTCTCCTGCAATGCAATGATCATAGCATTGCTATCCTCTATGACCCCTCACAATGATTCTAGATTCCTTTTTAAGCCAGCAATATTCCAGGAAACCAAATTTACCCCTAAATTATCGGGATAAAAAAATAGGGGTCTAGAAAACACCTTTTTCTCATTTAATGCCCCCAATCCATTCCCAAGCATTATCGTTTTGTTTTACTGTTTTTTGAAAAAATCTGCTTACCCTTTTCAGCTTTCACTTTTCATACTCAAGAGGCTTACTGGCCCCTGGACCCCCCAACAAGGAGATGTACTTAAGTTGATATGATACAGGCCCCCCACCTGCCCCCTGGATCTTCTCCGGAGATGCTAACACTACGGAGGGGGTGGACCTATAAACAAATGAATCATATACATCAAAGTCAGACCTTCAGAGTTCATCCACTGAGTCCATGACCTCATCCGCCATGATTTTTTAATAAAAATAAACCCAGGCACATGGTCATGATGCTGCCACCTCACTTGCCTTGGGGAAAACCACCCAAGAAATATCCTTAGAATCATGGAATTGATTCAAAAAGAGATAAAATGAATGCTCTATTAAAAACGCATTCCATGTCTGCGAAAATGTCTACCAATTGGACAACCCTCTCTACTTCCTCATAGGATCTAACTGCTGAGTCTTCACCCCATCTTTGTTAAACTTCTGGCCAAAAAAGCTCCGCTTCCACATTTAGAAAGGAATCGGCCTTATGCTGCCCTTGTACCCTTCTTTCAAGGCATACCTGTTGCAATTCAACACACGGGTCACCTATCGCCCCCACCCCATCATGTAGGCTGAGGATCTCCACTGAGGGCATTAACCCAACCTGGGCATCCTTGGTGACTTCTACTGCAACTAATTGTCCAAAAAAGACCCCTTCTTGTAATATCTCTGCTGGAAATCTAATCCTTCTTGCTCTTTTCTTTTTCAACCTACACATTTTTCCTTTTCTCTTTTTTATTCCTTGTTTGCTGACGGGTTCTAACTTCTTCCAATTTTGTTCTTTTTTAAAGATTGAAGAAACCTCCTTTTCTTGTGTTAAATCTGGATGAACTTCCCTCACACTGATACCCTCATGGCTTGATACATCTTGTTTTCTGAGAGAAGATTCAATCTGGGATAAGTCCTCTAACAAACCCCTCTTAATGCCCATTATTTTACATTCCTTTTCAGGACTCCCTGCTTAGACTCCCACTTCCCTACTGTAGCATATACCAGGGATTTTGACGCACACAGCACTACTCTCTTCAGCTACTTTCATTGGTAATTCCTTAAGTATCACTGATAAAATATCTAATATATGATCAGACCTATCCGTTGTCTATTCTAATAAGCATAAGATTGATGGCAAAACACATTCAAGACTTATCAAAGAGTTAGAGAGACCCACATAATCCTATGTAATATTACTAGGTGGGTTCAATACCAAATCAGGAGACATATTTTAGATCCTTTGGGTGCCTCATGCAAAGTACTGATTCTTTATTTGTTACTTCCTCACTCATTTTAAAAGGCAAAATGTCCGGTAGTATATAGTCCAGTACTATGTAGCCCTGTGGGACCTGCGTTTCTGCTACAGTAGTGCACGTAGGAGGTTGCTCTCTTTTGATTTCATTTTCCTACCGCTTATGCTGTTACTGGCTTAGCTCAATAGAATTCTTCCATGCGCCCCATCATCTCCAACTTGTGACCCCTCCATCGTTTCTGCCTGCATCAGGACTGAGCTAGAACAAGGAAGTCTCTTCAGATAATTGTTGAAAATATGTCAATATTATTCCATTCCCCTTTAAAGCTCCCTAGAGTGGTGCCTTATTTCTCAATGGAAAAGAGTTTGTTTTTTTAGCATAATCTTGAGGAGAGTTTTCGGCCAGATCTCAATTTTCTTCCCGTCATGGTGAGAGGCTAGTGGGGGCCTCTTAGTTCTGGCACTGGTTGGCCGCTTACTCTGAAAAAACTCTTCAGCACCACCTCACCTTCCCCGTCCACTACACAGACTCAAGCATCACACCAGAGGCCACAAAGGCATAACAAAACCCCACTTGCACCACTCTCTGAAAGCAGGGACTATTCCCTTTCCACCACAATGGGACCGTTAGTCTCTATAGATTATAGATTACAACATTTTTAAACTGCTTTTAGATGATTGGTTTTAGTGAAAAAGGTGACAGGATAATGCTCAGCTCCACCTCCTCAACTGTACAAAGCACCTGCCTTCAAAGCACCCAATGCAAACTTAATCCAATTCCTTTTAAGAATAAGATGAGACAACAGTGGGCTTCCAGAAGTGGTTTGTTAACCAGATTAGGGAAATGAGGCAACTGAAAGAGTGCAGCGTGTGTGCCTCCCAGGAAGAGAACACCACATCGGCCTAACGCCGGCCGCTTTCGCTCCTGCTGGGCGACAATCGCGGCCCTAAGGCCTCGCCTACACCCTTCTACGCCCTCCTTCACCTGCTCCTCCAAGCTCCAAAAGTATACTCCACTCAGCGCCTGCCTTGCCCCGAGGTCCCTCCGTCGTCATGCCCTGAGGTCCATCCGTCGTCCTGCCCCTCATTGGATCAAACTAGGTGCTGGGGACCAAGGACTGGGAGCTGCAAGACCCGGGAGACACGGGGAGACGAGGTTTGTGTGGAGTCTCACTGGCGTTTCGGCATGTGATGACAGTGCGGCCTCGTCCGGGTCCTCAGCCACGTCATTCCACGTCAACCAGGAAGCACTGGAAAGTCAAAAAACAACAGACTTACCACAGTGAAAAATGACTTAGGGGATTTTCACTGCCAGTATATGTAAATCGTACGTACAATGTCCTACTTTTTAAATACCATGCACCCTGCCCTGTGAGACTTTAGGACCTACCTTAAGGGTGATTATGTGTACAGAAACGGAAGGTTTAAGCTTGGCAAAGGATTACTTTGTCAGTTCGAAATGACAGTTTTAAAACTGCAGGCTGCAATGGCAGGACTAAGACATGTTTTACAGTGCTACTTTAGTGGGTGGCACAATGAGTGCTGCAGCCCACTTGTACCATTTAATTTACAGGCCCTACCTAAAAGTAGTACCATTTACTAATAAGTAAATTAAAGGTGCCAATCGGGTAAAGACGAATCATGCCATGTTCGAAAGGGAGAGCACAAGCACTTTACCACTGGTTAGTAGGAGTAAAGTGCATAAAGTCCTAATGCCAACAAAAACATGTTTAGCAAAATAGGGTACAGGGGCATCACCATGCAAAAGATGCTCATTTCCAACACTAAGTTGGCAGGGTATGCCCAGACGTGGCTCCCTTGCACACTTTGCCACTGGATTCAAGCTAGCCTGGCTGATGAGGGGTGTTCCCCCAAAACCGGTCCCAGGACGCTTGTTTCCGGTCCAGGGAAGAAATGGCTTGGCAGTTCGGGCTGGACTGTTTCCATGAGGCACAGGGTCAAGACTGATTTACATATAGCTGTGTCTGAACTGGTGTGGCGAAGTGAGCTAAAGAACGATGATGGATTCAACCCAGATCTGTGACGGGGTGAGTGTCTGAAAAGTTTCAGCACTCCATCCGTCATCTCCTTGTGTTTGCTTTGTTCACCCTAAGTTGGTAGGGTATGCTCAGACGTGGGTCCCTTGCTCACTTTGCCACTGGATTCAAGCTAGCCTGGCTGATGAGGTGTGTTACCCCGAAGCCGGTCCCAGGATGCTTGTTTCCGGTCCAGGGAAGACATGGCTTGACAGTTCATGCTGGACTGTTTCCATGAGGCACAGGGTCAAGATTGATTTACATATAGCTGTGTCTGAACTGGTGTGGCGAAGTGAGCTAAAGAACGATGATGGATTCAACCCAGATCTGTGACGGGGTGAGTGTCTGAAAAGTTTCAGCACTCCGTCCGTCATCTCCTTGTGTTTGCTTCATTTCCAACACTCCCCAACATGTCTTATATTATGTGGCCTAGGCGGTAAGTCCAGCAGATCCCTATATGTGCTCTACAATGGCATAGCAACATGCCCAGGGATCATGGCTATGCATGCAAGCCCAGGCAGATCAGACTTGGGGGCAGAAGGGCTGATCACAGTGGCCAACTCATGCAGCCTGAGGATGAAGAGCTTATGCGGGCATAGCCATCAAAAATAGGGTGGAGTCAGGTTTTTTTAAGATGCTGGAGTGGGCACAAGTGCATGGTTACCTCATTTTCCCATCACAAAATGCCATAAAGACCTTTTCTAAGTCCAGCTACATAATATTCTCCTCAAGGAACCATGCCAACCCTTCCTTTTTTCTCTCCACTAGCACTGGGGCACTTTTAGCTGCATGCACCAACCCATACACAGTTGTGCCATATTGCAAATTTGAGTGTGTTCTCTAAACCATGGATTTTGTACTTCAAGGGGACCCTTCCAGTACAAAAACTATTGTTCAATACTTTCCCACTTTGTATGTGTGTTGTACAATGCAGAACACATGCAAAGTTGGAAAAGTAAGAAATCAAAACATTTCTCCATGTTACGCCTATATCAAGGAGGCGTAAGATTCAAGTGCAAATCCCACTACAAATGTTAGGAGATAGTAATTTTTGTCAGAACCATTGCGTGGTTGCATGGGAAATGCCCATGTCCAACTGATGGAATGACCCCTTGATGCAAAGTAGCACGTAGTGCAACTCTGCATTACTTTGGTATACTTTTCCACTCAAATCATGGTTTGTGTAGATAGTAAATCCCACTTCAATATACTCCATGTTTGCGTAAGACAAATGAGGTAAACCTAGCACAAATCGGTAGTAAGTCTGGGCATTGTTTTGTGACACACTAGTGCATCACGTGGAAAGTTTGCTTGGAGGACTGTGAACCTGAGGCATCAGATGTGTTGAGTACTTGGACATGTTGTTCAGAACAAGAAAAGTTTATCAAAGTGCATGATGACACACTTTCTCTTCCAAAACAGGGACACGTATTTATTTCCGTAAAAGGAACATGCATTACAGAAAAGAGGATACTTTGAAATCTGACAGAGCTACTAATAACACCAACACATGTTCTTTGGGTGCCTGGCCTTTCGAGCGGGTGACATCTGCGCTACGCTACATAGTGGTATTACTGAGCCATTGCCCCAAACTTATGATCACTGACCATGTAAGTTAACACCATACGAGTCAAAACTAAGGGAGACTTTTTTAAGTGAAAAGCATTACACTTGCTATCGAGTCCACTCGTGATTGCACCTAGGTTCAATTATATTTTTGAGATGCTCCCTATATACATCCTTCGATCAGTCCTTGTCAATATAATTCGGTCCATTAAAAACTGCATGTAGGATGGAGAAATGGAAAGATTGAAAATGGCTAATCAGTGAGCCTCAACATCATCGTATTGACTGTCTCTCCCCCATCTTGAAACCTAAACCTATTACAGGGCCCCACACTGGCTTAACTTGTACACCAAAAATGTCATATTACGTCTTTATCAACCAAGAACTTTCTGGCAGCCTCACAAGCCTCTAAGTTATCTACAGTTGTTGGAAATTGTACATCGACCCAGGAAACCTAATGGTCTTAGTTACAGAGTTGATAGGTGCATCCACCCATACACCTCCTAGTTACATTGATATTTACACCTCGAGGGTTTTAGATGACAGAATACGCGTTTATTAAAAGGTGAAGAGACTTTCTTTGGAGAAGTATGGTCCTCAAGGAGCATCCTATTCATAAAGCAGCTGCTACTGACTCACGAGTCAAATCCTTCGAATCGCTACAAAGGATTTTCAGCTGAATCCTTCCTATAGATGGCCATACCTACTGATTTACCATTTTCTCAGCAGCAGACATAGATCTTTGCTAAACACACTTGAAATGTTGTATTTTTGGGGGGGTTTTATTGATGAACACTAGTCCCACCAGAAACTGGACAAAGTCATTGATCCAGCGCGGCTAATATAAATTTCTCCTTAGCACATAAATCCAGGTGGAATCTTTCACTTTCAACTATACCATATGACGGTGGGGCCCATAACACCGCATATCATACACTCAGTCGTTCCCTGGATTTCTCACACACTCACACCAACGAGAAAGAATGAATTTGCTGGAAGAACGGGATACCTTGTTAAAATTGACAGATTATTACCTTTAAACCTCATTTACATTTCTCACTTTTAAATCCTGTTGGTTTCAAAACATCAAGGTACTCCGCTCTTTGGTCGATGGACCAACTAGTAGAATAAGTTCATGGTGATTAAGACCAGCTCAATCAATTAAAACCTCGTTAAAATGTCATGCTTAATAACGTAACTAAAGAACCACAGACTCATAATTACTTATAATGAAATGTTATCTAAATTCAAGTTTGCACGAGTGAGATTCTTAGTTTATTAATCACCATAATACATTCACGACATCTATGTAATAAATTTTGTAAAAGAAATAAAAATTATGCATTACCTATTTAGATGCAGAAAAGATTGGTTCATCAAAGAGAAGATAAACCGTAGATCACAGAATAGACTCCCAAACTGACTGCCTGTCCCACTAAGTGGCCTCCTCAACGGGTCCTCCCTTTTTTTAGCTTAAATTTTTTTTTATTGCTATTTGTATTTTCCATGGTACATCATTGTATTACGTTGATTATACATAATAACATGTGAACTCAGGCAGTGCGGATCAAACATTTAATTGTACATGGATTACATCTTTAGAGGTCTAATGTGAACTTGGGTAGGTTGATTAGTGTCAAGCGTCTGTATATGTGGGTTCCCGCAAGGGTGCGGATTGATGTGTAGTCCCCCATTCCATCCCTGTCTACCTCCTTGGTTGATGACCATGTTTTCGTTCCCAATATATAGAAGCTAACTTTACGCTGTCATAAGATAAACATGAAACAGTAAACTGTGGGGGGGGGGTAGGGAGAGGAGGGGAGGGGTCTGGGGTGTCCACAAATAAAAATAACCCTTGTAGTGAGTATCTGTCTTGTGGTCGGTGCCAGTTTTTCTACAGGATGTCCGTAGCATCGGAATCGGGCTCGACGGGTCCTCCCTTACAGATTTCCCGCAACGGTCTCGTTCCTTCCCCAGTCAAGTTCAAAGTCAATGGCAGCAATAGGTTCAAAAGTCAGTATTCCTCTCAGCATCAACCCAGCATCGACATTTTCAATAATAGCAGCAATAGCAGCCCCTCCCACATAAGAGCAGTCCCTCTTATACCCTACTTCTAGCTTACTACACAAAAAGTTGCAATGTTTGGGGGCAGGAATCACGCTAATTGGTCCATTTGAGGGGTGGCGAAGATCACCTCATCGCCTTCCTTGTTCAAACTGGTTTCGGGGATGGAAAAGAGTTCACTGTTTCCCATGTCCTTTGGGTAAAAGCAGTCCAAATTGACTATTCATAATGTTGCAACTTTGACGGTCACAATTTTGTCAGTCAATTTTTTCTCAATACTTTATTTTCCCCTTTCTCACGAATACGTACTGAGTCTTTCTTGGCACTCTCCTCATGATAGGCTAAAGTGTCCTTGACATTTCTCACTCCGTGCACAGGCCGTACCCACGTGGTTCAGCTTCATTATTTCTTTCACTTAGAGGCCATCTTGGATTTCTAGCATGACCTCATCAGTCTCTGCAGCCATTTTCCACAGAATGCCAGAAACCGGTCCTAGGATGCTTGTTTCCGGTCCAGGGAAGACATGGCTTGGCAGTTCGGGCTGGACTGTTCCCATGAGGCACAGGGTCAGACTGATTTGCATATGGCCATGTCTGAACTGGGGTGGTGGAGTGAGCTAAAGAATGATGATGGATTAAACCCAGATCAGTTGACTGGGGGTGAGTGTTTGATTGGCTCAAACGTTCCGTCCATCATCCCCTTTTGTATCGCATTTTCCACAGCATGGCCTAACAGGCCCGAACGAACTATCATAAGAACAAACACAATCAAAATTAAAACAAAGAATATAAGCCTTTCTGTTTACCACCCGTCATTCTAAGAACCCGTGTTAGGTGTTACCTAGCAGAAGCGACATTTAAAGCCATTTTACTTACCATCCGCATTCTTTGCCACGACACAATTTTACTACATAGCATAAATCATGCGATTTTACTCTAATTAGTACGCAAATCACAATATTACTATTATTTTACTTCACGACTGTAAATAAATTAAATTTTGCACAAAAATAGCAGTTACCATTTATGTAAGTGTTTATTAAAGGTGCATTTGTTGGTTAATTCATCAAACAATTAGTACCGTTAATTTATTATTCTTATCAAGGGGGTTCTAAATTTATTTTATTTACCTTGCTCCATCAACTCCCCCTTTGGTGATTTTTAACATCACCACAAAAACCTTGTTATACAATTTATCAAATAAATGTTTCTTGTCCACTTGCTTGTGTTAGTTCACACAATAGTGTTTTTCTCATCTTGTCCTTTTGACCTTTTGTATATGTTCTCCTTTAGTTCTTCCAATTCTATTTCTCCCATTTCTCGTTCTCTTTCTTTATTTTTCTAATTTTCTCTTTTTATTCAATTTTGTGTTTTTCTCCTTTTAATACACACATATGCTAACTTTGCTGACAACTTTACTATTATTACCACTGTTACTAATATTAGTATTTTCCCAATAAGAGAACCACCTATTTCTGTGAACCATTTCCGTATTGAAGAAAAACTCTTACCAAGTTTCTCCCAGGCACCTTCAACCTCCAGTGGAGCAATTTCTTTGTGCAAATCAGTAATATTCTTTATATACTTCTGTATATTCTCACTTTTATCTGGAATGTAAGTGCAAAAATATTGGACTTTCAGCATTCAACAGACTCGACCCTCTTTTGCTAAAAGAATGTCAAGGGCAAGTCGATTTTGCATCACCATAGCTCTCATGGCAACCATTTCAGTATTTACCATCAAGAACCCTCCAGCAGTATTCGTTGATAAACGATCTACTACTGTGGACAATTTCCGAATCTTAAATGCATTCAAAGATATACCCACTGCTGGTATCAATGCTCCAAAAATGTCACCTACTATCTCTGAAAAACTTTCCCTCCTTTTACGTGTTAATGTTTTACCTATTTCGTGTATTCCTTTTTCTCCTCTCTCCACATGAAAAATCTTTGGAAAAACCAGGCCTAAATAACATGACCCATACCAGTGGTCCGGCAACCTATAATAAGCTCTGTTTCCACATATATAATAGATCCCTGGAAATATTGGATCTTTTCCTCCTTTAAATCCCCATCCTCCTAAAATTTTATATGTATCTAGGCATTCACTGGAACCCACGAAATAGTTATCATATATAGTCCTATTTCTACTAATACACAATTTTCCCTGTTGGGGCCAATCCAAAACCATCGCTGCATTTGTCTCTCCTTTATGATGGTTTTTCTCTTCAAATGCCCAAAGTGGTGTTTTTGTCTTTTCTTCTATCACCTTTCTTTGAAACTTAACTCTTCTGTTTTCTACCATCTCCAAGAAGACCTTTTCCTCTTTCTTTAATTCACAGGTAAGATTGTCTCTAACTACATATTCTAATGTTAAATCTTTATTTTCTAAGAAAAATTCGCCAAACATTTTTGCTTCTTTCACCTTGTTTAGTTCAGGAATTATAGGAACTTTCACAAAAACAGTGTTTATGTCAGTGTAATAATACTCTAATCTACCTGTTTTATAAAATAAACTAGCTAGAACACTACAAGTTATCCCATACGTCAAAGGAAGGTGATGATAGGTCACACCTTCTGTGACAGACGCAGGTAGTTGCATACAGACATAAAAATCCCTTACATTCATTGTCTCTACATACTCATACAATAATTTCGTGAAGACATTCTTGGAGAAGTCAGTTATAGACTTATCCTTATGTAAATCAGTATTATCTACTAATGTTGCAGTATTTTGTGTTTTAGCTTCTCTATCCTTTTTCGTGTTATTCCCTACTACAGATGTTTCTTCTACAATTAACCTTAATGGAATTATTATTGCTAAAATAAGCCAAATAACCATTATTAATCCTGTACAAAAGAAACACATTCTACACCATCTACGTAAGAACTCACATCTAGATTTTCTATCCTCAGTGTCTACCATTTTGTACTATTACCTAGTTATTTATTTTTTACAGAAAATGTGTCACCACTCCTCAGAATGACTTCTCAACCACTCTACCCTTTTCTTTGCCACGTTTTGGTTCTTTCTTCAGCTCTTTTCAGAACTCTTTCTTGTCTCGTTCAGGTTTCTGTGTCCAGTCCAGTTTCTTTCTTTATCTTTTCAGGTTTGTTGCACTTCACTTTCACCCATTTGTTTACAGCTTTCGTCTGGGCTCTCGTGAGTGTTATCCTCTTCTTTAATGTCGGTCAAAGCAATGTATAACCACTCAGGTGACTTATATTTCAAATTTGGTCTCTTTACCCTTTTTGTTTTCTGTTGTTTTCCCCTTTGTTTTCCTTGTCCTTTTTGACTTGTTATCTCATTTACTTGTTCCGCATTATTTCTGTTCAAATTTATTATTTTGAATCTCAGTCTTTTAACTTCGTGGGGCCAATTGTCTCCTTTTCTTGGCCTTTTTGACTCGCTTTCCTTTTCCTCTCGTTCAGCTCTCCAAGTTCTCTTTCTTGGTCCTAGTCTTTGCTTTCTTTCTTCTTCACTTTCTTCTGATTCCGTTTCAGACCTTACTTCACTTCCTCTAACCTTGAACTTTATAATTTCTGTTTCGTTATCTGAATCTGAACCATCTTCTGTCTCCTCTGTTGGTACGTTTGATTCTATCCCTCCTCGATTGTCTTCCGAATTTTTATTAATCTCTCTGTCTGAATCTAAATTTCCCTGTGTTTCTTCTATTTGTTGATCTGTCCCTACTACTCCTCGGGTTTCTTCCGCTTCTTCCTCTCTATCTGAATCTAAGTCTCCCTCAGTTAGTTCAACTATCTCTGGAGGAATTCTTCCATAGCTTGTACTTGGTTGTTCCCTATCACTGTCTCTTGGTTCAGTTTCTTTGTTTATAATATCAGTTCTTATTTCTCTCTTTTGTCTTTCATCAAAATCAGGTTGGTCTGTTTCAGATGCTGAACTGGTATCTGATATTTCCAGATGTCGACTTTCAGGTCGAGCTTCAAAATCTGGAACTTCGATTGTTTCAGGTTCTTCTTCTTCAGTTGTCAAACTGGTAACTTGTTCTTCCAGATGTCGACTTTCAGGTCGAGCTTCAAGATCTGGAACTCTGCTTGTCTCAGGTTCTGCTTCGGATGCTGAGCTGGTATCAGATATCTCCAGATGTCGACTTACAGGTCGAGCTTCAGGATCTGGAACTCTGATAGTGTGACTGGCATGCACCCAGTTTTTCACTCCTGCACATTTAACGGCAGTTATTGTCACCAGGATCACTTGACGTGGCTTATCCCAGCGAGGAACCAAACAGTTTCTTCTTCTGTGGACTTTTATGCGGACCCAGTCTCCTGGACTCAAATCATGAGCTGGTTTTCTTTCAAGAGTGGTCGCATCCGGTCCAACCTGATGAAACACAGAATGTACCACATCAGCCAATCCTTTGCAAAAGTCCAATACGAGATCATCAGTTATAGTCAGCAGTTTGTTGACAGGTACATGTGCTTGTCTCATTGCTCGTCCCATGATTATTTCTTGAGTACTTAGACCTGTTTTTCTGTCAGGTATGCTTCTGATAGTCATCAGTACCAATGGTAGGGCATCAGGCCATTTGAGTCCTGTGGCTTGACACATTTTCCCTAACCTATTCTTTATTGTTCCATTTACCTGTTCTACCACTCCAGAAGCCTCTGGTCTGTAAGCACAGTGCAATTTCTGTTGAATGTCAAGAGCTTCACATATCAATTGAATCAGTTCATTTTGGAAATGTGTTCCTCTATCTGTTTCGATCGTTACTGGAAAACCATATCTCGGAATGAATTCTCTCAGTAGGAGCTTAGCTACAGTAACTCCATCATTCCTTCTTGTTGGATAGGCTTCCAGCCAACGAGAAAACAAACAAACGACCACAAGAACATATTTCAGTCTATTACTCGGGGCATTTCAATAAAATCTAATTGCATTCTAGTAAAAGGACCTCCTTCACGTCCTATTGTTCCTAGACTCACTACTGTTTTCCTTCCTGGATTTATCTGTTGGCATGTAAGACATCTTTGACAGAGACTCTCAGCTATAGCTCTGAATTTTGGGTTGTACCAAGTCTGTCTGAAAAGTCTGATCATAGCATCCCTACCAATATGAGCTTGTCCATGGTACATCCGTGCCATGTTAGAAATCATGCTATCAGGCATAACTGGTCTTTCATCTCTATAAACCCAAACATTATCTTCCTCTCTTTGTCTGCAACCTGCTTTTATCCAACCATCTTTCTCCTCTTCGTTTGCTTCTTCCTGCAATTGTCTTACCTCATCCCATGTTTCGACAATGTTAGTAAACAACAAGGGACATGAAACATTCTCTTTTTCTCTCCTTCTGTTCAGCGAGACCATATTTCTGGCACAGTATTGGGCTATTTCGTCCGCATACTGATTTCCCATGGTAATATTGTCCGTCCCATTTTTATGTGCAGCGCACTTCACCACTGCAATCTGTTTAGGCAGCTGTATCGCCTCAAGCAATTTCTTCACAAACTCACCATTCCTAATTGGAGTTCCTGCAGACGTCAAGAAACCTCTCTGGGACCAGATCTGTCCAAAATCGTGGACCACTCCGAAGCCATACTGGCTATCCGTGATTACCGTAATTCGGACATTCTTTCCCAGTTTGCACGCCTGAATCAGAGCAATCAGCTCAGCTACTTGGGCTGAACGTATCCCTCTCAAACAAGATGCTTCCATTATGGCAGCTACTGTACACACAGCATATGCAGCACTTAGAACTCCTTCACTCGTCCTCAGACATGATCCGTTCACAAACATCACATAATCTGATTCTTTCAAGGGCTCATCTTTAATATCTGGACGAGGCTTTGTACAAAACTCAAGCACATCCAGACATTTATGATCAACTTCATCCTTAACTCCTACATTTTCTTCGTCTGGCAGTGAAGTTGAAGGATTCACACTTGTGCATCTATCAATGGTTACATTGTCTGCACTCAAAATCACCTTTTCATACCTAGTCAGCCGACTATGTGTCATGAATTGGGTTTTGGTTCTGGTCAGAAGAATTTCAACAGAGTGTGGAACATATACTCTCAGTGGATATCCCATTACAATGCCTTCACTCTGTTCTAGACTCACACAAGTAGCAGCTACTGCTTTCAGACATCCAGGCAACGATTTTGCTACTGGGTCTAAAATAGCTGAAAATAAGCAATGGGTCTTTTCATTTTTCCATGCCTTTACACTAATACTGAAAGTGCACATCCATCTCTCTCACTACAATACAGTTCAAATTCTTTTTCATAATCAGGCATTCCCAACGCCGGTGCTTCACACATCTTTGTTTTCAGTTCTTTAAAAGCTTTCATTTCTTCCTCATTCAACTCAAACGGATCTTTGACATCTCTTTTTGTCAGTCGCTGTAAAGGTTTTGCAATTAATGAAAATCCACTTATCCACTGTCGGCAATATCCAACCATTCCAAGGAACATTCTCACCTCTCTCTGTGTCATTGGAGCTCTCATTCCTCAGATAATCTTTATTCTTTCTGTTGTTACCTTTCGTATCCCTTTCTCAATCTTATGACCTAGGTATTGTACTTCCTGTTGACAAAATTGCAGTTTTGACGGGGACACTTTGTGTCCTCCTTCTGCCAAGTGATTCAATAAAGCAATTGTGTCGGCAACACATGCTTCTTTGGTCTTTGATGCCACCAATAGGTCATCAATGTACTGGACCATTACAGATTTTTCAGGCATTCTTAAATCTTCCAATGATTTCTTTAGGATCTGGTTAAAGATTGAAGGACTTTCTGTATACCCTTGAGGGATTCGGCACCATGCCAAAATACGCTCTCCGAACCGGAACGCAAATAATGGCTGGCTGTCTGGGTGTAATGGAATAGAGAAAAATGCATGACACAAATCAATAACTGTGTACCATTCTGCATCATGTGGAATCTGATACAATATTACAGCAGGGTTTGGCACAATTGGACAATAAGGTATAACGATTTTATTTACCTTCCTCAAATCTTGAACTATCCTATATGTCCCATTCGGCTTTTTCAATCCCATTATAGGTGAATTACATGGGCTACTCATTATTTCTTTCAAAATTCCCTGTTCGATCATTTTATTAACTACGGGTGTTATTCCTTCAATAATTTCTGGCGTTAATTTGTACTGTGGAGTATTTGGGTAATTTTTTCCTTCTCTTACAGTGATTTTTACAGGGTCTACTCCTCTCATTAACCCAATGTCTTCGCCTGTGAAATCCCATACATCAGATATGACTGTTTCTTTTAATTCAATTGGAATTTTCTCTACGTCAAACACAGGAAACATGTCATTTACTCCTGGTTCTAGTTCTGCCATTGTCATTTTATACAGAACATCTTCATCTGGTGTCTGGAAAGCAATACCATCTGGAGTACAATAGATGGTGCAATTCATTTTACAAAGCAGATCGCGTCCTAGCAAGTTTACGGGACTGCAATCACATACCACAAATCGATGCATCTCTCTGAATGGTCCAACTTTCACCTCTACTGGTTTGGTAAGAGGCGCTTTAATCTGCTAGTTTGAAACACCTACAACTTGGATATATTCTCCTGAGAGAGGAAGGGTTGGAATTTCCACTGATCTAACAGTAGAACGGGTAGCTCCAGTGTCCACAAGTAATGTGACATTTATACCATTCACTTCTCCATCCACAAATGGACCTGACTGATCTACCTCTAGAGTTGCGCCAAGCACGCACTCTTCCTTCTCTCCTAGGCACCGTCATAACCTTTCATCCGATTCATTTCCATCCTGCCGTAACCAATACTGCGATACTGCAGCTGCGCGCGGCAATTTTGTTACCTGCTCTTCTCCGTAGAATCCTGTCTCTGCACTGTATCTCTGGGGGTTTACACTCTTGGGAAGAGGTGGTTGTGGCACCTGACTCTGTTGAATAACTACCTGCGGTTGTTGCAGTTGTTGGTAACTCACCTCATTCTGCACCTGTGGATTTAAGGGTTGATTTTCCGTATTAGCTTTTGGAGGAAATTTACACTCGTTTCTCCAATGCCCTAACTTTCCGCAATTATGGCATGGCCATTTCTTTTTAGCCTCTTCTATACTCATTTGACCCTTTCCCTTACCTATATTCGGTTTGGATTTAGTCTGTCCTGCATCACCAGTCTGGTTATTCATTTGAGCTTCTTGTTTTTCTGCAACCTTTACTTGTGCCCACATCGCTTTTTCTTTCAGTTTACGTTGTCTACACTCGATGTCATCACTACAATATTTGGCATACCTTAGTACTTCATCTACAGTGCTATTCTGCCAACACAACATATGCTGCTTAATCATTTCACTTATCTCGGGCTTCAATCCATATACAAATCTATATACGAAATGACTCATGTCCTTTTCACTCAAAGTTTCATAACCACTATACTGTTTGAAAACCAAAAGTAACCGTTCATAGTAGGCGTGTACAGATTCCTTACTCTCCTGAGTTGTTCTATCAATCTTTACCCAATCTGTCTCTTTCGGTGGAATTTTATTTTTCAAAAACGTGACAACCTGCTCATACTTTCTCATCACTTCTGGACCTGGCGCTCCAGTTTTTTCATCTCTAGGATATTCTTCCGTTGGCCAATCAATTGTAATCTTACATTCTGTCCATAAATCTGCTGGTACTACAATATCAAACAATCCATCCAGATCTACCCACAACACCTTTGAAACCTTTACAAATCTTTCCACTTGTCTATACCATTCTACAGGTTTCTCTCTCAATTTCGGAAAATCATTCGTAAATGACAATATATCTTGTCTGGACCATGGGACATGCACATAGCTTCCTCCTGGAGTTTTCCTCATTGGACATTCCAGCACTATTGGTTCCTTTTCTTTCACCGCAAAAGCCAAAGATGCTTTATCGGTCATTCCCTCCTTTCTTTTCATCCACCTGCTCCTCCATCTGTCCACATCTCCCCACTTTCTCAATAACACAATCAGTTCCTTTATCTGTGTTAATCGTCCTGATGTGTTCAGATTTTCTATATCCTTTTCACCAAAATCTACCCTATACGGTTTCTGCAAACTTCTGATTTTTCCAAAATCTACTCCCAGTTCATTCGCTATTTCTTCCAATTTTTCATGCAAGTTTCTAGCTCTCCAAGTGATACTCTTACACATAAACATGATTTCTTCATCCTAATATGATTTCAATCTTTCTGTACCAATAGTCCCTAAAATCAACTCCTCCATGTCTATCTTTAGTCTGATTACATCCAACGGTTGTGATTCTGCATCTTTCTTCTGCAAATTCCTCATCCACTCATTTAATTCTTCTGGAGTTGGTCCTACAGGGGTACTATTTACTTCTATCCAATTTGTACTTCTCTCTGGGGTCTCAGTTGCTGATTCAGTTCCCATAGGAATCCTTTTTATCTCACTCTCATTTACTGTCAAATTAGTAGGTGGACTCGATCTATATGAGCCAACCAGATCTCTTGTCTCTCTAGTTTCTGTAATTATCCCTTCTCTCATTCTTTGCATATTCGAGTTCATTGGAATTGTCAAGGAATGCTCATCTATTCTTTGGTTTTCAGATACCGGTATTACTGGTCCTATTGTCACTGGCACAGTCACGGCTTCCATGTTCATAGTTAATTCCCTTATTTTCTCAGTCAATTTTCTTGTGGTTCTTGCTAACTCAGCTGTATTACCACTGTCAGACTTCTCATTCTGTGGAGTTTCTGATTTTTCATTTAACCTATTTATTTCATAACTTCGTTCAGGGCTTTGATTCCTCCCAGTTTCCATTGGTGGTGCATTCGGTGTCACCACCGCAGAATTCTGTTGATATGGAGGTGGTTTTCTGTTTAAAATGTCTTCCAACAATTCATCCTCTGTTTCGCTACCTCCATACCCATACCTTTCCGCTACTACATGTTTCTTTTTCTCTGTACACTTTTTCCCTGTAACTTCTTCAACTGTTATTGCTGGAAACAAACCCTCTGTCATATTAGCATATCTCCATCGTCTCATCCTGTCTTCATGATTCACTCCCCATACTCTTCCATGAACTAAACTATAATTCTTTGCACCTCTGTGTCTTTCTCTTTCATACATCTCATCTTCCCATTCACCTAGCGCTTCAAACTGTGTTGGTCTGGGTCTTGGCTCAAGTTTCATCATTTTATCTCTCAAATTCCGAAGTACCGCTGTAGTAAACGAACCGTTTTCTGGAAAAGCCAATACTCCATCGTTCTGAGTATATTTTGTCCAATTCTCCAACCATATGCAAGTATGATAACCATATTTCAACATCATATGAGAAGCTGGCGTTTTTGGTGGAGGAATTACTTGTCCTTCCCTAGTCACTATCTTTTTGTCCTTCTTGGAAAAAATTTAATCTTCGCCATCCATGACGGTTTCTCTCTACAATACTCATAATAAGCCATATTGCACGATTCTTTCTTTCTGACGATCTCACAACCCTGTTCTTTTTACTGTGTGCTATTCGGACCTATCCCAGTGCGTCTCACGCCAACGTACCAATCCAAAAACTCTACGTCACTCTCAACTGACCAATACCAGCGCGTCTTTACACCAACACACCAATCAGAAAGCTCTTTGTTTTCCCACCACTGGCCAATACCAGCGCGGTCTTTGTCAACGTCAGTTCTACTCCTGACCCCTCCTTTACAAAAATTGTCGGTAGTTTTTCTTGACTGAATTTTGTTAGTTACGACGTAAAACACATTACCATTGTCTGTTTTCGCTAAACAAAAGAGATAGCTTACTCTATCTTGCAAGAATACTGTTTTGTTCGATAAGTGTAGCACTTCCCTCTACCTTACCCTTCTCTCAAGCAAGGGGTAAACCCGTTTCTCTGGGGATAAAACACATGTGGAGACTACACTGCTCCTGAGAATTAAGGCCAGAGTTTCACAAGAAAACCGGTTGCTATTTCACTCATACACGTTTTATACATGACATGTCCCTATCATAACACAATCCTGTGTTATCACCAATTTTGAAAAATCAGACAATGCACAATTCCATGTGACTTCTCTTGCCACACGTGTCCACTTCCTACTTCCCGGAAGCTTAAAAATTTCGACTTACATATAACATGATACAATTTTACACGAAGTGTTAGACATGAATAATCAATAATCAATAACCAATAATCACCAAACTAATCTATAGTAACCATAACTCTGCTACCAAGAAATCTGATCCAGCGCGGCTAATAAAAATTTCTCCTTAGCACATAAATCCAAGTGGAATCTTTCACTTTCAACTATACCATATGACGGTGGGGCCCATAACACCGCATATCATACACTTAGTCGTTCCCTGGATTTCTCACACACTCACACCAAGGAGAAAGAATGAATTTGCTGGAAGAACGGGATACCTTGTTAAAATTGACAGATTATTACCTTTAAACCTCATTTACATTTCTCACTTTTAAATCCTGTCGGTTTCAAAACATCAAGGCACTCCGCTCTTTGGTCGATGGACCAACTAGTAGAATAAGTTGATGGTGATTAAGACCAGCTCAATCAATTAAAACCTCGTTAAAATGTCATGCTTAATAACGTAACTAAAGAACCACAGACTCATAATTAATTATAATGAAATTTTATCTAAATTCAAGTTTGCACGAGTGAGATTCTTAGTTTATTAATCACCATAATACATTCACGACATCTATATAATAAATTTTGTAAAAGAAATAAAAATTATGCATTACCTATTTAGATGCAGAAAAGATTGGTTCATCAAAGAGAAGATAAACCATAGATCACAGAATAGACTCCCAAACTGACACTGTCCCACTAAGTGGCCTCCTCGACGGGTCCTCCCTTACAGATTTCCCGCAACGGTCTCGTTCCTTCCCCAGTCAAGTTCGAAGTCAATGGTAGCAATAGGTTCAAAAGTCAGTATTCCTCTCAGCATCAACCCAGCATCGACATTTTCAATAATAGCAGCAATAGCAGCCCCTCCCACATAAGAGCAGTCCCTCTTATACCCTACTTCTAGCTTACTACACAAAAAGGTTGCAATGTTTGGGGGCAGGAATCACGCTAATTGGTCCATTTGAGGGGTGGCGAAGATCACCTCATCGCCTTCCTTGTTCAAACTGGTTTCGAGGATGGTTAAGAGTTCACTGTTTCCCATGTCCTTTGGGTAAAAGCAGTCCAAATTGACTATTCATAATGTTGCGACTTTGACGGTCACAATTTTGTCAGTCCATTGTTTCCCAATACTTTATTTTCCCCTTTCTCACGAATACATGCTGAGTCTTTCTTGGCACTATCCTCATGATTGGCTAAAGTGTCCTTGACATTTCTCACTCCGTGCACAGGCCGTACCCACGTGGTTCAGCTTCATTATTTCTTTCGCTTAGAGGCCATCTTGGATTTCTAGCATGACCTCATCAGTCTTGGCAGCCATTTTCCCCAGCATGGCCTAACAGGCCCGAACGAACTATCATAAGAACAAACACAATCAAAATTAAAACAAAGAATATAAGCCTTTCTGTTTACCACCCGTCATTCTAAGAACCCCTGTTAGGTGTTACCTAGCAGAAGCGACATTTAAAGCCATTTTACTTACCATCCGCATTCTTTGCCACAACACAATTTTACTACATAGCATAAATCATGCGATTTTACTCTAATTAGTACGCAAATCACAATATTACGTATTATTTTACTTCACAACTGTAAATAAATTAAATTTTGAACAAAAATAGCAGTTACCATTTATGTAAGTGTTTATTAAAGGTGCATTTGTTGGTTAATTCATCAAACAATTAGTACCGTTAATTTATTATTCTTATCAAGGGGGTTCTAAATGTATTTTATTTACCTTGCTCCATCATCATCATTAGCCCAAATCCTAATTCTTGAAATGTCTCAATCGAAGAAGCAATGTAGTGCATAATGTTTGGGCCTGTCTCGATCTTTCAACATAATTTATTAAGCACCTTCGGCTATACTACACAATACCTCTTATATCCCTTGGGCTCACACATTACCAGAAAAGGTGGATGGACAGTGGACACAGCACTTGCTATGGTCAAGATCAGTATATCGGGATAGTGGAAGTCTGGTACAGTTCCTAACCACAAAGACTGGTTCTAACAAATGACGATGATGGCATTGCATAAAGAGATAATATACAGACTGAATGATCACATACAAATCTTTATGGACATTTGGATCCCTTTTCTTTCAGATGTCACTGAGCATTGGTGGTTATAACTCCAAAGGGTAACATTGAGGTTGTGAGGAAAGGTGAGATGGGTGGTTGCCAGGAATTGAAAGAGCAGAGGGGTAGAAAGGGAGGTGGTAAAGTAGACGGAGAAGGGGAAAATGAGACAGGAAAGTGAATGGGCAGAAGGAGATTGCAGTAAAATACGTGCTGAGATGCGAATGGCGCGGGAGAGCTGTGAGAGGAGGGAAAGCGGATTGAAGAAGAGTGGTGAGGGTAGCCTTGTCTTAGGACCTCCAGCACACAAGGTCCTGTGGAAGGCAGGAAGCCCATCCTTCCCACCAACAGCAGCAGCCTAATTTTAAAGCACCATTTTCATGGAGGCTGTCATGCTGTGTGACAGGAGTATAGTACAGGTGGCTTTCAGCACTCGAGATCTCCTCAGGCACTGTTCCCATCACACTCTGCGTGCGGGAACTCTGTGACAAGATGTCACAGTGAAGAAAGTCGGTTGTCCTTTATGTTGGGTGGATGATGGAGATAAGATGCCATCAATCATAATGAGTGACACTACAACCACTGAATGGTTGTTTTTGTCTGCTGATCCAAAATGTGATTGACAAGTTCAACAAAGCAATGGGTGAAGAGGACAAACGTATTGCGCAGTCTATTTAAACCATCCTGTAGGCTGATCCAAACTGTCCATGGTTTATACCCCCTTCATAATCGAATCAACAATATCGATGGGACAGAATAGTGATAATAAAATATCAACAGGTAAGTACGTCTAGACTTTCTAAACTTAACTACACTTATATGTACGTATGCAGTACAAATATCTTCAAGGAACGTAGATATGGAGTTAGGAATAGTAAATCTACACTTCCCTGTATACACTTACCTTTAGATATTTTGGCTCTCAAAATTCTGTACTCAATATTAGTATGCCAAAATATTGTTTGTGTCGAAATTCAGAAGTTCAATCGTGCATGGCAATTCCAGCAAGCATTCACTGAAAGGGCTTAGCCGATGACCCTCTAGATGTCTTTTTTATTTTAAATTATATGAGCTCTGACAGACCGATAAAGAGTGGTCATATGTTTCGATGCAAGACAAGACCACTTATTACTCTGTACAGTACCAACTGAATTTCACATCTCAATTTTCTTAAGCATTGTGATCGGTTCTGTTATCACTAGTTGAGCTTGTTAAAAGGAGACAATAGCGAAATGATAATACCACAGAATTTTCCAAATACTTGCTATGGCGTGTGTAATAAGCAACATAAATAAATTTACTGATGTGAGCAATTCAGTTAACACTGCTCCATAAATTAATTCTGACTTGCCACATAATGTTAGTGGTAATCTGTATGTGACATTCAGTGCACTAATGTCTATGTGAAATGATCCGTTCCAGGCATTAAAGTAAAATTGGCCAAGATTATGTCATAAAACAACTATGACTATTGATTGGAATAAACTAATGAGCCAGAAAGATGACTTATGTCACTACTCAGGCGCAGCATAGTCTGCCTCTAAAAATCACCTTAAAGGCCCATCACTGATAAGTTTACAATTGTGTGTTGGTCATCAAATTTGACCCATGCACCATCGAACTGTAAATGTTGATCTGTGAGTATTGAACCACCCCAAATCTGGATTATATTATCTTCAACTACAACATAATCAATACCATCAATGGTCATGTATTACTGAGTGATTTATTGTATTTTTTAAATCAAGATGCGATTGTTCATTGGAGTCGACATGCATACTTAAAATATAAAACGTTCAACGACCCATTGTGATGACCCTGGTTATCAACAAACAGTGCACTAAATCACAAATGGAAAAGAAACTGAAAGTCCTTGATAACTTGCTCCCAATAGGTTTTGCAGGCATTTTCGATCCGTCTCGGGATGTTTAGTCTTACCTTTTAAAACTAACAAATTACAGTGAAAGAAGACTTTTCACATTATTAGTGAGAAGCGTCATGCTACCACTTAACATCCTTCTAAACAAAAGATAGCAACCATGTTCTGACTCTTCTCCCTGTGGTCAAATTGAATATCCGACACACTTCTTGCCGAATTGTAACTTTAAACTAGGATCAGAGGATATACCTTCCAAAATGCACTCAATCAAGAGCAACTGTATATTAATAGATCAGTATCAGTAATATCTCAGAAGAGATAACAAAACGTTAAGATGTCTTCTAAAACGTTGGGACCTAAGGGAAAAAAACGAAAAATGTTGTTCCTAAAACAACACAGAAATCTAACCTTTTGGCAATCAGCAAAGACAATAGTTGTAGGTATAACATAGGTCTATCAAAATATTTGCATCCTAGTGGGTTTTTTAACCTCATTTTTATCTACATTTTGAGACAATCGTTATTTTTATGTATGAGGAAATCTCATAGTATGCATGTTACGGTATGTACATTTTCTCATACTCGTTTTTATCAATCAAATATGTATTATTATTTTTGTGAGAAAGGCAGCCTCTAATGCCAAAAGCACCTGTTAAATACCATCAAAATTAAAATTCCATTGTGATGAATTACGTATTGTGTGCTTTAACATATCATATGTACACCTTCTTGAAGTCAATCTGTCTATTTGCCTATTTTTAAGCCTGAATGAAAAACCTGTTGTTGTACTATAAATTGTTAAGTGTATTAAGTTTTTCATTGTAGTAAATAACCGTAGATGTGCTATAGTATGTTGATTGCATAGCTATTTCATAGTCAGTCAGTTCCTAAAGGAACATATTTAGGTTGATTTTGCCTCCTTATTTGTTGCACCAGAAGTAACCAGAAGTAAGCCGCTGATTCTATCACATTGCAAAAATAGTAAAAGAGCCTTTTAAATATTATATTACAGATTTTTGGACCTGGCCCTTTCTGCAGGGTTATCCCCAAACATTTTGCCTTCCTCCTCCTACTTTTTCTGAATTCGTTTTTGTTGGAATTCGGACTCTGTGCACTTTACCACTGTTAAACAGTGCTAAAGTGCTGGTACTCTCTCTTTAAAACATGGTAGAATTAGCTTATACCCAATTGGCATATTTAATTTACCTATAAGTCCCCAGTAAAGTGGCACTGCATGTGCCCAAGGCATGTAAATGAAATGCTACTAGTGGGCATGCAGCACTGATTGTGCCACCAACTTAAGTAGCCATATAAACATGTCTCAGGCCTGCCATTGCAGAGCCTGTGTGCAGTTTTAACCTGCCATTTTGACCTGGCAAAAAAAAAAAACAGGTCCAAACATTCCTTTTTATTACATATAAGTCACCGCTAAGGGAGGGTCTGGACAGCGCCGGGGGCATGAGGGTGCAGTGTATTTAAACAGTTGGACATGCACTTTTAAGTTTTACATGTTTTGGTAGTGAAAAACTCTTAAATTCGTTTTTCACTACCGCAAGGCCTAGCTCTCCCATGGAATAACATTGGGCTTGCCTTATTATACCTTTTATAAGCATAATATTCAAATGGGAATAGATGACTTGTTCATGTTTGGTGTCTCTGTAATCCTAATTTATGGTGAAGTCAGATTTTAAATTACAGTTCTGAAAATGCCACTTTTAGAAAGTTGGCATTTTCTTTCCTTAGCCATTTGGTGACTGTGACCTGCCTCTGGTCACATGACTGAGTGGAGTTAGCAGTTGGTTGGGCTTTATGTAGTTTTCCTAGACAGCCACATACAATGGGAGCTTATGTGTGACTCAATGGGCCATCACTGGCATTATGGGAGGGAGTAGCTGGGCCCAGTCTCACTTACACCTGAATAGGCTGTGTCCTGTCTCCACACAAAGAGCTGTCTACCCCCTGTAGTTAGTCTGAAGCCAGGGCAGGGAAGGCAAGGCATCTGTGCACTTCAAAAGCATCACCCACACTAGCCCTAGTGTTAAACTAGGGGAGGGAACTAGAGGCACAGGGCCTAGGGACGAGCCAGCCTCCTATATAGCATTTAAACACAAATAGGGCTGTCCCTAGTAAGGCTTCCTACAGGTTCCTACAGAATCTCTAGAGATGTAAATCCACTAAGGGCATCTCACAAAAGGTGAAGGACTGGCCTCACACACCACCTGGTGTCATGCTTCATCATAGGCCGTCCTCGCCCTCTAAAAACTCCGTTTGATAGAGGGCGGGCATACACCTGAAGACAGGGATGCACTTCTAAAACTAAGTGGTGGCCCGTAAGTGAGTGAAAGTGTAATTTAAAAACCATTAAACTTGTCCCCAAGTAGTTTAATTAAGGGGCAGATCTATGGTATTAAAACAAGTGAGCGGTAATCTGGGAATTCATCATCCCTTTACCGAGATAAATGGTCAACATGTTTCTGCTCTCGTCCCATATGGGTACATAGCATTCGTCAGGACCGAGATGGGTAATGGGCTCTACCTTTTTACACAATGTGTATGAAAGGGTTACCACTCTAAGAAACGGGGGAGAAGATAACAACTCCCCATATAGTGCAAAATTTAAAATGTGAGAGTATCTGTAGGTAAATAGGAAACAAAAGAAACAAACAAACCGGACGTGTAAGTAAGATAAAAGCACACTATGCTGTACGTATAACACCACACATTATGCTGCGCGTGGTAGGATCTAAGTGAAACACGTGTCAATCATACGTGTTCACACTTATTAAAAAGCACTTAGTTCTACTGCTTACCCAAGGACACTATCCTATAAGCTTCATGGGAGGTCGAGGTGGAAGAGCCTACTGTGGCTTATTCTGAAAAACACATAATGCATGAGAAACTAGGCTGCTTAGTTTATAGCCCAATTAAAAGTATTGCTAGCAAACACTCATACAAATCCATGCCTTATATTAAGTGCATGCACATAAGGCGTTAGAGTACTTCATCATTTACCCATGACACTCATACTCTTACTGTCATTTTCAGCGCTTCCAGCAGTCCCATCTATGTTCATCCGCTCGCCTCCCCGCCGATAATGAGGGTTAGTGGGGAGCGGGTTTTTATGCTCGTACGCGCTGGCTCTTTCATAAGTAATTGAAAGATAAGGTAATTGTTACCGCCTGTGCGGGTTCCGGTGTGCGCCTAAACAGCTGCCTGGTTGCCTGTTCTTGGGCGGACAGAAGGATCTAGTGGATGAGCCCGGTGGCACGCCCATAGTATCAGAGAGCGCATGCGCTGACCTCGCTCCACCGCTCTCATCCCCATGGATAAGAGGCACTGAACGCCCTAACTGGTGGCACGCCCATAGTACTGAAGGGCGCATGTGCTAAACTCGCTCCACCGCTCTCATCCCCATAAATGAGACTGAACGGCACATAGCAGTAGCGGTCGCTAGGGGAAAACGAATACGCTTATATATAGCGGTTTGTTTTTGCTAAATGCGCAAAAACGCTTATATATAGCGGTTTGTTTTTGCTAAATGCGCATGCGCATTTAGCAAAATCAAACCGCTATATATAAGCGTATTCGTTTTCCCCTAGCGACCGCTACTGCTATGTGCCGTTCAGTCTCATTTATGGGGATGAGAGCGGTGGAGCGAGTTTAGCACATGCGCCCTTCAGTACTATGGGCGTGCCACCAGTTAGGGCGTTCAGTGCCTCTTATCCATGGGGATGAGAGCGGTGGAGCGAGGATCAGCACATGCGCTCTCTGATACTATGGGCGTGCCACCGGGCTCATCCACTAGATCCTTCTGTCCGCCCAAGAACAGGCAACCAGGCAGCTGTTTAGGCGCACACCGGAACCCACACAGGCGGTAACAATTACCTTATCTTTCAATTACTTATGAAAGAGCCAGCGCATGACGAATATAAAAACCCGCTCCCCACTAACCCTCATTATCGGCGGGGAGGCGAGCGGATGAACATAGATGGGACTGCTGGAAGCGCTGAAATGACAGTAGAGTATGAGTGTCATGGGTAAATGATGAAGTACCTCTAACGCCTTATGTGCATGCACTTAATATAAGGCATGGATTTGTATGAGTGTTTGCTAGCAATACTTTTAATTGGGCTATAAACTAAGCAGCCTAGTTTCTCATGCATTATGTGTTTTTTCAGAATAAGCCACAGTAGGCTCTTCCACCTCGACCTTCCATGAAGCTTATAGGATAGTGTCCTTGAGTAAGCAGTAGAACTAAGTGCTTTTTAATAAGTGTGAACACGTATGATTGACACGTGTTTCACTTAGATCCTACCACGTGCAGCATAATGTGTGGTGTTATACGTACAGCATAGTGTGCTTTTATCTTACTTACACGTCCGATTTGTTTGTTTCTTTGTTTCCTATTTACCTACAGATACTCTCACATTTTAAATTTTGCACTATATGGGGAGTTGTTATCTTCACCCCGTGTCTTAGAGTGGTAACCCTTTCATACACATCGTGTAAAAGGTAGAGCCCATTACCCATCTCGGTCCTGACGAATGCTATGTACCCATATGGGACGCAGAGCAGAAACATGTTGACCATTTAACTCGGTAAAGGGATAATGAATTCCCAGATTACCGCTCACTTGTTTTAATACCATAGATCTGCCCCTTAATTAAACTACTTGAGACAAGTTTAATGGTTTTTAAATTACACTTTCACTCACTTACGGGCCACCACTTAGTTTTAGAAGTGCATCCCTGTCTTCAGGTGTGCCTGCCCTCTATCAAACGGAGTTTTTAGAGGGCGAGGACGGCCTATGATGAAGCATGACACCAGGTGGTGTGTGAGGCCAGTCCTTCACCTTTTGTGAGATGCCCTTAGTGGATTTACATCTCTAGAGATTCTGTAGGAACCTGTAGGAAGCCTTACTAGGGACAGCCCTATTTGTGTTTAAACACTTCAAAAGCATGCCTCTAGAAGTTTCTCCCCACTTCAAAGGCAAAACTGTGTATAAAATAAGGATCTCAGACACCATCACTTCAGTAAACTTCTGGAACTGAGAATACTCTACCAGGAAGAAGGACTGCTGTGCTGCTACAAAGTCTGCCACTCTGCTGGACTGCTACTCTGAAGGAAGGAGCTGCTACCTTGCTGTGCTCACCTGTTGCCTCTTGCCTGGAGAGGAAGAACTTGACCTGGAACCCATCTTGAACCCAGGACCCTAGAGTGGCTCAAAAGGCTAGTCTGCTGGCCTCTGGATATGAGCCTTGACGACATAAAAGGCTCCTCAACAGCTCCTGGATGCATCTTCAGCGAGTTCCTGATCCCCAAATGGTACCCCTCAGGTCCTGGACACTTGGTGTGGCTCAGTGGGCTTTTATACAATCTTTTGGGCTTTTCTCGACCACGAATGGGCGTATTTGCACCTGAATCGTGCCGCTCACACAGAAAATGAATGCAGGCCGTTGCAAGCCTACACACTGATGCAACTTACACGCTTCCCTCTGGGTCCTCCACAGAGGTTTCTAACCAGACCAGAGAACAAGGGATGCCTCCAATCTGCAGCATATCAGCAGCCTTCCAGGGTCACTTGGACCACTCCGCTTAATGTGACTAGTGCCACCCGCAAAGGATGGTGTAATGACTTTGTGGCTTTAGACAGGCCCTACACACCCACACAGTACCTTTGTGTGCCTGGGGCCACTGTCAGCGAGTCCACCACTGAAACTCACAGTAGACACTCAGGGCGTCGCAGAAGTGTCAGCAGGCCTCTAGAGTTCCCTTGGGGCAGGATGAGGCAGCACTGACATTGGCGGGAGTCTCCTGGGGCAGGTCGAGGCAGCTATGCCTCCTCATGTTGCCATGACAAAGCGTCCCTGCAAAGGTGGCTTACCGGTTCAGCATGCACGGCAGGTGCAGCGCGAGTACACAGAGGGACACGCCGGGGATCGGGCAGAAGTCAATCTTCGGCACTGCAGCGTCAGTTTAGCAATCCTGGATGCAGCGTCCTGACAAAATCACCAGTGCTTCAGTAATACTCCAAACACACTGGGGATCAGGCAAAAGTTGATTTTCAGCGAGCAGGCATGGCTGATCCTTGTCAGGCTGCGGACTTATGGCAGTAGTAGGTTACAGTATTTTGTGATCCTGAAACTTAACAGAGGGCAAGCCAACAAGCCCTTGGAGAGCACTTGTGTTGGTGGCACAAAAGAAGGTAGCAGGCAGCAGGCCAGCATATCAAGGCAGGTTGCAAAGTGGTAGTCCCTCCTGCAGCGCAGCAATCAACAGGCAGCGGGCCAATACAGCAAAGCAGTTAGCAGAGTGCAGTCCTTCTGGCAATGTGTCAATGTAGAGCCAGCAGTGTCTGAGTACAAGTCCCACGCAGTGTGTGATTAAAACGGGGTCAGCATCCTAGTCGAGCCCTGGATCCAGACTACCAGTAGGGGTTAAATCAACCCTTTGTGTGAGGGCAGAACACAGCCTATTCAGCTGTAAGTGTGAGCCACCTCTCCCCCTTCCTACTCAGGAAGGTTATTAGTGTGCAGATGAATCCCCTGTCACACCCAGCGCTTCCTGTGCTGCGGCTGACTAGAGGAAATGTACCATTTGTAGCTGTCACCCAACCCAGACGCGTATTGGAGGCAGGCTGTCAGGCACAAAGAGTTATAAGCACAGAGAAATGCCCACTTTCTAAAAGTGACATTTCTAAAATAGTAATGTGAAATCCAACTTCACCAGTAAGGAGGATTTATCACTACCATTCTAAAAACACAAAATAAGAAAAAGCTACTCCTTTCTGATCAGGAATTATCACTTAAAAGTATATAAGGGAATTCCCAATACTAGCATATTAGAGGATTAGGTTTCACAGAACTGAAAAACGAAATAGACTGTCACTACCAGGACATGTCACATATAAAAGTACATGTCCTACCTTTTACTTACACAGCACCCTGCCCATAGGACTACCTAGGACCTAACTTAGGGGTGACCTATGTGTAATATAAGGGGAGTTTAAGGCTTGGCAAGTAGTTTTAAATGCCAAGTCAAAGTGGTACTAAACTGAACATACAGGCCCTGAAGTGGCAGGCCTGAGACAGTTTGAAAGGCTACTTCTGTGGGTGGCACAATCAGTGCTGCCGGTCCACTACCGCAAAAACAACAATTGATGGACAGAATGCAGAACAATGTCTAACATTCACCCCAGTACAGAGATCTGGACAAAAATCCATTGTTTATTTTTGCCCCAATGCAATTCCAGTTTAAACCCAGTCATATGGAAATCAGTCTTGACCCTGCTCCCTATAGGAACAGTCCAGCCTGAACTGCCAAGCCAGGTCCTCCCTGGACTGGAAACAAGCATCCTGTGACCGGTTTCGATGCATTACCCCTCATCAGGCAGGCTAGATTGACTCCAGTGGCATAGAGAGCACGGGACCCATGTCTGGGCATACCCGTCCCCCTCGGGGTGACAAATGCAAAAAGAACAATTGATGGACAGAATGCTGAACAATGTCAAACATTCACCCCAGTACAGAGATCTGGGCCTAAATCCATCATTTTTTTGCTCCCCTTGCCATTCCAGTTAAAACCCAGCCATACCCGAATCAGTCTTGACCCTGCTCCCTATGGGAACTCTCCAGCCCGAACTGCCAAGCCAGGTCCTCCCTGGACTGGAAACAAGCATCCTGGGACCAGTTTCTTGGTATTACCCCTCATCAGCCAGGCTAGCTTGACTCCAGTGGCAAGGAGAGCACGGGACCCACGTCTGGGCATACCCGTCCTACTCGGGGTGAGAAACGCAAAAAGAACAACTGAGGGACAGAATGTTGAACAATGTCAAACATTCAACCCAGTACAGAGATCAGGGCCTAAATCCATAGTTTTTTGCTCCCCATGCCATTCCAGTTTAAACCCAGCCATATGCAAATCAGTATTGACCCTGCTCCCTATGGGAACAGTCCAGCCCGAACTGCCAAGCCAGGTCCTCCCTGGACTGGAAACAAGCATCCTGGGACCGGTTTCAGGTTATTACCCCTCATCAGCCAGGCTAGCTTAACTCCAGTGGCATGGAGAGCACGGGACCCACGTCTGGGCATCCAACTCGGGGTGACAAACTCAAACAGAAAAACTGATGTACAGAATGTTGAACAATGTCAAACGTTCACCCCAGTACGGAGATCTGGCCCTAAATCCATCGTGTTTTTGATCCCCATGCCATTCCAGTTTAAATCCAGCCATATGCAAATCAGTCTTGACCCTGCTCCCTATGGGAACAGTCCAGCCCGAACTGCCAAGCCTGGTCCTCCCTGGACTGGGAACAAGCATCCTGGGACCGGTTTCAGGATCATCAGCCAGGCTAGCTTGACTCCAGTGGCATGGAGAGCATGGGACCCATGTCTGGGCATACCCGTCCCACTCTGGGTGACAAACGCAAAAAGAGCAATCGATGGACAGAATGTTGAACAATGTCAAACATTCACCTCAGTACAGAGATCCGGGCCTAAATCCATCAGTTTTTTTGCTCCCCATGCCATTCCAGTTTAAACCCAGCCATATGGAAATCAGTTTTGACCCTGCTCCCTATGGGAACAGTCCAGCCCGAACTGCCAAGTGAGGTCCTTCCTGGACTGGAAACAAGCATTCTGGCACAGGTTTCGGGGTATTACCCCGCATCAGCCAGGCTTTCTTGACTCCAGAGCGATACAAAGGGGATGATGGACGGAACGTTTGAGCCAATCAAACACTCACCCCAGTCAACTGATCTGGGTTTAATCCATCATCATTCTTTAGCTCACTCCACCACCCCAGTTCAGACATGGCCATATGCAAATCAGTCTGACCCTGTGCCTCATGGGAACAGTCCAGCCCGAACTGCCAAGCCATGTCTTCCCTGGACCGGAAACAAGCATCCTAGGACCGGTTTCTGGCATTTCAGCCGTCATCAGCCAGGCTTGCTTGAATCCAGTGGCAAAGTGAGCAAGGGACCCACGTCTGGGCATACCCCGCCAACTTAGGGCGAACAAAGCGATACAAAAGGGGATGATGGACGGAACGCTTGAGCCAATCAAACACTCACCCCAAGTCAACTGATCTGGGTTTAATCCATCATCATTCTTTAGCTCACTCCACCACCCCAGTTCAGACATGGCCATATGCAATTCAGTCTGACCCTGTGCCTCATGGGAACAGTCCAGCCCGAACTGCCAAGCCATGTCTTCCTGGACCGGAAACAAGCATCCTAGGACCGGTTTCTGGCATTCCAGCCGTCATCAGCCAGGCTTGCTTGAATCCAGTGGCATGGAAAGCACCGGACCCACGTCTGGGCTTACCGGTCCCATTCGAGGTGGCAAACACAAAAGAACAATTGATGGACAGAATGTTAAACAATGTCAAACATTCACCCCAGTACAGAGATCTGGTCCTAAATCCATCGTTTTTTTGCTCCCTGCCATCCCAGTTTAAACCCAGCCATATGGAAATCAGCCTTGACCCTGATCCCTATGGGAACAGTCCAGCCTGAACTGCCAAGCCAGGTCCTCCCTGGACTGGAAACAAGCATCCTGGGACCGGTTTCGGGGTATTACCTCTCATCAGGCAGGCTAGCTTGACTCCAGAGGCATAGAGAGCACAGGACCACGTCTGGGCATTCCCGTCCCACTCGGGGTGACAAACGCAAAAAGAACAATTGATGGACAGAATGCTGAACAATGTCAAACATTCACCCCAGTACAGAGATCTAGGCCTAAATGCATTGTTTTTTGCTCCCCTTGCCATTCCAGTTCAAACCCAGCCATACCCGAATCAGTCTTGACCCTGCTCCCTATGGGAACTCTCCAGCCCGAACTGCCAAGCCAGGTCCTCCCTGGACTGGAAACAAGCATCCTGGGACCAGTTTCTTGGTATTACCCCTCATCAGCCAGGCTAGCTTGACTCCAGTGGCAAGGAGAGCACGGGACCCACGTCTGGGCATACCCGTCCTACTCGGGGTGAGAAACGCAAAAAGAACAACTGAGGGACAGAATGTTGAACAATGTCAAACATTCAACCCAGTACAGAGATCAGGGCCTAAATCCATAGTTTTTTTGCTCCCCATGCCATTCCAGTTTAAACCCAGCCATATGCAAATCAGTATTGACCCTGCTCCCTATGGGAACAGTCCAGCCCGAACTGCCAAGCCAGGTCCTCCCTGGACTGGAAACAAGCATCCTGGGACCGGTTTCAGGTTATTACCCCTCATCAGCCAGGCTAGCTTAACTCCAGTGGCATGGAGAGCACGGGACCCACGTCTGGGCATCCAACTCGGGGTGACAAACTCAAACAGAAAAACTGATGTACAGAATGTTGAACAATGTCAAACGTTCACCCCAGTACGGAGATCTGGCCCTAAATCCATCGTGTTTTTGATCCCCATGCCATTCCAGTTTAAATCCAGCCATATGCAAATCAGTCTTGACCCTGCTCCCTATGGGAACAGTCCAGCCCGAACTGCCAAGCCTGGTCCTCCCTGGACTGGGAACAAGCATCCTGGGACCGGTTTCAGGATCATCAGCCAGGCTAGCTTGACTCCAGTGGCATGGAGAGCATGGGACCCATGTCTGGGCATACCCGTCCCACTCTGGGTGACAAACGCAAAAGAGCAATCGATGGACAGAATGTTGAACAATGTCAAACATTCACCTCAGTACAGAGATCCGGGCCTAAATCCATCAGTTTTTTGCTCCCCATGCCATTCCAGTTTAAACCCAGCCATATGGAAATCAGTTTTGACCCTGCTCCCTATGGGAACAGTCCAGCCCGAACTGCCAAGTGAGGTCCTTCCTGGACTGGAAACAAGCATTCTGGCACAGGTTTCGGGGTATTACCCCGCATCAGCCAGGCTTTCTTGACTCCAGAGCGATACAAAAGGGGATGATGGACGGAACGTTTGAGCCAATCAAACACTCACCCCCAGTCAACTGATCTGGGTTTAATCCATCATCATTCTTTAGCTCACTCCACCACCCCAGTTCAGACATGGCCATATGCAAATCAGTCTGACCCTGTGCCTCATGGGAACAGTCCAGCCCGAACTGCCAAGCCATGTCTTCCCTGGACCGGAAACAAGCATCCTAGGACCGGTTTCTGGCATTTCAGCCGTCATCAGCCAGGCTTGCTTGAATCCAGTGGCAAAGTGAGCAAGGGACCCACGTCTGGGCATACCCCCGCCAACTTAGGGCGAACAAAGCGATACAAAAGGGGATGATGGACGGAACGTTTGAGCCAATCAAACACTCACCCCAAGTCAACTGATCTGGGTTTAATCCATCATCATTCTTTAGCTCACTCCACCACCCCAGTTCAGACATGGCCATATGCAATTCAGTCTGACCCTGTGCCTCATGGGAACAGTCCAGCCCGAACTGCCAAGCCATGTCTTCCCTGGACCGGAAACAAGCATCCTAGGACCGGTTTCTGGCATTCCAGCCGTCATCAGCCAGGCTTGCTTGAATCCAGTGGCATGGAAAGCACCGGACCCACGTCTGGGCTTACCGGTCCCATTCGAGGTGGCAAACACAAAAAGAACAATTGATGGACAGAATGTTAAACAATGTCAAACATTCACCCCAGTACAGAGATCTGGTCCTAAATCCATCGTTTTTTTTGCTCCCCTGCCATCCCAGTTTAAACCCAGCCATATGGAAATCAGCCTTGACCCTGATCCCTATGGGAACAGTCCAGCCTGAACTGCCAAGCCAGGTCCTCCCTGGACTGGAAACAAGCATCCTGGGACCGGTTTCGGGGTATTACCTCTCATCAGGCAGGCTAGCTTGACTCCAGTGGCATAGAGAGCACAGGACCACGTCTGGGCATTCCCGTCCCACTCGGGGTGACAAACGCAAAAAGAACAATTGATGGACAGAATGCTGAACAATGTCAAACATTCACCCCAGTACAGAGATCTAGGCCTAAATGCATTGTTTTTTGCTCCCCTTGCCATTCCAGTTCAAACCCAGCCATATGCAAATCAGTCTTGACCCTGCTCCCTATGGGAACTGTCCAGTCTGAACTGGCAAGCCAGGTCCTCCTTGGACTGGAAACAAGCATCCTGGGACCAGTTTCCTGGTATTACCCCTCATCAGCTAGGCTAGCTTGACTCCAGTGGCAAGGAGAGCACGGGACCCACATCTGGGCATACCCGTCCTACTCGGGGTGACAAATGCAAAAAGAACAATTGATCGACAGAATGTTGAACAATGTCAAACATTTACCCCAGTACAGAGATCTGGGCCTAAATCTATAGTTTTTTTGCTCCCCATGCCATTCCAGTTTAAACCCAGCCATATGCAAATCAGTCTTGACCCTGCTCCCTATGGGAACAGTCCAGCCCGAGCTGCCAAGCCAGGTCCTCCCTGGCCTGGAAAAAAGCACCCTGGGACCGGTTTCAGGTTATTACCCCTCATCAGCCAGGCTAGCTTAACTCCAGTGGCATGGAGAGCACGGGACCCACGTCTGGGCATCCCCGTCCCACTCGGGGTGACAAACGCAAAAAGAACAATTGATCGACAGAATGTTGAACAATGTCAAACATTTACCCCAGTACGGACATCTGGGCCTAAATCCATTGTTTTTTTATCCCCATGCCATTCCAGTTTAAATCCAGCCGTATGTAAATCAGTCTTGACCCTGCCCCCTATGGGAACAGTTCAGCCGAACTGCCAACCTGGTCCTCCCTGGACTGGGAACATGCATCCTGGGACCGGTTTATCAGGATATTACCCCTCATCAGCCAAGCTAACTTGACTCCAGTGGCATGGAGAGCATGGGACCCATGTCTGGGCATACCTCTCCCATTCGGGTTGCAAACACAAAAAGAACAATTGATGGACAGAATGTTGAACAATGTCAAACATTCACCCCAGTACGGAGATCTGGGCCTAAATCCACCGTTTTTTGCTCCCCATGCCATTCCATTTAAACCCAGCCATATGGATATCAGTCTTGGCCCTGCTCCCTATGGGAACAGTCCAGCCTGAACAGCCAAGCCAGGTCCTCCCTAGACTGGAAACAGGCATCCTGGGACCGGTTTCGGGTTATTACCCCTCATCAGCAAGGCTAGCTTGACTCCAGTGGCATAGAGAGCATGGGACCCACGTCTGGGCATACCCACCCCACTCGGGGTGCCAAGTGCAAAAAGAGCATTTAATGGAAAGACTGCTGAACAATGTCTAACATTCACCCCAGTACAGAGATCTGGGCCTAAATTCATTGTTTCTTTGCTCTCCAGGGCAGTGAGCAGGGTCAAGACTGATTTACATATGGCTGGGTCCAAACTGGAGTGATGTAGTGAGCAAAAGAACAATTGATTTAACCCAGATCTCTTGAATGGGGGTGAATGTTTGATTCATTCAGCATTCTATCCATCATTTGTTGCGGCAGCACTTTCTAAAAGTGACATTTCTAAAACGATAATGTCAAATTCAACTTTATCACTAAAGAGGATTTATCACCAACATTACAAAGATATTTAACATGAAGTAGCTACTCCTTTCCAATTCCAAAGGAATTACAGCTTTAAATGTTTTTTAAGGAATACCCAATGCTAGCCTATGGAAGGAGTAGGCCTCACAGCTGTGAAAATAAATGTAGCTCTTTTGTCACTGCCAAGACATGTAAACCTTAAAAGTACATGTCCTGCCTTTTAGATACACAGCCAGCTGCCCTTAGGGTCACTTAGGGCATAACTTAGAGGTGACGTGTAATAAAAGGGAAATTTGAAGGCTTGGCAAGAGGTTTTAAATGCCAAGCTAAAGTGGCAGTAAACTGCACACACAGGCCATGCAAAGGAAGGCCTGAGGCAGGTTTAAAGGGCTACATATGTGGGTGGCACAATCAGTGCTGCAGGCCCACTAATAGCATTTAGATTACAGGCCCTGGGTACAGGATATTTCAATTTACAAGGGACTTATAAGTGAACTAAATATGCCAATCAATTATATACCAATGTCAACATGTTTATGGGGAAGAGCACATGCACTTTAGCACTGGTTAGCAGTGGTAAAGTGTTCAGAGTCCTGAGGCCTACAAAAAGATGCACAAAAAATGGGACACAAAAGGCGAAACTTTGGGAAAAAGACCACCCTAAAGATGACAGATCCAACAAGCACTCATGCAACATTTGAAAATAAAAAAATCTCAAATCTTATGCTTTCCTAGTGAAGGCGTAAATTTTGGGGCAAACCCCAGTCTACCTTTTTAGTAAATTGGGATTTGTGTCAAAGCACAAGGGTGGTTGCACGGAACAGCCATGTATCAAAAAAGGCCCATTTTTTCATAGTCGCCCCCATTTTTTGCTGTATTTCGTTGCTGAATTTTAGACTCTTCACATTAGGGCACTGGTGTCCTGTGCCCAGTGTATGTGCTCTGACCCCTAAAATATGTAGAAATTGGTTTATCCCTGATTGGCCTTTTTAACTTTCTTATAAGGCCATAGTATATGGTGCAAACAATACACCCATGGCACGGAAAGTTAAAATGTCAGTTGTGGGCTGTCGCACTTATTGTGTCATCCACTAGTGTGACAAAGGAAGAACATGGCTTCAGGCCTGCCATTGTAGCCTTGCGGCTACAATATGAAACCTGCAGTTCAACCTGTTAAAATAACCCTTTTTAATCGGTAAAACCTCCTTTTCAAATATTAGTATATCTTCCCTATGTAAACCTTGTAGCCCACAAGGTAGGTGCTTGGTATTAAAAGGGAGACATGTAGAATTGATAACGTCCCTACAATGACAAGGCCCAAACAGATATTTTCACAGTGGCAGGCCTAGCTCTCCTATGTGGAAAACCAGAGTACAGATTAAAATATTACTTATATCTCATGAATAGAGCCAGCTAGAAATATAATCAAACCACTATTTTAGTAGTTATTAAAAATCCAATTCAATGGTGAAGTCGAATATTTATTAAATATCAAGGAAAGTAATTTTTAGAAGGTTACCCTTTACCGCCTGAGCAGTCAGAAGTTTGATTAGCAGTAGTCTTTGCCAACTCGGAGCCTGTGCTCAGCTTGGAAAGAGATGTGAAAGAGGTGTGAAATTCCTCCCAGCAGCACACAATAGGATGATGTGAATTGGCAAAGATGATTCCTCTGAACTCAACAGAATATGCAGGGGGCAGTGGGTGTTCTGTAGGCACCACAGTGTCAACTCCTACCCTACTGGTCTGTTGAGCCACATGTAACACTTTGGCACACTTGAAAGGGGGAGAACAGGATGCTAGTACAATTCTTGTGTATACCCCGTATGGTTGATGAAAGACCCTGCTTTTGCCTACCAGACTTATGTCTCTGGGTGCCTTATGGGTACAGTGCCTGCTTCAAACTGGAATTTAGAGTTAGATGTGGCAGGACATTAGGATTACCATTGTACACTCCCCAAGCACACCCCCAAGCTTCAGAGCCAAAGTTTAATGTGACCGAAGATCTTCGCCATTTTGAATTTGCCTTGACACATTGCCTTTTTGGCTTGTTTGCAGTAAAGCAAACAAGAACTACTGCAAAAGTGGGTAGGTCATGGCCTGGGAACATTTATTACTTTATTGGTTGGAGAGAAACAGGCTGGTGAACTCTATAAAACTGGACCCTTGCCCAGCCTTCCTCAGAACACTACACGACTTGTGAAAGGATACCAGGTGGACTGAATCTGCTGCACTCGGCAACTGTGACCTGTGAGAAGGACCTGAGGAGGTTGGAGCCCTTTCCACTTTAAATCCAATGACAGAAAGATCTATAAGAATCAATCAATAAAATCTTTATTCAGACGAGTATTCGACCATAAAAGCATATAATAAAACAATTATACACTTCAAAGTTAAAAATAACCCTTTAAAACACATTAATCAAGTTTAAAATAACAACATATTGAAAAAGCCTGACAATCAGAGATTAAAAATTCCTAATATATATCTTTTCCTTAGCCTCAGAGTCTGGATGATAAAATTTAAAACAGCAGAACAAATCGTTTGTGACTCAAGGAGCTGACGGAAAATCAAACCCTCATTATGTGACTTTAAAGATTTCCCTCTATGAACGGCACACAAAAACATGATCTATGGAAAGCATCCAAAGGGCAAAATGGCATAAAATGCTTAGTGGTTTAACAAGAGATCCCATCATAGACATAACTTGGTAATGAAGCAAACCAAGATCCAGCAACTGGAAAAGCCCCTAAGAAATGGATTATATTAAGTCGCAACCGCAAAAGATATTATCTACGTTCCGGGCCTTTCACACACGAAAGGTAGGGTTCCATCCCATTACTTGTAGCAAGCAAGATGTAGTGCTGGATTCTTACCATATTAATTGCTCTCTCCTGCCTTGCATTTTACAGGTAAGTCGACATACGACGGGAGAAGTAAAATTAAATTTAAAAAAAATAAAACCATTTACCTTGCGCTCGCCGCATCGCCGACTCGATACATTAATCGGGGGCGTCTGGTCACCATCCTGAGTGTATCGAACCCTCATTGCAGTATCTTAGTGCAACCTTTTCAGGGTCATTAGAAAGGGAGAACCGATTCCTACTGGCTCCAGAATAACCCATAATTTCTCTCTATCTACTAGGTCAAATGCAGAGGAGAGGTCCATGAAAGCCATATGCATGGCTCCTCTCCTGGCCTTGACATATTTACCTAGGATAAGAGACAAATTTAAAGCTTGTTCAGAAGTGCCCGAGCCTGGGTGAAACCCATATTGGGCCTCCGAAAGGAAGGCTCTATCTGCTGCCCAATCGCCAATCTCCCTAGATTCACCCTCCCGAAGATCTTTGCAGAGGCATCAATAAGGGAGATGGTTCGATAGTTTGATGGGTCATTTTATCAACTATCTTATAGATGGGTATGGTTACAGATTTATTCCAGTAATCAGGGGACCTGTGATAACTAATGCTCTGAATACATTAGTAATTAATGGTGCCCATAGATCTAAGTTATGCTTAAAAAGCTCAGCTAGTACTCCATGTTGGCCCGCTGCCTTTCCTGTAACCAAACTGACAATAGCTTTCCTCATTTCCCCCACTGATATCGTTTTACTAAAATTCACCAAAATCTCAAACTAGAAAGGGAGTCCGGCCTGTCCAAAAAGGTTGCAGCCCTCCTTTCCGAGGTAAAAATCTTCGTGAAGTGGGAAACCCAATTGTGTTCTAAAATAAGGCTATTAGTCCCTGAAGATGTTTTCCAAGTAAAAAAAGGGACGATTCACTATCGCCCAAAAGGCTTTATTTTCTTTAAGGGAGGCCACGCACTCCTGGTCTTCCCATGCTTTGGCCCTTATCTCGTTTTTATTTTCATGAATTACGTTTTTATAATTCCATCTCGCTGCTCTAACCGCGATTAAATCCTGCAGAATTTTATTGGTTGTTTGTTTCAGGAGTTAATATGTCTCAGTGCAATTCTTTTAAACCAAGAGGAAGTTTGGGTACTCTGACCAGGGTTTGGCTACAGATAAGAGCTCAGAAATACAGTTGCAAATTTTGATAAAGTTCCACCATTGGTTCAGCATTTTCAAATAGGCAAATCCTAAACTCATTTTGGCTATTCTCAAACAAATCTACATGAGTTTTAATGGAATCTACAATACACCATTTTCTACGCACCCCTTGGTTTGGAGTGAACATTATAGCTGGCAGGTGGAGAGTTATCAGATTATCACTTGGTAAGAGGGAGAATGTGGACATAACCGAATGATGGTCGCTAAAAGGGAAGACAAGAATATCAAATTTGCTTATAGTTGGAATTAAAGTGTCAGATGCTGGAATGTGGTCAAGAACACTCCCTTTGCTCTTTCCCAAATAAGATGAAGTATTTGTAAAGGGGTCACCACAAACATAATTTTAGTCAATGCTTCACCATAAGGAGAATGCAAATAATGTGCTACATTATCGCCCTTACAATTTACAATGCCACACACCCTAGACCTGCTAAAAGAGCATATTGTGGCATTAAAATCCCCTGCCCATATGAACGTGGTCTCTTCGACTTCTTGCTCATTATGTACGAGATTAATGTGCCCAGATCCTCAATATCCTTGCCAGTTCTGGGTTCCTGCAGGAAATAACTATTCAGTTCCCTTCTAATGTTACCCTACTCTCCTCATCATGAGGATTTCATCATATTCCTTAAGGGAGAAGGTGAGCCAATGGCAAATTTTTAAATCTTTAAAGTTCTCTTCCTTGTCCAATGACACTGGAGGTACTCCAACTATTATTGCCGTGTAGGGACAGCATTATGACGGAAGATTTAAAATCTGTTGAGAAGGTAGACCACCGGGGTTGGAAGGGTGACTATTGAAAGGTAAGATGTTCGGAAGTCTTTGATGATTTCCAAATGCCCGGAATTTAATCTTCTGGATCGCGGGTTGGGGACTCCCCCTTTGGGCTATACCATTTTGACTCCTCTATAACACATAATAGAATTCTGAATTGAAGGATTTTGTTTTGAGACAGAGGAGTGCAACAGCGGGCATCTCTCCACTGACTGAGTCTTGACTGCATCTGCTACAGACAGATTCTCAATAATATCCACGGGATGTGAGGTGAAAAATGTTAATAAAAATTGACTAAAAGCATTTTAAAATCTTTTGGGAGTGAAAGCTTCAGAATCTGAGAGTAAGGATATTCAATCATCTCTGTGACAACTAAGTTCTTAATTTTAGTCGATATCAGGAGAGCTAAACCACCCTTATCCCTGCATGCATTAGTGGGAATGGCTGGCGAACTAAAAGATCTAAACCCATCAACTGATACATTGACAAGAGACAAAATTTCCTGTCAGCAAATAACATCAAAAGAATCTATAAAAGACAACCAGTCGGGATTACATAATTTAATGTACAAACCCGCTACATTCTAAGAGATGAAAACTAAATTATCAAGATGTTTAGTGTTGGTATTAATTGCTCTAACCATAGCCATCCTATGCATCAAAGAGCAGGCTCTGGTCTGTCTGAAGAATCAGTCATTTTTTCTGGTTCCGATGGCCCTGCCATATCAATGGGAACTGCCCTCATTGACAGTCTCCTGGGGGCAGAATTCTGGGCCAAGGAATTAACAATATCAACATTATACCCAAAACCCTCCTCTAACCATCTTTGAATGCCCGTACATCCAGAACATTTAGGGAGGTACTGGTCATAAAGGATGGGGAGGTTACGTACGTCAAACTACTACCACCTGCTCCATTGAAAAAGGCCACACACCACTTGAACAGGTGGAGATGAATTGACCATGGTAGATCGATCATCAAAACCTTTGCTATTCCTATCTACAGAATAAACTTGCTCCATAACCACCCACTGAATGCCCTTTACACAATCAGGAAAAGAAGGGGAAGTGTTCTCAGGTTGCACTAGAAAACAATCTCTCCCAGAGAGCGTCAATACCTGATGATTGATGTTGGTGTTGAGTCAATCATTGTAATCTAGGGCAGCAAGTGGCTGAAACCTATTATGGATTTGGATTATACTATCACCCTTCCGTACAACCTGCGATGGGAAAGTAGGGGCGATAGAATCATGCCTTGACCCCTGATTGTTAGAAAGTCTGGGCTGATAAAAAAAAAAAACAATGGGACAATGGAGCAGGAAGTAGGAAGGCCATTAGACTTCAGCCTGCTGCCGGAAATGATTAATTGTCATGCCAGTTCTGGGTTCCTGCAGGAAATAACTATACAGTCTCCTTCTAATGTTACCTTACTCTCCTCAACATGAGGATTTTATGATATTCCTTAAGGGAGAAGGTGCAGTTTCTTGTGAGCCAATGGCAAACATTGTTCTCTTCCTTGTCCAATGACACTGGTTGTAATCCAACTAATATTGCCTCATAGGGGCAGCATTCTGGCAGAAGATTTAAAATCTGTTGAGAAGGTAGAGCACCAGAGTTGGAAGGATGACTATTGGTAGGCAAGATGCACGGAGGTCTTTGATGATTTGTAAATGACCGGGACTGACTCTTCCGGATCTCGGGTTGGGGACTCCCCCTTCGGGCTATTCCATTTAGACTCCTTGATTACCAAGGGAAATTTGTAACTCTCTTGGGACTGCAGATTGGATCACCCAATGGTTTAATTGAATTCTGAATTGTAGGATTTTGTTTTGAGACTGAGAAGGGCACCAGCGGGCATCTCACCACCGACTGAGTCTTGACTGTGTCTGCTACAGCCATTAATGTATTCTCTAGGGTGCTAATCCTTTCCCAAATAGGAGCCATGGCAGCAGTGAACACATTTTTGATTTGTTCCAGAAGCCCAGCTTGTGTAAAATTAAGTTCAATGGGCGTCAGATATATACTTACTGGAGAGACCGAAAGCTTTTGATCCCCAGACTTTGATGAGGATGAAGATGAAGTGGATCTAAGGCCAGGTTTTTATGATGTTTTAGATTAGGGCCAGGCTTCCCCCTCTTGTTGTTCTTGGCCACCAAGTTACATGGAACAGCACTCGTAACAGGGTCAGAAGCTGCCATGATTAGGCCAGAACTCATATCCCACTCCTCAGTGCCCAGGACAGAGTTGATACTTGGTTGCAGCGTTATATCCTTAGACCCCATTCCTAAACCCGAGGGTGAAATTGTGTTGTCATTCTGAATCAAATTAAGTTGCGTGGTAATGAAACATGTATTTTCCCCCAGATCCAACAATAAGCATCTCTTGACCAACTCTATCTCCTTTGAAACCACACTAATGGTTCAACTCCAGAAGGCATCCAACATAGTGCCAGGCTGGGAGTGAATAGAGCCAGTCTCCTTCTCTTTTCCAGTCTGCAATTCCCGCTTTCCCATGAAAAATATATTACACAGATTTAAAGTATGAAATATCACTCATCACAGAAATAAGATGTCTCTAGGAAGAGCCAAAGGGGGTGGCCTAGCCCAGCCTCTTCCGGCCGATTGTGGGCAAAGGCGGGCCCGGTCTTGGCCCAGTCTTCACCCGGGTGCACGCCCGGTCACAGCCCTTGCACATCCCATGCGGCGGGGAGCGAGACGCGCTTTAAGCGTGGTTTAAAAAGTCCCTCGCCCCGCCTTTCCTCCAGGTTGATGTGGGCATTGCTGGGGGACGTAGTCCCACCCCAGTAGACGATCCAGGCAAGTGTAACACCACCAATAATGCTAAATTGCTGACCCTTATAAGGATCATAAGGATGATCCCCTGGGTGGCTCCAGGAACATAAAAAAGCTAAAGAGGACATTCCTGTGAAGAGGACCTGGACTGGTCTTTGCTGTTGCCCTCTGCCTGATACTCTAAGAGCTTCTAAGTGTTCCCTGTGTGGTCCTGGCAGTGCTTAATTTGAGCCGGGGCTTTCCGGTGCTAAGCACCGGCACTTAATTGGTTTCCGGTGCTCGGCACTGGCACCTAATTGTCAACACCAAACATAGAACAGTCTACCACATGGTGGCGCTGCTCATCTAATTTAGAGATGAGCAGAACAACGGTAGTTTAAGACTACAATAAACATTAAAATTGCAAATACCTGCCTCCCAGCCATTCCTTTAGCTTTGGGACCTGGAATAATCTGAACTGTCGCATTTACATGCAAGAGAGATGGTTAGTAGTTGTTTTGGCAGTGATGACAAGGGCGATGGGTGGTGCTAGCTGCAGTGGCCTCCCGGTCAGAGCCCTGGCACTTAATATTTTACAAATTAAGCACTGGGTCCTGGGAACCTTGAAAGTGGACTCATTGGCTGTATGGGCACCAAAAGAAGTTTGTGAGCCTTTTCAAAACTTTTGCTCCAGAGCTTCAAGGGGACTGACCTCGAAATATCTCCACACAATACCCTAGAGTTTTCTAGGGGAGGGAACTAGAGGCTACGGGGTATTCAGGGTTAGCTGGCCTCCAAACCTATAATGCACACACAAAAAGAAGCTACCCTAAATGAATTGTTGATTTCAAAAAGTGAGCTAGCACTATGCACTATTTAGTGGAGTGCTGGGCATCTCAAAAAAAGTAAAGGACTGTCCTCACACACCACCAGGTGTCATGCTTCATCATTGGCAGTCCTTGCTCTCTAAAAACTGCGTTTGATAGAGAGCGGGCCTACACCTGGAGACAGGGAGGCACTTCTAAAAAAGTAAGTGAGGGCCCGTGTGAAAGTGATTGCTTAAAAACCAATGTAAACACCGAAATACATTTATTTATTAGGTATTTACTTGATATTAAAAAACAGTGTGGGGATATAGGGGAACTAGTACCCCATCACCACCAGTGTCGTCAACATGTTTCTGCCATTTTGGCCCTAAGGGTCCGTGGCATTCATCAGGACGAAGGAACTAGGGCTCCTATCTATACCATTTTGGGTTAGATAATACCACTATGTAGGGTGACCTGTGACATCCTCTAACTAAGTTAGGATTTCCTTTAAACCCAAAGGACGGGTCTTAATTGCCCAATAGGAAGAGGGTTTAGAGGGACCCCTGTAGTCACACTTGCCTCAAGATGCGTCCCGCGCCGTTCTCCTAGATACGTCCACTTCTCTCCCCCGACATCAAAAAGCATAGGACTGGCAGTCCACGGCGTCGGATTGAAAGTCATGTTTGTCCCGCATGGAGAAGAGTTTTTCCTCCGAAAAATGACAAATTCCTTTTTCACATTGGGACTTAGAAACTTTTTTTTAACTTCCTTACTTCCAGATCCTAGCAGGGCCAATCTACTTGGTGTAGCCCACCCATGCTCCATCACTTTAGCCTCAAATTGCGCTTAGGTCATGGTCTACCACAACCATTGACTACCATTGGGGCGTTGCAATTTTTGCACTATTTACTCTTAAATCTTTAAAAATTCATTTCTCTGATTCCCTAATTGAATTTTTTCATTTTATTGTCATTTTTACTTTTTATATTTTTCTCAATGTTTATAAATTGGAGTGAGATTTTTGTGCTGTGCTTTCTAATTTATAACTGTTTTAATACTTCTAAATGCTTTACACATTTGCATTTAGTTAAGCCTGTCTGCTCTGTACCATAGCTACTAGGGATTAACTCAGGTTTAGAATAGTGAAACATTTGACTGGACCTAACAAAACAGTAACTTTAGTACTTATGGTGGATACTAATCTGACACCAACTAATAAACCACGTTCCCACAAAGTGCACCACCAATGTAACACCCCTTTGATGCAGTGCAGCACAATGTAGCCTTACTTAAAGCAACTTTCAAACACAAATCAGGATTTGAGTTGGAAAGTAAATGCCAACACAACACTTCGCCCCTGGTTTTCATCTCAGTGCAAAGTGTTAGTGAATTTCCCCATATTAGGCCTACGAATTAATTTCTGTCCAATATCCAAAAGGCCTAAACTGAAATATACGACTCCCAATAAGCATTACTGAATATGGCAGGGTCCCATTGCTATATTGTTGCTACCAGTTCTTTGGGATTTGTTTGCTATTGCGATTTGCCAACATATCGGTGTACAATTGACGCTTCCATTTATCTTCTAGAGCAAGCCAACATGCATTCGCTGTCAGTACTATTAACATTGGTGACTTTGCCACTATTTTCTCATTCCAAACAAAAACTCTCTTCCATATCATGTGTCAGTTTTCACTGCTCAACCCTAGGACTTAATTAGGAGGATCAGAAGTCTTAAGGATTAAAAAAACAAAACGCTGAAGGTATTCATCTTTTAAACTCGTGATCAGTCACTTGCTGGCCTATTATCTGTTTCAGTGAAATGACTTGTCCCTATAGTCACTTTACTTTTAAAAATGCTCTTTTTAAAATGTGTCACAGTATGTCTGAAATCATAACCCTTCTTGGGGTCTCCCTTATTAGCACAGAATTAGCATATGCCAAGGGCCAGATGTGTCATGGTCAGGGCTGGACTGTCCATAGCAGGCACCGGGCGTTTCCCCGATGGGCCGCCAGGGTGGGGGCCGGTTTTGTCCCCCTGGGGGGCCGTTTTCGTTACTGGGGCCGGCAATATAGGCCCCCTGTAACAAAATCGGCCGATACCAGCACTAGCAAACAGCTCAGCCGCTCCCCCCTTTCCCCTCAAGGGGGACGGCCGAGCAGTTTGCCTGGGCCGGTTTCGGTTCCCAGTCCGGCCCTGGTCATAGTATTGAATTTTCCTTGCATCACGCATGGTGACGCAAGGGCAACGCAATACTAAAGTCACATTTAACAAGCAATACAAGGCCACCTTATGGCCCTGCGTTGCTTGTTAAATCTGAAGTAAGGCACGGCAGCGCAAGTCTCTGCCTTGCGTTACTCCGCCCTGGGAAGGCGTTCCATGGGTGGAGCGTGTGTGTTCCCATGCATGCGCCCATGGATTTTGCTGCACTCCCAGATTTACCAAGACTGGTAAAACCTGGGAATGCGTCAAATGCTACACCTTGCCAGGGAAGGAATAACAAGGAGAGATATATTTATTTCTCCTCATTGTTTTCTCTTTCTAAGTGTGCTGCATTCTGAAGCACACTTAGAAAGAAAAAACAGCCTCAGAGGATTGTTTTTGTGCCGGAAGGTGTCCCTTCCTGCACAAAATCAATCCTGCCTGCAACACAGGCGCCCTTGTGCCATGACACAAGGGTGCCTGTGTTGGCCAAAGGCAGCAGATTATGCGCCAGCGCAGGCAGAGAGAGCCGGAACGCGCCATATATTGGTAAATATGGCCCATTCCTGCCCTTTCACGCAGAGCAGCAAGTCATTGCCTGAACGATTGATAAATCTAGCTCCAAGCTTCAATTGAAAAATAGCCCCTTGAGCATAAAGGTGAAGGCGGGCAAAGTAGAGTGGGCCAGGATCTAAAAAGCGGTGACAGATGTCTGCTTCTCTTCTCACCACTAGAGGTCGCCAGTGCAGTTACTTTGAGGGCTGGGGCAGTAAACCTAAGAATAATGTCCTATTTCCGTGGCAAGTTCACTAACAAATGCTAACCTGTGAACGAACATGAAACAGGAGCAGCAATGCTATATGGAGCTCTGCATTTTTTTTCGAACATATTACAAAAAAAACTCTGTTACTAACTAAACTTTTGTTTTTGGGTGTGGGAAAACGGAGCTTAGTGCCTTTCAAAGTCGTATTTGCTTTTGGGAAGGGAGTGGTGAGCTCAGAGATGGAACGAAAGGAAAGTTCATGAGGCTCGCATTTCAGTGTCACTACTCTGGCTCTCAAACCCCTGTGGCGGGGCGAGTGAGAGGTGGCGTAGAGCATAAGGCACCCGATTGGGCTCAGACACATCTCCCAGTCCCAGATATGTAGAGTGAGTGTTTCCAGTCACTGAACTAGACCTCAAAATACAAGCAGTAAACAAAAACAGGAATCGACTAGGGATCCCTTACCAGAACCTGCCGCTCGCCCAGGCAATAATGAGCCGTGCCCATTATCAGCAGCAACAGAAACCTTCCCGGTTAAGAGGATTAGGAGGGAAAGTTCCCGGTAAACGGACAGCGCTGCCTCCGCACATGGACTGATGGAAAGATGAAGCTCGCGTAGCGAGCAGGCTAGAGGGTGGGGGGAGCGCTGACGGCCGGGAAGGGCGCTGGGCGACTCGGGTGACTCGTAGCACGTCGCTGTTGGAGCTCCCGGGGTTGCCCACTTGGGACGTCTGCGGCTTCGACGTCTGCACAGGATAAGAAGTGCCTGAGCCCTCCTGGTACCACAACTGCGTGGAGCGCTTCAGCAGCACACGCTCGCCAAAGGTTGCTAAGTCGACTTTTTTTTAAATTGTTTTCCACCCACTTGGATGTCGATAATATCAGATTGAGCCACCTCAGGAAAATCCTATGCTATATAAGAGGCAGCCAGGAGCGGTGATGGTGTAGCCTGCTGAGTACCTGGACGTCTGCAAACTTTTATGATAAAAGGAAGGGGCTGCTGTCTCCTCTGGCGCTTCATCTTTCACTGAAGAGGCATCGAATTCAGGAAAGGAAGGCACACCTGGAGGTCTTGTTAAAGCAGGTAAATCACCGGAGGGGGCGGGCGGTGGGGGTGTTATCTCTTTGTTGTCACACTTCCGCTTACTTATAAGACTGTGTGCAGGTGGCTGTTCCAGTATTTGAAATACTTGAAACTATTTGTGGTAGTAGTATGCATTCAACTATCACTTTTACACTATTTGGCTAGGCAGGCAGACCCCCGATGAGACAGACATACGGACATACACACAGACAACCAAAGCAGCGGAAAGTTTGCGAAGTACGAAGGTAGATTAGACTGACATTCCTAGGAGACAGGCGGCCACGATGCAAGCAGGCAGAAACACAGAAAATGAGAGAGGAAGGGACGGACACATAGCATTAATACACAGGCACAGAGGAACTAGTAGGGATAAAAGTCCGGAAGACAAATATAGTCAACACGCTTAACGATGTACTGACTGTCAAACAGTGGCACACCGAGGTAACTGGATAGACAGAGATAAAAAAAAAACATACATTGGCAAATATAGAAATAGTTGAAAGAAAAACATAAATGTATACAGCTTGTATATAGTTTTTGTACTGGTTGAATGACAATATCTAGTTAGAAAGATAGACGTGAAGCCAGAAAGTCAAAGGGGAGGGAAAGATAGAGAAAATATACAGAAGGAACCCACATTGGCAGACGTGGATGGTCTGAACAAACATATTTGACTGCATTCTCTCTGCAGACAGACAGACAGACAGACATTCGAAATGTGCTGATGAATGGACGCATGAATGGACTGGTTATGGGCTTGGGAGCTGGCTGGGTTTGAATGGATGAGATGTATGTAAGGATGGATGGATGGATGGATGGATGGATGGATGGATGGATGGATGGATGGATGGATGGATGGGCTTAAGGGGCAGCTGGATGGGTTTGAGTGTGTGGATATGGTGGATGGATGAATGGTGGATGGATTTATTTTACTTGGATGCTAGATGAGTGACACTATGAGTTGGATGGATGGATGGCTAGGGGATGGATGGGCGGATGGAGGGAGGGACGGGGGTTGTGTATACAGACTCAGTCAAAAGAAGAATGTATTGACGAAACGGGAAATATTCAAATTCTCAGTAAATGTGTTTGGAACAATATTTAAGCAGAGCCTGTCGGCCCTGCAGAGTGCATTCAGCACAGCGGGCGCGCTTCCTTCCCTAAGCTGAATTCTACGTGCACACAGCTGTTCTTCTCAGACCATACATGAGAAGTGCAGTGAAAGTGCGTGGGTGATGTTGTGTGCATACTTTTTGACGAGGGTCTTGCAGTTTTCCTCCCGTGAACATGTGTTTGCGTCTCGCAGCGGGAGCCGGAGCTGTCAGAGGCTGTCCCCACCTGCCTGACCGCCATGAGCCAGCCGAGGAGCCCCTTGCAGATGGCGCTGCTCCTCTGCATGCTGACGGCCGGAGGCTGCAAAGAGAGGACCGAGCCGCTCGAGCTCCGAGACAGCGCCGTCCTCAACCTCATTATGGACATCATACAGGACTTAAGAAACTTCCACTTGGCCAAGGAAAACGGGGTGCAGTTTTACTCCAAATTCACAGACTACAAACAGGACGACAAGGAAGCCCCCGAGTACGGGCACTATCAGGACGAGCAGAGAGTCGGTGAGTTTCCCATTTTCGCCCTTCCCGTTAGTTAACATCAGCACTACTCTGTTAGTGAGAACGTGAAACCGGGCAGAGCACGAGCACAACAATTGTGGCTGAGCCTGTGGGGTTGTGAGGTAGGCAGGGCTTGGGGGAGGTGGGTGGTCTCTTTGGACTGGGATGAAGTAAGAGTGGGGCAAATCTATAGCACTATATACTAAAATAGAATTGTATCGAACTTACATATCCTCGAAGGAGATCTGTTGTTACCACCTAAAAATGCATGTATTGTGCGGCACAGTTAGTGCAGTAAATTATATCAGAAAATGCAACAAAGTGTTTGGCTACAGATATTGCACAGTAACTTCTAAACTATTTATTCGTGTGCATTAGTGCCACCGAGGGTGCTCTGGTAAAAGTATTCTAAGTCACATGGCAAAAAAAGAGTGGATTAATTTGTGTCACCGGAACAGTGCAGTGGCTTTGTTGGACGATAATTGACGTTACTTTGGACAAATTTGAGCAATCTACTCCTCAATATTCCTTCTATTGGAAGATTGGTCTTCTTGGTCAAAGGTATTAGAAGAGGAGGCTAAAAACCTGAGTTTATCACTGAAATTTCTATAACAAATATGCCGTCAAGATTAGGGCAAACTATCTGGGCGGTTCAACTTCAAACTCGACTAGAACTTTAAAGTTCTCCCAACGCAATGTTCATATAATTTGGTGTAACTATGTCTCACGGTTTGTTAAACATTTGACATTTGATACTTGAAAAGGTCATGACCCATGAGAGGTTAAGCCTTGTAGGGTCGTGATGTTGTAATTACTCTGTGAGTCTGAACGTATGGTTTATGCTACGTTGTTCTAACATGTGTAGTAGTTAGAAAGAAATGTGCGTAACCACAACCAGGCCATACGGGGCTAAATCCGTCCACTAAGATAAAATGTTGTACTGTGTTTTTTAAGAAAAATAATTTTGTAATCGTCTTTAATGATCTGTGTGATCGAAATAAAGACTATATACTACTGATAAAATCAACCTAAATAAGGCATCTGGCCATTAGCATAGTTGTTTTCCTTTGTATAGGCATTGCAAAATGCATTCTGTGATAGTAGTAAGTGATGTTTTTTCAAGCCAGTAACACTTTACTGTGGTAATCGAGAATTTGAAATTTGCACTTTACTTCTAATTGCATGAACGTGTGTTTATTAGTACACTTGCCCTAAATAACACGTGTTATTGGACTAGATATATTACTCATTTACTACTTTTGTGACTTCATAAACAGTCCCATAATCATGTCTGGAAAGTTATGTCACAGCCTTGTCATGTGACATATCCATCGTGCTCCTGTTTCCCCAATACGATATTGTACACAGAGTGCAATTACTTAGGGGGGAAATGTAGCTGGATGAGCAAATGCACTTTTTCCTTTCTTCTCACAGAAATCTTTTCCCTGTGGAGAAACACTTTTCTCTACCCCCTCTGCAAGTTTATTTTTTATTTATTTTATTTTTAGAGTTTTCTATAGCGCGAACAAGACCCAGAATAGGGTATCAGAGCGCTTTACAAAACAAAGTAGAGTAAGTATAAACTTTTTGCAAAAACAGAGCAGAGAAAGTATCAAAACAATTTTAACAAGTTTCGGCAGGTAGCAGAAATGGGAATAGAGATTTTTTTATATGATCCATGACTGCCAACCGTGATGTGCATCGCCGTCATCCACTGATTATGATTTTACCTATTACATCACTTATGACATGTTAAATGACATTATTAATGCCATCACTGATGATATCAACGATAGTGCTCTAGTTATTATACTCCAAACCATAAAAAAAGGGGAAAAGAGGTGAATTTAGTGGTTTTTAGATTTTGTTTTGAAACCATACCTGCACATTAGCTGTTTTTTAGTGAATATCTGTGTTTTTTTAATGAAAAGTATAGTTTTAGATCCAAAATTAAGTATAACTTTACTTTAATCTTTTTTTCAGTGAGTTTCATTTTTTTCTGATCACATACAACTAACTGTTTCCTGCCCCTAAACTCCCAATTACAGCTATTGCCCACGGTACGCTCCATTTAGTCATGCACAATAGGGATTAGCCAAGCTATAATGCATTAAACTATTTTAATGTTTTTAGCAGAATTCAGGGCTCCTGTGCTGGAATCACAAATCCTTAGACCACAGAGACAGGGAGGGTCTAATATTCTTATCTGTGAATCCATTGATTAAAACCTTTTTTTTATTAATATTAATTGTAATGCTGCATGGGTCTCTTTGGTTTTAGGGGACAGGGTAAGTGCACCCTGCCGTCTTATGCCCTTTTTGTTTTTATTTTTCCCAAAACAGTGCTCAGTGGACCGTATTGAATAATGGGGCTACAAGAGGAATTTTTCTGTGAGAGCCAGCCAATCACCACACTGTGGATTCGCAACTCTCCACCAGATTCCTCAATCAATGGGAGAAAAGCTTCCTAATTTAATGGTGTCTCTTTTTTTAAATTGGATTTGCAACTTCTCTGTAGATTCACAAATCAGCAGAGTATCCTTGGATTAACAGTCCATATAGCTATGAAATTATGCCCACCCTGGAGCACTTTTTAATTGGTAATATCTTGAAAATTAGTCAAATGATTTACATTAAGCCAAGCAAAGGCACTTGTGTAAAGTTCTACTTAACTGCCAAATTTGGTGCAATTTTGTGTAGCCATTTATTCTTTATTGAAAAGCAAAGAATTCTATGTAAGTTAAAATGGGAAATATCACTTTTGGGAAACTCACCGTTTTTTTGGCTCCCACTGGAAAAATCTGCATTAAACTTGCGATGAAGAAATCTGAGTGAATGGACTTTTATGTTTGGAATGTTTCATTCAGATGTGTCAAACAGTACCAAAGTTATCAGAAAGACAAAAAATGCCTTCCCAAAGGAAAGTCTGACTTACCCATAACAAAACAGCGCTATCGCCGTCTGTGTAATATATATTTTGCAGAAGTTATGGATAAGTTGTACTTTCCATTCTAAATGCATTTTTGGATTGCCCTGTAACTCTGGTCGCCACTGATGACTCGGCACAAAATTTGGCACTCATTAGCATAAGTAGCTATGGTCCAACATGCCAATTATCGTTCAGTTCTAAGCATGGGGGAAAAGACTAAGGAGGTCGAAAATGAATGTTCATTTTAGCTCCCATAGGAAACTTTGCTCACTGACATAGAAATGCTGAATGCATTTATGCCAAACAAGGCATGGATGCAGAAATTTAATTATAAAGTGTGCTTTTTGTGGTTTAGTATAAATCTGGTCAGTAGTGTTTCAGATGTTAACATTTGATAAAGGTTGCAGTTGGGGCCAAAAAATGATAATACTGTTGTATATCTTGACAACTTAAAATTCATTTTTTGATTTGCTTCTAACTTCAGCACCATTTGACAAATACACATTTAATTTCACAGACACTTGCAGGTTTAGCCATCTATTTGTATTTCAAAATATTGCGGATTCATCAAGGTTATGGAGTTAAAATAGTGGGCAAAAAGTATTCATTTTCTAACAACGCTGGCATTCTGTAACAAACGCCTACAATTTGGCAATATTTTGGAAGCATTCGTTTTAAATTTGTATGTGAAATTTTATGCCAGTCTCTCTAAGAAGGCAAAGATAAATGAAGAACAATACGTTGCCATTTGTTAATACTTTGGTGCTTGTTAGAAACCGGGGGTCTCTAGTTGGCTGAGGTATGTACCTTAGTCCAAATAGGGACCCTTGCTTCTAAGTCAGGGAAAGGAGGGACACACCTTTAGATAACCCCTGCTCACCCCCTGGTAGCTTGGCACTAGCAGCCAGGCTTATCTCCAAGGCAAATGTGTAAAGTATTTGCATCCACGCTCTCAGTGACACAGTGATAACACCACAGATGGACTCCACACGAGTTTCATAAAAAAATTATATGTTTATAAAAAAAGATATACGATGAGACCACACGATAAAAATCCAACATATGCGTATTTGTAATATTTCACCTTGCCGGTTATTAGGCCAGCACGCACTAGTAGGTTCTTGCAGTATTAATGAGCAATTCTCGATGATCCAATGCAGTCCTAATGCAATGCTATGCAGTTCGTAATGCAAGAATCAGGCACTTCGTAATGTAAAGATAATGCAATTCATAATGCAACAGTCAGGCAGTTCGTAATGCAAAAATAATGCAATCCGTAATGCAACAATCAGGCAGTTCGTAATGCCAAAAATAATGTACTTCAGCACCGATCGCGGTGCTCTGGACGGTCTCTATGCCACTCTTACTGACTCGCGGTCAGCTACTGCCAAAATATGCCCCCAACACTGTTATGATGGAAAACAAAGTGCAGCTCCACACTCCGGGCCCAGTACTGCCACTCCTCGGCAAGTACGGGCCGCGATACAGACTTGAGCGGGGGCTCGCGCTGCAAAGATGGGAAAGGCCGAGAGCGTTTCTCTCGCAGCCCGCACCCCGCCCCAGGTGGCGACACACGCACGCTCACTGAGCGTTACCTGGGGGGTGCAATCTCACTCTCCTCTCCTCTCCTCGCGGCTTGGGCCTCCGGTGCGACTTAGTTGATCTTGGGCAGTGGAACTCGGCCCCTCGATGGTGATGGTTCGAGGTCTCTCCTTGGCAAGGGCAAGCGGCGGGGAATTCCCACAGCTCCTCTGGGGATGCCGGTCCGGGCCGATGGCAATGACGATCGCAGCAGTTCTGGCCACGCTGTCGATCGAAGCAGAGAACAAGACTGCTCCGGGACACACAGTCACGGGGCAATTTCTCACGAAGGTCTCAGGCTGCAACAGGGCACACGCACACAGCGTCACTGAGACTCACTTGGACTCCGGGTGCACACGATCACGGGGCAATCCTCACGAAGGTCTCAGGCTGCACGAAGCACACGCACACAGCGTCGCTGAGACTCACTTGGACTCCGGGTGCACACGATCACAGGGCAATCCTCACGAAGGTCTCAGGCTGCACGAAGCACACGCACACAGCGTTGCTGAGACTCACTTGGACTCCGGGTGCACACGATCACAGGGCAATCCTCACGAAGGTCTCAGGCTGTACGAAGCACACGCACACAGCGTCGCTGAGACTCACTTGGAAACTTTTATGTTCCTGAGTTTCCACAACAGGGAGCCAGCTCTCCTCGGGCCCTTGGAGACACGCTACTTCAGGACACAGCACACAGCAAAGTCCTCACAAGCAGGGGGACACAGCACACAGCAAAGTCCCTTGTCCTCTCCTTAGTCAAACCAGCAAACTGCAGGCCAGCCACAGAACACACAGCAAGGGTCAGTCCTTCTCTTCAGTCTCTTCAGCTGTTCTTCTTTGGCAGAGGTTCCTCTTGAGCACCAAGTAGGTTCAATCCTTTTTCAATAGGGATTTCAGTCTAAAGTCCAGGGGTTTCAGCTCTCATAGTTATACCCCTAAATGTATTTGAAGTCTTTGTGTTCAGGGGGCACTGACCCCTGTCCAAACCAGTTCTGGGTGTCTCCCTGCCAGTGACACCTTCTTCCTTTGATAGTGGGGGTCTGGATCTTCAATCACTCAGCAGGAGATGGAGCCTTTGTTTTATGGCAGCAGCCCAGACCTCTTCACCTCCAGCGCTACCCCTCCCCCCTACACTCCAGATGCAGGTCAACCATGGCTGTCTCACCTACTCCTCCCCTGGGTCAAGACATTTCCCAGATCCTATCACATTCAAATCCAGACAGTCAATCCACAACCAGGAAGAGACACACAGAATTGTTAGAACAAAAAAAACAGCCACTTCTAAAAGCGTGGTTTCTAAACACAATTCAAAAACCACCTTTACAAAAAGATGTGTTATTAAATTGTGAGCTCAGGCACACTAAACTTCACCTCTCCATCTTAAACCTATGGGAAAATAGGCTGGAAACATATTACACAGCCTTCCCCATTCTGTCCTATGGGCAAGATGGCCTTGCAACAGTGAAAAACGAAATGGAGAGTATTTCACTGTTAGGACATGGTACACACCTCAGTACATGTCCTACCTTTCACAGACACTGCACCCTGCCCAGGGGGGTACCTTGGGCCTACTATAGGGGTGTCTGATGTGCATGGAAAGGGAAGGGTAAGGCCTGGCAAGTGGATGCATTTGTCAGGACAACATGGCAGTTAGCAACTGCACGCAGGCACTGCAGTGGCAGGCCTGAGTTCTCACTTTAGGGCTACTTGTGTGGTTGGCACAATTAGTGCTGCAGGCCCACCAGTAGCATTTGCATTACCAGCCCTGGCACACATAGTGCACTTTACTAGGGACTTTACTAGTAAGGCAAACATACCAATTATGGACAACCAATTACCATTACACTTTACACAGGGAGCACTTGCACTTTGACACTGATCAGCAATGGCAAAGTGCCCAAAGCATCTAAGTTGGCAACACCATGTCAAAAAAAAAAAGGTCTAGGGGGAAGGCAAAAAGTTTAGGGAACTTTAGCCAAAAAGGGCCAAGTCCAACAGTGCTGCTTAAGGAATCTTCATGAAACATGGCAGTCAGTTAGGAAGTTACACCTAGTGTAGGTGTAGGTATTAAAGGTATTGTACTGATCCAATAAGATTTAGCTAATCTTAAAGGTAGGGTAAATGCATTTTTGATTTACATGTGGGCCTTTTTACAGGATCTCCAGAAAATATGGCAGAAACTTAGCATGTTTAGCTTACTATTACTATTTTAAAAAACACGATGATTCACAAGTGATGCTCATTAAAGAAGGGGGAGGTGAAAAAGTGTTAATTTGCTATTAACATCATTGGCATTGTTTGATGAAGCCACAAAAATGGCAGATGTTTAGTCGGTTCAGCTTTTTGTTGGCATTTCAGGTTTTGAGCAGATCCATCGGGGTGGGGTGTTAAGATAAATGGGGGTAATAAAAAATGCATTTGCTACTAACAAACAATGCATTTGCTACTAACTTTGGTGCTGTTTGATGTGTCACCACTACATTTGGCAGACAATTGGCAAATTGAGACCAGAGCAAATATATAACCTTTCAAGCAGATCAGATGGGGGCAAAGTTGAAAGGCAGAGTAAAACATTTCTTGACCATCTATTACCATGAGATGGATGCAGTACCCAGACGAAGACAAATGACTAAAGGTTGTGCGCAATGGGGCTCGTCCTCCCAATGGAATTGTGTGCTGGGTCTGCACCAATACCTTCTTAAGGTCTTCCATGGCAGGCAGTGGGAACATGGCAGATGAAAGATGTACAATGTAAAAACTCCTAAAAAATAACTTTTTAAGGTTCAGAAAATGCAAAACTGAAAAAGCCATGAAATGTACCACTTATGGCATGAAACCCACACCATAGCTCAAACAGCCCGTCATGAACAGTGTACCACAATGCTGCTTACATGTAAAAAAGCTGTTTACCAAAAGCAAAACATAACCTGGAATATAATTTATAGGGTGCATTGCGTATGATGCACACCATAACTGGGGAATTTCAGGGCTTTTTTGATTTTGTGTTCGCTAAACCTTAACTAACCTTTAAGTTTTTTCAGTGAAAATGCGTATGACTGAAATTAGAATGTTCAGGTTTAGTTTGCCTTTCATGAAGAGAATGTTGATTAACTAACTAGTGGAACTGGCACATTCTGGTTGGCTGAGACGAGGCCCTAGACAGGCAGAACCTACCACTCCCATCAGGGGTGGGTGATTGCACTCCCGGTATATACTGCGCTCACCCTTGGCACTGAGCAGCCTGGCTTTTCACAGAGGCAATGTGTAAAGCATTGGCGCAGCACTCTCAAACAATAAATACACTGAGCGTCACAAAGAGACTTCACACATGGTGTATGTAAATAAAGTTTATACTCAACACACACATTAATTAACACAACATGAACATCATGTATTTCTGGGCATAAATCACATTTGGAAATATCAATACCAGTACTAGGCCCACACGTATTTAAATGACATCAGTAATATGCACACTTGGGAAAGATCCTACTTTACCCTCCAGCACCCTTATGCAGTGTGAAACGTTGTCAGAATGAGGCCCACCCTGGCAATTATTATAATTCAATACCACACAGATAATTACAACACTTTTAAACAGCACTGTGTGCGGTAAAAACCAATGTCAAACGCAGTATTCTTTTGGCAAGGCATCAATGTGCAAAGCAGCACCGTCGTGCAGTGTAATTAATAACAGGCAGTCACTCCCACACACTCACTCAACACCGATACACAATGCCACGGATATCAGACAGTTTCGTATGGAGAGCACTCGCACACACACTTACACAGCACCGTAATGCAGTGCAACTGATATCTGGCAGGCACTTTATCAATGCACATGCACACCCCATGACTCAAGCCCTCCTCCACCATTCAGCTAACCCCTCCACCCATGGGCTGGAGATAAAGTAAACCTTCCCCCGATACTAGGTCGATCGCGGCTGGAGTCACACTTAGTCAGGGTCCAGGGAAGAAAGTGGGGGTAGGTAGCAGGGCTAAACAGGCGGCAGTCGACAAATGGAAATTTGGCCACTACTCAGGATGTTCATCCATGGTATGTGGAGCAGAAGTGGGCTGAGGGCGATAGCAGTTCAATCAAAGGTTTCCACACTGTGCCTTCCAGCACCAGCCCAGTTCTGCGAAGCACAGGAGGGGGGGTCATGCAGACTCTTGACCCACTTCCAATTGCTCTCAGAAGCGTTCCTTGGCCCAGTCAATCACTCTCACCACTTAGGCCCAATCCAGGCAACATTACCTGTCAACATGAAGTCGTCGGAGCCAGGTGAGGAGTGGGCAGTTGGTCCGCTGTACTAAAGGCACAAAAGAAACAGTTGATGAATGGGGAATGAAGCAGGGGAGCCTCTCGGAAGAAGGAGGCACCCTGTCAGACACACAGTGATCAAAGTAGCACCCAGGCAATCCATGCACCATGAAACATGGATCCGCTCCTCTGCACCTCCCTGGAAATGAGGCACAATGTCTGGTGTGCATTGATACCAGTCGCACCAGAAACAGTTCCGGTCACAGAAAATGAACTCAGTACCTCCCTGGAAATGAGGCATGTCTGGTGTGCGTTGATCTGAGTCACACAGACAATTCCAGTCACACACAACAAAGAGTTGCAAATTCCCTCCGCCCTGGAAATGAGGCACAGTGTCTGGTGCGTGTTGATATGGATCGTACCAGACAATTCCAGTCACACACGACGAAGAGTTGAAAATTCCATACCTCCCTGGAAATGAAGCACAATGTCTGGTGCGCATTGATACTGGTCTCTCCAGACAGTTCCAGTCACACACAACGAAGAGTTTCAAATTCCGTACCTCCTTGGAAATGGGGCACCACATCTGCTGCACGTTAATATGGGTCGCACTAGAAAATTCTGGTCAAACACAATGAAGAGTTACAGATTCCGTACCTCCCTGGAAATGAAGCACAACGTCTGGTGCGCGTTGATACGGGTCGCACTGGACAATTCTGGTCACACACACAGGTGCAAGCTCAGCGGTGCCACACGAGGTAGAATGAGGCACTGCTATGGGTACGCTCTCACCTCCGAGGGTCACAACCTGTGATTCAGTAACCGCACGCAATGAGCATGCAGTCAGCATGTCGCATGAAAGAGATGCAGCATGATCAACAAAGCAGGCCACATGTGGTCCCGCAACCGGTGAATATGCTCACCACCAAGACGCATTATACGTGTTGAGGCTGTACGATGCAGGGGTCACACTCCTTAGATGCAGGCAGTTCTTTTTGGGCTCTGCACAAGGCAATCCGGTCTCCAAGCACAATACTTAGTTCCACGTTCACGCCGTGCTACAAGTTGGGATCCAGCAGATGATGTGGGCACTTAAGAGGGCACTGATTTCCAGGTGTCACAAGTAGATGGTGTGGGTCCCTCATGGTAGGTCTTTGATGTCCCTAAGACCTCCACAAGAGAACAAGGAACAAGCCAACAAGCCCTTGGAGAGCACACTTCAGGGTGCTACACAGCAACAGGTAGTCAGCCCAGGCCAGCCACTATTCAGGAAGGGAGCATGGCCCCTTCCAATGGCAGTAATCCTCCTTGTGCACAACAGATTCCTCTGGCAGTGTGCACCATGCAGTTCCAGGATCTCCGGTACCACATCCCTACAAGTGTATCTCTCCCCTGCTGAAGTATGTCACCAGTAGTTATACTGTAGTGTGCCTTTGAAGTGGGGGGTGGTTTAGAGGGTTTCCCTTTGACCCACAGATGTCGCACCTAAATTTAAGTCCTGTCTGCCATGGGTCTGTGGAATGCAGATCTTAATCTTTAGTGGGGCAGTGATCTGGCTTCCCAGAGGCCATGTGTCAAAACTTCTCCCTCCAGTCTATCCAGCCAAGTCTCAAATGGTAGAGATCTGTCAATCCAGTTGCATGCCCGATGTTTATAGCTGTCTCTGGGGAATGCACAGATGTACTCCCTCAGCCTCCAGTGTGGACTGGAGTCAAACTATAAGGCACACAAAGAGTTTTAGAGCAGACAAATGCCCGCTTTCTAGAAGTGGCATTTCTAAGCTATTATTGACAAATCCCTCTTTACCACAGGAGAGGGTTTGTCATTGTGAATCCAATGATAGGAAAGATTATGAGGCTGCTCCACTGTAGGCTACTATTGCAGCTTGAAGTAATTTCAACCATTCCCCCAGGTTAACCTATGGGAAGAACAAACCTCCTAGGTAGTGAAAGCGTGCATGGGTATTCTTCAATACCTGGGCAGGGAACACATATGTGTACCTGCCCTGCTTTTCACCTAACACTCGCTTCACCCCTTAAGACTTTTCCTAGGGGTGCTCTAGTGGTAGTGTAAGGACCCCTAAGGATTGGCCAGTGGTTTAGAAAGGTCAACCGGAGCATAAGTGCAATTGTGCACACACAGGCCTGCAATGGCAGGCTTCGCACATGTTTAAAAACCTCATAGGTGCAAGTGCAAACCCACAGGCCTGCAATGGCAGGCTTGAGACATGTTTAACAACATCAGGTAAGCACCACTTCTCAACGTGTATAGGAAGGGCGCACGCACTTTAACACTGAATTTTCCATGGGAAAGTGCCCAGAGCCCTAAGGCCACTAAAAGAGAATCAGCAAAACCCATGAGAAAAAAGCAAAAAGTTTTCGGAAACACTACCTCAAGGGTGTCAGGTCTAACACTAACACTCAATGTTAAAGCTGTACAGAGTTGTTTGGGGATGTCACTATCATGATGAATCCTATATTTCACAGCGATCAGTGAAATATTGATATATTTCATGGGACCATAGCTTCAAATGGTGTGACAATTAGAAAGTTTTTTTTATATGTAAAAATGTAAAGTCCAGTATTGCACATTTACATTGTAATTGTATTATCGCAATATGAAATCCAACAGCGCCTGTCCGTTCAGGCTGAGGGGCCCCCCCACCTTTTTCCATGCAAGAAGAGTGTCTGTCAGGCTGAACAAAGGTCAGCATGATAGACACTTTTCTTGAGACATGCACTAAATGTGCATGCTCCTGACTGCCTGAGCTGAACTTTGCCAGAATGAGGATTTCACAGCCCTGTGGGTGTGAGCTCCTCAGCCTCGCAAGAGTGTCTTTGAGGCCCTCCCCCTCGAGACGAGGAGGAACGTCACAGATTGCCTCAGACCTGGGTGCTTCAGTTATAAGCCTTGAAGTGCCTAGGGCTGAGTGTCAATCAGTGACACCTTGTCACAGAGTAGGGTGGGTCAGCAGTCTCACTGACCCCATCCCACTCTGCGACGAGGTTGGGACTGCTGCCTTTCCTCATTGGCGGACCTAAGGTCAACCAATAAGGTAAAGCAACTGTCCCACCATTCCTGTGACCTCCAAGGCTTGGGACTGCTGCCAAAGGTCAGCCAATGAGGGAAGGCAGCAGTCCAAACCCTCCTGGGACCTCCGAGGCCTCCCTCTCGGAGAGCTGCAGTTAAAGTTAGTTTTATGTGTGGGTTTTTTTTACGTTTGGTGCATGCATGCGTGTATCTATATGTGTATTTGTTAATGAGTGTTGTGAATGGGTATGTGTGAATGCATGAGTGTTAGTGAGGTGTATGTGTGCGTGTGTGGCCTCCCTCACCCCCCTGTTAAATTTACCACCCGCCACTGATCAAATCATCATTCTTCTTAATAATAATTCATAACAGATATTCTATATAGATTATTATGCATACAATATTCTGCACCTGATTAAGGCAAGATTCTGCCCAGGTTGTAGCCAATATATTTGGGATGAAATTATGGATCGAGGTCATAGTAAATGGGATTAAGGCTATGTGGTTGCATTGGCGCCATGGGGCCTATGTGTGGCTTTTGACACCACAGATCACCAGATTCTAATTTCTAGATCAGTGGTCGTAGTGTCCAAGGCACTTTCATTGCTGACCTATACTTAATCTTTTTGAAGCCCTCAAGGAACAATCTTTTCTACCTATATAGTTGTTCTTTCACTCAACTCATTCGGTCCTCTGGGTACACTTTGCATGTAAACAAGGCTATGTTAAAAGTCACTAAAGGTTTTCTCTTTTGTGATTTGAATGTGCTACAATCAGCTGAAATGTAATGGGGACGAAAAGGTGGTACCGCTTGCCTTGTTCAATGCTCCATTATAGTGCTGCTCTTTATGGCTTGTCTCTTGACAGCCTTCCTACTCCAGCCACCTCTGGACACAATTTTGGCAACAAAATCAACTCAAACCTGAACATGGTTTCTCATATTAGTTCAGTCACTACTTTTTCTACCTCCTATCTCTGAAACGAATTCTTTGCTTTCCTTTTTCCCCATAAAAGTTTTGATTTTGAATGCATTCATGTCTGCCAAGATAGACTACTGCAATGCAGTCTACCTGGATTTGCCTAAAGCTGCACTGCATAGGCGGCAGCTGACACAGACCATGGCAGTCAGAATGGTTATGGGCTTGTCCAGATGTAATCATATATCTCTAGCTTGACTTCGGTGCAGTAGTCAAATCTATGTATCTATGTACGCAGATAATTATACAATCAGAGTCTCTTTTCGTTTTTAGTTTTGATGCTCACTTTGTGCAGCAGCTAGAAACCTCTGATGATTGTGAGTTATATGAACTATTTTAACATGTAACTTGTGCTGCTGTCGGATGCGTTAAATGTCATTGCCCTATCCTTTCCCTAAGGTCAGCTGGGAAGTTTCTGCTTCAGGTCCCTAAAACTAAACGAATCTGAGTTGAGGCAGGAGCTTGTTGGTTGGTGCAACGTCTTATGAGAGCCAGAAACACATTTGTTTACATTTAGGAGAGCATTAAAACATTGATTTACCCTTTAGCAGTTCTGGATAGCTATTTATGGTACATTTCACTAGTGAATATTCTATAGCATTGAGACACCTATGGTGTACAATAGGAGTTTACGAAATAGCAACAATGTAAAAGTGAAATACTAACATTGTAATGCAGTCAGAACTTAATACGTTTATTTGGATTTACATTGTTTAAGTTTCCACCTTATAATATATTTGACATGTCCACCCAGACATGCCCAAAAAATGCCAGATCAATGTCCATGCTGCATATCAGACTACATTCTAACTCAACTGGATTCGGAAGTGCTCAATGCTTATTAACTTTTCTGATTGCTCCAGCTCTCCAAAGAGACCTAGGTGAGATGTAGGGCTAAATAAACCTCTAGAAATAGATTTAAAAAAAGAACCAAAATAAAACAAGCATATGAAGTTGTGACTAAAGTGCAGCTACTCAGAACAGCGTTGAGTTTATGTAGATGTCGCGTGCTTTCGATTAGGAAGTGTAAAGACTGTAAATATAACACCGCAGAAGAATCGGATGAATTAGGAAAAATGAAATTACACGATGCACTTTATTTGTCAGGACAGTCTCACAGATCGCAACTGGACGTCTCAGACGTCTCTTCATGGGCCAATGCTAATTGTGAGAGAATGAGAAGATGTAGCACGCTGCGGTTTTGGAAGAGAGGTACGCCCTGTGACTTATATTGTTCTTCAGCCAGACAAGCTGATGGCGTAGCTCTCATCTCCTGGAAGTGATGAGCGTCACAGAAACGGGATACGAACGCACCATTCTCCAGGAAAGTCATCAGGCGGAAAATGCACACAGGAAATAGTAATAATGAGAGCGACGATGCTTCAGCATCAACATCTCTTCCCATCACACCGGTCTCCTGGGAGGCCTCGCACAAATGCTTCTAAAAGCTCCGCGCTTCGTTGCATGGTCAGAGAGATCTTGCATGGAATTAAACCTGTTCACTATAACACGAGAAGCTTTAGGAAAATGCGGAGGGAGCCACGGCCTCGGCACAATCCAAGTGATATGATGGTTTCCGAGGCATCTGAGGATGTGTCACATCCGCATAATGCACAGCTGACTATTATGGTGTTCTTAAGTCCCACGTGATGCTGAAGGAACACCTCTCAGCGACTTCCAGTGGCGCAGGCGAAACCGAGGAGTGCATATCAACGGAGATAAAGAACAAGGCAGGGGTTGGGAGTCGAACCCTCTAGGCTCGTTGGAGCCACCAGATGTAAACAAAAACGTTTTTTGACTTACTGTTCGTTTAATGTTTTGCCGGGTTTAGATCGGGGCCCTCGTTGCTGTCCCAGATGAAGGTCTCTTGGCGGTACTCACAGGCAATGCTGGAGACCTTCCATGTGGCCCAGAGAGTGCTGCCAGGGGTGCTTCTAGTAATTCAAATATCGGAGTTCAGTCCTCAGGGATTCCAGGGTGCCCGTTGGCAAACAAGGGATCTATCAGAGTCACACTGGAGGCCAGAAAGGTTCTGAAGTGGAGACGTGTGCCTGTCACACGCTGGATTCGAAAGAGAGAGGGTCTCACGTGCCTCTGCTGGGGCATAGTAGGATACTCCATCATTGACACCCCTACTCATTTAGGCAGTAGGCTACTGTTCTTGGCAATGCTACAGCTTGCAGATTTATCCGAGTCATCATACTGCTTTCGGGGAAGTTGTGAATTTAAACTTTTAAAATATAAATAAATGGAAGAGATTTACCCTCTACTCTCTCGTGAACGTGCAGTGTTGTATATGACTTGTATTGGCGCAGTTGATGATGTTACTAACATGCACTGCATTGCTGAGAGTAATGCTGGCCGCAGAGATGATCCACTTTCAGTCATTTGTAAGAAATAAAGCACACAACGGCTGACCAAGGTTCAGCACTTCAATCCCCATTTTTCTTCTTTACAATAAGTGTCCTGTGCATTCACTTCCAGCACTCTCCGTCGTTGGGTGCCACTACTACGAGAAGATTCTTTGAAAAAGAAGATGCACCAGAAAGGAATATTCAGAAGATCAAAATAAGTCCATCAATTTTCTTTATTCAAAATACATATAAAAACCGGCACTCAGCCAACGCGTTTCGTTCCCATTGCAGAGGGAACTTCTTCAGGGCTCTAACAGTAATGTAGAGTATTCACAAGAAAGAATGGTATGTTCACCAGTCTAATCCAAGTTTTATATCACATACAAGTGACAGTAAAATCGATCCCAATTTGATTTCTTAACAAATATAAATGAAGAGTGTTTAGGAAGGATCCATATGATAACACGGAAACTTGTCCAATTGTAACACTCCCAGTTGGGGGAAAATTAAGTCCAATCCCGGCTCACTCACTAAATGGAGAGAAGTAACCGTAACGACATGGTAGCCGACAGCAGTTCCGTAAGTCATTTATTCATATCATTTGTAACTTATGATATAATTTTTATCAAACACCACACAATCATTCTCCCTAATTTGTATTCCATTTCACGTGATGCGATTTCCAGTGATGTCAATATTGGTTCAGAGGCCATGTGACGCAATTTCTGGTGCTGTGACCTGTATGTCAAGTTTAGTACCTTAAATACCCTACCTATTTTGGTCCTCTAATGTTGGCAAGAAGTGATAGTCCTGCACATCTAAGGGCAGACTAGATAACCTCTATGCATGTTCAGGTACACGCTGCACACCTAAAATGAAAGTGCATGGCCTTGTCTCACCTGGTTAAGTTATTTTCCTCATGCCTAACAGTTTAACAATCTGCTTTTCTGGTTTCTAACAGAGATTGTTCCCAGAGATCTGAGGATGAAAGAAAAGTTTCTGAAACATCTAACAGGTGAGCGTCTAGTGTTCCCTTCATGTTCCAACTACATAACTACCATGTGGCATCCCTTCCATGCTGTGGCTAAAGGCTTATCTCCTTTCTCTACTCCAGGTCCTCTCTACTTCAGCCCAAAATGCAGTAAACACTTCCACAGGCTTTACCACACGACCAGGGACTGCACCATTCCAGCATGTGAGCGCTGTTTGATATTAATAGACATGAGGCTAATATGTATGTAATTTTCACTTTGTTAGACGTTTTTTTTGCAGCAATTACCTCTTCACATCAATCTAACAATTGATTTTTTGTGTTACTTTGGTTAATCTTTTCATGCTTTCTGCATAAGAGCAACATATTGAAAATGATAAAGTAGGCACATGAATCATCGTAAATGTGGTTTAATAGGAATAAATCTGTCTAGTCTGCCATATTGTAGCCATGTAGCATGGACCTGGCTTCGAGGGAAAGGATAGTGATGTCATGAACATCAAAGGCAGTGTTTAATTTGTAAAAGAATAAGTGACTGGGCCCAAAGTTTTGCATGGAAGCCTGCAGCTGATATTGCAGAAAGACATGAGCCGCAAACACCAAAGCTGCCTACATCTTTCATCCACCACTCTACATTCACTGCTGTGTTATCTCATTCCTGCAGTTTCCTTTTTATTACTGCTTTTTAGATCTTGCATACACAGTGCATGCGTTGTGCTGAAAGACGTATTGTTTACTATTCAGTGGGCTTACAACCCGCCCACACCATATCATTGGTTGTTTTCATTGTCACTCTTAGTTGCAATCTTTTGATTACTTAGCTCCCATACACTTCCCATCATTTCTTGTGTTAGCTTCTCCCTGGTGCATAGACCAAGTACTTGTTTTCTTCCTCGTCATTTGAAGCACACTATTTTTTTCTATAAGCCTTCTCAGTATTATTCCTGGGCATGCATTGTGCTTTCCTACTTTTAACACTGGCATATAGCTTCTAATTTATGTTGCTTTCATCCTATCTGCCATTTCTATAGACGCTTTAGTAATATTGAGACACTACTCAGGCACATTAAAAATGCTCTGTAATTACAAAACACGGGTAACAAATGCTTTCAAAAGATGCGCTTTTATTTTGATGAATGCTTTCAAAAGGTGTGCTCTTCTTTTACATTGGGTTTTCTTCCTTTCAAAAGATGCACAGTGGGTTTTCGTTACAATTAATAAATTCATGACACTGCATGTATTTGCAGGTTTCAAATTTTCAGATGTTTTACGGCTTCTTATGATGTTGCTCTCAACCTATCTTCCATCACTAGCGATGCTTTAATTACTTACACCCACAACTGCTCTTATCAAAGCTACTGAGGAGATCAGGATGCCGCTAGATCAGGAAGGAAAAGCTACCGTGATCCTGCTTGATCTATTAGCAGCCTTTAAAACCGTGAAACACGGGCTGCTGATGGAGCGTTTGGGCAGGATCGGGGTGACCAGAACAGCCTGGGAGTTGCTTAATTCTTTTCTCACCGGTCGTGAGTAATCTGTATGACTTGGTGATTTTATTTCTCCCTCCTACTCTTTTCCTTGCAGAGTCCCTCAGGGTCCTCACTTAACCCAACACTTTTCAATATATATGTCACCCCCATGGCTGAATTGATACGATTGTTTAGCTTCGCCTTGACATATTATGCTTATGACACGCAAATCGTTGTCTTTTTGGTTATGGAGGACACTGGTGTTGCTGCTAAATTCTGCGACTGCATGAAGGTAGTTAGTTTGTGGATGTCAATGAACTGCCTCAAACTTAATTCTGGATAGATGGAGGTGCTGCTGTTTGGGGCCCAGCCTTCCTTTTGGTCCCCTGAATGGTGGCCGTCTGAACTAGGTCCACTTCCCTGTCCTGTCAGGTCTTCGAAGAATCTAGGAGTTCTTCTAAATATTAAACTGTCCTACGCTGATCAGGTCAATCCAGTGACCTCGACCGCCTCCTTTGCCCTTAGGATGATTAAGAAGATCCTTCCCTTTATTCCGGCTCAATTAGCAGAATACGGTAGTCACTTCATTGGTTTTGTCAAAGATTGATTACTGTAACATGCTGTATTTGAACGCGCACCATCATGTTCTTAAAAGCTGCAAACCCTGCAGAACATAGCAGCCCGTGTGTGCTTCAAAATTCCCAAATATCAAACGGTCTCTAAGTTTGTCAAGAAACTCCATTGGCTTCCTGTCAGACAGAGGGTCACTTTTAAAGCACTGTGTATTGTGTACAAAGCATTGCACAAGCAAGGACCTGATTTTTTGAGGAATTATTTTACCTGGTACACCAGGTAGGTCGCTACACTCAGCCTCAGCCAAACTGGTGGTAGTCCCCAGATTCAAGTGTTCAGGCTGGGGTGGTAGAGGCTTTGTGCTTGGAGCATCGAATGCTTGGAATGCCCTTCCCATGAATATCAAAGCCATGCCCAAGCTTTTGGCTTTTAGGAAAGCCTTGAAGACATGGCTTTTCTCCTCTTGTTAACCGCTATTCTTGGGGTCTCTTTTTTTCTGCTATCTCAGTCAGCGCCAGGATGCCTTTTTGGTAATCGAGCCCTCTAGGAGAACACTTAACATAACATAACAACTGTACTAATCTGTGACATTCTACTCTGCGCTACTCCACTCTAGGCCACTCCACTCCATTCAATGCCACTCTGCACCAATCCACTGTACAACACCCCACTATATACCACTCCACTCTATGCCCGCACTCCACAGCATTCTATACCAGTCCATGCTACTCTACTCTATGCCACTCTACTTTATGCCACTCCACTCTACTCGATGCCACTCCACTCTATGCCACTCTACTCTACACCACTCGATGCCTCTCCACTCTACGCCACTCCATTCTACTCTACATCACTCTACTCTATGCCACTCTACACCACTCCACTCTATGCCACTCCACTCCATCTACTCCACCCCACTCCACACAATGCCACTCTACGGTACTCTACACTACTCTACTCTATGCTACTCTACACGACTCCACATCACTCTACGCCACTCAACTCTATGCCACTCTACACCACTCAACTATATGCTGCTCTGTGCCTCTCCACTCTACGTCACTCTACTCTATGTCACTCCACTCCACTCTATGCCACTCTACTACACTCCTCTCTACTCCATGTTACGCCACTCTACGCCACTCTGCCTCACTCCACTCTTCACCACTCCATGCTATGCCACTCTACTTTATGCCAATCTACTCTACAGCCTTTACTCTACGCCACTGTACTCTACACCACTCTACTCCATGCCCCTCTACTCCACGCCACTACACGCCACTCTACGCCACTCTACTCCACTGTACTCAATGCTACTCTACGCCACTCCTGTCCATGCTACTATACACCACTCCATTGCATTCCACTCCACGCCACTCCGCTCCACTCTAAGCCACTCTACTCCACTCTGCTCTAGGCCACTCTACTCCACAACACTCCACTCCACTCTCCTCTACCTCACTCTACTGTATGCCACCCCACTAACCTTTAGCCATGCTGAACAGCAACCACACTCCTGTACAACATGGCTTAAAGCCATTGGCAAAACCAAATACTCACAGCAGAAATCCCACTGCCTAACAGCTTATTATAGTAGTGCTAATCATCACTGATGTATATGAACATGTAAAAATACCTATCCCCCCCAAAACAAAACACGCAAAATCAAGAAATTATTAGAACAGCGTAACCAGAATCAAAGAATATATTGGAAATAAATTACATCAAGGTTATTGTATTAAATCACAGAAAACTTGATAATACGAAATAAATAACAAAACAGATAAACCAGGCGCAACTGATGCACTACCACACCAACCATTCAATCAGACCAATGCATACTCATTCATTCCCACATATCCTGAAATACAAACAAGCAAACTCACAAAATAACATCATGTGAATAGCCTGCCCTCCAAGACAAGGTTGACAGTACTGGAAAGCCCCAAGGTCCTGATTCACAAAATAGTGGCGTCAACACAATTTCTTTTCATCAATTAGACCAACATTTTAATACAATTGATTAACACAAAAATTAGATACCGAAGATGAACAATCTCGGAAGGATGCACAACAACAAAGAGTGTATCCACTTTCAAGAAGAGCTGGGAAGAAGAGTCAGATGTGATTCTTTAAAAAGCCCTCACTCACCAACCTAGTTGGTGACATGCTTCATCATAGGGCCCCACCAGGGAGGTCGAATAACTCCCTGGTGTGCTGCGATGCCAGAATTACTGCGGAGCTGGTTCAAAAATGTTTTGTGTCTGGATGACAAGTGCAAGTGATTGTGATGTGAGTTTAAAAGTGACGTGGTTGTGTCCAAAATAATTTTATTCGTTGGCCAACCAGCCACGGATAAAAACTGAGTGAGTGATGTTTAAGCTGGATAGATTGATCAGCTATGCCTCACTACGTGTGGTCGACATGTTTCTGCCACTTTCTTGCCATTAGCTGGGCATTCTTCAGGACCAATAGTGTAGACCCCGGCGGTATGAGCGCTAAGGCTCACCCTAACCTGGAGGTCATGTATGTGAAAAAACAGAAGGAAGGATTTTAACCTGCTGTTACCGTGGGAATGATGGAACCCAACGTGTCTCTGAAATGGGAAGAAAAGACACAGACAAACACACACAGAAAAATAATTGGTAATAATATGGCAATGTGTTTGTTTGTTCAATCCCATCATACAAACATGCTCTTCTTGGAGTGCACTGTAACTTTGCATTTTAAAGTTTACTGTGCTTAATTGTGAATAAAGAGAAATGGGAGGGGGGTGCACATATCTCTCACATTACCATAGTGACTGAATCCACTCGTAATGTGAAGGTACCTTTTTATTTCGAAGCGATATGTAGCGCTTTATCACCTGCACGCCTACTAGGGCGTTAACGGTATCTGTGCGTCATTGTGAACAAAACGCTATGAGATTTTCTATGGAGCACTCTGGTGCTATTTTGCTAGTGAAATGCACCACACAAGGAGACAGAAGAACACAAAAACTCCAGCGCCGACGCGCGTTTCGGTGTGTGACCCCAATGTTGGGTCTCACCTTCTTCAGGGCGCAGTGACAAAAGAGACAAAAAGAGAAGTGCCTGGACTAACCAACAAGGATCACATCCGCGTGGGGAGAATTGGAGTAAAGATCCGGATGGCGGTGAGACGGACCGATAATCTAGATATACGATAAAGACCCTCGGCGGGTCCCACACATTACGGGGAGATAGTCCAAAAAATGGAGTCACCAGAAGACTGCAAGGCGATCAGATGGGGGACCAATACCAGGTCAGGTGATTCCTTAGGGGCCAGATGTGAAGGAAAGATGATCCTATTCATATAATTCAAGAGCCAAGTGGCAGCAACATGAAATGGCCCCGTCCTGTCGATCCGGGCAGAGCATCACCGATGGGTCAGAAGGAGACCCCCGTGAGAAGACCTATTTGCTTGCCAATGCTTTTTAAATTTGTCACTGCTTTTCCATCTTTCTTTTCTTCCTTCTTTCACCCTTTTGTGTTTTTGCCTCTCTGCTCTTGGTCAAAGTCTGGTGAGGAAAAATAAGTGTTGGTCCCTAAAAATGAGTGCGGTAGTCCCACCTGCAACCACCAGCTCAAAGTAAGCACTAATAGTAATTGTGAAGAGTGCAAATGTGGTAGGTAGGTAAAGGTCAACTCAATTTGGTGAGCAGTAAGATGTTAGAGCATGTATGGAATGAGCCTAAATAAAACATGGGATTTTATCTATTTCTTGATGATTTGCTGTGTTGGGAGACATATTTCTAGGGATAGCTCACTCACAAGTCTTAAGGCATATATTTTGAAGGTCTATTTGCGCATAGTTCCCTTTAGTGCCCTTGGGATCTCCAGTCTTGTGAGGGAAAAGATGATTGTGCTGGTGAGACCTGCTGAGAAGTGAACTGTTTTATGTGAGAGTAGCTTGTTGAGTTGGGTAAGTATGGAGACAAGTGATTATTTTTTTGGGCAGAGGGTATGTGATGAGTCATGTCAGGATTCAGCAGGGTCAGAATGGTGTCAGGTTTGCTGGTGAGAAGGTTATTGGCCCTTTCCATGTAGGACAAAACAGGGGCCTGGACATTGTTGGAGCAATAAGAGTTTTACTTTGTTCAGGAGAAATATTTGGGCTAAGCCATTTGGGCCTTTTTTCTTCAAAAGATCTCTGAATTTTGGATTGGGATCTATGTGGTAGACAAGCGATCTGACACACTGAATGGTACATGGAGAATCCACCAAGGTTCATGTAGGTAATGATGCCTGGATTAGAGCTGAGAGAAATTACTGTTTACAAGGATCAACTGTACTTTGATCAGTCCAAAACCTTCCTATCTCTATCTGATTGTCACTCTGACTGTACCTCTCTTTCTCTGTCTCTCTCTCTCTTTGTCTCTCCCTCTTTCTTTCTCTCCCCATCCTTCTCTGCCCTCGCTTTCTCATACTTTCTTTTGTCCAAGCAGACAGTGTTTTGTTAATACTCTGTGGCGTAGGGACCTATGTTGTAGCCACAAGTGAGCTATCTTCCCCTCTTATCTGTATGATTTATTTTATCTAAATCTTGGGTTGACTCTCTCTTGCTCTCACATTCACTCTCTAACTCTATTTTTGTCTGTCCTTCAATATTTCCTTCTAGTTATTTATACATCTATTGTGTTCTTCCTTCTCTTTCTCTTAGTCTCTCTCTCACTCCTTTCTTTATATTTCTCTAGCCCTCATTTTCAAGAAATGGCTATCAAGGTGTTATGCTGCTGAAAATACTACATAAAATTGCCAGTAGCAGAAGAGACTATGTTTGAAGCATATCAAGAGAACTAATCACTGTGACTATTTCACACAGAATTATTTGCCGTAAGAAAGCAGATTTTCACACTGAAACAGGTGTCAGGTGCTCCATTGTTTTAAGAATTGTATGAATATATATTTGAGATAAATATATTCCTCACATTGATCATCTTAAAGTGCCTCTGAACCTTGATAAAAGAAAAACTATTCCACTTTCAGCCCATCAGAGAAAATGCAGAGTCTGCTTTCACAGGATTCAAACATTATGCTGTGCATTCGGGTACAGACACCCTCTGCCACTGTGGAATGTTTCATTTTCTGACATTGATTATCTGTGCCCTATTCAGTAGTTAGCATCAATTCTAGGATGCTGAACGCTTCATGACATGTTAGTAGACCTTACCACAAATCAGGTCATACACTAAGCTAATGCAGATTCCTAAAAGTACTGAAATTAAATATTGACTAAAGATAACAGTTCATCCACCTTACGAGGATGTCCTAATCTGGATGAAGACCCTCCCTAATGTCTGCCACTGGTCTGAAACAGGTCAACACATTTATAAATTGACAAATTAATGTATTTGACTCTGAAGCATGGAATTTTTAAATTAGTATAAAATGTTTTTCATTTGGTCAGTCTTTTGTGCTATTTTGCTCTAATATACCACTGCTGGATTTAGCACCACATTGATTGTACCTTCTACATCACTTTCAACTTTCTTATGTTAAGTGGAGAATAGGTGGACAATAAAACAACTGTACCTGACACTGGTAGTTTGTTGAAAAACCAAACTGATAATATGTCTTACTTTTCAATAAAACAAACTAACATATTTGGGGGTGGTGTCCTAAGCATCCAACACATGTATGCTCTGTAATTCCACATGTGCCCTTAAGGGACCACTACTTCTAATTCAAGAATCTCCAGTCACATGTTCGTTTTTACAGACACACTCTACACCTTATTTAGTCTGTTAGAAATGGGGGTCTCTAGTTGGCAGTGGCTTTCACTCTGTCCAAGTAGGGACCCTTCCTTTTAGTCAGGGTAAGGGAGTTACACATACAAAATAACCCCTGCTCACCCCCTTGGTAGCTTGGCACGTGCAGTCAGGCTTATCTCAGAGGCAATGTGTAAAGTATTCATACATAAAACACAAAGTAACACAGTGAAATCTCAACAAATGTACACCACACCACCTTAGAAAAATAAACAATCTTTATCTAAACCAAACAAGACCAAATCGACAAAAATCCAGCATACATACCTCAAAATATCACTTTTAAAAGGCTTAAGCAATTCTAGCCATAGAACTCTATGGATGCGTTGATTTTAGCGCAAAGTACCTTTGATACATCAAAATCCAAGACGAAAAACAGCCGCAATGGAAAGCACAGTGATGCATCAGTACTTGAGTCCCAGGGGAATGGAGGCGTCATTTCTGCTGCTCGCAGGAAAAGTGTTGCGCAGATTCCTTACTGCGAGGAGAAGCAGTGTCGATTTCCAGATGCGACTCCTTTCAGCGGGGCAATGCATTGGAAGCGTGGCGCACAGGTGCAATGCGCAAGAAAATCCAGGTGCAGCGGGCCGATGCGGTGGCAAAACAGGCACTGCGTAGATCTCCACAACCACAACAGGTGATGCGTAGATTGCTTCAGCCGCACCACGGCAATGCGTTGGTTTTTCAAACACACGGCAAGCTTGCGGTGAGAAAAATGGCACTGGAAAGGCGATGCATGGATTTTCAAGTCTTGAAGCAGCAGAACCACCTCCAAGGGCCCAGAAATGGCATTGGCACTACTTGGTAGGTCAGAACTCCTAGCAGTGGAGTTCAGAGATGCTGCAGATGAAGTCTTTGATGGCCCTGAGACTTACAACAGCAGGCAAGCACACACAAGCCCTTGGAGAACCTTGGAAAAGCAGGATACAAGAAAGCAAAGTCCAGTTCTTTCACTGCCACAGACAGAAGCAGGAACTGCAGGCCAACCTAGCAAAGCAACACACAGCAAAGGGGCCGTACTCCACCTGACAGCTCTTCAGCTCTTCTTCTTGTCAAAGCCCTCAGTCCAGAAGTGTTCTAAAAATGTGGGGTTACAGGTCCAATACTTGTACCCCTTTCCGCCTTTAAATTAGGCATACTTCAAAGGAAAGTCTGTGTTGGCCACAAGATCCTGCCTTGCCCTACCTTGGCTCCAGACACACTACAGGGGGGTGGAGACAGCATTGTGAGAGGGCAGGCACAGCAGTATTCAGGTGTCAGTGACAGGTCCTCCCACACTCTAGCTCAGGATGGCCCATCTGCCTGGTGCTGGGCCATCAGGATATGCAGGGCACACCTCAGTTCACTTTGTGTGACTGTCTAGAGTGAATGCACAAACAACCCAGCTGTCAGTCCAAACCAGACGTTGATTCCACAGCCAGGTAGAGACACAGATTGGTAAAGCAAGAAAATGCCCACTTTCTAAAAGGGCATTTTCAAATACAACATTTTAAAAACAACTCCACTAAGAGATGTATTTTAAATTCTGAGCTCAGGGAGCCCAAAAGTCCAAATCCTAGCCCTTCCCAATTGAAAGTTACACTTGTAAGATGTTACAAGGCAGCTCCAATAATAACCTATGGGAGAGAAAGTCCTTGCAATAGAGAAAAACGAAATTGGCAGTGTTTCACTATCATGACATGTAAAACACACCAGTACGTCATACCTTTCACTTACACTGCACCCTGCTCACGGGGCTACCTTAGGGCTACCTTAGGGGTGCCTTACATGTAGAAAAAGGGAAGGTTTGGACCTGGCAAGTAGGTGCACTTGCCAGGTCGACGACATGGCAGTTTAAAACTGCACTAACAGACACTGCAATGGCAGGTCAGAGACAAGCTTACATGGCTACTTACGCGGATGGCACAACCAGTGCTGGAGGACTGCTAGTAGCATTTGATTTACAGGCCCTGGGCACACACAGTGCACTTTACTAGAGGTTTACCAGTAAATCAAATATGACAATCATGGGTAACCAAACATAATCACAATTTACACAGGGAGCACTTGCCCTTTAGCACTGATCAGCAGTGGTAAAGTGCCCAGGGTTAAAAAACCAGCAAAAATAAAGTCCAGCATGCAGTCAAAAATACAGAAGGTAGAGGCAAAAAGACAGGGAAAACCACGCCAAGGATGCCAGGTCTAACATAGTCCTTTATCAGGACAGACAGAACAAGATAATTATGATAGGGAGGAACATTTTAAAAAACGAAAGAAGTGTGGCTCCCTGTCATCAAGATACAGTTAGTCATCTGATTGGAAAAAAGGATTAGAAGATAGCCTAAGATATGGCCAACATTTATTTAACTAGTTGATACTTTTACCAACAGTGCATTTTCGTGATTCTGTATCTTTAATACATTATCTCCACCATTAAACAAATATTACTGCCAATGATGAAAAGCTGCATTGCATGTGATTCAACCTTTTTTGTTGTTGTAATTTTACAAAAAAAAATTGTTTCCAAATTGCTCATTTGCCTATTTTTTGGTGCTTTTTAAAATGATATTTTAGCAACTAAATTCTAGAAAATTATCATATTCATAACACTGAGAGTTGTGTAGTTATTTCAGAAATGTAGGAATAAACTTGTGTTGTGTTAGTTTTGGATGCTCTTAATTCAGTGACACGAGAAAAGCAAGTTTGACATTCAATAACGGGCTCTGCAAGACTATTGTGCAGTAAACATTAGTTACTTATTATTATCAGTGCTATTTTTGCCCCAGGGTCTGGCACTAAGAGAAAAACTCATTCCACTGCCACTGATGAGAATGAAATGCTTAGAGGGTTAGGTTACCAGAGTTCCCAGCAGTTAGATGTAATGTGTGATACCTCTAAGAAGCGTTTTACTTAACATCCAACCAGAAAGATAGTTATGTGTGGACTACAAAGGGAATGTCTTATGAGACCTGATTATACTGCTCATCCCAAATAGAAGACAAGGGTGGCATTTGGTATAACCAGTGATACACATATTAATAATTTTAAAACACATTCCCCAGTCAAATGAAAATAGTGGCACAACAACCAAAACTCTTTGTAGAGCCAATAACAGTAGTCAACAAATATTGAAACCTGCACATATTTATACACTGACTTGCAGGTATACAGATGAAAATGAAACACGCACTAGCAAAGGTAAAAGGTCTGGCTTTAATGTGCTAAGGCATGCAAATGGCATTTGTGCATGCCTGTGTTTCAATGTGCTAGTGCAGTAAAGCTAGGCCTGCAGCTTTTCCAATGCTTGCCACAAATGAAAGCCATTGCTGCATGACCCCTATGGGTCAGGCATTATTTCTTGAAAATTCTGTAACACAGCTACAGCTCTTCGACCTGTTACTAGATGTCCCTCTTGAATCAGATACATGTCCTTGCAGGACAAGGCTATACTACTTAGGCTGTTACTGGAAGTTCCGGAGGCATACATCACTGTTACCTCAATTTCGGATATCATAGAGATATGAACAGAGCAGTGGCCCAGGTAGAAATGCTCCTTAAGCCAATTTTGGAAGCATGTAAAAAATCAAAGAAATAATTTAGTTTGTCTAAACCGTGTCAGGATGTTTCAATGCAATGGTCATATTTAAAACAAGATATCTCCATTAACTCATGTCGTGTCAAGTTGGCCATTCTCCTGCTGGTGCACACAGCATGAAACACTATTTTCATTGAGACACAAAACAGCAGTTTTTAATTATAAAAACAGGCGGTTGCTTCTGTGGAATTCAGGGGAATGTATACTAATTCCCTCCATCTTCATTGCAGAATAAGACAACTGCTGATGAATTAAATACCTGTAGCAAAGACCAACAGCATAAAGACAAAGTCAAAACCTCTCTCAATACTGCTTCTTACAGCTTCTTTTGAAGATTACATGAGCTCTGAAAGCAACAAAAGCTTTCTTTACCTAGACGTAAAAAAGTACTTTAATTCATGCACAACTAAATGCTAAACAAAAAATTACAGTTGTTCACACTGAAAACCAGACCGATTTCATAACTCCTGAACTAGTGATTAATGTAAGACGGTCTCTCGGTATTAAACAATTAACAGTTTTGGCTAGGTTTATGCTATAGAAATACCACATAATGCATACACAGATTGTTAAATGTATTGCATGTAAACCCGTTCCTACGGTATTTATCAAAGAATTCACAATGTAAAACCCCTTCTAAATGCATTTGTTACAGGGTTTCACAATAAAACCCTTCATTCTTACTGTATTTGACATGTGGTCTGTGTCAGCAATGTCTCTTATCAGTTATGAGCAATGGAATTACTTCATAGCTGGGCTAGCATAACTGCTGCCCATGGAGTTCATCAAAGAGAAGGAGCCAAAACCCTGGGACCACCTTTTTTTTTTTTTCACAGAGTTTTATATAGCGCGAACTTGACCCGAAGGTATCGGGTATCAGACCGCTTTACACGAGCACCAGTTGCATTACATGAGGACACATTCATTTTTGTTAGGCACGGGGAGATTAAGTGATTTGCCCAGAATTAAATGATGTTGCGCATCCTTGCCGAGACTCGAACTCGGTTCCCCAGATTTGAGGTTGACCGCCCTAGCCGTTAGGCCAACTCCTCTCCCCAATGGATCCAAAGTGAGTACCAAATTCACTCTTTTTGCACTTGACCTTCAGATTAGAGAATTAGAGCAATACTTTCTTAAGGAGGTGGTGTATATTAGAAAATTCAGAACTCTGCAAAGCACACAATAACACTTAAAAATTGATTTCTGGTCACTGAGATTACTTTTAAAATGAAAAATTGCTTTAAGTTGCACACAACATAATTCTTAACATAAAACTACATAAGAACACTGTGACAACCTGACCACTCTAGCCCCTCCTTTACTAGAGATCTTTGCAAGAATGTCTTTCAGTGTTAAAAGGTGTAAAACTTCCCCCAAAGGTCTATGACGTATTTCACAATCAAACATGTTCTTTCATTATTGAACAATGTTTAACCATTTCCCATGGTGTTTTTCACTGAAATCACAATGGAAAGCTCCTTCTTATTGCATTTCTCTGAGAGTTAACAATGCAATGCCCCTTCCTATTGTATTTGTGAGAGCGGTCACAATCTAAAAGCCCTTCCTGCTGGATTTGCCTTGAGGCTAAACCATGCAAGTCCCTTCCTGAGTTAACAATATCTATATCAATCAATCAATCAATCAGGAGTTTATAAGCGCACTACTCACCCGTGAGGGTCTCAAGGCGCTGGGGGTGGGGGTGCAGCTCAAGGTCAGCCGAAAAGCCAGGTCTTGAGGCTCTTCTTGAAGGTGTGCAGGGCTATGACCAGTGGAGCTATTTTATAGATAAAATTATATAACTGCTGATCAATCAAGCTGCTAGAGAAGAAGATTAACATAGGGAGGAACCAAAGTCCCTCTATAAATACTGCCCTATAAAGCTTTTCATGGTGAAAACATGTGCTCAAGCAACAGCTAACACAATATTTAGCCAGATCTAAAATCTTGACTGTGCTTTAGTTTTTAGCGGGAGACATCCATTACCACGCGGGCATTGCATCGCAATGCCTTTACATCGCGGGTATTACAACGCAAGTCGTTACAATGACTTGCGCTGGATGTCGCTCTAACCTAAGGAATAGTATGATTTACTATTCCAACACCTTCCCTACTGTACGTAGACTGGTGTTGGAATAGTAAATCATACTATTCCTAAGTCCAGCGCCCTCCAGCGCAAGTCGTTGTAACGACTTGCGTTGTAAAAACTGCGATGTAACGTACCGCGATCATTTTTATCGCGTTGTAACGTCACATATTCAAATGCCAGATCGTATAAAGGATGCTTCTTCAACATATACATTCACATATATTCATGTTTGCCACTCTAATGGTCTGTACTTCTTTTCTGTTAAAGTATATTTAAAAAATATACAAGCGCAGGTTTATGGTGGTTATAGTCATCACAGCTCTGAGAGGAGCTACTGTATGTCTATGAAGTAGAATTGTTCAGTGCTGCCAGTCACTGATACTTATTAAGTATCTTTAATCTGTACACTGAACAGCTTTTTAGCTGTTTGTATGGAAGGTATTTGTTGAAGGACGTAGAGCTCACAGGGAAAATGAACAAAGACATACAGTCATCTACATTCAATAATGAGCAAGATCGGTGATATCTAAATTGCTGAAATGTTTTTCTATGGTATGGCTGGTTAGAGGGTGTCTCTGTGATAACATCACTTGGGCATCTCACCCATGATGACATGTTTAGTAATAGTATGGCTGGAATAAAGCTTATGCATTGGTACTGGTACTAGTGAGGTCCCACAAACTTTCTAATGCACGAGCGGACGAAATGGAGGCAGCACTAAACAGACAACCACCCGCAACGTGGCTGCATCGATTGCTGACAATCAAGGAAGAACGGGTCGATGTCATTCAAAGACGCCCAGCAACCCAGCGTGCAAACACAAGGATGCCTACAAAGGGGCCCTGTGGAAACTGTGGCATGGAGCACGCTCCCACCAGCACATGCTTCGACAAACGCAAGATATGCTCCAGGTGTGGCAAGTTAAACCATTTTGCCAAAGTGTGCAGGAGTGGAAGGTCCAGGACAACTGCCACTGGACCACAAGAAGCGATAGCTGCTGTCAGGCAGCTATACCTAGATAACCCCCTGGGACAGGAGGATGGCACCCCGCCAGGCCCGAGCTACGGTCTAGGATTGGACAATGACGACTTGTTCGTGGTATCATTTGTAAGTCGCGCTTGCCCACAGCGCAGACCACCTCCCATGTGCTCGATACTCGTAGCAGGGTCCACGGTTCAAGCACTCATTGACACAGGAGCGTCTGTTAATGTGATGGACAGTGCCCAGTACGAACGTCTCTCACCAAGACCACCGCTGTCACCTTCTCGAGCGAAAATCTACACATACTGGGGACCGACCCACTCCTGAGAGAAGTAATCGAAGTTGAGGTAGCCAGTGAAGGACATAGCATCCCCCCGCCAGGTTCCATGTTACTGAGGGGAAGCGAGGCACCCTCCTCAGCTGCCACACAGCCGAAGACTTGGAACTGGTCTTCTTCACTAATCAAGTCCCCGACCTACATGCCGATGCTATTCTACGTGAGTTCTCCGTACTGTTTGAAGGCCTCGGACGGCTAAAGGGCAAACAGTTCCAGCTACACATCGACACATTCATCAAACCGACTGCACTAAGGCACTGGAGGGTACCTTTTCACCTACTCCCTCAAGTCGAGGAAGAACTTCGGAAGCTGGAACAACTGGGGGTCATTGAAAAAGTATCCGGCCCCACACCATGGGTGTCTCCACTAGTCGTCGCCCCCATGCCAAAGCAGCCAGGAGCGATCCGACTGTGCGTCAACATGCACCTTCCCAACCAGGCAGTAAAAATAGAGCGGCACTTAACGCCCACAATGGACGATATAGTGGCGGACCTAAATGGAGCAAAATGGTTCTCCAAACTTGATTTAAATGCCGGGTACCACCAGCTTGAACTCACTCCAGAAAGTAGATACATAACGACCTTCTCCACGCACGTGGGGTTAAGGAGATACAAATGATTAAGCTTCGGGGTGTCATCGGCGGCTGAAGTGTTCTAGAATGCCATTCGCGAGACGCTCTCTTGACTGCAAGGAGTCATCAACCTATGCAATGACATTCTCGTATATTCAAAAACACTTGAAGAACATCATATGCATCTCAGGCACACACTCCAGTGCCTTGCAGACAGCGGCCTAACCCTCAACAGGGCAAAATGCTCCTTTTACCAGGATTCAGTAGAATTTTTGGGATACAACTTCCCTCGGGAGGGGCTACAGGTCGACCCAAGGAAAGCCGTCGCCATCCGCTCAGCACCAGTGCCTAAGTCCCCGACTGAAGTCCGCAGTTTCCTCGGGATGGCAACATACTGCGGTCGTTTCATCCCGAATCTGGCATCCTTATCAGAACCTCTACATGCCCTCACCAGGAACGGAGCACAGTGGGACTGGACAGATGAAGCCAACAGGTTGTTTCAAGCCATAAAAGAGACTTTAATGGTCAAGACAGTGATGGCATACTTCCACCGCAGTCATCGCAGCAAAGTTGTCGTCGATGCCAGCCCTGTTGGGTTGGGGGCCGTCCTCCTCCAGGAAACATCCAACTGGGAATGGGTCCCCCGTGGCCTACGCCAGCAGAGCACTGTCAGAGGCGGAGACCAGATACGCACAAATAGGAAGAGAAGCTCTTGCCATTAAGTGGGCATGCTATCAGTTCCACCTCTATCTATATGGGCGTGATTTCAGAGTGGTGACGGACCACAAACTGCTGATCCCCCCTCTTCGCTGGCACAACACGGCTGGCAACTCCAAGAATTGAGAGATGGGCGGTACAGCTCCAAGCGTATTGTTTAGAAGTGGTGTTCCGTCCAGGGATCAACAACCCCGCGGACTTCCTATCACGACATCCCATCACGGTAAGACCGGCAACACCATCCATGGACGAGGAGGATACTAAGGAACTGGGTCGGATGATATCGCAAGAAGCATGCCCCAAAGCACTGACTCTGGAAGAAGTAGGAGCCGCAACAAATCTAGATGAGAACCTGGGCAAGGTGAAGGGAGCACTGGCTGACAGGAGATGACAGCATTTCCTGGACGGCGCCCGAATGCTAACAGCAGAAGATCAGATGACACGGCAACAACTGTGGAGAGCCCGCAGTGAGCTCAGCGAAGGGCCCCACGGAATAGTACTGCGAAGCACAACCATTGTGATCCCACGGAGTCTACAGCAACGCGTAATCAACCTTGCACACATAGGTCATCAAGGAATAGCCAAGACGAAAGCCCGCCTATGCAACAAATGGATGCCAAGGTAGACGACACCATCTGAGCATGTCACTCCTGCGCCATCACCAGTAGTGAACCGGCGCCACATCCAGTCCTCACAGAAGAACCATGCAGAGAGCCGTGGTCACAGGTCAGCATGGACTTTGGGTCTTTTCCGGACGGGAGAAGCACGATCGTTCTAATAGACTCTCACTCCAAGTTTCCCATTGTGGAAGTTGTGTCGTCCACAGCATTCCCGCAAGTGATGGCCACTCTCGACCGGACATTTGCAATGATGGGCCTCCTCGAAGAGATACGGTCCAACAATGGACCGCCCTTCCAAGGCAAAGAGTTCCAGGAGTATCTGGCAGCACATGCCGTCCGGCATCGCAGGATAACACCTCAGTGGCCTCAAGCCAACGGAGAGGTGGAGTGGTTTATGAGAACCCTGAACCGGGCACTGAGGATTGGGGTGGAAAAAGGAGAAGAGGTGGAAGAATACCTGCAGCGAGTTTTGAACATGTACCGCCAGACCCCGCACTGCACGACTCGACGTGCCCCATCACACCTACTATTCCGGCGCCCCCCCCCCCGAGACAGTATACCGACAGACCCTGCCTGGCACCCTGAGGAGCTCGATGAGGAAGCCACGCAAGCCAGGAGAACGTCCACCAATCTACAAGCAAGCCAGGCCAGAAGAGCGAAGGTGACCAACATAAGGGCAGGTGACCGAGTGATCGTCAAGGACCGGCACCCCGGTTGGAAATTCCGATCACCCTATGGGCCCGATGTGTGGGAAGTTACAGAAGTGCGAGGTACGATGGTGTCCACCAAGAGAGGGTTGCACACCATCGCGCGGAACATATCATGGTTCAAAAGGGTGGAGGGAACTGAGTCAGCCGCCGAAGAAGCATCTGAACAAGACACAATGGAGGAAGAAGGCATGTTGCCGGCACACTCTCCACGGGCGAGTGTTGGTTCACCCCAAGCGGCGAGAACCAGATGCTCCATCCGACAAGAAGAAATTCCCTGTGCAACTCAAGGACGATCGCCCATGTCGGAATGCCTGAGGAAGCCGGGCCGAGTTCCAGCTCCTGGAGCCAGACGTATGGTCTCCGGCCGAACCCGGCTCCAAGCCAGAGGCTCAAAGACATTTCGTGTGCTGCATGGTGTAAGAAGACAGCGTCCAGAGAGAAGCAGTTCGAAGCTAAAGGAAAGGAGGAATGTAGTGTCAGAGCCACCCGGCCCGAACACTACAATGTTGCACCGTGTATCACCCCAGAGGGCGGGCACACCCCTGGGGATAAATAAACGGGCACATGACCACTCGAGGTCTTGGCCCACACCATACTACTGTGTGTGTGTCTGTGTTTGTTCTGCACGTTCCTGGCCGTAGACCTCACCGCGTGGCCTGGCTCCCCAATACCTCGGCAAGCTACAATATACACAAAAAAAAACAATACAGAAACACATTACCCTGGAAATAGCAAACCCACTTAGGGAACGCGAGATTAAGTAAAGCTACTGAATTATAAACAGGAACAACATGGACTACCTTTACGTTTTTTTACATTCGTTGGTCAGAAATCAATCAGTGTTTTTGTCTGTAAAGAGGACATGAATACAGGGCCTGAAAGGGACGCGTTTCAATGTATAGTTTCAATTACTCCTGGGTCTGAGAACCGGACGGACCCAGCCCGTTAAAGCCCTGGGCTTGAACATCCCATCCTACATAGATCGATAGACATGTGACCGTAAGAACTGGTACTTAGTTAATCAGTTTCAGTCCCCACGTAACGTGAAAGCATGCATCCTTTTTCCGATACACCTGCACACAAACACACGTAATCACAAGTACATTAGAAACTCCAGTAATGTATTAGAAAAACATCATCAGCACCTCTCCACTCATGAAGACAAGAATGACCAATCCTCATCATCCTTGCTAGCCACACCCCTGTAACTCGGCGCCCTGAAACAGGCTTGACCGGCAGAAGAGAAGGCAACATTTTACCTAAAAAATATCCGAGGTTCTGCGTGCTATGTACAGGTGGTGATGAAAACACTTTTTTGTTTTCTTCTTCGTGCTTTGTCTTAAGTTATAGTAGAATTTGAATTCAATCGCTTTGGATTTAGTTATTTATCACGATTATTTGCACTTCTCTGCTGGCCGTGGGGGAGCACAAATTTCATTAAAGCAGTATCAATCGAAATATGTCATCCAACGACTACGATTATGCTTTTGTTCTTTATAAAAATTAATTTAATATATTGTATTTGGATTTTTGTGAAGCACTGCAATTGCTAACCTCCCCACAGTATCTTTAAAGCGCTCGATGGATGAAAGTTATGGTTAGTTGGTTATGTTTCTGGTTGCTTTTTGCATTAATTGCTTTATGTGTGTTACTTTTCTGCATTTTGCATCCATGAACGTCTGAGATAGTTTGTTGTTGAGATAGCAAAGTTTTAAACTGCCCCGCCCACTTAATTTTCATGTCTTGCGCTTTTCATTCCAAATTTGACAAGCTGTTTGTTTTCTTTGCATTTATGTTAATGGCGTTGTTCTGCAATCCGTACTGCAGTACGAAATACCATTCTACTGCCAAGTGCGCTTGCAGCTCTGATCAGCATGGGAAAATCGAGCAGACGGTTAGCTGTGATTGAGTGCAGCAGACAAGCTATCTTCATCAACCCTATGTTCATCAGCTCTTTCTCTCATGTATTCCCAGCCAAGAAATACAATCTTTAAACCGAGGCGATGGATGTAAGTAAAGCGCGCTGCTGATACAGGAATGGCCCAGAGAGAGCTCCAGGCAGACTAACCCCTCCCCCCGCATTACTCACCTGGCCCAAAGGGATGAGGGGTCCGAAATGCAGAAAAAGGCAGTGACTGTGGTCAGCGTGGCGCTGAATTATTTCTGCGCTCGTCGCCCCCTCATCCCCAGCTACGTGATGCAAAAAACACTCTGGCATACCTTTATTTACATTCTGTGATTAAATATAAAGCGCATGGTGCCCCCACCCCCGTTTCTGTGCACATGCACATACTACCAGGGCACAAGTCCGAAAAAAAGAAGTGGAGGGACTAACCTAGTTAGGCAGTATGCAAGTGACATCATGGTGCGTGACATCACGGCGCGCAACATTACGGCACACGACATCACGGCGCATGAAATCACGGCGCACGACATCACAGTGCATGACATTACACATGGCATCACAGGAATTGACATCATAGAAAGTGGCATCACAAGCCACGACTTTACAGGAAGTGGCATCACAAGAAGTGACATCAGATCTAAAGCCCTCACATATATGTTTGGCAGGTCTTTCATGTGTACGTTTGAGCGCATTGCGAGGATAATAGCACAGTGAGCTATGGAAGATGATATGTGACTTCTACACCTTGCAATCCCCCAGTTTTATGTAACACATCCTGTACATTCATTTACAAACTTATATAATTTATTGTACATGTAATATGCATGTGTTGGTGTAAAGCGCTCTGACACCCTGCATTGGAATGAGTAGGGCTATACAAGAAAAAATAGTGGTACTTAAATTATTTCAACACCTCCAAAAGGGAAGTAAGCTCTATATAAATGCAATTTGATTTGTGTAAATACTGGGAAAGACCAACACATCTGATATTCTTACAGTGCATGCATATCTCCTAAACAGGGACTGAACAAAGTGAAAAGCTGCCTCTTAAGTATGTGCGAAGTGCTAACAAGGTGTGAGCCTTTGTTTCCCCTCCGCTTCATTTGCATCAGGTGTGAGGCTCCTGACTGCTCCCAGCCAAGAGACTCGAACAAAAGGAGGCCTGATGACCCCTCAAATTCGGCCTTTGTTATGGGCCCAGCAGGAGTTTCAAATAAGAAAGCCCCGTCCGCGCCTGCACGTTGTTGCTTGTTGCAGAAGGAAAGCAGGCAACGTGCAGGCACTGCTGAAAGTGTACCGGTGTTTGAAAATTACACTGGGACGAGTTCAGCACATTATTCAGTGGGGCCCAAATTCTTGGCAGGGTGGACTGCGTTCACCCGGTGAAAGAAGTGGGTGGACGCCGTCCACCCATGTGTACCCCCGAATCGTGCCCTGCATACTACTCGTTTTGTAGATAAGGTAGTAGTTCTAAAGATTTAATAATCCTTGAAACCATGTTAAGTTCAAAAATACACAAGTCCTGGTATTTTTTGCTGCGGCGACTTCATTTTCATTGTGGTATGTTAAGGCAGTGCTAGGTGCAAACACCTTTTATTACCATATTGTGAAAGCAGTATTCTGGAGGTGGTAGTGTGTGACTGTATTAATGCTCATGTAATAAACAAATACCTATAGTAATAAACACAAACCTGCAGGACACACGTGTCCCCAAACCACTGCTAGTTTTGCTCCAGAATCGTTTTGCAATTCTTTTTCCAGCATAACACTGGTTCTCTGTGATGTAGCCTAATTAACTTCATTTTTAATTTATATTGCCCGTTCGTTAATTCTTCTACAAGTCAAGTTATATTTAAAGATATTATTTTTTAGTAATGCATTTCTCCCATACTATATTAACTAATTTTTGCTTGAAATTCAGTGATTTGCTCATTTTTCCCTTTAAACATTTCACCTAATACAACTGGCCTAATATTTCGTGTGGACACATGGTTGCAAATTGCTCCTGCTTGCCATATTAGAGGTTTGCCTCTCACAGTTGTAAGTTGGGCGGCAATTGGGAAGTCTGTGTCTTGGGCCCAAGTGTCTGTTGGAGAAGCAGACATCTGGTGTCTCCGAGAAGGATGGTCACCCATGCCCAGTTGCCATTCCTGGTTCCAGAACACTTTGCAAGTTTTTCTTGTGATATTGGCACTTGGCCAATATGCTCAATGCCGTATTTTTCAATACATCATGAATTCCTTTTGACCTAACTTTTCCTGTCAGGTATTCAGTGGTGTCTCCAGACATTATTTTTAAAGGGGGCACACAAGGGGCTACAGATAAAACTGATGGGGTCCCACCTACAGCAGGCAATCATAAATATTGCATTGTTCGCGCATGTAGAAAAAAATATATATATATGCAAAAAAGAAGAAAGGAACTCTGGGTAGTTCCTAAGTTTAGGTGGAGAGCAGCTCCTTTATATGGAGCACCCTACAATACCAATGACACTCTGACTCTGCTCACCTCAAATGTCATTGTGCGTGTATATATATATATATTCACTGAAAAAACCATAGGTTTTAGGGACAGTTATAGTTAGTTGGACATTGCACTCGTACAAAACCCGTGAAATTCCCCTGTTATAGTTAGTTCAGCTAACTATAACTCGCGCCCAGCAATGCACTGCTGATGACGTCACATATTACATCACTCATGACATGGTCAGTGACATCACTCATGACATCACTGATGACATCTCAAATGACATCACTGATGACATCACTGATGACATCATCCAGTGACTGTGTGTTTCTGTAAAGTTTAAATATGTTTAATATATATAGGGAAATGCGTATTGAAGAATGAGTGGGTGTATAAGTGTCTGAATGGATGATTTAGTACGTGAGTGACTGACTCTACAAGTGAGTGATTAAACGTATCTTACTGAATGCATGGGTTAGTGACTAAACTGTGTGAATGTCTGTATCCGTCTGTTTGTTGGTGTGTAAGTGGATGCATGGATTTGCGAATAGCTACATGAGTGTCTATATGGGTTATTGATTGGTTCTCTGAGTATCTGTATGGCTGCCTGAGTGTTTGTGTGGGTGGGGTGTGTGTGACTCTATACATAGATGTGTGAGTGGGTGATTCACTGGGTGCATGATTTCAAGAGTGCATCTGTGATGGACTGCTTGGGTGGGTGAGTGTGTGTATGGGTGTGTTAGTGAGTGAATGTATATCTCAGTGGTACATGTGCAAGTAACTACATATGTAAAAGGCAGTATATATGTGTGTTAGAGTATTTAAATGGCTATAAGTGAGAGTGTGTTATGGTGAGAGTGGCTGTATGGATGCGTGTGTGCTTGTATCAGTTATTGTATAAGAGCGTAAGAATGTGCTAGTATTTGTATGAGTAAGTGAGCTGGTGTGTGTATAACTGTATAGGTGAGTAAATGGGTGTGTGATTAATTTTTTGCATGACTGACTAGGTGTGTGAGTACCTCTATGGATGAGTGGCGGTGTGTGAGTGTTTATATAGGTGTATGAGTGCATATGATAGTCCTGTACTGAGTGACTGTAAGTATGAGTGACTGTACAGGTGAGTGAGTGGATGTGTGTGTAGACCTAAGAATCAGTGAGTAGGTATGTAGTTTTTGGTGTTGGTGTGTCTATGGTTTTGAGAATGGCAGTCTGTAATTTAGAGTGGGTGTATCAAAAGTTATATTAGGGTGTGAGAAGATGCATGAAATTATCACATGGATGATGTCGTCAGTGATGTCATTTGAGATGTCATCAGTGATGTCATCAGTGATGTCACTGACCATGTCATGAGTGATGTAATATGTGACGTCATCAGCAGTGCATTGCGGGCGCGAGTTATAGTTAGCTGAACTAACTATAACAGGGGAATTTCACGGGTTTTGTACGAGTGCAATGTCCAACTAACTATAACTGTCCCTAAAACCTATGGTTTTTTCAGTGAATTTCAAAGGTTTTTTAAATGCTAATTTCTAACTATAACGTGTCTGAAACCTATGGTTTTTTCAGTGAATTTCAAAGGTTTTTTAAATGCTAATTTCTAACTATAACGTGCCTGAAACCTATGGTTTTTTCAGTGAATTTCAAAGGTTTTTTAATTGCTAATTTTCTAACTATAACGTGCCTGAAACCTATGGTTTTTTCAGTGAATTTCAAAGGTTTTTTAAATGCTAATTTCTAACTATAACGTGCCTGAAACCTATGATTTTTAAGTGAATTTCAAAGGTTTTTTAAATGCTAGTTTCTAACTATGCCAACAGAGGTAGGACATGTGAAGAAAGAAGAAAAAACGCACAGAAAGAAGCAAAAGATGTGCAGAAAGAACCAACAGAGGAGCAGAAAGAGGCCTTGTTGCAAAATCATCCTGTGCCCACAACTTTTTCAGACGGGTACTGGTGGTAACTGACTCTGATTAACCAGAGCCAGTGCGCGTTTGCACAGTGGTGAAGGGAGGGGGGCCTGAGGTGACATGTGTGCAAACGCGCCCCATGGCGCGTTTTAAGTTGCGGGATTAAGTCCCCTTGAATCCTGAACTAGCTCCCGAGGTACCTACAGTTAGGACCACAGAGCTGAGTTGCAGAGAGGCGTTCCGAGGCCACGCACCTTTTTTCACCTCTCTGCAACGCAACTCTGTTGTGCTTACTGAAGGTACCTGGTGGGCTAGTTGGCCCCCAGGATTCAAAGGAATTAACTCCCCAACTTAAAACGCACCACAGGGCGTGTTTGCGCACATGTCACCTGAGGCCCCGCCCCTCCCTTCACCACTGTGCAAACGCGCCCCGTGGCGCGTTTTAAGTTGGGGGATTAGGTCACCTTGAATCCTGAGAGTCCCTGGGGCCCAACCAGCCCACCAGGTACTTCCAGTAAGCACCACAGGCCTGCGTTGCAACGCCTGTAACAAATTGTGCAGTTGGGTTTAGGTAGTGAAGAGGGTCGTGCTGGGGGTAGTGTTTTAGGGTTTAGGGTAGTGCAGTGGTGTTTGTGTAGTGTAGGGGGTCATGCTGGGGGTAGATTTAGGGTTTAGGGTAGTGCAGTGGTGTTTGGGTAGTGTAGGGAGTCGTCCTGGGGGGAGTGTTTTAGGGTTTAGGGTAGTACAGTGGTGTTTGGGTAGTGTAGGGGGTCGTGCTGGGGTGTGTTTTAGGGTTTTAGGGTTTAGAGTAGTGCAGTGGTGTTTGGGTAGTGTAGGGGATACTGCTGGGGGTAGTGTTTTAGGGTTTAGGGCAGTGCAGTGGTGTTTAGGTAGTGTAGGGGGTCGTGCTGGGGGGAGTGTTTTTGGGTTTAGGGCAGTGCAGTCGTGTTCGGGTAGTGTAGGGGGTCGTGCTGGGGGAGTATTTTAGGGTTTAGGGTAGTGCAGTGGTGTTCGGGTAGTGTAGGGGGTCATGCTGGGGGTAGTGTTCTAGGGTTTAGGGCAGTGCAGTGGTGTTCGGGCAGTGTAGGGGGTCGTGCTGGGGGTGGTGTTTCAGGGTTTGGGGCAGTGCAGTGGTGTACGAGCAGTAAAGGGGGTCATGCTGGGGGTGGTGTTTCAGGGTTTAGGGCAGTGCAGTGGTGTTCGGGCAGTGTAGGGGGCGGTGCAGGGGTGGTGTTTCAGGGTTTAGGGCAGTGCAGTGGTGTTCGGGCAGTGTAGGGGGTGGTGCAGGGGGTGGTGTTTCAGGGTTTAGGGCAGTGCAGTGGTGTTCGGGCAGTGTAGGGGGTCGTGCAGGGGGTGGTGTTTCAGGGTTTAGGGCAGTGCAGTGGTGTTCGGGCAGTGTAGGGGGCGGTGCAGGGGTGGTGTTTCAGGGTTTAGGGCAGTACAGTGGTGTTCGGGCATTGTAGGGGGTGGTGCTGGGGCTGGTGTTTCAGGGTTTAGGGCAGTGCAGTGCTGTTTGGGCAGTGTAGGGGGTCGTGCTGGGGCTGGTGTTTCAGGGTTTAGGGCAGTGCAGTGGTGTTCGGGCAGTGTAGGGGGTCGTGCTGGGGCTGGTGTTTCAGGGTTTAGGGCAGTGCAGTGGTGTTCGGGCAGTGTAGGGGGTCATGCTGGGGCTGGTGTTTCAGGGTTTAGGGCAGTGCAGTGGTGTTCGGGCAGTGTAGGGGGTCGTGCTGGGGCTAGTGTTTCAGGGTTTAGGGCAGTGCAGTGGTGCTCGGGCAGTGTAGGGGGTCGTGCTGGGGGTGATGTTTCAGGGTTTAGGGTAGTGCAGTGGTGTTCGGGCAGTGTAGGGGGTCGTGCAGGGGCTGGTGTTTCAAGGTTTAGGGCAGTGCAGTGGTGTTCGGGCAGTGTACGGGGTTGTGCTGGGGCTGGTGTTTCAGGGTTTAGGGCAGTGCAGTGGTGTGCGGGCAGTGTACGGGGTTGTGCTGGGGCTGGTGTTTCAGGGTTTAGGGCAGGGCAGTGATGTTCGGGCAGTGTAGGGGGTCGTGCTGGGGGTGGTGTTTCAGGGTTTAGGGCAGTGCAGTGGTGTTCGGGCAGTGTAGGGGGTCGTGCTGGGGCTGGTGTTTCAGGGTTTAGGGCAGTGCAGTGGTGTTCGGGCAGTGTAGGGGGTCTTGCTGGGGGTGGTGTTTCAGGGTTTAGGGCAGTGGTGTTCGGGCCGTGTAGGGGGTCTTGCTGGGGTGATGTTTCAGGGTTTAGGGCAGTGCAGTGGTGTTCGGGCAGTGTAGGGGGTCTTGCTGGGGGTAGTGTTTCAGGGTTTAGGGCAGTGCAGTGGTGTTCGAGCAGTGTAGGGGGTTGTGCAGGGGCTGGTGTTTCAGGGTTTAGGGCAGTGCAGTGGTGTTCGGGCAGTGTAGGGGGTCGCGCTGGGGGTGGTGTTTCAGGGTTTTGGGCAGTGCAGTGGTGTTCGGGCAGTGTAGGTGGTCATGCACGGGGTGGTGTTTCAGGGTTTAGGGCAGTGCAGTGGTGTTCGGGCAGTGTAGGGTGTTGTGCTAGGGCTGGTGTTTCAGGGTTCAGGGCAGTGCAGTGGTATTCGGGCAGTGTAGGGGGTCGTGCTGAGGCTGGTGTTTCACAGTTTAGGGCAGTGCAGTGGTGTTCGGGCAGTGTAGGGGTCGTGCTGGGGCTGGTGTTTCAGGGTTTAGGGCAGTGCAGTGGTGTTCGGGCAGTGTAGGCGGTCGTGCTGGGGCTGGTGTTTCAGGGTTTAGGGCAGTGCAGTGGTGTTCGGGCAGTGTAGGGGGTCGTGCTGGGGCTGGTGTTTCAGGGTTTAGGGCAGTGCAGTGGTGCTCGGGCAGTGTAGGGGGTCGTGCTGGGGGTGATGTTTCAGGGTTTAGGGTAGTGCAGTGGTGTTCGGGCAGTGTAGGGGGTTGTGCAGGGGCTGGTGTTTCAAGGTTTAGGGCAGTGCAGTGGTGTTCGGGCAGTGTAGGGGGTCGTGCTGGGGCTGGTGTTTCAGGGTTTTGGGCAGAGCAGTGGTGTTCGGGCAGTGTAGGGGGTCATGCTGGGGGTAGTGTTTCAGGGTTTAGGGCAGTGCAGTTGTGTTCGGGCAGTGTAGGGGTCGTGCTGGGGGTGGTGTTTCAGGGTTTAGGGCAGTGCAGTGGTGTTCGGGCAGTGTACGGGGTTGTGCTGGGGCTGGTGTTTCAGGGTTTAGGGCAGTGCAGTGGTGTGCGGGCAGTGTACGGGGTTGTGCTGGGGCTGGTGTTTCAGGGTTTAGGGCAGGGCAGTGATGTTCGGGCAGTGTAGGGGGTCGTGCTGGGGGTGGTGTTTCAGGGTTTAGGGCAGTGCAGTGGTGTTCGGGCAGTGTAGGGGTCGTGCTGGGGCTGGTGTTTCAGGGTTTAGGGCAGTGCAGTGGTGTTCGGGCAGTGTAGGGGTCTTGCTGGGGGTGGTGTTTCAGGGTTTAGGGGAAGTGCAGTGGTGTTCGTGCAGTATAGGGGTCTTGCTGAGGGTGGTGTTTCAGGGTTTAGGGCAGTGGTGTTCGGGCAGTGTAGGGGGTCTTGCTGGGGGTGATGTTTCAGGGTTTAGGGCAGTGCAGTGGTGTTCGGGCAGTGTAGGGGGTCTTGCTGGGGGTAGTGTTTCAGGGTTTAGGGCAGTGCAGTGGTGTTCGTGCAGTGTAGGGGGTCGTGCTGGGGGTGGTGTTTCAGGGTTTAGGGCAGTGCAGTAGTGTTCGGGCAGTGTAGGGGGTCGTGCAGGGGGTGGTGTTTCAGGGTTTAGGGCAGTGCAGTGGTGTTCTGGCAGTGTAGGGGGTCATGCTGGGGGTGGGGTTTCAGGGTTTAGGGCAGTGCAGTGGTGTTCGGGCAGTGTAGGGGGTCGTGCTGGGGCTGGTGTTACAGGGTTTACGGCAGTGCAGTGGTGTTCGGGCAGTGTAGGGGTCTTGCTGGGGGTGGTGTTTCAGGGTTTAGGGCAGTGGTGTTCGGGCCGTGTAGGGGGTCTTGCTGGGGGTGATGTTTCAGGGTTTAGGGCAGTGCAGTGGTGTTCGGGCAGTGTAGGGGGTCTTGCTGGGGGTAGTGTTTCAGGGTTTAGGGCAGTGCAGTGGTGTTCGAGCAGTGTAGGGGTTGTGCAGGGGCTGGTGTTTCAGGGTTTAGGGCAGTGCAGTGGTGTTCGGGCAGTGTAGGGGTCACGCTGGGGGTGGTGTTTCAGGGTTTTGGGCAGTGCAGTGGTGTTCGGGCAGTGTAGGTGGTCATGCACGGGGTGGTGTTTCAGGGTTTAGGGCAGTGCAGTGGTGTTCGGGCAGTGTAGGGTGTTGTGCTAGGGCTGGTGTTTCAGGGTTCAGGGCAGTGCAGTGGTGTTCGGGCAGTGTAGGGGTCGTGCTGAGGCTGGTGTTTCACAGTTTAGGGCAGTGCAGTGGTGTTCGGGCAGTGTAGGGGGTCGTGCTGGGGCTGGTGTTTCAGGGTTTAGGGCAGTGCAGTGGTGTTCGGGCAGTGTAGGCGGTCGTGCTGGGGCTGGTGTTTCAGGGTTTAGGGCAGTGCAGTGGTGTTCGGGCAGTGTAGGGGGTCGTGCTGGGGCTGGTGTTTCAGGGTTTAGGGCAGTGCAGTGGTGCTCGGGCAGTGTAGGGGGTCGTGCTGGGGGTGATGTTTCAGGGTTTAGGGTAGTGCAGTGGTGTTCGGGCAGTGTAGGGGTCGTGCAGGGGCTGGTGTTTCAAGGTTTAGGGCAGTGCAGTGGTGTTCGGGCAGTGTAGGGGGTCGTGCTGGGGCTGGTGTTTCAGGGTTTTGGGCAGAGCAGTGGTGTTCGGGCAGTGTAGGGGTCATGCTGGGGGTAGTGTTTCAGGGTTTAGGGCAGTGCAGTGGTGTTCGGGCAGTGTAGGGGGTCGTGCTGGGGGTGGTGTTTCAGGGTTTAGGTCAGTGGTGTTCGGGCAGTGTAGGGGTCTTGCTGGGGGTGATGTTTCAGGGTTTAGGGCAGTGCAGTGGTGTTCGGGCAGTGTAGGGGGTCTTGCTGGGGGTAGTGTTTCAGGGTTTAGGGCAGTGCAGTGGTGTTCGGGCAGTGTAGGGGGTCATGCTGGGGGTGGTGTTTCAGGGTTTAGGGCAGTGCAGTGGTGTTCGGGCAGTGTAGGGGGTCATGAAGGGGTGGTGTTTCAGGGTTTAGGGCAGTGCAGTGGTGTTCGGGCAGTGTAGGGGGTCGTGCTAGGGGTGGTGTTTCAGGGTTTAGGGCAGTGCAGTGGTGTTCGGGCAGTGTAGGGGGTCATGCAGGGGCTGGTGTTTCAGGGTTTAGGGCAGTGCAGTGGTGTTCGGTCAGTTTAGGGGGTCGTGCTGGGGGTAGTGTTTTAGGGTTTAGGGTAGTGCAGTGGTGCTTGTGTAGTGTAGGGAGTCGTGCTGGGGGTAGTGTTTTAGGGTTTAGGGTAGTGCAGTGGTGTTTGTGTAGTGTAGGGGGTCATGTTTTAGGGTAGTGCAGTGGTGTTTGGGTAGTGTAGGGGGTCATGCTGGGGGTAGTGTTTTAGGATTTAGGTTAGTGCAGTGGTGTTTGGGTAGTGTAGGGGTCGTGCTGGGGGTAGTGGTTTAGGGTAGTACAGTGGTGTTTGTGTAGTGTAGGGGGTCGTGCTGGGGGTAGTGTTTTAGGGTTTAGGGTAGTGCAGTGGTGCTTGTGTAGTGTAGGGGGTCGTGCTGGGGGTAGTGTTTTAGGGTTTAGGGTAGTGCAGTGGTGTTTGTGTAGTGTAGGGGGTCATGTTTTAGGGTAGTGCAGTGGTGTTTGGGTAGTGTAGAGGGTCGTGCTGGTGGTAGTGTTTTAGGATTTAGGTTAGTGCAGTGGTGTTTGGGTAGTGTAGGGGTCGTGCTGGGGGTAGTGTTTTAGGGTTTAGGATAGTGCAGTGGTGCTTGTGTAGTGTAGGGGGTCGTGCTGGGGGTAGTATTTTAGGGTTTAAGGTAGTGCAGTGGTGTTTTTGTAGTGTAGGGGGTCATGTTTTAAGATGCAATGCTCCAATACCTGACCAGTCTGCACTACATAAAACTGCAAAAAAACTAAAAATAAAAAGTGTTTTGCACACTTTTGTCATTGGGCTATATGTGGGCTACATCTGGGTAATATTTGTGCTACATTTGGGCTCTTTTTTCACTGGTGGCCATCTTGGAAGACTTCTTTGTTATGAAGTTTCCTAATTTCTTCATTTACTGCAGTCTCCTCAGTAGGAAATGCTTTCAGTTTTTTACTTTGATTCCATCAAGAAGGCATTCAGATGTGTCTCACATCTGCCATAAATTCAGAATGTTAGCACTCTAGTTGCTCATTAGATCACTGGAGTAAAGCTACTGCTCACCAGGGAGTTAACTGGTAGTCTGCTGCTGGTATTGAAAGTGATTGTTTCAGTCTGCATGTCAGAATTTTCTAATGAAATAGAAGAGGATTTGAGATCTCACTTAAAACGTGCCCTAATTTTTCTTTCTGCAGCACTAACCATAATTTCTATTTAAAAAGAACCCTCATTTTGTTCCTTTTTAAATTAAATGTTTTAAGTGTTACCAGTTTATTCCAATCAAGATGGCTTCAGGTGTGCCATACTTTTGTCATAAGTAAGGCTGTTAGCACTCTAGTTGTTCTTTAGAACACTCTGGGAAGCTGCAGTAGAACACAAAGGCATCAACTGGCAGGCTGCTCCTGTTGAAATATAACAGGAAGATATTTGAGATCACACTTGAAATATGTCCTAATTTTTCTTTCTACAGCACTAACCATAATTTCTATGACAAAATGAACCCCATCATTTTGTTCCTTTTTAAATTAAATGTTTTAAGTGTTACCTGTTTATTCCAATCAAGATGGCTTCAGGTGTGCCATACTTTTGTCATAAGTAAGGCTGTTAGCACTCTAGTTGTTCTTTAGAACACTCTGGGAATCTGCAGTAGAACACAAAGGCATCAACTGGCAGGCTGCTCCTGTTGAAATATAACAGGAAGATATTTGAGATCACACTTGAAACATGTCCTAATTTTTCTTTCTACAGCACTAACCATAATTTCTATGACAAAATGAACCCCATCATTTTGTTCCTTTTTAAATTAAATGTTTTAAGTGTTACCAGTTTATTCCAATCAAGATGGCTTCAGGTGTGCCATACTTTTGTCATAAGTAAGGCTGTTAGCACTCTAGTTGTTCTTTAGAACACTCTGGGAAGCTGCAGTAGAACACAAAGGCATCAACTGGCAGGCTGCTCCTGTTGAAATATAACAGGAAGATATTTGAGATCACACTTGAAACATGTCCTAATTTTTCTTTCTACAGCACTAACCATAATTTCTATGACAAAATGAACCCCATCATTTTGTTCCTTTTTAAATTAAATTGTTTAAGTGTTACCAGTTTATTCCAATCAAGATGGCTTCAGGTGTGCCATACTTTTGTCATAAGTAAGGCTGTTAGCACTCTAGTTGTTCTTTAGAACACTCTGGGAAGCTGCAGTAGAACACAAAGGAATCAACTGACAGTCTCTGCCCTTGTTGGATGTACATGTTTTACTGAGAATGTCAGACTTCATTCTCACATGAGTGAGAAAGATAATGTGAATTTACAGAAAATATGCTCTCATTTTAGCTTCTGAAGCACCTTCCAAACCTCCATGGGACAAGCATGAGAAAATAGTGTTCTCTCAAACATGATTCATGATATCCCAGCAGAAGGTTTTTCACATGGTAAAATCACCTTAGAATACACCACAATTCCTAAAATTAGTATGGTACCATCAACAAATAAATTCTAATGTAACTAAAGCCTGTTATCACCCTTTATAGTTCTCCTTTTGGTGACCCTCAAAATCTTCTATTCACTACAATGCATTTCAATGAGGTACTATCATTTATATTGGTCCCAAGATGGCTGCCAGCAATTCCAGGATGAAGTGCTGACAGCCAATCAGATCTCACGATGACATATGTGGTTAGGCTCCGCCCAGATATATATGTGACTTTACTTTTGATTTTCTAAGGAACTACTGAACGGATTTACACCATTTAAGCAAAAGGCACGACACTGAACCAAGGGCTACCTCTTTGCCACATTTGGTGTAATTCCGTTCAGCAGTTCGGGCTGTAGCTGCGACTAAAGGTTCCTATGGAAAAATAAATGGGAAAACACGTTTTGGGACCCCCTTTTTCTCGGCCCCCGCTTGACGTATCACCCCGAGACTTTCAGGATAGGAGCGGACCGGAGCGCCCCAACAAGTTGGAAACCTTCGCGAAGATTCGTCAACCGGCGCCAACGTTATTTGAAATAGAATGTCGCGGATTTCCTATGGATAATAGGTTTTAACTATAACTATCTACTGGCGACCGCCAGTAGATAATATATTTATATAACTCCACTCGTCCAAACCATCCGGTCGGCTTACAAGGGGAGAGCACTCACAGGATATTGTTACCAAGTGCAATTTTTATTGTGCAGGGACCCCCCCGCACTGACATATTTATATATATATATATATATATATATAGTATGTACTGGCGGTCACCAGTTGGTAGTTATAGTTAGGACCAGGTTTCCAAAGGGAAAGCATTTTTTAACTTGGCTATAACTTTGGCTTCGTTTGACCAATCTTCATGAAATTTTCCCAAAAAAGTGTCAAGGTTGGTTCTATTGTTATGGAAAGTTTGGGGGTGATCTGTGCAGTGGGGACCGAGAATTTGGAGCAAGAAATCAGGTTGCATTTGTAATGTTAATACCCATAGGAACATTTAGCCACACCTACAGCCCGAACCACTGAACGGACTTACACCAAATTTGGCAGGGAGGTCAATGTCGGTTTAAGGAAGTGCCTTTTGCTTATTTGGTATAAATCCATTCAGTAGTTGTTGAGAATTTTAAGTTTAAAATTATAGTGTTATCTCTGGCCACAGATATTTCGTGGTCGTTTTGCGATGAATCGTGAATGCACGCGCCAACGGGAATGCTCTTATTGTCTGGACGCAACCTGAACAGAAAGTTGCGGCTTCCATTTTATCTATCGGGAATGGTTCCCAGGGCTAAAAATTTCTGAAAAAGCTAACATAAGGAGTCAGAGTAGAGGTACTCTGACCCCATGTTTGAGAAATGGGGGTGTTAGTGACACAAGTTATGTGTCCAAAATTGATTTTTTTGATCACGTGCGATATTCGTGGTGAGGCCACGACCACTAGCGCAGCCCCCGTATACCATCACGGGGACATCCCAGCTATCTACGTCGTCGCGAATTTGGGTGAAAATATATCAGTGAATCATTAATACGCATTGTTATAGAGATATTGAGATTTCGATAAATGTTTTTATAGAGTTATTTATATAGTGAGTTATCTACTGTGATGGTTAAAATGAATTATATATTTATAATTTTTTAATGTGGTGGTGGCTATTGAATTCCTGCTTTTGCTTTCTGCTTTTGCAAAGTAACCACGAGGATCCCGATTACCGACGTCATCGTGATCTCTGGCCTCACCGCAAAAACGGAAAATAGGTTTTAGAGGTGGTTGTTCTACAGATACACTAGAAAAACCTGAATTTGAAGTGTACAATAATAAACCCCTAGTGTATAAAATACTGTAATATGTGTGCATATATTTGTTTTCACTTTATGTAAAAGGCGTGATCGTCGCAGCTAACGATGTCGTTGCGACATCCTGAATACCCGCGAAAATGGAAAATATGTCTGAAAGATGGTTTTTAAAGCAACTTAGTAGAAAAATAAGAGTTTAAACATGCTTTGAAAGAAGTATGTATATAGTAATATGTGTAATGCAATGTAACAAATGGATTTTTTTAACATATTATTTTTGGATGTGTTGGTGGCCATTGAATGTCTGCTTTTGTCTTTCGCTTTCACGATGTGTCTGGGGGGATCGCGATAACTGACGTCATCACGGTCTCTGGTGTCACTGTGAAAAGATAAAATAGGTTTGAGAGCTGGTTTTTATAGAAACTCTCTAGAAAAACATGACTTTAGAGAATAGTGTAATAAATCCCTAGTATGTAAAATTCTGTAATATGTGTGCATATGTGTTTTTCACTTTATGGAAAAGGAGCAATCATCGCAGTTAACAACATCATTGCGACGTCTTAAATAACCTCGAAAACAGAAAATAGGTCTGAAACATGGATTTTAAAGAACCTTAGTACAAAAATATGAGTTTAAAACATGCTTTGCAAGAAGTATGTATATAGTAATATGTGTAGGGCAATGTTCAGAATGGATCTTTTTAAATATTATTTTTGGATGTGTTGGTGGTCATTGAACGTCTGCTTTTGTTTTCCGTTTCGCGACGTGTCTGTGTAAATCACGATGTCGTCGCAAAGATCCACAAAAACTAAAAGAAAAAAACTCTTTCGAAAAAAACTTTACAATATTTTGGGTACTAGGGTGGCTCTGACAAGAGCCATTGCGTTGGTTGCATGTATATGGCTGCTATACATGAGACCGGATCCAGAGTTTCAGGTTACTTAGAAACACCCTGTTGCTTTCATCTGTAAAGTGCACTCCATCATTTCTATAAATTCCATGCATGTCAAAACGCTGATTATTGTTATAGATACAGCCCATGCGATGGTTTCTGAGGAATGCAGAAACAGTTTTATTAACATGTTTCCTGGCTTTTTTCAATCTGAGTCAGAATTGACTTGACCACTTCCATTTTTGTCTTTGGCATATATTAGAGTACACCAAGACAGTGTGAGGGAAAAGCGGCATCGGTTTTCCAAACGTTTTTTCATTAGGATTTCCCACCCTACCCCAGTCAATGTGTCTAGGTCATTGCCATCGCAGTGCACAATCATGAGGTGAGGAGCTTGGGAATCCACAATGGATTTAACCAAAGGCAGCAACTAATGAAACTTTTACCCTCTATGGCCAAACCAAGTAATCTGCACATGTGGGAAATCCAAGTCTCTGTCAATACCTCTCTTTTTTGCAGCCTCTTTAGCCCAATAGATATAGCTGTGGCCCACAATCCATACTCTAAGCATTTTGAAGTGAAGGAGAAATAGCAGTCAGGAGAAGGCTGGAGCAGAATAAGGTAGTTTTCTAAATAAAAAGCAGTTAAAATGGAGGTGTTTTTAAAATAAATATATATTTCATTGGATGCTGTCAGCATGAAAGTGAAGAAAATTAGGTAGTGTGTTGGATGCCTTAGCAAGAAGTCTTATCATTGGCTGTTGTTTAAGAAAAGAAATGTAAAAAAGGCATTGATATGCTTTTGAATCTGTGGAGTAAAGCACACCCTGCTGTATGTTATTTTGAAGCAGCATGTTCGTTCTAGAATGTGTTATGAACTTTTGACCTACTGGTTGCACTGGGTTGCTAGGTACACTGAGGTAAGAGTGTATTGGGGAAGGGTGTTAAAGAGACAGAACATTTTTAAAAAGTTGAGGAGTGATGACACAATTTAAGTAATGGCAAGATTTAATTTCCAACTCAGGACTATGTAATAAACTGTTGTGTATTATTGAAATTTAAAAAAAAATAAGCTAGCTATAGGTTTAAACTCCCATTTTCTTTGTTTGGAGGTGATTATTCTGGAAACTCACTAGAAAAATATGAGTGTAAATAGTACACCAATAAACCTCTACTGTTAAATATACTGTAGAATATGTCTATATATATATGTTTTACACTTTGTATAAACCACGCGCTCTTCATGAATAACAACGTCATCGCGATGACGTCGGTAGTCGTGAATACATTTTTCTTGATAGAAGGTGGCTTTCTTCTAAATTGATCATAGAAAGAAAAGTTAAAAGAATATTCTACTACATATTTAGAGTTAAACTTTATTTTAAAAATGTCTTAAAAATGCGCACAATTAATTAAGTCCCGGGGAGGTGTCGGTCCCCTGGGCTGTGGGGGCCCGCGCGGCCCCGCATATATTTAGCATATTGCCTCCAGGGGCCTGGCCCACCCGGGGGCTCATTAAAATGAAGTGCAGGAGACCGCGCTTTGTTTTTTTTTAATTTTCTTGGCAGGATTTGCGCACCCAGCGTGAATCCTGCCATTTTTTTTAAAAAAGCCACCTCCCCGGGGCTTTGCTTAATTATGTGTGAGGGGGCCTTGCGGGCCCCCCCAAGCCCTGGGGACCGCCGCTCCCCCGGGGCTTTGCTTAATTATGTGTGGGGGGCCTCGCAGGCCTCCCCAAGCCCTGGGTACCGCCACCTCCCTGGGGCAATACAAATAGTAAGTGTGGGGGGGCTCAAGCCCCCGTGCACTGCCCCGGGGACCACCACATCCCTGGGGCACTAATTATTGAAATACGGGGGTCTGTTGCAGACCCCCAGCCCCGGGGACCACCACCTCCCCGGGGCTTTAATACTGATGGGAGGGGGGGGCCGCGTGGCCCCCCTCCTGGAGCCCTCTATAGCCCTGGGGATAGCCACCCCCCAGGGCCGGCTACAGCAATGTCCCGGGGTGCCCACCCCCGGGACATTGCCGTTTGCAATGGCAGGGCGGGAGCACTGCTCCCGCCCTGTCATTGCAAACTTCGGCTTTGCTTCGTGGAAGCGAGAGCAGGAAACCTGCTCTTGCTTCAACGAAGCAAAGCAGTATTGCTTTTGGACAAGGGGAGCTGCATGTTTGGGGACCACGGGGCATTGGGGCTCCCCCGCGGTCCCCAACGTAAGGCCAGGCCCTGGGAGATGGGGTTCCCGGGGCCATAATTGGCCTCAGGAGGGGGGCCATGTGCCCCCCTCCAAATAACAAAAAAAAATAGGCTGGCCAGGCCCCGGGGATGGGGTCTCTGGGCCAGAAGTGGCCCGGGAGGGGGGCCACTTGGCCCCCTCCCTTTTGATTTATTTATTTTTTAAATAAGGCCGGGCCCCGGGGAATGTGGTCCCCGGGTCCAAAATTGGCCACAGGAGGGGGGGCCTCGCAGTCCCCCTCCAAAACTATTAAAAAAAAAGCAGGGCAGGCCTCGGGGGATGGGGTCCCCGAGGCCAAAAGAGGCCCAGGGAAGGGGGGCTACGCGGCCCCCCTCCTGTCAAAAAATATAAAAAACAAAAATAAACGAGGCCAGGCCCCGGGGGATGGGGTCCCCGGGGCAAAAAGTGGCCCAGGGCAGGGGGGCTAAGCGGCCCCACTCCCGTAATAAAATAAAACATTTTTAAAAAATGAGGCATAGCCCCGGGGGATGGGGTCCCCGGGGCCGAAAAATATTAACAGAAGGGGGGCCACACAGCAAAAAAAAAAGCAAATGCCGGCATCTAACCGGAGGCCCCGCCCCCTCCCTGCACCACTATGCAAACGTACCTCCTGGCGCATTCTGGATTGGGGATTAAGTCCCCTTGCATCCTAAGGGTCCTTAGGGGCCAACTAGCCACGCCCCTTTTTATACCACTCTGCAAACGCGCCTCTTGGCGCACTGCTGGTGGGGTGATGAAGTCCTCTTGTGTCCTGAGGACCTCAGGACTGAAGTGGACTTCATCCCCCGAGCAGCAGTGCACCAGGCGGCGCGTTTGCAGAGTGCTGTAAAAAGTTGGCGTGGCCTCGGACCACTCTCAGCAATCCAGCTGTGTGGGGCTTACTAGAGGTAAAAGGAGGGCTAGTTGGCCCCCAGGGACCCTCAGGAGGCAAGGGGACTTCATCCCCCAACCAAGAGCGTGCCAGGAGGCGTGTTTGCAGAGTGGTGGACAAAGGGGCCATGGCCTGTGTCCACCTCTCAGCAATACCACTGTGTGGGGCATACTGGAGGTAACAGGTAGGCTAGTTGGCCCCTAACCACCCTGAGGTGTTGACCAACACCGAAGAAAGACAGGCAGGCAGGCGTAAGCTCTTAGATAGGGTCTTTATTGCAGCTCCAAGTAATCAGACCTCATCCTACAACCGACATAAGAAACTGACCAACAATTCAAGCAGTAACATTCTCAGATTCTCCACATAGCTCCATGGTAACAACATAGAACAGAATACAGAATAGAAGGGAGTCATAGCATAGCATATAAATGACAGGGAAGGGCAAGAACACCACATCACCTCCCTTTTTACCAACAAAAAAAAACAAATAAATAAAATAAAAAATAATGCAAGGTTATTGAACAAGTGAAATACACAAAATGCAGTTAACAAATGCACAAAATACATTAACTATAATCTCTTAAACGAAGAGGAATTTTCCTCACCCTACTAGGTCTTCTTTCCACAGGACATGGAGGAGCAACAGGAGGAGCAGATGCCCCACTGGAGGAGTTCTCCTCAACACATTTGGAAGGACACTTAACAATCCTGTTAAGGTTCCATACTCTGTGATCTTGGGTTTTTACTGCGTTCCCGAGAAGTTTGGTAACCCTTATTGGTTGTCCAAACTTTGACTTGCCAACCCTTCTATCAGGGAGTCTCACTCTAACCTAGTCCCCAACTTGAACAATAGTCTTCTTCACAGTGTTCCTCACATCAAACTCCTGCTTCCTTTTCTCCATCTTCTGCAGTTCGCGATCCTTCCATCCCACAGTGCGGTCAATGACACCCCCAACTTCCATTCTTCTAGAGGTAACCCAGAGAGGATTGACCTGAGTACTAGCCACCCTTCCTTTAAACAGCGTGAAAGGGGAAACTACGGTGGATGAATGTGGGGTAAACCTGTATTCACATACCTTTTTTTTATTGCTTCCTCCCAGTCACAACTAGAGACAACAGCCAATTGCAAGGCCTCCTTGAGCACTCTCACAAATCTTTCGACCACACCATTGCATTCAGGGTGATAGAGGGCGGCGCGCTTATGCGTAATCCCCCTTTCACTCAAAAATTCTTCAACCGCACCGGAGGTAAATTGCACTCCATTGTCTGTTAACACAGAAGCAGGCAACCCCTCACTAGAAAAGAGATCATCTAAGAAACTGATCACAGAAGACGAGTCCACCGAATTAACTAGTTTAATTACAGGCCACCTGGAAAACATATCCACGCACACCAATACATAACGATCCTGAGTTCTGACCTTCACAGGACCCAGGATATCCACAGCGACATCAACCCAGGGACCACTAGCATGCTGTCTGATGACCATGGGTTGAGTCCTACACTTAAGAATCTTATCACTGTTGGCACATTGTGAACAAGAGCGCACCAACCTCTCAATCTGAACATCCATCGCAGGCCACCAATATGTTTCCCTGAGCCTTTCCTTTGTTTTGGCTATGCCCATGTGACTAGAATGGGCACACTCCACAAGCTTGTCACGCAGGTCTGAGGGAACCACAAGCCGACTTCCTCTGAATAGCAACTCGTTTGAACATGACAACTCCTCTTTCACGCACCAAAACCCTTTAACCTGGTTGTCACAATCGCGCTTCTCGCACCAACCATCACGTACATAGGTGATGACCCGCTGTAAGATGGGATCACTCACCAGACTGGCCTTCCAATCACCCTCTGTCACAACACCTTCAGTCACAACACACACTTTCAGGTCTTCCCCAGAGTCTTCACCAAGAAAACAGTCATCATCACAACCATCAGGAATAGCCGAACCACTGAGCCTAGACAAACAATCCGCAAGAATGTTACTTGCCCCAGGTAAGTAAGAGACATGAAATTCAAAATCTTGCAGAGCAATTACCCGTTTCCTAATTCTATGAGAAACACAATCAATACCTTTTTTTTCAAACACCTCTTTTAAAGGTTTGTGATCTGAGACCAGCGAGAAATGCTTGCCCCAAAGAAACTTTTTGAGCTTCCGAACTGCCCAGTAGACAGCCAAAGCTTCTTTCTCTATCACAGAGTAGTTACACTCTGCACCTCTAAGTTGCCTGGAAATGAATAGAATGGTGTTGTCAGTGTGTACGCCAGGTTGCAAGAGAACAGCTCCCAGCCCCTTACAGCTAGCGTCTGTCATGACGAACGATTCTTTTGCAGGATCAAAGCTAGATAGATTAGGAGCCTTGTTCAAGCAACTCTTGATGAGATCAAACTCATCACAACATGACTTGTCCCAAGTGAATTCACGTCCTTTTTTAAGCAGAGCTCTTACATTTTCCGTTTTTTGTGCAAAGCCAGGGACAAATTTATTATAGAATTCTGCCATCCCCAAAAATTTGACAAGCTCATCCTTGTTCACAGGATAGTTGAGATTGGAGATGGCTTCAACTAAGGATGGTTTAGGTTTGATACCTGAACCAGACACCAGATGACCCAGATATTCAATTTCCCTGACATCGAATTTACACTTATCTAACCTGAGGGTGAGTCCTGAGTTTTGCAACTTGGACAAAACCTCTTTCAGTCTAGAATCATGCTCTTGTAAATTTACACCATGAACAAGCACATCGTCTTGATAGATTTTGACATCTTCAATGCCACTCAAAATATTCTCCATCACCCTTTGGAATACTGAGGCAGCCGATATTAAGCCAAACGGCATCCTGAGAAATTTGAAGGTGCAGAACGGAGTGATGAAGGTGGTCAGATCTTGGCACGAGGGATGGAGTTTGACCTGGTGGTAGGCCGAGGAGAGGTCCAACGTGGAGAAGTGGGAGGCACCACCCAAAGAGGACAACATTTCAGCAATATTCGGTAGCGGATAACGATCGACAACCACAGCTTTGTTGAGCTCTCTGAGGTCAATGCATAATCTTGCCTCTCCGTTGGCCTTGCGGGCCATCACCACCGGAGAGACCCACTCAGTGGCTTCAACCTCTTGTATGACACCATTTTTTAACAATTTATCTAATTCGGACCTCATTCTGTCTTTAACTAACAAAGGTACATTCCTAACCTTCGCCACCCTAGGTACGGAACCACGTTTCAACTTGATCATGTGTGCATAATTTTTAAGACAACCCAGCGTATTATCAAACACACCTGGAAACTTAGTAATCCACATGTTGCGATCAGTGACCGCAGCCACTGACGGAGGTTCTCTTAAACAAACAGAAGGAGACTCATTCGGGTCAAGATATACCCCAAGATCACGTTGATGAGACCAACTAATAAGTGAATCTCCTTTCATGGATACGTATATTTCCCCCCCGTGATTCTTCCTTTAAAGTCTATGGTTCCCATAAGATAACCCAACAAATTAATTATTTCTCCACCATAGCCCCTTGGGACAATGTCTGGTTTAAAAAGCTTTACTTTCCCAGACAAATGCTTCTCATAAAATATTTTAGGCACAAGGGTAATTTTAGCTCCCGAGTCGAATAACATCTTAACTGACTTATCATTAATTAGAACATGTTCCATGGGACCCTCAACCTCTCGATCATTGACTTGACAAATAATCAGATCATCATCATCATCTTGCTCGTAAATATCCACCTCCCTTACTTTCTTTTGATTTCTGTTCGATCTGCAGCATTTCGAAAAATGGCCCTTCCTCTTACAGATAGAACAAACAGTCTTCCAGCCAGGACAATCCTTAAAATTAGCTACATGACCTGGGTTCCCACAATGGAAGCATTTTACAGAAAAGGATTTGATGTTTGTAAAGGAATGTGTAGACTTAGACACTAAAGGAGAAGTTTGTGGATTGGATTTGTGTGATGTGTCTGCCGATGAGGTTTTAACCTCTTTTACATCAGTGGAGGTAGTCTTATGACTTTCTGTATCCTTGCGAATAGCTTCAACGCAGGCTTTGCAGTGTTCATGCATTTTCATAGTGGTAACCACCTCTTGAAGAGGGGGTCGTCCTTTTGCCAAAGACTGTCTTTTGCCTTATCCATAGAACAGCCTAGCATAAGCTGGTCCCTTAGTCTTTCATCCAGACTGCCAGCGAATGAGCATGTTGAAGCAAGCTTGCGTAGAGCTGTGACGTATTGCTCAACAGACTCTTCGTGCCTCTGCATCCTCTTCCCAAAGTGATAGCGTTCTAAAATCATGCTCACTTTGGGAAGATAATGCAAGTCCATTTTTTTATGCAGATTTCGTATTCATTGAGAGAGACAGCTTCACTGTCAAGAAGGTCTGGTAGGTGTTCGAATACTTCCTGCCCCTCCGAACCCAGGCAATGTAGAAAGAGGGAAGATTTCCTCTCTGCACTTAGTGATGTACCGCAAACCCTTGCATAGTTAGAGAAAACCTTTTTCCACTTTAGCCAGGGTATGGGAGGATCACCATGGGCGGAGAGAAAAAACGGAGGGGGAGTGACGTTTTGCATGGCCCCTGGGAGGTATTACTTATGGGGTAGCACACAAAATAATGTAAAGAATCACTGTGAAAAATAACCAAACTCGTACAACACTCAATCGTAAGTAGCAGACAATTATAAAACGAAGCTGTGCAGATCAGCGTGGAGCCTGGAAACACGACAAATCTGCAGTGCGCTATAAATAGACAGGTGCACTAAACAGTATTAAAACACAAGCAGTCCCGATCCACGTAATTGCACAAGACGTGCAGATCAGCATAAACACACAAGCCGTGCTGATCAGCGTAAACACAAGCAGTATTGATCAGCGTAATCAGGGTGGAGGATGCGCAGAACAATGACAACAGTTCGCAAACAGACAAGCTGTGCTGATCAGCGCAATCAGCTTTGAAGGTGTGCAGGACAATGACACCAGTTTGTGAACAGTCAAGCTGTGCTGATCAGCGCGCTGAGATTGGAGGACCTGGAGCACGAGGAGTCAGCAGGGCAGCGCAGTGGAATCAGTAGTAGGACAACAGTAAGCACCGCACAAGGTGAGAGGAGAGAAAGTGGCTGTGACGATCAGCGCGGCAGAGAAACTAAGGCCAACAAAGGTAACTTACAACCCGATTTTCATAGAAGGTGGAGAAAGGCAAACCTTATCGTTACAGATGCTGATGTGGTGGCGATCCACATGAGGGACAATTCTGATGTGGTGGCGATCCACATGAGGGACAATCGGAACTCCCCGGGAGAAGAGACATGCAGCAGAGGAAGGAAAGAAAGCCAAAGTCTCTGTGTTGGAGTTCACGGTGAAGTTGACAAAAATGGCCGCCGTTACGTTGCGCGTTCAATCATGTCACTTATAAAGCGCACTACATACCCGCGAGGGTCTCAAGGCGCTGGGGGAAGAGGGGGGTGGTGCTGCTACTGATCGAAGAGCCAGGTCTTGAGGAGTCTTCTGAAGGCCAGTAGGTCTTGGGTCTGTCGGAGGTTGGTGGGGAGGGTGTTCCAGGTCTTGGCGGCGAGGTGGGAGAAGGATCTGCCGCCGGCGGTCGTTTCCGGATGCGGGGGACTGTGGCGAGGGCGAGGCTGGTCGAGCGGAGCTGGCGGGTGGGGGTGTAGAAGCTGAGTCGTCTGTTGAGGTAGGCTGGTCCGGAGTTGTGGAGTGCTTTGTGTGCGTGGGTGAGGAGCTTGAAGGTTATCCTCTTGTTGACAGGGAGCCAGTGCAGGTCTCTCAGGTGGGGTGTGATGTGGCTGCGTCGGGGGATGTCGAGGATAAGACGTGCAGAGGCGTTCTGGATGCGTTGCAGCCGTCTCAGGACCTAATAGTGACGTGGAAGGGTCACGCACAGACAAAGATGGCCGTACCAAAGTCTCGACGAGGGTCAGGCAGCAGCACGAGAAGTGTAGTCAGGTTGCCGGGGAGACAATGACGTAGGTAGGGAGACCCCTACGCTGGAGTCAGGCTTCGTCAGGCTGGTTGCCAGGCAGCGTAGAAGTGGAGCAGAGAAGGCCGCAAGAGTGCAGAGTAGGCCGGGTTGCTAGGCAACAATGAACGGAGGGCTGAACCAGCACCAAGCAGACCCGCCATGGCGAATGAAGCACAAACCGCAGAACAGCGAGGCAAATGAAACACTCCTCGGAATCCAGTGCAAAGCGGGCGACAGTCCAAAGAAGACAGCAACAGCGTGGAACAGGTAAACTTCTGGATAGTTGGGTAGAGTTGAGGTCTGTAGAGCCGGTGGGTTGGTTTCCGCTCGTCGCCAAAATGAGGTGTTGACCAACACCGAAGAAAGACAGGCAGGCAGGCGTAAGCTCTTAGATAGGGTCTTTATTGCAGCTCCAAGTAATCAGACCTCATCCTACAACCGACATAAGAAACTGACCAACAATTCAAGCAGTAACATTCTCAGATTCTCCACGTAGCTCCATGGTAACAACATAGAACAGAATACAGAATAGAAGGGAGTCATAGCATAGCATATAAATGACAGGGAAGGGCAAGAACACCACACACCCCCAGCAGCGAAGGGGACTGTAATCCCCATCGAAGAGCGCACCAGGGAGCACATTTGCAGACTGGTGGGCAAAGGGGGTGTGGCCTGCTTTGAGAACTTACCAATGCTGCTGTATGGGACTTACTGGAGGTAATAGGAGGGGTAGTTGGCCAACTACCCCTCCTGTTACCTCCAGTAAGTCCCACACAGTAGGATTGCTAAGAGGTCTTCGGAGGCCATGCCACCCTTTCTCCAGCACTCTGCAAACGCACCTCCTGGCACACTACGGGTTGGGGGATGAAGTCCACTTTTCTCCTGAGGGACTTTGGGGGCCAAGAAGCCATCCTGGTACCTCCTGTAAGTCCTATGCAGCGGAATTCCTGAGTGGTGGTCGGAGGCCCAGCCCCCTTTCTCCACCTCTCTGCAAATGCGACTACTAGTTAAAGAAGCATTTGCGATGTAATAGGTTTCACATTTGCAAGAGTTAGAGCTATTGGCATTGTAAATGTAAAAGTGTTTAATTAATGTTTCTTGGAGTGGAGTGGATGTAGGTTGTGTGTAGTGGAAGTATGTGGTATGTTGTGCTGGGAAATTAAGTGGATAGAAAGTATGTGGTATTTAGTGTATAGGAATTATGTAGAGTGGGATTATGTGTTATGGAAAGTAATTGTGTGAAGTCTGTGTTGTAGAGTGGTAACCTCAGGATTAGTCTTCCTCATTTCCATAGAAGCTAAACTATAAACTCAATGAGACAAAAAAAAGAAGGAACCACTCAGGAGCACTTCTGTACCTAGTCAGAGGTATGAGCAGGGCCACTGGAATTATGCGACTGTTTGGGTGCACCAGCTTTTGCACAATTATACATTTTCGGCATTTGCCACATAATCCATCATCTGCTGCATTATCTGCATATTTGAACAAAAAAAACCTTGTTTCTAGCTCAAACGGCTCAAACGTTACCAAAAATGCAGCGACAAGTGTTACAGCGTGGTGGAAGGCCCTTTGCAAACCTAGACTGGTCACCTATTACTTATTGCTAAATGTGGGTATTAAATTGGTACTAATGGTGTGCAAGCCACTCTTGCTTCTTTCTGCGTCTCTCTTGCCTCTTTCTGCATTTCTGTTGCTTCTTTCTGTACCTTTCTTTCTTTTTCTGTACTTCTTTTGCCTCTTTCTGCTCATCTCTTCCACTTCCTGTACCTCCCTTGCCTCTTTCTGCACCTCTGTTGCCTCTTTCTGCACCTCACTTGCTTCTTTCTGTACCCCTCTTGCCTCTTTCTGCACCCTTATTCCCTCTATCTGCACCTCTTTGCTTCTTTCTGTACCCCTGTTCCCTCTTTCTGCACCTCTCCTGCCTGTTTCTGCACCTCTCTTGCCTCTTTCTGCACCCCTTTTGCCTCTTTCTGCACCTCTGTTGCTTCTTTCTGCACTTCTCTTGCTTCTTTCTGCACCTCTGTTACTTCTTTCTGCACCCCTCTTGCCTCTTTCTGCACCCTTCTTCCCTCTTTGTGGAACTCTCTTGCCTCTTTCTACACATCTCTTCCCTCTTTCTGCATCCCTCTAGTTCCTGTGTGTACCTCTGTTCCATCTTTCTGTACTTCTCTTGCCTCTTTCTGCACCCCTCTTGCCTCTTTCTGCACTTCTGTTGGTTCTTTTGCACTGCACTTGTTTCTTTCTGCACCTCTCTTGCAAATTTCTGCACTCCTCTTGCTTCTTCCTGCACCCCTCTTCCCTCTTTCTGCACCTCTTTTGCCTGTTTCCGCAACTCTCTTGCCTCTTTTTGCAGTTCTCTAACCCATGCATTCAGTAAGATACGTTAAATCACTCACTTATAGAGTCAGTCACGCACCTACTAAATCATCCATACAGACACTTACACACCCACTCATTCTTCAATACGTCTTTTCCTATATATATTAAAAATATTTAAACTTTACAGAAACACACAGTCACTGGATGATGTCATCAGTGATGTCATTTGAGATGTCATCAGTGATGTCATCAGTGATGTCACTGACCATGTCATGAGTGATGTAATATGTGACGTCATCAGCAGTGCATTGCGGGGCGCGAGTTATAGTTAGCTGAACTAACTATAATGGGGGAATTTCACGGGTTTTGTACGAGTGAAATGTCCAACTAACTATAACTGTCCCTAAAACCTATGGTTTTTTCAGTGAATTTCAAAGGTTTTTTAAATGCTAATTTGTAACTATAACATATCTGAAACCTATGGTTTTTTCAGTGGCGCGTTTTAAGTCGGGGGATTAACTCCCCTTGAATCCTGAGGGTCCCTGGGGGCCAACTAGCCCAACAGGTATATCCAAAAAGCGCCACAGAGCTGCGTTGCAGAGAGGTGTAAAAGGGGCGTGGCCTCTGTACACCTCTCTGCAACGCAGCCTCTGGCGCATACTTGAGGTTCCTGGTGGGCTAGTTGGCCCCCAGGGACCCCCAGTATTCAAGGGGAATTCGTTCTCCCTCTGCAAACGCGCCAGGGCGCGTTTGCAGAGTGGTGAAGGAAGGGGCAGGGCCTGCGGGCCCGATCGTTTTTTTGTTTGTTTTTTTGTCCCCTGAAGGGGGGCTGTGTGGCCCCTTCCTTTTTCCTGTTTTTGGGCCCTGGGGACCCCATCCCCCAGGGCCTTACCCCTTTTTAAATTAAATTTAAAAAAAAAAACGGGAAGGGGGCCGCGTGGCCCCCCTTCCCTGGGCCTGTATTGGCCCCGGGGACCCCATCCCCCGGGGCATGGCCTCGATTTTTTTTTTTCTTTGGAGGGGGGCTGCGTGGCCCCCCTCCTCAGGCCATTTAAGGCCCCGGGACCCCATCCCCCGGGCCGGCCTTTCCGTTTTTTTTTTAAATTTAATTTTTATTTTTGGGGGAGGGGGGCCGCGTGGCCCCCCTCCCGGGCCACTACTTGCTCCGGGGACCCCATCCCCCGGGGCTGGCCCTCTCCGTTGGGGACTGTGGGGGTCCCCAATCCCCCACAGTCCCGCCGGCTCCCCGCGTCCCTTGGGAGCCGGCATTGCTTTACACATGGGGAGCTGCTAAGATGCAGCTCCCCATGTGGAAAGCAATGTGCTTTGGATATTGGAAGAGAGAGCAGGTTTCCCTGCTCTCTCTTCCAATATCCAAAGCAGTTTGCTATGGCAGGACGGGAGCCGTGAGGCTCCGTCCTGCCATAGCAACCACAGTGTCCCGGGGGTAGGCACCCGGGACACTGCAGGAGCCGGCCCTGGGGGTGGCGGTCCCCAGGGCCATCAAGGGCTCCAGGAGGGGGCCGCACGGCCCCTCCCCTTAAGTTGCACAGCCCCGGGAGGTGGTGGTCCCCGGGCTCTGGGGGTCCGTAATGGACCCCCACATTTATTTTATAAGTGCCCCGGGAGGTGGTGGTCCCGGGGCGTGTGGGGCTGGAGCCCCCCACACCTTATTCAAATTAAAAAGGAAGCCCCGGGGGTGGCGGTCCTCGGGGCTGCGGGAGGGCACAAGAGCCCTCCCGCACTATTTTTGCAATAAAGCCCCGGGGGTGGCGGTCCCCGGGGCTTGGGGTGCCCTTGAGGCCCCCACACATAAAATTAACCCCCCACCATGCCCCCGGGACTTGGGCCACCCGGGGCAAAATACAATCGAAGCGCGGAGACCGCGCTCGATTTTCTTCGGCAGGATTCGCGCACCCTGAGCGCATCCTGCCGATTTAAAAAAATGTTTTTGTTTTTTGCCCAGGGGGTCCTTGTGGGACCCCCTGAGCAAACCTAGGGGTCAGGGTGTTTCTACCCTGCCCCCTTTGTGCGCTTTGCGCACTTGTTTCTGTCCCTCGGTTCTACCGAGGGACAAAATGGCTGCCAACATTTCCTGAATCGGAATGTTGACAGCCAGCTGACAGCCAATTAACATGCAGCTCGTGATCGGGAGGGTACGCGGACCCTACTCGGCCATAGATATCACTATCTTTTTACTTTTGATTTTCTCAGCAACTACTGAACGGATTTACACCATTTAACAAAAGGGTTCTTTCTGAACCAAGAACTACCTCTTTGCCAAATTTGGTGTAATTCCGTTCAGCAGTTCGGGCTGTAGCCGTGTCTAAAGTTTCCTATGGAAAATTGCATGGGGAAAACGCGTTTTGGGACCCCCTTTTTCTCGGCCCCCGCTTGACGAATCCCCCTGAGACTTTCAGGGTAGGAGCGGACCGGAGTGCCCCACAAAGTTTGAAAATTTTGCGAAGATACGTCAACCGGCAAGAGAGTTATTTCAAATAGAATGTCGCGGATTTCCTATGGATAATAGGTTGTAACTATAACTATCTACTGGCGACCGCCAGTAGATAATATATACACATGTTTATATATATATATATATATGCACTGAAAAAACCAGAGGTTTCAGGGACGTTATAGTTAGAAATTAGCATTTAAAAAACCTTTGAAATTCACTGAAAACCATAGGTTTCAGGGATGTTATAGTTAGAAATTAGCATTTAAAAACCTTAGAAATTCACTGAAAACCACAGGTTTCAGGGACGTTATAGTTAGTTGGACATCTCACTCGAACAAAACCAGAGAAATTCGGCCGTTATAGTTAGTTGAGCTAACTATAACTTGCGCCTCCGCAATGCACTGCTGATGACGTCACATATTACATCACTCATGACATGGTCAGTGACAACCTGTGGTTTTTTCAGTGAATTTCTAAGGTTTTTTAAATACTAATTTATAACTATAACGTCCCTGAAACCTATGGTTTTTTTCAGTGAATTTCAAAGGTTTTTTAAATGTTAATTCCTAACTATAACATCCCTGAAACCTCTGGTTTTTTCAGTGAATTTCTAAGGTTTTTTAAATGCTAATTTCTAAATATGTCTACATAGGTAGGACATGTGTAGAAAGATGAAGAAAGGCGCAGAAAGAAGCAAGAGAAGTGCAGAAAGAGGCAACAGAAGTCCAGAAAGAGGAAGAAAGGTGTAGAAAGAAGCAAGAGAAGTGCAGAAAGAACCAACAGAGGTGCAGAAAGAGGCCTACTTTGACTGTACCTTACAACAGACTCATACAAAGTAGCCTAATCACTAATCCTTCTCCCAAGATTTCTTAAACTTCACTTTTCTCTTGAAGGTTCACTATTAATCGACTGTTCAGAATGTTAGGCCTACCTGTCAAATATAAAACAGCAATCCTAAGCATCTCACTGTTGTAAGTCTGACCAAGTTTGTGAAGGTATGTATGCGTGGCTCTGATTATACCGAGTGACATGTTACATAAAAATAAACATAGCAATACTTGAATACCTATGTTTCAAACAGCATACTCTATAAATATGTGTACAAAAAGCTGTATGTATTTCTTTCTGCTCATAATACAGGGCACATGGGTATTCAATAGTATATTTGAGGGGCTCTATAACACCTATATACATAAGACATGTCTGCCTGTGCAACTGAATGGCAGAGCAGAACTGAGAACATTTAACCACCTATAGAAGAAGCTACCCACTTTTTAAGCTACCATCTTCAGATGCATAACACATGTGAGAATACATATACAAGTAGACATATACCTCAGTCACAAGGGCACGCAGACCTTTAAACTTGACAGCTTGCAAGAGGCAAGGGGCTGCATAAAGAAGCAAGAGAGCTGCAGAAAGAAACAAAAGAAGTGCAGAAAGAAGGAACAGAGCTGCAGAAAGAAGCAAGAGGGGTGCAGAAAGAGGGAAGAGGGGTGTGAAAGAGGCAAGTGGGGTACAGAAAGAAGCAAGAGGGGTTCAGAAAGAAGCAAGAGAGTTGCTGAAAGAAACAAAAGAAGTGCAGAAAGAATGAATAGAGGTGCAGAAAGAGGGGTGCAGAAAGAGGGAAGAGGGATGCAGAAAGAGGCACAAGGATTGCAGAAAGAAGGGACAGAGGTGCAGAAAGAAGCAAGAGAAGTGCAGAAAGAAGCAACAAAGGTGCAGAAAGAGGGATGAGGGGTGGAGACAGAGGCAAGAGAAGTGCAGAAAGAAGCAACAGAGATGTAAAAAGGGGGAACAGAGGTGGAGAAAGTGGCAAGAGGGGTGCAGAAAGAAGCAAGAGAGGTGCAGAAAGAAACAAGTGAAGAACAGAAAGAAGGAACAGAAAGAGGTTAGAGGGGTGCAGAAAGAGGGAAGAGAGGTGCAGAAGGAAGCATGAGTGGTGCAGAAAGAAGCAAAGAGATGCAGAAAGAAGAAAGAGTAGTGCAGAAAAAAGCAACAGAGGTGCAGAAAGAGGCAAGAGGGGTGCAGAAAGAACCAACAGAGGTGCAGAAAGAGGCCTACTTTGACTGTACCTTACAACAGACTCATACAAAGAAGCCTAATCACTAATCCTTCTCCCAAGATTTCTTAAACTTCACTTTTCTCTTGAAGGTTCACTATTAATCGACTGTTCAGAATGTTAGGCCTACCTGTCAAATATAAAACAGCAATCCTAAGCATCTCACTGTTGTAAGTCTGACCAAGTTTGTGAAGGTATGTATGCGTGGCTCTGATTATACCGAGTGACATGTTACATAAAAATAAACATAGCAATACTTGAATACCTATGTTTCAAACAGCATACTCTGTAAATATGTGTACAAAAAGCTGTATGTATTTCTTTCTGCTCATAATACAGGGCACATGGGTATTCAATAGTATATTTGAGGGGCTCTATAACACCTATATACATAAGACATGTCTGCCTGTGCAACTGAATGGCAGAGCAGAACTGAGAACATTTAACCACCTATAGAAGAAGCTACCCACTTTTTAAGCTACCATCTTCAGATGCATAACACATGTGAGAATACATATACAAGTAGACATATACCTCAGTCACAAGGGCACGCAGACCTTTAAACTTGACAGCTTGCAAGAGGCAAGGGGCTGCAGAAAGAAGCAAGAGAGCTGCAGAAAGAAACAAAAGAAGTGCAGAAAGAAGGAACAGAGCTGCAGAAAGAAGCAAGAGGGGTGCAGAAAGAGGGAAGAGGGGTGTGAAAGAGGCAAGTGGGGTACATAAAGAAGCAAGAGGGGTGCAGAAAGAAGCAAGAGAGTTGCTGAAAGAAACAAAAGAAGTGCAGAAAGAAGGAAGAGAGGTGCAGAAAGAGGGGTGCAGAAAGAGGGAAGAGGGATGCAGAAAGAGGCACAAGGATTGCAGAAAGAAGGGACAGAGGTGCAGAAAGAATCAAGAGAAGTGCAGAAAGAAGCAACAGAGGTGCAGAAAGAGGGATGAGGGGTGGAGAAAGAGGCAAGAGAAGTGCAGAAAGAAGCAACAGAGATGTAAAAAGGGGGAACAGGGGTGGAGAAAGTGGCAAGAGGGGTGCAGAAAGAAGCAAGAGAGGTGCAGAAAGAAACAAGTGAAGAACAGAAAGAAGGAACAGAAAGAGGTTAGAGGGGTGCAGAAAGAGGGAAGAGAGGTGCAGAAGGAAGCATGAGTGGTGCAGAAAGAAGCAAAGAGATGCAGAAAGAAGAAAGAGTATTGCAGAAAGAAGCAACAGAGGTGCAGAAAGAGGCAAGAGGGGTACAGAAAGAGGCACGAGGGGTGCAGAAAGAAGCAAGAGATGTGCAGAAAGAAACAAAAGACGTGCAGAAAGAAGGAACAGAGGTGCAGAAAGAGGTTACAGGGGTGAAGAAAGAGGGAAGAGGGGTGGAGAAAGAGGCAAGGGTGCAGAAAAAAGCAAGAGAGCTGCAGAAAGAAACAAAAGAAGTGCAAAAAGAAGGAACAGAGGTGCAGAAAGAGGCAAGAGGGGTGCAGAAAGAGGCAAAAGGGGTGCAGAAAGAAGCGAGAGGTGCAGAAAGAAACAAAAGAAGTGCAGAAAGAAGGAACAGAGGTGCAGAAAGAGGCAAGAGGGGTGCACAAAGAGGGAAGAGGGGTGTGAAAGAGGCACGAGGAGTGCAGAAAGAAGCAAGAAGAGTGCAGAAAGAAGCAACAGAGGTGGAGAAAGAGGCAAGAGGGGTGCAAAAAGAGGGAAGAGGGGTGCAGAAAGAGGCACGTGGGGTGCAGAAAGAAGCAAGAGATGTGCAGAAAGAAACAAAACAAGTGCAGAAAGAAGGAACAGAGGTGCAGAAGGAGGCAAGAGGGGTTCAGAAAGAGGCAAGAGAAGTGCAGAAAGAAGCAACAGAGATGCAAGAAGGGGGAACAGGGGTGGCGAAAGTGGCAAGAGAGGTGCTGAAAGAAGCAAGAGGGGTGCAAAAAGAGGGAAGAGGGGGGCAGAAAGAGGCATGAGGGGTGCAAAAAGAAGCAAGAGATGTGCAGCAAGAAACAAAAGAAGTGCAGAAAGAAGGAACAGAGGTGAAGAAGGAGGCAAGAGGGGTGCAGAAAGAAACAAAAGAAGTGAAGAAAGAAGCAACAGAGGTGCAGAAAGAGGCAAGAGGAGTGTAGAAAGAGGGATGAGGGATGCAAAAAGAGGCACGAGGGGTGCATAAAGAAGCAACAGAGATGCAGAAAGGGGGAAGTGGGGTGGAGAAAGAGGCAAGAGGGATAGGAAAGAAACAATAGAGGTGCAGAAAGAAACAAAAGAATTGCAGAAAGAAGGAACAGAGGTGCAGAAAGAGGGAAGAGGGGTGCAGAAAGAGGCACAAGGGTTGCAGAAAGAAGGGACAGAGATACAGAAAGAAGCAAGAGAAGTGCAGAAAGAAGCAACAGAGGTGCAGAAAGAGGGATGAGGGGTGGAGAAAGAGGCAAGAGAAGTGCAGAAAGAAGCAACAGAGGTGCAGAAAGAGGCAAGAGGGGTGCAGAAAGAGGGAAGAGGGGTGCAGAAAGAAGCACAAGTGGTGCAGAAAGAAGCAAGAGAGGTGTCGAAAGAAGCAAGAGGAGTGCAAAAAGAAGCTACAGAGGTGCAGAAAGAGGCAAGAGGGGTGCAAAAAGAGGGAATAGGGTTGCAGAAAAGGGCACGAGGGGTACAGAAAGAAGCAAGAGACGTGCAGAAAGAAACAAAAGAAGTGTAGAAAGAAGGAACAGAGGTGCAGAAAGGGGTAACAGGGGTGCGGGAAGAGGGTGGAGAAAAAGGAAAGAGGGAGCAGAAAGAAGCATGAGAGCTGCAGAAAGAAACAAAATATGTGCAGAAAGAAGGAACATAGGTGCAGAAAGAGGTAAGAGGGGTGCAGAAAGAGGCAAAAGGGGTGCAGAAAGAAGCGAGAGGTGCAGAAAGAAAGAAAAGAAGTGCAGAAAAAAGGAACAGAGGTGCAGAAAGAGGGGGGCACAAAGAGGGAAGAGGGGTGTGAAAGAGGCACGAGGAGTGCAGAAAGAAGCAAGAGGAGTGCAAAAAGAAGCAACAGAGGTGCAGAAAGAGGCAAGAGGGGTGCAAAAAGAGGGAAGAGGGGTGCAGAAAGAGGCACGTGGGGTGCAGAAAGAAGCAAGAGATGTGCAGAAAGAAACAAAAGTGCAGAAAGGAAGATCAGAGGTGCAGAAAGAGGCAACAGGGGTGCAGAAAGAAGGTGGCTGGGTGTAGAAAGAGGCAAGGGGGTGCAGAAAGAAGCAAGAGAGCTGCAGAAAGAAACAGTAGAAGTGCAGAAAGAAGGAACAGAGGTGCAGAAAGTGGCCAGAGGGGTGCAGAAAGAGGGAGGAGGGGTGCAGAAAGAGGCAAAAGGGGTGCAAAAAGAAGTGAGAGGTGCAGAAAGAAACAAAGGAAGTGCAGAAAGAAGGAACAGAGGTGCAGAAAGAGGCAAGAGGGGTGCGAGAAGAGGGGTGTGAAAGAGGCACGAGGGGTGCAGAAAGAAGCAACAGAGGTGCAGAAAGAAGCAATAGAGGTGCAGAAAGAGGGAAGAGGGGTGGAGAAAGAGACAAGAGAAGTGCAGAAAGAAGCAACAGAGATGCAGAAAGGGGTAAGAGGGGTGGAGAAAGGGGCAAGAGGGGTGCAGAAAGAAGCAAGAGAGGTACAGAAAGAAACAAAAGAAGTACAGACAGAAGGAACAGAGGTGCAGAAAGAGGCAGGAGGGGTGCAGAAAGAGGGAAGAGGGGTGCAGAAAGAGGCAGGAGAGGTGCAGAAAGAGGCAAGAGGGGTGCACAAAGAAGCAAGTGAGGTGCAGAAAGAGGCAACAGAAGTGCAGAAAGAGGCAAAAGAGGTGCAGAAAGTAGAAGAGATTTACAGAAAGAGGCAAGAGAAGTGCAGAAAAAGAAAGGTGCAGAAAGAAGCAACAGAAATGCAGAAAGAGGCAAGAGGTGGAGAAAGAAGCAAGAGTGGCTTGCACACCATTAGTACCAATTTAACACCCACATTTAGCAATAAGTAACAGGTGACCATTGTAGGTTTGCAAAGGACCTTCCACCACGCTGTAACACTTGTCGCTGCATTGTTGGTAACGTTTGAGCCTTTTGAGCTAGAAACAAGGCTTTTTTTGTTCAAATCTGCAGATTAGGTGGCAGATAGTGGATTATGTGGCAAATGCGGAAAATGTATAATTGTGCGAAAGTCGGTGCAGCCAAACAGTCGCATAATTCCAGTGGCCCTGCTCATACCTCTGACTAGGTCCAGAAGTGCTCCTCAGAGGTTCCTTCTTTTTTTGTCTCATTGAGTTTATAGTTTAGCTTCTATGGTAACGAGGAAGACTAAACCTGAGGTTACCACTCCACAACACAGACTGCCATGCCACATAATTACTCTCCATAACACATAATCCCACTCTACATAATTCCTATACACTAAACAAAGTTTTATTAGCATTTTTCAATAATATACAATACAAACCCAATTATGCTTTAAAACACATAAGATGGCACCCTCAGCCTTGTAGTCTTTATCTTTGTGCCCTATACAATCAAATTGTTGTGCCTCAAAAAATGGTATTATTATTATTATCATCTTTCTTAGTTTACCCACCACTCGGACAATCCGTGAAGAAATCCCTCCCGCAATATTAACTACATGCCTATCAATGTCCTGGCACTCACGACCACTTAGCCGGGTTGGAAATACTCGTCACATAATATCACAATCTACAATAATAAAACCTAACAATCCCAACTAAAATTTCCCTCCCCCTCCCTACAGTCCTATATTCACAGTCTAACAACATCTTTTAGGGTGACCGCCCGCACGAAGCCAGGCTGACAGTGTTACATTTGTAGACCAATATTCGTATAGAAGCAACGCTTCGCAATATACAGCCTCAGCCTGTGAGATATTATCACATTTGTATTAGTAACGTGTGCAAGTCGGGTTCAATTCGGATTCTTGGAATCCACAGGCATTATTGCGAGTTGCTACGAGAGTCCACAATTTCCACCTCCTGCTGTTTGAGGGATTCTAACATTATGTCCCACTCCATTGCTATCGGGTTTTTGCAACCCTCGGGCCTCCTCTCGCCTTAGGGCCGCACTTTCTGCACTACCCCACCTGATCACCTCGCTATGCCACACATGTATGCGGGGTGGTTTCTTGGACTTCCATCGCATAGTGATGGCTCGTATTGCTAGGATTAATGACAGGTTCGCAAATCTGTATTGTACCTTATGTTTCGAGGGGGACTTATGAAGACCCAGGATACATTCCTCCATCGTGTTGTCTACTTCCTTCTGTATTACTTCAGAAATGAGCCGTCTGATTGAATCCCAGTATCTCCCCAGTTTAGGGCAGGACCACAGCATATGTGCCAGCTCAACGCCACCTGCTTGGCATCTAGGGCAGTGGTGTTGTGTTTGCGGGTACATTTTGTCCAGTCTGTGAGGGGTAAGGTAAGCCCTGTGAAGCACCATGGTTTGAATAAATTTAAATTTTGCGTTTCTGGTAAGCTTTCTAGGGTGTTCTATAATTTTTCCCCACTCCTTTTCTTCTATGGCCCGTCCTACGTCTCCCGACCATGCATCTTGTAACTGGGTGAGGGCTATTCCCGCATGTGCACGAATCCCCACGTACAGCCATTTCACTAAGTGTCTACCTTGTCCCATGTAATATAGCAGTTTGACTAATTCGTGTGTTTCAGGTTCCTGTCGGTGCGGGGCCCAATGCGTTTTTACATATCGTGACAGAGCCGCATGTAGAATGTACAGGTGATCCGGCACTCCCGTGCTCCTGACAAAGTTATCATAGTCTAGCAATTGTCCCTCATGGAACAGGTCTGATACCATGCTAACCCCTGCTTCGGTCCAGGGGGCAATAGTGCGTCGTGTTATGCGTCCCACCGTCAATGGTATGCCCACCATTGGAATGTTACCTGCATAGGCAGGGTGCGTGTGCGTGTAATGTAGTGCTGCTTTCCAGCACTGCAGCGCTGTACGCAACAATGTAGGGAGTACTAGTGGGAGTTTACAGCGTGGTAGCAATAGTGTATGTAGGGCTCCTGACGCCAGATCGCGCTCGGTGTACCCTATTTCTTGAAGATTGCGTCCGGCCATCCAGAAGGATAGCCACTGCAATTGACAAGCGTAGTAGTAGGCTCTAAGGTCTGGGACCCCCAGTCCCCCTTTGTTCGTGCCAAGTTGGAGCTTTTTGAGACTAATCCTCCGCCTGCCTGACCCCCATATGAGATCGACGAGCAAGGTATTTAAAAGTTTAAACGTACGCTGTGGGAGTAGTACTGGCAAGTTCGTAAAATAGTAAACTAGCCTCGGGAGGACTACCATTTTTGTAATAGCCACCCTACCCATGACCGACAGCGGTAGGCGTAATCCAAAAGGCAATACTAGCTCGAAGGGCTCGAATTGCCCTGTGTAGGTTGCCGTCCAGCAGATCGATGGGGGTCCGGTAGACCTGTATGCCCAAGTATTTAAATGTATGTGACGCAACTTGTATCACCATTTGCCCGAAAGGAACAGTCATCAGTTGTGCCTGTTCCCGAAAGAAAAAGGCGTGAGTTTCGTTGGGTTAACCGCAAGGCCTGATATACTTTCAAAGACAGTAAATATCTCCGCCAAAGGTGTTAAATCAGTCCTAAGGTCGTTGACATAGAGGATAATGTCATCCGCGTATGCCGAGAAAAGGTGCAGGGTGGGCCCGATCGGAATACCCATTCCCCGTGCGTCCGTTCGCAGTTTAATAGCCAAGGGCTCCAGAGCCAATATAAACAGGAGTGGCGATAGTGGGCACCCCTGCCTCGTCCCCCTGAATATCGGGTATGCAGCGGATATATGGCCTCCAGTACGGACGCGCGCCGTGGGGGCTTGGTATAACAGGCGGAGCCATTTAAGATAATCCTCCGGTAGTCCAAATTTACCCAGTGCCTTAAACAAGTATTCCCAGGTAAGTGTGTCAAACGCTTGGCGGAGGTCTAACGACACACAGCCAGCGTGAGAGTAGTGTGGAGGGGCAGCCGACATCAGGTAATGCAATCTCCTGGTGTTCAAAGAGGTGCTACGGGCCGGCAAGAAACCTGTTTGATCTATGTGTATTAGTTTATGCAGAAGGGGTAGGAGCCTATTCGCCAGAATCTTACTAAGGATTTTATACTCCGTTGTCAGTAGCGATAATGGGCGGTAACCGGCCATGTCGGTGGGGTCCCTACCCGGTTTCGGGAGTGTGACAGTCAGCGCTTGTGCTGTAGTGAGTGGTAATTCGCCTTTTTCCAATGCCGTGTTGTACAGGAGTTCCAAGTGGGGCAGGAGGGGGTCCTTAAAAGTATCGTAAAATTCTGCTGGCAACCCGTCCAGGCCAGGGGTTTTATTACGAGGTAGCCCTTTGATCGCCAGTTTTATCTCCGCTGTGGTAATCGGGCCTGAAAGTTCCTTTAGGGCAGCTGGGGGAGGTTGCGGGCACGTCAGGGTAAGTAAGAAGTCATCAATGCGTGTGCCCATGCTATCTGTAGGCTTGCTGTAAAGCGTGGCATAGTAATGGTAGAAGGCTGTGTTGATGTCATTTTGTGTATGTGCTGTACCACCCACTAAGGTAATAACCTCCCTAATCACCGTGGCCGGGGGGTCATCCTTCAATATTTTCGCCAACAGCGCCCCTGTTTTGTCCGCTTCCGTGTGTGTTCTCTGTGTGTATCGCCGGTAATCTATAGTGCGAAGGGATTCCAGCAACTCCGCATGTTGTATGCGGACCTCTTGGAGTAGCCCTTGCTTTCCCCTATCTTGCGCTGCCTCCTGTTCTAGGCGATCCATCTTGTGTTCCGTGTCAATGAGGGATTTATTAACCTCCTGTCGAGCCCCTACAGTCGTGCTGATGGCCCTTCCGCGTATTACTGCCTTAAAGGCGTCCCATTCGATTAAACCACTAGAAGCTGTATTACTATTTTCGGTAAAGTAATGGGAAATGGTGTCGGCCATAGAGGCACGGAACACTGTGTCCTCTAACAAGTATGGCCATAATCTCCATGTTGGCACCGGGGTAGGTACTCTGCCCCATGTGATCGTTAGCTCCAGTGGGTTGTGATCTGAAAAGGTTTTTGCAAGGTACGTAGTATGCGTCACCTGCATTGCGATGTTATTAGAGCAGTAAATTCTGTCTATTCTGGTGTGCAACATGTGAACTGGGGAGTAGAACGAGTATTCTCTGTGCGCTGGGTGTCGCATCCGCCATACATCACACAGAGCCCAACCAGTGGCCCAGCCACAAAGTGCCTTTGCCTGCTTAATTACTCCCGCACCGTTCAGGGGGGATGGGACCTATCTAAGGAAATGTCCATAATAGTGTTGCAGTCCCCACCTATGATCCAGGGATGTGTTTCCCATCCTGCCAGTGCCAGGTTCAGGGTGGCAAAGAAACTTTCTTGGTCAGTATTTGGTGCATATATGCTCCCCAGCACTACCATTTGGCCGTCCAGGGATCCACGTACAAATATATAGCGCCCTTGTTTGTCTATTCGGTGTTCCAGTGACGTGAAGGGCACCCCGTGTCGGATCCAAATAGTGACTCCCCGTGCATACCCCGAGTAGCTAGTGGTGAAAACCTGCCCCCTCCATTTCTTCCGAACCTTTACCGCCTCCTGGCTCAGCATGTGGGATTCTTGCAAATATACTATTTGTGCCTTTCTCCTTAGTAACTGGGCGTGTATCCTGTGGCGTTTCTGTATGGAGCCCAGTCCCCTAACGTTCCACGTTACAATGTTAAACTGATTAAGTGTGTGCATTGATAGTGTTTATTGGTCCTGCAGTCAGACCAAGACTTATGTGTGACAATGACCAGCCTACGCGGGACTAACAAAGAAATAGGACCGTACCCTCCCCCCCCAGAACCCCCAATACTCGGTCCGGTCGTAAAACTATACCGGACCACAAAACAAATCGCAGTGAACAGAACTATACCCTGGACCACCACAGCATTCGCAGATTGGGGGACATCGCCAACGCCGCCCACAGAGCGCGGGTCACACTCCATTATGACATCGAGTTCCGAACCTCATGGAACCCGGGCTCAAGAAACTATAAACACGTTCCATAACGCTGCACCCTACATATAATTTACCACAAAACCAAAAAGGATATCTCATCAGCTCCCAGGTTCAGTTCGTATTTGATGGCCCCATACTGTTGTCAGTCAAACAGTCCATCCGCCGTTTGAGGAGTTACTGAGGGAAACAGAGCCACGCTACCCTCGGAGTCCGATTTGTTCAGGTCTTCCACGGAAGAAGCTGAGTCCTCCACACGCGCAGACTGTCGAAAAGCAGCAGCCGCCAGCAGTGCCTTCTCCTTGCCCTGTTGTTGTTGCTGCAACGTTGGATTAGGTCGTCGGGAGTCTCCACGTAGACGTCTACTTCGGCGGACGCCGGGTCGTACCTCTCGATTGGCGCTATGTTGAGTACTTTGGGAGGCATTATCACCGGTCTCCGCGTGGTCCACTACCTCCAGCCACCCCTCAGCGTCTTCTGGGCTTTCAAAGAAATGTGTCTTGCGGTCGTGGATGACCTTCAAACGGGCGGGGAAGAGAAGGGCATACTTGAGGTTCAGGTCCCTCATTTTCCTCTTGACGGCCATGAAAGAGGAGCGCTGTCGCTGTACCATTAGTGTGTAGTCCGGGTACAGCGAGATCCGTGCATTCTCAAAGTATATCTGGCCCAGCTCCCGTGCTTTTTGTAGTAGTATGTCCCTGTCCCTATAATTTAACAGCCTGACAATGAGGGGACGCGATGGTGCGCCCGGTTTGGGCTGACCGGTGGGTATTCTGTGCGCTCGTTCCACACAGTATTGGGCAGAGAGACCCTCCGGGGCAACGTGTTCCCGGAGCCATTTTTCCATGTACGTAGCCGAGTCCCGTCCCTCGCAGCGCTCCGGCAGTCCAATGACGCGGACGTTGTTCCGTCTTGTCCTTCCCTCCGCGTCTTCCACCCGGTCCAGCAAGGTGGTGACTTGCTTCTGTAGTTGCTGCACTTGGGTCGTGGTCTGAGCCTGCTGCGGGGATAGATCCGCCAGCGCCATGGTATTATCCCTCACCTTGTTCGACAGCTTGGCGTGGTCCGCCCTAAGCAGCGTGAGACCCGTCGTGAGGGCTCCTATTTGTTGTTCAATGGCTCTCCTCGAATCCCTGACCTCCTGTAGAATCAGGTCTAGTTTATCCACAGGCTCCATCACAGCTGTGGGCGGGATGCAGCTAGGCAACTGTGATACTCCACTAGGGTCCACCTGCTCCATTGCGGGGTTCGCGCCGGGCCCAGCTTCCTGCTGCTTCCCTTTATTGCGGCCCATCACCGTCTGGCGGACCGTAGGAGGCCACCCGTGCGTCCCTTCCTCGCGTATTTTTTGCAGGCGGGAAATTGAGCGTATTACCGCTCGTCAAAGTCTCGCAACCACTGGGGCCTATTCCATATGCAGAACACAGCCAGTGCCTGGGACAGGCCTGGTCACGACGCTCCCCAGAACAGGACTCCGCGAAAACTCCAGCATACTCCGGCAGCACTACATGTGCAGGGATAGGCGCCACATCAGGGCCGAGACCAGGGCCACCCAGGAAGCATTGCATACAAATGTCCACTGCCCCACGCAGGGGGGTGGGGGGGGCCCGTGGGGGGGGCCCTGTTATCGAGGACACAAGCTCTCCACGAGTGCGGCCTACAACACACTGCTTCCTCCCTTTCAGCAGGGGCAGCCAACTAGCCCAGTTTCAGCATTCCCCATGTGTTACTTTTTGCAATTGCGGGGCATTCCATATATCAGGAATACTGTCCAGGAGGGGGGGGGGCCTCACTACCAGCAAGCCCGTCTCCTCCCCGGGGGGGCGCCGCAATCCAGCACTATCAAAGCAGCTCTCCCTCCCAGTGCGTCAGTCTTAGGCCGCAATACAGCCCCGGGGTCTGCGTAAATCCGCCCCGGGGATTACTCACAGTCCGCGGCTGCTGCCCGCAGTCTCATCCGATCCGGTCTGCCACAGAGTACAGAATTAGCAAGGGAGCACTCCGCCCCCGTCCGGACACTTTCCGCCGGCCCTCTGCTGCAGAGCAGCCACCGCCCGGGCCCGGCCTCGCTCGTTATCTCCAGCGGGTGGGTTCCCGACCGCAGGCCCGTCACAGCTCTCCTCGCAGCTCGAAAGACCCCGGGCACCAGCGGGTCCCAATGCCGGGCAGCAGACTCGCCGAAAGCCGGCTCAACGATTGTCTCCGCTCCGCCGGTCCTAGGGTGCACCGAAAAAGGGCACTTTGGTGCAGCGCAGGTCTAATGATCTCAGGATGTAGGAGCCCGGGTCCGGAGCTCCGCTAAAATGCAGCCGCCATGTTCGGCTGTCGGCCACGCCCCCATAATTCCTATACACTAAATACCACATACCTTCTATCCACATCAAAGTCAAAGTCTATCCACATAATTTCACTGAACATCATACCACATACTTCCACTACACACAACCTACATCCACTCCACTCCAAGAAACATTAGTAAAACACTTTTACATTTACAACGCCTATAGCTCTAACTCTCGCAAATGTGAATTACCTATTACATTGCAAATGCTTCTTTAACTACTAGTCGCGTTTGCAGAGAGTTGGAGAAAGGAGGCTGGGCCTCTGACCAGCGCTCAGGAATTCTGCTGCGTAGGTGTTACAGGAGGTACCAGGAGGGCTTCTTGGCCCTCAAAGTCCCTCAGGAGCAAAGTGGACTTCATCCCCCAACCCGTAATGTGCCAGGAGGTGCGTTTGCAGAGCGGTGGAGAAAGGGGGCGTAGCCTCCGAAGACATCATACCAATACTACTGTGCGGGACTTACTGGAGGTAGCAGGAGGTGTAGTTGGCCCCCAAGGACAACCTTAGGGGCCAACTATCCCTCCTATTATCTCCAGTAAGTCCCACACAGCAGCATTGGTAAGTTCTCAAAGCAGGCCATGCCCCCTTTGCCCACCAGTCTACAAACACACTCCCCGGCACACTCTTGGATGGGGAGTGAAGTCCCCGTTGCTGCTGGGGGTCCTTAGGGGCCAACTAGCCTACCTGATACCTCCAGTAAGCCCCATATAGTGGGATTGCTGAGAGGTGGACACAGGCCATGCCCCCTTTCTGCACCACTCTGCAAATGCACCTCCTGGTGCGCTCTTGGTTGGGGGATGAAGTCCCCTTGCCTGTAAAAAACAACGGGAAGGGGGCCCTGCGGCCCCCCTCCCTTGGCCGATTTTGGCCCTGTGGACCCCATCCCCCGGGGCATTCCCACATATTTAATTTTTTTATTTTTTTTAATGGAGGGGGGCCACGCGCCCCCCTCCTTGGGCCTTTATCAGCCCTGCGGACCCCATCCCCCGGGGCATTGTCTTGTTTTTTGCTTTTGTTTAAATTAAATATTCGGGAGGGGGCCGCCTGGCCCCCCTTCCCTGGGCCACTATTTGCCCCTGGGACCCCATCCCCCGGGGCCTGGCCAGCCTTTTTTTTTGTTGTTATTTGGAGGAGGGCCACGTGGCCCCCATCCTGAGGCCAATTATGGCCCCGGGGACCCCATTCCCCAGGGCGTGGCCTTACGTTGGGGAGCCCCAATGCCCCCACGGTCCCAGCCGGCACCCCGCCTCTTGCGGGAGCCGGCATTGCTTTTGGACAAGGGGTGCTGCTGAAATGCAGTTCCCCTTGTCCAAAAGCAATACAGCTATGATTCATGGAAGCGAGAGCAGGTTTTCTGCTCTCGCTTCCAGGAAGCAAAGCAGAAGTTTGCAATGACAGGGCGGGAGCCGTGCTCCCGCCCTGCCATTGCAAACTGCAATGTCCAGGGGTGGGCACCCCAGGACATTGCCGGAGCCGGACCTGGGGGGTGGCGGTCCCCAGGGCCATGAAGGGCTCCAGGAGGGGGGCCCCACGGTCCCCCTCCCAACATGTAAACAGTCCAGGGAGGTGGTGGTCACTGGGGCTTGGGGGGCCCGTGAGGCCCCCCGCCCATTAATTTCAAAAGCCCCGGGGATGTGGCAATCCCCGGGGCTTGGGCGGGCTCGCGAGGCCCCCGCCCATTAATAAAGAAAGCCACAGGAAGGTGGCGGTCCCCAGGGCTTGGGGGGGCCAGCGAGGCCCCCCACCCATTAATAAAGAAAGCTCCCGGGGAGGTGGCAGCCCCCTGGGCTGCGTGCCCCCGTGCATAATAAATAAAGCCCCAGGGAGGTGGTGGTCCCTGGGGCTGTGGGGTCCCGCACGGCCCCTACATATATATAGCTCATTGCTCCCGGGACCTGGCCCTCCCGGGGGCTCAAAGAAAGGGAGCGCGGGAGTCCGCGCTTCATTTTTTTTTCCGGCCGTATTCACACACCCAGTGCGAATCTGGTCGAAAATATTTTTAAAAATACTTTTTCTTTTTTTTTAGTCCTGGGGGTCTTTGTGGGACCCCCTAAGCCTGCTCAGGGGCCCCTCTTTTTTGTTTTTTATCCTTTTTTCCCCTTTTTTCTTCTGACTCGGTACCGAGTCACAAGATGGCTGCCAACACTCCCTGGTTTGGAGTGTTGACAGCCAATCAACATGAAGCTTGTGGTCAGGAGGGTTCGCGAATCCTCCTCGGCCACCAGATATCGATATTTTTTGTTTTTGAATATCTCAGGAACTACTGAACGGATTTACACCATTTAAAAAAAAGGTCGCTTTCTGAACCAAGAGCTACCTTTTTGCCAAATTTGGTGTAATTCCGTTCAGCAGTTCGGGCTGTAGCTTTGTCTAAAATTTCCTATGGAAATTAACATGGAGAAAACATGTTTTGGGACCCCCCTTTTTTCTCGGCCCCCGCTTGACGAATCACCCCGAAACTTTCAAGACTGGAGCTGACCTGAGCGAACCATTAGTTTTGAGAATTTCGTGAAGATTCGTCAAACGGTGCCAAAGATATTGGCAAAATAAAAAACGCTTTTTGAATAGAAACGTGGTCCTACCTATAACTACCTACTGGCGACCGCCAGTAATACATATATACATACATATACATAAATATATATATGTTGTAAACAGGCGAAGACCCCTGAGTCCAGGGGCAAAACGAACTCACCAGCCAGTTAGTAGCAAAAACTTCTTTACTGGCAGAGAATTCAAGCATAACGTGTTTTGACTCCCTCTGGGTCTTAATCATATGCAATGTGCATTATGGGTACTGTGGTCTGATAATTAATGTGAGATGAAAACAGTGAGAAGGACTTGGTGTGTGTGCCAACTAGTGGCGAACACTGGGAATATGCATTTTCGAAATACTTATACTAATGACCATGGCACCCAAAGTAACAAACTACTTCAATAAAAATACCTTTTATGTGACTGAAGGCATTTGCAGTCCATCTTTAATGTCTATTTACTGTGGATTTAAAAGAAGAGCAGTTGACCACATCACAGGTTGCATATGATTAAGGCCCAGAGGGGGTTGAAACACTTTACGCTTGAATTCTCTGCCAGTAAAGACATTTTTGCTACTAACTGGCTGGTGGGCTTGTTTTGCCCCTGGACTTAGGCAGCCAAGTTAGTTACAATATGCAGACATCAGAACATCATAAGTTAATGGAGTAAATGACAGAGTAGACAACTGGAACAATCAATCAATCTGCCACAATGGGTCTAGGCTGGATGGATATGAGCTATGGGAACATAGCTTGGTTTGTGGTCTTTAAGGTCCTGTTTGAAACAGGAAAGGAGGGTTTGCAGCAGAGATCTCTAGCGAGTGAGTTCCAGATCCAAGGTGCATTTTCTGAGAATGAGCGTGTCTGAGATGATTTCTTTTTCAGTTTGGGAGGGTGTAAGAAGTGAGTTTGAGCTTCTCAGAGTCCTGGTTCTTCCTGCTTTTGATAGTTTGGTATCTGGATAGTTGATGTTATGTGTGATGTATATAGATAGATAGATAGATAGATAGATAGATAGATAGATAGATAGACAGACAGACAGACAGACAGACAGACAGACAGACAGACAGACAGACAGACAGACAGACAGACAGACAGACAGATAGATAGACAGACAGATAGATAGATAGATAGATAGATAGATAGATAGATAGATAGATAGATAGATAGATAGATAGATAGATAGATAGATAGATAGATAGATAGATAGATAGATAGATAGAGCAGACTGTGAATCAAACAGTGCTAAAATGTTACTATGGTCTGCGGCAATGGTTTTCAGAGTGACTCAATCACTCCTTTTCTTCCCCTTCAGTCCACTCTCTTCTGCAGACTCTTGATTAAACACGTATCCTCTTTTTTCTTCATAGGAAATAACCTGCATATCCCCCTCACCTTTACTATTCAGCACCCTCTTTTTACTCTCTACTGCATCTCCTTCACTTCACTACCCCCACGCACAATACACCTGACAGGATTGCATTTTCTTTAACTTTTGCCCTGTAAATATTTTGACAGCGGTGTACCGCCTACACACACTCTTGCATGTAATTACAATTATAATTGTCACACCTGCCCATTGCTTTGTGCGCTCTAGAGGCCAGGAATTGGAGGAGTATGTTTTCCGAACCCCTTTATGAACACTGTCAGAAATGTACACTGTGCTCTACGGCTCTCAATGAGGCCTATCCACAGCTCTTTTCACAGTTCACCCTATGCATTAGTAATATGTCATGAAGAAAACTACAGAAAACAGCATCCTGGAAAAAGCAAATACTCTTAGGGAATGCAAGAGCAAGTAAACATGAAATGTGAACTGGGACAACATCAATCTTCCCCGGCCGAGAGTGCAGGGTTTCTTTTTGCTGGCTGCGACTCTTACCAGTAGTGGACATTTACAGATGGGTCACCGGCCTCACCAACCCTGCCTAGCGAGACCACTACAGGTACTTCCTACCTTCATGTTATATAAGTCAGTAAGTGTTTGCCACTCATTGCCTCGCAATTCCTTTTGTTTGCTTCTTTGATCCATTAGGCTTCGTGCTACTAAATTACATCCTTTGTTCAGCCTTTGCTTCCTAGGGATTCCTATTACTTCCCACAACTACCTTGGGCACTCTTCAGTTGATAGTATCTGTCCCACAGTCCTGATGCAGAACTGGCAAGTACTTCAGTCAAGCAAGTTTAATTCTGAAGATTCTGATTTTATCCTGCTTACCCTGCCACAATGTTACAAGCAATGCTCAAGATACTTTTCGATTTTCGTGGAGGCATCTCTAAGTTCTCCAGCATTCACAGAAAAAGAGTTTCTATAAACACTGGTTTTGTACACCATCCTTTCTGGGAGACCCAATGAGAACATAATGACTAGGCAGTCTGAGGTGCTGTAACTATTTTAAAGATCACTAAGGAAGGCACACGTGATTCATCTGTTTTTCTGTGCAACTCCTATTCCTAAATCACAGCTCCCGCTTTGAGATTTTAAGGTTAAATTTTAGATTCACCTTTTTTCTGTTCACTTTTAAGATTTGCTTACGTTTAAGGACTTTGTGGTGGTACTTCGTGTGGTCAGGGAAAAACATGATGTCCTTGTATGAATTTGAATTTTGAATTGTGGCTATTTGTAAAGAGCTGTTGTATCAAACAGCGCTCTTTTAAGTGAACCACCTGAATGAGCAAGATGAAAAATGTGAGCACTCAATATTTGATGCTTTTTGTAAAAAAAAACAAGTTTTCTTTTATTTCAGAAGACACCTTTAGTTTCCAAGGGTTGAAAGGAAAAAGGAATGATATTCTATTTTTGTACCGAGAAAGAAAACAAGCATCTACTGAGTCTGTTACCTGATTCAGACAATGGGAGCTGGCAAAACTAAGTTGATCTGAGAAAGCGAGTGACATTTTATAGCTGTACACTCTTGGTGTTTTGATACACCACAGTCTGTTGATCAGTATTTACATGCCGTTGGAGTAAATTACTTAGCTCAGCACTATATTGTATCTTTGTGTTAGAAAAGACCATCTTTTGCATGGTTTCACCCCAGATTTTTACCTTCACTGTTTTTGCTGGCTGTAGCACACTTTACCCCTGCTAACCAGAGGTAAAGTGCATCTGAACCCCCTTTCAACAGGATTAAATTGGCATATTTAACTTACCTATAAGTCCCTAGTATTTAGTACAAAACGTACACATGGCCAGAAATGTAAATGTCACACGTAGACGGCAGCACCCATTGTGCCATCTACTACAGTGTAAACGACTGCAGGTCTACCCTCTGCAGTCTGGCTGTGCAATTTTAAAAAATAACCCATTTAGACAGACCTAAATATCTGTATTAAATATTATTAAGACACCCATAAGTATGCTTTACTGCCCAGAAGGCAGGGAGTATGTAAATGTTTAATGGTAAACATGTCCTTATAGTGGAAAGGCCCTAAAACCTATTTGCTATAGCAGGGTTGGCTGCTCAATAGGAAAGTATTGAGATGCAATATTGAATTTAATAATATTACCTCCAGCTAGGAAGCAGCTACAAATTTAATTCTTGGACTTTATAAAATATTTATTACTTGCCCAATTCACTGGGGAAGTCAGATTTCTAATAAATATTTTCAAAAAGGTACTTTTAAAAGTCACCTTCTTTCTGCCTAAATCCTCTAGATACCCATTTGCATGTGTCCAACCATCACCTGACAGCTAAATAGCTCCCTTTATGAGGTGTGAAGTTGCTCCCAGAGCTTGAGCAAAGGCCTTAGGTGTGATGAGGTGTTCTGTTTCCCTGGCATGATCACCACTGTGATCACCTGAGCACAATGTAAATCAGCCATTACCAAACCTACACTCAGCAATGGCCCAGCGACCTAATTTATCCACCTCCACATGATTACTGGAACAGATAGACTTATTTACTAGAACTACCATCTCCTTGGATGTTAGTCTTTGTTGTGTACATGAAAAAGTTATAGACCTAGATCCTTCAACCACCCCTGTTTATTACATGGGATGTGAACCTCCTGCATACATACAAAAACTGTCTTCATAGCCCTCAAACCCAGAGCAACCTTACCCCTCTTGGCCCTATCGTTAAGGCCACAGATATTAATCGTTCATATCCGCAGCTTATAGCCTGTCATTCAGCCTTATACAAAGGCCACCTTTTTCTCCCACAAACTAACAGGCCACCGTCAAATCCCCTATAGCCAGATAAAGGGTCCACATGGGAGGGATGCCAGAGAGAAAAAAAGAAGAAGGGGGGATGTGCCAATACACCTGCTTCCTGGTGCTGTTTCTGCCTTGATAGAACTTTTACTTCATCATAGCTGTCCAGATCCTTGCTTTTTAGTCGGTCCTGTTTGCTATGATACTCAATCATAAGTTTCCTACTATTCAATATCACTGTCTATCCGAAAACCCATCCTCCCAACACCCTTTCCTCTCTGCCCCTCTCACTCCTGCCCCAACTTTCCCCTGCCAACTCCTGAAAGCTGTTGGACCAACCAGGTCTGTTCATGGTGAGTTCCCCCCATGCCAGGCCCCTAGAGTCCTAATGCACATCTAAGCCCCAATGAAAAAGGAGTCCCATCATACATACATGTGACCACAAACAAGCATTATAGATAATCCTTCAAAACAAGATTTTAAAAGAGCAACATGAGAAACCATCAGAGTACAGTATTCCTAGTACATTGTAGCCAAGCTAAGGCATCCTAGCATGAGTTTAGGCACTGCAAGCGCTCTTTTGTCTTAACTTAAGAAGCAAAAAAAATTAAACTTATCATGCCACACCACTTTAGGCTTGGCCGGATTAATTAAATAACCCTGTGCTCCCTTATATTGAAAGAGTAGTATCAATTGGTTAAGACGCCACCTCCTCTTAACTGTAAAGAGGCAAAAGTCTAGCCTAACAAAGAATGTACACCCCTCAGCTGAACGTTTCCGATCTTGGTGCACCAGATCTGAGACTGCCTGATGCAGTAGAAAGTCGCTAAGGTAGATTAATATTACCATGGGCTTCGCACCTTCTTGTATGACTCCGAAGTTTTGCCTAACGGGGAACCTGTGCACCCGCTGGACCACTACATGCCAATTCCAGTCAGAGAGTTCTTGGTAGCCCCCCTTACATACCCTCGCAATGTATTTATGGACGTCTTCTCCCTCATCCTTTCAGAAAATTCAGAGCAGGTCTTTGTGACCCGACAAATGGCATCTTGGAGTTTACGGCAGGCAGACTGCGGGTTTCTGTCCATGTGTCTTCACGGTACGCCAATATGCGCAGGTGAATTGCACCAAGTGATGCTGCTTTTGAGGCCCATTGTCGTGTAGTTCCTATAGTACCCATGCAGGACCTGCGCGTTTGGAAAACATAAACTGTGGGCTTGGTGGCAGACTGATTCTGTACACCCCCACCGAGAAATGTTAGCCTGTTTCCAAAAGCTAGATCGCAGTGCCACTAGTGTCTCCTCTTATCGGGGAGAGATTAGTTTCTGGCAACCTTAGAACATGACAACCCTGATCCCTCAAGATCGTGGAAACAATGTGCTACTTTTCGCTCAGTCACTCGTGCTTATTTAGTTTATCTCCGAGGTACACAGAAAAAACAGTCTGGGCATTTCAATAAGGATTTATTGAACAGTTGTTATTCTCGTGTAAAGTATATGAGCTAAAACAACCATAAGACAGTAGCACAGATATATGATTAGCAGTACTATGAATATAAATGGATAGTACAGTTCTATCATCTTGCAATAAGCATGAATAAATACATGAATATAAAATGCATTGATGAAAGCGAGTGCGTACTCCTACGATGCCTATCTAGATGTACCTAAGTGTACCTAGCATGTGAGTAGGTGTGCAGCCAAGAATCCCTCTAGGACTTGGTCGTACCCCATTACCTGAAGTGAGAATGTAGGAGCCTCTCTTGGTCTCGAGTTTGACACCCCGCAAAGGATGTTCAGACCACTGTCAGCTGGAGCGTCTGCATGCAGGAGCCTCAGCGTCTCTGGTCAGTGTGTCGGCCTGGAAGTCTCGGTTCCCTCTAACTACTGATAGCAAGAGGTGCTGTATTTATACAGAAAAGTATATAGAGTCCCTTTGTCCCTTGTTCTTGTGTTAGCCATTGCTGGGTATGAGGATGATGTATGTGATGAACCTTGTGCGTAGATATTAGGAAGGTGGTGTATAGCCCCTGCCTGGTTTCCAAGTAGTCTCATCAATATTTTATTCATGCAGTGCCAGTCTAAAGATGAAGTCATAGAACACTATTGTTTGGGAAAAACCCTCCTTCTGCACCCAGGCCTAGAACTAGGTAAAAGGTTTAGTCCATAAAAGGCGTTCAATCCTTAAAAGACTCTTTAGTGTGTAATGTAGGGGAGGTGATGTAGGTGAAAGGGTAAGATGTTACCCAGGCCTATATTAGGGTACCTATATGAAACATAACACCATGAGCTGCGTCCCCCCTCCCAAGGCATCCCTCTCCAAGCGGGGCATAATAGAATAATCCCAGAGAATTCCTTTTGCTTTCGCCTTAGACTTTTCTTTCTGTGGTAGCCTTTTCTTCCTGACTGTGCTGGTAATGTCAGTGCCTGCCTCAAGAGGTGGGGGTTCTCGTCTCTCATCCAGGCTACTTATATCACTTAGCACACTGCCCAGCGAATTTTCCTTAGAGTGCCCACCAGCTAGCTCCTGGTTCTCCTCATTTGTCCAATCCGAATGAACCGAGAGCGAGAAAAGGTGGTATGCCTTAGAGTGGGCACCGAAGGACATTTGATGAGGTTGTAGAGCACCCTCAATTAGTTTGGCTGCTGTGTCTAATTCTACTGCTGGATTCTCAGGTATAGCCCCCCCATCCAGGTTGTCATGTATATTTTCCCCTATTGCCAAAGTTGCGATAGTCATACCTTCTTTGCTAGTTGACTCCACTGGTCCCTACCGGGCGCAGCAGTGAGGAATCCTCTCCACATGTTGGCGCACCCTCTGGTAGTGCCTCTGTTCTTTCTTGACCAGAGGGCGACTCCATGCCCTCTCCCACGGAGATCTGTGCAACTGCTTTCAATTCTGAACTCAAAGTCAGAGGCGCAGGGTACGGTGAAAAAGCTGGGGGGTGGCTGATGCCGGGCTATCTGACTGAAGGCCGGGACCTGGGACTGCCGGCAGTGTGGACCTCTTACAGAAATCTGCCATGGATGCCAAAGAGCCCACAGATGCTTTCAGCCTCGCCGGCCCGCGAGCCCCCATATCCGGGCTCCATCTATCCACCAGCTTCTTTGCCCGGGGCTGATCTGGATGCCGCAGACCTGGTTCCATCCATGTCACTGCACCTCCGTGGCTCTTCGACTCTCTCACAGCTTTCGGGGGCATTACTGTTTGTTGTGTAGTGCGGAGTCTTGAACTTCCAGACACAGAGAGAGTCACTAAATGAACCAGACGGCAGACCAGCCGCCTCCAAGTAGGATGCCCCAGTGTCAATCTTTTGGATGAAAACAGCCAGACAGCTAGCAGTATGCTAGCAAAGCCAAACCTCATGTTCATCCCTCAGAGCTGGCTGCCGAGGGGCGGTTAGAAATACAATTAAGCTTGGTGTGGAGGAGAGCAAAGAACAGCCATCCTCACATGGCCACCATCTTGCTTTCCTCCTCAGAACACTTCCTGGAACTGTGGTAGAACAGAAGTGGACTGGACCTGCTATTTGTGACCTGAGAAAAGCCTACTCAGGGCAAAGAAGTGAGCTCCAAGATTCATAAGGCTGACCTCCTGTTAAAGCTACAGAGACACACAAGCTACAAGAGGCTTTTCCTGCAAATGCCCACCTAACCAGTTCCAACTGGACCTGCCATGGACCCTGCTTATGGCCTCTGCTGGATTGAGTCGTGACCCCTCAGTGCTGTTACCAATGTCTTGGACCCTTGGCTGTTCTCAAAGTGTATTCCTCCAAACATTTCCTAAAACTTGGGGCGTAAAAGCTTTTTGGCTCCAAAGACTTCCGGAGGACCAGGACCAATCTGCCAAGCCAATAAAATGAAGGTGCGTTGCTGCTGGGCCAAAGATTCAGGTTGATCCAACTTGGAGCTTTTCTATAGCAGCAAATCCTTTCCAGCTAACCCTCGCAACAACAGTATATTGGTTTTTGGAGCTTTCCCTGCTGGCAAAATCCGAGCTCCAAAAAAGTTGCTAAGTCTGAATGTGGAAATCCTAACATGGCGAAGGTATGAAAACTATCCATCCAGCGAAGGACCTGCTCTGGGCATGAAAATCAAATTTCTTCTGCTTGGAGCTTTCTTGCCAAAAGTCAACAACTACACTAAATTTAGAAATAACCGCCAAGCTGGTGGTCATTTCTAAAGCATTGGCACTGATCGCCACCATGGTGGTTCCTGCAAATGCTTATTTGAGTTTGACACACGGCTCCATCAACATGATGGAGACGTCCTTCAAACATACCTTTTTTTTATTTAAAAAAAAAATGAAAATCCCGAAATGGGATTTTGTTTTTGAAAATAAAAAAAAATGCTTGCCATGGAGTTCTCTCCCATGGCAAGGGGAACATTGAACAGTTTTCACTGTCCCTTACAGCCAGGATTTTCCTGGCTTTGACAGGCAGTGAAACCTGACTTGTGTGTCCGCCCATATAAATTAGGTAAGTGGACATAGAGGTCAGCCTTCGACAGTCCTTACTCCGTTGGGCCCTTAGATGGGTGTGACCGTGGCGGAGATATAGAGGTTTCCACCATGGTTACACCAATGGTCCAGCCGCATATAAATCTGGTGGGCGGACCATTATCTTGGCGTTCAGGATACTCCGTCACTGTTGTGACTGAGTATCCTTACCACCAAGATGTAAATCGGGCCCTAAGTGCGAAGGTAAAACCTCAGATGGGGTTGAACCTGGTTTCTGTTTGCAACCCGTGCTCCATCATGCTCTGCCTTAACTTGCGCCTAGGTACCGGTGAAACTCAACCAGATGACCACAAGTAATACTAATACTTTATTGTATTATTTTTGCATTTAAACTTTAAAAAATAATAATTCTGGTTTTCCTTTTTGGATTTTGGTCTTTTTGGTGTCATTATATTTATTAAAACGTACTTGATTTTTCTAAATTGGTTTGGAACTTTTCTTGTGTTCTGTTTTGATTTTTTCTCTTTTGGAACTGCATAATTACTTTAAATATTGCCTCTACGTTAAGCCTGTTTGCTTTGTGCCATAGCTCCCAGGGGGTTGAGCTAAGGTTTAAGGATTCACCCTGACAAGGGATGTGGTTATTACTTAAAATGGATATCACTCTCCTCAGCTGATACCCTATTTTCTTACACCTTGTAGGCGCATTTCTGATTTTTTAATAACGTGTTTCTTCCAATGCACAGTTGTCCATTCCATTTCCAGTGTTAATCAGATTTCGTATAACTTGACTCCCTTTGTTGTAAAAATCCAAACAGTTTGCTTCTGTTTACAAATTTCTCTACTTTATTTGGCACTAGGAAATATGTCCACTGGATTCTACATTTTGTACATTGTCGTGTCGCTTTGTATGAATGCATTTCGGGAAGGGTCCTTTGTCCGGGGACATATTGTGAAAGAGTAATTAATATTCAAACATTTCTGTAGCAAAATGCAGACAAACTCTTTAAGCATATTTAGGACATTGGAATGTTGGGATTTCCATTGAAGACAATGGAGTGCTCCTGGCTTCTAATGGCCGGTAGAAGCCCAGGGCATCATCATTCCAATGTTTGCCTTTGTTCACAGCTCTTGCTGTGAACAAAGGCCCCACGGAGCCCGAGGGGTTTCAACCCACTTGGGCTCTGCGAGGCCTTTGTTTTACTATTTAGAACATTCTGCTGTCTAGGCGCGGAATGTTCCAAAAGTCTTATAATCCTCCATAGTGGGCTATACCGGCCATTAAAGGCCCACTCCCTTGTTAAAGGCCCTCATCGCTGGAGCGGGCATTTAATGGTTGGAATAGCCCACTACGTCGGCCTATAAGACTTTAAAAGAGTCATAATCTAGAAATCTTAACTACGTATTTTACTCTTTTTACAAACACATGTACAAACAACAGAGCTTAAAACCATCCACGCTTGGTGCATCATACACTTTTGCTTTCATTTGTCTGGTATTTAATTCACTTAATTTAAAACTTCACATAATAAAGACAAAAGCTCGAGTAAACTATTTTGAAAGTACAAACACTACATTATTCATGCCATAGTCATCTTAATCTCGTGTTCTGTAAATCATCAACTCAGCTATAAAACAAAAAGGGGCTCACTCCAATGCTAAACTGAAACATGCTCCCAATAATTTAAGGCCTAACTACATGGTTTTCAACCCATAGAGCCTATCCCACTCGCACATGTGCACATGTGTACTGCAATTCTGAACCACAGATGCACCCTATGCTACTGAAACAATTATGATTTCTATGTTGTAACAACACTAACAAAGCAAACACAAGGAGTCACAGATCTGGGTTGAATCCATCATCGTTCTTTAGCTCACTTCGCCACCCCAGTTCAGACCGAGCCATATGCAAATCAGTCTTGACCCTGTTCGTCATGAGAACAGTCCAGCATGAATTGTCAAGCCAGGTCTCTTTCCTAGACCAGAAACAAACATCCTGGGGCCAGTTTCGGGGTAACACCCCTCTTCGGCCAGGCATGCTTGAATCCAGTGGCAAAGTGAGCAAGGGACCCAGGTCAGGGCATACCCTGCCAACCTAGGGCGAAAAAAGCAAACACCAGGAGATGGTGGGTTGGACTCTGAAGCTTTTAAGACACTCATCCCAGTCACAGATCTGGGTTGAATCCATCATCGTTCTCTAGCTCAATTCGCCACCCCAGTTCAGACCAGGCCATATGCACATCAGTCTTGACCCTGTTCCTCATGGGAACAGTTCAGCCCGAACTGCCAAGCCAGGTCGTCCCTGGACCAGAAACAAACATCCTGCAACCGGATTCGGGGTAGCAACCCTCAGCAGCCAGGCTAGCTTGAATCCAGTGGCAGAGTGAGCAAGGGACCCACATCTGGGCATACCCTGCCAACTTAGGGCGAAAAAAGCAAACACCAGGAGATGGTGGGTTGGACTTTGAAGCTTTTAAGACACTCATCCCAGTCACAGATCTGGGTTGAATCTATCATCGTTCTTTAGCTCACTTCACCACCCCAGTACAGACCTAGCCATATGCACATCAGTCTTGACCCTGTTCCTCATGGGAACAGTCCAGCCCGAACTGCCAAGCCAGGTCTTCCCTGGACTGGAAACAAACATCATGGGACCGGTTTCAGGGTAACACCCCTCATCGCCAGGCTAGCTTGAATCCAGTGGTAAAGTGAGCAAGGGACTCACATCTGGGCATACCCTGCCAACTTAGGGTGAACAAAGCAAACACAAGGAGATGATGGGCGGAGCGCAGAAACTTTTCAGACACTCACCCCCAGTCACTGATCTGTGTTGAATCCATCATCGTTCTTTACCTCACTTCACTACCCCAGTTCAGACCCACCTATGTGCAAATCAGTCTTTTTTTTTAAATATTTTTTTATTGAACAAAACAACAGTTCCAGTTAGATTCATAGTACAATATGATTCGTCATACAGTCTACTAACATCAGCTATCGGGAGTATAGGCAGGTTCATACAATGGGGGGCAGGGATTTCACAGAATCCACATAGCAAACGTGGTTCCCTGTATGTGCCCGGATTCTTACCATCCTGGCCACCTCTCAATCTAGGATCTATATTTCTCCCAGGGGCCCCATATCTTTTCCCACTTCTTGGGGCAACCTCTGTTCTCATATACCACCCTCTCCGCCAAGCGACACCAATCCAAGTCCGTTTTCCAGTCAGCTACTTTAGGAGGTATCCGTGCACCCCACAGACGCACTATGTTACGCTTAACGATCCCGGCGGGCAGAAATAACCACATGTTGGTGTGTGAAGGCCATCTTTCCTCTCCAGTAATACCCAGCAAAAACCAGCGTGCCTCCGCTTGGATGTGAGTCCCCACCACCCCTGACATTACTCCGGCTACTTTTCCCCAAAACCGTTGTATTATTGGGCACTCCCATAAAATATGAAAGAATGTACCAGGCAACACACAGCCTCTAAGGCAGGTGTCCGAGTCCGCCCGCCCGATCCTATGTTGAAGTGTGCGAGAATAGTATGCCCTATGCAGGATGCGTAACTAAATTAATCTGAATCTAGCCCTAATAGCGATCTCTCTTGGGCTCTGAATCGCCTCTTGCCAGTCATCATCCTCCAATAGGCCGATGTCAGTTTCCCAAGTCGCCCGAAGTGGGCCGAGGGGGTCGGGTAGGTTATTCATTATCTTTTTATACATAAGGAAGATTGCTTTATCAGGAATGGGGTCCAGCAGCAGTCGGTCTTCTAATGGGGCATACTCGGGTATAGTTTTGCCGTCTTTAATGTGGCATCGTAATGCGTGCTTCAATTGAACGTACCTATACTGCTCCGTATCGGCCAGTTGGTACTCTCCTTGGGGGTCGCTAAAGGAACTAATTTGATCCCGTTTCCATATATCCCCAAGATGGTCAATACCAATATGACTCCAGCAACGGAATCCCCTCAATCAACCCACCTCTCGTAGTCCATCGCTATGCCATAGTGGGGTCCATTGGGTCAGCTTGTCCTTCCACCCCAGTGCCTTGGTGGCATTGACCCATGCTCTCACCACCATCAGAGTGTCCATCGGGAGCAGCTTCCTCCCTTTAGTCATGTACAGTGCTGCCGGGTATCCGGTCGCTCCCATGGCTAGGCGGTCCACTCTTTATGCGAGTTCAGATTGCGGTGCAAAGACCCAGCCATTAATATTTATGAGTTGGAATGCTAAGTAGTAGTGCCTCATATCCGGTACTGCCAGTCCCCCTTCGTATACCCCTCTCTGGAGTTTGCGGAGCGCAATCCGCGGTGCCCCTCCCCCCCAAAGCAGGTTGTGCTGCTCGCCTTCAATGGTACGGAAGAAGGCGTCAGGTAGCTTATATGGCGTATTCTGTATCACATAGAGCAACCGCGGTAGGGCCATCATTTAAAATAAGACTGCCCTACCCATAAGTGTAATGGGGAGTTGTCGCCAATGTGCGGTGTCCTCGCGTAGCCTTACCAATTGTGCCTGAATATTCATGAGCTGAAATTCCTCTGGGGAGAGTGAAATCCATATTCCCAGGTCGCGCAGCCGGAGGTAAGTGGAGGAAGTGCGCCAGACAAGTTAAATACGAGGGACTTATCCCAATTTATCTGATAACCAGAGTAGGTACCAAATAGCCGGATTACATTAATGAGTCTGTGAAATGTCTGTCTTGGGCTGCTCGCGTAAAGCAAAATGTCGTCGGCGTACAATGAAATGCACTCCTCCCACATCCCACCCATATCTACACCCTTCACTATTGGATCTCCCCTGATCCAGGCCGCTAGTGGTTCGAGCGCTAGCGCGAAAAGGATGGGAGACAAGGGACAGCCCTGGCACGTACCCCTGTGCAGCAGGAAGGACCTAGAAAGCACCCCATTCACCCGAACCCGGGCACAAGGGTCGCGACAGAGAAGGCAAATCCATGCCACAAACCTGGGGCCCAGGCCAAATCTAGCCAACACCGCCTGGAGATAAGGCCACTCGATGCTGTCGAACGCCATGCGTGCATCAAGGGAAAGCAGCGCCGCCGGTACTGTCGGGTTAGCTGCCGTAGCTTGCATCACCCCATATAGACAGCGGAGATTCAGTCTAGTATTACGCTGGGGCATAAATCCAGTCTGGTCCAGAAGGACCAATGAGGAAATCACCGGCACCAAACGGTTCGCCAACACCTTCGCCAGTACTTTCGTGTCAAAGTTGAGTAGGGAGATGGGTCGATATGATCCGCAAAGGGATAACCTCTTAGAGATAACCACCACCGTGGCAGAACGGAGATCTAGGGGCAAACAGCCCTCCCGCTGTGCTGCAGCGAACATCTCCTGATGATGGATTAAACCCAGATCAGTTGACTGGGGGTGAGTGTTTGATTGGCTCAAACGTTCCGTCCATCATCCCCTTTTGTATCGCAGCGAACATCTCCAGCATGGGACCCGCCACGACAGTTGCCACACATTTAAAGAGCTCAGCAGGCAGCCCGTTTGGGCCAGTTGCCTTACCCGACTGGAGGTCCTTAATAGCCCCCTCCACTTCCTCCACCGTAAGGTCCCGGTCAATGTCCTCCCTAGCTTCCCGAGTCACAGCCAGCAGGGATAAATCTTTTAATAAATCCTCGAGTTCATCTATCGACCTGCTCGTTGCAGATTGATACATCTGCTCATAATACACCGCAGACTCCTCTGCAATATCTGTTCCAGATTGAAGGTTCTGCCCCGCCTCTGTTGTAATCCCAGCTACCCAGTTTCCGTCCCTGTCTCGTTTCTCCAACCAAGCAGTAAGCTTATTTGCTTTGTCGCCTACATCGTATAGCCGTCTCTGTATGGGGGTCGCATGTTGACAAGCTGTGTCCTCCCATAGGTCCCTAAGTTCTCGCTGTTTAAGGCGAAGCCGTCGTATTAAGTCCGGGGTACCCTGCGGCTGCTGCTCCATCTCCCCCTCCAGAGCCTCAACTTCTCGTTCCAGATTGTCGTACCTGGTGCGGTCCTGCTTCTTTTTAACACCCATCTCCGCCTGAATGTATCCCCTGATCACTACTTTATAAGCCTCCCAAAGTGTACAGTACGAGTCGACAGATCCCATGTTCTCTTCGAAATATTGTCTAGTACATTCCCTAAGCTTGTCCTGAAAGTCCCCATCCTTAAAAGTGCCAGGGCGCAATACGAGGGGGAAGAGTAAAATCCCTGCCAGGGCCTTGAAACAAGATCTCAACCGGGGAGTGATCATATATACCCCGTGCCATGTGATGGGCGCCATGAAAGTGTCCCACTTGGGTGCATTGTGTGAAGATGTAGTCTAGTCGTGACCCGCTTCCATGTGCAGCAGAGATATGAGTGTACTGCCTACAGGAGGGATTGTACAATCTCCATACGTCCGATAGCCCCATCGGGGAACAAAACGTTCGCAGCAGCCCTGCCTCCTCTGGTTTACTCTGTCGTGCAGTCCTGTCCCAACCCTGGGACATCACGTCATTCATGTCCCCACCCAATACTAACACCCCAGTCGGCATACTCAACAATGTTGCGCTAAGTTCAGGGAAAGTATCTCTGTGAAGTCTGGGAGGGATATATACGGAGCATAGATTAAGCTGTCTGCCGTCCCACATTCCCGCAAGTGCCACAAATCTCCCCTGTGGGTCTTGCCAAATACGGCCCATGACAAACGGGACCGTATTTTTCACCAGGATTGTCACCCCCCTGGAGCCGTATGTGTAGCCCGCGTGCGCCCGTAGGGTATATCCAAAACGATTCAGTGCCAGGTAATGGTGGCCCCTGTAAGTGTGTTTCCTGCAGTAGGACAAGGTCAGGGGAATGTCTACGCAGATATTGAAGGACCACAGTCCGTTTGATTTTGTCCCCCGACCCGTTAACATTCCAGGACCAGAGTTTCAATGACTTTGTGTATTGTTTGGCCATTTAGACATCCGGAAACAAGCACATCGCCTACACTCAGTCAAATCCCGCCCACTCCCGCCCAAATCCCAGTGTTGTCCCCCTTCGCCCTCCCGCCATTGCGTATCCTTAGCTGGAGCAGGAGAAACTGTAAACATTACATTCAGCATGCGATGTTGAGAACAAAAATGAGTAACCCATTCAAACTCCCCCCTCCCTGCAGCACTGCTCAGTAGGCTTAGAACTACCCACCACCCCAATTTGCAGAGCGCCTATCGCCCACATTGGTTCATTTAAACTAAAGCGGGGCGCATGGTCCAGCCTCCCACCTACCCAATGACCCTGATTGTTCGAGCCCTGTTAAGCAGTTCCAGCTAGTCCCATCAGTATACTTGCATAAAAGTCCTCAGAATCCTACAGGATATCCCGGTCAGTCCGCTCGCCCTTTCGCCATTCATCCACGTTTACAGCAGTGGAGAGCGCATTCAAACCTGAGGGTGGTCCCAGGTATGTCGGCTGTATTCAGTCATCGATTGTGTATCACTCACTGGTTCCACCTCCCTGGGGGCTCCATTCCGCGCCAGTGCCAGACTTACTCAGCGGCCCACGCTCTTGTCTGGATCTGTTTGCCTGCCCACGTTGATCCCTATGCGGCCGATTCCCAGCCGTGCGCCAGCCGTCCAGCCAGACCAAGGTCTCTTCCGGGCTGTTGAAAAAACACACCTTTCCCTCCGCCTCAACGCGTAGTTTGGCGGGAAACGGCATCGCATACTTGAGGTCTTTCTCACGCAACGCCCTTTTAACTTCAAGGAAACTCCGGCGTTGTTTTTGGACTTTCAAGGTAAAGTCCGAGAATGTTATAGTACTATTGTCAAGGTGGACCGGGGGGGCACACTGTGCCATTTGCAAAATAGCATCCCTGTCTCGAAAGTTAAAAGCACGTGCCACAATAGGTCTAGGTGGCGCACAAGGTCTCGGGCTCTCACCCGGAACTCTGTGCGCTCACTCGATTGAGAAGAACTGGGAGAGGCCCTTGGGCTGGAGTTGTTTTGCGATAAGGTCCTCAACGAACAGATCCGTCGTCTGGCCCTCCGCACATTCAGGGACGCCAAAATGCGCACATTGTTGTGTAGGGCCCTGCCCTCGTAGTCGTCCAACTGGGCCTCCATCCTAGTAGTGCTGGCTTGGAGTTCCCGCACCTGTTTTTTAAGCATCACTGAGTCAGTCTGCAGTTCAAGAGTTGCGGTTTCCACTTCCTTGACTCTGGCATTCATATTATGAATGTCCGCCATGAGCAGGGAGACATCAGAGGAGACACTGTCCATCCTGGCCTCCAGGGAGGTCCGGACCGTCGTGATGGTGAGCATAATATCATTGAGGGTCAGATCCGCTTGACTGTCAGCCGCCACTGTGGTGTCTTGTGCGCCCTCGGGACTCTTTTCTTTTGCGTCCGGTCCCTTCTGCCATGCGTATTTATCAAGTTTGGCCTGCATCGTTGCGCGATTGCCCTTCCCCCCTGCCATGGTGACACCGGCGCGTGCTTAGATTCGGCCGGTTACTCACCGCCGCCTGCTCCGGGACAGCCGCCCCGTCCGGCCTGTCAGGTTTCACCAGCCAAACCCACACACCGCGCTCAACTAGATCTCCTTATGCGCCAGTTTCTTTTCCGATCAAGTCCAGTAACAACAGCCAGACCCCAAACGGCGGTTCTTATGCCAGCACGGGATCACCGCCGCTCCCAAGCGTATCTCCCTCCTTCCAGCCCCTGTATGGGACCCGGCCGCCTCCAGCTGTTTACCACGGCGACTCCATGGCCAGATCTGATCACTGCTAAGTAATGGGGCTAGGGCGTCAGCTTATTCCCCTCAACCATCTGTTGTCACCCGGGGCTCACAAGCAGTATGGCCCCCTTCAGGTGCTCCTCTGCCCCTCTAGTGAGTGCCACTGTCTGTGTATTTTCATGAAGGGGGAAGAAGGAAGAGGTCGGAGCTGCCACACTCCTCGAGGGTTATAAATAGCGCAAAAACAGCAGTCTCCACAGCCTCAATCACTATTTTGGCCCAATGCCTCTCAACACTACACCTCCAGCGATCACTGCAGTCTATGAGGCCTTCCCGCAGGGTTTCACGAACTCCGGCCTCCTCGCTCTACCCCCCGTGGCCCCTCCTTCGCCAGCTGACTTTGCTGGGACTCACCGTCTCTCACGTCCGATTCCGGCCCTCGGCGCCGGGCTCTCCAGGGCCCTCCCTGGTGTCTCGGCCGCTATGGGGGATTTCGCCGCAGTCTGCACGCTTCCGCCCCTCCGCCCCGATGACTCCTCCAGCCTCTCCGGCAGGCGGCCGTTCCGCGTATCACTTCCACAGTGCCATTACTGCAAGGCCAGCACACGGACCGATTGGATAACTTGGGCAAGCTGCGGCCAAACAGTCTCGATCTTTCACCAAAGGGGGCCCCAGCGGAAACCGGGGGCTCCCAGGATGGCTCTATTGAGGGCAGATAAGTGGACGGATTTTCGCGTCGTCAGGTGAGTTATGCCGGAGCCGCGCTAGTGTGCGGCCATCTTCCCCGGCTGTTGGCCACGCCCCCGTGCAAATCAGTCTTGACCCTGTTCCTCATGGGAACAGTCCAGCCCAAACTGCCAAGCCAGATATTCCCTGGACTGGAAACAAACATCCTGGGACCGGTTTCGGGGTAACACCCCTCATCAGGCAGGCTAGCTTGAATCCAGTAGCAAAGTGAGCAAGTAACCAATGTCTGGGCATGGCATACCCTGCCAACTTAGAGCGAACAAAGCAAACACAAGGAGATGATGGGCGGCGCGCTGAAACTTTTCAAATACTCACCCCCAGTCACAGATCTGGGTTGAATCCATCATCGTTCTTTAGCTCACTTTGCCAGCCCAATTCAGACCCAACTATATGCAAATCAGTCTTGACCTTATTTCTCATGGGAACAGCCCAGCCCGAACTGCCAAGCCAGGTTTAAAGACAATATCCATGAGTTAAAACAGACCTATTTTAGCAACAGGTAGCCAGTGCACGCTCTTAAGACCTTTCTAGCATGATTGACTGCAGGTCAGTCTGAGGGGAGTTGGACAGCATTTTCTTCATGCCACCTGGAGAGGATGAGGTATTCAGGGAGGCCAAAATGTAAACTGTTACCATGATTTAGGGAGGAGGAGAAAATGATAGATGTCCAAAGAGCATCAAATGCCACGTATGCTACTCATATGAAGATTTGTTTGCAAATGACAACAATATCTGCCCCTTGGTCTTTTTCAGTTTGGAATGAGATACTTCTTGCTTAAATGGCTTATGATGAACATAAATTTAGGATCCATGTCAGCATTTTATTATTACACTATTTACCTTTCGCTTTCAAAATCATAATCTTCTTTATTTTAATAACGCACTCAAATTACAATCCACATTTAAACGTAAACTATATGATGAACACTGTAACAAAACCATACAGGCACTAACAATCTAATTTATAGCTTACTGCAAATCCTCTAGAAACTTATGTTCTTCTTTATTATGATTGGAAAAACTGTAGAATAGGATTGGTGTGGATAGAGAAGAGTAATAAAGGATAGAAAGATGAAGCAAAATGAAAACAGACTTGCCAGATCATTGAAAAGAATATGAAAAGACTTACAGTAAACCACGAGTAAATTCCAATATTATATTTCTACATTTTTAGAGACGCACGGGATAAATAAGAAAAGAAACCAACATATTGAATCGATCCCCTGACTTACACTATCACAATAGGATGGGGAGCAATTTACAGTGCAGATCAATACATTTTTACCCAGTTGAGTCATTTAGGTATTCCAGGTACTTAAACTCGAACCTCAGTGAGTCATGGCTTTTTCTGTCCAATACTCTCTTTTGTTTTCTGTAATCTGAATATTATTTTCTAGCAACTCATTGTGAGTCATTGGATCCAAGAGGAAGCTTTTATTGGTGGGAAAAACAAGACGTTTAACAATATAGTTTTCATTGTTTAGAAGTAAGTGGATTCTAATGGTGAGACATCTAAAAACCTCTGTCGTATTTTTCTTTCTACAAGTGTTGGTGTGTTTTTAAAGGTGCTTTTGCCTTTACCCCAGTCCCAATACTTATTAATCTATTGATGACTGTGTGCTTGGTTTTCCATGATTGAATATCACTGATTCACATAGGTAGTTTGTATAGCAGAGCAGTGCTTGGTTTCTTTTTGACTGCACAGTCATTCATTATATCCAGTGGGTAAGCGAAAATGTCTTAAATTTAAAACAAAATGCATAGCTGTATCTGCAAACTTGAGATAGTGGGTGGAAACTCTTCATAATTTTCAGAAACAGAACCAGTACTCTTTACTATGGCTAAAATCACTGCAGCAGATGAGAGAACAGCCTGCACCCTGCCACTTGTGAATACTCACAACGATTCTACCAGAGAAGATTCCCAGCTCCATGATTTACTATACTAAGGGCCTTTTTATGATTTTGGCGGTCTTCCTGGGGCCCGCAATGGCAGTGCTCCGCAGAAGGACCGCCAAGCCCATAGTACAACTGCCTGCTGGATTACGATAGTAATCCTTGGCGGGCAGTGCTGCAGCAGTTTTATGGCAGTGCCTGTCTAAGGCTCATAGGAGAGGCTTACACAGGCACTGCTGTGACACCGCTGCAGCACATTCCTGCACGGTATGGAATGCACCATGTCTTGCATTCCATACCGTGCAGGAACTGGGGGTTAATTTCCAGGGGGTCACAACAAGTGCTCCCCCTTCATGCACCATCTGGCCCTGGAGCAGCAGGGGGCCCTGTTAGCGCCTCGCTAGTTGCCTCACCGCCACCCTTTTCATGGCAGGCTCAGTGCCATGGAAAGGGTGGCGGTGAGGCAAGTCGTAATATGCTTGGTGTGCCGCAGTGGCACCTCCTGCATATTACTCACCCTGACCCCACCGCCATGCCGCAGGATCCTGAATCCCCGGTTGTCGCAGCGGTCCGACCGCCACATATGTAATACTGCAGGTAGGCCCGCAGTGTGGCAGTGGTCGGCCCGGCACCAAGGGTTTGGCGGTCTGTAATAAGGCCCTAAGTGTCCAATATGCAATCCCAATAAATATATTACCAGTTGTTTCAGCTACTGATCCTATTTTAAGTCAGATTTTTAAATGGATTGCCATTTGCTCTATTCCCAGCCTGGAGAAGTATAATTTTTTTCCACAGATTGAAGCCATTTTTCAAACTGTGGATGAGGAAGTTCTCATCATATTGAACAAATACTGATTACACATATTTGCAGTGCTTAGATTCACATTATTCTCAGGCTTTCTGTCTGAACTCTATCTATATACAGTCAATATTGTGCCTTTTCTTTCATTCTCATTTTGCGCTTATCTGAGTTTTTGTTCCCCAGTCTCCTGCAGTGAGTCATCACAGGGAGCACCAACTTTATGAATATTGTAGCATTGTTTGTGTCTATCTTTCATAGATCTACAAAAAAATAAATTTGTTTTGAAACAAAGTTTTTTCTTTGAGGTTTGTTCATATAGGTTGATAATAATGTCTCTTTATCAGAGGGAACTATAGTTATTGCTTTTGACTTGAGCAGCCAGGTTCCCAAAAGTACCGGGCAGCCTCTTGTTTTCCTTATTTTGAAGACCCAAAAATATATTCAGATAAGGAGATTGTGGATATAAATTGGTGTTTATTACATACTTGTGCGATTGGCATGCTGAAGATACATCATAAGCTAAACCAGCAATCAGTAATACATTTGAAGACAGTTTGATTGATATTCTAAATAAAATATCCTTAATATTGGGGTATGGTATTGAGGCTTTGGTTATAATGTGGAGCAGAGACTTTGTTCACCCACAGCAGGAACCCTCTCCTCTGGCATTATACATAGCTGTATCTGCAAACTTGAGGTAGTGGGTGGAAACTCTTCATAGTTTTCAGAAACAGAACCAGTACGCTTTACTATGTCTGGAGTTCTCAGTTCTCAGTAGTAGAATTGTCTGAGCAGCTCTTTTTCGATAGTTTACTGAACATTGGGCAATATGAGAATGGGGTGCTTTCGAGGATTCCACCCTATCTTATGGCTTTTGGGCTTTGGTTGGCATAAGCCCTTTGCATAGTCAGATGTGGTTTACTGTATGCAATGCACTTGTAGCCTGTTTCTGCAAGTACTCTCGCCCCTTATTCCAGAATGATTTGTGCATGTTACATGAAACCTTAACTTCACTTCAAATAGAGTGTTTTTAACCATGTTTTCACATGATCTTGTTTCTTTAAGAGAAGGGTGAATGTTGAAGCTTGAGTTTGGTTAAATTCATCCTATCCTGTCAATTATCATTTTGGTAGGGCTCACGTAGAAAACATTAAGGGCCCGATTTCGATCTCGCTAGGAAAGCCCTCCATACGACTTGGATCCGAAGGGCTTTCCAAGCGAAACGCTCTGTGTGAGTATGACCGAACGAGAAGGATGCAGCAGTATGCTGACGGACTCGGTTCGCTCGGACTCCCATTGAACTCTATGGAAGCCCATGTACCGACGCGTACACAGGCTCCCATAGCAAAAAGGGGCGGGTGGGGAAAAGCGTACACCCTGTGGCGGGCACCCCATGTTGCCCGCCACACTGTGCATGCTCGGATCGGGGGACCCATGCGCACCACTCTGCGACCGATTCGTAGGGCTCTGGGTGAAGGGGGCCTGCTACGCCCCCACCCCCCCCCCGAAGTCCGATTCCGACAGTCGTTTTGTTTCGCTGAGACCGAGGCGATACAGCTGACCGAATCGTGCATCGTACTAGAGAGAGAAAACTTTGTTTATTTAGACCATAGTCTTTAAACAGTACACAAAACACAATAGGGATCCAGGTAATGGTGACAACATAAATTCTGTAACAAATAAATTATCATTAAAATACATTTAGAAAAAATAGCACCCTCAAACATAACTCATTAAACACAGATTATAAAAGCATCTAAATCCATAAAACTCTCATTGATGGGAGAACACTAAAATACATTTAGAAACAATGCCCCTCCTGTAATTTCTCCCTTACAAAAACTTTTGTAGCTTTCAGAAATTTACCCATTGCCATTGCAATGTCTAGAGATGGCATTTCAGTAAGTAGACAAACAGCTTGGGCACGAGAGCTTACCTCAATTTTTAAAAATATTGGACGTAAAAACAATTTCCGTATAGCTAAAACCAATGTACAATCAAGCAATATGTGCAAAATGTCATTTCTTATTCCTAACCCACATTTACAAATGCCATCTGTTTGAGTCAATGCTGCCTTTATTTTTCTTCCGTCTTCCAAGGATTAATACCAACTCGGACCCTTAAAATTTCATGTCTTAACCCTTGATTTGGCAAGATATCCAAGTACGGGAACCAGGCTTCGTTTGCCCATGAGCTTTTTAACCACTGTACTGATTTTTTCACTCTCATATAATCTAGGTCCAACGATCTTGAATATATCTGCCCTTGGTCTCTAAGCATTCTCTTTGTAAAATCTACTTCCAGGGATGGCTGCGAAAGTCTCACCTTAAGGCGCACTGCTATTTTTTGGAGGTTTCTAATTACATCCTTTGCCCAGCTAAGGCTACTAGATTGAATCTCCTCTCTGCACCATTGTGAGACCTTCTGCACAACACCTGGATCCTGGCGTTTCCAAAATCTTACCAAGGACATTTGGGTCTGTACGCTCCATGCTATTAACCCTAGCTCCGTTCTAATAGCTTGGATCATTGTGCAGCTTGGTAATGACAGTAGCATTTTTAAGATCTTTCCTTCTTCCCGATCCCACCCGCATTTACCACTCAGGTAAAGAACTTCTGCCCCGTACAGTACTTGCGGGGGGATCATTGCTTCAAATGCCTTTAACATAGGTCTATGTCACATGTCACCATATTCTTTATTAAATTTTTCAGGCCACAGACTGACGAGAAGGCTTTCGCATTTTGGGCCTCCAGGTGAGTACACCATTTTAGCGCACTATCAAACCAGAGGCCCAAGTATCTATATTCTGTAACTATCTCCAGTTTGTCTTGACCTAAAAACCAATTAAAATTCTTACCTCTCTTCCCAAAGCATATAACCTTTGTTTTTTCCATATTTACTTTTAAAAACTTCCTATCACAATAATTCTTAAAAACATTTAGTTTCCTTTGGAGTCCTAGCTCTGTTTGATCAAGGATCACAAGATCATCTGCATATAGAAGGCAGGACACTTTGGGGCCGATTCCGATCTCGGCTGGTAGGGCACCGAATCGGATTCGGCTTCACCAGATCCGATTCGGACGCCCTTTTTCCGACCGATTCGAACACCCGTCCACGCGAGCAAGTACTATGCGAGCGTACGCGAAATCCCCGACCGACTCGTTCCCGGCTCCGAACCGCTCCGACCGACTCGTACGGACTCGACTCGCACCACGCAATGGAGACGTTCCCCGACCGGGCAAGTACGATGCGCGCCTCGAACAGTCCGACCGACTTGCGCCGTCCGGCTCGAAAGAGCAGTCGGAGCCGGACTTCGGGGTCCGTGTCGGACCCCCTGTACTGCGTAGCCGCGCGAGTCGCACACAGGGGGACCCATGGGTCCCCCTACACATGCATGTACGGCGCGAGTCGCACCAACGCGTACCCGCTGTAGGGGCGCCCTTCTTGCGACGCACCCATTGAGTCAATGGGAGCCCGTGTACGCGTCGTACGACCGGCTCCCATTGACTTCAATGGGAGTCCGACCGAATCGAGTCCGATAGCATGCGTCCGCATCGTACTCGTTCGGTCGGACTGCTAGTGTCCGGTTCGGTCGGATATCTCTCCGAATCCGACTTGGTCAGAGAGATTTCCGGCCCGAATCGGAATCGCCCCCTTTGTTTCCGCTCATTCTAGGGCTTGCACTTCTTTCTACTTCTAGTACTGCAGGGAGATCTGCTAAGAAGATTGCAAATAACATGGGGGCCAAAACGCACCCCTGTCTGAGGCCATTCCCTACAGTTATCTTATGAGTCAGTGACCCTTGCGTATCTCTAATTACCTGGGCCCAATTCCCTCTATGTAGCTCTTTTAGAATCATCAGTATGCCGTCCGGGATTCCATATTTTTCATGTCTTCCCAGAGGCAATTACGATCCACAGAGTCAAAGCTGCCCGAAAATCGACAAAGCAACAATACAGCTTCCCATTTTGCTCGATCGATTTTCGGGCCAATGCCCATAGGGCAAAGCAATGATCTATGGTGGAATGTCCTTCTTTGAATCCCCCCTGTTCAACTGGAACAATAGATCCCTGTTCTGCCCAATCTTTTAATTTACCTAATATTATTTTATCAAAGATCTTTTCACCGATATCAAGTAAGTTAATTAATCTATAATTCTTTGGGGCATAAATATCCCCTTTCTTATGAATCGGCCTGATTATCGCTCCCTTCCAGTTTATTGGGATCGTCCCAGATTCTAAGATTACTAAAAACATAAGTGAGAAGAATTCTGCCCACCAGGACGACTTTGATTTTATTATCAAGGCTGGTAGGTTATCAGGGTCTGCTGCTCTTGTTAGGTTCAGGGTGCATCGTACTAGCTCGGTCAGAATCCGGCACCATTGCGCAGCACAATTCGACTGCGAACGAGTCAGTCGGACAGGATTGGGTTCTGGAAATGATTCAGTCGACGCGGACGAGATCTTCGCATCGTACTTGGTCATTCGGAGCGGGTGACGACTCGGTCGGAAACATAGCCTCCGAATCGGATTTGCACGTTCCGGTACCCGTCTGGAGGCCTTCCTAACAAGATTGTAATCGGGTCCTAAGTAAGGAGTCAGTCGCAAATTTTATCTTACCCTTGTCCATACATTTCATTACTGCCTACATTTGCAAGGATGATAAGGATGAAAAAGGCTGAATTATAGTCGGTTGATATGTTCTTTTACAATTTTTTAAAGGCAGAGTTGTAATCTTCCGCAGTAGAATTTTCTCATAACTTCTGAGCTAGTTATCACATGGGATACAGTGATTTCTTTCCTCAAATCGGTGTTACTACATATTAGTGTTTATAGGTGTACATTTGTACACACCGAATATGACAATAAGTGGATAAAATTATGTGTAAGAAGGATAAGACAACCATCACCCTATCTAGTGTTATAATGTTTTCAGTCAGTATCCCTATGCTAGTGTTGATCATCTTGCATCTATTTTGATTTTTAATCCCCTCTATTCTATTTGGGCACATTGTAATACTCTGTTTATAAAGCAGTGAGTAAAAATAATCTGTTTGGACTTCCTCTGATTTACATATAATTTCTCTTCAAAGGATAATTCTAAGTATGAATTCTGGTGGGGGTGCATATTAAATCTATCACAGTATCCATCAAAACCCTTTTAGGGACAACAATCAGTTAGCCACAGAGCTTTTGTACATGAATTGTGTGAGTCTTTGCTTGTCACTTCCTGTCCAATGCTATATTGGCAATAACTTGTCCCTGCTAAAAACCTCCAATAACTCATGATTAGATTTAGACAATTAGGGGCCGATTCCGATCTCGGTCGGAGGCGCACCCAATACTATTCGGTCGGGAAAAAAGCCATGCGAAAGCCAGTTTCCCGACCGATCCGTACAGCACACCGAACGAGCAAGTACGATGCGCACAACAGCAAAAATTCCGGCCGAGCCGTACTCACCCAAACCAGGTCCTGTTCTCCGACCGAGGCGAATCCGGAAACGCCGAATCGAGTCGCACGGAAGGGAAAATGCAGCCCCGTCCGGCCGGACAAGTACGATGCGCTTTCCGTACGCGCCGAACCCGTCGCTACGCACGGCACGTCAAAGCATCCGGGAGAGGCGCACATAAGCTCCGAATCGCGCCACAACACGATCCACGGCTACGAGACGAACACAGCACAGACGAGGACGACGCGAAGCGACGAGGACGAAGCGAAGCGACGAGGACGAAGCCAAGCGACGAGGACGACGCGAAGCAACGAGAAGGACGAACGACACGAACCAACCATGAATCCCTTCGTCCCGATCATACCAATATTCTACATCTACTACCGGAACAGGCACGGACGCGTACGGCGCAGAAGGTAAGTCAGACACCAACCACAAAACACATACAACACGTACACGACACATCACACACATACACGGGGAATCTGAATATACTTGCAACAGCAGCACCATAGGGGCGGGATGCCCATCACCAATGCCACATATGCACACAGGGGCCTGAATGCGCGCCACCACCCCAACCCAGGGGGGGCTGGATGCCAACCACCACAACCACCCTTAGCCAGGGGGGTGCCAAATGCCCACCACTACTACCACCCTCACCCAGGGGGGGCAGGATGCCCACCACTACTACCACCCTTAGCCAGGGGGGCAGGATGCCCACCACTACTACCACCCTTAGCCAGGGGGCTGGATGCCTACCACTACTACCACCCTTAGCCAGGGGGCAGGATGCCCACCACTACTACCACCCTCACCCAGGGGGGCAGGATGCCCACCACTACTACCACCCTTAGCCAGGGGGGCAGGATGCCCACCACTACTACCACCCTTAGCCAGGGGGCTGGATGCCTACCACTACTACCACCCTTAGCCAGGGGGCAGGATGCCTACCACTACTACCACCCTTAGCCAGGGGGCTGGATGCCTACCACTACTACCACCCTTAGCCAGGGGGCTGGATGCCTACCACTACTACCACCCTTAGCCAGGGGGCTGGATGCCTACCACTACTACCACCCTTAGCCAGGGGGCAGGATGCCTACCACTACTACCACCCTCACCCAGGGGGGCAGGATGCCCACCACTACTACCACCCTTAGCCAGGGGGCAGGAAGCCTACCACTACTACCACCCTTAGCCAGGGGGGCAGGATGCCCACCACTACTACCACCCTCACCCAGGGGGGCAGGATGCCCACCACTACTACCACCCTCACCCAGGGGGGCAGGATGCCCACCACTACTACCACCCTTAGCCAGGGGGGCAGGATGCCCACCACTACTACCACCCTCACCCAGGGGGGCAGGATGCCCACCACTACTACCACCCTTAGCCAGGGGGCAGGATGCCTACCACTACTACCACCCTTAGCCAGGGGGCAGGATGCCCACCACTACTACCACCCTCACCCAGGGGGGCAGGATGCCCACCACTACTACCACCCTCACCCAGGGGGGCAGGATGCCCACCACTACTACCACCCTTAGCCAGGGGGCAGGATGCCCACCACTACTACCACCCTCACCCAGGGGGGCAGGATGCCCACCACTACTACCACCCTCACCCAGGGGGGCAGGATGCCCACCACTACTACCACCCTTAGCCAGGGGGCAGGATGCCCACCACTACTACCACCCTCACCCAGGGGGGCAGGATGCCCACCACTACTACCACCCTTAGCCAGGGGGCAGGATGCCCACCACTACTACCACCCTTAGCCAGGGGGCTGGATGCCTACCACTACTACCACCCTTAGCCAGGGGGCAGGATGCCTACCACTACTACCACCCTTAGCCAGGGGGCTGGATGCCTACCACTACTACCACCCTTAGCCAGGGGGCTGGATGCCTACCACTACTACCACCCTTAGCCAGGGGGCTGGATGCCTACCACTACTACCACCCTCACCCAGGGGGGCAGGATGCCCACCACTACTACCACCCTCACCCAGGGGGCAGGATGCCCACCACTACTACCACCCTTAGCCAGGGGGCAGGATGCCCACCACTACTACCACCCTCACCCAGGGGGCAGGATGCCCACCACTACTACCACCCTTAGCCAGGGGGCAGGATGCCTACCACTACTACCACCCTTAGCCAGGGGGCTGGATGCCTACCACTACTACCACCCTTAGCCAGGGGGCTGGATGCCTACCACTACTACCACCCTTAGCCAGGGGGCAGGATGCCTACCACTACTACCACCCCCACTCATAGGATGGACAATGCATGACACAACAAGCACACCACAACCTAGGGAATGCAAGATTAAGACATCCCCCCACCACCATGACAAGCGTGTGAGCAGGCTGTGTCAAATGCCTACAACACCGAACATGACATTGAACATACAATGTGACCCCCTAGCACATGTGCCACACATATATGTGTGTGGCACCCACAATGCAAGCAGCCCATGACCATTGTGGCAATGGGGCCTAAACCCCCATCATCACAGTGACCAAAAGGCAAGTGTGGGGTCCATAGCTGAAGCACATTTTGACCATTGTGGCAATGGGGTCTAAACCCCCATCATCACAGTGACCAAAAGGTAAGTGTGGGGTCCATAGCTGAAGCACATTTTGACCATTGTGGCAATGGGGTCTAAACCCCCATCATCACAGTGACCAAAAGGTAAGTGTGGGGTCCATAGCTGAAGCACATTTTGACCATTGTGGCAATGGGGTCTACACCCTCATCATCACAGTGACCAAAAGGTAATTGTTAACAAAGAAAGAGCTGCAACTGCCAAACTGCATGGATCATTCCTGGTCACAGAACCAAAAACTCATCTGTGGCAAAGTAGTGTATGTGTCCCATTGCAACATAAATTGGGGGAGCCAAATACTGCAGTGCAAATGAAACATTCCTTTGGCCATGTGCAGACAAACAACACCCATGGGGGCTGAGACCGTCAACAGTCATCAATGACACAATGACAGAAGTGACCATCAGAATGCAGAACCACATATTTGCACCAATGGGCACACAAATGCAGATACCCTGTGGAGACAGCAGATGTGAGGTGAACAGATACCATACCATGGCAGCAATGGGACACACAAACCATGATCACTGTGCTGACCGATGACCTAGGAGTCCCAGGGACAGCAGGGGAAACACACCAAACAACATACAGCCAATGGCACACCCAAGATATGCCAATGCAGTGGTGCAGATGCACAAACACAAACAGGCAGACCAACACTGTCATCATACACAGCAGGTGAGGGGTGGGGGTGCCAGTGTCCCCAGGCAACAACACAACACATGAGGAGAGCTGAATACCAATCATACAGATGTGCATACACTGCCACACTAAGCTAACTCATGGATCCAAATCCCCTATGTGGGCAAGCAGGCATTGACAGGTGAGAGGGAGCACAAAACACACATGTCACACAGGCACGTAGGAACAACAACTGACACAGCAAGTCACAGACACACCACAGCACCACCCCCAGGGCCCCCACAATGTGGTGACCCTGGGCTGAAGAAAAATACCACTGTGATGACAAAGCTAAATGTCGTTCACACTGTGAACCACAGTCAGGTGTCCTGAGCAACTAACTACCATCACACCTACACAAGCACAAATCAATCAGCATGGCCAGTAAGCCAAGGCCAACATGGAGGCAGGGGACTAGCCGGGCAACAACTCTCATCTGCACACACTCAACACCACACCCCTCGACCTCCAACAATGTGCAGCAGTGAAGTACACATGCACTGGTGACATTGCACATGCACCCATGACTATTCCAGGGTGGTGGGTGGGAACCAAGGTGTAGAAACACATCACACATGGACACTCAACAAGACTCCTGAATGTCTGACACACTGCACACTACTCTGTACATGGACATGACGGCAATACCACACCGACCAATGGGATCCCAGCCACAGTCACACACCAATGAAGAAGCCAAGGTCACCCACAAAGAACACACATAGACAACAACCAACATTGCAGCCCGGACCCTAAGGAGTGCCAGCAGTCACACACACAACGTGTCACAATCACTGAAAGATAACACAAACTGGAAATCACATGACAGGGGCAAACAACAAGTGCCAAAGGGAAACCTGACTGTGACCCATCTGCGTCAGCACACAAACTCTGCCCTGACAGCAAACACACCTATGGGTGACACCCTGATGACCAGTAATGTGCCATGCACCCACATCACAGAGAACACAGGGAGAAGACTTTGGGGGAACATAGCTCAAGTCAGCAAGCATCACAAACAGGTACAACACTAGGGATCACAGCATGCGCAGATGAATGGAAGTGAACACACAGACATGCACATACAACACACACCTTGGGCGCAGGCAATGTCACACGTGTACACACTGCCATGAGGGGACTCCACTCCTGTGTGAGGAAAGCTGTGCCATATGTTGCCTCAGTAGGGCCCCATCATGTCAGCTGAGCACTTGGTCACACAATCAACAATTAGCACCAAATGAGGGCTCCCATCACATCAGCCTGGTCATGGATGTGCCAACGGAATCATCAGCACAGATCCAACACACTTGTATAGCAATGTTGCACTGACTACACGGATGAGTCCCTCCCCATTGATGCCCAAACCTGCATGTCCACTGGAGATGGCAACACGGTCAGGGAAGTAGACAAATGCAACGATGGCAGGCACAACAGATGTGCAGGGGTGGAAGCCACAGATATGAAATTGCCAATGTAAGTAGGAAACCCATTGCCAAATACTGAACACATGACACCCTCAGATGCTGCTATTGATGACATGGATACACCACATGATAGGACACATTCCCCCTGGACCACATGGGTTCCTGCACAGTAACACTTCATAATCATGAGACCAGATATCACCATCACTGCAGCAAGGGCATGGTTAGCTGCACCAACAACATGTACATCTGAAGCATGAGCACTAGAGAAAAGAAAGTTGCTTTATTCAGCATATGTGTTGAGGCCAAACGAAGTCCTGAAAAAGAGCAAAGGCCAATGGCCAGTCCATTGTCAAAGTTCAAACAGGGTGACACTGGCAGATGTCACCCTACGCATGCCTGCACAATACCAGGGACAATCCACTAGGAGGGGCAACCGGGGGGCAGGCCAGGCACCGCAGGGACAGGATCAGGGCTCACCAGGGGAGTCAGGGAAGGGGTGGTGGGTGCAGGAGAGCCACTGACAACTGCAGTGGAGGTGTCTGACATGGTGTGTGCCGGCACAACTGGGGGGCATGACACAGATGTCGTGGGTGCCGGCACAACTGCAGTGGACCCTGCAGATGGGGTGGACAGGTCCGCCACTGCAGTGCCCAAGTCAGACAGGGCGGTAGTGGACTCCACTGCAGTGCCTACCTCCAGGGGAGGAGAATGGGGAACAGGCAAGGTGGGTTGGACAGAGGGGGGACACCCTCACCACATCAGTGGCACAGACAAGCGCAGCGGGGGTGTGGTGCTGGGAGAGCAAGTGGCAGGGGAGAAGGCCGGAGCATCTTGGGGATGGTATATCTGTGGGTGGGGGAACCTGGGGCAGGGTGTGGTGGGGGCACCTGTGCAGTGGGGGCCTGAGGGATGGAGGACGGAGACCTTGTGCCTGAGCTGCAGGGTGGTGGCGGGGTCTTGCTCTTAGCACTCCGGGGGGACTTGCGGGTGGGGGCCTCAGTCCGTCTGCGCCTGGGGGAGGGTGTCCGGGGGCGAGGGGCACTCTGCTCCGTGTGGGTGGGCTTCCTCTTCCCCCGGGATGCTGGAGCAGCTTCATCGGTGGGGAAGAGGCCGAGGTCACAGAGGAAGAGCTGCTGTGACTTTGGGGTTGCAGGTGAGGCAAGGGAGGGTGCTTTGGAGGGAGAGGGAACTGAGGACTGCGCAGTGCATGTGGATGCGTGTGTGTGTTCCAGGGCCCCATCCCCTGTGAGTCTGGCTTCAGTCCCCTGAATGTGCGTGCGTGTGCGTTTTGTCATTGGCGTGTGTGTCAGTGTGCTGGATGTGTGTGTGCTGGTGTGTGCCTGTGCCAGTGTGTGTGTGCCTGGGATGGGTAAGGTGCTGGGGAGTGTGGATGGAGCAGAGGCAGGAGGGGTGAGGGACCGTTTGAGGAGGGACACTGCTGCCGTCAGGGAGGAGTCCATGGACCTATTGCCCCTCTGTAGGTCAGACATGCCCGATGAGATGCCCTCCATGAACGACACCAGCTGAGTCAACAGCGCGGTGTGCGCATGGAGGACACTCAGCATGGCTGTCTGCCCTACATGGAGCTGGCGAAGGAGGTACACAGACTCCTCACTCAGGGCAGCAGGGGACACAGGGGCAGGGGGTGCGGTGCCTGGCCCAAAGGAGACACGCTCCCGGACATGGGAGCCTCCACGGACCTGGGGAATGGGAGCCGATGGGAGGGCGGTGGTGGTGCTGGTGGTGGCGGGGACAGCAACACTAGCTGGGGTGTGGTGGCTGCTGACACCCGCCTCCACAAGGGAGTCATCCTCCGAGTTGCTCTGGTCCTCAGCTGAGGTGGATGCTGCTGAGGACTCCTCGGTGTGGCTCCCCTCGCCCTCCGTGCCACTGGGTCCCTCCGACCACTCCTCGGCTGCTGACCCAGTCTGGCTCTCCGGCTCCTCCTGGTCCGTGGAGCTGTCCCCTTCCGTGGCCGTGGATGTATCTGCAAACAATGGGGAAACAGACAGACATCAGTCACCTGCACCAAACGCACACACCACTGTGAGCACAGCACATTACAGAGCAAGCCCTGGCATCATTAGTTGTACATTGCTAAAAGTGCCCTAATTGAACAGGAGAAGTCAATTGTCAGTCTGATGCCAAGCATGGCACTCACATCCCACATGGCCTTGCACCCATCTGTCTGGTGTCTGTTGGATTGCAACACCCCAGTGTTGACACATGCACCAAGTACACAGTAGTTGGACAGTGCAGAGGACACGGTGTGGACACATCACAGCTCTTGCCACTGAGTCAGTACAGGTTTACGGATGTAAGGGATGCCCAGAGTCAAATAGGAAATGCATGTGATGCATACCAGCGACAGACACCATGATGCACCCATGTCCTGATAGCCAGCGCCACTATGGTGTGCATGTAGCACATGTCACTCCCCTGCAGGATCACCAATCAGTAGACACATGCCATGGCGGAGGCATGACTGCAAAGTCATACATCACTGTCTCAGTGATGTATGACTTTGCAGCCAGACAACAACACTCTGCACTGTGTCACAATAGTAGGTCATGGGGAATGCAAGTCCTGGAGCTGCACAGGTGCACATGTACATCCCCCCACAACACATCCTCTTAACCCTCATCTGTCCAGGTCATACCTATTGGACATATGGGAGACCTGTGACACTACCCTCTGAACCTGAGCCCCTCACACTCTGCTGTGCATGGGGAACAGCTGCCTGAACTTCACATTTACATGCCCCAGTCTGCATGGGCAGCTGATCAGACACCTATGTGTCACACAAGTATCGTCTCCTATGGTCACATCTCCAGTGGCATGCTGAGCCCCTACCAAGAAACTCCACAGCAGTCCTGGCGACTAATCCACAGCACACTGACACAGAGGCAGACACCTGAGGGGTCAAATCACTGTGCACAATGTGTCCTCTGATACACGGGAGTGGGAGTACAGAGTGTATTGTATGGCCTGGAGTAGGCATGACTGTCCAGCCCCACATGAATGAGGGATGAGCCCTGGACTGTAGGCAGCTGGCTAAGTATGTGTGACACACGTCATATACATACTCCTGGGGCCCAAACATTGTTCCCACCCGCAGCATGGGTGTGTGCCAGGTACCCCAGCCACATGTGGTGGATCAGCTCAGCAATTGGACCACAGATCAAAGTAACACGCTGAATACATGTCAGAATACAGGCATTGTGTAAGCAATGGACCCACCCATGATGCCCACCACAGAGTCAGGGAAACAGATGCTGTCTCCCACCTTGAGTCAAGCAAACTGCAAGGACACAGTCCTAAGTGACAGAATTCCCTGCATGTAAGGGCCACACCTGGGTATCAGATGAGGAGTGGGCAGTGCACAATAGAGGGACATGGCTCCTGGACAACATGACTGCTGTACTGTGGCAGTTCAACCTGGCCCGAGGAGGGCACATAACATGTTAGACAGAGTACACAGTGCAGTCTTTGACTCACCCCCTCCTTGCTGCTCTCTGGCCTTCAGCTGCCCATCCAGGTCTGGAAAGACCACCGCCAGGATCCTGAGCATGTGGGGGGTCAGGGTCCGTGTTCCGCCCCTCCTGCGAGGAGGCGACAGCTTCAGCTGGACCCGTGCAATCCTCCGGGTCCAGCCCCGAAGGTCCTGCCACCTCTTTTGGCAGTTGCGGATCCGGCGCTTGTAGACCCCCACGGACCGGACAGCCCGGACGATGTCCTTCCAGATCTCATGCTTCCGATGGGCAGAAGCCTGTCAGGATGACAAAGTGATAAGGCCATTACTACACATGCAACATATCCGTGCATGACACAGTTGCATATACATGTCGCAATCACAGGGGCACATGGTGTACCCAGGCAGTGCACGGCTGCCCATGGACAGTTTTCCAGAAGTCACTACATGGTATCATAGCATGGGGAGTAAAACCCTGTTCAGAAGCACTGTCACTGCACCATACCTGTCCAGTGCAAGTCACTACACACTATGGGGGTGACAACTACTCAGTGAGCCTGCTAGCCAGTGGTGTGCTGACTCTCAGCCTTGCTAGTCAGACAAAATGCACATTCAGAAAGGCAGTGCACAGAACACTCACCTGCTCCCCTGGTGTCCCATACAGCTTGCTGTACTGTGGAAGTAGGCTGTCCAGCAGGGCCTGGTTCTCTTCAAGGCTGAAGGCTGGGGCTCTCTCCACAGTACGTGCCATTGCAGGGTCCAGAGGGGCAGAGACAGCAGCAGTGCAGTGGCAGATGTCGTCCTGGAGCATGTAGTGCAGGCAAGTGGGCTCTCAGGGGAACATGCAGCAATATATATGTGCTGGAGAGGCAGATACTGTCCCTTGTGTCCAAAGTGATAGGTCCAAGTCGTTTGCATCTTCTGAATCTGGCCAATCCATGGAATAGCAGCACCAAAACACGCCCACAGCATCCTTCAAAATTTCAACTTCATGACATACATGATTTTGCAACATTGTTGTGGGTGACCAACTGATTTTCCAGCAACCGACTCGTTCGAATATTCGAAAACGCGTCCGTTGCCAGGCAAGCCCATTGTCAATGGGTGCGCACCGATCGGTCCATTGAGGTACAACGCGCACAGGGGTACAACGCGTACCCGACACATTGAATGCAATGGGCCGGCCGGAGGCACCGATCGGTCCATTGCAGTACAACGCGCACAGGGGTACAACGCGTACCCGCACACATTGAATGCAATGGGCCGGCCGGAGGCACCGATCGGTCCATTGCTGTTCAACGCGCACAGGGGTACAACGCGTACCCGCACACATTGAATGCAATGGGCCGGCCGGAGGCACCGATCGGTCCATTGCAGTACAACGCGCACAGGGGTACAACGCGTACCCGCACACATTGAATGCAATGGGCCGGCCGGAGGCACCGATCGGTCCATTGCAGTACAACGCGCACAGGGGTACAACGCGTACCCGCACACATTGAAAGCAATGGGCCGGCCGGAGGCACCGATCGGTCCATTGCTGTTCAACGCGCACAGGGGTACAACGCGTACCCGCACACATTGAATGCAATGGGCCGGCCGGAGGCACCGATCGGTCCATTGCAGTACAACGCGCACAGGGGTACAACGCGTACCCGCACACATTGAATGCAATGGGCCGGCCGGAGGCACCGATCGGTCCATTGCAGTACAACGCGCACAGGGGTACAACGCGTACCCGCACACATTGAATGCAATGGGCCGGCCGGAGGCACCGATCGGTCCATTGCAGTACAACGCGCACAGGGGTACAACGCGTACCGCGCACATTGAATGCAATGGGCCGGCCGGAGGCACCGATCGGTCCATTGCTGTTCAACGCGCACAGGGGTACAACGCGTACCCGCACACATTGAATGCAATGGGCCGGCCGGAGGCACCGATCGGTCCATTGCAGTACAACGCGCACAGGGGTACAACGCGTACCCGCACACATTGAATGCAATGGGCCGGCCGGAGGCACCGATCGGTCCATTGCAGTACAACGCGCACAGGGGTACAACGCGTACCCGCACACATTGAAAGCAATGGGCCGGCCGGAGGCACCGATCGGTCCATTGCTGTTCAACGCGCACAGGGGTACAACGCGTACCCGCACACATTGAATGCAATGGGCCGGCCGGAGGCACCGATCGGTCCATTGCAGTACAACGCGCACAGGGGTACAACGCGTACCCGCACACATTGAATGCAATGGGCCGGCCGGAGGCACCGATCGGTCCATTGCAGTACAACGCGCACAGGGGTACAACGCGTACCCGCACACATTGAATGCAATGGGCCGGCCGGAGGCACCGATCGGTCCATTGCAGTACAACGCGCACAGGGGTACAACGCGTACCCGCACACATTGAAAGCAATGGGCCGGCCGGAGGCACCGATCGGTCCATTGCTGTTCAACGCATCACTGTACATGTGACTGGCATATGTCAGCATGCCTGTCTCAGATGGACATATGCCAGCCACAGATAGCTCCCAGGGAGTGAGGGGCACACCTACATCACGACAGCCTGTCCAAACCTTATCATAAGGCATGTAAGGCTGCATTTCCTATTGTGTGTATGTTGGTGTACATTTTGTCCTGTGGGTGTCACCTGTGGGCAGCCACCCCCAGGCTGTGCACGTGTTAATGGGGACAGGATCCTGGGTGTTACGTGTACGTGACCACTGTGATGTGCAACTGTTCATATCTGTGCATGTGCCATGGTCACATTTCACAGTGGTGTTTGTGTATGTCATGTCACATACCCCGTGAGTCCCATGTGGGACGGTATGTTTGAGCCAGGGTGTCCCAGTGGCACAATAGTGATGGCCCTCCACAGTCTTTGTGCATGTAGTGTTTACAATGTCTCTGATTTCATGTGCACAATGGGAGACAGTCTCCACATCCACGTTGTGTGTGCATGGACTCTGATGTTGTGCGTGTGTGTCACAGACGTCCATGGCTCTCCTGCCATGGCAAGTGTGGCCACTACCTGTGGGGGTCATGTTTGTTTTGTTGTGGTGTACACATGATACTCCAGGTGATGCCAGTGTCCATGTGGCATTACAGGGTCCCTGGGAATGTGCCTGTCGTTGAGCTGTGGTGCCTGGGGCACATCTGTCCTCACATGTCACTGGGGGGTGACTGTGACACAGCATCATGATATCCAATGGGCCAACCTGGGACAAATTGATGCCACCTGTAGGACCGTGTTGACAGATGTTGGCCATGTATGTACCATACATGTCGTTCCGGTACTGCACACTTCATGTAGTTGTGCCTCATGATGATGTATGTTGGGATCTTGAGTGTGTTCAATGCCGCATATGTGGGGTGACTGACGATCTTGCTTACTTCTCCTCTGCACTGCAGGGCTCCTGCTGTCCATCGGCCATTCCCAGACCTGGCAACGATGGTGGAACGGGACAGCATCCGACGGTACCGCTTCACCAGGCAGCTGATTGAGGATTTGGCAGTGCAGTTGTCCCCACATTTGCAGCCTGGCCGGCCGTATCCTACAGCGCTGACCCCCAAGGTGAAGGTGATGGCAGCCCTACACTTCTTTGCCACCGGTACCTTCCAACATACTGTGGCGTCTGCTGGTGGGATGTCACAGACCATGTTCAGCCGTGTGCTCCGCGATGTTTTGGCGGCAATGTTGCTCTTCCTGAACCGGTACATCTATTTCCCTAGACTGCGACGACTCACTGACGTGAAGAGTGACTTTTATGCCCTGGGGAGGATGCCGCATGTCATTGGCTCCATTGATGGGACACATGTGGCTTTGGTACCACCACAGGCCCAGGAGCAGGCCTACAGGAACCGCAAGCACTACCACTCGGTCAATGCACTGGTGGTGTGTCTTGCAGACATGACCATCACACACGTGTGTGCCCGTTTCCCTGGTTCAGCACACGATGCCTTTGTGATGAGGAGTAGTCGCATCCCCAGGTTGATGGCACAGATGCAGAACCAGCGTGCCTGGCTTGTCGGTGTGTACTGACTTTGTGCCATTGTGTGTGATCTGATCTGTAGTATTCCGCCCACTTTTCCAAGTCAGCTGATGTGCACTTGTCTGTCCGTAGGTGACTCGGGATACCCCAACATGCCGTGGTTGCTGACACCCCTCAGGAACCCTGTGACACCTGCCCAGATGCGCTACAATGAGGCACATGGTCGGACCAGGAGAGTGATTGAGCGGACCTTTGGTCTCCTGAAGAGCCGCTTCCGCTGCCTGGACAAGACCGGAGGGTCCCTCCCATATGCCCCTGCGAAAGTGTGCAAGATTATCATCGTCTGCTGCATGCTCCACAACCTGGCAGTGCGGAAGGAGTTGCCTCTCATCCAGGATGACGATGACCAACATCCGCCACCTGTGGAGGATCCTGGCCTGGAACACGATGCCAGTGACGATGATGATGATGATGGTGATGGTGATGTCCGCACACAGCTCATCACCAACTTCTTTAGCTGAATGTGAGTATCCTGAGGTGTCATGTCAATGATGTGAGTTGGCATGATGTGTGGGTGGTGCTCTGGTGCTGTTGGAGTGTGTCCATGGGCTACTTGACTGGATGTGTGTTGCGATGTGTGCTTACAGGTGGGCTGTACTCCCCAACAGTGTTCACATGCTAACTTGGTTCTGGGTGGGTATCTTGTAACATGTATTGTGCATGAGTTTTGCTGTTCTGTCCTGTACTCCATTGCTTTTGACTGTGTGTCATTTCTGTCCTTCACAGGGTACTTTCAGATTCGTTTGGTCAACTGTGTCCACCGACAACGTGATTGCACATCCAGGCTGGTAGCTGTTGTGTCCCTACAGGTGATGTGCGCCACACCCATGGACTTCCTTCTGTCTACAGTTGTTGACTGTGTGCCCGCTACCAGGTGGGGTTACCTTGCATCTGTAGTGGTTACGGCATGTTGCTACTGTGTAATAAACCTGTGCTTCACTTAGTGATGTGCGTTGTCTGTGGTCACACATTTGACTGCCATTTGCTTACTGCACCTGTGGGCTACTTGACTACAACTGGGAATGGGTGTGGTGTCTGTGCATTGCACCGTCTTCCCTGGCAACATCAGTGTAGGCAATGAGTCAGATGGCCTAGGTGTGTATGTGTTGTGTAGCCCTGGTGGTGTGTCTCCCTCATATGTGTCACGTTGCCTGTACTCACATGCCTGTGTTGTCCTTGCTGTTGCAGTTCGCATACACAGTGTAATTTTGTTGTTCATCATCCCCATAACAGCACCCACGTTGGAATCACGACAGAGGCAAGTATGGTGTATTATTGTGTTTATTGTGATACATCTGTGATAATAGTGCATAGGATGGATTGTGCTGTACATGAATCTTGCAATCCCAAGTTCCTAGATGAATAGAAAGTCCAGGTAGACAGGATCCCCAGTATCGGGGCCACAGTTGTCTGACACATTGTTCCAACTTGTACTCCCCATGCAATGTGTGGGAGTAGTGTTGCCATCAACAGGGTGAACAGTCTGTGCACAAAGGCGAAAATCCAGAACAGGTTCAGGCTTCCTGGGAGTTGCGCTTGGCCATCAGCCTCTCACTTTCCCCTCCTCGGACGACCCCTCTTCTTGGGGGGGGGCCCTCAAGTGCAGGCTGCTGCGGTGCAGGGGACTCTCCGCCAGAGTCCTCCTCCCTCCCTGTGGCAGTTGCAGTTTGTTCGGTACCAGATGTTGTTGGCACACAGGGAGGTGTGGACTGGTTGCTGTTCATCTGGCGGAGGCATTGTAAAATGTCCCTGTGCACCGCCGTCATCTCATGTAGTACATCCCACTTGGACTCCACGCGGGTCATGTGGGAGTCCACACGTGACATGTGGGAGTCCACACGTGACATGTGTGACTCCACATGGGACATGTGGGAGTCCAAGCGGGCATGATGGGCAGCCTGCTGCTGTTTGATGTCTCTGAGGAGCCCCACTACCTGGCTGAGCTCTCCGGTGCTGGACTGGTACGCATCAGCTATGCGTACCAGTTGTGGGTCTTCATGCACACCAGCAACGTCTGCAAGCAGCGACCTCTGTCTCCCACCCCTCCCACCACCCCTGCTGACATGTGCAGTGTGTGCAGTTGCACGCACAGATAACCCTGGTCCACCTCGGGGGTTGGTGGTGGTGGTGGTGTCCATGGCCCCAGGTTGGTCCAGGGTCACTGCGCTGGTGTTGTTCCTTATTCTGTCCATGTCGGCAGGGATGGTATTCGTGGTGACAGTCGTTGGAGGGGTGGGTGCAGGGGGTGCAGCTGGTGGACCTGCTGGTGCTGCAGCTGGTGGTCCTGCTGGTGCAGCATGTTGACTTGCACCGGATGTGCCAGGTTGTTCTTCATCGTCCGAGGAGGACAGAGGCTGTACGACGCCAGTGAGCTCGGCATCCTCTTGAGCCTGGGACTGGGACTCCTCAGCGTCTGCTGCTGTGTCCCTATCATCACCTGTTTTTGGGAGACACAAACAATGTATGTCATGTTTCTGCAGGCATCAGTGGTTGACACACCTGACAGTTGTGACTGTGCCTCGGGGTGCGGGCCTGTACATTGTATTGTCCTAAGTCGTCACAGTCAGGGGTTGATATTGGTGTGGCACATTGTCCTGCATTATTTGGGCATTTCTATGTATTCTCTGGGGTGTGAACATGGTCTGCATTGATTGTGTTTGGTTGACAGCCAGACCTCCTTCCCACCCACCCACCCACCCAGTCAGTTATCCCACCATGGAACGTGCTTGCATTGCAGGGAGTGTAAGTTGTCTCTCAGGATGTCAGTCAGAGGTGTCCTGCTGTTTGTTGGTGCACAGTTGGCAGCAGGGCCTTGTGCTCCCCACAGCAGTAGCCAGTGTCAGCCATCTTGTGAGTCCTTCTCCACTCCCTGTGATGTGAGCATGGTTCAGGGTGGTGTTGATGGGACAGTTGTGAGGCTGAGCAATGTCTGTGACTACCACTCCCATCATGCTATTGCCTCCACCCCCTTCCCAGCATGCCCATGCTTCCTTCCTTTTGACTCTGCTTCCCTGTGGGGTGGGCTGGCTGTGCTGACAGGATGGCTGGGAGTGTTGTCCTGGCAGTTGTTTGGCTAAGAGTCCCAAGAGTGTCCCTGTGCTTCACACAACATAACCCAGGGTGGTGGTGCTTTGTGGGATCTTGTGTTAGGATGGAGGGCATTGCATTCTACCAGGTGGGTACTGTGGAGTTTGTGTTGGGGGGGGGTGTGAGGGGAGGTGCTGGTGACTATGGTCAGTGCTGCAAGTCCCCCTTCCCACCCAGCCAGCCGGATATCCCACCATGGAACGTGCTTGCATTGCAGGGAGTGTAAGTTGTCTCTCAGGATGTCAGTCAGTGGTGTCCTGCTGTTTGTTGGTGCACAGTTCCCAGCAGGGCCTTGTGCTCCCCGCAGCAGTAGCCAGTGTCAGCCATTTTGTGAGTCCTTCTCCACTCCCTGTGATGTGAGCATGGTTCAGGGTGGTGTTGATGGGCCAGTTGTGAGGCTGAGCAATGTCTGTGACTACCACTCCCATCATGCTATTGCCTCCACCCCCTTCCCAGCATGCCCATGCTTCCTTCCTTTTGACTCTGCTTCCCTGTGGGGTGGGCTGGCTGTGCTGACAGGATGGCTGGGAGTGTTGTCCTGGCAGTTGTTTGGCTAAGAGTCCCAAGAGTGTCCCTGTGCTTCACACAACATAACCCAGGGTGGTGGTGCTTTGTGGGATCTTGTGTTAGGATGGAGGGCATTGCATTCTACCAGGTGGGTACTGTGGAGTTTGTGTTGGGGGGGGTGTGAGGGGAGGTGCTGGTGACTATGGTCAGTGCTGCAAGTCCCCCTTCCCACCCAGCCAGCCGGATATCCCACCATGGAACGTGCTTGCATTGCAGGGAGTGTAAGTTGTCTCTCAGGATGTCAGTCAGTGGTGTCCTGCTGTTTGTTGGTGCACAGTTGGCAGCAGGGCCTTGTGCTCCCCACAGCAGTAGCCAGTGTCAGCCATTTTGTGAGTCCTTCTCCACTCCCTGTGATGTGAGCATGGTTCAGGGTGGTGTTGATGGGCCAGTTGTGAGGCTGAGCAATGTCTGTGACTACCACTCCCATCATGCTATTGCCTCCACCCCCCTTCCCAGCATGCCCATGCTTCCTTCCTTTTGACTCTGCTTCCCTGTGGGGTGGGCTGGCTGTGCTGACAGGATGGCTGGGAGTGTTGTCCTGGCAGTTGTTTGGCTAAGAGTCCCAAGAGTGTCCCTGTGCTTCACACAACATAACCCAGGGTGGTGGTGCTTTGTGGGATCTTGTGTTAGGATGGAGGGCATTGCATTCTACCAGGTGGGTACTGTGGAGTTTGTGTTGGGGGGGGGGTGTGAGGGGAGGTGCTGGTGACTATGGTCAGTGCTGCAAGTCCCCCTTCCCACCCAGCCAGCCGGATATCCCACCATGGAACGTGCTTGCATTGCAGGGAGTGTAAGTTGTCTCTCAGGATGTCAGTCAGTGGTGTCCTGCTGTTTGTTGGTGCACAGTTGGCAGCAGGGCCTTGTGCTCCCCACAGCAGTAGCCAGTGTCAGCCATCTTGTGAGTCCTTCTCCACTCCCTGTGATGTGAGCATGGTTCAGGGTGGTGTTGATGGGCCAGTTGTGAGGCTGAGCAATGTCTGTGACTACGACTCCCATCATGCTATTGCCTCCACCCCCCTTCCCAGCATGCCCATGCTTCCTTCCTTTTGACTCTGCTTCCCTGTGGGGTGGGCTGGCTGTGCTGACAGGATGGCTGGGAGTGTTGTCCTGGCAGTTGTTTGGCTAAGAGTCCCAAGAGTGTCCCTGTGCTTCACACAACATAACCCAGGGTGGTGGTGCTTTGTGGGATCTTGTGTTAGGATGGAGGGCATTGCATTCTACCAGGTGGGTACTGTGGAGTTTGTGTTGGGGGGGTGTGAGGGGAGGTGCTGGTGACTATGGTCAGTGCTGCAAGTCTCCCTTCCCACCCAGCCAGCCAGCCAGATATCCCACCATGGAACGTGCTTGCATTGCAGGGAGTGTAAGTTGTCTCTCAGGATGTCAGTCAGTGGTGTCCTGCTGTTTGTTGGTGCACAGTTGGCAGCAGGGCCTTGTGCTCCCCACAGCAGTAGCCAGTGTCAGCCATCTTGTGAGTCCTTCTCCACTCCCTGTGATGTGAGCATGGTTCAGGGTGGTGTTGATGGGACAGTTGTGGGGGGGGCAATATGTGTGACTGCGACTCCCATGATGCTATTGGCTACACTGACTTGGCCAGCATACACAGAATTCCTTCCTTTGAGTGGTCTTCACTGTGTGTTGGTGTTGTTGTGGTGGCTACATGTGTGGATGTGTGTGTTAGTTCTATTTGTGCCACTGCCTAGCTGTAGTTGTGGTTGTGTTTGTACATGTGTTGGCACAGTTGGATGTGACTTTTTTGATGGCATGTGTTGTGTTTATCTGACTGACATACACATTTTGGGATGATTCTGTTCTAGTTGCTGTGTAATTGCTATGAGTGCATGGTTTGACTCTCCCCTTGACAGTGATGTGTGTGTTTTGTGGCAGTTTATTGTGTACATTTGTTGTGTACTCACCAGGCTCTGGGATGTCCTCTAGTCCATATACGCTCACTGGCGGAAGGATGGCCCGCACCTTCTCCTCCCAGGGCCTGAGGTATACTGGCTTGGCAGGAGGGCCACTGCCGGTGTATTGGCTCAGGTGGTAGTCTTTCTTGAGCAGCTCCCGGACCCTCCTGCGCACGTCATACCACCTGTTCTGGATGTCCGTCTTTGTGCGCCGACATGGTGATTGGGCGTTCACCCTGTTGATGATCCTCTCCCACATCTTGGTTTTCTGCGACATGGGGGTCTGTTGGACCAATGTGCCAAACAGCTGTGGCTCCACCCTGAGGATCTCGTCTACCAGGACTTCCAATTCACAATCTAGAAACTTGGGATTCTTCTTGGGGGGCATGGTGATGGTTGGTGATGGTGGGTGATGTGTGTGTTGGTGTGCAGGTGAGGGTGTGTGGGTGTGTGTTGTGCTGGGTGTATGTGAGGTAGGTATTTGTTGGTGTGCTGCTGGTGTGTGGCTTGTGTGAGGGATGAGCTGTGGGTGTGTGGTTGCTTTCTCTTGGGTGCTGGCAGTGGAATGGCATTTGCAAAGGCTCATGGTAGTGATTTGTGTCCTTTATATAGGTGGAGTTGTTGGTGTGTCTTTGTTCTCTGTCCCCACCCCCCCAGTATTTATTGGCTTGGTAATTGCTTGTTTGGCCTTTTTTTGGTTGATTTTTCCTTTGTGCTGTTTGTGTATGTTGGAAACGTTCTTGTGACCGAGTCGGACCCTGCATTGGTCTCGTACGGTGTTTTCCGTTTCGTTCACGCTGTGTTTGTGCAGTTTTGTATGCTGCGTACGCGTCGGTCGCGGTGTATTGTGTTGCTTCGGCTCGGTTTTGTATGCGTGTCGGTCGTACGGCTTGTCCTCCGTCCGACTCGGTCGTGTTTTCGCGCCTTGCATCGTACTTTGCAGGTTGGAGTTGGCGGGTACGATTCGGTCGGATTTGTTCCGGGTGCGTGTCGGTCGGTTGGATTCGCGTGTTTTTCCGGCCGGATTGCTATTTTCCGAGCGGCTCGGTCGGTCGGCTTGGTTTCCTGACGTGTCGGTCGGATTTATCGCGGCTTGCATCGTACTTGGCGTGTCGGGCGCCACTGGTACGTGTCGGTCGGTATTTTTTCCGGATCCGAGTCGGTCGGTGCTTTTTCCGGCCCGAATCGGAATCGACCCCTTAGTGTCATATTTCTCGTTTCTGCATAGATTACACTAATAAATACAAACCAAGAAATAAAGATCAAATCCACTCTACTTTATCTTCTCCTCGTTTATAGAATGTGTACATCAACTTAATTTAATCTGATGGTGATTTTCCAGTAATCACATCAGTCCATTAGCGCAGGTAGACTCAGTGTTAGCGTACATTATTTGATTATAGAGACTCCAGATTTTAATGATTCCTTTTCCCAAACATCAACCCACAGGTATTATACATAGAGAGCTCAACGGGTTATATCATTGAACTTATATAACATCAGTAAAAATTGCATTCAATTTACAAAATCAATTCTCAACAAATGAGAGGAGGAACTTATAGAACATCAGTAAAAATTGAATACAATTTACAAAATCAATTCTCAACAAATGAGAGGAGAAACTTATGGAACATCAGTAAAAATTGCATGCAATTTACAAAATCAATTCTCTACAAATTAGAGGAGGAACTTAGTTCTATAAATTCCTCTTCTCATTTGCTTCTCATAATTAAAACAAATTAGAGACAGTGCAGAGGACAATACCAAAACTGTGCTAGGTTTGAACCCCATTTCCTGTGAGGAAAGCCCTGATGATCTAAACTTTGGGATGAGAAGTGATTTAATCAGTTACAAAGCAGATATATTTACATTTTTAACAACTAGATGAGGGACAAAAGGGCTTCCATTTGACATTCGAAAATATGTTTTGACAGAAAGACAATGAAATACCTTCCATAGTAGTCTTATACGTAAAAGGCAGCACATGCGAGTAAGGCAGTGTTAATGTATCTTAGCCACCCCACCAACACTTTACTTTTATATGTCTATGTAATCATAGAACATAAAACTCTAAAACGGTCTGTCAATGGTAGTGATCAACATCGGAATTAATGACACTGATCACTGAAATCACACAGATACCTTAAATATGTGTTACCCAAATAACTTGTCTTAGAAGATCTAAATGTTATTTCACCAACACTGACTTTAATGTAGATATAATATCATACATTTATTCCTGTGGTGCTGGAACTATTTTCAGACTGGGGGTGCTGCAATCAGTGTTACATTACCCACATCATAGGGATTGTGAAAAATCTAAACACACAAAACAAGTATACCAAATGAGCCACTATTTCAGCAGTAGAGTGATAATAGTTTGGTTTGTAGCTGATGATACATTTTGGAGCACACTGTCACAAGTATATTACTAAAGTGTGGTGTGTGAGTGCACTGTCATTTACAGACAGCACATTATCATTGAAATGACCACTAAATTTGCACAGTCATTGCACAAAACTATATAGCGAACAAACAACAATGTGTAGAAATTGAGTTTCAGTAAATAATAATAATTTGCACATCACCAAGTAAAGTGTCTTGATTTGCTTTGTTCCTATTAAAATGTCTGTTTATATCTCACTTCTAAATTACAAAACAGAGTGTTTCCTTTGTGGTTTCTTATCTGCTGGTATATTTTGAAATGTGTGTACAGTTCATTTACAGGTAATTACATTTTGTTAGAAAATATATTATCTCACAGCCTTCCTTTCACACTCCCTGCACTCCATAAAGATTGTCAGGTTGTTCACTTTTAAAAATCTTCTCACTTTGTGGCCAGAGAATGAAAAATCCACACCAGCCGGTGTTGCAGGAGAAAACAGCAATTTGACAGATGACAGAGTCTGACAATTGACCTCTGTCTTTGAACACCGCAAATGAGAAAAGTTAAAAACAAAAATAAAGGCATCTTTATTGCTCATTCACCTTCTAAACTCCAGCATGCTTGTTTCTGGGGGTGCTGCAGCAACACTAGCACCCCTACTTCATTCATGTGTAGACTGGGGATCCTCCTTTTTGGTTTTGTCACTTTCTCCTCTCACCCCTCATTGTGCCCACCTGGAACCCAAAGCACAGTTCAAGCAGTCTTCTCTTGCGCCTCTCTTATGATGAAAGTTCTCCTTGCCAATCTGTTGACTTTCCCCGATGGAAAGATCAATCCCACCTGCAAGTGACTTTAAAAACCTCCTTATGATTACTTTCTGCAAACCTCAAACAATGTTCTTTTTCCCATAAATAACCAAACGTTTATTTATTTATTTATTTATTTATTTGCTTATATAGCGCTTGAATCGACCCCCGAAGGGGTATCTCTGCGCTTAGGACGGACCTTGAGAGTGTAATGCAGCAACATCAGAATCAAGCGCGGAAAAGAGCGGTCTTGAGCAGCTTCCTGAATTGTAGGTGATCAATGCATTGTCTCAAAAGTATGGGAAGCTCGTTCCAATATCGAGGGCCAAGGTGGGAGAGGGCTCTTCCTCCCAATCTAGCCTTTCTTACTCGAGGCACCACAAGAAGATGTTTGGCACCCGAGCGAAGAGATCTGGAAGGTACATAAGGCGTGAACTTCTCCGAAAGGTAGGTGGGACCTAAATTAAACAGTGACTTGTGGATAATGCAGCAGATTTTAAATCTTACCCGTTGGCGGATAGGAAGCCAATGCAGCTGCATAAGAAGAGGGCGAGAAGGAGTCCTAGGAGGAGCATTGAGAACCAATCGCGCCGCCGTATTCTGGACCACCTGCAGTCTGCTGAGCGGGGCATCATTGGTGGAGATCAGCAGGCCGTTACAGTAGTCCAGGCGGCTTAGTACAAGTGCCTGGACTAAAGTTTTCCGGGTAGAGTCAGGGAGCAAAGGGAAAACTCGACGGAGCAGGCCTATAGTGTGGAAACAGGAACCTGCTGTCTGAGCAGCATGCTCCTTCAGAGTGAGGGCTTGATCCAAACGGATACCTAGGTTTTTTACAGTCAGCTTGGGAGCCGGGTGAGGGCCCAGATCTATCGGCCACCATTCTGGCGTCCATAAGGAAGGGGCTTCTCCGAAGAGCATAATCTCTGTTTTTCCCACATTGCACTGGAGGAAATTGCTCTTCATCCAGTGGGAAATAGGTCTCATACCATTAGAGAAGGCCAACTGCACAGAAGAAGTAAATTTATCGAAAGGAAAGAGCAACTGAGTGTCGTCGGCATATGATATGGGGGTGAACCCATATGACCTCAGAAGATTGGCCAAGGGAGCGATATAGATGTTAAACAGTGTAGGGCTCAAACATGAGCCCTGAGGGACTCCCTTGGACAATTCTGTTGGAGCCGAACGATACGGGCCTAAGTTGACAATCTGGGAGCGAGCTGATAGAAAGCTCGTCATCCACTGTAAGGCCGATTTCCTTAGTCCGATATCCTTTAGTCTTCTGAGCAATATAGGATGTGATACTGTGTTGAACGCGGCACATAGGTCCAACAGCACCAAAATCATGGAATGGCCCTTATCTAGGGTCATCCTGATGTTATCCGTGACCGCTAGTAGTGCTGATTCGGTGCTGTATTTGGGCCTAAAGCCGGACTGGGAGGGATCTAAACAGCCCGTAAGTTCGACATGATTGGAGAGATGAGTATTGACATGTTTCTCCATTAATTTGCTCAGAAACGGAAGGAGCGAAATAGGGCAGAGGTTGGAACCTATTTTCAGATAAGAACAATTCCTACTAAAGAATAGGAACTCTGAGAATCAAATTGATGCCTTCCCATCTGAACAACTCCATTCTTCAACAGACAAGTAATACTACCTTCATTCCTATATATGCACTGAAATGAACTATTCATGAATGATCATTATCAGACATTGCAACTTATTCTAAACACATGTGATGCCCAAAGGGTATAATATTTACTTGCATCATGAACTTTTGAATAGGTAGTGTTCACGTCAGCAGTTACCCCACTTTCAACCACATATTTATGATGCTAACTATTCAAGCTTCATATCCTGAAAGGAGAAGGTCTAAAATGTGCAAGGCAAGGTGTCCAGCAGTTGACTACCTAGTGCCGAAGGGAATTATGAAGGCTCCAGTCACTTAGACATTTACAGAAGTTGCTATCAGATATTAGAATGTCAGCAGGATCTTTATTGAGTGATGCACACAGGCTAAGAAAATTCTGTTGATTTAGAAAGAGTTCAATTTTACAAAGGACCTGATTACCCTAATTGCAGGCAATGCATCACCCTAAGAAAAAAAGACGTTGGTGATAAAGAAGTAGTGTTAGGATAGTAAAATGGTGTATAATGTATTAAATAGCAACATGACAGTGGTTTACCAGTTCAAGTAAAACACTGTCACATTGGCTCAGTGCCATATTACAGAGATTATGACAGCTCTTTTGTGGTTGGCACAACTTCTGCATTAAAAGTTTTCATAGTGTTGCAGCCTTTCAAGAAGTTGTTGGCTGACCACTACTTGTGCCTTATTTCTCATTGTGAATGTGGAATTACCTTTGAATCCCATTGTCCTTAATTGTGGCCTTTGATTAATGATTTCATTGCAAGGAATTCACTCTAAAGGAAATGTCAGCTGCACCCAATTTAATGTATAAATTACTTATGTAAGTTTTGATAACTACAGAAAGGCAGGCAGAAAACAGAAGTAAGGATCTGTCTGGCCCTTATATGCCTCCTTTTGTCAAAGGTTTACTAAACGTGCACCTCATGTGAGAACTTTAAACTTTCTTTTCCTTTACATATATTGGTAGAAAAAGCAGTTACCGCATAATAGCTAAAAGGCTGAATACAGACAATTAGGTAGAAGGTCTGCCAGAGTCACTCGAAAAATCACCACACTTGCTTCTGCTTGGTGGCATACCATTTGCAAAGTTTAAATTGTCCCCTTTTGCTTGCTGATTGCTATAGTCAGGTATATCGGAAACTGTACTAATTAGGTTAACTTTGGCCCAGATGCTATTAATTTGTTAAAGTGACAAAATAGTGAAATATTATAGCCACAGGATGAGGTGCATTATTTTATTTTTCTTGCTGCATAGTTTGTCTGTCATAAGTAGGTGATATATTACCATATAATCTTCAGAGGACAATCACTGACCAAATAAAACATACTAGATGTCCTCCTTTATCGAACGCTTCCTTCTCTATGAAACAGCTAGTCACTTAGGGTTAGAGACCTTGCTTTTTCATCCCAACAAGTTTCCTTCAGTTATCAGCACCCTTGTAAATCCATTTAAAATTTTGAACAGGTGCCAGGGAGTTCCTTTGCTAATTCGTCCTTTGCTAATTCATCTTTTAGCCTGTAATAAACAAATGACATACTAATGACACATATTCACATCAACACATCTGCTTAATATGATTTTTTTATAGGCTCTTATTCCTCCAGACCCTAGTTCCGAAGAAGACACCAACATGTCTCCTGTGGGTCGAAACACAATATATAGATTGTAATTAAGGAAGACGTTAATGAGTTTCCATAGATTCCTCAATGCATGGAAAGACTCTGAAAAGACCTATCAGATGAAAATCTTCTAACATACCAGGATCTTCATATTGGGCACTTTGAAAGCTGTATGATATATGACCTCATTGTGAACTTCATTATAGGGGTGCATAGTGTACAGGCCAATGTACACACATGTAATTATGTTTTAATTATATACATGTCAACAATGTTTTTTTAGTCTTTTATCTTTGAATCTCCTCAATTACATTTCGATTTCACATGTGCTGCCATGTGCTTTCATAATAGGTTTTCATTTAAACATTACTGAAACAATGCTGAGATCGTTATTGGCTGATCTCTGATTTTTATCCTCTAAAATAAGTATATATCGTGCAATGTACCGTGTGGTCTTCAGAATCCAAATAAAAACATTGAATAGAAGACAAATATATCACGTTGTATCCTCAGCTAATCTGTGTTTCCTCCTGATAATATTTCATGTCCCGATATATGGCACAAGTGGTCTTTTCATGTGGTATATGATATGGGGAGCACATGATAAATATGGTGGTTTCGAGTTTAAACTTGAAAGTAAAAAGCCTGAGTCTCCCTGTGACTGAGCTGTCTGCAGTGAAGCAAATGGAAATACAATACAATGGTTATCCTCAAAGTGCAGAAAACACACTACCATGCAAGGCAAGAAAGATTTACAGAAAATATGTATAAGAGTTTGAAATAATATTCCAGAAGAGAAGCAACCTTGAGCTGTTTTATTAATGAGAATTCCAGTTAAACCCCATTTTGTTCATCACAGTGTAAGGATTATTGAGATAATAGATGAGAGAGGGCAAGAAAGTGAAAGGAAAAGAAACATAATTGAACTGAGTGAGAGATACAAGAAATACAGCAAGAGTGGGAGGGAGAAAGATATAGAAAGGGGAGAGAATGATGACAACATTACTAAGGGATTGTGAACAAAGGCTTGACCAATGTTAGTCACTTACCTAAAATTAATAAAAGAAAATATTGTGGTAAAAAATTACTATTGTAAAAATATCAATAACAAAAATATCAAGATTACATGCACATTATGTAACATGCAAAATATCAACTACCAAAATATTGTGGTCCAAAATATCAGTATTGTAGTGATAAATATATGTATTTAATAGCAATTAACAATATTGAAATATTAATTAGAAGTTAATGATTTTTACAAAATATAATTTATTTAAAAATATATAACATAAAAAATTAAAATTAATGTGCCCAATTCACAAACATTTTGTAGTACATCACGGAGTACTTCTGTAGTATTACTCATGTACTACAAAATGCAATTCACAGCCCTATGGCCAGATACCATTGCCATGCCTATCTTTTCTCTGTGGAGCTCTCCACCACATGTAGGTATACATTTTAGTAGTAAATGTGGGAAGAGTAAAAGGTTGTAAAATGGGGAATAATTACTACATGGGACAGGGTTAGTGAAATTCAAAGAGGAGTTTAGAGAGCGGCATGCCAATGCAAAATACACCCACAAAAGAGCTAGAAACATACAGTTCACCAACTACACTACTATAGCTACTACAGTCCTAAAGGTGCAAAACAGGTTTGTATGTACTTGGAGTAAGTCAAGTGCCATACTTGGTCAAATATTGGTCCTGTAACACACTCCCATAGAAAACAATGGAGGTAGGATATTAAAATCACACCCCAGAGGAACTATATAAATATTGATCAATCTAAATGAATTAAAAATACATTAAACCTTTTTAACAATTAAATATACACCTTTAACTAAGTTGACTAAATATTAAATAAAAATAAAAACAAGGGGGCCGATTCACAGAACTAATCTGAAACAAAATCCTAAACTTACTACTTTTGGTATTCACAGAAGGCTTTTAGTAGTAGTAATGTTAGGATTCCTAACTTTACTACTACTAAACTGAGACAAAATCCTAACTTTACAACTTTCGGTATTCACAAAAGAGATTTAGTAGTAGTAAAGTTAAGATTCTTAACTTTAATACTACTAAATGCCTTTTGTGAATACCGAAAGTCATAAAGTTAGGATTTTGTCTCAGTTTAGTAGTAGTAAAGTTAGGAATCCTAACTTTACTACTACTAAATGCCTTCTGTGAATACCAAAAGTAGTAAGTTTAGGATTTTGTCTCAGATTACTTTTGTGAATCGGGCCCAAGGGTAGTAAGGCTGAGTCATTGTCATAGTATTGCTTTACATTCATACATTCTGTTGTAGGAGGCACAATCCCCTCATTTGAGGGGTGGGTATATGTAAGTCTAAGGGTAGGTGTAAATCTCTACCAGGAAATGGTGACCAGCAAAAACAGTGCGTGTTACACCGAGGGCCTAACTATGATGTCAGTGGTAGTTGCCTCCGACTGACACCATTTCAGGGAAGGAGCCACCCGACCATAGGTCAGCAGTTCTGACAACCCCATTAGGATGCGACGCACATGGTGCGGTCGCAAACTTCAATTTTTCAATGGGAGCTTGTGCGGTGGGCTGAAAACGACCGCAGCACAAACTCCCATTGAAAAATGGAAGTTTGTAAACATCCCTGCACCGTGTGGCAGGCACAGTGAGGTGCCTGCCATACGGTGCAGGGATGTTTAGGGGGGCACCATAGGTGTCCCCCAGGCCCAAATGCGGAGGGCCAGGGGGAAGAGGGCCCTGCTATGGACCCACAAAGCCAGTTTCTGACAGCCAATCCACGTCGAAAAGGCCAACATGGATTGGCTGTTGGAAACCGACATCATAATCCCGACAGCGGAAATGCTGTCCTTAAGGGATTATGGTGCAATTCCGACTGACCGAAACCGAGTCAGAGTTCCCTGCCAGTTTAAACTCTGAACGCTGTCATCCTAATGTGGCGGTCGGAGTTTAAACATACAATGTTGGGCAGAAAGCCTCCGACCAGCGGACGGAGGCTTTCTGACTGACATTGTAATTAGTCCCTAAGTGGTAGGATAAAATATACAGGTGAGTAAATATACATGGTTATATTTATATTTGTGAATTGAGCTAAAATTATTACCTTTAAAAAATAACAAAAAACGCACATAGCTTTAAAGTAATTTTAAGGGTTAATAAAAATATATAGATTAAAGTATATGTCACAATACATGTATTATATAAATAAAAATAATTCTGAAATAAAAAATATAATAATAATTTATAGTATATAATAAAACACAATGGGTCCTATTCACAAAGGTAAATGTGAATGTGTAAATTTATTCATGTGTATATTTACTACAACCCCTAGTTAAATCTCTAACTTTTTTTCATTTTTCATAATTTTCAAGTGCAGATGAGTTACACTTAGGCATTGATTTAATGGTCTCCACCCGCTCAATTCAGGCCATGTATCCTCTTACAATAGAGTTCACAAGTGTAAAGTTACTATGAATATGGTAGAGCTCTCCCTATGGGAAAAATATGAGTTTAATAAACTTTAAAAAAATTATTAAAAACATGTTATAAATGTAAACTAATTTTAAATATTTATGATTAGCCTAGAACAAATAAATAAAAAAGCAACAGCACAAAATCAACTTTAATGTGTATTAGACAATTAATACATTTAAATATATGACTGCAATTTATGAACAATAATTTAATAAAATAATATGAATAAAAAAATTACACCTTCACTAACATGTCTATTTTTATTTAATATTTTTAAAGTTTGTTAAAAATATGTGTTTAAATAAATGAAATTATTCAATTTAATTATTTTAAATAAAAGTTTAAAAGGTTAATTGTATTTTTATTTTTTAAACATATTTCTTACCAGTAAAAATGTAATATATAATTTAAATGTTGAAATATTTACATTTAGTTAACATTGGTTCTTACAGTGTGTCGTATTTCCCTGCTCATTTTCTTTCTATGGAAATTTGTTGCAGTACCAGTGATTGCCCATATATGGTGCTTGACTTATGCCAAGGCTAGGCTGGAATAAATTTAAGCCTATTTTGCCAACTTCTGAAGTGTAATAACTTCGGAAGTGTAGTTTTTGAATAGCAATGGTCTTACTCATTTGTGGGTTTCTGTTTGTATTATCTTGCCCCTCCATAAATCCTCTGTAAATTTTCCTAAACTCCTCCATCTTAGGGCCCGATTCCGATGTCGTTCGGAAGGCCTCTGAATCGGATTTGGCTTTCCTGGATCCGACTCGTAGCCCTTGTTTCCGACCGAATCGTACACAGGTCCGAACGACCAAGTACGATGCAAAGATCGTGTACGCGTCGACCGAATCGTTTCCGGGACCCGAACCTGTCCGTACTGCTCGTTCGTAGCCGAATCGGGCCGTGCAATGGAGCTGAATTCCGACTGAGCGAGTACGATGCACGATTCGGACAGCCGCTTCGCCTCGGTCTCAGCGAGACGAAAAGGTTGTCAGAATCGGATTTCGGGGGGCCGTAGCAGGCCCCCCTTCACCCGGGGCCCTCCGAATCTGTCACCGGGGTGTGCCCATGGGTTCCCCCGACCCAGGCATGCAGAGTGTGGTGGGCACCATGGGGTGCCCACCACAGGGTGTATGCTTTTCCCCACCCACCCCTTTTTGCTATGGGAGCCTGTGTCTGCGTCTGTACACAGGCTCCCATAGAGTTTAATGGGAGTCCGCACGAACCGAGTCAGTAAGCATACAGCTGCATCGTACTCGCTCGTTCGGACTCCCGGAGCACGTTTCACTCGGAAAGCCCTCCGGATCCGAGTCGTACGGAGGGCTTTCTTAGCAAGATCAGAATCGGACCCTTAGTAGTAGTTTTCCAGCTACCCCCCTTGTCCCTCCCACATTTACTGCTAAAACGAATGCCTACACGTGCAGAGATCTTTTGCATTGTTAGATTTTTAGAACTGAGCATCAAAAGAAAAGAAGGCATAATTATGCTCCCTGTATTACACTCCTTATTTTTGTTTAGAGTGCAGGAATCATCACCAGGATCATTTTTGTCACTATAAAGGAAGTTGCTACTTTTATATCACTGTTTATTAAAAGTTGCATGGTTTTTTATTGTACTATATTTATTGTATATGTAATATGTAAAGTACTCTGATGTTGGCATTGCCTTGGTTCACGCTACAGAGAACCACAAAAATGAGAATAAGTAATGTGGTAGCTCGGTACATATCAAGTGAATGCTTGGACCTTAGCCAAGACACCTATTAAGCCTGGAAGTCAATGTGGAAATCCACAATTGAGAACTGGTTAACTGATCTGGCATTGTTGTGCCAGAATGAGAGAATTTAAAATTCACTGGAGGAATCTTTACATCTTTAAGAGAGTAAGTGGTCTGCTTTTAATGACAATTGGAATCAAGGTGTCTTTACCTTGTGGTTTGTATTCATCATTGGTTATCTGTTTTGTGCTATTTCACCCATGACTGTACTTTTCCCATTGGAGAAGGGTTAGGAATGATTTACATATGGCTGGGTCTAAACTGAGGTGGTATTGTGTGCACAATAATAATGGACTGTAATGCAGCCCAAGTAGTTACTAGTGGCTGGGATTAATTCAAGAATTCCATCCATCATTTTTTCTATACTTCAGTTTGTCACCTTAAGTGAGACGGGAAATCCCAGACGTGGGTTTCGTGCACACTGTGTCACTAGAACCAAGCTATACCTGGCTGATGAACCCTAATCAAGGTAAATCTGGTCAAACGTTGTTTGTGTTCCAGTTCAGGGAGGACCTGGCTGGGCAGTTTGGATTGGACTGTTCCCATTGGAGTAGGCTCAAGGACACTTTGCATATGACTGGGTCTAAACTGAGGTGGCATGGTGTGTGAAATAATGATGGACTGGGGTGAGGCCCAAGGAATTTCCAATGGTTGAGATTAATTCAAACATTGCATCAATTGCTTTTTGTGTACTTCAGTGTGTCGCCCTAAGTGGGACCGGTATGCCCAGACTTGGGTCCCATGCACACTATGGTACTGCAGCCAAGCTATATCTGGCTGATGAGCCCTAATCAGGGTGAACTGGTCCTAGGTTGCTTCTGTTCCTGTTCAAGGAGTACCTGGCCTGGCAGTCTGAGCTGACCTGTTTCCACTGGAGCAGGATCAAGACTAATTTGCATATGGCTGGGTCTAAACTGAGGTGACATGGTGTATAAAATAACGATGGACTGGGATGAAGCCCGAGTGATTACCAGTAGCTGAGATTAATTCAAGCATTCCATCCATCACTTTTTGTATGCTGCAGTCTTCCCCTGTAGGGTGTGCTTCTTTTAATAAAATAACAAAAAGTCTATTTCGTATCACTATTAAAAAGGGAGATAGTCGTCTGTCTTTACCTGTAGTGTGTGTCTTTTGCAAAAACAAAATACTACATAGCATAATTAAGCAGAGGGATAGTTGTTGGGGGTATGATAGCAAAGTTTATGCAAGGACAGGCTCCACAGCTACCAAAAATTGAAGATAAGGTAGGTCACTATTGAGAGGAGAAGGCTTGTTTTTTAAGACTGTAGTTTTGCTTTGAAAAGTAATTAAAGTGAAACATGTAATTATGATCCTAAATTACACATGCTGATTCAGAGAGGTAGCATATGTTGATTTTTATCATCGTAACTTCCATTTTTAATGGCAAAAAATCACTCATAATGATTGATTTCCAATCCTCCTACATTTAGGGCTGAGGGACTAGGGTGGCCAATTAAATGACGTATCTTTGTAAGTGTACACAAACATATTAATAGAGATTTCCATCCAATTTTCATACCAAAACTACTTCAAAGTAGGTTTTATTAAGGGTTCCAATGTGGTGCTAACATTCTGCAGCACTTCTGTTTTCAGAGGGTGTAAGGAAGCTGTATGGCCACAGGGAAAACATATTCAATATGGAATAAAAAATAAAAAGTAGTTCCTTATACAAATGCACGTTCACACCATATCTGCTCATGCAAATGTTCATATAGTGGAAAGTCTGCATGACTAAGAAAAAATACAAAGAGTAATCCTGGAAAACATATTTTTTAGATTTTCAAGACTATATGGAATGCTTGGAAAATGTACTGTTAAGTTTTCTGATTCATCCAAAAAGGGTTTTCTGAATCTGGGCCAGAGTATTTGGAAAAAACAGTGAAAAAGATTTCAACCAATATAATTTCCCTTCTTGTTGCTGTGCAAAATCATTAAACTATTTGCCTTCTCCACTTCCCTATATGTAACATTGTCACTACATGAAAAGTATAAGTGGCTTTATTGTCTAGGCATTTTCAACAATGCTCAGCGTGTAATAACTTTATGCTTTTGATTTTGGCTGCTGTGAGATGACACCTGAAACAAATGTTTGGGTGCAGTATCCCTGAACTATAACATGCAAACTCTACTGGGACCATCACGGACCATCCTTCTTTCGAATGTTTTGGAGTCCTTATGGCAACAGTTAACACTTTTTCAAAGTTGTCCCATTTTCTCCACTGAATAAGCTAACTAGAACTGAAGATTTGGCCCAGTGTTTTCTGACAGTGTTTTGTGTTTATGAACTACCACATACAATGTTAGCTGAAAGAGGAACTAAATATCTTTCTCACTTGGAAGGCTCGCTATAATACTCAGCAATTAAGCAAGTTCTCTCTTCTGATTATCGCCTGCAGTCCAATGGACAAAAAGAACAAACTAAACAAAGTCTGGAATAATATCTTCCAAGTTATTGTAGTGCCATATGGAATGACTGGGTGCCCTATTTCCCAAAAGCTGAATTTTCTTTCAGCAAGACGACTGATAGCACCACTGAGGTTTTGACATTTTTCTTCGTACAAGAGTCTTTCCTTCTCAAACCCTGCATTGGTATTTGATCCCAGCAGCTACGGATTAAATAAATTATCTACAGAAATTAGAACAACTGTAATCAGAAAGCCTATTACAATTATTATAATAAATAATTAAAGTAATTATAATTAATGTTATTATAAAGCCAATAAGAAAGAAAGTGCAGATAAGTCAAGGCCATCTTCTTCTTCTTTTACTCATGGTGTTATGGTCTGGATGTCTTCTTGATTTCTTCCTGTGCATAAATTACCATTCAAGTCAAATTTCAACCAAAATATTGTGGTCCATTTGTTATCACTCATCTTGTTAATCCTTTAGTCTTTCATCTGAATTTGCCTTGCACTCGGAAAGTTCATCCTAGTTGTCCATGCTTCACAATTCAAACCATATTTCTGATCCTTATCATCGTTGACCCAATGAACCCCCACCTATTATAGTGGATGTCTAAGCAGAGCATGAGGTGGGAGAAATCTGTATTTCTCATATCCTTTGAGAATATCTCTAGGTTTTGATACATTGGAGAAATTATCCATCCAGTGAACATTCTTGGGAAGATGCTTCTACAGTCCATGTCTCCTTCTTAGTTTGTCCATTTCATTCAGCACCAGCCCGAGGTTTCTAAAGGGTGGCATATTTTTTCAGAATGAGGCTCACCGGAAGGAATGGCATGTTTGCTTGACCTCGTGCCTTTCAAGAGGAATGCACTGCATCTTTGATTCAAGTGATCAGCATGGAGTGAGGAGTTTTCTTCCACACCTCCTAGCCAGCATCAGCCTCTCTGCAATTTCTACCACTTGGGAGTGAGTTCAGCTTGCAATGCAGAGTTCTTGGTGGTAAAGACAGCTGGCAGGATGTGGACATACAAAAGATGTCAAACCAGGGGTTCTCCTTCTTTCATCTGCCATTTCCTGGATGAGTGGTTGTGATCTGCCTTGTATCAATTTCTAGCCCTAATGGTCGCCTCTCTACAGTTTGATCCTTCAAGTTCCCAAACCAAGATGGTATTAGACCTTTTCCTGTGAGGCCATTTTCTGCTTAGGATATATAAGAAAGTATTTGCAAAAGTAGGATACATCACATTTAGGACTCCTGATTTTATGGTATCTATTTCTTTAACATTTCCACCTGCAGTTATCCATACTTATTTTTTGGCCACGTTATTGGTATTTATCCATATTTGTTTTGTGAATAAATGAAGTTGCAAAATTGCATATTTCCACATTTTATTTTACTGATAAACATGCACTCATACTTTGATGCCTATCATCTTTTAGCAAATTAAGCAGCCAAATATAATAAAACATTACACCCAGAGGGAAATAATAGCATTATACTACAACTATATGATGGCATACACCTGTATTAAAAGAATTCTGGTCCTGTCTTTTTAACTTCCTATGCTGTCTATTTGCTTAGTTGTTGACCTGGAATTTATTAAAGACAGCACAGAGAGTCACTCACACAAGCCCAATTTTCTGTATTGTTCTGCTTTTACAAATTCTCTATTTTATTTTTTCTTATTTTTCCACATTGTTTTCTGTATTTATCTGTAAAAATCTGTAAAAACAGAAGACTGGGAGCCTTAATCGCAATGAATTTTGTTCCCCCATTTTTCGTTAAATTCATCACCCCTTTCAAATACCTTATTTTCTTGAATTGTTGCTCTCTTTTTCTTCATCAGGATTCCCTGTGGATTCTTTTTTTTTTGGAAGAGCTTATAGTGGGCTTTTGTCTTAGCCCTGATTCAGGTTGGTTTTGGTGCCTTTTCTTTCAACCTCTGAATTAGCTATTGATTACAATCAAGTATTACCAATATCGGCAAGAAGATTTTTTTCTGCCTTATTGAGACCCTCTTAAGAAGACAGGTGACACCTTTAATGTATATTGTAAGTGCAGGGTGGTACCCTAGCTGCTGGAAGGAGTATAGATTTCCTTGGGCAATTAAGAAGGGATACAGAAGAGAACTACAGAGACCTTTAATTCACCCAGTCCTTAACAGCCATGTTCCTCATTTAATTTAAAGCAGTCTTTCATTAAAGGACCAAACCATTTAATTTTGTGAAAATTTTGTTACTCATCAATAATTCCATAAATTAGAGGCTTCTTTTATATTTGAGGCTTCTGGCCCTAAGTATTCTATTCTCTACCAGAACGTGGGTGTGTTTTAATAAAAATGCATGTGATGACAGACTTCTCCAAAGAGGCAGAAAGGGTGAGAGCAGTTAGAAAATAGTTTATAACTGAGCATACAATGAGAGAGAACATATAGATAAAAGATGTAACCGTACAAAGAAAGAAGCCAGTCATAGGCAATAAAGTGATGTGAAGAAGACAATGCTTCATTCAGTGGTCACTTAAGAGTCAATGACAAATCTTTCCTTATCAACACTGCCGTATAGTGCAAAAACAAGCCATCTTAACACAGACTTTGTGAAAGAATCTGCGCTCAGTTAAAACAGTAGGAATTAACTGGTTAATTGTCACATATAAATTTGAACAGGGTGATATGCAGCAGTCACAATTATTCTGCAATAGAGAATCTTTGTAGCATTACTAAGAAATGGTCTCTAGATGATTTGAATTGTTGTTTGTTCCCAGTTTAATTGCCTTCATTTTCTAGACACCCTAGAAAAGCCCAATTTGGAACAACAGGAAAGGTTTGAGGAAGAGCCTATCTTGGAAAGTACTGGGATTGGATTAGGACCTTAAATTCAGGTGGGTCATTACCCTAACATTAACCCTTTCTTGCATTTGTACTTTAGGTAAAGCGTTATCACATTCCTTTGGTTCTCATCTATAATCAATCAATCAGGGAATTGTAAAGCGCGCTACTCACCCGTGAGGGTCTCAAGGCGCTGGGGGGGGGGGGTAAGCAGCTCTGTTCAGTCGAAGAGCCTGGTCTTGAGTGTCTTCCTGAAGATGTTCAGAGAGGGGGCACGTCTGATGTTGACCGGGAGCTCGTTCCAGGTCTTGGCCGCGATGTAGGAGAAGGCCCTTCCGCCCATTCTGGCTCTGCAGATGCACAAGGTTTCGGCGAGGTCAGCGGATCTGAGGTTTCTCTTGGGTATGTGGAAGGAGATTCTGTCATTGAGGTATCGGGGTCCGGTGTTGTGGAAGCATTTGAAGGCGTGGGTGAGTATCTTGAAGGTTACTCTCTTCTTGACGAGGAGCCAGTGGAGGTCTCGCAGGTGTTGGGTGATGTGTTCTTGACGAGGGATGCCGAGGAAGAGTCTGGCTGCGGTTTTCTGTATGGTCTGGAGTTTGCGGAGCAGAGACATGTTGATTCTAGTGTAGGAGGCGTTTCCGTAGTCCAGTCTGCTGGTTATGAGTGCGTGGGTGACAGCTTTTCTTGATACAGGGGGATCCATTTGAAGGTCTTGCGAAGGATGTTGAAGCAGGTGGATGCGATTGCGTTGACCTGTTGGGTCATGGAGAGGGAGGAGTCGAGTACGATGCCGAGGTTCCAGGTGTGGTCAGTGGGGGTGGGCAGGCTGCCGAGGGCGGTGGGCCACCAGGTGCTGTTCCATGTGGTGGGGGAGGGTCTGAGGACAAGGACCTCTGTTTTCTCCGAGTTGAGCTTCAGGCAGCTCCTACTTATCCAGGATACGACGTCCTTCATTCCTTCCTGAAAGCTGAGTCTAGTGGTTACGGGGTCCTTGGTGAGGGAGAGGATGAGCTGGGTGTCGTTGGCGTAGGAGACTATGTTGAGTCCGTGCTTTCTGACGATGGCGGCGAGGGGGGCCATATAGATGTTGAAGAGCGTAGGACTGAGTGATGATCCTTGGGGCACTCCGCTGTTGATCTCTGTGGGTTTGGAGAGGAAGGGTGACAGTCTGATTCTTTGGGTCCTGCTGGTGAGGAAGGAGCAGAGCCATTCGAGGGCGGTTCACCATATGCCGGCGTCGTGGAGTCTGGCGGCGAGTGTGCGGTGGGAGATAGGGTCGAAGGCTGTCGAGAGGTCGAGTAGGATCAGGGCCACGGTGTGGCCTTGGTCGAAGAGGGTGCGGATGTCACCTGTGGCGGCGAGTAGGGCGGTCTCGGTGCTGTGGTTGCTGCGGAATCCGGATTGGGAGGGGCAGAGGATGGAGTTCTCTTCAATGAATTTCGTTAGCTGGGCGTTGACAGTCTTCTCGGTGACTTTGGCTGCGAAGGGAAAGAGGGAGATGGGCCAATAGTTCTTGAGGTCTGAAGGGTCTGCCGAGGCCTTCTTGAGCAGGGGCTTGACTTCTGCGCGTTCCCAGTCATCGAGGAAGGTGCCGGTTTCGAAAGTGGTGTTGATGGTGTGTCGTAGTTCCGGTGCGATGGCGGAGGCGGCTCTGTGGAAGATGTGCGGAGGGCAGGGGTCAGTGGGTGCTCCCGAGTGGATGCCTTTCATGGTCGATTCGGTGTCTTCGGTGGCGGCTGGGGTCCAGGTGGAGATGGTGGGTTGGCTGGCGTTGTTGGAGGGGGAGTGGTGTTGGAGCCCAGAGTTCGTTAGTTGAAGTTGTCGTAGAGGGACTTAATTTTCAGATGGAAGTAGGAGCTGAGCTTGTTGCAGAGGTCCTGGGAAGGGGTGATGTCTGTGACCTCGCTGGGGGGTTTGGTGAATTCTTGGATGATGCTGAAGAGTTCCTTCAAGTTGCCGGCGTTGGCGGAGATCTTGTCCTGGATGAAGGTTTGTTTGGTTGATCTGATGAGATGGTGGTGTTCTGTCATGGCGTTCTTGTATGTGGTGGGGTCTTCTGGCGTTTTGCTGTTTCGCCAATTCTTCTCGAGACATCTGCAGGTGCGCATGGATTCTTGGAGATCGGCGGTGAACCAGGTGGGCTTCCTGGGGCGTTGTCTGTCGGGGTTGTGGAGGGGTGCGAGTTCATCTGCGCAGTTGCAGATCGATCTGTGTAGTTCTTTGGCTGCGAGGTTGGCTTCGGTGGAAGTGGAGGGGGCATCGCGGTTGGGGGTGGAGTTGAGGTGCTCCTCGGTGACCTTGCTCCAGTTCTTTCCCAGTGGGCAGGGGTGCAGGTTTGGGGCGGTGGGTTTGTTGACGTTGAAGTGTACGCAGTGGTGGTCCGTCCAGAGGAGTTGCGTGGTGTGGCTGAAGTGGATGTTGTTACCTCCTGCAAAGATGGGGTCGAGGGTGTGTCCTGCCTTGTGGGTGGGGGTGGTGACGAGTTGTTTCAGTACTAGGTTTGCAAGGTTGTCCAGGAGGATGGAGGAGTTGGGGTCATTGAGGTTGTCGAGGTGGAAGTTGAGGTTTCCGATGAGTATGTAGTCCGTGGAGGTGATGGCGTGGGGTGCGACGAGGTCAGCGATGGTAGTGGTGAACACAGTTCGAGGTCCGGGGGGCCTATATGTGAGCATGTCGCGTAGTGTGGATCTGGGCTGGTCTGTTTCTGTAAATGGAGGTGTTCGGTGGTGGACCGAGAGTCGTTCGTAGCAGAGGTGGTGAGTCGGAGGGAGCTCTTGTGTGCGATAGTGAGTCCTCCTGGGCGTTTGGGGTGGTCTTTCCTCTGGATCTTGTATCCATCATGGATGGCGGTGGCGATGTCGGGCGGAGGAGGCGTTGGTCCAGGTTTCTGTGAAGAAGGCGACGTCTGGCGAGAGGGTGTCGAGGAGGTCCCAGATCTCTACGGCGTGTCTGTGCAGGGAGCGCACGTTGAGGAGGATGCAGTTCAGGGCTTTTGTGGTGTTGGCGTCCGACGTGGGGGGGGTGCCCGTGGGAGTGGGGAGGGAGGTGAAGGTCTGGCAGCAGTGACGGCAGGAGAATTGGCCGTGGGTGGTGTTTGGCGTGGGCAGATGGCAGTTGTTGTTCCTTCCGGGGTTGAGTGCGAGGAGGGCAGCTGAGTCGTAGCGGTGGATGGTCGGAGATCCAGGGTCCCTGGCGCTAGTCGCGGTCAGGTTGCAGACGGGCGCAGACAGGCCTGCCTTTGGCGCGACAGCAGCACGCCCACTGCAAGCGGTCGCCATTAAGGAGGGAAGCGCAGCTGGGAGGCGAGAGCGGGAACCGGCAGGGGGGAGGGGCCGCGGGGGCAGCTGCGGAGGGAAAGGGTGGCGAAACAGGCACACCAACAGTGAAAAACAGTACAAAACAGGCAAAATACCACAGAATCTGGACAAGACAATTAACAGGCGCAATTAACAATGACAGACAAAAAGACAGACAAAAAGGGCCCAAAACACAGGACAGACAACAGCGGACCAGCAGAAGAGCAAGGTTCTCCCACTGGACCACCAGGGATGAGGCGCAGGCAGGAGCCTGCGGGTGGAGGAGGGCCTCGAACACCTACCAACAACAGGTGAACGGGGTCAGCGGCAGGCAGCACAACAGCAGAGCTGCTGGGGGAGAGAGCAGGTCCCTGACCAGGAGGTCAGAGGTCTTGCTCACGCTCCCTCGCAGCGGCCGTCATTAAATAAGGAAGGGGGAGGGAGCACAGCTGGGAGGCGGGAGCTGGAACCAACAGGGGGAGGGGCCGCGGGGGCAGCAGCGGCGGGAAAGGACAGCGAAACGGGCACAACAACAGGGAAAAACAATTCAAAAAAGTCAAAAACAGGTAAAATACCACAGAATCTGAACAAGACAATTAACAGGCAAAATTAACAAGGACAGACAAAAAGACAGAACAAAACGGGCACTGCAAACACAGCAGCAAGGTGAGAAAATATAGAGTTACAGGGCAGGGACACAAGAAATTTAGGAAAATCAATAGGTTACTAAACTGCAATTTTGAGTTTACGGTGCATTGCCTGGAGTGTCCCTGTCCTAAACGTTATATAGGGAGTACTATCCATCCCACTAAGAAACGGAACTTAGAACATATGCAGGCCATTACCATGAAGTATCCTAGCTATCCAGTGGCTCGCCACTTTGAAATTGCTCACAACAGTAACCGTGATCTTCTTAAATTCTTTTGCATCGACCATGACCCGAAAGATGAAAGATGGGGAGAGAGGGTCAGGAAATTACGCACATTGGAATCCAAATACATTATAGACATACAAACAAAGGTCCCGAAAGGTCTGAATAATGAGGAAGAACTTTTGTACATTTGGAATAAAGCTGAGTAGATCTCTAGGGGGTTCACTGATCGAATATCGATGGTGAAAACATCAATAGTAAAAATATCGGGAAAAAAATATAGATAGTAAAAATATTGACTCCCTATATTTAAACAGGTAAGTACAAAAATATTGAAGTTAAAAATATAGATATAAACATATCGATTTAAAAATATAAATAAAATAAAATAATATATATTAAATATATAAAATATTAATATTATCTTTAACAAAGTTTAATATACATTTTAACTAAATATAAAAATTAAACTTAATTTAAAAAAATATAAACACACAAACATAATAATTTATACATATACATATATTTACTTTAAAATAATTTATTAACAATTATCTTTATTTAATTTTTAAACTTTTAAAACATATAAAAATAAAATATATACATACATCAATAATTTAAAATAAAAAAACACTCTATAATTAATTAAAACATTAAACTATTAAAACAAAATTAAAACATACATTTCGCAATACAATAAATACATAGGGAAAATGTTGGATAGCGAAATAATTTACTATTCCAACTGCAATGAGTGCAACAGTAGAGAAAGTGTTGGATAGCGGAGAGGTAACAATTACTATTCCCACTCCAAAGAGTGCAACAGTAGGGAAAGTATTGGATAGCGGAGGGGTAGAATTTACTATTCCCACTCCAGTGAGTGCAACAGTAGGGAAAGTATTGGATAGCGGAGGGGTAAAAATTACTATTCCCACTTCAGTGAGTGCAACAGTAGGGAAAGTGCTGGATAACAGAAGGGTAAAAATTACTATTCCCACTCCAGTGAGTGCAACAGTAGGGAAAGTATTGGATAGCGGAGGGGTAAAAATTACTATTCCCACTGCAATGAGTGCAACAGTAGGGAAAATTTTGGATAGTGGAGGGGTAAAAATTACTATTCCCACTCCGGTGAGTGTAACAGTAGGGAAAGTACTGGATAGTGGAGGGGTAAAATTTACTATTCCCACTCCAGTGAGTGCAACAGTAGGGAAAGTATTGGATAGCTGAGGGGTAAAATGTACTATTCCCACTCCAGTGAGTGCAACAGTAGGGAAAGTATTAGATAGCGAAAGGGTAAAAATTACTATTCCCACTCCAGTGAGTGCAACAGTAGGGAAAGTGCTGGATAGTGGAGGGGTAAAAATTACTATTCCCACTCTAGTGAGTGCAACAGTAGGGAAAGTGCTGGATCGCGGAAGGGTAAAAATTACTATTCCCACTCCAGTGAGTGCAACAGTAGGGAAAGTATTGGATAGCGGAGGGGCAAAAATTACTATTCGCACTCCAATGAGTGCAACAGTAGGGAAACGATTGAATAGCAGAGAAACAAAAATTACTATTAACATTTAAACAATTAAAAAAATCAAATAATCTTAAAAATAAGTAAACAATATTTTAAAAATATACAATCAAATATCTTAAACATATAAAAAGAACACATATTATAATGTTATTTACACATAACAAAAAGGTACAAATATTATTAAAAATAATTTATAAATACATTCATAAACAATATTTATTTCAAAGGAGCAAATATTCACAAACAAATTATTTAAAACATAAATGTATTTATTTTATTTCCTACCCTATAACACCACACCAATAAAAAAGACAATGTTTTTATTTAAAATTATTTCCATAATTAACATAATTATTAATTAATTTAAAATATATTATTAATAAAAAAAGATAATAAACATTCATTGAGTACACATTCTTTAACACTATAATATCCACAACACACACCTAAAATTAATTACACAATTACCATAATTATTTACTAATTAATTATTTAAATTAATTAACAAATAATTCATAATTCATCAATAAAAAATAAATTACTTCCCACCCTTCACACCATTTACACCTATAAACACCACAACACACACCTAAAATTAATTACACAATTACAATAATTAATTACTAATTAATTAATTTAAATTAAATAACAAATAATTAATAATTCATCAATAAAAAATAAATTACTTCCCACCCTTCACACAATTTATACCTATAAACACCACAACACACACCTAAAATTAATTACACAATTGCCATAATTAATTACTAATAATTCATTTACATTAATTAACAAATAATTAATAATTCATCAATACAAAATAAATTACTTCCCACCCTTCACACCATTTACACCTATAAACACCACAACACACACCTAAAATTAATTACACAATTACCATAATTATTTACTAATTAATTAATTTAAATTAATTACAAATAATTAATAATTCATCAATAAAAAATAAATTACTTCCCACCCTTCACACCAATTACACTTATAAACACCACAACACACACCTAAAATTAATTACACAATTACCATAATTAATTACTAATTAATTAATTTTAATTAATTCACAACTAATTATTAAACAATTATTAATAAATTAATTGACATTTAACACTATAACATCACAATTAAACACATATTAATAAATACAAATTATTCAATAAATTTTATATAATTAAATTACTTACCCTATTCCCCTATATACCCACAACTCGCTACGGAACTAAAAACGCAAATTTCAAATAAAAAATAAATTAATAACTACTATAAATAATCAATAGATTTTATATAATTAAATTTCTTCCCACCCTATTCCCCTATATACCCACAACCCGCTACAGAACTAAAAACGCAAAATTCAATTAAAAAAATTAATAACTACTAAAAATGTTACACATATAATAAAAATACAAACAATTCTTATACAAAGAAACAAACATCACACACATATAAAATATATACTAAAATACATAACATTAATAAAAGAATCCATATTTTTAACAACTATATTTTTACATACGATATTAAACATTTCGATATTTTTTACATCAATATTACTTACCTAAAATAGATATTCTTGACCACAATATTTTGTCTGACGTTATTTCTGACCCACGATATTTTTACCTCGATATTTGTGCAAGTCGATATTTTTACATCGATATTCTTACTCTGCACCCTCTAGGGAGGAGGTAGTCATACTGCGTGCCACTCCTGTTCCTCCACAGGGGGTATCGAGCTTTCTCGTTGACACACTATTAGGCTTTGATTTATCAGTCCGATTTATTATTGCTCCCATCTAGGGCTGTGTCTATCATATGTGGAGAACATTGATCACCTTCCTTCTCACATATTGGACTAAACCTTTGCACATATAGGGTGTGTCTTCTTTCACTCTGTAAAGGCGATCTACTTTGTGGCTCCCAGTCTATATCTTGACTGTATTATCTTTTAGACCATATGATTGGCTGCCTTGACTCGGTTGATCAATATTGTGTATATATTTTCCGTTACTTACTGTACTATCTATTCCCATTCAGGGCGTAGTTATAGAACGATGTGGGACATTTCAGAAATTTAACATTTGAATTCTTTGATGAAATTGTGGGATGTAAACATATACTATTAGGTATAATGAATTTTCACAATATCATTTATGTATCCCCGTTTTTGACTGTCCCCTTCACTGTCCGGGTTATAATTAATACTTACAATGTGATTTATGATATTCACTAAAACCACATGTTTACGTTTCTTGAATGTTACAAGATGGCCGCCGTTACAACTTACGAATGTGAACCATCTTATGGCCATCTTCACTTTCAATGAATTCACGTCATGCACTCTTTTATTTTAAAATGGCTTTGTGGAAAGATATAAACTGACATTGAAGAAGGCGTCATGCCGAAACGCTTCTGTCAGTGCTTTCAGGCTTGCACATTAAAGCACTTTGCTATCAATTTCCCGCAAGTGCACTCCTTTTTGACTGGATACGGATCTGTCTGCCTGAATGGATTAACGTGTAGCGGCTCACCACCGCTGGAGTTTTGCAACCGGGACATGTGGTGCGGCGGCAGCGGCGACTGTAACGTTCTGTATATATATATGTGATCAAGGCCGCAGGTTGGCGGCCGAAACGCGTTATGTGGATCATTCTTGGCTTGAAATAAACTCCTGATTTCACCTGGTGCTGTGGTCTGTGCCCGTGTGTTCCTTGCTGGTTGCAGTTACTACGGGACTATGTGCTGATATATATATATATATATATATATATATATACTTATACAAACATATAGAATTATACACTAGCTTAAGCAAAGAAGGAACCCTGCTCCCCAGTTAGCATTTAGCGCTTCAGTTTTTATTATAGATTCAGCACAAGGTGTAAGGAATTGTAAGGGATAATGTTATCTCACTTGAGAATAGAATACATGGATAGAGATGAATTGATTAGGGAGCTGAACATCACAAGTAGGAATTGAGGTAATGGGGTATTAGTTAATCAAAGCGGTATGGAGTTATGATGATACCCAGTAGGATGCCCACTTGGGGATAATTGACAGTGCATCACTATAATAATATATACGGTGAACTAAAATATATTACAATTATTGGTTATTATGGGCAATGCTGTGAAAATCAGGCCTTGAAAATAATGAAATGTAATTAATAATTTCCATAAATACAATAGGTAATACCTCAGATTGTGAAATGCAACAATGAATTTTCCATGGCCCACTGGGGCGGTATTGTATATTATTTAATAGTATATGTCGCATGAATTATTTGTCCCGCTTAGAAACTTATGAGAGTTTCAGCGAATACTTGAAAGGATATCCACAATATATTGAGAATGGTGATAGTATCATTTATACATTGCGGAAATCAGTGAATTTTGAAATATTCTAAATTCAGTTAATAATTTTTAAATTTTTTGTTAGACCATTAGACAAAGAATCATGTGTTGTATAACGTTATGAGTTTATTACGTCTTAAAACAAGATCAACATGACTGAATAAGCATAATTAGCACCTTATAAGATGGCGCCCATGAAACTCAATGAAATTGTGGAACTTGACCCCTACGCAATGCACTGTGGGTATGACACTGTGTGATGTTATTTAAGTTAAGGAAACAATATGGCGCTTAATCGTGAACAAGGTTACGTTGGGCTACCAAAACGTGTAGATTGTTCCTCGTGCCTGGAAATAAATTGTAATATGAAAAACTCAGCCTGGAGCGCCGCTTTTGTGTTTGGATGGGAAACGGAAACTGAATACATATGTGCGTCGTGGCGGAGACGCGATCTGACGGCACCCCTAAAGGTCTGGCAGCACACCAGTGTCCGCACTTCTGAAGCAATATATATATATATATATATATATATATATATATATATATACACATATATATATATATATCCAAACAACACCCTGCTCCAGAAGGAAGAGAGCACGCACACGAGGAGTGCTAGGTTTTCAGGCAATTTTTATTTCATAGGGCCTCCTCTCACCCGGCAACAAAGAGAGACGCGTTTCGGCTGACCAGGCAGCCTTCTTCAATCTCATGAGCGCCATTTTGTTTAAAACATTTATACATGTCAAAATCATGTTCCAATTTAAAAAGATACATACATTAAAAAGATACCTACATTTAAAACATATGTGCAAATGCATTCACATGAATAGCATTAAATAATAAAAATGGTCACAAACAAAACTGATAGTAATCAAAAATATAAAGTGCCTAGTGCAAGCATATACATTATATGACTGCATAATGCATTGTCTGACCATTACAATGAACTTACATTGTGTGCACATAACATTAGTTATAACGATGTGTCTTTTTACTCTGAATTGGAACAGCATTTAAAAATATTCCATTTCCTAAAGGAATAGCGCAAACAAATTTCGTGTGACACTTGCAACGCATAAGTACGCTGCGTGGGTGTGCTACACCGGAAACCTGGGATTACGCCCCTCTACTTCTTTGGTTGACATAGAGGTCACTTAGTTAACAAAGCGACCTCACGTGGCGATATCAAACCGGGGCTCACTCATGATTTTAAATGTAGAGCAAAGCAAAGCAAAATAGCTTAATATTGAGTTATATATCGGTGATCATCACAATGAAGCTCACAATTAATCATGCATCTGCCTTGCTGCCAGAATATGACACACATATAGAATATGACACATATATAGTGTGAATATCGGAGCTCTCACACTACCCCGTAGCCAATATGTAACCACACATGGGACTGCTAATCCCATAATCCCCCATTCCGATCAATTACAGGCTGATAAACAGGCACCTAACTGCAGAGCAGGCATCGACGATATAAAGAACGCCCAGATTAACATTTCAGACGTGGCCCGCATAAATCAGAAGGCAATACAACAAAGTTAATGCCTAGTGTGAAATTAGCAGTGCCAACACAATTTCACCATTGTATTCTAAATGCTGGCTCCAAATGGATTCCATATGTAAAAAGAGTGAAATACACATCTAAATCCTGTAAATGTCGAACAGACTCCGTAACGTACACACCACGCAGTCTATGCAAGTTAGTCACTGTGCAGGGTCGGGGGAGGGCCATGCGCAAAAAATCCATAGGCCAAGCAAACCTCACCAATACAGCGCTGGCTGAAATGGTGCCCAGTCACCAGATCTCCACCGGTCTAAAGCATGAGGCATTTCGAGCCAGGGGAAAGCAAAGACCTCGCGCTGAATGCCGTCAGACCTCCTCGCGCCAGGTTCACCGCCTCCCACACTGCTGTCATCCATTCTTCCTCTTTCCGGTGGAATCTCTGGGGGCTAATCATCTTAGCACTACCATGTTCCTACTCCAAACTGCGGTCTGTGTGAAAAGCCCAGAAACGACTGGTGGTGCGTGAGCAGTGCCGATCGCCGGCACTGAAAAATATCCAAACAACAACCTGCTCCAGAAGGAAGAGAGCACGCACACGAGGAGTGCTAAGTTTTCAGGCAATTTTTATTTCATAGGGCCTCCTCCAACCCGGCAACAAAGAGAGACGCGTTTCGGCTGACCAGGCAGCCTTCTTCAATCTCATGAGCGCCATTTTGTTTAAAACATTTATACATGTCAAAATCATGGACATAGAAAAAATCGTTTAGTTCCAATTTAAAAAAATACATACATTAAAAAGATACCTACATTTAAAACGTATGTGCAAATGCATTCACATGAATAGCATTAAATAATAAAAATGGTCACAAACAAAACTGATAGTAATCAAAAATGTAAAGTGCCTAGTGCAAGTATATACATTATATGACTGCATAATGCATTCTCTGACCATTACAATGAACTTACATTCTGTGCACATAACATTAGTTATAACGATGTGTCTTTTTACTCTGAATTGGAACAGCATTTAAAAATATTCCATTTCCTAAAGGAATAGCGTATATATATATATATATATATATATATATATATATATATATATATATATATATATATATATTAACTACTGGCGGTCGCCAGTAGATAGTTATAGTTAGAACCTATTTTCCATAGGAAATCCGCGACATTCTATTTGAAATAACTCTCTTGCCGGTTGACGTATCTTCGCAAAATTTTCAAACTTTGTGGGGCGCTCCGGTCCGCTCCTACCCTGAAAGTCTCGGGGTGATTCGTCAAGCGGGGCCGAGAAAAAGGGGGGTCCCAAAACGCGTTTTCCCCATTCATTTTTCCATAGGAAACTTTAGACACGGCTACAGCCCGAACTGCTGAACGGAATTACACCAAATTTGGCAAAGAGGTAGTTTTTGGTTCAGAAAGAACCCTTTTTGTTAAATGGTGTAAATCCGTTCAGTAGTTGCTGAGAAAATCAAAAGTAAAAGTACATATATATCTATGGGCACGGAGGATCCGCGCACCCTGAGCGCACCCTGCGCGCACCGTCCCGATCACGAGCTGCATGTTAATTGGCTGTCAGCTGGCTGTCAACATTCCGATTCAGGAAATGTTGGCAGCCATTTTGTCCCTCGGTAGAACCGAGGGACAGAAACAAGTGCGCAAAGCGCACAAAGGGGGCAGGGTAGAAACACCCTGACCCCCTAGGTCTGCTCAGGGGGTCCCATAAGGACCCCCTGGGCAGAAAAAAGCATTTTTTTTTTTTTTTTAAATCGGCAGGATGCGCTCAGGGTGCGCGGATCCTGCCGATAAAAAAAAAAAATCAAAGCGCGGTCTCCCGCGCTTCGATTGAATTTTGCCCCCGGGTGGCCCAAGTCCCGGGGGCATGGTGGGGGGGGTTAAATTTATGTATGGGGGCCTCGAAGGGCCCCCCAAGCCCGGGGACCGCCACCCCCCGGGGCTTTCATTTTAAAATGGTGCGGGAGGGCACTCGGCCCTCCCGCAGCCCCGGGGACCACCACCTCCCCGGGGCTTCTTTTTTTTTTTATTTTTTTTATTTCCTGTGTGGGGGGGGCTCGAGCCCCCCCACACGCCCCGGGGACCGCCACCTCCCTGGGGCACTAACACATTTAAAATGGGGGTCCCCCGAAGCCCCGGGGACCACCAACTCCCCGGGGCTGTGCTGATGTGGGGAGGGGGGCCGCGCGGCCCCCCTCCTGGAGCCTGTGGTGGCCCTGGGGACCGCCACCCCCCAGGGCCGGCTCCTGCAGTGTCCCGGGGTGCCTACCCCCGGGACACTGCTGTTTGCAATGACAGGACGGGAGCTTCGCGGCTCCCGTCCTGTCATTGCAAACTGCTTTGGATATTGGAAGAGAGAGCAGGGAAACCTGCTCTCGCTTCCAATATCCAAAGACAATTGCTTTTCCACATGGGGAGCAGCATGTTAGCTGCTCCCCATGTGGAAAAGCAATGCCGGCTCCCTTAGGACACGGGGAGCCGGCGGGACTGTGGGGGGTTTGGGGACCCCCCCACAGTCCCCAACAAGAGGCCAGGCCCCGGGGGATGGGGTCCCCGGGGCCATAAGTGGCCCGGGAGGGGGGCCACGCGGCCCCCCTCCCCAGAAATAATAAAAAAAAAAAAAAAAAAGGCCTGCCCCGGGGGATGGGGTCCCCGGGGCAAAAGGAGGCCTGAGGAGGGGGGCCACGCAGCCCCCCTCCTTAAAAATTAATTTAAAAGTGTGGCCATGCCCCGGGGGATGGGGTCCCCGGGGCAGGATTCGGCCACGGGAGGGGGGGCCACGCGGCCCCCTTCCCGTTTAATTAAAAAAAAAAAAAAGGGGGGTAAGGCCCTGGGGGATGGGGTCCCCAGGGCCCAAAAATAGGAAAAAGGAAGGGGGGCCACACAGCCCCCCTTCAGGAAAAAAAAAAAAAAAAAAACGATCGGGCCCGCAGGCCCCGCCCCCTTCCTTCACCACTCTGCAAACGCGCCCCCTGGCGCGTTTCCAGATGGGGAAGTAATTCCCCTTCAATACTGGGGGTCCCTGGGGCCAACTAGCCCACCAGGAACCTTCCAGTATGCGCCAGGGGCTGCCTTGCAGAGAGGTGTACAGAGGCCACGCCCTTTTACACCTCTCTGCAACGCAGCTCTGTGGCGCTTAATGGAGGTAGCTGGTGGGCTAGTTGCACCCCAGGGACCCTCAGGATTCAAGGGGAGTTAATCCCCCGACTTAAAACGCGCCAAGGGGCGCGTTTGCACAGTGGTGAAGGGAGGGAGCGGGGCTTCAGGTGACGTGTGCAAACAGGCCCCGTGGCGCGTTTTAAGATGGGGAATTAAATCCCCTTCAATCCTGAGGGTCCCTGGGGGCCAACTAGCCCAACAGGTACATCCAGAAAGCGCCACAGAGCTGCGTTGCAGAGAGGTGTAAAAAGGGGTGTGGCCTCTCTACACGTCTCTGCAACGCAGCCCCCTGGCGCATACTGGAGGTTCCTGGTGGGCTAGTTGGCCCCTAGGGACCCTCATGATTCAAGGGGACTTAAACCCCCAACTTAAAACGCGCCACGGGGCGCGTTTGCACAGATGTCACCTCAGGCCCCGCCCCTCCCTTCACCATTGTGCAAATATTCCTCTAAAATCAGCCGAAATACGAATTCCGATTTACTCACCTGTTATCAGGAGAGACCTCAGTGCTGTATCTTTCAGCCCAGTACTGGTCCTGAAAAGTAATTTTAACCGTACTTACCAGTAACTTGAATTTCCTTCCATAGGCTAACATTGACTGGTTTCACTTGGAAATTCTTCTAAGTGTGGAGTTTTGGAACTTTAAAATATTCCTCTAAAATCAGCCGAAATACGAATTCCGATTTACTCACCTGTTATCAGGAGAGACCTCAGTGCTGCATCTTTCAGCCCAGTACTGATCCTCAAAAGTCATTTTAACCGTACTTACCAGTAACTTGAATTTCCTTCCATAGGATATCATTGCCTGCTTTTTGCTGAAAATGTTTCTGTGTTGATTTTTGAAACATGCAAATATTCCTCTAAAATCAGCCGAAATACGAATTCCGATTTACTCACCTGTTATAAGGAGAGACCTCAGTGCTGTATCTTTCAGCCCAGTACTGGTCCTGAAAAGTAATTTTTTTTTTTTTTTTTTTTAAGTTTCAAAAACCTTTATTGAGGGATAGAAAGGTCACATCCACAGCGTTCTGCCTACATCCCAGTCGGGCCGGCAGCGCGGTTGTCAATGCCAGCCAAGGGCTAGACCGGGTGAAGAAGCACACAGCATGCCGCCTACAACCACTTCGGGCCGGCCGCGTTGGGGGAAATCATCAGTGATAGGGCAACAGCGCATCTGCTAACAAAACATAGCACTGGTCCTGAAAAGTAATTTTAACCGTACTTACCAGTAACTTGAATTTCCTTCCATAGGCTACCATTGACTGGTTTCACTTGGAAATTCTTCTAAGTGTGGAGTTTTGGAACTTTAAAATATTCCTATGGAGGAATGACCGAAATACGAATTCCGATTGACTCACCTGTTATCATGGGAGACCTCAGTGCTGCATCTTTCAGCCCAGTACTGATCCTCAAAAGTAATTTTAACCGTACTTACCAGTAACTTGAATTTCCTTCCATAGGCTAACATTGACTGGTTTCACTTGGAAATTCTTGTGTGTGGAGTTTTGGAACTTTAAAATATTCCTCTAAAATCAGCCGAAATACGAATTCCGATTTACTCACCTGTTATCAGGAGAGACCTCAGTGCTGCATCTTTCAGCCCAGTACTGATCCTCAAAAGTAATTTTAACCGTACTTACCAGTAACTTGAATTTCCTTCCATAGGATATCATTGCCTGCTTTTTGCTGAAAAAGTTTCTAAGTGTTGATTTTTGAAACATACAAATATTCCTCTAAAATCAGCCGAAATCCGAATTCTGATTTACTCACCTGTTATCAGGAGAGACCTCAGTGCTGCATCTTTCAGCCCAGTACTGGTCCTGAAAAGTAATTTTAACCGTACTTGCCGGTAACTTGAATTTCCTTCATAGGCTAACATTGACTGGTTTCACTTGGAAATTCTTCTAAGTGTGGAGTTTTGGAACTTTATAATATTCCTCTAAAATCAACCAAAGTACGAATTCCAATTTACTCACCTGTTATCAGGAGAGAACCCAGTGCTGCATCTTTTAGCCCAGCACTGACACTGAAAAGTAATTCTAACCGTACTTACCAGTAACTTACATTTCCTTCCATAGGAATCCATTGTCTGGTTTTCAGCAGAAAAGTTTCAAAGTGTCGATTTTCACAAATTACAAATATTCCTTAAAAATCGCCTGTATGACTTAAACGCATTCTTTCAACTGTTTACAGGAGATGCACCAGTGCTGGATCCAGGATCCAACACTGAGTAAGAAAAAGTAACGATAACACTACTTACCTGCTAAGTGAATTTCCTCCCATAGGATAACATTGGTGATTCTATGTGAAAAAGTTTCTAAGTGTCAACTTTTAAAATACAATAATATTCCTTAAAAATCACTACTGTACCCAAAACGCTTTTACTCAACTGTTTACAGGAGATGTCCCAGGACTGAATCTAGGATCCAGTCCTGTGGTTAGAAAAGTAATCCATAAAGTAACTAATTGCATTTAACTAGAAATTCACATTGAGCTCAATGTTGCATTGTGTTTGAAATTGTGTTGCCCATTGCAACAACTGTAACTACTGTACTTAAAACTCTATTGCCTATTTGCAAACTATTTAAACTAAAGTAATTCATTCTGAGAAAGTATATTTTGTAATGTAATGTATAATGTAATTACAATGTAATTTAATAAATAAAATATATAAAAATAAATAGTTTTAAAAAATGTAGTAAATCAGTATCAAAAAAATAAATATAACAATTAATACATTTAAAAATTGTCATTTACAAAACCTTTGAAATTCACTGAAAAACCCATAGGTTTTAGGGGCGTTATAGTTAGAAATTAGCATTTAAAAAACCTTTGAAATTCACTGAAAAAACCATAGGTTTCAGACACGTTATAGTTAGAAATTAACATTTAAAAAACCTTTGAAATTCACTGAAAAAACCATAGGTTTTAGGGACAGTTATAGTTAGTTGGACATTTCACTCGTACAAAACCCGTGAAATTCCCCTGTTATAGTTAGTTCAGCTAACTATAACTCGCGCCCCGCAATGCACTGCTGATGACGTCACATATTACATCACTCATGACATGGTCAGTGACATCACTGATGACATCACTGATGACATCTCAAATGACATCACTGATGACATCATCCACGTGATAATCTGATGCACCTCCTCACACCCTAATATAACCTTTGATATACCCAATCTAAATTACAGACTGCCATTCGCAAAACCATAGACACTCCAACACCAATAACTACATACCCACTCACTGATTCTTAGGTCTACACACACACATCCACTCACTCACCCGTACAGTCACTCATACTTATGGTCACTCAGTACAGGACTATCATATGCACTCTTACTCCTATATAGACACTCAAACACCGCCACTCATCCATAGAGGTACTCACACACCTAGTCAGTCATGCAAATAATTAAACACACTGCCATTTACTCACCTATACAGTTATACACACAGCAGCTCACTTAATCATACAAATACTACCACATTGTTACGCTCTTATACAATCACTGATACAAGCACACACTCATCCATACAGCCAATATCACAATCACTCACTCTCGCTTATAGCTATTTATATACTCCAACACACATATATACTGCCTTTCACATATGTAGTTACTCACACATGTACCACTGGGACATATATTCACTCACTAACACACTCTTACACACACTTACCCACCCATACAGTCTATCACGGATGCACTCTTGAAACCATCAACCCAGTGAATCACCCACTCACACATCTATGCACAGAGTCGCACACACCCTTCCCACACAAACACTGAGGCACCCATACAGATACTCAGAGAACCATTCAATAACTCATATAGACACTCATGTAGCTATTCACAAACACATGCAGCCACTTACACAGCAACAGACAGACGGATACAGACATTCACCCAGTTTAGTCACTAACCCATGCATTCAGTAAGATACGTTAAATCACTCACTTATAGAGTCAGTCACGCACCTACTAAATCATCCATGCAGACACTTAGACACCCACTCATTCTTCAATACGTCTTTTCCTATATATATTAAAAATATTTAAACTTTACAGAAACACACAGTCACTGGATGATGTCATCAGTGATGTCATTTGAGATGTCATCAGTGATGTCATCAGTGATGTCACTGACCATGTCATGAGTGATGTAATATGTGACGTCATCAGCAGTGCATTGCGGGGCGCGAGTTATAGTTAGCTGAACTAACTATAACAGGGGAATTTCACGGGTTTTGTACGAGTGAAATGTCCAACTAACTATAACTGTCCCTAAAACCTACGGTTTTTTCAGTGAATTTCAAAGGTTTTTTAAATGCTAATTTCTAACTATAACGTGTCTGAAACCTATGGTTTTTTCAGTGAATATATATATATATATATATTACATTGTGGCGGTAGTCACTATGTAGTTATAGTATAGTTAGGATTCTGAGACATAGGAATTCCTCATATTTTTGCTTGCTAATATCTTTGTCACCGTTTGATGAATCTCCAGGAAACTTTACAGACCTATTCTTTTTAGGTCGAGCATTCGAGACCTCTTAGTATATACTTATTATATACTTATATGTGTATGTACTTTGAGGGCTCTGGAGATCAGCCCTAGGACTTGTCTGCTTCCACTTAGGGACTTTTTTTCTGTTCAACTGCCTCTATTTAACTGTCTTGATAGAAAACGACCAGCAGAGGTTAGTAAAATACCAGAATTGTTTTCTGCTGAGGTACTTTCTTTTTTTTATTTTTCTGGCAACTGCCTCCATTTAACTGTCTTGATAGAAAACAACCAGCAGAGGTCAGTAAAAATACCAGAATCACTTTAGCATTCTCTAGATTCCAGTCCATAAAAATTGTCTTCCACAAGCACCCGTAGACAATAATATTTTTTTCAAATCTTGTATTTTCAGTGATATGACCATCGAAGGCCCTGATTTTATATTAAAAACAGAGCTTTGGACTATACCATTTCCCACTGAAAGGCAATATTTCTCTCCATGTGTTCCCATACCTGGTGTGTCATGCAGTTTGGTGCTTACTTTCCCTCCATGTTAAAGAACAGTAGATGTTTCAACACCCAGGCTAATGTGCTGCATAGCTAAATACATATAAGGTCCCAAAGGCGAGACCGATTGCATTGCAAATGCTTGTTTTTACATTGGCTGATGATGCAAAGTTTTGTGGTGGTTAGTTAAGAGGGTGCAAAGAACAATGGGAGTCCCAAAACAAGTTTGGCTGAACGGATATACAGAAAATTTGGCAGGAATATAGATCATGCTGTGGAAGGGGCCCTTTTTTGCTATTTGATGTGAATTTGTTCAGTTATTTTTAAGTAATAGGGGACTAAATCTGGTGACATATTGAAGCGCTATATACTGCGGTACCTTCGTGGGATACTGCAGTACATAGCAATGAAGAAACATAATATTATTGGTTAATCAAAGCCCTAGCAAAATTAAAAAGGCTGGCATATTGTTTAGACTACACTATTTCTTCTGTGTTTTAACATCATATATAGCTCATTACTACTTTTGTAATGTACAGGAAGAAATGAGGCAATTTAGCAAAGCCTATAAAGTTAGGGAAAAGTATTTTAATTGATTCACATTTTTTTTAAAGTTCACGATGTACCGCCGTACTTTCTCAAACGTCTCTAGAAAGTACTATGGTAGTTGTTGAAATCTAAATTTAAAAAAAAAATACTACCAAAAACCAAAATTAGGTAAGAAAAAAAACTAGTCTGCAGCAATGATGTTTAACAGGTATTAGAAAGGCATTTAAAACACAATTCTTGTCATATGGCAATGAAAAAAATAGAAAACTAGATAAGAAACAAAAGAAGTAAAGCATTATGTGACTGGTTAATAACACAAAGTGGGCTGTAAACACAGCCCAATAATACTTAATAACATGAACAACCATAGAGAATCTGCTGACCTATGGAAAGCAATAGAGCTCTATTTCTAAGACATGACAGAGAAATTGAAAATTTACCTCATTACCTCCATCTATATATTTCTACATAAAACCGGTACATTTCTATATGGATCTGTTTGGCTGTTCTGGGAAATGATACTTGTTGTAGTTAGATAATTCCAGAGATATGTAATTAGGTGTCCTGGCATGGTGGATCACATTTGTAAAAATCTGCTCTTGCTATAAGTATTACTGTCTTCTATGCTTTCACATATATCAAATTACTTAGTTTGATACATTAACAGGTGGAAGAGCTTAAATTCTATGGGGTTCTCTCACAATCCAATTGATTTGTTTTCCCCAAGGTTTCATGATCATCTTGATCATATATGATCATCTTCAACTGTAAATGTTCTAAATGATGATATAGGAGTTTAACAGAAATGGTAGTTGTGTCTAAAAAACACATAAAAAGGTAAGCAATGATGCATTGCCTTTGTGTTATGTTTATTAAATACAACCATACATCACTGTAGCATTCTATTATTAACTTACCATCTACAATGAAGCCAACACAAGAGACTATACTGCCATACTGCTCTATTATATCACCATTCTGACTGAAAAGATGTAATGGCACCATGGTACCAGGAACAGGTACTGGTGGAGGGACAGATGCACCAGGTGTTGGTGGAGGTGCTGATGGAGCAGAAAAATTAAAAGGCGCTCCTGGAGGGACAGATGTAGTAGAGGTGCCAATTAACCAGAGGAAGTCGAAGGTGTTGCATTAACCAGACTGCTGACAATCTTCCTGCTTTGGCCTCTTCTATCTCCTTCTGACGCCTTCTTTCCACACTCGCCAACCTCATGGAATAAATTGCCTCCAGGTGTTTTCTTATTCCTGTGGTACCCAAGGAGTATGTAGTGTAGTGAAACTATGTGTGCTAGGACCCTTACAGTTTTTGGCTGACTCAGTAGAGGTAGTATGTAACTAGTTGGGAGGTTTTAAGGTGTGGTTATTAACGGTTATGAAGTGTGATTTTATGCTGAGGAACAAAGTCATACATTCCAGAGCTCTGTGTGTGGCATATTCATTTGCATGCTCCCGGGCTGAGGAGGATACTACAACTGCCGACAAGAGCAAGAACTGTCCCCCCAAAAAACAAGACTGCTCTCCCTGGAAGTTTGCAATGCTACAGCAGACTGTTTGTGTGTGCCACATGTGCCTATTTTGATGAGAAGCAGCTCGAAGTTGATATGTGTGGATTTGACGCCCCGCTGCATACCACTTACGGCCCTCGAAGAACATGAAGGCCCTAAAGAGGAGCAACCTCGAGAACCCGCCTGAAATCCACTGGTAAAACCAAAAGAAGAGATACTGTGCCACAGCCTAACACAGAGTCATCATTGATACCAAGCAAAGCACTAAAGGCAGCCACAACCAGGTGCAATGCAAAATGTTGAAAGCAGTGATGAACAAGTACAAGAGTGATGACCCAAATACAAGCACAAGGCCAGTGCTTGCAGGAGTCACCGGCCCAGAAAAACAGCTGCCATCACCTGAACAGCTTGTACTGGAGCAGAAAAGGGCGTGAAGTAGAGTGCCGCTATGCTTCTGAAACTACCACTACCATTAACATGGCAAAGAAGCAGAATATTGGTGCCAGATTGGACTGCATGGATTGAGATGTTCGATGATTTTATATCAGAAATATCACAAGCTGATGAAGTATTGTCCCATCAAATCAAGGAAGTGTTGGAAGCCAAGTTCAATCTGATGCCGAATGTTGACTATGAAAGGTGCATTTTTAATCATGCATGACAGCAAGCTGCTGAAATGATGAATCAGTTTGTTGAAAGACTTGATGTTCTTATGAACCATTGCAGGTTTAGTGAATTTAATGATGAAGAAGTCATACATTATCGATGGCTGTCTTTCATACTCCTTCAGAAGATGCATGTTGAGAGAGAGGCTCAGCTTAGTGAAAGTACTAATGGCCGTCAGGGCCGGAGAAAGGGCGGATTGACAAGCTACTGACATGGAAGCTGGAACAGAGAAAAGTGAATTAGCGTTGGTCATGAAGAGTAAGGACAAACACAGAGTAGACACATGCAAGTCGTCATCTACAAAAAAAAAAGGTTGTGTTTTTGATGTGGGGTTTCATATCCACATGATGATAAATGTCAAGCAATAGGCAAAATGTACAAAGGCTGTGGTAAGGAGAACCACTTCATAACGGTTTGAAAACCGAAAGTGAAACTACATACGTCACCACAAGAATAGATAATGGACTCCATAAATTTCCAGAACCTTTATCGCCATGCTCACAAAACAAAAAGGCGGCCTCAGTTACAAATAGAAACTAGGCAAAGTCGATTGTTGTCAAGTTCATCCTACAGAAGCTCGTCATCATCGAGCACCAAGGAGACAAATGGATGTGCACTGATGGTATTGACCGCTAGCGCTGAGCACATGTGGATCTGGCTGCTTTCAAGGAAGTCCCAACAAAAAGAGAATTGCCCTTCTGTACCAAAGGGGTAGGGCACCAACAAGACAAAGAGTCAAAAAAGTAATGCCCCCTTTGGACAACTTCACAATTTAGCTGTCTCGCATTCATACCAAGGACCAACCAATATCACCAAAATATAAAATCAGATATAAATAAATATCTGTATAACACAAAACCAACTAATTTTTTCTATAGACAATTTAATGTATATTCATTAAAATCACAATGCATAAAAAGTATTATTTATACAAACATATTAAACATTTAAAAAAGCAGCACATTAATCATTCAATACACCAATATATCGACAAATCACATCATAATTAGAACACCAATACACAAAACATAGCGAGAGAGTACATTAGACAATAAATTATGTCATTAAAGGGACACCAATTTGTAACAAATCATTTGTTGAACCGAGGTACTTTTGAGCTTAATTTTCTAGTTCTAACAAATGTACCAATGATCTAGTGTACAAGGTTGTATAGCATCGACGCGTTTCAAGGAAGAACAAATGACAAAGGCCAACCACTAAATAAAACAACAAAACTTATTTGAACTTTGGCCCAAGATTACGATCAAGGTTAACTGATGCCCCATAACCTTTATTATAGACAGTGGTGCGTCGATTAACATCATGCGAGTCCAAAAGTTCAACAGCCTATCTCCTGTGCCACGCCTCAACCCGTCAAACACCAAAGTATATACATGGGCCACTTCTAAACCACTGCAGAGTAAAGGATCATTCACAGCGACTTTATCATATAAAGCAGTATCAGTGCAAACAACAATTCATGTTCTTGAAGGAGCTGCGTCCAGTGCTTGCCTACTCAGCTTTGCCACCGCTGCTGATATGGGACTGATATCTATCAATTACAAACTCCACACTCAATCTGAAGTTGTGAGTCAGTTCCAGTCATTATTTCACAGCCTGGGCAGGTTCAAGACAATGAAAGTGCTACTTCACATCAATGAGAACGTTCGCTCTGTTGCCTAGCGGCACCACAGAGTCACTTTCCACTTGCAAGAAGCCATTAAGAAAGAACTAGAAACGCTGTTGATGCATGACATCATTGAGGGCTCCACTAGTCCTACACCATGGGTGCACCCATAGTGGTGGTGCCAAAAAAGAACAGTAAATGTGCAGTGCACATCTGTGTTGATCTGCGCAACTCCAAAAAAGCAACAGAGAGAGAAAGACATCCTGGAGCACACATAGCAAACATGATCATGTAACTGTACGGTGCCAAAGTTTTCTCCCATCTGGGACTAAACAAGGGATATTATCAACTCAAGTTGGATGAGAATTGCAGCTACATCACTACGATACTGCGAGCAGCAGTACTGCCATTGAGCATCTGTTAGTGGGGGCGTGATATCTGCATCCCACGCTGCCTTACTGTTAGGTATGCACACTGGCGCAGTGCATTGCATGTCAGCGTACATTCTTGTGATAAGTATGTGGGGCAAGGGAGATGTGAGAAACATTTCCAGCATGTGGAATGTCAGGGGGACGTCAGGGAACCCTGCAAATAATGTGTGAATGGCTGTGCACACTTGGAAATATGTGAAGGTGTGAAGAAAAGTAGCGGCTCTGGCCTGGAGGGTGTCCTGTGCAGAGTTGAAGGTGTCATTGGGGAATAGTGTACCCATGGATGTAAGTCCAAGTTTTCTCAGTCTAGCGCAAGTACCAGAGTCAGATGTAATTGGCAATAAGGTGTGTTCAATGTGGGCACTTAAGGTGCAAAAAGATGGTCCAGTCGAGCCCTACGGTGTAGTGCATCCCACGCCCACACAATGCACACCCCTGTGTCCACGCTATCACATGGGCGCACCGGAGTCTAAAACATGGCCATCTGAAAGGGGCAGGGCGCTAACCAATCGCACTTGGGGGCCATGTGCACCATAAACGGGATAGGAAACAGCCAATGATCCACAGATTGAGCCTGGGTGCAGTAATAATAAAGATCTAAGTCCAGAGCTCCGAGACCACCCTGCTCAAAGGGAAGCGTCTCCCAGGCAATACGTGGTTGCGATCCTGCCCATGCGAGTGAAATGAGGCACGAGCAAAGTTGCTTGTGGAAGCAGAGGGGTAAGGGAAGAGGCAAATTTAGGAATAGGTATAAGAACTTCAGTAGGATAATCATTTTGGCAATGGCCAATCATCCCATAAGTGACAATGGGAGCCGTGACAATGGGAGCCGCGACAAACCGAGATGGCCTACTTTGTCTCCAAACTACACACTGAGATCACAGTGGATGCAAACCTGGTGGGGTTGGGGGCAATCCTTGTTCAACATTATGGTGATTCAAACGCTCAGATACACATTTTGGCCTATGCCAGTCGGAGCCTGTCTGACACAGAACATGTCTATTCTCAGCCAGAGAAGGAGAGTCTGGCTGTAGTATGGGCTTGCGAACATTTTTATGTGTTTGTGTATGGAAAATGTTCACCATCGTAACAGGCCACCAAGGGTGGCTCACCATCTTTGCTAATCTGAAAGCTAAGATGCCCCCTCACATTGAGAGGTGGGGTCTGAGACTGCAAGAGTACAATCATGCAATTGTACACAAGCCGGGTAAAGACCAGAACTCTGCTGATTATTTTTCATGAGTACCACTACAACGTCACAGTTCGACATTCAAGACAGATGAGGAGTACATCAACTTCATGGTGAAGTCCAGTACGCCTGTGGCCATATCAATCGAACAGATTATCGAGGCCACCAATGCTGACAAGAATATGCACATCCTCAAAGACACCATTCTGACTCAATCCCAGAAAAGGAGTGTTCGACCTCTTGCTGGCGATGTCGAATTTCAGGATGAACTGTCTATGACTAAAGAAAGTGTTGTATTGAGAGGCTCAAGAATTGTCATACCTGAGAGCTTAAGACAACAGGTCATTGAACTAGCCCATAAACGACATTGTGCCATTGTAGCTACCAAATTGTAGCTACCAAAGAGCCCTAAGAGGCCGAATGTGGTACCCGCGCTTAGATGAGCGAGTTGAGAGGAAATTAAAGGAGTGTCATCTTTGCAACTGCCTTTCCCCCAAAGTGACACAACATCCATTAACCATGTCTAACCTTCCTTAAAAGGTTTGAGAAAGGATTGCAGTTGATTTCTTTGGGCCCTAGGAAACGGACATCATCTCATGGTGGTCATCGGTGAGTATTCACGTTTCCCTTTGGTAGACGAGTTATCATCTATGTTATGTTATAAGTTTTATAAAGCGCACAGCTGCCCCAGCAAAGGGGCGTCCCAGCGCTAAACGCAACTGTCAAAGGCAGACCAGGTGAAGCACAGAGAAGCAAATTATGTAGAAAAAAGATAGGTTTTTATGGCTTTACGGAATGATACATGGCTTTGGATGCTTCTGATGCTCACAGGGCGGGAATTCCAAAGCTTAGGAGCGAGAGCACGGAAGGAGGACGCGCTCCTGCCCATGCTCTCTTGACTCGAGGGACAACCGCCAGGTGCTGACCAATAGAACGCAGCTGGCGGGTGGGTATGTAGGGCATAAGGAGATTAGCTAGAATGTCGGGAGATTGAAGGTTCATGATTCTATGAGAGATGCAGAGAGTTTTGAACTGGATGCGTTTCTCCACCGGAAGCCAATGTAATCTGCGGATGGAATCGGAGGTAGAGCAGGTTCTTGGCAGGCCGAGGAGCATCCGGACCGCAGCTACTTTATTAGCCCCTAGGTACAAGGAGCTAGCATAATCCAGCCTGGGTAATACGGTGGCCTGGATGATCACCTGACCGATGTTAGGATAAAAAAAAAACCAGCAAGGGTTTAAGACCACGTAAAATCCCAAAGCAGACCCCGGCTACCGCTTTCGTTTGAGCCTGAAAAGTCAGAGCGGTGTCAACCCATACTCCAAGATTTTCAACTGTCTGCTTTGGGGCAGGCGGAAGGCCCAGAGTGGATGGCCACAAATGCTCACTCCGCAAATGAGTATCTTTACCCACCAGCAAGATCTCGGATTTACTGGCATTAAGTTGGAGACAGCTGGCAGTCATCCAACCTGCAATGGCTGTTAGATCATCGTTGAATTTAAGCACATCCTGTGCAGAGTCGTCAGATAGTGCGACCACCAACTGTGTGTCATCCGCATAGGATACCACTGTTAATGCTCTGTTCCTGGCTACTGCTGCCAGGGGTTGAATGTAGATGTTAAATAGGGTAGGGCTCAGGGCAGAGCCCTGAGGAACCCCCTGGCACAACGCATGCACCTGAGAGCAGAAGGGGGGGACAGACACTTGAAAGGATCTCTCAGATAATAAAGAGGTGAACAAGCCCAGGGCAGGGCCGCCAATGCCAATATCCTCCAAACGCTGCAATAAGATCTAATAGGATACTGTATTGAATGCAGCGCTTAGGTCCAATAGGATCAGGGCTGAGGTACGTCCAACATCCAGAGAGCACCTCAGATGTTCTGTTACAGCCAGGAGGGTGGTTTCAGTGCTGTGACGTGGATGAAAGCCATTTTGAGAGGGGTCCAACCAGTTGTTATCTTCGATGAATGCAGTAAGAATGGAGTTAATGTAGGCTTTAGTAATCTTAGATACCAAAGGGAGGAGAGAGATAGTGCGGAAATTATCCGGTTTAGAGGCATCAAGCGTAGGTTTTTTAAGCAAAGGAACCACCTTGGCATGTTTCCAGGTCAGGGGGACTACCACAGAGGTCATAGATAAATTAAGAAGATTGCATAAAGAAGAAGGAAGCTGAGGTGTAAAAATTCCGAAATTGATCTGGTTTGAGAGGGTCCGCTGGGGATCCCGATTTAAGTTTATTGCAGATGGTGCGCATCACTTCTTGAGAGAATACTGGGAAACAGAGAGTGTAGGAGTGCCACTGGGCAGTGGGGAGGATCCTGTACTAATCATAGTGAGGGGGAAAGTCCTATAGATGTCTTCGACCTTCTTGATGAAGAAGGTGGCGAGGACCTCACATTGCTGATTGGAGGAAATGGGGGATGCTTTAGGTTGCCCTGAGGATTTTAGATCTTTGAGCAAGGCAAAAATTCATTTTGCAGGGTTACTGCTGTTTCTAATTTAATCTGCAAAATAAGCAGCTCGTTCCTTCTGGATGGCCTTATGATAGCTCTTGACAGCTACACGGTATTGTATTTTCAGGGCTGGATCATAGTCCCATCTCCACGCCCCTTCCAGGATTTTGCAAGTTTTCAGGTCCGGGGCCAGGTTGTCGTTGTACCACGGACTTGACTGAGTTCTGCGACTCTGGGACCACCTGGCGGGAATGAGGGTATCAAGAGAGTGCATGAGCCAATAAGATAGAATACTATCAGCCCTGTCAGGGTTGTCAGGAAGGCTAGGTACTTGACTCAGAAGGAGGGCACGAAACTGCTCAATATCCCGTTTATGCCAGGGTTGCTTTAAAACAGATTTACGAGTAGCATCCTGGAGAGGCCCTACTCCCTGTAGTGCCATGGATACCAAATAGTGGTCAGACCAGCTCATAGGGAGGGGTGTATTGACTGTAAGAGCAGGCAGGTTGGAGAAGATAGGATCCAACAGATGTCCAGCTGAGTGTGTACAGCTTGGGACCCGCTGCGTAAGTTGGAAGGCGGCGAGATCCACTAAAAAATTGCCAATATCACTGTCTTGACTAGCTTCTAAATGCAGGTTAAGGTCTCCAATGATGTTAAAATTGGCCGATCTAGTGGCTAATATGCCAGACGCAGCAATATGGGCATCCCTGAAATCTTTGGAAGGCCCTGGGAGGTGATAGATTAGGGGCCCAGACATTGTGAAATTGGCGTTAAAAGAGATTTTGAAGCATGCACATTCACAGCCCACTAGGGCCTCTTTAATCAGGGTGCAGTTGTAGCCAGTTTTAAAAATGATTGCAATGCCACCACCCGAGCCTCTCTATTGAGTGTGTTAATGTTGTAACCCTGGGGCAGGGCCAGACCAGGCTCTGCCTCTGTACTGGCAGTGAGCCATGTCTCCTTGAGGAAGAGGAGATCCGGAGCCTCATCATGGATTAGGTCGAACACTTCGGCGAAGTGCTTTACCAGGGAACGGCAGTTCAGCGAAGAAGCTTAACAGTAAGCGGGGAAGGAGATATGGAAATTGCGGCTGTCATAGAGCTGAAACCGCATCGCATGCAACAAAAGGGGCACTCCAACGGGACACAAAGTTGATGAGCACATAGACTTACCCCCTTGCCGACAGCTTTTAAGTCATCCCAAGAGTATGCCCATTTAGCGCAAGCAAAACCAGCAGCATGTCTGGCGTCTGGCGCCGTCCAGGCACGGACGGGCGCAGACGGGCTTGCCTTCGGCGCGCCGGCGGCACATCCGCGCCACGGCAGGTGTTAAATGGCCGGTCGAGTACCTGATTGGATAAGGAGCGCCAATCAGGGCTCACCCTGCCCATGACAGCGCGGTAACAGAGTGAGCCTAACACAGTGATTGCCAGCAAAACAATTAAAAAGCAGAAATGTTTCAGGAATAAAAAACAAGGAGTAGCAGTGAGTGTCAGGTAGGGCGCCAAAAAACAATTAGCAGAGCTGCGCGTCCGCGCCACGGCAGGCATTAAATGGTCGGGAGGAAAAACTGGCTCCTCCCGGTCGAGTACCTGATTGGATAAGGAGCGCCAGTCAGAGCTCAGCCTGGCCGTGACAGCGCGGAAACAGAGTGAGCCTAACACAGTGATTGCCAGCACAACAATTAAAAAGCAGAAATGTTTCAGGAATAAAAAACAAGGAGTAGCAGCGAGCATCAGGTAGGGCGCCTAAAAACAATTAGCAGAGCTCCAACCCATGACAAGGTCATTGAGCCACTAGACAACATCTTTGCAGCGTGGGGTATTCCCGCCATTCTCAAATATGACAACAGTCCACCATTCAACAGCAAAGAGTTCAGAGACTTCCTAGTCAGAATGAATATCAAGCATCAAAAGAGTACATCTCTGTGACCCCAAGCAAATGGTATTGTGGAGCGATTTATGGGCACACTCAAAAGGATGATTCTGCAAGCATCCATGGAGGGGATTGAATTAAAGCAATCCTTGTGCCAAGCCCTCCATGATTATTGGTCAACTCCTCACTCCACAATGGGTGAAAGTCCTGCTGTCATGCTATCTGGGAGAGACTTTGGAACCAAACTGCTGCAATGGACCGTAGAGCGTTCCATGAGTGCTGATAAGGTTTGTGTCACCAACACTTCTCGAAAGTGCAGAATGAAGACGTACGCCGATCAGCATTGGAGAGCCCAAGAAACAGCTTTCAGTGAAGGTGAGTTAGTCTGGTCAGTCAGAAGCAAAAGCAGAAGACAGACACTCCATTTGCTGTCAATCCTCTGAGGGATGTGACGTGCAAAGGACATATGATGACTGCACATCGTCCTGGATAGTCCATCACATGGGACTCATCATACTTCAAACAAATACCCCAGCGATCTTCAGCTCCTACACTTACAGATGAGGCCATCCGCCTGATAGTCCAGATCAAGCATCAGAGCCTTTACCATCGGTGCCTGAACAGAGTGCATCTCAACCACTTCATTCCACTCGATCTGGCGGACTAGTGCAAGCTCCTCAATGACTCATCGAAATGTAATATAACTGTTGTTTGTACTTTTTATTTAACAAACGGAGAGATGTAGTGTCGAGAGACTATTTGTGCTAGGGCCATTGTGGTTCCTGTTGGACTCAGTAGAGGAATGACTTAACTAGCTGGGAAGTGTGAAGGTGTGGTTATTAACGGTTATGACGTAATCAGAGAACAGTGTGATTGTATGCTAAGGAATAAAGACGTACAATCCAGAGCTCTGTGTGTGGTGTATTTATTTGCATGCTCTCGGGCTGGGGAGGATGCTACAGAGAATTGTTCAATGTGCTCACAGGAAATAACTTTGTTACATAGGTAGCAAGTAACAAGTTTGGAATTAAGTTTTTTCCCTACAGCTGGCAAAGAAAAACATCCCATCCAATAAAATCCTTCAATTTCTTATTCCGCACCACCTCTTCTCAGAAACAATTTTTTTTAAAACATACAAATTCAATGAAAAATCAAAGGTTTAAGATTAGTTACAGTTTAGGAAAACATATTTGATTAATTCTATACGTAACCAACAAACTACAGAAACATTAGAAATTCAATACGTACGAAAAGCTTAACACCTGAGAACTTGTAACCATTTTTGCTGCTATGTATGTATAAGCTCTGTGTCTCACAACCATAGTAGTATTAGCCAAACTGTTTCTATGAATTGATCTTAATCGTGTTCTCTATCATGTGTTCTTTTTAACTGTCTTATTAGCAGATCAGGGTATTCACTAAGGATGGACCTTATGAACGGGTCAATTCCTTTTAGACAGGGAAGGCTGGACTTTTCAACATGGCGGACAACGTTTTGGCCCAGTACTAGGCTATTATGGAGGTTTATGTTGATGGTGGTAATTGCTCTTTCCAAGATCTTATATAAGGCCCATCCCACTGATTATCATTCATCACAAAGCTTTTTTATTCCATGCTCAATTTATTATGATGTATTTATTGTAATTGTACTTTTATGGCCTCTCGGCAGAAATAAAGTATTAATTATAAAAACAAATTTAAAACTCACAAACTCCATATAGACTGTTGTTTGCTCGCTAGCCAGACTAAATTAACTATAACTCACACCCTCCCCATGCACTGCTTATACCCTATCAAATTACATCAATAATAGCATGTTAAATCATAGCATTCATAACAACACTCATGACATCTCAAATGACATCATTTATGAGAAGAGTGTGAATTGTGGAGGGTCAGTGTTATAAATTTGTGCCTATAATGTAAACTATGGTGCACAAATCAATCTATTGCAGAAGACCTTCAAAATATAGTACTGAAAATAATACTGAGATATAAGGCTAGAGAGAAAAAACATCATGTAGGAAACAGTAGTAGACACTTTCCTTTGAAGGAAATCAAAATAAAAAATTGCATACAGCTGTACAAAGCTGTCCATATTTAACATTGGTCATCCTTTCTCATCCTTTAAAATGTATCGGCAGTTCTTCAACTTTGTTGAGACCAGAAGGTTCTTTGGCCCACAAGAAAATGATATAGTGTGACTCTTGTCTACCTCAAAATTTCAAAAAAGATTCTGTCTCGCCTGTGGTGTGATCCTATCAATACCAAAACAGGACAGAAGATTAAGGCTTCCTTCATGCACATTATAAAACTAAAGGTGTTTCTTTTCTCCCACCCAGGCTAGATTAGCATTTAACACTGCTCCTGACGTTTTCTGCCCAGGAGAGTGCAGGCAGGGTATGCTCCCACTGTCCTGGGAAGAAAACAGCAGTGTCCTGGGGGATGGGGTCCCTGGGACACTGCAGCCATATCGGACCCCAGGTGATGGGGTCCATGGGGCCAATAATCGGCTCAGGGACGAGATTGGTCTCCCTCCCCTTTTGTAAAGTACCTGCCCTGGGGGATTGGGTTCCCGGGCCTGTTCAAGGCTCGAGGTGAAAGCTGCGCACCCCCAACCTTCAAAATCAATGGCGCTCTGGAGAATGGAGTCCCCGCGGTCTGTAAAAAGGCTGGAGGGGGGAGCTGCATGCCCTCCTCCCCTCATTAATGAATATGTGTCACATCCCAAGCCCTCGCCTACCCCCGGGGTGAGGGTACGTCTATTCTCCATTCAATTAAGTTTTCTTCAAAAAAAAAAGTTGAAACTCACAAAGCAGACTTTAAGACGAGTTGAAAATCCAGTACCTTTACTCCTCTTTAGAGCAGAATTTCCACGGTTCAGAATTCATTCGTTGTAATCAACATTGATTTGGATACACTGCTAGTTTCAACTAGGTATAAAATACGTGTGTCATGCGTTAATGTGTATTTGCGGCATAATCCTTTTATTTTTTTCCGAGAAGAATTACCGTTCTGTTCCTAACCTAGAAAGGCATTTAACTAAATCCTTAGACAAAGAGTAGTTTCACAAGTGCGACCAGATTTATGAATCACTCGCAGAATATTTTGATTAGTTATAAACTGTGTAGGTGTTCGCACTCGTGTACACACCATTTCCTGTCGTTAAACTTAATGTCCACATATTTAACAATTTTGCATTGACATAAATTCAATTTTCTCTGACTTAGAATGGGGATTTTTTTTAATCACAATTGCATGTTTTTGTGCATCTGTGTTCCACTTCGAAGTACAAACGAGTGTGTGAATCATTCTCAAAATGAGTAACCTATACCTTTGCATGTGCATAGTCTAGGACTGCTCTGCTGTTCACACATATTTTCTTCAGACTCCTATGTAAACTTTGCTGGTCACAACTTGCATGTCTTAGAGTCAGCTATTCTTAAAATGTGCTTTCATCTAGTTTCTTAATCTTTTACAAGTAGTGTATGCATTACTTGCTTGACTACAGAAAAGAACACTTTCATATATTATTTACTTTTCATATTTTATTCCCCAACATAAACAATGATATGCTCTATGTAGAGAATGTTTTTCTACAGAGCACCCCTTCACTCCTGTCACGCAATATCTGTTCACCTTATTCTTTGTTTATTTCCCTTACACCTTACTGATTAGGCTGTGATACGTTGATTGTTCTAAATGCACGTCATTCACCTTGTGAATTTCCTCAGATGCAGCTTCGGCTATATTCATCTATTGTACGTTGCATGCACTTGGTGACCCCGACAGCTCTCACTTAGAAATAGCGCATTGCACTCATCCGTTTAAAGCAGGAAATACATATTGTATGCACTCACATAGATATTATATATGCCCTGTAATGTAGCTTTGTGAACAACACAGACCGTAGGCATGAGGACTGTATTGCTTTTCTAGGCACCTCTTTCATGGAAAAGGCTTTGTGAACCATGTCCGTGGTGCTATTCCCCTCATGGAATTGCAGTACAAGAGCCATCATTACTAGGTAGGCAGCCCTGTTTTATATTTTATTTGATTATGAGTACTTATTGGGCACTAGCCTATAATTTGTTACACAACGCCCAAGGGAACTTCAGAGCTAGGAACAGGAAGAGATCATCCCAATCACAAGTGAGAGAAATTAAAAATGTTTTCAGCTTCATCCCAAACTGAAGTTACTGTGGGGCAATCTGCATCGTTGGTGCAAGAGATTTCGAAAATGCCATTAAAGACAGTGAAAATTAATTGAAAATAAATTCATACTATCGCCCTATAAACCAAGTCATCATTTTAACACCAACAATTGTTAAGTCTCTAATTATTTAAATTCAATGTAAATAAAATCGATTCACATTTATTTTTTGGCAAAGTGAAACACTTAGGGCCTGATTATGAGTTTGACGGTGCAGCGCCGGATCTGTCCCACCACTGCACCGCCAAACCTGAAGTTAGGCCGCCCGCCAGATTACAAATTATTCTCATGTATGGTGGGCTTTTTCTTATGTTCCCACAGTGGTGCCCTGTAAATCGGCACCGCCAAAAACAGTTCCTGCACAGCATGGACTGATAAGTCCATGCCGTGCAGGAACAGAGGTGCATAAATACAGGGGGGCACATGTTGTGTTCCCTGCATGCATCCCAGGGAGCAGAGGCACCCTTTGTTTGCTCTCCGCCACAGTTTTCAAGGAGGAGGAACCGCTGTGAAAACCATGGTGGAGAGGAAACTCCTAAAATGCTTGATGATACCACGGCGGTCCTGCCAAGTATATTAATGCCTCCTGACTGCCGCAACACCGCCATGGAATGGCGGTGGACCACCAGACGTAATTGGCCCCTTAATCTAATTCTGTCCCTAACACTAATCAATATGTAATGATTGTATTAATTAAATTAAATGTAAATATATTAAAATATTTTAAATTAGATTTCTAAAACAAGTACCCTTGTTCTAACCATGATGTTATCGGTAAGCCATACCACAACTCTAGCCTTATTCTTTCAGTGGTAGATATTATAATTTTATTTTAATTAATTTTATCTCTTTAAATGTATATTAAATATTCTTTTTCATAAGGTGCCTTTGCCCTAACCCTAATACTGATTCCAACTTTAAAACCAACAATTTGCAATTATTATATTATTTCATTTACAATTTATTGGTATTATATTATGTTTATTTATTTACTGAAAATGAAATTAAATTAAAATAAATAAACAGTAGCATTTAAATATGTTTACATTTTTATCAGTGCAATGGCAGACGGGGTAGAGGTGTTGTAGAGGTAATGGTGCCAAGTTAATTGTTAGAAGAGATGCTGTTCGAGGGCAGGCAGCGGATGTGGAGAAAGACCCAAGCAGGAGGAAGAAATGTTTCTCAGGAAGGAATGCAAAGTTGAGCACTGCACTCCATATTCCCACTCTGGTCACCTGGATATAAAAAAAACAGAGGGTCGATTAGAATGAACACAGCAAAGAGGGACAATATCATCAGAACACTGGATTTATCCCCATTTAGGGGCCGATTCCGATCTCGGCTGGTAGGGCACCGAATTGGATTCGGCTTAACCGGATCCGATTCGGACCCCTCTTTCCCGACCGATTCGTACGTGCGTCCGGGCGAAGCGAGTACGATGCGAGCGCACGCGAAATCGCCGATCGACTCGCTCGCGGGTCTGAACCGCGCTCCGACCGACTCAGCACGGACACGACTCGCACCGCGCAATGGAGACGTTCCCCGGCCGGGCAAGCACGATGCGCGCTCGAGCAGTCCGACCGACCACGCCGTCCGGCTCCAAAGGGCAGTCGGAGCCGGACTTTGGGGGTCCGTGTCGGACCCCCTGTACGCGCAGGCCGCGCGAAGTCGCACACAGGGGGGACCCATGGGTCCCCCTACCTGTGCATGTACGGCGCGATTCGCATCAACACGTACCCGCTGTAGGGGCGCCTTGTTCGCCTCACACCCATTGAGTCAATGGGAGCCCGCGTACGCGTTGTACGACCGGCTCCCTTTAACTTCACGGGAGTCCGACCGACCGAGTCCGATTGCATGCATACGCATCGTACTCGTTCAGTCGGGCTGCTAGAGTCCGATTCGGTCGGAAATCTCTCCGGGTCCGGCTCGGTCGGAGTGATTTCCGGCCTGAATCGGAATCAGCCCCTTAGTATGCAAAGAACTTACATAGCTTGTATACTAGAACCATCTCAAGCCCTGATTGTTAAGCCACAAGTAGATTGTGCGGAAGATCTGAGAAGACTTCGAAGGAGACATATCACTTGATGGTCAAATCTAAAAGCAGAACTGGTCCAGCAATAGAATATGGCATTCAGAGGATAGAATTTTGGAACCGTCTGCTGAGGAGAGGGTGGTAAATTAGGACCAAGTCTGGGGGTTCTTAAGAACAGAGAGGACAGGGAACCAGAACAAATTTGAATTTCAGTTTATCAAGAATCATATGGACATTGTTGATAAAATAGCTAGCAATATTTTGACATTCAGATATTCTTCAAAGGCCTTGGTTATAACCTAGACAAGGCGAAGCTAACATATGGTTGTAAGTGTTGATTTTACACTACCTGATTTGTTGTTTGGTTTTTCCTCACCCAGTTTTACCAGATGTAAGAGAAATAAACACGATTTTCCTGCTGGAAAAACAAGACAGAAAAATTGCTTGAGACTTTGGCTGAAGCAGCAGCCAAGTGCCATTCTGTTTTATGTATTTAACAGGGGGAAACATACAATAATTCCCCCTTAGGACATTCCCCTTCCCTCCCCTACTCCCCCAACACCCTTCCTCACACCCGCCCTCGCATACATTAACCATCTGCTCAGAGTAGGTGATATATGTATGTGGGAAACCCCATGGAAAGGCTAACTCTGTGTGCTTTTACAGCCTGAAAAATCAGCCTCACAGAGTATTTCCCCATTCCTGGAGTTTTATTTATAACTGCACGGCATTGGGGTGATTATACCGTACGGTGGCAGTAAAGTATGAATGCAAATTTACAGTGTGGGAAAATCGCCTCAGTACCCTCCCACTCGTGATTTGGGCCTAACTGTCACTATTCGTCTTTCATTGAGACTTGTATTATTAGAGAGATAAAATTATATGTGTGCCTAGCTTATCCAAGGTTAGAGGTTTTTAGTTTTGAAAAAGTTATATATACAATATATTATGCCGATACATCTTATCCTGAGTTGGTTGCTCACTCATAAAATTATTATTTGTATTACTTTTGTTGAATTTTAATGTGGTTTATAATTGTTAAGCTGGCTTGTTAGAGTACCCTGACTAGTTGGAGCAGGTTTAGCAGTTACTGTAACCATGTTCGCCATTCATGAGAATGGTTTGGCTCCCCGAAGAGCCTAAGGGGATTTGAAGCTTTCAAATAAGCAAATTAATAGCCCTACAATATGAGCAAAATAAATGCTTCTTAAATTGGCAAATTCTTGTGTTGGGAGTATTACACAGATGAGTTTGAAAGAAGGGGAATTCCATCATGCTGGCTTATTGTATCTTAGGTTCTTCTCATAATCTGTTGCCAAATGGCAGTCTCTGCAATTAAATTGTCAGTAATGTAATACTTTTTTCAGCAGGCAAGGTATAGAGATGTAAGACAACATCCCAAGGCTTTCAGGAGCTCTTCCACTGGTTTCCCCAAGATACTATCCACAGCTGGGTTTCTGACCGTTTGGGTCCCTCAGGGCCAGAGGGACTTGGCAGCATAAATGCTGGCTATACTACTGATATATAGAACAAGTGGTTCTGTCGGGAAGTAACAATTACTTTGCTTAGTGCAAATAATACAGTTTGAAATCTCAATTTCCAAAGGCATATAATACAATCTCAATTCAAAGTGGGTTAAAAAAGTAATTTTTAAACCATGGGAGAGAAAAGGAAACACACCACAAAAGCAAAGCAATTTGTCAAAAATAAAGCCAATTACTAAATTGTTATTTACAACAAATAATGAATATGGCTGTCAACGGAACATTAAATTTACGGTGATATAGTGGTGACTATAGTGCAGGATGAGTGACTTGTGGTGATATGTGAGATCAACAGTGCTATACAAGCATAACCAACATGAGTGACATATAAACAGTGAAATAGACAAACTTATTTCTTCCTGTCCGTTCCTGTACACATGCATACAAGACCCAAGTATTATTTTACATTCGGGTCAAGGAAACTGCATGGACTAGTGTGACAATAACATCGACGTTTCGACCCTTGAAAAAGCGCAGCATAATACGTGTTAGAGGCGGGTCTTCTTCAGGACTGTGAGAAAGGGAGTGTTTGGACAGCCTGTGGAATAATTAGAGATACAAAGTAAGGTGTGTTCCAATAGTCCAATGGACTAAAGTGTGTAATGCAGTAGCGATTTAATGCTTACCGCAAGGAATTGATGCCTAGGATCCTATTGGGTTGTTAGATAGTGGTCCGGGTATAACGTATCCAATTGCGAAGACCTACACCAGGAGGTTGTGGTCTAGAAAAGAAATTGGAATATCATCTAAAATCGGTATGGTATCCACACTGTTATTCTAAAAATAGGCGAAAAGTACAAGTGCGCACAACCGGCATGATATCAGGATTATGGTACAATTAGTGAGTGACTAAAAATGGAACAAATGCGCAAAGCAATGGAACACATGCTGAAAATGTCAAGAGTATAGTTCTGATGGACAGTGACTAAAACGTTAATAGGCGACTAGTGCGCAACGGCAGCATGGTATCAAAATGACTAGCGTAGCACGGTAGCCTAATTAGTTTAAGCAATATGGTATTCAGATTATTTTAATGAAACACATACGCAAAGTACCAGAGGGATTGTACCGATAATAAGTGACTAAAATGCTAGTTAAATAGTGAGCGGCTAGAGCGCCAAAACGGCAGGTTCAATGGAACACAAAGGATTGCGCAACGGTATTGAAGGTAGGCATGTGCAAAGTACCTAGAGGAAGGTACCGATAATTTAATAGTGAGTGACTAGAGCGCCAAAGCGTCATGATATCAGGATGACTGGTTCAATTAAACAAAAAGAATTGTGCGGTATTAAAACCGAACTAATGCGCATTGTAAGAGCATACCTGAAACTAGATGAATATATCATCGCACGATAACTCCACCAGCCGGTTGGAGACGTGCCAAATCCGTTGAGTCAAAATAGCCGCCAAGGGCGATCGTGAACTGTGGGCAATAAGGGTATCTGATGAATACAGATTCCGGACAACAAGCAGGCATTTTAAGGAGACTTTAAGGCTGAGAGACGCGTAGCTACTTACATGGGAGAGACGTGTCTTCGTCTATCTACCTCCGCTTCTGTCAAGTACTGGCTGCGCGGGAGATTGTCAGTATTTGACAGTTCTCGGACGTCGGCCAGCACGTCAAACCACGAGTACGTGGTCGTGCAGCAGCTAGTGCAGCACGTTCAAGCATAAATGTGGTGTTGGTGATCCAGTGGCAGAAAGGAGGCTCTATTTAAGTAATTTTCCTCAAAGATCTTCACAGTCTGGTATCATAAATGAAAATATTCTTTATTTATTGGTAGTGAATTTTATGCCTCTTTATTAACCACTTATTCACTTCGTCAATTCTGACACCCATCCACATTTTCCAACAGTGAAGGCATCACAATATCTAGCAAGAGTTGGTTAATGAGCTACCAAATCTCATTCTTCACTTGACATTATCTGAGGGCATCTACTGATAGTCTTCCTGGTACAAATGCTTAATGCTGATTTTTTTCTCTTAATGTGGATAACGCAAAGGAACAGACACCATGCCAAAGTGTCAAGGAATGCGAAATGGCCCTCCTCTTGGAAAGTCTCTGGGGCTTAGCTGAGATCTTTAACTGAAAAGGAAAGCACAAATCCTTCAATTTTCATGTATTGCATTGCCCTCCATCTATTTTTTAAAAATCCATCGATTCTGGGGGTGCTTTCCAAAGGTCACACTTTTCTGCCTGGGACCATTAAACCCCAACTCAAGACTTCTTGCATCCATTGCATTTCTCTTGAAGCTTACAGTCAATTAATAAACCTTTGTCAATTAGTTCAAAAAATTTAGAAGGATGATGAGTACAAACGAAATCATCCTTGATCTCTTCTTTTGATCCATGTTGAAATAATGTAATTTGAGTAATCTCAAATCAAGTAATATCAACAGCCACTTGCAAAAACAAGTTACTTAAGTCAGTAGGTCATAATTCCTTGCTGACTATAGGATAGAGCCTCCTCGGCAGAATGCTCAATATCAAAACATTCATGCATATTCTTGTAGGTAAGTAGGAAGGTAGAAAACGTTCCAGACATGATTCAGAAGCTTTTGCTAGAGGTTTCAATCTAGCCAGTGCAGGTCCAGTAAGACTGCTAACTTAGGGGCCGATTACGAGTCTGGCGGTCCACGGACCCCCAGACTCGTGGGGGGGCGGCGACGGCGGTCCCCCAACCACCCTATTACGATTAGGGCGGTAGGACCGCCATTGCCCCGCCACAGCTGCCAAGGAACCGCCATTCCCTGGTGGTGTTGCAGTGGTCAGGAGGCATCAATATGCTTGGCGGAACCGCCATGGTATCACCAAGCATATTAGGAGTTTTCTCTCTGCCATGGTTTTCATGGCGGTTCCTCCTTCATGAAAGCCCTGGTGGAGAGGAAACAAAAGAGGCCCTACAGGACCCCCTTGTGCTTCTGCGCCCTTGGGTGCATGCCCCTTTTGTGCATGCACCCCAGTTCCTGGATGGCATCGAATTTTCAGTCCATGCGGTGCAGCAACTGTTTTTGGCGCTCCCATTGCAGTGCCCATTTTTAGAGGCACCACTGTGGGAACGCAAAAAGAGCCCGCCACACAGGAGGAAATTCCTAATCTGGCGGGCAGCCCGACCATGGCTTTGGCGGTGCGGCAGCGGGCGGACCCGGAGCCGCACCACCGAAGTCGTAATCAGGTCCTAAGTGTCCAACTTTGGCTTGATCACAAGAAAACTGTGCAGGGTGAAAAACAAAATGCACTGTTGTGGCATCCAAAAATAGTTTTTGTGCTGTATTTTTAAGACGGAGTTGTAACCCTCAAGTCAGTTCCTGAGAATAATCCATGGCTAAAGAAGACCGATGGAACTGTTGGTGTCGCTATCTGTCAAGGAATGGATACAGTGACGTTCTCTCTTGTTTCCTTTGTGATTGCCTGAAAAAAGGGCGACTTCTCCTAGTAGCCATGGTGTCAACCCTCAAGTAACATGCATGTGAAAGGTGTCATACATCTCTTTAGGAAGGTCTGCATAAGCAGAAAAAAGCCACAAAGGGCAGAAAAAAACCTCCTTCGCTATATGAATATTTTTGGATTGAATATGAAGACTTTTAAAAGAACTGGCTAGCAACACTACCTTGAGACAGAATAGAGATGTAGTCTAGCATAATCTTTCAGGCTAAAGTCTCCAACACAGAAAATCATTTGCAGGAAAATGAAGCAAAAATCTAGGACAAAAAGTATCTAATTTGGGTGATGAATGTGAGGATAAATAGGTTAATGGAAAGCTGTGATGTATCTTTCTCGGACCCAAGCTCCCTTATATATTAGTAGTATAGGAATTTACTAGTCAAGAAAAGGGTTGAACACCATCTTGGACAGTGAAGCACTGGCAGCACAAACTGGGAAGACAACCAGCTTGGTTAGGAATGAATCTAACCCTAATCACATCCACCATCACAAGAAAATTGTGTTTTCCTTGCATGGTAAGCACAAGAATAGTGTTTCGAATGCCTGACATCCAGCCCTTGATTTATCATGCATCTTGGTTGCTCCGCACCGCTGTACTCCCCCCCTCCAGAACTCCCAACTCAACATAATGGACTCCACGCAGAGGAGCTTACCATGCTTTCACCTCTGAGGAAGTGGGGACTCTCTAGTGAATTCTGTATGTGAATGTAACTCTATAGAAAAGTGTACTTTGTGATGCCTGAAAATAAACTGATTTAGAACTAGTTTGCCTCGCAGTTCTGCTCCAAAGACTGAATACGTACCCTTGGCTGACTTTTAATGACCCTCCTCATGGAAGACAAAGGCTTGGATTATGGCAGCAGGTATGCGAGGGTGGTGTTGACAGTGGCCACTTTGCAGGGTTAGCTATCTGGGAAGAAGGCAAGAACAGTTGACAACACAAAGACCACCTTTAACAGCTCTGTCTTTGAAGTGGAGATCCCAAATAGGGCTGTAAGGAATGGCTATCATTTATTTCCAGTGCCACCCAAGAGTTTCTGTCTGTGTCCCTAGAAGGAATTAAAGCAGGTTCTAGCAATGGATGAGGGAAGAATGCCATATCTCCCTCGGATTGGCTAAGAGTAGGGACATAGCAAAGGCAGCTGGAAGAAGCATAGGGACATAATGGTTGAGGGATTCTGGGAATATTTGTACCACACTGAGAAATGAAGCACTGAAAAGGGAGTTTTCTCTGAAAGGTAGCCAGGATTGCATATAGGAGTACCGAGGCGCTCCCCCAGCTCCTGTAAAGCAAGCCCAGAATCTTGGTGTGGTCTAAGACAGAGATCATTCATTCCATTGTCAGATAAATGTGGTCTGCAAATCAGCATTCTTCTTTCTTTGTCAACTGATAAGGATAATGCCACCACTTCATTTTCCCCAGAAAGTTACTCTGTTACTGTCAGTTGTCATTTACCATCGATTTTACTGCAGTGGCTTTTACAGAGATTTCTCAAACACATCCCTCGACAAATTGCACCAAGTGCAAAATATGGTTGCTCGCATGACTCTAGGTCTGAAACATCAGGATCAAATCCCTCAAGCTCTAATTGCACCTAGTGAAAGAAATGATCTCTTTCAAAATTCTCTGCATTGTCTACAAAACTCTAGATAACCAAACTCTGAATTACATCTCCAGCCTATTTGCTCCATATCATCACTCTAGAAACCTCAGGTCATCCATTTGTGGACTGCTATCCACCCAGAGCTCTAAATACTAAATAATTGGAGGTGGATCACTTCATCATCAGGTCTCCTCCCTATGGAACGCCCTACCCACCCACGTAAGGCAGAAAAATGACTATTCATAACTCAAAAAAACATTAAAGACACAGCTCTTCACTCTGGCTTTCTGGAAGTATAACTATCCTTTGTGTATAGCATAGAATATACTAATAATCAAGAGAAGTCCTACCAATAGGCAACAGTACCACCAATACCTATATTCACCACACTACAATAATTGTTATTTTTAACTTTTTTAAATAGACTCTCATCCACACAAATCTGTGGCATGCTTCATTATCGAGTCCTAAGTCTGGCACCACTATTGTTGCTGAATGGGCTCAGCCCCACTATTGAAGAGAGCACTTTGATGGTTGTGCTAAAGACATTAGGGATCTGGGAATAGTGCCAAATTAAAGCAGCCTGCAGGTAAACCCAGAAACTAATTTTAATAATGGTCCACCATTGGTTAGATTATAAACAGGACAGGAAGTCACAAGGAGGTTGCTTATTGGGTCCGACACCCTGGTGTCAAATTGTTTCAGCCAGTTAATGTAAGCCCAAAACATAATCCATCTTTCATCTGTACCAGAACAGATCCCCTTATGACTTCATAACCTAATTTTAAAAAATTTAGTAATCTGTATATCGGGTTGCCACACATCCACTCTAATCAAACCCAATTATATGTTACTTCACCGTCGATTGCCCGGTATCTAGTACTTATGGAGGTGCAATTTTCCTCCCAGGGTCTGTAGAAATAGGTAATATGCCTTATTCGATTAATTCATTAAACAGTACTTCAGTATTCCTGTGATACACTGCACACTCTATAAATTCAAGTGGAAAAAACCAATTTGGTTCCCATGCTGTGTCGGCTATGAGGGAGAAGTCCCATGCATTCACATTAACTGTAATGTTAAATGCTGATAAAACACATATTGCTACTGGCTTGTTCATTGGCTTCTCCTTCTGCATTCTTCTCCGCAGCAGCAAATCCATTTCAGTGGTCCTTTGCCAAAGGGGCTTCCGACCTCATGGTATTTTCTTCACCTACAGCCCACTGCTTTGTTCCGCTAGAGTTTTTTTACCTCCATTTCGGTGACTAAGTCAAACGTAGAAATCTTCACCACAACTTTGACTCAAGGCCATTTAATGACAACACTCCCTCCGCAGTTTTGGAAATTGGCCATCTGGGCAACTTTAGCTCCACAACCAAGGGTCCAGGACTGGTGAGACACCTCTTGAGGGGTCAGGACTCAATCAGGCTAAGGCCAGGTGTAGGTTCAAGATGGTGGGAGCCTGTTATGTCAATGTGGCTCTGAACATTAGGGCAGCAAACTAGCCCTTGTATTCACTTCTGGTAGTCCTGGGGGCAGGTGAAGATGCAGGGCTCAATAGCAGGGCTGACCTCTGAGGTTTCAAGGCAGGCTCCAGGCAACAAAGCAGTCCTTCCATGTACAGCAGCCCCCCTGCCCTGGCTCCAAGTTGGCTGCAGTAAAAATACAGTGTTGTTAAGTCCTTTGTGTGAAGGCAGGGCACAGGCTATTCAAGTGTAAGTGGGGCTCTGCTCAGTTCCGACCCCATCCTGCTAGCAGATGGCCCATTCAGGCACACCTAATAGATCTACTGTTTGACTCTCTGGGAGGAATTCACAAAGTCTGTCAGTTAGACCCAGTCATGTGACCCCGACCAGGCTACAGACATAAAAGGGCTAAGGACAGGAAAATGCCAGTTTTCTAAAAGAGATAGCACTATACAAATTTATGGGAAAATTTACGAGAAAACTACGCTTACTTTATTTTTTGGAGAACTTGGAAAAGACTTCCACCGAACAAGTTGCACCGGGATACTTAGAATTCAATTCTAAGAGCACGTTCATTTCTCCAACTTCCCACAAATCGATTGACACTTTTGAGGCACTGGTTAAAAAAGATTTGAAAAAACTGGTGAACCATTCATCAAAGATGACTAACATGACGAATAAAGAAAAATCTGCCTTATAGGCTTTGAGAAATAATGAGCTTTTGACATTTCTCCCAGCGGACAAGGGTGGGGCCTTAGTGGTCATGGACCGTTCCTTCTATACACGAAAGGTGGAAGAACATGTGAAGGATGACATGGCATATTTACCACTACCACAAGATCCTACAACAGCATTTTTGGAAGTTCTGTCCTCAATTCTAACAAGAGCTTTGGAGATGGAATGGATAAGTGAAAAAACAAAACGATTCTTTCTTACAGAGTACCCAAGGCGACCCAGATTGTACATGCTTCCTAAGATACACAAAGATCTTCTCGACCCCCCTTTTAGACCCGTTGTCTCAGGGTATTGGTCGATTCATGATCCACTAGGTCAATATTTGGATTATTTTTTGCAAACAGTGGTACAAGCGAGTCCATCAGATTTACAAGATACAACTCACCTATTGAAGCCCAAAATGACAGCGGTCGGATGACGCCATCGTAATGAGGCCCTAATTGTTTATTTGAAAGCCATGACAAGGTCATCTTAGCATTGGTTTTTACGAATCATGTGAACTTTTGAATATTTGGAAGTATTGTGTGACTGTGTTCCTGCTGGGCATGTGTGAGAATTGCACAAGACACTTTACCTTTGTGTTCTGTGCAAAGTGCACAGTTCAAATGCATTTTCAATCTTGGGGGAAAGAACAAGCACAGCTTAAAATGTTTCTATCAAGTGCAGTCACAGGTATGCGTTGCAAATTGTCAAGCCTTGCTTCAGCATCATAAGTTCCAAGCTTCATTTTGACATACAGGAAGTAGGAATCAAAGTTGAACTTGGTGATCCTAGAGCTGCATTATGAACATGTCCTACTTTAGTGTGGAGGCTAAGAATGGGTCTCTGCACCTGCTTTTATTGAAACTGTGCTGCCTTCAGCAAATACTAGAAAATAGAGAGCAGTGATTGCCTCTTCATGTTTCTGAGTTGTACTGTCTACAGCTCAGACACTAACTTGTATGTTTCTGAGTTCATATATGTGCTAGAAGCTGCACATTTTCAGCAAAACTGGTGCAGCAACTTCTTTTGGGCCTCTGCATGGACCTTCTATGTGAGGAAATGTAGTTATAGGGATGTTTTTGAGATCATCATGAAGTGTGCCTAGGAAAAGGAATGTTGGGTGCAGTGTTCTATGAGAGGACATTGATTTGGGATACTTCCGCATACACAGTGATCTTTGTTGCCACAATCTTAGTGAAGAAGGATGACATCAAAGAGGTGCTGCTTGCCTTGGCCTGAGACACTGCTCAAACTTCAGCTCCAAATCTGATGGCCACTACACAGCAACATGCAGTAATCTGAGGACACATGAGTTGAGCCAGGTACCCAAAATGGCAGTAAAGTAGGTCCTGGGATCCCACAGAATCTAGTTTTTTTTTTTTTAAATATAAGCTAAGCTCTTGTTACGATACCTAGTTATAGTGTCACTTCAACCTCTGGCTTTGTCTTTTCTGGGGGGTTTTAACATAAGGGAAGATCTTATTACCATACCTAACTATAATATCAATTTTACCTTTGGTTTTTCAGTTAATTTCAGTTTTTTTTATCATATTCAGCCAATTCCCCTGTTGCCCACTGCCTTACACCATTGGCCACTGGGGTTTGGCCACAGGGTGTCTGGCTATGCCCTATGTCCTACACCATGGCTGTCAGCCAACCCCTCCCTGTGCAAGGCCTCTGGTCATGCCCTGTGCCCACCCCTGCTGCGGGCACCCATGCAGGGGAGTTAGGTTGCAGTACCTGGCCTCCAGCTAAGCTCTGCCCCAACCTCCCCACGGGAAGCCAGCCTTTGGCTATGCACAGTGGGGGCTTGACCACAAGGCATGGCCTCTCGCAAGGCCCTGCACCCAACCCTGCCGCAGTCTCCCAAACCGTGCTGAGCACAGCCTTTGTACTGTTTACTCACCAATAAAGTTAGAGGTGTTATCAGTGGCGGCTCGCATAGGGCGTGCTGCAGGGCGGTGGGGCAAGGGAGGGGCAGGGTGGGGGGTAGTAAACTCTGACATACGACGGAACGGAGGAAAGTAATTATTACATTCCTCCATTCCGTCGTATGTCCGAGTTTACTACCCCCCCACCCTGCCCCTCCCCCGCCCCGCCCCACCGCCCCGCAGCACGCCCTATGCGAGCCACCACTGGGTGTTGTGAGTACTCCTTGTTAAACATGGTAAAGGATGAGCACTCAAGATGTGGGTTGCAGAGCCATATTTCAAAGAAGCTAGCTAGTAAAGTCTGAATGTGTGTTTGCAGAACTGCTCGGACTAAGTTGAGGTGTTGCACATTATTAAATAATGTACCCTCTAGGGTGACCCACTTACAGAGTTAGTTAGTTTATTAGTTAACTAAACTATAACTGGTGAATTTCAATGTTGCATTAGTACTTGCCTCATTCTGTCACCTAACTATAATGTTACTTTAACCTTTGTCCTTTTTAGTGAATTTCTTGGGGTTCTTTTTTTTTGCATACGTTACGGTCTTATTACATACCTAATTATAATGTAATGTCACTTTTTTCAGTAAATGTATGTATATATGTATATATATCTCACCCCAAAAGATAAACTCACCGCACTCCAGGAAATCAATAGTAGGTCATTATTTATTGATTTAATATGCAATAAATAATTACCAACTATTGATTTCCTGGAGCGTGTCGAGTTTATCTTTTGGAGTGATAGTGGAAGGCATTGCTCGAGTCTCCATGCCAGCACCAGCTAACAGACCATGCCGTTTATTAGACCACATTGCTGCAGCAGTCATACTAACTTACCTGCAAAGTAAAAGACTGAAACTTTACTTATGGTATAAAGACGCTCAATGTAACTCTTGCAATGTAACGACTCACAAAATAAACACTTGAAGAAATTGTAACTTGTTTTGGGGCTTCTATTCAGTAGGGCTTGTTCTTATATTCTATGTCAGACCTAGCAGCACTGAACAGAGCCATAACCCACACACTCCACTGCACAACATTTACAGAAGCAAAACCCATAGTGCACTGCTTTTTGAAAGCAACAGATCCACCTAGAACAACAGTAGAAATAAATGGAGAAATAGATCTTTTATACAAATAAAATGGGGTGGTAAAGTGGCTCCCGTATCATTGCAGGGTGAAAGGCAAGTAACAGAGAGAAATCAAGTGCACGTGTGTGGCTCGTGGTAGCTCTTGAACAGTGGTGTAGCTAGGGAGTGGGGGGGCGGTCCGCCCCGGGCAACTCTCTTTTTGGGGGTGGAGGAGATAAACAAGTTGTGTCCGTCGACTACCACCATCCCACACTCCCCCGAGAACAAGTGATCCATCAGTGTCCACACCCACCCCACCCCTGGAACAAGTCGGCTGTTGGACGCCACCCCCACCCCCGCTCTTACATGCACCGGGCAGCAAAGTTAGGGGCCGCCCCGGGTGGCAGTAGGTTTAGCTACACCACTGCTCTTGAGTTGTGCATAGAAATCTGTGTTTTTCAAAATAGAGTGAATTTTAGGGAGATGGGGCTCTAGGGTGTCTTTTCTGTTTCCTTCTCTAATGCTCCCTGTGCTCTCTGGGCTGAATAGTAACAGTTGCCTAGTGGTGAGCTTCCCTGTAAAGGCTGCCACCTCTGCACCTATATTGTTTCCATGATGGTCTACAGCTGGCACTTGGGGTTGTGCACCAAGATGGCCACAGCTCTATAACGCGATGTGTCAGTGTCAGTGGAATGCCTTGCCCTCCTGCTCCTTGCATCCACTGGTCAGTGGCAAAAGAAAGCACTCAATGTTTTTGCATTCCTCGATCTGCCTGCAGAAAATGGACCCCACAGACATACGTACAGGGCCAAAGCAAAGAGCGTTTCTTTTTTTTGCTCCTTCATAGAGCAACTCATCTAACTGATACTGGACACTGTGTGCATTCTTTGTAGCATGACCAACCACCAAACATAGAGCAGCCACGCTGCCCATACAACGAGTACTTCAATATCATCTTTACCGGGCACGTATCTCCACAGCACCACAGAGAAAATGCCTATATATCCCATTGCGGAACCAATGATATTGCCATATGCCGGTGTATTTGCAAACTCTAGATGCCTTGTATGTACCACAGTAGCAAATCAACCAGTTGCTGATGAATGTGAGTTGATCAATATCTGAACTAGTTCACAGCAAGCGATGGTCGAGTGAGGCTGAGCTGTTGCCATTCTTTCTGCATCCATTCAAAAAATTCCAGCCAAACCTAAAAATGGTTGTCATTACACTGTTTAAAGTGGCCCTCTAATCGGGAAATGGGGCAGTCTAACTCTTTTCTATTATCAACCTGTAATGTGGCGGGTATAGCAAATAAAGTGGGCAATGATCATTGGGCAACAATTTGGCAGGAATGTGATCTAATCTCCCTCCAGGAAACCTGGGCTACGGACCCCATTTTTGTTAATGGCTATCGTTCCTTCCAATCAAGGGCCGTTCCAACGCCATCAGGGAGGGCTAAGGGGGCTTGCTAACACTGATCCCAAATACATTGGATCTGAAGATAAAAAAGTTTATAGAAATTCTTTCTTCTTCCATATCCTTATCCTCGAGTTGCCCAAACTAGGGTCTTGCCTTTTAATAAATTTTTATAACAACAATTTTGGGCCCAATATCTACTCGGCTGTAGATGAAGTAAATAAGGATCTGGATGATATTCTAAAAACACAAAGGCTTAAAGAACCCACATATTTCATCTGGCTTGGAGATTTTAATATCCATCCCTGTAAATACAGCTCAGAGAACATATGTGGTATGACTGATCTCATGGGTAACCCGCTACACCACTTCTCTCACACCACCTATGTTAGTAGCCTGAATCGGACACTCTCCGTTAGGGACATGGTGTTTGTAAATAAGTATTCTTCTACCACTGAATACCTACCTAAAACATTGCTACGTTTCGATAATGAGACAACTATAGACTTCTTTCTGATTTCAAACCATCTCAATGAGAGTTGTACCCACGCATATGCCCAATTTACATCTTTCAGTGATCATGCCATTTTAACTTGTGAGATCAGCTCTGCCCCTAGAGAACTGCCTTGACAGCAGGAAATAGCCCCACCCTTAATTGCAAGGAGAAATGGATATCAATTAAAGTGGGCCAAAATTTATAGTGCTAAAACTCTGTCTGAAACGGTCAGTAATTCTTTAGCTAGTATAGAATCATGTTTGGATCTAAATAGCTCCCCCAATGTAACAATATTAGGCTTTACAAACCTATTGGACAATATGGAAGACGCATTAACAAGGTATAAGCCTGATAGACCCAAAAAGGCTAATGGGTGGTTCGATTCCCCTGCACAAAATCCAGAAAGGCCCTAGTAACAGCATTAAAGACACAACCTAGGGATGCAACACTAATTGCCTCCTTACGTAGGGACTATAAAGCAGCAAGAAAATCTGGGGAGAGGGCAAGGAGGGAGGAAATCTGGGCCAGTCTAGAGGAGGCCTCAGAATTAGGGAACAGTAAAGAGTTTTGGGACATAATTAATGCTCCCTATTTTAAGACCCAAGGGGATCCTGTCCTAGACTCACATATAGTGGAAGATGATTGGGTGGCACACTACTCAAGCATTTTCTCCCTTACCTCTTCTCACCCCAGTCCTCCCAACGCAGTAGGCCCCAACCCCCAAGTAAATCTAGTATTTACCCTGTTGGAGGTATAGTGTGGACTAGAGGCCTGTAGCAAGGGGAAAGCGCCGGGCCCGGATGGGGTCCCAATAGACTTTTTTCAGACGGATCAAGATCTTTGGGTCCCCTTGCTGACAAATGTTTTTAACAAGATAGCGCTACTGGCCCCCCCACCATCATGGAAGACGTGCTTAATTGTCCCAATTTTTAAAGAGGGAGATAAGGGTAATCCCAAAAATTACAGACCCATCTCCCTTATTGAAACAACTGCCAAACTTATGGGTCGTCTTCTTTTGTCTAGACTCGAATCCTGGGCACGAGATAGGAATCTTTTAATGCAGACCCAGTATGGTTTCCAACAGGGGAAGGGCACTGTTGATCAGTGCCTGAATCTCTCCCTTATTATGGATAAATATGTGAGGGTTAAGGGTGGGAAACTACATTTAGCCTTTATGGATCTAACGGCAGCGTTTGACTGCGTTTCCCACCCGAAGCTCTGGGACATTATGTTAGAGATGGTGATGGACCAGCCCCTAATTGACTTCATCCGCCAACTGTACTCTGATGCCTCTGCATCTGTTCGGTATGGGAGGAAAGGAGAGCGTACCCACCCCTTTAAGATCTTAAGAGGGGTTAGGCAAGGTTGCGTCCTCGCACCATTTCTATTTTCTATTTATACAAATGGTGTGGAGGATGTGCTGGCGGGCGAATCCCTGGATGTTCCCTTATTTGATTCCTATCGGCTCCCTATTTTGGCATACGCAGATGATGCCGTACTCCTTTCCAGAACTGGTGTGGGTCTCCAACGTCTTATAACAGCATATGCAGCTTTTATGAGTATGCTAGACCTAAAAGTGAACCAAACAAAGACATTTATACTAATTGCAGGAGCAAGGAAAATTTTCACATGGGCTCGAAAAAAATCGAGGTGGTAAATTCATTTTCATATTTAGGAGTCCTCTTCGACAAGAACCAATCTTGGACTCAGCTGGTGGAAGGGAGAGTAATGGCGATGGATAGAAGTCTAACAGCATTAAAAACATTCACTAGGCGGTTGGGTGCCAGACCTCTCAGCCCCATAAAAAAGATCTATCAGGCCAAAATAGTATCAGCCGCGGTGTATGGGGCAGGTGTATGGAGCATGGCCCCATTGAGCCTCTACAGATAGCTGAAAACAAATTTCTGAAATCTCTAATTACCCTTCCACAATCGTACTCAAATCATATCTCTCATATAGAATCGGCCCTTCCTTACATTACTGACTCAATTCGCCTGGCACCTCTCTTGTTGTGGTTGTCGATTTGGCGCAGGGATACAGTCCCCCTTAACCAAAGGATCATTACAGACCTGCTCAAATTGGAGAACCACGACAGGAGTCGATGGCTATGCTATGTTGAGCAGGAATTTATTGCCTTAGGCTTGCTGAATCTTTACAAGGTACCAATGACATGCAGGAACTTTTCCAAACTGAGGTTGGCCGAGACTTTCAAGCTAAGGGCCCAATATGACCGTAGAGAGAAGAATTATGGTGCGCAGTTGGTTCGGATGCTTCAACTAACACCCCCAATAGAGGAGGGTGAGTTTTCATATTTAGCAGAGGTCCCATTCTCTCATCACAAGTTTATCCTACAGCGATTTCGTTTAAATTTGATCCCATTGATGTTGGGGTATCCAGGTAGAAGATTTAGGCACTCTGGTTTACCTTTGTGCCCTTGCGACTTAAAGTCACCACAAAATGATTTGCAATTGGTACTTTTCTGTGGCATGTATGCTCAAGAAAGAAAGTCATTTATTGTACCAAATTTAAAGAATCATAAATTTCGTCATTGCCGGGTTGCACTATATTTTTTAAAATCACTTCCGAACCCGTTTGTCTGCTTTGCGGTTGCATCTTTTTTATGGGCATGTATGTGTAAAAGGAAATATGCGGCGCATTAATGAATAATGAGGATCCTTTATTTGTTTACTGTTTTTATTACCCTTTTAAAATGAGAAATATATATTTGTACAAAACCATATACAAAGTAATTTTTAACTTAAATGTGTTTTATATGGAAATTCATTGTAAATCTGCTTCAAGGGGGGCTAGTTTAAGGAAAGAAGAATTGTGATTGGTTGTATTTTTAAAGTTTTGTTGTATCCATTTTTATGCACTTTTATGATCTGAACAAAAAAAAAAAGATCGAATAAAGTTGAATTGGATTGGATTGGTTGTCATTACACTGTTTAAAGTGAGCTTTAAATGGGGATAAATTAGCCTGAACTATTTAGACGAACAGCTGAAATGTACATACTATTTAAAATTGCAAATGCTTTGCTTTTGTTATAAACACAAGTTATGATCTAGGAGTTCACCCAAGAGAAAATGAAATGCTTTTTAAAAGAGTTCAAATCGCACGTGCTAGAAGCCACCTTTTTAGATATTAATATTTAAATAAGTTATGCTTGTCTGACCATGTCTCTATAAGAATAAAGCTGTAGTGTGATTGTGTACATGTATTCCAATAAGAAGCAAATTAAAACTGTTTATGGTTGAATTAACAGAAAAGAATTAAAAGTCAATTAAAGGTGTTTCGTGGCTGAAATAACAAAACTATATTTGGTTAGTCGCTGTTTAAATAACTGTTTCTTTTTATAACAGACTATAAAAGATGTGCGAGGCTTCTCACACGGTTGGCAGTAAGCCCTATGTGCATGGACGGATGACGCAATTTTGGTGAGTGCTCACTCTTAATTTAGGGCGACCCTTTTGGTAAACATTGGATAAATCTACAAATGAGACTGACTGACACGTAGCAGAAACTTGAGCAGAAACAGGGAAACAGTCTCTGTCACGGAACCAAGTATTACAACTTAGCTGATTTGACTCAGCGTAAAAATGTGTGTACACAGTGTACATGTATAAACACGTTTGCCTGATTATTGTTTGTATTTGAATAACACCTGAATAGAAACTGGATTTTTAAAAGGATTAATCTTTATGGCACTTTAAATACAAGCACCCACACTGCTCCATGGTGTCTGACTACCTCACTCCCTCTCTACGTGGAAGTTATATGATAGCCTTAAAAGAGGGCAAAATCGGATCTGTGTTATGTAGTGACCAGAAGCGGCATATCTGCTCCGACTCACACAGGCCATGGGCCAGACATACTAATAATTGGCGCAACGCAGCAAGACAACCTACTGCACTGCGTAAATTTGGAGGCAGGAATGTGCCTTTTTTTTGCTTACATATATCACATTCCCGCTCTCTCTGTATGCTGGCACTCTTGTGGCTGCCAAGTACCAACACAGTCACACTTGCCCCGTGGTGCACGGAAGCCTGCGTTACAGGTAGTATAGTTTTTGTGCAAAAAACAATCCAATGAAGACATTTCCTCTTTCTATGTGTACTGCAGAATGCAGCATACACAGAAAGAGGAAATAAAGAGGTAAAATACATATATTTCTCCTTGTTATGTCTCTGTTGGAATTGGGCCCATTTTCAGGTTTACTCGTAGTAAATATGGGAATGCGCCAAACACCATGGAACACCTTCCCAAAGCAGAGTAATGCAAAGCAGTGACCTGTGTTATTCCAAATTTACTATGCAACGCACAGCCTGCTTATGAACAATTTGAGCAAAATCACAATCCACATACTCAGGTTCCTCCATATTATTGACAAAGGAGCGGTGACTGGATCCAATAGTTCCCAAATATAATTCTTGGTCTCATCTGTTCTTCTCTTCTAGGCTAACAAAACCCACTGGCCTCCCCATATTCAAATTGCTGAAGACTACTCACTTCCCACCTCTCCCAACATTTGGAAGTAGATCTGCATTTATAGTCTACGGCTGAGACTTACAAAGGGTTTTGCAGACCTGACGCAGACTTCATGCAAAATTCTTTTGGGGATTTGTAAACCAGTGCAAATTGGCATTTGTGTTGGTTTGTAAGAAAAAGTAACGCAAACCAGTGTGGAGTGCTGCTTTGTATTACTCTGGTTTATGGGTGGTACCTGGGCAACCACCCATGGCTTTTGGCGCGAACCCCTATCTACTAACAATAGTGCACAGGGTTTTGTGCCAAAAGTTAACCCCACCTAAAAGCACGCATTAAAAAGAGGGAATGCTTTTTATTTCTCCTAACTTTTCTCACTTTGCATATGTGCTGCTCTATACAACACACATCCAAAGTGGAAAAACTTTTAAAGTTCCAGCAAACCTATGCTAGACTCAGGCAAGCACTTTTGCCGTATGGTGCAAAGGTGTGTGCGTGGCGCTGGGCAGCCTAATTATGCACCAGCGCTATGGAGAGAGCAGGACAGTGCCATAACTCTGTAGATATGGTGCTTTCCTGCTCTCTCTCTCTGTCACACAACCCAGCGCAGCAACTTTGGGTGCTGCGCTGCATTGTGTGACAGATTTGTAAATCAGATCCTAAATGTGCCGTCTTCAAGTTAGCTAATAGCTACTTAGCCCCACTAGTCAAACTGTTTTCTCCTAGTCTCATAAATATTTCCGAGAGAAAGCATTCCAGCCTATCATCTTCGTTTCTTCTGTGATCTACATCTAGAAGTCTTTGTTAAAACACTTCTTAAGAAGGCTTTAAATGAGTCCCATTCCACTGCACGTGAGGCTGAACTGACATTTATCCTAAAAAATAAATTTGGCTTGGCCTCTAAACTTAGGCAGCATGTCGAAATTGATAAACAATTTGAAATCCAGGGTCCATTGTTGAGTATTGCTCCTAAAAGAAGAACCTGCTATTAGCTGAATATCAGAGTATTAGGAAATATAGGTGGGGATATATATTGCCTCTACTACACTCTGTGTCAACATTCTATCAGACAGAAAAAGGTCATAAATGGAAAAAATGTCTATATGTTGTTGAATGAAATGTGTAAACTCTTTTATTATCAGTCTGCTCTTTCCATATGTCAAATAGCCGTCACTCTCAAACAGACCCCACATACCAGTGGGATGTTAATGGCTGGGGAGGGATGCGTATCTACACAACGTGTTGAACAGTGTATTCAAATCCCCATCTATTATAAAAGGTGGTGGATAGATTGGCAAATTGGATGGTGAGAGAGATTGAGTCATCAACAGTAGGGCCGTATAAAGATGCTATGGTGCAGATAGTGGACCGGAATCTTATCTTAGTAGTAATCCGCCTGCCAGAATCCTCTGTCTGAAGTTCTGGAACACTTATCCCCCCCCTGGGTCTTACACCCAAATGGCTACTCCTAGGATATATATGTTCTTTTGGAACAGATCATCTCTTGAATCCTACTAAATGCTTCCATTTCTAACGATAATGGCATTACTCCTAGTCCTACTCCCTCGCCTTCCTTCAATACCAATGAGGCCCCGCCTCCCACCCAGACCCACCCCCAGCATAAAAACTCTGCCCGCCCCCACCTCCACCTGTACGTAAACAAGCCGAGCTAGCACTCAGTTGAACCGCACCGGGAGGGAGGGAGGTCCTCGAAGGAAGGCGAGGAGTAGGACTAGGAGTAATGCCATTATCGTTAGAAATGGAAGCATTACCTCCCGTCCCTCCTCGCCTTCCTTCAATACCAATGAGGACATAGCAAGCAGAAGAAAACAGAGACGGACAACTGAGTGAGAAAGAAACACCAAAATTTAATACAGTGCCCCCAAACACATCAGATCAACATCCCTGGTCCCGCATAGAGGACAAAACCCTGTGGCCCAGAACAGTATCCAAACGCTCCAGGCTCGCAATACGATAGTGACGGACAAACGTAGAGGGAGAAGACCAGGTCGCCGCCCTACAGATCTCCACCACAGAAGCCCCCTGCAACTCAGCCACCGTAGCCGCCATACTGCGAGTGGAACGCCCTGAACCCCCACAGGAGGAGCCACCCCTTAAGATGGTAAGCCATCAATACCGCGGACCGAATCCAACGACTCAAAGTAGCCGTGGAAGGCTTAACACCCTTCCGAGCCGGACCGGAGTTAACAAACAAAGAGTCCCCCACCCGGAAGGATTCGACAACCTGCAGGTACCACAGCAATGCCCGACGGACATCCAAACAATGCAAGCGACAATCCTCAGCCGAGGAAGGAGCAGGACAGAATTCAGGCAAAATCACCTCCTGCCCGAGGTGAAAAGCCGAACTGACCTTAGGGACAAAGGACGGAACCGGAACCAGAACCACCCGATCCGAAAAGACCTTACAGAAGGGAAAATTACAAGACAAGGCCCCCAATTCCCCTAAGCGCCTCGCCGAGGTGATAGCCACCAAAAAACAGGTCCTAAAGGTCAAGAGACGCAACTCAAGACCCTCAAGGGGCTCAAAGGGAGGACCAGACAGGACATCCAACACCAAATGCAAATCCCACGAAGGGAAGGACCGAACAGGGCGGGGAAACAAATTCAACAGGCCCTGAAAAAACGAGGCATCAGAGCCCCGTCATCCCGCAAATTACGCCAGGAGCCCCGAAAAGCCTGAATAGCCGCCCACTGCACCCGCAGAGAAGCCACCGACAACCCCAGAAGAGCCCCATCCTGAAGGAACTGCATCACCACAAAGAGGTCAGCAACCGTGGGATCAACACCCTTGCCAGCACACCAGGCCGAAAAGACACGCCAATGCCTAGCATAGGAAAGCAGAGTAGAGGATCTACGGGAAGCCTGCAAAGTAACAGCCAAAGGAGCAGGAACCCCCAACCCAGCTAAGCCCTGCCGTTCAACCGCCAGGCCGTCAGGTGCAACCTCCGCAGAGAATCCAGAGGAAGGGCCGGAAACTCCAAAGGGGACGGAACCAGAGGAAGGACCCACTCCCGGTCGCAACACAGCCCGGATAGGAGAGGAAACCAACTCGCCCGCGGCCAGCGGGAGCCACCAACAACACCTGAGCACAGTCCCTGCGGACCCGCACCAGAAAGGAGCGGAGCAGCGGAAAGGGGGAAGGCATACAGCAGACCCCGAGGCCAAGGACAGGTCAAGCCGTCGACCCCCAGAAACCCGGGACACCTGCCCAGAGAACAGAACCGGACCACCTTGGCATTCCCCGGATCCGCAAACAGGTCTACCACAGGGAGGCCCCAACGACTCACCAACTGGACGAACACACCGGGAAGGAGAGAGAACTCCCGAGAGGACGGAATCTCCCTGCTCAACAGATCCGCCCTCACATTGTCCACCCCCGAATGTAGAGAGCCGACAGACCCAGCACCCAGACCTGAGCCCACTGAAAGATGACGCTGGCAATCAAGGTCAAGGACCGGGACCGGGTCCCCCTGACGGTTGACATAGGACTTCGCCACCAGATTGTCCGTCTGAATCAACACCCAACGACCTTGCAGAGAGTCCTGAAAGTGCACCAGGGCAAGCCAAATCGCCCTCAACTCCCGCCAGTTGGAGGACCTCCGAGAGTTCAGCAGGGACCAGCACCCCTGAACCTGATCCGACCCCAGCCAAGCACCCCAACCGGACAGGCTGGCGTCCGTAGTCACCACAAGCGGAGCCGGAGGAGCCAGGAAACCCCGGCCAGAAGATGACGCCGGCAGAGCCACCAGGAGAGCTCCCCCGAATCCGGTCCGACATGGGCAGCAGGGATAGGAGACTCTGAGACCCCGGAGACCACCCCAACAGGATCCAATTGGCCAATCGAAGGAGATGAAAACGAGCCCAAGGAACCAGAAACACCACGGAAGCCATGTGCCCCTGCACCCGCAGCCACTGGACCGCCGGAGAAGCCTCCCGGGACAACAAGGCCCGAACCTGGGACTGAAGAGAGAGCAAGCGCTTGTCGGACAAGGTAACAAGGCCGAGTAAAGTCTGAAAACGAGCCCCGATGAACACCATGTCTGGAGAGGGGACCAAAGAAGACTTTCCCCAGTTCACCAAGAACCCGTGCCCCTGAAGAACCTCCAAGGCCCTCCCAATGTGAGCGAGCAAAGAGACTCCCCCGCAGCATGCAGCAAGAGGTCGTCCAGATAAGGGTGAATGAAAACCCCTCCGCATGAAGGAGAGCCATGAGAGGCGCCAGGACCTTCGTGAAAACCCTGGGCGCGGACCTGAGGCCGAAGGGAAGCACGCAAAACTGAAAATGGGCGTCTCCCACAGCGAACCGCAGGAAACGCTGAGAAGAAGCGGCCACAGGGACGTGGAGATAGGCGTCCTCGAGGTCCAAGGAAGCCAGGAAGTCGCCAGGTTGAACCAGAGGAATGATGGCCTGAAGGGTCAACATGCGGAAGTGAACGGGCCGAATCCAGGAGTTGACCCACTTGAGATCCAGGACAGGCCGAAAGCCGCCGGTCACCTTCCGCACCAGAAACAGAATGGAGTAGGTCCCCGTCCCCACCTCCGCGACAGGAACCCGGCAGATGGCATTCTTGGCAAGCAAACAGGACACCCCGTCCAGCAGAGCCACCCTGCGGGGACCGGAGACAGGCACCGGAGTCAGCCGAACCCCGAGTCCGGCGGGACCAGCACAAAGTCGATCACGTACCCAAGACCCACAGTGCTCAGGACCCAGCCGTCCGAAACGTCCTGCTGCCACCGAGGAAGAAAACTCCGAAGACGACCACCCACCGGCAGGGAAGCGGCCAGACAGTAGTTGTCAGGGACCCTTCTTGGCAGGGCCTTTAGACGCGGAGGCAGCGTGCTTGGGAGAAAAACGGGCTGAAACCTCCGCCTGCGGAAAGACTGACGAGAATCACGCTTAGGGGAAGAACGAGGGGCCCTATTCCAAGGCCTGCCAGATGGAGTCGAACCGCCCTTATAGGGCAAGGCATGCTTCCGCTCCTTGAAAGCTTTCGAAATCAGGGCAGGCAATTGTTCCCCAAACAGCGCCAGCCCATCAAAAGGCAACTTCAACAGAGCCGCCTTCTCACCAGGATCAGCCTTCCAGGACCGGAGCCAGAGGGAACGACGCGCAGCCACCAAAGCTCCAGTGGACATAGCGGAAGACTTGATCACGTCAGATGAAATGTCTGCCAGCAGCCGAGCCTGCTGCTCCATAGCAGCCAGGAGGTCAGAGCAGTCAGACCCCTCCTGAACCGCGGCTGCCAACGTTCCGAAATCCTGCACCAGAGACTGCGCAGAGCAGGCAGAGAAAAGGCTAGCCCGCAGCGCCAGGTTCCCAGCAGCAAAGGAGCGCTTAAGGCCAGAGTCCACCTTCCGATCAGTAGCATCCGTCGGGGTACAATCCTCAGGCAGAATCGCAGTCTTGCCAATCAGAGTGGCCAGGATAGAGTCAAGCTTCAAACTGTGAGGCAAGGGATCCTCCCCTCCAAAAGATACAGTTTCTGAAGGAAGCGAGGGACCTGCAACTTATCCACCTCACGCCACTCCCGCAACACCATGTCCTTGACCGGACCCTGAAAGGGCATGCCCAACTTGGAGGGAGAAGCATACTGAGGAAAAGACTACCATCTCCCTCTCCCAGCTGGAACGGAGGGAACCCCAAATTGACCCGCACATGAGCCAGAACATCCCAGCGTTCCTCCCTGGAGATATACTTCCCCCCCGAGGAGGTAGAAGGACCCTCCTCGTCCGACAGGGAAACAGCCCCAGTAGGATCCAGCGAGCGAGGACGCGAAGGAGCAGCAGGCACTGGACGAGCCAAAAGAGCCTTAGCCACCGCAGCCTCAATCATGCCCTGCACTTCAACCTTGGACATGAGAGGCACATCACCCCCAGAAAGGCCCCGACCCCGAGGGCGCTTGGGGGAACAGGAGAACCATCAGTAGAGGAAGAAGAGGAAGAAGAAACCAGGTTGTTCCGCTTGAACACCCTTTTGCGACCCATGGCAGCAGAGGAATGGAGAAGCAACATCCCGACCCCTAAAGTAGAGAAAAACCCAGCAGGAACCCTCCAATGAAAGCCCAGGCTAGAAAACAGCCAAAAACAGGTGAAAACCACAAAACGCCATCGAAAATAAAAGACCGGGCACAAACCCGTCCTACCAGGTCTCCCAGAAGAGTGCAGTCCGAGAGGAGGCATCCAAAACAGCCCGACCCGGAAACACAGCCCCAGCCACAGGAGGACCGCCAAACAACGCAGCAGCATCCTGAGCCACCGCTCCGCCCCCCATCCACGAGGGAGACGAGGAGAGAAGGCATCGCCAGGAGAACTCCGTCGAGGGCACCGCCCTCGCAGAGAACCAACACGAAGACTCCCCGGCACCGCCACAAGGAGGAACTGAAGGTAAGTCTCACTAGGGAGACAGAAAAAAACAGGTGGAGGTGGGGGCGGGCAGAGTTTTTATGCTGGGGGTGGGTCTGGGTGGGAGGCGGGGCCTCATTGGTATTGAAGGAAGGCGAGGGAGGGACGGGAGGTAATGTGCCATACACTCTGGCATAGTAAGATAGGTTTCTGGCAGTAGAATTACTTGACGGTAAGTAGAGTCAAGGTGCTGGAAACACCTGGCGCTCTTCGATCTCTCTCTCAACTGGTTAGCATTCCATGAGAGGATATATATCTTATTTAGTGCCGAACCCCTCCTCCCACTATGTATTACCCCACCCCTCCGTGAGAAAAAGAGAAAACACAATCATTGTGTCTCATAAAAGGAGGACTTCTTTTTTGTTGTTGTTATTCTAGGTACTCCCCCACCCTGTGCACTGTCCCACCAAAGGAACGCTCCCAAATCCTTAATTAACACTCTTATTCATGTCTTGTGGTTATAAGACAAATGACACAAATCGGTGTTTCATTTAAGTAGTATGCGAACCATTGGTGTTCAGAGTATAGCAGAAAGTAACAAGCATTTGCAATGCAATCGGTCTCGCCTTTGGGACCTTATCAGTATTTATCCATGCAGCACATTTTCCTGGGTGCTGCAAACAGCGGCTCAAATTAAGCAGAGGGAGAGGGGAGCAACGAGGGAGAGACTAGAAGCCTGGAGGGAGAGGGGAGGGACAAGAGGCCTGGAGGTAGACGGGAGCAACGAGGGAGGGACAAGAGGCCTGGAGGGAGAGGGGAGGGACAAGAGGCCTGGAGGTAGACGGGAGCAACGAGGGAGGGACAAGAGGCCTGGAGGGAGAGGGGAGGGACGAGAGGTCTGGAGGTAGACGGGAGCAACGAGGGAGGGACAAGAGGCCTGGAGGGAGAGGGAAGGGACAAGAGGTCTGGAGGTAGACGGGAGCAACGAGGGAGGGACAAGAGGCCTGGAGGGAGAAGGTAGCAACCAGGGAGGGATGAGAGGCCTGGAGGGAGAAGGGAGCAACCAGGGAGGGATGAGAGGCCTGGAGGGAGAAGGGAGCAACCAGGGAGGGATGAGAGGCCTGGAGGGAGAGGAGAGCAGCAGAGGAGGTAGGCGAGGTGTAGAGGGAGAAGAGAGCAGCGTGGGAGGATGAGAAGCCTGGAGGGAGAGGAGAGCAATGAGGGAGGGACAAGCGGGCAATTATTCAACAAACAATCTTCCCTTCGCAACATGTCCTTTGATTATGTACGGAACTGTGCGTACCGCAGCCTCACACATGGACTTAGATTCATTTCTCCTTACTCTCCACCCCTCCCCCATCCTCAGATGAGTCATGGTCGATCACCCTGGAGGAATCACCGATCCTTATTTTCTAATCCTTACCTTCTTGCCAATGTGCACTCTCCCGGACTAGCCATTATTAAGGCCCTATTACAAGGCACACTTATTTTATGTGCAAATTCTGTTGCTGGTAAGCACTGGTACCACGGAGTGAGGTATTTGCCAGGTGCATTATTAGCGCATCATGCCTAGATAGTGAGGTTAGAAAAAGGTCTAGCGTACTATCAAACATTGCGCCCCGACTTCGTTATGTATTGACACTTACTGAATATTTCTGCTTGGGCAAACAGCACAGGTTTTTCCAGGCTAAATGTGCCCAAGGAAGGAGGGAAACATGCGGATGGGTGCTGTGCACATTTCAGAACCACGATTTTTGCATAAACTTTTATGTTCACCCAAACTAGGGTTTGTAGGGCACAGGCCTTAGAGTCAACCTGCTTCAAACACGTACTGAACACAAGAAACAATTTGGGGCACTGGTGTCTACCCCTGCCAGGAGATACAGTGCCTCCCAGTAAGTGCACGCCGCCGCTCTGATGGACCAGACTATACATGGCTACAGCCCCTTACATCATTTTTAAAGGATATTTTAACTTTCGAAGGACAAGAATTATGATCACCCAAATAAACTATCCATACCGCAATCTTCACCCTACACATATCAGCCTCCACTCTCATACTGGTCTTACCCCCACCCCTCAATTATGACAATAGCAAACTGCCCCAGCAACACTCTCATCTAACTGCAATGGTCGGCCACACACGCTGAGGGAGGGACGAGAGGCCTAGAGGGAGAGAAGAGGGACGAGAGGAATGAAGGGAGAGGGGAGCAACGAAGGAGGGACGAGAAGCCTGGAGGGAAAGGGGAGCAACGAGGGAGGGACGAGAGGCCTGGAGGGAAAGGGGAGCAACGAGGGAGGGACGAGAGGCCTGGAGGGAGAGGGGAGCAACGAGGGAGGGACGAGAGGCCTGGAGGGAAAAGGGAGCAACGAGGGAGGGACGAGAGGCCTGGAGGGAGAGGGGAGCAACGAGGGAGGGACGAGAGGCCTGGAGGGAAAGGGGAGCAACGAGGGAGGGACGAGAGGCCTGGAGGGAAAGGGGAGCAACGAGGGAGGGATGAGAGGCCTGGAGTGAGAGGGGAGCAGTAGGGAAGGGGGTGGGGAAGAGGGGGCTACATATCAAGTGGTGTGTGAAAGATAAAGCTCGGTGTCCATGAATCGGGCATTGAGTTGAGACAGGAAAGTGCTCATTAAAAGTGACGGCGAGGGGCGCCAAAGGATTAAAAATAACAGGCAGTGATGAAGGGTGGGGCACAGGGTCATTTCTCTAGAGAAGATTTAAGGGCTTCAGACCAAACCATGAAGCACAGCATTTTTACTGCATGTTTACGATCGGTGCACACAAGGCAATGTGGAAATCTATTACCAAATCCCGTTCCAGTTTATGTTATTGTTTAGCTGGTGCCACATCTGCTCTGGTGTAGGGAAGACAGCGAGAACTTACCGGGCGTGCAGTGCCACTGTCTTAATAAATCCCAGTGCTCTGTATTACGAAGTGGTGGTGGGAGGAGGGGACTGCACGGGGATATTAAGTGACAGCGAGGGGCAATGAGAAGGATTAATAAGCAAAAGTAAAACAGCAGAAAGGAGAGAGAGAGACTGTGGTGTAAACTACAGAGCTGCCGACTTCGCACTTGGGGAACCGGGTTCGAGTCTTGGCAGTGGTAAAGCTGGGTATTTAGAAATAAAAAATACATGACGATTGTCACTAAAACGATGCCAGGAATGCTGATAAACCAAAAAAAAAATATATATATATATATCCAGCAGGAACTGCGACGTTCAGATGAATAGGAGGAACCCTGAAGGCAGGGGGGGAGTGGAGAGGAGTGACTCAGGGGAAGTAACAAAAACAGGCACGGCCTCCTCCTGGGGGACAACCAGAAGAAACCATTAGTGAAATCGCCATGGGCGGAAGGAGCCACACAAAGCAGGGACAATTGCAGTAATAGACCAATAAGAAGCCAGCATTTCTGGATGCCGCAGCTAACAGTCAATGGCAATGGGTGGGTTTGCCAAAGCCCCACAGAGAGATACAAGAGGTGAGCTCTGATGCTTGACCTAAAAATCTAGAAGTTGTCTCTTTATGGACACGCTGCGCGTGCGCATATCACACCCACTATAATGGTTTGAAAGTGCATGAAGACAGTGGAGTGGTAGAAGGAGAGAATTGGCTGGAATTGTTTCTCTGCTCAATATTCTAATTTTTCTTTTTTTTGTTTCGCTCTGTTTAAATTAAAACATTGTGCAGCAAGTGAGCAGATTTTTCTAATAGCATTACAGCTGTTCTTCTAAGGGACGCACTGGTTGTTAAATATTTTCTCTCTTGTCACCATATCCTGAAGTTATGTTAAAAAGGTTGCAACCCAACTGGCCATAGAATTGAGAATACGCTTCCTAAAAATACCTAGTAACATTACATAGTAGTCAATTTATTTGTGCTGTGGACTTTGCACTGACGCCACACAAGTATATTTATATTTTTGATTCGGTTTTTGCAAAAAATGCGTATTGTGCATGATCGTATTTAGTATGAGCAGTGTATTAGATGGTTTCTCCAACATAGTACGTCTTTAGACTTGCTTCTTTAAATCTCTAGCAGATTTGCCTGCCAGTGCAACTGGCGTGCTTGCAGGTTTCTTTCCTATCTGTGCCTAGAGATATTGCATGCACTGCTTACTTCGCATATCACGTCACATCGCCATGCACACTATTTCTGGCTACTGTGTTTACTCACACTACAGAGCTTTGTATTTTCCTTCCATTGTCTCCGTGTGGTATAAATAGGCTGTCATACTGAACACCTTCTCCTGAAGGAATTGCTCAGGGTTTAGCAGCGCTGCTAGCAAACATGCCACCCATCCTTGAAACCACATAGAATACCATTATTCAACAACCTTCAGTGGTTTGCCGACAATCTTTAACAGTTTATGTCTGAATATTGACTGAACAACTGCCAAACTCTGTTCAGCAAACAAACCCGAAATGGAGAAACGTAATTAGACCGCGGCCATGACCAAAATAGAAAAATGTACTCTATACACTACATGCAAAATGCATCATTTGTCAGTTATTGCTATGACTGTGTACTTCAGCACCTTAACTATTGCATTGTGTTTGGCATTGTATAGTTGTGACACTGCTGGTGCGCGGTTTCGCGGAGACCTGCAGTTTAATCAAAGAACATGTTCGAATGCTCGCCAAGGTCTGCCTTTTTAGTGGAACACAGTGACGTGTTTTTGGACTACACAACTGGAAAGGTCTCAAACGGCGCCAATATAGGTATTAACCTGTGCGAATTCATACTGGATAGTGATCTCATAAACCGCGACACCCCTCCTGGACAATGAGGGAATTGCAAGCGCATGTGGTTTTCAATCGCTCGTCCTTTGTTAAGATATGTACGGACACAGGTATTTACAGGGTGCTTTTTCGCAGTGGAGGAAGGGGTTGTCATTGGTTAATCGCTGCAGCACTGTGTGCCCTGCGGCATTTCAAATAGCTATTAATGTTCCTACTAATCAAAATGACACGTTAAGAACAGTAAAATTCATGTAAAGGGGACCTGAGACAAACACCTAGTGTATGAATGAAAAGACAAAGCTGAAGAGAATGGAGACTTACAGTGCTACACCAGGCAGCCCACTTGTCACAGTACCTGTGTATGGTGGTCCTGTTCTGCAGTTCAGATATATGTAACTTTCCACTGTGCCCTTATGAAAAAAATTACAAAACCTTTCATTAGTGCCATACATTGCTTTCATTGTTAAAATCGATTATGTGATTTGTGATTGTCTCAAATTGTAACCTAGACGCTGTGTAATCAATATCTTTATTGTGTATCTCTCTCTAACTGCAGACGTATTTTGTCAAAAGTCCACATAAATCATGTGGATTCTTTCCGTGTAATTTATTTTTAGAGTTTTATACAGCGCGAACTAGACCCCAGACATCTGGTATCCGAGCGCTTTACATGAGCACCAGTTTCGTTACAGATGAACACATTCATTTTTATTAGGCACGGGGAGATTAAGGGAGTGCCCAAAATCACACGATGTTGAGCGTCGTTGCCGAGACTCGAACCCTGTTCCCCAGCTTCGAGGTCATCGGCTCTAGCCCTAAGGTTACATCCTCATCCTCATTTGTGTTCCTTACTGTGTACCTGGGATTCATCGTGCTTAAAAATCTTTAACTTCATCTGCAAGAGTGACTGCTTAGAACTTCATGTGAGCTGCATGACTGAATGCAGTGCTTAATTTGTAAAAGAATAAGTGCCAGGGCACAACGTTTTGCTCAGCAGCCTTCAGGCGACGCTATATAAGGTCGAGGAGCCCAGATAACACGTCTGCAAATTCATGATTTCTCCTTATGCCTATTTCACCCACCATGGGACACTTCCTGCCCTTTTATTTCACTCTTTAAGTTTCTTTTCCATCCCTGCTTTCTTTGTTGTCACTGTTTTTCCATCTTTATCGTCCTCATTCTTTTGCCCTTTTGTGTTTTCCTCTCTCTTGCTCTGGGTCGAAGTCTGGTGAAGAAAAATAAGTTCTGGCCCCCATAAATGAGTGCTGGTGGCCCGACTGTGTTATTCTCCTTTTCTCCATTGTCACTGCCAGCGCTATGTTCTAAAGTATTTTTTTTCTGTATAAGGGAGGGGGGTGATGTGGTATTCACCTTTTCTCTATTGTCACTGCTCGCGCTTTTGTCGCTGCTCGCACTTTTGTCCCTAATCGTGCAGTGCTTATGTTTAAATGTGTTGATGTTCCATATTGTTATAGGTGCCTTTGGCTGCGAGTGCCCATCCAATTCTAGAGTGTTTAGGTTGGCCAGTTGGCTGCCGATCTAGACTGGATGGGAGCTCGCAGCCAAAGGCAGCTATAACAATGTGGTATTCTGGGAAACAAATTCCGGACACAGAGACAAGGTAAAATCTTCTATGTAGCTTATTTCCTTCTAGACCCACGGCGGCGAGCTCCCATCCAGTCTAGATCGTGGAAAGGTAGGTCAGACTCAAGAAACAGTCCAAATGCAGCCGAGAAACCCAAGAAGGAGCAGGGAACAGAAGTTCAAACACAAGAACCAGCACCCAAGTCCAGAAGGGAGCCTGGACATCTGAGCCTGGGGAAAATTAACACAAACCCCTCCATTGGCCAGGAGGAAGCCCAAACCTACTCTGAATCTAGCTTCAACACAGAAGAAAGAAGCAAACCAATCCTAAAAGGAGAGACCACAACGCTAGGAACCAGGCATGCTGAATATTACACTGCAAAGAACTAGCAAAAAACATGGAAATGAAAAAATTCCACCTCACACCCCAGGAAATAAGTAGCTGGAGGACAGGCCACAAGAATGGAATATAAGGTGGACATCAACCATGGGCCTTATGGCTAAGCAAGGAGCATTTTGGGAACCCAAAACTCTACCCTAAAAACAAGTAAAACCATTTCAGGAGTCATTGGAAGGTGCAATGCTGTACAGACTCCCCACAATATCTGACAGGAAGTTCCAGGACAACCAGCAGGAAAAAGAGGCAAGGGACCAAAAAGGTCAACCCACAGTTCTGGCATAGACAAGAAAGGAGGTGATGATCCAAGCCCAAGCCCAAGCCCATTTCTGAGACAGGCAGTGGAGAGGCTAGGGGAAGAGGTGTATTGATACACCATAGTGACACCAAAGACACCCCACAGGAGCAAACCACAGCCCAGAAGCACAGGAAGCAAAACCAAAATAAACTGAAAGAGCAACAAGAAACTAACAAGGCACATGGCCTACATGTCCCATGGAACTCATCCCAGCTTGGCCAACATGTAGTCTGTTTCCAAACTTCCTATGCAGCAAACAGAGCTCAGAGATAGACCACCCACTTGATCTCCAATAAAAAACATACTCCAAGGCAAGAAAAGCTTACCTATCAGCCTCGACCAAAGCCAAGAATATGGAAGAGATTCATGAGTAAACAAAAGTGTGCAATACTGCCTCAGGGCATTAAGGTAGGGTACAGAGGGGAGGATGTCAAGCAGGCAGACTTCTGTACCTCCCAGTAGCCCAGGCAGCCATATATGGACCCATAGGCCCATAGGCCAATACTCACCAAAGAAGAGGAGCGTCTATGAAGAGGCCAAGCAGCCGCCCAACAACTAGATGCCTTGTAGGTAGTCCTAGGCCCCGCTAACACCAGGCATCAGGTGGGACCTGTGCTTCCAAGGCCAGGAAGGCCACAGGATCTCGGGCAGCAAATGCCAGTAGAGAAAAGACTGCTAAAAATGACTCACCTAGAAGGAAAAAAGTCAAACTTGAGCCCAGTAGAGCCACACTCTCAACCCTACTCACCTGGGCCCAGAGCCAAGAAGAAAATGCCAACCGAGTTAGGAACAATATGTGACAAGAACAAACAATGAAAAAAGGAAGAACATCAAGCCAGGCCTAGGGAGAGAGCCCCGTTCTCCACCAACTTAGCCAGGGCTGGGAGAACAGATGAAAAAAAGATGGCAAGTAAAACAGGAAATGATGTATGTGTCCTTCCCTTTATCATCTTTTGTATTCGAAAATGGAATAAAGGAGGAAGGACAGAGAAGGGTATGAAGGGTTTTATTGCTAGGTCACATAGTATCCCTCCAATGGAACTGGGACATGGGTTGAGGAGGCAATGAAAGAACAAATTAGGAAAATCATGTAGTGCAGCACTGCTAGCGGAATCATTTCTAAGCATTAACTACTGAGGAAAGTGGTGATATGGTAGGTAAAAGAGATCCTGTAAGAAATTTTGGGTATTTGTTGAGGGGGTAAAATACCCACTTCAAATAACAACCAAAATCCTTGTCAGGGTGAACCTTTAAAGTAACTAAATTAATTTAAGGTCAACCCCCTAGTAGCTATGGCACAGAGCAGAGAGGCTTAACTTAGAGGCCAGGTGTAGAGTATTTATGCAGTAATCAAACAGTAATAATGTCAAAACACAGCACTAGAAAAATCCCAAACCAATTTAGACAAATTAAGTAAATTCTAATAAAGGTATTGATATCAAAACCACAGAAATACAGTAAGTAAAACCAGAGTTATGAACTTTTAAAGTTTATAGGTCAAAGTGGCAGCAAAATGTATTAAGCGCCAACTACGGTCATCTGCTTGCCCGGGACAAGGATATGGTTTAAGGCTGACTGGAAAAGAGCATGGGTCAAATACAGGGGCCAGGCTTGTTCTGGTGAAAAGTTTTACCTCCAGACTTAGGCCCGATTAAGACATTTAGCGGTCACACCTCCTGCCCGCTGCCGCGGCGGTATAGTAATCGCCGCCAAGCCATCGGCCTTCTGAGGGCCGAATTACAACATTCCCACGGGACTGGCGGTGTGTCGGTGGCACAGTCATGGCGGCAGAATGCTGCGGATCAAGGAAAGAGCCTGCAGCCAATGTCTGCCATGTTGTGGTGCCTCCAGACAGTCAGGCGCACTGTTTCCTTGCACCATGTTGTGCAAGGAAAACAGTGTGCTCATCAACTTGACGTCATCAGAGGTCACCGCATATGCCCAGCCACATCACATAAGGGCAATATTTGCCCTAGAGCCATGTTTTTTGGCTTATTACCTGCCTTTCCGCTGACCTTTCCATGGCCATGTACCCACCATGAAAAGGTCAGCGGAAAGGCAGGTCTTGATGAGGACGGTGGTTCAGGAGCGCGGACAGACTCCATTGGCTGCCTCTGCCTCACCCGCCGCCGCGGGAGCGCATTTCTTGGCAGTGGCAGCCTTCTGGAGGTGGTCTCCCCGCCTGCATTGTGATCCAGCAATCGGACCGCCAGGTATGCGGGCGGTCGGACTACCAGAAAGTGATGACGGTTTCCGGACTGCCAGGGTCATAATCAGGCCCTTAGTCTCTGGAATGGAAGTCAAAAATCCTCAGTGGGGCAAGGCAGCATGCTGTGGCCGGAGAGGGCTCCATGTGGTCAGATAGCCGACAACCAAGGTCTTGGTGAAGCCATCGACTTTTGGCGGGAAAGCCCAGAGCAGAAGAAATTTGTATTTCTCACCCAGAGAAGGTCCTATGCCAGCCAGATTCTTTTTGCGCCTTTGTGAAGATTTCTACCTTTGAACTTAGTCACTTTTTTAGAGCTTAATTACTTCCAGTGGGGCAAGGCTGGAAGGAAAAAAGGCAAACATAAGCCTGGATACCTTCTCCAAGAGGTCCAGCTGAATCAGATTTGTTGCTGTGGAAAAGAATGTAGTGAGATCAACCTTAATCTTTGGCCCAGCAGCAACAGAATTTTTTCGGATCGTCTTGGCAGGTTGGTCAAGGTACCTCTCCAGTTCTCAGAGCAAGGGTCCAGAACCTTGGGGCCCGCACTTGCGGAGTCAAGATTCACTCCATCAGGGTGGCAGCATGGTCCAGGTCAGGTCCAGCTGGAACTGAGCAGCAGAATAAAGACTCTTGAAGCCTGTTGTGTCCCTGTAGCCCAAACTGGAGTCAGCCTCATGAACCCTAGGAGCTCACTTCTTTGTCCTGGGTACAAGAGGGAGATCAGGTTGAGTCTTAAGGGCTCCTCTCATGTCACATACACATGTTCAATCCTTTTCTGTTCTTCCACAGATCCAGAAGTGATCTGAGGAGGGTACCATGGTTGCCACATTTATGCACAGTGCAACCATGTTGGTGGGGGAAACTCCTGGCCCCTCTCTAGCCAAGGGGGTAAAAGTTGCCTGGCATGGCCTGACCCACTTTTGCAGCACTTCTTTTGGGTTTTATTTGAAACAATCCCACAGTGCATCTCTCTGCACAAAACCAGCATGTAGAACCTTTCTTTCCCTCTGCAGAGCTCCTCTGCCAAACCTAGGGGTGTGCCAGGGAAATGAGCAATACCTCCTCTGTGGTCACTCAAAACCAGTTCTGGGGGCCACTACTCTCCCACTCAGCCTGGTGTCTTACTGGCTAGGGGGACAAAGGAAGAGGCAGGCCCAGGTGTTAGCTACATCTGTCTCTGATAGGGAACGCCCCTTTGAAGTTAATAAAGTTCCTTGGCACAGTCTAGATGGTCAGCCTGCCAGTGAAATAGAACACTTCACCACACCCAAGGCCTTTGTCCCAGCTCTGGGAGCAAGTTCACACCTCATTAAGGGGGCTATTCAGCTCCTGGCAGATAGTTGGAAGCTCATGCTTCTGGAGGTTTTAGGCAAGTAACAGGCAACTTTTTAAAACTACTAGTTCTAAAATATTTATTACAAATCCGACTTTGCCAATGAATTGTGCTTGTGATAAATATTTTAAAAAGTCTAAGTTGAATTCTGTAGCTGTGTCTTAAGTGGAAATAGCAATATTAAATGTAATGCTGTATCCCAATGCTTTCCTATGGAACAGCTAACCCTGATGCATTGAAAATAGCATTCTGGGCCTTTTTACTGTAAGCACATGTTAAACATCAACTTTTACATGTCCTTCTCTTAAATGTCATGCAGCCTGCCATAATGGGCAGTAATGCCTACTTAGGGGTGACTTATTAATATTTATAAGGAGGGTTTAAGCCTGTCAAAAAGTATTTTTTTGACAGGTTGACTTTTCAGTTTAAACCTGCACAGGCAGACTTCTGGTGGCAGGCCTGCAGTTATGTTTACACTGCCACTATCGTGGATGGCACAATGAGTGCTGTGTCCACTGGTGACCTTTAACTTACAGTCCCTGGGTAACTTTAAAATAAACTAGGGACATATAGGTGTCTTAAGTGTGGAAATCAGGGATCTGCCAATTTCATTATGTTGAAAGGGGGAGCACAGGCAATTTACCTCTAGCTAGCAGGGGTATAGTTTCTACAACCAGAAAAAATAATCAAATGAAAAGAATCTGGAGGTACACCACACATAGGGATAATCGTTTCCAATAGATGTCTTTTCAGTTTCTGAAGGCATGAGTACTTTTCAAAATCTTGGTCCCAGAGCTGCAGACTTTGCGCCGATGTGCAGTGCTTTCTGAGATTATGCAGTGGATGTCAGTTTGTGGAGCAGACAGAGTGTCCTAGAGCATAAGGTCTTACTTTGTTCCTCTAAGTTTTTTTCTAGGCCTTTTTTCCATGCCTTTCCAGTGGATGCCCTTTTGTGTAAGATTGAGTCTCCTAAAGGTTACACAACTGTTAATGTGGCTATGGTACATAGCAATTACAGTAGGAGGAATTTGGTCTTAGGTTCTTTGTCACTGTCAATTCAGTTATTGCATTTTGTAGAATCTGAGAGTTTAGACATTTAGGGCCCGATTACGACTTTTGGCGGAGGGGTGCTGTGGCAGTGCAAACTGCCCACAACCGCTCCACCGAAGGTCACTGTTGCCTGCCAGATTACAACTTTTCAGTGGTCGGGCTCGCGGGCGGCATGGCGGTCCTGAGGCAGTGAACTTTCAAAGGTGGCGGTGCCTTTGAAAAAGGCACCGCAATAGGACCACACTACAAGGTTCCTGCACGGCCTGGATCCGAAATTCCATGCCGTGTAGGAATCTATGTTCATGCACACATGGGGGCACATGTTATGCCACCCTGTTTGCATCCACATGCGGTTGAGGCCCAAGGTTTACATGGAGAACCTCCATGTAAACCCTGGAGGAGAGGAAACTCATAATATGCTTGACGGGACCACAGTGGTCCTGCCAAGCATATTGCGACCTCTGACCGCTGCTCCAACGCCAGGGAATGGCAGTTCCCTGGCAGAGCCGGCAGTTCCAGGGCGGTCCAACTGCACAACTCCTAATGGTGTGGTCCGACCGCCAGTGCGGCAGTGGCTGGATTTGCTACCGCCGCACCACCACAAGCCTGGTGGTCCTCGGACCACCAGACTCGTGATAGGGCCCTTAGTATTTTGAAACACTAAGGAAGAGTCAGAAATAGAAAATCTCATTTCACATTTAGAAGAAAAATATTTTTGATTTTTAATTAGCAGTTTGTTTGCCATTTTGGATTAGATCATTTTTTATTTTTTATTCAAGTCATTTTAATCAAAATTTTGTACTCTGATTTTTGGGAATATAAAGGTGGATCTATCTATCCTGGTAAACCTGGTAATCATTGGAGTGAAGTCTATGTTCAAGGAGAAAGGTCTTGAGAGGAGCAACAAAGTCAAGTAAGCTAACATTGAGAAAGACTTAATTGTTGGAGAGGAGATCTGGGCATTACGGGTCACGTTAGACGACAGTAGAAGGAGGCAAGTGAAGACCTGCCAGAGGAATCCTCTACACCTCCATCATCCAGGACTAGTGGCAGTTTTCTTGCCAGAGGTGGAAAATTGCTATATAGAGTATCAGAACAAGAAAGCTGAGAAGGAGTTGAAGTTAAAACTGGCTTTAAGGGAGAAAAGGCCATCCTTTGCAGCAGAAGAGAAAAAAGCAGAAGTTGCACTTGCTGAAAATGAATGAAAAGCAGCCTCTGCAGCACCGAAGAAATTTGTCTAGTGAGGGAAGAAGGGCGGCCCTTACACTTGAAAAGACAGCATTGTCTTGCAGAAGAGGAAAGCTGTGCTGACTCATGGGGAAAGTCATAGGAAATGGGCATTAGTGTCATATGTGCCTCAGAGTCCAGTGAAGATGGCAGTGAGAGAGTGCTGAGTGATGCACCAGTATTGAGGAATGCAAAACTCTACTTGCCATAAGATGTTGTATGTAGCTGTATGGTTGATGGTAGAGAAGTGGTTCATTTCTTTTGAGCTTTCATTATGAAAGCATGAGGCAGAAACACTGTGGTGCTATTTTATTGGGGAGTTTGCCACTTCAGGGGAGGGCTACAGTCCTTCTACAGGTTAAAGCAGAGGGAGAATAATTTTCATACAAGTGGGGGATTCTGTTGAAGAGATTTGGGCTCAGCCCTAAGAAATATCTAAGGAATTTCAGGGACACCACAAAAGAACCTTAGTAGCCCTAGGAGGATTTTGTCATTGCCCATTGAATATTTTTAGACGGCTGGGGCAAGTGCAGCAAAGTGACAACTTATGAGGTGCTGATTCATTTGGATACAAAGGACCTCATCTTGACTTATTGTTTAGGGAACTGCAATAACATCTAATTGGGCTTCAAGTTTACTGACCCCAAAGAGTTTGGGAGAGAGGAAAATGTTTTGATCAGTACTAGGGTGTCTGGGAAAATTTGGGGGAGATAATAAGAAAAATAAAGGTGATAACCCATAGCGCCCCAGCTACAGGGCGGGGAATCCATTACCACTGGAAGGAAAAGGAGAGTGGGTACCCAGTGAAAAAAGGCCCATTGAGAAGGGCTGGTGCTGTGTTTTTAGTCAGGGCACTAGAGGGAGATGACTTATCCCCCAAGTGGGCAGTCTGCCTAGAGAGCTAAGTGGTGCCCGGGGAAGATAGTTTCCATGAGGAAAGGGTAGCATATGGTCTAGTGTCACTTAGTTGAGAGGTGGTTTCATGGGGCAAGTTGGTGACTTGTCAGAATTAACAAAAAGTACTTTCAGAAGCATCAGTGGATGGAATCCTTGTGACTGCTCAGCTGACACCTGCGCCAGCCAGACCCTAGTGCTGGAACAGCTGGTTTCCCCAGAATAGTATGTGAAGGGAGACAACTGAAGGATAATGATTGTCAATGGGGAGTGAGTCCTAGGATCAGGTTGTACCAACTCAGGTGTTTTAACAATGGGGCTTTGCTTATTGGCTACCCTATTGACAAAGCTGGTCTTTAGATGGGGTTAGGGGCGGGGCAGGGATGGGGGGTGAAAGTGACTAACGACAGGATAGGGAATGTAAAATAAATAAAAAAATAAAACACTTACCTTGCGTTCACCGCATCGCTGAGTCAGCGATGCGGCGAGCGCAAGGTAAGTGTTTTTATTTATTTATTTATTTTACATTCCCTATCCTGTCGTTAGTCACTTTCACTCCCCACCCCGCCCCACCGCCCCACCACGCTTACCTGCACAGGCTGCTACTGAGGTAGGACCTTACTGTTCATATCAGCAAAATTTGCAGTAGTCCCTAGGTTCAAACGTTCTGCCAGGAGATGCAGAAGCTTTGTGCTGGGAGCAACATAAGCACAGAACTCTTGTCCAATGTACATCAAAGCTTCACCCAATCTACTAGCCTTTAGAAAAGCTTTGAAAACTTGGATGTTTAACACTGTCTAGGGTCTTCGTTAATTCTAAGGTTCCTCAGTACTACTAATAAAGCCAGAGCCAAGACACCCTTGAGTATTCAAGCGCTTTAGAAAACTATTTAGCTATTTAACATAACATAGCATAGTGATATTAGATTTGGGAGTAGACTGGACATACTTACATACATACTTTGTATGTAAAGTCAAAAATATTGACAACAAAAATATAGACGACCAAAATAGTGTCACAAAAAATGGAAAGTAAATCAAATTGTAACTATTATATGGAAATTTTAAAAATAATATTACAAGACTGATTTGCATATGGCTGGGCCCAAAACTGGGGTGGCATGGTGAGCAAAAGAACAATGGATTTAACCCAGATCTCTTGACTATGAGTGAATGTTTGATTTGCTCTGCATTCCATTCATCATCTGTGTGTCTTTTGCTTTCTCGCCCTAAGTGGGCCGGATATGCCCAGACGTGGGTCCCGGGCTCACTGTGTCACTGGATTCAAGGTAGCCTGGCTGTTGAGGGGTGATGCCCCGAAACCGGTCCCAGGATGCTTGTTTCCAATCCAGGGAGGACCTGTCTTGGCAGTTCGAACTGGACTATTCCCATGAGGACTAGGGTCAAGACTGATTTGCCAATGACTGGGTCCAAACTGGGGTGGCATGGTGAGCAAAAGAACGATGGATTTAACCCAGATCTCTTGACTAGGGGTGAATGTTTGATGTGCTCTGCATTCTGTCCATCATCTGTGTGTCTGTTGCTTTCTTGCCCTAAGTGCGCCGGATTTGCCGAGACGTGGGTCCCGGGCTCACTGTGTCACTGGATTAAAGGTAGCCTGGCTGATGAGGGGTGATGCCCCGAAACCGGTCCCAGGATGCTTGTTTCCGGTCCAGAGAGGTCCTGGCTTGACAGTTCGGACTGGACTATTCCCATGAGGAATAGGGTCAAGATTGATTTGCATATGTCTGGGTCCGAACCAGGGTGGCATGGTGAGCAAACGAAAGATGGATTTAACCCAGATCTCTTGACTGGGGGTGAATGTTGGATTTGCTCTACATTCCATCCATCATCTGTGTGCCTTTTGCTTTCTCGCCCTAAGTGCGCCGGATATGCCCAGACGCGGGTCCCGGGCTCACTGAGTCACTGGATTCAAGGTAGCTTGGCTGATGCCCCGAAACCGGTCCCAGGATGCTTGTTTCCAGTCCAGGGAGTACCTGGCTTAGCAGTTCGAACTGGACTATTCCCATGAGGAATAGGGTCAAGACTGATTTGCGTATGACTGGGTCCAAACTGGGGTAGCATGGTGAGCAAAAGAACGATGGATTTAACCCAGATCTCTTGACTAGGGGTGAATGTTTGATGTGCTCTGCATTCTGTCCATCATCTGTGTGTCTGTTGCTTTCTCGCCCTAAGTGCGCCGGATATGCCCAGACGTGGGTCCCGGGCTCACTGTGTCACTGGATTTAAGGTAGCCTGGCTGATGAGGGGTGATGCCCCGAAACCGGTCCCAGGATGCTTGTTTCCGGTCCAGAGAGGACCTGGCTTGGCAGTTCGGACTGGACTATTCCCATGAGGAATAGGGTCAAGATTGATTTGCATATGGCTGGGTCCGAACCAGGGTGGCATGGTGAGCAAACGAAAGATGGATGTAACCCAGATCTCTTGACTGGGAGTGAATGTTTGATTTGCTCTGCATTCCATCCATCATCTGTGTGTCTTTTGCTATTACCCAGAAGGCCAAAAAAATCAGAAGAAGAGATTCTGTGGGGAAAAAAAACAACTGACTAGTTGCATTCCACAGATGACTGCACTGGACCTGGCTGGCTCTCCTTCCTAGAGTGAGTGACACTCTCATTGTAGAACTATGCCCAGGACCCTACAAGGTTCTTCCCAGTTGAGAGTTGACTTAAACATTTTTGTCCTTTTGAGGACTAAGATTAGGTGTCACGTACCCAAAAAAGACACAACCTCTGCAGCCAAGATTTGCTGACTTGGAGCTCCATCAAGCAAATTTTGGGGCAATCCCAGGACTGCTGTGAAGAATCCAGAACCCTTGTCATCTACAAAATCCTGTCTTTCCTCGCTGGAGGAGTTTAAGAACCAAAAACGTTTCTAAGCGTGAAGGTAAACATCTAATTCCGTGTCAACCACGCTCTTGGCTTGTGTCTGTACTTTTGTTCTCTTGGCTCTTTTTTGACTAAACCGAATTTTGACCATTCTTATATAATTTTGCTTATTGAACGTGTCTCATTTTTACTGCATTTGTTTGACAAGACCATTGTTTGTTTTTCTGACTTTAATATTGTTTTGGTGTTACTTAAGTGCTTAAGACACATTTCTCAAAGGAAAGGTCTGCTACTTTACACCACAGCTAATGTGGTTAATTCCAGGTTTTATCTTTGAAATAGTGTATTTTTACACAAATTAATAAACCAAAATCCACCACAGTACAACTCAGAGCATGCAGTTGTTTTACATATGAATGAAAAAAAAGATGCTCTCAGATTTAAAAAAATCCTAAAAGTGAAGGGTACGGTCCGTAACCAAACACGGTAAAGAAATCAAACAATATGCAAGCAACATACCTATATAGCCACAGAAACTAGCATCTTCCTTCAACTAGTCATAAAGTGTAAGATATTTGTTTATCACCCTCTGCAGTTTTGTTCTGAGCTGGATATTTCCGTTGTCTCATAAAGCATGAAGAGCATTCTTGGAAAGCACAAAGAGTGCTTTGCCTGTCGCTAGCAGTTTTATTTCTAGCCCACGGCAATTGTACAAAAAAATTAACAAAGTATGCGCATGCCCACTTCATTTAAATTAACCGCATTGTATTTGATAGTAATAAGTGATGTTGTGGAAGGCTAATTAGAGTAAGCATGAAATACAGATGGATCATGGAAACTAAAGTAGCTTATAACATCAGTGTGTCCGATAGTGATATTCTACAGGGCACACATCTGGACGTTTGGAGCGCGTGCCTGTGTTCTATTCGTTATTTGGATAAACAAGGACGTTTAGTTTCAAATGTTGCTAATCAAGCTTCTTTCCAACTGCGCTAAAAAAGGCGCAGCCCAAATATATCTTCAGAGCTTGTTTATCTTCATACATTCTGCTCTGTTGTTAGGTCTCGTGTACAAGACCGCGACACTAACACACCACGAGTAGGAAAAAGAGCATCTAAACGCACCCGGTGCCCCGCACATCAGGTTGTTTAACGGTTGGAATCGCCATTTAATAACAGACTTTTCTCTGTCTTATGCCTCGTAGCCTGCAGTAAAGATGTCTGAAAGCTCAGCGTAATTTCAGGATTTTACATACACAAATTCGCGCCAGTTCAGACACCAATCACGAGCTTCCACATGTGCAAATGTCAAATTTAACACCCTTAAACGTACTTGATATCAGGTCCAAAATATTGAGGATATTAAACCTGAAACATAAACTGTCATGCACTTTTGCAAATTGATCCATTGTTATGCCAAATCTCATAGTAAAGGAGCATTACAATATATTTTACATATAATGTGTTTCATAATAAAAAAAACTGTACTCATCTCTCTAGTGTTACTTTGTAAAGTTGACGCGGTCTGTTTTAAGTATCATATCTGCTCACACATCTAACTACCTTCATGCTCTGCACACGCCCAGGATCAAACGTTCCCTCTCTTTTCTCCATCACCTGATGTTTTGATTGACTATTGGTGTAACTTTGCCAAGCAATACCTTACGCATATAGGGAATATCTATCATACAAAGCAATATGTCTCCAGAAAAAGTATTTATTTTCATCTGATTCTAAATTTAGTTTCCTTGTTGGTAAATATTGATTTTCCTTATACCATAAAGCAAACACGCACATGATTTTGAGTCTAATATCTGCAAATAAATTAAGTATGTGGCTAATGCACAATTGAGCCCTCTATGATTTTCTTGGAAACGTACACGCGCTCCTTCCACAAAATAAATTTTATCATAGACTTTTAGATGACGCTATTGTATTGTGACACTGTGGTGAAGGAATAAATAATGTATTTTCTGCACGTTGAATAAAATGCGGACAACCTCTAGCTATGGGTCAAAAAAGCAACATCTCATGATAGTTAATGATTTAAGAATACTCATTGGAATAATGAGATTAGACAATCAGGTTGCTCGGAATGCAGTACGTAGCTACTGATAAAGCCCAGCAGTGGGTAACAGGATTGACAAATTCATGTATGGAAAACTTTATTGACTTTGGAGCCAGTCAATAACATTATTTCATCCCTCACCCTCCTCCCTGACTGAGAATAGAGTTACCTTCTGTCCCAGTTTGTGGCATCATATTACTGTTCCTGTCAGAAAGTTACAAAATAGCCTCCTGGATCCCGTTTTAAAGTCTGACTTAAAGGTTGTCTCTCACCATACCTTATGTGATCAACATAAAAAGAGCTTTACAAAGATCTATTGAGAAAGGAGCTTTAGCTTTACCCACATGTTGTTCTTCCACACTACTGGATTTGAGTGACAAGTCAATGTTCAAGGCTCTAGACCTCGCTGGTTCATTGGAAAAAGTTATGTCAGATGCCATAGGTCTGACCTATTTATTATTAAGTGTTATGCCAAAGGTGGTAGGCCTGAATTATGTATTGTGAAAAGCATATATTAGAGCCAATAGTGTGTTATGGGTGGATTGTTCTTACATTGTGTTAAAGCCTATAGATACATGTTTTGTAACATGGATTGGCACAGATTACCACAGGAGGCAAGGGTTCTCGCTACACCCTCTAACAAACCTTGTTTTGTTTTCTTTGGAATTTCATTGTGCTTGTTTCATTGTGCTGGCTTGACAGAGCAGCTGTTTACGAGGTATTATGTGAACAGTAGAAAAAACAGCTTCCAGTTGTTGATCTCCTTCTCTACAAGCACTGTTTGAGAAATAGTGTTGCTAGTCTGCCTAAGAAGTAGGACAGTTGTGCATGACTGAAAAGGAAATTGTTAACACAGACCCCAGGTCAAATGAAGTAGGAAAGGGTTTTACATTGTGAACTCCCTGACAAACACAACAGGAAGGAGTTTTACGCTGTGATCTTGCCAAGCACCATATGCAGGAGCTTTACATTGTGAACACTTTGACAAATACAATGGGAAGGGGATTTATATTGTGAATTCTCACATACAATAAGAAAGGATTTTACGTTGTGGACTGACAAATGCAATAGGAAGGGGTTTACTTTATGAACTCCATGAAGTGGCTTTACTTTTTGAAGTATTTGACATATAGAATAAGAATTAGTTTTCCATTGCCAGCTCTCTGACAAGTGCAATAGGAATGGGTTTAGTATGTATATCCCTTTTTAGGTTCAGTCATTGTAAATGCTTGGTATCTCCAGAAAAGATTTAATGTTCATATCAATGTCTCACTTGGGTCTGCATAAATTGTTTGATGAGGCTCTCTAAGCAGAGATAACACAGGCATGCAAATGCTCAAGATAAAGCCAACAAGCTTGATTTATTAATTATTAAACGGGGTGATTAAGGCAGTGCCTCTTTCATTTTACATAGTGAATACTTTGAAAAGGCTTGTAAAGATTTACAGGGTAGTTTACCCCGGTGATTTCTTTTGTGTCTATGTGATTTGCTCTTAGTTAATCTGCGAGGTCCATAAAGAGTGATTTCAATTTGTAAATCCACCTGAAATCATATAAATATTTGTCATGTTGAGTGTAGTATTCAGTAGGACTAAAGTATTTGCACTAAAATATTTTTACTTTTTAAAGACAAAACACTGGCTGGATATCAATTTACTATGTGTTAGTTTTGTGTTTTGCTTAGTCCTGCGTTTCTATCCCACAACACTTCACTGAGACAGCCTTGGACTGCTGTGCCTCAATGGGAATGTAAACTGAAAATTTCACAATTTCATGATAAAAATTGGAATAAACAAATGTTTAAATTACAAGATAGGTATTTAATGCTAGTGTAGATGAAACAAGACAATATTAACACGTGGGCAACCGTGACAAGGCAGAGGGAAATCGGCCGATTTCCTTGCCCCAGGCAAGTGACTTAAAATTGTGACTTTCCAATATACGTGAATATAAATAAACACAAGTCACAGTAGTTAACTGTGCCTGCGCTTCTAAATTTTATTCTGTAATGTCATCTTCAACTCCCCTCGCCCAAATGTATCGCCGGTTCCTACACTTATTCCCCTCACCTTCTATTCTCCTTTATCTTTTGCTCTGCATTCAGCTCTCTTTCCTCTACTCTAACTTAATTTCCATGTATTCATTAATTTCCTTTCCTTCTCTGCTTCCATCCTTGGATTCCAACTCAGTTCCTTGGTGCTAGCTGTCATTACCTCCAGTTTCCCACATTCATCCGCCCCTATGGCCCTCCTGGTTCCCCCTCTAGTATACCCTCAACCGTAATTGTTCTCCCATACCCCCCTTCCTGTCTCCCTATTACTTGTTTTCATCTCTTTATCCTTCACCTACATGGCTGCCTTATCTTTGACACTCTTGGTCCTTTCACATTGCTTCTCTTACTCTTCCACCCCCTTCCAATATGGCCGCTTCCTTCACGCTGAGTCTCTCCACCTTTGCCCACTCATCACGTCACTTCCGTTTCCCTTTGATACAAGTCCCCCGTGATCCCGCTCTGCCTCACATCTATGCCGGCATTGACCGCAGCTGCACGCTGTACTCCGGATCGTCCAGCGCGTCGTGGCTCCTTCCTACTGCCGGTAAGCCCAGGCTCTTTAGCCCTCTGTCTCGTGCCTTATTGCTCTACCCTCTCCCATACATCCCCTCGCTCCTCCCCGCCTGACTATCCCGTGCCCCTTTTCACAGCCATCGAGCAGGCGTACGGCTCCGACCCCTGGTTCCAGGGTCGCATTGCACAATCTTTCCTTCCCTGACCTGCCTACCTGCACGCCGATCCTCTACCATAGCCTCCCGGCCGGGAGGCACCTTCCCAGGTTGGAGACCCGTGCACCCGACGGTAAGCCCTCTCCTTCTCTCACCCTTGGTTTTTCTCGGGGTTACACATACGGCTCGCACGTGTCTTGCCTTACTCTTCCCTTATTTTCCTTCAGATCTCGCAACTTTCCCAACGTCCCGTATTTGCTTCCGGCGGACTTCTCAGCCAGCAACTCGCTCTGGCTTTGCTCATCGCGGCTCTTTGACTTGCCGCACTCTTGGTCAGTCCTTCTTGCTCTTATCCCTCCCTTACTTTCACCCTCCTTCACTTTCTCCCCTTTACACTCTTTATCCCTGTTCCACTGCCCCTGATCTTGTGGCCCTTTCCTTCTTCTTCACTCCTTTTCTTATTCTGGTAATATGTACATTACCTCACCTCACACATCTCCACTTCCTTCTTTCACTCTCACACTTCCTTGTATTTACTCCACTGCTATTTTCCTATTTATTGATTATTACAATTTCTTTAGTATCTCTTTCTTCCTCCCTATTCCCCTCCTTTTTTCACATCTCCTCTTTCATGATTTTAATTGTTTGCTCCTTCCCCCTTTCCCCCTCCCCTCCCTCTTACTTCTCCAGGCAACTTCTCAGGCACCTGCTCTATCTATTAGTCCTGATGAGATCCCGATACTCTCTGCGGGATTGAAACGTCGTCGACACAGACATCCCTAACTCTATACTACTATTTGTACTGGTTGTGGAGTATGAGATGTAACCTCTACTGTGACTTGTGTTTATTTATATTCACGTATATTGGAAAGTCACAATTTTAAGTCACTTGCCTGGGGCAAGGAAATCGACCGATTTCCCTCTGCCTTGTCACGGTTGCCCACGTGTTAATATTGTCTTGTTTCATCTACACTAGCATTAAATACCTATCTTGTAATTTAAACATTTGTTTATTCCAATTTTTATCATGAAATTGTGAAATTTTCAGTTTACATTCTTTTTGTGTGGGACCTTTGTTCTGTTAAACACAACGCCACCCTTGGTCCCCGCTGACTTCCAGGGTTCCTTGTTTTTTTGTTGTGCCTCAATGGGAAACAACCATTAGAACGCAGTCATTACAACGCACTACATTTACAACACAGTCATTACAACGCAACTGCCTTTACATCACATGCCATTACAACGCAGCCATTACAACGCATGTCACTACAACGCATGCCATTACAACGCATGTCACTACAACGCATGCCATTACAACGCATTACCCCTACACTATCCAACACTTACCCTACTGTTGCACTCACTGGAGTGGGAATAGTAATGTTTACCCCTACACTATCCAACACTTACCCTACTGTTGCACTCACTGGAGTGGGAATAGTAATTTTTACCCCTACACTATCCAACACTTACCCTACTGTTGCACTCACTGGAGTGGGAATAGTAATTTTTACCCCTACACTATCCAACACTTACCCTACTGTTGTTCTAAAAGTATTATGCGTTGTAATGGTATGCGTTGTAGTGGTATGCGTTGTAATGGAATATGTTGTAAATGTAGTTTCTAAAAATGCGTTGTGATGGCATGCGTTGTAAAATCATGCGTTGTAATGGATGTTGCGATGTAAAAACCGCGTTTTAAAGGCATTCGTTGTAAATGTTTGCGTTGTAACGTGTCCTATTCTGCCTCAATACCCTGAAAGTCAGGTTGTGCATTATGAACTGTTTGACAAATGCACTAGGAAGATGTTTGCATTGTTTACTCCTTGACAAACACCATTGAAATTGTATATACATTGTTTAACATTAAAAAAAAACCTTTGATCATGGATCTCTAGTTTTAGAGAGGTCATTGTGAACATTTTTAATTTTATGTTTAGTATTTAGTTGTGTGCTCTTTCTTTTTAACAATGAACACACCGGACATTGATTTATTAAGAATTTTTGTGCACTTTGTGGAGCTCTTAGAATTTATCTTACCTACTTAGCTGCTTTAATACATTTTTTGGCTTCATTTTTTACGTTGTTGAATTCCTGAAGCAAAAAAGTGGTAGTAACTCTGACTTTCCCCTTAACCTTCAGGAATGTCTTGCTTCAGTTCTATATTTGATGACCACTAACCTCTAGAAGTTGAATGCAGATAAAATGGAGGTGTCGGTTCTATGGAATCATCTGTAGACCTGGACCTCTGTTTGGTAGTCATTGTCTCTTGGCCCACTCCTCCAGACCCTTGTGCTATGACCAAAAATGTCGGTGTTAGTATCAATGTTGATCTCACCTTCTGCACACATGTCAACAAAATCTCTAGTACATTTTGCACCCTTTTGAAGAGTTTAAGAACAATTCTTCCTTTTCTCTGGGCTGAAGGGAGAAGGATAGTGACCCCGGCAACTATCTTATACCATTTGGATTTGCTTGATTCACTTAAATATCTTATCCATCATCTTCCGATTGTCCAAAATGCAGCTGCAATGTGTGCTGCTTAATTTACTGTTGGACATGGCCCTTCTTAGGGGAATTTACACTAAACCTTTTCACTTTTTCCTTCTAGTCTTTGCCGTCTCTCTCCGCATGACCTTAGGATTCTGGGCACCTTCCCACTGTACTGCAGAGGAAAGGTGCGCACGTCTGCCTCGTCCGCATTGGGCCGGGGTTGCGTACGTGATGGTTGTAGGTGCCGTACCTCCGTGCGCCCTGTAAACAGGTACACCACATACCCAGGTGGATATGGCACTGTCTAGTAGGGGGATATAGCACTGAGTATGCCACCCACAGGATAGCCTGTCATCCCTGTATGAGGTCTGCCATGGCAGACCTTTTGGACGCCATTGCGCTCCTGTCCAGGTTGGCATCATGTATGCCTCAGCCAACTCTGAGTGGGTTGTCCCATACCATGAGGGCACCCCGGCCCGCGTTGCTGCTAAAGAGAGCTCTATTTCGGTGTATGTACATATATTTCATATTGTGCACCGCATAAGGGTGCTCTCTCTCAATTGGGGGTGGTAGATTAGGAATTGTCTACAGTGTGCATACTATTGATAGCATAACAATATGAGTGGGCCTAGTACTGCTAGTAATATTTCCAAATGTGTTTTATGCCCAAAAGTATATGATGTTCATGTTATAATGATCGAATATGTCTGTCGAATATAAACGTTTTTACATCCATCCTGTGTGAAGTGTCCTTTGTGATGCTCAGTGTATTTTTCACGAGTGACTGTTCAGTACCAAGCTACCAAGAGTGAGCATGGGTTGTACAGTGAATGTAATCACCTGCCCTTGATGGGATCAGTATGTTCTGCCTGCCTGGAGGCATCCCTTCAGTCAACCAGACACTCCTGGTTCCAACATTTACCTTTTTCCGTTTCAAAACTCGATTGGATTTCCTTCTCAGGTTACCGGAGAATAAGCAGATCTTGTTTAAGATACTCGGCATGGTGCACAAGACACTTGTTGGCCCTTGTTCTCAGTATCTCACCACACAGCTGCTTCAGCCCTATATGCCCTCTTGAGTGCCTTGTTCCTTTTTTCTTGTGCTCTTAGTTGTGCTTATGTTCTATTGTACCAGATCAGGCATATGCTTTTTCTTAATCCTAACTCCTATCCCTGTACAAGGTGAGCAGTATAGCTATCGGAGTACAGGTTGGACTACATTAAGCCAGACCTGCTGGTATTGCCAGTGCTTGTGGGCTTCCTTCACTGACAAGACATTAAACAAACAATGAAAATCATTGCATAGGCAGCACATGCAAATTTAATATCCTCAGAATCAAACTGGTTAAGGCTGTGAAGGTCTTAAATAGGTTGAGGTGAGTAATTCACTGAGACAGCTTTGTCTGGACTCTGCAGCTGCTGCCTATTTCTGCTAGGTCTGCCATGTCAATTACACATAGTACCTCACTTATAATTTTATTTTGTGGGGTCACTCTTCATCTCTGTCCAAAACACTGTCTGCTCACATTTTCTAAGCTATTTTACTTAAAGGTTTTGGGTTCACTTGCTATTTGCAACATTTCATTGTTCATTGTGCACTCTTGCAATTTGTAACTAGTACATAGTTTGGTTCACTCACAATCTTGATGCTCCACCGTTGCATATTATTAAAATCCTTAGAGAATATTAAGCAAAACAGCACAAGAACCTTAAGGGTATCATGATTTGAAAGTGTTTGTGCTATTTATTAAACTCAGGAGTGACTTTCCTCATCCACCCAAAAAAAGATATCATGATACTTTTTTATCATCCTTCCAATTTGTTTAACCTTGTTAGGGTCAGTGGAGGGAGACAGGGATGGGGAGGGTCTGTCTCCTATCAATGATGTGACTTAGAGATGGAAAATCTGGACCAGCTTCAAAATAAGTTCCTGAATATAAGCACAGTGGGACCTAATTCACAAAAGAGCAAAGCTAGGTACAAAGGCTTAAGTCAACGTTTCTGTTATACTTACTAATATTTTTTTCTCTCCCTCACCGCCAGGTTTTTCGTGGTGTGACAAAGAGGAAAAAAGACATTTCACCATCCACTCTAAATAGGGTGGGTGATGTAATGCCCTTCCTTCAGCACCCCTACTCCATTGGAGAAAGCTTCCCATCGATGGAGCTAAAGGAGGCCCTATCAATGGAAATGTTAAGGTCCATCAATCTCTAAATGAGGCGAGTGGACTAAGGATTTGGTAGGCAGGGCACTGTGTTGCTTTTGGAGATGACAGTGGCTCTAGTTACATTTCCAATTCCTAGTTCTGTAATGTTTGCAGTAGAAAGACCAGAAATAGGTCCAAATTCAGCTGAGGGAATGACTGTGTGGATATATTTTTGACAAGTTCCTTTACAAAGCTAACTGTCTCGTTGCACTTGGTCATCTGTGATGATAAAATACTGTTGTGTATTTCATCTAGGAATTAGAAAGAAACATACTGTTTTATTGCACAGGGGTGAACAGGCTTAGCACAAAGCTTTTTCTGAATAGAGTTAGAGTAGAGTGAGCTGATTTATTCAAAGCCCTTGTTCTACAGATAGGAAATATCTTTATTTTATGCTGTCATACCTTAGTAAACTAGGTTGACTCATTTGCTAGTGATTCTTTCTGAATTAGACGCTAGTGCAGTTTTCATACATGATCAATATTTCTCTGATCTGTGGTAAACTAGAAATGCAAGTTTGAGAACAAATTCTTTGGAAACACAGCCTAAAGGTAGTTTCAATAATTGAACTGAAAGCTAGCTATAGTATTAACTGTGACTGTTCAACTTCTATTGGAGAAGTATTCAAGTCTCATTCTTGGTATCAGCATAACAGAACGTTGTTCTTCACCATCTTGTTAATCTTTGGGGTTAGGATGCTTTAATCAGGGTCAACCATTTGTTCTTGACTTTATTTGTGAGGAACATCTTGGTCCTAAAGGATATGTGGTATAATCCCAGCCCTCTGTAACTTGAGTAGTGCAGCTGGAACATAGAATAATGACCTCAGTCTGTGATATATTCTATTGTAAATAACTATTGGCCATTAGAGCCTGGTTGTCAAATCGAATTATGCAAGACGTCCATTGCAATAGGGCAATAAAACAATTTTATGTGTGAAATCATATAGAACAGAAGGGTCATAAAATTATAAACAGGTTGAGAGTTAACAATGACCATTTAGATATCCCAAAATTTGAGAGTCATGACTGTGACTAGCCATTGTCGAGCTCAACTCATTGTTTCAAGTTGAACAGGAAGCATTTAAACTAGAAATAATTTCCATTACTATTATTACCTCACCTCTTCAATCAATTCGTTGCTGAACAATAATCCGTATTCAACCCATTATCGCAAGCTTGCCCCAGACTCTCTTTCATTGCTACAACAATTAGAGTTTTATAATGTTTATCGTTCAGATGCTTTCCAGTGTATAATTGTTCTGCATAAAATGTTGGAACACCGTTGGGTCCAGATGCACTACACAGATATGTAAAATAGGAATAAATATTAAAACCATTCCTGGTCTATGTCTCAAACCTGGAATTATTTGGGAATGTCCAACAGCCTAGCAAGATAAAATGGCCAACTGCAAACAAAACAGGGCCAAGTGAATACTGGTGCTCTTTTCACCAATTCCCCACTGGTGCAATTCTTCCCTAAGTACATAACATAATATTTTCGACCATAATGCAAAAGTTTACTTCAATTTTTATTTTCACTTAAATCTGATTGTCGTATTCTCCAGTCTATATTTTGCAATAACATACAATAGGTTTTAACTGGAGAAACCCAAATTGAAAAAGTGTGCCTCGTTTTTGTTTTCACTTCAATCAGATTGTTTTATTCTTCAGAAAATACTTTACAAAATCAGAAAATAGGTATTTTTATAACACATTTTATTCAGTTTTGCATGGAATAACAACACAATAACAGTGCCACATAAGCTAAGTGCCCTCCAGTTTCTACTCCCACCCATCCCCCCATATCATTATGTTTGGATTGGTGCATCTTGTCCATGGGACAGCCCAAGTTCTGTATATGTCCGGATATCAGTATCTAGGTGAGAATGGCAGTCTGTCGTCCCACTAGAATAATACCTCTGTACTATGCTGTCGTACCTCATATCTTTGCATGTTTCTGGGGACCCCATCTAGCTTCATAAACAGGCTGCTCCCTGACAGTGCACCAATTCATGCCTCTTTTCCACTCTGCAACTGATGTGTGGCCTCGGCCTTCAGTGATGTGCGATATCCCTTTTTGCAATTGTAAGGCCCACCCAAAGCAGCACCTCTTTGTAGCGGTTCATATCAACCTCTTCAGTGATAAGTAGGAGGATTAACTTAGGGTTGCGCAATGTCATGCAGCCCAGTATGTGATCCAAGCAAGTCAGCACACCTTCCCACAAGGAGTTTTATTTTGTTCATCCCCATGTGGTGTGCAGAAAGTCTCCTATATGTGTTTTACACCTCAGGCAGAGGGGAGAGGCGATCACTCATATCTGCCTAAGTCTGTGACGTATGAGGTAAACTCTATGTAGATATTTTAACTGGAAGAGGCGAAATCGAGTGGCGATCGCCATGTATCTCAGAGACGCCCTTGCACCATCCCAATCTTCATTGGGCTGAAGACTTAGGTCTGGTCCCAAGCAGCTCTTAACACTGCAAAAGTGTCCAGTGTGTTGCGTATCAAGGAACGATAGATTTGGAATATTTTGTGGTCACCTAGTTCCCCCAGGAGCAGTTTAGCCTCTAAGGGGTTAAATTCTGGAAGGTCTTCAGGCCGGCAATATAGGGCATGAGGACATGCCATAGATGCAGGTATGGATAAAATTGAATGTGATGTAGGGCATATTTGCTTTGTAGCGTCTGGTATGCTTTATGTGTTTTGCCGACCATCACCTGGTGTGGAAATCCTAATAGTATCCCAGCCATGGAACCTCCTCCCAGGCTGCTACTAGACGGAGCAATTTTCATGCCCATAGAGTTGTCTGGCCTGTGAGCAACCCATCCTATCCCATCCCATGACATTTAAGGCCATTTTTCATGACTGGAGGACCACCGTTGTGGCCGGAGCGAGTACATGTGAGACCTTTCCTCCATATAATAAGTGTTGTAAAGATGTGACATGGAGGGCCCATTTCTCAGGGTCTTCTTGGGAATCATACCACCACTCATTGATGACCATTATGTGAGACGCCCTGTAATATGTTTCAATATCTGCAGCGGCTATGCCCCCCCTCGTATGTGGGTTTAAAACATTTAGCAAGGGCGACTCGGGGTGTCCTCTGATCCCACAGGAAGCGCCTAAGTATGGAATGGATTTTGTAGAAGAAGGATTCAGGCAGAGGTTAAGGATAATTCTGTAGGCGATATAGAAGGCGGGGGAGTTATACCATTTTAAAAATGGCAGATCTCCCCATCAGAGATAGTGGAAGTGTAGACTATGTCTTGATGTCAGACACTAACCTATCTAGCAGTGTTTGGATGTTCATTGCCCATTGCATAAGTGAGCACTATATCAGGAGTGACAAATACTCCCAGGTGTTTAAATCCCTGGGATACCACCAGTATATCCAGTGTCCATCAAGGGTTATGGGCGGGAGGATAAGACGGGAAAATGGTAGATTTGCTAAGGTTAATTGCAAGGCCTGGTGTTTCTCCAAAGACCCTAAGAATCTGAAGTGCCCTTGGTCACCGAATCATCCGCGCACAAGGCAATTTTGTCCAAGAGCCCTGGGCCCCATTCGAACCCCATCACTTGTGTGTCAATTCGGAGCCATTTCAACAAGGGTTCTATGGTTATGGCGAACAGCAGGGAAGACAATGGGCACTCCTGCCTTGTTCCTTTCTGTTAGGTCCATGCACCGGCAGATTACCTGATGTTGATTTATCAGCAACGTTCCGGTGAGTCTGTGTCCTTCTAGTGGCTTTGCTCTTTAAATGAATACGCAATCTTAGTACCCGAACAGCTCTATCTTGTGTGAAGCTTCTTAGGTGCAGGTTATTGCAGCCATTATCGAAAATATATTTCCGTGGCAGCTATGAATCATTCTTTGATGAATTCTTATATTTTGGTCCTCAAAAATACATCGGGCTGTGTTCGTCCCTGCGGACCGTATATCAAAGCTTAGCTCCTTGAGGTTTGTTTGGTCTGCCGCCAGTGTACATTCACTTTATGGTTAGTTTGGAATTACCATTTGTAAGTGCATTTTCCTGCCCCTAGAGTCACGTGAAGCTATATTTGTTAGCGTGAACAGCATCTCATTCTATGCCATTATACGGTGAAGACGAGACTATTCCCGACCTATCCATTGTTTGGCTCGTGCTAATTCTGCATTGATTCCTTCCAACTTTGCGGACCCTTTTATCCAGTGCTCCAAACATCGCATACAGCACGGTATTTTAATTCCTTTTACCTAGGTGCAGGTCAATGGGAAATCGCACGCCACAATCGGTGTTCACTTTTTTAGTTCATTTAAGAGGGCACATGAGTTTGTTAATTGGGCACGTGCTTCTTTTTCTTTTTCACAACTTTCGAGGGATAAAGACGACTTTTGGAGTCTATCTCTGTACACTATGTTGCTGCTCACAAGGTGGTTTTCTTTCCCTTTTTTTCAGGCATGGGTTTCTAATTTTGGTTACAAACCATTGCAGTTTTTTAAGAAATATTGGTTTTTAGTTAATATGAGTCTATGGTTTAGGGCGTAGTTAAATATGGATATATTACATTTGCAGGTACTATTGTTGGTCCTAATCAAGTGGCTTCCTGAAGAAGGCGCTGTGCTGAAACGCGCGTAGAGATATTGAACAAAAGCCAAAAGAAGATTATCTACTCTTTGTTCTGTTTTTGGATTAGTAAATTATATGAAGCTATTTTGATGCTGTTTCTTATTTATGTATACTGCCAATAGTTGATTGGGTGTGCCTGATCGAATGAGTGAGGATGCCATATCATTAGACCATTGTTGTGAATCCATGATCGTTATGTGGAACATTTCTATTTCACAATGGTTTTAAATATTTTTCTTACTATAAAATAATGAATTGAAACTTATTAATAAAAAGTATTCTTTTCGACACACTTTCCATGTAATTATTTGCTGCGCCCTTTGCCATAGTTACATATTCTATTAAGTAAGGTTTAGGTTAAATAATGTGTAAGTTGCTTAGGATCCTTTGGACACTAGTGTTTAGTTCCCTGCCTTAGGAACTCGTATTAGTACCAGGAGTCCCCTTTGTCTTTACATTATCACTCCTGCCTTGTAACCCTTTTGATAGGGAATAGCCTGGAAGCCGCTGTTCCCACCATAACATGTGCTGTCAGGTTGGTATACAGGAGCTTAACCCCTTCGCTGCTAGGCCTTTCCCCATCCTGTGCTAAGCCTTTTTTTTGGCTATTTGGGGTAGTGCACGCTTAGGCCCCTGTAACTTTTTGACCACATAAGGTATCCACGCCAAATTTGCGTCCTTTTCTTCCAACATCATGGGGATTCTAAAGGTACCCAGGGTTTGTGGATTCCCCTGGAGGGGTCCCAGAAATTAGCCAAAATACAGCTAAATGTTGGTTTTTTGGGGAAAAATGGGAAAACAGGGCTGCAAATGAAAGCGTCTGGGTTTTTCACTCCAAATGGTATCAAAAAAGTGTTTGTGGGGCTGACATCACCATTTCCCCAGCTTTTGGGGAATGACAGACTTTTGTCAGAAAACCAACATTTTTTACACAGTTTGGGCATTTTTCTGGGACATAGCCTATTTTTGCTATTTTTTGTGCTTTCAACCTCCTTCCAGTTAATGGTAGAAATGGGTATGAAAGCAATTATGGATCCTGGAAAGCTATACATTTTAGAAAAGTAGACAAAATTCTGAATTCAGCAAGGGGTCATTTGTGTAGATCCATCAAGGTTTCTTTATAGAAACTTACAGTTAAATATAGGAAAAATTGAAAATTAGTTGAAAAAAACAGCCTTTTGTGTCAACGTTTTCACCTGTAACTTCTTCTAATTAGGACAGTTCTTTGAAAGCAATATACCGTTATATCCGCTGGGCCTTACTGGTTGTGGGGATATATAGGAATTGTAGGTTCACCAAGAACCCGACGAACCCAGAGTCAAAAACTGAGCAGCAATTTGCAATGGCTTTTTATTATGTACCGGGTATATAGCAATTTTTGTAGGAAAATGTATACATGGAAAAATCGGTATAAAAGACACCTATGTATTTCTGAAATGGGAACAAATTATAGAGTTAAGAAACAGTAGATATTTGCACATTTTCGAAATTGGGAATACTCATACTAGCATGAGAATTATCGGTCATTTTTCAAAATGACCTTTTTTACACAATGTCTTTCATTTAGAAGGCAGAAATGCATCGAAAGTCAATAGGTAATAACAGTTGCTTTACAAATCTGAATTACCCTAAGTCTCCCGATAAAAATGGTACCTCACTTGTGTGGGTAGGCATAGTGCCCAGGACAGGAAATGGCTCAAAAACCCAACGTGAACACACCACATTTTCACAATGAAAAATTACCCTTTTTTTGCAAAGTGCCTAGCTGTAGTTTTTGAACCCTAGCTCTGCCGGCACCTAGGGAAACCTAGCAAACCTATACATTTTTGAAAACTAGACAACCAGGGGAATCCAGGATGGGGTGACTTGACTGCCTCCCACCAGGTTCTGTTACCCAGAATCCCTTGCAAACCTAAACAATTGTCAAAAAACCACATTTTCCCCACATTTCTGTGGTTGAAAGTTCTGGAATCTGCGTGGATCCACAAATTTCCACCCACCCCGCGTTCCCCAAAGTCTCCTGAGAAAAATGGTACCTCACTTGTGTGGGTCGGCCTAGTGCCCGCGGCAGGAAACGGCAAAAAACACAACGTGGACACACCTCAATTTCGCAGTGAAAAATGACCCTTTTTTGGCAAAGTGCCTAGCTGTAGTTTTTGAACCCTAGCTCTGCCGGCACCTAGGGAAACCTAGAAAACCTATACATTTTTGAAAACTAGACACCCAGGGGAATCCAGGATAGGTGACTTGACTGCCTCCCACCAGGTTCTGTTACCCAGAATCCCTTGCAAACCTAACAAATTGTCCAACAAAACGCATTTTCCCCACATTTCTGTGGTGGAAAGTTCTGGAATCTGCGTGGATCCACAAATTTCTACCCACCCCGCATTCCCCAAAGTCTTCCGAGAAAAATGGTACCTCACTTGTGTGGTTCGGCCTAGTGCCCGCGACAGGAAACGGCGCAAAACGCAATGTGGTCACACCTCAATTTTGCAGTGAAAAATGACCCTTTTTTGGCAAAGTGCCTAGCTGTAGTTTTTGAACCCTAGCTCTGCCGGCACCTAGGTAAACCTAGCAAACCTACAGATTTTTGAAAACTAGACACCCAGGGGAATCCAGGATGGGGTGACTTGACTGCCTCCCACCAGGTTCTGTTACCCAGAATCCCTTGCAAACCTAAACAATTGTCAAAAAACGCATTTTCCCCACATTTCTGTGGTGGAAAGTTCTGGAATCTGCGTGGCTCCACAAATTTCCACCCACCCCGCGTTCCCCAAAGTCTTCCGAGAAAAATGGTACCTCACTTGTGTGGGTCGGCCTAGTGCCCGCGGCAGGAAACGGCGCAAAACGCAACGTGGACACACCTCAATTTCGCAGTGAAAAATGACCCTTTTTTGGCAAAGTGCCTAGCTGTAGTTTTTGAACCCTAGCTCTGCCGGCACCTAGGGAAACCTAGCAAACCTATACATTTTTGAAAACTAGACACCCAGCGGAATCCAGGATGGGGTGACTTGACTGCCTCCCACCAGGTTCTGTTACCCAGAATCCCTTGCAAACCTAAAAATTGTTTTAAAAATCCACATTTTCCCCATATTTCTGTGGTGGAAAGTTCTGGAATCTGCGTGGATCCACACATTTCCACCCACCCCGCGTTCCCCAAAGTCTTCCGAGAAAAATGGTACCTCACTTGTGTGGGTCGGCCTAGTGCCCGCATCAGGAAACGGCGCAAAACGCAACGTGGACACACCTCAATTTCGCAGTGAAAAATGACCCTTTTTTGGCAAAGTGCCTAGCTGTAGTTTTTGAACCCTAGCTCTGCCGGCACCTAGGGAAACCTAGCAAACCTATACATTTTTGAAAACTAGACACCCAGGGGAATCCAGGATGGGGTGACTTGACTGCCTCCCACCAGGTTCTGTTACCCAGAATCCCTTACTAACCTAAAAAATTGTCAAAAAACCACATTTTCCCCACATTTCTGTGGTGGAAAGTTCTGGAATCTGCGTGGATCCACAAATTTCCACCCACCCCGCGTTCCCAAAGTCTTCCGAGAAAAATGGTACCTCACTTGTGTGGGTCGGCCTAGTGCCCGCAGCAGGAAACGGCGCAAAACGCAACGTGGACACACCTCAATTTCGCAGTGAAAAATGACCCTTTTTTGGCAAAGTGCCTAGCTGTAGTTTTTGAACCCTAGCTCTGCCGGCACCTAGGGAAACCTAGAAAACCTATACATTTTTGAAAACTAGACAACCAGGGGAATCCAGGATGAGGTGACTTGACTGCCTCCCACCAGGTTCTGTTACCCAGAATCCCTTGCAAACCTAAACAATTGTCAAAAAACCACATTTTCCCCACATTTCTGTGGTTGAAAGTTCTGGAATCTGCGTGGATCCACAAATTTCCACCCACCCCGCGTTCCCCAAAGTCTCCTGAGAAAAATGGTACCTCACTTGTGTGGGTCGGCCTAGTGCCCGCAGCAGGAAACGGCAAAAAACACAACGTGGACACACCTCAATTTCGCAGTGAAAAATGACCCTTTTTTGGCAAAGTGCCTAGCTGTAGTTTTTGAACCCTAGCTCTGCCGGCACCTAGGGAAACATAGCAAACCTATACATTTTTGAAAACTAGACACCCAGGGGAATCCAGGATGGGGTGACTTGACTGCCTCCCACCAGGTTCTGTTACCCAGAATCCCTTGCAAACCTAAAAACTGTCCAACAAAACGCATTTTTCCAACATTTCTGTGGTGGAAAGTTCTGGAATCTGCGTAGATCCACAAATTTCTACCCACCCCGCATTCCCCAAAGTCTTCCGAGAAAAATGGTACCTCACTTGTGTGGTTCGGCCTAGTGCCCGCGACAGGAAACGGCGCAAAACGCAATGTGGTCACACCTCAATTTCGCAGTGAAAAATGACCCTTTTTTGGCAAAGTGCCTAGCTGTAGTTTTTGAACCCTAGCTCTGCCGGCACCTAGGGAAACCTAGCAAACCTATACATTTTTGAAAACTAGACACCCAGGGGAATCCAGGATGGGGTGACTTGACTGCCTCCCACCAGGTTCTGTTACCCAGAATCCCTTGCAAACCTAAACAATTGTCAAAAAAAACGCATTTTCCCCACATTTCTGTGGTGGAAAGTTCTGGAATCTGCGTGGATCCACGAATTTCCACCCACCCCGCGTTCCCCAAAGTCTTCCGAGAAAAATGGTACCTCACTTGTGTGGGTCGGCCTAGTGCCCGCGGCAGGAAACGGCGCAAAACGCAACGTGGACACACCTCAATTTCGCAGTGAAAAATGACCCTTTTTTGGCAAAGTGCCTAGCTGTAGTTTTTGAACCCTAGCTCTGCCGGCACCTAGGGAAACCTAGCAAACCTATACATTTTTGAAAACTAGACACCCAGCGGAATCCAGAATGGGGTGACTTGACTGCCTCCCAGCAGGTTCTGTTACCCAGAATCCCTTGCAAACCTAAAAAATTGTTAAAAAATCCACATTTTCCCCATATTTCTGTGGTGGAAAGTTCTGGAATCTGCGTGGATCCACAAATTTCCACCCACCCCGCGTTCCCCAAAGTCTTCCGAGAAAAATGGTACCTCACTTGTGTGGGTCGGCCTAGTGCCCGCAGCAGGAAACGGCTCAAAACGCAACGTGGACACACCTCAATTTCGCAGTGAAAAATGACCCTTTTTTGGCAAAGTGCCTAGCTGTAGTTTTTGAACCCTAGCTCTGCCGGCACCTAGGGAAACCTAGCAAACCTATACATTTTTGAAAACTAGACAATCAGGGGAATCCAGGATGGGGTGACTTGACTGCCTCCCACCAGGTTCTGTTACCCAGAATCCCTTGCAAACCTAAAACATTGTAAAAAAAAACGCATTTTCCCCACATTTCTGTGGTGGAAAGTTCTGGAATCTGCGTGGATCCACAAATTTCCACCCACCCCGCGTTCCCCAAAGTCTTCTGAGAAAAATGGTACCTCACTTGTGTGGGTCGGCCTAGTGCCCGTGAGAGGAAACGGCGCAAAACGCAACGTGGTCACACCTCAATTTCGCAGTGAAAAATGACCCTTTTTTGGCAAAGTGCCTAGTTGTACTTTTTGATCCCTAGCTCTGCCGGCACCTAGGGAAACCTAGCAAACCTATACATTTTTGAAAACTAGACACCCAGGGGAATCTAGGATGGGGTGACTTGACTGCCTCCCACCAGGTTCTGTTATCCAGAATCCCTTGCAAACCTAAAAAATTGTCAAAAAAAACACATTTTCCCCACATTTCTGTGGTTGAAACTTCTGGAATCTGCGTGGATCCACAAATTTCTACGCACCCTGCATTCCCCAAAGTCTCCTGAGAAAAATGGTACCTCACTTGTGTGGGTCGGACTAGTGCCCGCGGCAGGAAACGGCAAAAAACACAACATGGACACACCTCAATTTTGCAGTGAAAAATGACCCTTTTTGGCAAATTGCCTAGCTGTAGTTTTTGAACCCTAGCTCTGCCAGCACCTAGGGAAACCTAGCAAACCTATACATTTTTGAAAACTAGACACGCAGGGGAATCCAGGATGGGGTGACTTGACTGCCTCCCACCAGGTTCTGTTACCCAGAATCCCTTGCAAACCTAAACAATTGTCAAACAAACCGCATTTTCCCCACATTTCTGTGCGGGAAAGTTCTGGAATCTGCGTGGATCCACAAATTTCCACCCACCCCGCGTTCCCCAAAGTCTTCAGAGAAAAATGGTACCTCACTTGTGTGGGGCGGCCTAGTGCCCGCGACAGGAAACGGCGCAAAACGCAATGTGGTCACACCTCAATTTCGCAGTGAAAAATGACCCTTTTTTGGCAAAGTGCCTAGCTGTAGTTTTTGAACCCTAGCTCTGCCGGCACCTAGGGAAACCTAGCAAACCTATACATTTTTGAAAACTAGACACCCAGCGGAATCCAGGATGGGGTGACTTGACTGCCTCCCACCAGGTTCTGTTACCCAGAATCCCTTGCAAACCTAAACAATTGTCCAACAAAACGCATTTTTCCCACATTTCTGTGGTGGAAAGTTCTGGAATCTGCGTGGATCCACAAATTTCTACCCACCCCGCATTCCCCAAAGTCTTCAGAGAAAAATGGTACCTCACTTGTGTGGTTCGGCCTAGTGCCCGCGACAGGAAACGGCGCAAAACGCAATGTGGTCACACCTCAATTTCGCAGTGAAAAATGACCCTTTTTTGGCAAAGTGCCTAGCTGTAGTTTTTGAACCCTAGCTCTGCCGGCACCTAGGGAAACCTAGCAAACCTATACATTTTTGAAAACTAGACACCCAGGGGAATCCAGGATGGGGTGACTTGACTGCCTCCCACCAGGTTCTGTTACCCAGAATCCCTTGCAAACCTAAACAATTGTCAAAAAAACCACATTTTCCCCACATTTCTGTGGTTGAAAGTTCTGGAATCTGCGTGGATCCACAAATTTCCACCCACCCCGCGTTCCCCAAAGTCTCCTGAGAAAAATGGTACCTCACTTGTGTGGGTCGGCCTAGTGCCCGCGGCAGGAAACGGCAAAAACACAACGTGGACACACCTCAATTTCGCAGTGAAAAATGACCCTTTTTGGCAAAGTGCCTAGCTGTAGTTTTTGAACCCTAGCTCTGCCGGCACCTAGGGAAACCTAGAAAACCTATACATTTTTGAAAACTAGACACCCACGGGAATCCAGGATAGGTGACTTGACTGCCTCCCACCAGGTTCTGTTACCCAGAATCCCTTGCAAACCTAACAAATTGTCCAACAAAACGCATTTTCCCCACATTTCTGTGGTGGAAAGTTCTGGAATCTGCGTGGATCCACAAATTTCTACCCACCCCGCATTCCCCAAAGTCTTCCGAGAAAAATGGTACCTCACTTGTGTGGTTCGGCCTAGTGCCCGCGACAGGAAACGGCGCAAAACGCAATGTGGTCACACCTCAATTTTGCAGTGAAAAATGACCCTTTTTTGGCAAAGTGCCTAGCTGTAGTTTTTGAACCCTAGCTCTGCCGGCACCTAGGTAAACCTAGCAAACCTACAGATTTTTGAAAACTAGACACCCAGGGGAATCCAGGATGGGGTGACTTGACTGCCTCCCACCAGGTTCTGTTACCCAGAATCCCTTGCAAACCTAAACAATTGTCAAAAAACGCATTTTCCCCACATTTCTGTGGTGGAAAGTTCTGGAATCTGCGTGGCTCCACAAATTTCCACCCACCCCGCGTTCCCCAAAGTCTTCCGAGAAAAATGGTACCTCACTTGTGTGGGTCGGCCTAGTGCCCGCGGCAGGAAACGGCGCAAAACGCAACGTGGACACACCTCAATTTCGCAGTGAAAAATGACCCTTTTTTGGCAAAGTGCCTAGCTGTAGTTTTTGAACCCTAGCTCTGCCGGCACCTAGGGAAACCTAGCAAACCTATACATTTTTGAAAACTAGACACCCAGCGGAATCCAGGATGGGGTGACTTGACTGCCTCCCACCAGGTTCTGTTACCCAGAATCCCTTGCAAACCTAAAAATTGTTTTAAAAATCCACATTTTCCCCATATTTCTGTGGTGGAAAGTTCTGGAATCTGCGTGGATCCACACATTTCCACCCACCCCGCGTTCCCCAAAGTCTTCCGAGAAAAATGGTACCTCACTTGTGTGGGTCGGCCTAGTGCCCGCATCAGGAAACGGCGCAAAACGCAACGTGGACACACCTCAATTTCGCAGTGAAAAATGACCCTTTTTTGGCAAAGTGCCTAGCTGTAGTTTTTGAACCCTAGCTCTGCCGGCACCTAGGGAAACCTAGCAAACCTATACATTTTTGAAAACTAGACACCCAGGGGAATCCAGGATGGGGTGACTTGACTGCCTCCCACCAGGTTCTGTTACCCAGAATCCCTTACTAACCTAAAAAATTGTCAAAAAAACCACATTTTCCCCACATTTCTGTGGTGGAAAGTTCTGGAATCTGCGTGGATCCACAAATTTCCACCCACCCCGCGTTCCCCAAAGTCTTCCGAGAAAAATGGTACCTCACTTGTGTGGGTCGGCCTAGTGCCCGCAGCAGGAAACGGCGCAAAACGCAACGTGGACACACCTCAATTTCGCAGTGAAAAATGACCCTTTTTTGGCAAAGTGCCTAGCTGTAGTTTTTGAACCCTAGCTCTGCCGGCACCTAGGGAAACCTAGAAAACCTATACATTTTTGAAAACTAGACAACCAGGGGAATCCAGGATGAGGTGACTTGACTGCCTCCCACCAGGTTCTGTTACCCAGAATCCCTTGCAAACCTAAACAATTGTCAAAAAAACCACATTTTCCCCACATTTCTGTGGTTGAAAGTTCTGGAATCTGCGTGGATCCACAAATTTCCACCCACCCCGCGTTCCCCAAAGTCTCCTGAGAAAAATGGTACCTCACTTGTGTGGGTCGGCCTAGTGCCCGCAGCAGGAAACGGCAAAAAACACAACGTGGACACACCTCAATTTCGCAGTGAAAAATGACCCTTTTTTGGCAAAGTGCCTAGCTGTAGTTTTTGAACCCTAGCTCTGCCGGCACCTAGGGAAACATAGCAAACCTATACATTTTTGAAAACTAGACACCCAGGGGAATCCAGGATGGGGTGACTTGACTGCCTCCCACCAGGTTCTGTTACCCAGAATCCCTTGCAAACCTAAAAAACTGTCCAACAAAACGCATTTTTCCAACATTTCTGTGGTGGAAAGTTCTGGAATCTGCGTAGATCCACAAATTTCTACCCACCCCGCATTCCCCAAAGTCTTCCGAGAAAAATGGTACCTCACTTGTGTGGTTCGGCCTAGTGCCCGCGACAGGAAACGGCGCAAAACGCAATGTGGTCACACCTCAATTTCGCAGTGAAAAATGACCCTTTTTTGGCAAAGTGCCTAGCTGTAGTTTTTGAACCCTAGCTCTGCCGGCACCTAGGGAAACCTAGCAAACCTATACATTTTTGAAAACTAGACACCCAGGGGAATCCAGGATGGGGTGACTTGACTGCCTCCCACCAGGTTCTGTTACCCAGAATCCCTTGCAAACCTAAACAATTGTCAAAAAAACCGCATTTTCCCCACATTTCTGTGGTGGAAAGTTCTGGAATCTGCGTGGATCCACAAATTTCCACCCACCCCGCGTTCCCCAAAGTCTTCCGAGAAAAATGGTACCTCACTTGTGTGGGTCGGCCTAGTGCCCGCGGCAGGAAACGGCGCAAAACGCAACGTGGACACACCTCAATTTCGCAGTGAAAAATGACCCTTTTTTGGCAAAGTGCCTAGCTGTAGTTTTGAACCCTAGCTCTGCCGGCACCTAGGGAAACCTAGCAAACCTATACATTTTTGAAAACTAGACACCCAGCGGAATCCAGAATGGGGTGACTTGACTGCCTCCCAGCAGGTTCTGTTACCCAGAATCCCTTGCAAACCTAAAAAATTGTTAAAAAATCCACATTTTCCCCATATTTCTGTGGTGGAAAGTTCTGGAATCTGCGTGGATCCACAAATTTCCACCCACCCCGCGTTCCCCAAAGTCTTCCGAGAAAAATGGTACCTCACTTGTGTGGGTCGGCCTAGTGCCCGCAGCAGGAAACGGCTCAAACGCAACGTGGACACACCTCAATTTCGCAGTGAAAAATGACCCTTTTTTGGCAAAGTGCCTAGCTGTAGTTTTTGAACCCTAGCTCTGCCGGCACCTAGGGAAACCTAGCAAACCTATACATTTTTGAAAACTAGACAATCAGGGGAATCCAGGATGGGGTGACTTGACTGCCTCCCACCAGGTTCTGTTACCCAGAATCCCTTGCAAACCTAAAACATTGTAAAAAAAACGCATTTTCCCCACATTTCTGTGGTGGAAAGTTCTGGAATCTGCGTGGATCCACAAATTTCCACCCACCCCGCGTTCCCCAAAGTCTTCTGAGAAAAATGGTACCTCACTTGTGTGGGTCGGCCTAGTGCCCGTGAGAGGAAACGGCGCAAAACGCAACGTGGTCACACCTCAATTTCGCAGTGAAAAATGACCCTTTTTTGGCAAAGTGCCTAGTTGTACTTTTTGATCCCTAGCTCTGCCGGCACCTAGGGAAACCTAGCAAACCTATACATTTTTGAAAACTAGACACCCAGGGGAATCTAGGATGGGGTGACTTGACTGCCTCCCACCAGGTTCTGTTATCCAGAATCCCTTGCAAACCTAAAAAATTGTCAAAAAAACACATTTTCCCCACATTTCTGTGGTTGAAACTTCTGGAATCTGCGTGGATCCACAAATTTCTACGCACCCTGCATTCCCCAAAGTCTCCTGAGAAAAATGGTACCTCACTTGTGTGGGTCGGACTAGTGCCCGCGGCAGGAAACGGCAAAAAACACAACATGGACACACCTCAATTTTGCAGTGAAAAATGACCCTTTTTTGGCAAATTGCCTAGCTGTAGTTTTTGAACCCTAGCTCTGCCAGCACCTAGGGAAACCTAGCAAACCTATACATTTTTGAAAACTAGACACGCAGGGGAATCCAGGATGGGGTGACTTGACTGCCTCCCACCAGGTTCTGTTACCCAGAATCCCTTGCAAACCTAAACAATTGTCAAACAAACCGCATTTTCCCCACATTTCTGTGTGGGAAAGTTCTGGAATCTGCGTGGATCCACAAATTTCCACCCACCCCGCGTTCCCCAAAGTCTTCAGAGAAAAATGGTACCTCACTTGTGTGGGGCGGCCTAGTGCCCGCGACAGGAAACGGCGCAAAACGCAATGTGGTCACACCTCAATTTCGCAGTGAAAAATGACCCTTTTTGGCAAAGTGCCTAGCTGTAGTTTTTGAACCCTAGCTCTGCCGGCACCTAGGGAAACCTAGCAAACCTATACATTTTTGAAAACTAGACACCCAGCGGAATCCAGGATGGGGTGACTTGACTGCCTCCCACCAGGTTCTGTTACCCAGAATCCCTTGCAAACCTAAACAATTGTCCAACAAAACGCATTTTTCCCACATTTCTGTGGTGGAAAGTTCTGGAATCTGCGTGGATCCACAAATTTCTACCCACCCCGCATTCCCCAAAGTCTTCAGAGAAAAATGGTACCTCACTTGTGTGGTTCGGCCTAGTGCCCGCGACAGGAAACGGCGCAAAACGCAATGTGGTCACACCTCAATTTCGCAGTGAAAAATGACCCTTTTTTGGCAAAGTGCCTAGCTGTAGTTTTTGAACCCTAGCTCTGCCGGCACCTAGGGAAACCTAGCAAACCTATACATTTTTGAAAACTAGACACCCAGGGGAATCCAGGATGGGGTGACTTGACTGCCTCCCACCAGGTTCTGTTACCCAGAATCCCTTGCAAACCTAAACAATTGTCCAAAAAAACGCATTTTCCCCACATTTCTGTGGTGGAAAGTTCTGGAATCTGCGTGGATCCACAAATTTCCACCCACCCCGCGTTCCCCAAAGTCTTCCGAGAAAAATGGTACCTCACTTGTGTGGGTCGGCCTAGTGCCCGCGGCAGGAAACGGCGCAAAACGCAACATGGACACACCTCAATTTCGCAGTGAAAAATTACCCTTTTTTGGCAAAGTGCCTAGCTGTAGTTTTTGAACCCTAGCTCTGCCGGCACCTAGGGAAACCTAGCAAACCTATACATTTTTGAAAACTAGACACCCAGGGGAATCCAGGATGGGGTGACTTGACTGCCTCCCACCAGGTTCTGTTACCCAGAATCCCTTACTAACCTAAAAATTGTCAAAAAAACCACATTTTCCCCACATTTCTGTGGTGGAAAGTTCTGGAATCTGCGTGGATCCACAAATTTCCACCCACCCCGCGTTCCCCAAAGTCTTCCGAGAAAAATGGTACCTCACTTGTGTGGGTCGGCCTAGTGCCCGCGGCAGGAAACGGCGCAAAACGCAACGTGGACACACCTCAATTTCGCAGTGAAAAATGACCCTTTTTTGGCAAAGTGCCTAGCTGTAGTTTTTGAACCCTAGCTCTGCCGGCACCTAGGGAAACCTAGCAAACCTATACATTTTTGAAAACTAGACAACCAGGGGAATCCAGGATGAGGTGACTTGGCTGCCTCCCACCAGGTTCTGTTACCCAGAATCCCTTGCAAACCTAAACAATTGTCAAAAACCACATTTTCCCCACATTTCTGTGGTTGAAAGTTCTGGAATCTACGTGGATCCACAAATTTCCACCCACCCCGCGTTCCCCAAAGTCTCCTGAGAAAAATGGTACCTCACTTGTGTGGGTCGGCCTAGTGCCCGCGGCAGGAAACGGCAAAAAACACAACGTGGACACACCTCAATTTCGCAGTGAAAAATGACCCTTTTTTGGCAAAGTGCCTAGCTGTAGTTTTTGAACCCTAGCTCTGCCGGCACCTAGGGAAACATAGCAAACCTATACATTTTTGAAAACTAGACACCTAGGGGAATCCAGGATGGGGTGACTTGACTGCCTCCCACCAGGTTCTGTTACCCAGAATCCCTTGCAAACCTAAAAAACTGTCCAACAAAACGCATTTTTCCAACATTTCTGTGGTGGAAAGTTCTGGAATCTGCGTAGATCCACAAATTTCTACCCACCCCGCATTCCCCAAAGTCTTCCGAGAAAAATGGTACCTCACTTGTGTGGTTCGGCCTAGTGCCCGCGACAGGAAACGGCGCAAAACGCATTGTGGTCACACCTCAATTTCGGAGTGAAAAATGACCCTTTTTTGGCAAAGTGCCTAGCTGTAGTTTTTGAACCCTAGCTCTGCCGGCACCTAGGGAAACCTAGCAAACCTATACATTTTTGAAAACTAGACACCCAGGGGAATCTAGGATGGGGTGAATTGACTGCCTCCCACCAGGTTCTGTTATCCAGAATCCCTTGCAAACCTAAAAAATTGTAAAAAAAAACACATTTTCCCCACATTTCTGTGGTTGAAACTTCTGGAATCTGCGTGGATCCACAAATTTCTACCCACCCTGCATTCCCCAAAGTCTCCTGAGAAAAATGGTACCTCACTTGTGTGGGTCGGACTAGTGCCCGCGGCAGGAAACGGCAAAAAACACAACGTGGACACACCTCAATTTTGCAGTGAAAAATGACCCTTTTTTGGCAAATTGCCTAGCTGTCGTTTTTGAACCCTAGCTCTGCCAGCACCTAGGGAAACCTAGCAAACCTATACATTTTTGAAAACTAGACACCCAGGGGAATCCAGGATGGGGTGACTTGACTGCCTCCCACCAGGTTCTGTTACCCAGAATCCCTTGCAAACCTAAACAATTGTCAAACAAACCGCATTTTCCCCACATTTCTGTGCGGGAAAGTTCTGGAATCTGCGTGGATCCACAAATTTCCACCCACCCCGCGTTCCCCAAAGTCTTCAGAGAAAAATGGTACCTCACTTGTGTGGGGCGGCCTAGTGCCCGCGACAGGAAACGGCGCAAAACGCAATGTGGTCACACCTCAATTTCGCAGTGAAAAATGACCCTTTTTGGCAAAGTGCCTAGCTGTAGTTTTTGAACCCTAGCTCTGCCGGCACCTAGGGAAACCTAGCAAACCTATACATTTTTGAAAACTAGACACCCAGCGGAATCCAGGATGGGGTGACTTGACTGCCTCCCACCAGGTTCTGTTACCCAGAATCCCTTGCAAACCTAAACAATTGTCCAACAAAACGCATTTTTCCCACATTTCTGTGGTGGAAAGTTCTGGAATCTGCGTGGATCCACAAATTTCTACCCACCCCGCATTCCCCAAAGTCTTCAGAGAAAAATGGTACCTCACTTGTGTGGTTCGGCCTAGTGCCCGCGACAGGAAACGGCGCAAAACGCAATGTGGTCACACCTCAATTTCGCAGTGAAAAATGACCCTTTTTTGGCAAAGTGCCTAGCTGTAGTTTTTGAACCCTAGCTCTGCCGGCACCTAGGGAAACCTAGCAAACCTATACATTTTTGAAAACTAGACACCCAGGGGAATCCAGGATGGGGTGACTTGACTGCCTCCCACCAGGTTCTGTTACCCAGAATCCCTTGCAAACCTAAACAATTGTCCAAAAAACGCATTTTCCCCACATTTCTGTGGTGGAAAGTTCTGGAATCTGCGTGGATCCACAAATTTCCACCCACCCCGCGTTCCCCAAAGTCTTCCGAGAAAAATGGTACCTCACTTGTGTGGGTCGGCCTAGTGCCCGCGGCAGGAAACGGCGCAAAACGCAACATGGACACACCTCAATTTCGCAGTGAAAAATTACCCTTTTTTGGCAAAGTGCCTTGCTGTAGTTTTTGAACCCTAGCTCTGCCGGCACCTAGGGAAACCTAGCAAACCTATACATTTTTGAAAACTAGACACCCAGGGGAATCCAGGATGGGGTGACTTGACTGCCTCCCACCAGGTTCTGTTACCCAGAATCCCTTACTAACCTAAAAAATTGTCAAAAAAACCACATTTTCCCCACATTTCTGTGGTGGAAAGTTCTGGAATCTGCGTGGATCCACAAATTTCCACCCACCCCGCGTTCCCCAAAGTCTTCCGAGAAAAATGGTACCTCACTTGTGTGGGTCGGCCTAGTGCCCGCAGCAGGAAACGGCGCAAAACGCAACGTGGACACACCTCAATTTCGCAGTGAAAAATGACCCTTTTTTGGCAAAGTGCCTAGCTGTAGTTTTTGAACCCTAGCTCTGCCGGCACCTAGGGAAACCTAGCAAACCTATACATTTTTGAAAACTAGACAACCAGGGGAATCCAGGATGAGGTGACTTGGCTGCCTCCCACCAGGTTCTGTTACCCAGAATCCCTTGCAAACCTAAACAATTGTCAAAAAAAACACATTTTCCCCACATTTCTGTGGTTGAAAGTTCTGGAATCTGCGTGGATCCACAAATTTCCACCCACCCCGCGTTCCCCAAAGTCTCCTGAGAAAAATAGTACCTCACTTGTGTGGGTCGGCCTAGTGCCCGCGGCAGGAAACGGCAAAAAACACAACGTGGACACACCTCAATTTCGCAGTGAAAAATGACCCTTTTTTGGCAAAGTGCCTAGCTGTAGTTTTTGAACCCTAGCTCTGCCGGCACCTAGGGAAACATAGCAAACCTATACATTTTTGAAAACTAGACACCCAGGGGAATCCAGGATGGGGTGACTTGACTGCCTCCCACCAGGTTCTGTTACCCAGAATCCCTTGCAAACCTAAAAACTGTCCAACAAAACGCATTTTTCCAACATTTCTGTGGTGGAAAGTTCTGGAATCTGCGTAGATCCACAAATTTCTACCCACCCCGCATTCCCCAAAGTCTTCCGAGAAAAATGGTACCTCACTTGTGTGGTTCGGCCTAGTGCCCGCGACAGGAAACGGCGCAAAACGCATTGTGGTCACACCTCAATTTCGCAGTGAAAAATGACCCTTTTTGGCAAAGTGCCTAGCTGTAGTTTTTGAACCCTAGCTCTGCCGGCACCTAGGGAAACCTAGCAAACCTATACATTTTTGAAAACTAGACACCCAGGGGAATCCAGGATGGGGTGACTTGACTGCCTCCCACCAGGTTCTGTTACCCAGAATCCCTTGCAAACCTAAACAATTGTCAAAAAACCGCATTTTCCCCACATTTCTGTGGTGGAAAGTTCTGGAATCTGCGTGGATCCACGAATTTCCACCCACCCCGCGTTCCCCAAAGTCTTCCGAGAAAAATGGTACCTCACTTGTGTGGGTCGGCCTAGTGCCCGCGGCAGGAAACGGCGCAAAACGCAACGTGGACACACCTCAATTTCGCAGTGAAAAATGACCCTTTTTTGGCAAAGTGCCTAGCTGTAGTTTTTGAACCCTAGCTCTGCCGGCACCTAGGGAAACCTAGCAAACCTATACATTTTTGAAAACTAGACACCCAGCGGAATCCAGGATGGGGTGACTTGACTGCCTCCCAGCAGGTTCTGTTACCCAGAATCCCTTGCAAACCTAAAAAATTGTTAAAAATCCACATTTTCCCCATATTTCTGTGGTGGAAAGTTCTGGAATCTGCGTGGATCCACAGATTTCCACCCACCCCGCGTTCCCCAAAGTCTTCCGAGAAAAATGGTACCTCACTTGTGTGGGTCGGCCTAGTGCCCGCAGCAGGAAACGGCGCAAACGCAACGTGGACACACCTCAATCTCGCAGTGAAAAATGACCCTTTTTGGCAAAGTGCCTAGCTGTAGTTTTTGAACCCTAGCTCTGCCGGCACCTAGGGAAACCTAGCAAACCTATACATTTTTGAAAACTAGACAATCAGGGAATCCAGGATGGGGTGACTTGACTGCCTCCCACCAGGTTCTGTTACCCAGAATCCCTTGCAAACCTAAAAAATTGTCCAAAAACGCATTTTCCCCACATTTCTGTGGTGGAAAGTTATGGAATCTGCGTGGATCCACAAATTTCCACCCACCCCGCGTTCCCCAAAGTCTTCTGAGAAAAATGGTACCTCACTTGTGTGGGTCGGCCTAGTGCCCATGAGAGGAAACGGCGCAAAACGCAACGTGGTCACACCTCAATTTTGCAGTGAAAAATTACCCTTTTTGGCAAAGTGCCTAGTTGTACTTTTTGATCCCTAGCTCTGCCGGCACCTAGGGAAACCTAGCAAACCTATACATTTTTTAAAACTAGACACCCAGGGGAATCTAGGATGGGGTGACTTGACTGCCTCCCACCAGGTTATGTTATCCAGAATCCCTTGCAAACCTAAATAATTGTCCAAAAAAACACATTTTCCCCACATTTCTGTGGTTGAAACTTCTGGAATCTGCGTGGATCCACAAATTTCTACCCACCCTGCATTCCCCAAAGTCTCCTGAGAAAAATGGTACCTCACTTGTGTGGGTCGGACTAGTGCCCGCGGCAGGAAACGGCAAAAACACAACGTGGACACACCTCAATTTCGCAGTGAAAAATGACCCTTTTTTGGCAAAGTGCCTAGCTGTAGTTTTTGAACCCTAGCTCTGCCAGCACCTAGGGAAACCTAGCAAACCTATACATTTTTGAAAACTAGACACCCAGGGGAATCCAGGATGGGGTGACTTGACTGCCTCCCACCAGGTTCTGTTACCCAGAATCCCTTGCAAACCTAAACAATTGTCAAACAAACCGCATTTTCCCCACATTTCTGTGCGGGAAAGTTCTGGAATCTGCGTGGATCCACAAATTTCCACCCACCCCGCGTTCCCCAAAGTCTTCAGAGAAAAATGGTACCTCACTTGTGTGGGGCGGCCTAGTGCCCGCGACAGGAAACGGCGCAAAACGCAATGTGGTCACACCTCAATTTCGCAGTGAAAAATGACCCTTTTTTGGCAAAGTGCCTAGCTGTAGTTTTTGAACCCTAGCTCTGCCGGCACCTAGGGAAACCTAGCAAACCTATACATTTTTGAAAACTAGACACCCAGGGGAATCCAGGATGGGGTGACTTGACTGCCTCCCACCAGGTTCTGTTACCCAGAATCCCTTGCAAACCTAAAAATTGTTAAAAATCCACATTTTCCCCATATTTCTGTGGTGGAAAGTTCTGGAATCTGCATGGATCCACAAATTTCCACCCACCCCGCGTTCCCCAAAGTCTTCCGAGAAAAATGGTACCTCACTTGTGTGGGTCGGCCTAGTGCCCGCAGCAGGAAACGGCGCAAAACGCAACGTGGACACACCTCAATTTCGCAGTGAAAAATGACCCTTTTTGGCAAAGTGCCTAGCTGTAGTTTTTGAACCCTAGCTCTGCCGGCACCTAGGGAAACCTAGCAAACCTATACATTTTTGAAAACTAGACAATCAGGGGAATCCAGGATGGGGTGACTTGACTGCCTCCCACCAGGTTCTGTTACCCAGAATCCCTTGCAAACCTAAAAATTGTCAAAAAACGCATTTTCCCCACATTTCTGTGGTGGAAAGTTCTGGAATCTGCGTCGATCCACAAATTTCCACCCACCCCGCGTTCCCCAAAGTCTTCTGAGAAAAATGGTGCCTCACTTGTGTGGGTCGGCCTAGTGCCCGTGAGAGGAAACGGCGCAAAACGCAACGTGGTCACACCTCAATTTCGCAGTGAAAAATGACCCTTTTTGGCAAAGTGCCTAGTTGTACTTTTTGATCCCTAGCTCTGTCGGCACCTAGGGAAACCTAGCAAACCTATACATTTTTGAAAACTAGACACCCAGGGGAATCCAGGATGGGGTGACTTGACTGCCTCCCACCAGGTTCTGTTATCCAGAATCCCTTGCAAACCTAAAGAATTGTCAAAAAAACCACATTTTCCCCACATTTCTGTGGTTGAAACTTCTGGAATCTGCGTGGATCCACAAATTTCTACCCACCCTGCATTCCCCAAAGTCTCCTGAGAAAAATGGTACCTCACTTGTGTGGGTCGGACTAGTGCCCGCGGCAGGAAACGGCAAAAACACAACGTGGACACACCTCAATTTCGCAGTGAAAAATGACCCTTTTTTGGCAAAGTGCCTAGCTGTAGTTTTTGAACCCTAGCTCTGCCGGCACCTAGGGAAACCTAGCAAACCTATACATTTTTAAAAACTAGACACCCAGGGGAATCCAGGATGGGGTGACTTGACTGCCTCCCACCAGGTTCTGATACCCAGAATCCCTTGCAAACCTAAAAAGTGTCAAAAAACGCATTTTCCCCACATTTCTGTGGTGGAAAGTTCTGGAATCTGCGTGGATCCACAAATTTCCACCCACCCCGCATTCCCCAAAGTCTTCCGAGAAAAATGGTACCTCACTTGTGTGGTTCGGCCTAGTTCCCGCGACAGGAAACGGCGCAAAACGCAACGTGGTCACACCTCAATTTCGCAGTGAAAAATGACCCTTTTTTGGCAAAGTGCCTAGCTGTAGTTTTTGAACCCTAGCTCTGCCAGCACCTAGGGAAACCTAGCAAACCTATACATTTTTGAAAACTAGACACCCAGGGGAATCCAGGATGGGGTGACTTGACTGCCTCCCACCAGGTTCTGTTACCCAGAATCCCTTGCAAACTTAAAAAATTGTCAAAAAAATGCATTTTCCCCACATTTCTGTGGTGGAAAGTTCTGGAATCTGCGTGGATCCACAAATTTCCACCCACCCCGCGTTCCCCAAAGTCTTCTGAGAAAAATGGTACCTCACTTGTGTGGGTCGGCCTAGTGCCCGTGAGAGGAAACGGCGCAAAACGCAAGCGTGGTCACACCTCAATTTCGCAGTGAAAAATGACCCTTTTTTGGCAAAGTGCCTAGTTGTACTTTTTGATCCCTAGCTCTGCCGGCACCTAGGGAAACCTAGCAAACCTATACATTTTTGAAAACTAGACACCCAGGGGAATCCAGGATGGGGTGACTTGACTGCCTCCCACCAGGTTCTGTTATCCAGAATCCCTTGCAAACCTAAACAATTGTCAAAATAAACACATTTTCCCCACATTTCTGTGGTTGAAACTTCTGGAATCTGCGTGGATCCACAAATTTCTACCCACCCTGCATTCCCCAAAGTCTCCTGAGAAAAATGGTACCTCACTTGTGTGGGTCGGACTAGTGCCCGCGGCAGGAAACGGCAAAAACACAACGTGGACACACCTCAATTTCGCAGTGAAAAATGACCCTTTTTGGCAAAGTGCCTAGCTGTAGTTTTTGAACCCTAGCTCTGCCAGCACCTAGTGAAACCTAGCAAACCTATACATTTTTGAAAACTAGACACCCAGGGGAATCCAGGATGGGGTGACTTGACTGCCTCCCACCAGGTTCTGTTACCCAGAATCCCTTGCAAACCTAAACAATTGTCAAACAAACCGCATTTTCCCCACATTTCTGTGCGGGAAAGTTCTGGAATCTGCGTGGATCCACAAATTTCCACCCACCCCGCGTTCCCCAAAGTCTTCAGAGAAAAATGGTACCTCACTTGTGTGGGGCGGCCTAGTGCCCGCGACAGGAAACGGCGCAAAACGCAATGTGGTCACACCTCAATTTCGCAGTGAAAAATGACCCTTTTTTGGCAAAGTGCCTAGCTGTAGTTTTTGAACCCTAGCTCTGCCGGGCACCTAGGGAAACCTAGCAAACCTATACATTTTTGAAAACTAGACACCCAGCGGAATCCAGGATGGGGTGACTTGACTGCCTCCCACCAGGTTCTGTTACCCAGAATCCCTTGCAAACCTAAACAATTGTCCAACAAAACGCATTTTTCCCACATTTCTGTGGTGGAAAGTTCTGGAATCTGCGTGGATCCACAAATTTCTACCCACCCCGCATTCCCCAAAGTCTTCCGAGAAAAATGGTACCTCACTTGTGTGGTTCGGCCTAGTGCCCGCGACAGGAAACGGCGCAAAACGCAATGTGGTCACACCTCAATTTCGCAGTGAAAAATGACCCTTTTTTGGCAAAGTGCCTAGCTGTAGTTTTTGAACCCTAGCTCTGCCGGCACCTAGGGAAACCTAGCAAACCTATACATTTTTGAAAACTAGACACCGAGGGGAATCCAGGATGGGGTGACTTGACTGCCTCCCACCAGGTTCTGTTACCCAGAATCCCTTGCAAACCTAAACAATTGTAAAAAAAAACGCATTTTCCCCACATTTCTGTGGTGGAAAGTTCTGGAATCTGCGTGGATCCACAAATTTCCACCCACCCCGCGTTCCCCAAAGTCTTCCGAGAAAAATGGTACCTCACTTGTGTGGGTCGGCCTAGTGCCCGCGGCAGGAAACGGCGCAAAACGCAACGTGGACACACCTCAATTTCGCAGTGAAAAATTACCCTTTTTTGGCAAAGTGCCTAGCTGTTGTTTTTGAACCCTAGCTCTGCCGGCACCTAGGGAAACCTAGCAAACCTATACATTTTTGAACACTAGACACCCAGCGGAATCCAGGATGGGGTGACTTGACTGCCTCCCACCAGGTTCTGTTACCCAGAATCCCTTGCAAACCTAAAAAATTGTTAAAAAATCCACATTTTCCCCATATTTCTGTGGTGGAAAGTTCTGGAATCTGCATGGATCCACAAATTTCCACCCACCCGCGTTCCCCAAAGTCTTCCGAGAAAAATGGTACCTCACTTGTGTGGGTCGGCCTAGTGCCCGCAGCAGGAAACGGCGCAAACGCAACGTGGACACACCTCAATTTCGCAGTGAAAAATGACCCTTTTTGGCAAAGTGCCTAGCTGTAGTTTTTGAACCCTAGCTCTGCCGGCACCTAGGGAAACCTAGCAAACCTATACATTTTTGAAAACTAGACAATCAGGGGAATCCAGGATGGGGTGACTTGACTGCCTCCCACCAGGTTCTGTTACCCAGAATCCCTTGCAAACCTAAAAAATTGTCAAAAAAAACGCATTTTCCCCACATTTCTGTGGTGGAAAGTTCTGGAATCTGCGTCGATCCACAAATTTCCACCCACCCCGCGTTCCCCAAAGTCTTCTGAGAAAAATGGTACCTCACTTGTGTGGGTCGGCCTAGTGCCCGTGAGAGGAAACGGCACAAAACGCAACGTGGTCACACCTCAATTTCACAGTGAAAAATGACCCTTTTTTGGCAAAGTGCCTAGTTGTACTTTTTGATCCCTAGCTCTGTCGGCACCTAGGGAAACCTAGCAAACCTATACATTTTTGAAAACTAGACACCCAGGGGAATCCAGGATGGGGTGACTTGACTGCCTCCCACCAGGTTCTGTTATCCAGAATCCCTTGCAAACCTAAAGAATTGTCAAAAAAACCACATTTTCCCCACATTTCTGTGGTTGAAACTTCTGGAATCTGCGTGGATCCACAAATTTCTACCCACCCTGCATTCCCCAAAGTCTCCTGAGAAAAATGGTACCTCACTTGTGTGGGTCGGACTAGTGCCCGCGGCAGGAAACGGCAAAAAACACAACGTGGACACACCTCAATTTCGCAGTGAAAAATGACCCTTTTTTTGGCAAAGTGCCTAGCTGTAGTTTTTGAACCCTAGCTCTGCCGGCACCTAGGGAAACCTAGCAAACCTATACATTTTTAAAAACTAGACACCCAGGGGAATCCAGGATGGGGTGACTTGACTGCCTCCCACCAGGTTCTGATACCCAGAATCCCTTGCAAACCTAAAAAATTGTCAAAAAAAACGCATTTCCCCCACATTTCTGTGGTGGAAAGTTCTGGAATCTGCGTGGATCCACAAATTTCCACCCACCCCGCATTCCCCAAAGTCTTCCGAGAAAAATGGTACCTCACTTGTGTGGTTCGGCCTAGTTCCCGCGACAGGAAACGGCGCAAAACGCAACGTGGTCACACCTCAATTTCGCAGTGAAAAATGACCCTTTTTTGGCAAAGTGCCTAGCTGTAGTTTTTGAACCCTAGCTCTGCCAGCACCTAGGGAAACCTAGCAAACCTATACATTTTTGAAAACTAGACACCCAAGGGAATCCAGGATGGGGTGACTTGACTGCCTCCCACTAGGTTCTGTTACCCAGAATCCCTTGCAAACCTAAACAAATGTCAAACAAACCGCATTTTCCCCACATTTCTGTGCGGGAAAGTTCTGGAATCTGCGTGGATCCACAAATTTCCACCCACCCCGCATTCCCCAAAGTCTTCAGAGAAAAATGGTACCTCACTTGTGTGGGGCGGCCTAGTGCCCGCGACAGGAAACGGCGCAAAACGCAATGTGGTCACACCTCAATTTCGCAGTGAAAAATGACCCTTTTTGGCAAAGTGCCTAGCTGTAGTTTTTGAACCCTAGCTCTGCCGGCACCTAGGGAAACCTAGCAAACCTATACATTTTTGAAAACTAGACACCCAGCGGAATCCAGGATGGGGTGACTTGACAGCCTCCCATCAGGTTCTGTTACCCAGAATCCCTTGCAAACCTAAAAAATTGTCAAAAAATCCACATTTTCCCCACATTTCTGTGGTGGAAAGTTCTGGAATATGCGTGGATCCACAAATTTCCACCCACCCCGCGTTCCCCAAAGTCTTCCGAGAAACATGGTACCTCACTTGTGTGGGTCGGCCTAGTGCCCGCGGCAGGAAACGGCGCAAAACGCAACGTGGACACACCTCAATTTCGCAGTGAAAAATGACCCTTTTTTGGCAAAGTGCCTAGCTGTAGTTTTTGAACCATAGCTCTGCCGGCACCTAGGGAAACCTAGCAAACCTATACATTTTTGAAAACTAGACACCCAGGGGAATCCAGGATGGGGTGACTTGACTGCCTCCCACCAGGTTCTGTTACCCAGAATCCCTTGCAAACCTAAAAAATTGTCAAAAATTCACATTTTCCCCACATTTCTGTGGTGGAAAGTTCTGGAATCTGCGTGGATCCACAAATTTCCACCCACCCCGCGTTCCCCAAAGTCTTCTGAGAAAAATGGTACCTCACTTGTGTGGGTCGGCCTAGTGCCCGTGAGAGGAAACGGCGCAAAACGCAACGTGGTCACACCTCAATTTTGCAGTGAAAAATTACCCTTTTTTGGCAAAGTGCCTAGTTGTACTTTTTGATCCCTAGCTCTGCCGGCACCTAGGGAAACCTAGCAAACCTATACATTTTTTAAAACTAGACACCCAGGGGAATCTAGGATGGGGTGACTTGACTGCCTCCCACCAGGTTATGTTATCCAGAATCCCTTGCAAACCTAAATAATTGTCCAAAAAAACACATTTTCCCCACATTTCTGTGGTTGAAACTTCTGGAATCTGCGTGGATCCACAAATTTCTACCCACCCTGCATTCCCCAAAGTCTCCTGAGAAAAATGGTACCTCACTTGTGTGGGTCGGACTAGTGCCCGCGGCAGGAAACGGCAAAAACACAACGTGGACACACCTCAATTTCGCAGTGAAAAATGACCCTTTTTTGGCAAAGTGCCTAGCTGTAGTTTTTGAACCCTAGCTCTGCCGGCACCTAGGGAAACCTAGCAAACCTATACATTTTTGAAAACTAGACACCCAGGGGAATCCAGGATGGGGTGACTTGACTGCCTCCCACCAGGTTCTGTTACCCAGAATCCCTTGCAAACCTAAACAATTGTCAAAAAAAACGCATTTTCCCCACATTTCTGTGGTGGAAAGTTCTGGAATCTGCGTGGATCCACGAATTTCCACCCACCCCGCGTTCCCCAAAGTCTTCCGAGAAAAATGGTACCTCACTTGTGTGGGTCGGCCTAGTGCCCGCAGCAGGAAACGGCGCAAAACGCAACGTGGACACACCTCAATTTCGCAGTGAAAAATGACCCTTTTTTGGCAAAGTGCCTAGCTGTAGTTTTTGAACCCTAGCTCTGCCGGCACCTAGGGAAACCTAGCAAACCTATACATTTTTGAAAACTAGACAATCAGGGGAATCCAGGATGGGGTGACTTGACTGCCTCCCACCAGGTTCTGTTACCCAGAATCCCTTGCAAACCTAAAAAATTGTCCAAAAAAGTGCATTTTCCCCACATTTCTGTGGTGGAAAGTTATGGAATCTGCGTGGATCCACAAATTTCCACCCACCCCGCGTTCCCCAAAGTCTTCTGAGAAAAATGGTACCTCACTTGTGTGGGTCGGCCTAGTGCCCATGAGAGGAAACGGCGCAAAACGCAACGTGGTCACACCTCAATTTTGCAGTGAAAAATTACCCTTTTTGGCAAAGTGCCTAGTTGTACTTTTTGATCCCTAGCTCTGCCGGCACCTAGGGAAACCTAGCAAACCTATACATTTTTAAAACTAGACACCCAGGGAATCTAGGATGGGGTGACTTGACTGCCTCCCACCAGGTTATGTTATCCAGAATCCCTTGCAAACCTAAATAATTGTCCAAAAAAACACATTTTCCCCACATTTCTGTGGTTGAAACTTCTGGAATCTGCGTGGATCCACAAATTTCTACCCACCCTGCATTCCCCAAAGTCTCCTGAGAAAAATGGTACCTCACTTGTGTGGGTCGGACTAGTGCCCGCGGCAGGAAACGGCAAAAAACACAACGTGGACACACCTCAATTTCGCAGTGAAAAATGACCCTTTTTTGGCAAAGTGCCTAGCTGTAGTTTTTGAACCCTAGCTCTGCCAGCACCTAGGGAAACCTAGCAAACCTATACATTTTTGAAAACTAGACACCCAGGGAATCCAGGATGGGGTGACTTGACTGCCTCCCACCAGGTTCTGTTACCCAGAATCCCTTGCAAACCTAAACAATTGTCAAACAAACCGCATTTTCCCCACATTTCTGTGCGGGAAAGTTCTGGAATCTGCGTGGATCCACAAATTTCCACCCACCCCGCGTTCCCCAAAGTCTTCAGAGAAAAATGGTACCTCACTTGTGTGGGGCGGCCTAGTGCCCGCGACAGGAAACGGCGCAAAACGCAATGTGGTCACACCTCAATTTCGCAGTGAAAAATGACCCTTTTTGGCAAAGTGCCTAGCTGTAGTTTTTGAACCCTAGCTCTGCCGGCACCTAGGGAAACCTAGCAAACCTATACATTTTTGAAAACTAGACACCCAGGGGAATCCAGGATGGGGTGACTTGACTGCCTCCCACCAGGTTCTGTTACCCAGAATCCCTTGCAAACCTAAAAATTGTTAAAAAATCCACATTTTCCCCATATTTCTGTGGTGGAAAGTTCTGGAATCTGCATGGATCCACAAATTTCCACCCACCCCGCGTTCCCAAAGTCTTCCGAGAAAAATGGTACCTCACTTGTGTGGGTCGGCCTAGTGCCCGCAGCAGGAAACGGCGCAAAACGCAACGTGGACACACCTCAATTTCGCAGTGAAAAATGACCCTTTTTTGGCAAAGTGCCTAGCTGTAGTTTTTGAACCCTAGCTCTGCCGGCACCTAGGGAAACCTAGCAAACCTATACATTTTTGAAAACTAGACAATCAGGGGAATCCAGGATGGGGTGACTTGACTGCCTCCCACCAGGTTCTGTTACCCAGAATCCCTTGCAAACCTAAAAAATTGTCAAAAACGCATTTTCCCCACATTTCTGTGGTGGAAAGTTCTGGAATCTGCGTCGATCCACAAATTTCCACCCACCCCGCGTTCCCCAAAGTCTTCTGAGAAAAATGGTGCCTCACTTGTGTGGGTCGGCCTAGTGCCCGTGAGAGGAAACGGCGCAAAACGCAACGTGGTCACACCTCAATTTCGCAGTGAAAAATGACCCTTTTTTGGCAAAGTGCCTAGTTGTACTTTTTGATCCCTAGCTCTGTCGGCACCTAGGGAAACCTAGCAAACCTATACATTTTTGAAAACTAGACACCCAGGGGAATCCAGGATGGGGTGACTTGACTGCCTCCCACCAGGTTCTGTTATCCAGAATCCCTTGCAAACCTAAAGAATTGTCAAAAAAACACATTTTCCCCACATTTCTGTGGTTGAAACTTCTGGAATCTGCGTGGATCCACAAATTTCTACCCACCCTGCATTCCCCAAAGTCTCCTGAGAAAAATGGTACCTCACTTGTGTGGGTCGGACTAGTGCCCGCGGCAGGAAACGGCAAAAAACACAACGTGGACACACCTCAATTTCGCAGTGAAAAATGACCCTTTTTTTGGCAAAGTGCCTAGCTGTAGTTTTTGAACCCTAGCTCTGCCGGCACCTAGGGAAACCTAGCAAACCTATACATTTTTAAAAACTAGACACCCAGGGGAATCCAGGATGGGGTGACTTGACTGCCTCCCACCAGGTTCTGATACCCAGAATCCCTTGCAAACCTAAAAAGTGTCAAAAACGCATTTTCCCCACATTTCTGTGGTGGAAAGTTCTGGAATCTGCGTGGATCCACAAATTTCCACCCACCCCGCATTCCCCAAAGTCTTCCGAGAAAAATGGTACCTCACTTGTGTGGTTCGGCCTAGTTCCCGCGACAGGAAACGGCGCAAAACGCAACGTGGTCACACCTCAATTTCGCAGTGAAAAATGACCCTTTTTTGGCAAAGTGCCTAGCTGTAGTTTTTGAACCCTAGCTCTGCCAGCACCTAGGGAAACCTAGCAAACCTATACATTTTTGAAAACTAGACACCCAGGGAATCCAGGATGGGGTGACTTGACTGCCTCCCACCAGGTTCTGTTATCCAGAATCCCTTGCAAACTTAAAAATTGTCAAAAAAATGCATTTTCCCCACATTTCTGTGGTGGAAAGTTCTGGAATCTGCGTGGATCCACAAATTTCCACCCACCCCGCGTTCCCCAAAGTCTTCTGAGAAAAATGGTACCTCACTTGTGTGGGTCGGCCTAGTGCCCGTGAGAGGAAACGGCGCAAAACGCAACGTGGTCACACCTCAATTTCGCAGTGAAAAATGACCCTTTTTTGGCAAAGTGCCTAGTTGTACTTTTTGATCCCTAGCTCTGCCGGCACCTAGGGAAACCTAGCAAACCTATACATTTTTGAAAACTAGACACCCAGGGGAATCCAGGATGGGGTGACTTGACTGCCTCCCACCAGGTTCTGTTATCCAGAATCCCTTGCAAACCTAAAAAATTGTCAAAATAAACACATTTTCCCCACATTTCTGTGGTTGAAACTTCTGGAATCTGCGTGGATCCACAAATTTCTACCCACCCTGCATTCCCCAAAGTCTCCTGAGAAAAATGGTACCTCACTTGTGTGGGTCGGACTAGTGCCCGCGGCAGGAAACGGCAAAAAACACAACGTGGACACACCTCAATTTCGCAGTGAAAAATGACCCTTTTTTGGCAAAGTGCCTAGCTGTAGTTTTTGAACCCTAGCTCTGCCAGCACCTAGGGAAACCTAGCAAACCTATACATTTTTGAAAACTAGACACCCAGGGGAATCCAGGATGGGGTGACTTGACTGCCTCCCACCAGGTTCTGTTACCCAGAATCCCTTGCAAACCTAAACAATTGTCAAACAAACCGCATTTTCCCCACATTTCTGTGCGGGAAAGTTCTGGAATCTGCGTGGATCCACAAATTTCCACCCACCCCGCGTTCCCCAAAGTCTTCAGAGAAAAATGGTACCTCACTTGTGTGGGGCGGCCTAGTGCCCGCGACAGGAAACGGCGCAAAACGCAATGTGGTCACACCTCAATTTCGCAGTGAAAAATGACCCTTTTTTGGCAAAGTGCCTAGCTGTAGTTTTTGAACCCTAGCTCTGCCGGCACCTAGGGAAACCTAGCAAACCTATACATTTTTGAAAACTAGACACCCAGCGGAATCCAGGATGGGGTGACTTGACTGCCTCCCACCAGGTTCTGTTACCCAGAATCCCTTGCAAACCTAAACAATTGTCCAACAAAACGCATTTTTCCCACATTTCTGTGGTGGAAAGTTCTGGAATCTGCGTGGATCCACAAATTTCTACCCACCCCGCATTCCCCAAAGTCTTCCGAGAAAAATGGTACCTCACTTGTGTGGTTCGGCCTAGTGCCCGCGACAGGAAACGGCGTAAAACGCAATGTGGTCACACCTCAATTTCGCAGTGAAAAATGACCCTTTTTTGGCAAAGTGCCTAGCTGTAGTTTTTGAACCCTAGCTCTGCCGGCACCTAGGGAAACCTAGCAAACCTATACATTTTTGAAAACTAGACACCGAGGGGAATCCAGGATGGGGTGACTTGACTGCCTCCCACCAGGTTCTGTTACCCAGAATCCCTTGCAAACCTAAACAATTGTAAAAAAACGCATTTTCCCCACATTTCTGTGGTGGAAAGTTCTGGAATCTGCGTGGATCCACAAATTTCCACCCACCCCGCGTTCCCCAAAGTCTTCCGAGAAAAATGGTACCTCACTTGTGTGGGTCGGCCTAGTGCCCGCGGCAGAAACGGCGCAAAACGGAACGTGGACACACCTCAATTTCGCAGTGAAAAATTACCCTTTTTTGGCAAAGTGCCTAGCTGTTGTTTTTGAACCCTAGCTCTGCCGGCACCTAGGGAAACCTAGCAAACCTATACATTTTTGAACACTAGACACCCAGCGGAATCCAGGATGGGGTGACTTGACTGCCTCCCACCAGGTTCTGTTACCCAGAATCCCTTGCAAACCTAAAAAATTGTTAAAAAATCCACATTTTCCCCATATTTCTGTGGTGGAAAGTTCTGGAATCTGCATGGATCCACAAATTTCCACCCACCCCGCGTTCCCCAAAGTCTTCCGAGAAAAATGGTACCTCACTTGTGTGGGTCGGCCTAGTGCCCGCAGCAGGAAACGGCGCAAACGCAACGTGGACACACCTCAATTTCGCAGTGAAAAATGACCCTTTTTGGCAAAGTGCCTAGCTGTAGTTTTTGAACCCTAGCTCTGCCGGCACCTAGGGAAACCTAGCAAACCTATACATTTTTGAAAACTAGACAATCAGGGGAATCCAGGATGGGGTGACTTGACTGCCTCCCACCAGGTTCTGTTACCCAGAATCCCTTGCAAACCTAAAAATTGTCAAAAACGCATTTTCCCCACATTTCTGTGGTGGAAAGTTCTGGAATCTGCGTCGATCCACAAATTTCCACCCACCCCGCGTTCCCCAAAGTCTTCTGAGAAAAATGGTACCTCACTTGTGTGGGTCGGCCTAGTGCCCGTGAGAGGAAACGGCACAAAACGCAACGTGGTCACACCTCAATTTCACAGTGAAAAATGACCCTTTTTTGGCAAAGTGCCTAGTTGTACTTTTTGATCCCTAGCTCTGTCGGCACCTAGGGAAACCTAGCAAACCTATACATTTTTGAAAACTAGACACCCAGGGGAATCCAGGATGGGGTGACTTGACTGCCTCCCACCAGGTTCTGTTATCCAGAATCCCTTGCAAACCTAAAGAATTGTCAAAAAAACCACATTTTCCCCACATTTCTGTGGTTGAAACTTCTGGAATCTGCGTGGATCCACAAATTTCTACCCACCCTGCATTCCCCAAAGTCTCCTGAGAAAAATGGTACCTCACTTGTGTGGGTCGGACTAGTGCCCGCGGCAGGAAACGGCAAAAAACACAACGTGGACACACCTCAATTTCGCAGTGAAAAATGACCCTTTTTTTGGCAAAGTGCCTAGCTGTAGTTTTTGAACCCTAGCTCTGCCGGCACCTAGGGAAACCTAGCAAACCTATACATTTTTAAAAACTAGACACCCAGGGGAATCCAGGATGGGGTGACTTGACTGCCTCCCACCAGGTTCTGATACCCAGAATCCCTTGCAAACCTAAAAATTGTCAAAAAAAACGCATTTCCCCACATTTCTGTGGTGGAAAGTTCTGGAATCTGCGTGGATCCACAAATTTCCACCCACCCCGCATTCCCCAAAGTCTTCCGAGAAAAATGGTACCTCACTTGTGTGGTTCGGCCTAGTTCCCGCGACAGGAAACGGCGCAAAACGCAACGTGGTCACACCTCAATTTCGCAGTGAAAAATGACCCTTTTTTGGCAAAGTGCCTAGCTGTAGTTTTTGAACCCTAGCTCTGCCAGCACCTAGGAAACCTAGCAAACCTATACATTTTTGAAAACTAGACACCCAAGGGAATCCAGGATGGGGTGACTTGACTGCCTCCCACTAGGTTCTGTTACCCAGAATCCCTTGCAAACCTAAACAATTGTCAAACAAACCGCATTTTCCCCACATTTCTGTGCGGGAAAGTTCTGGAATCTGCGTGGATCCACAAATTTCCACCCACCCCGCATTCCCCAAAGTCTTCAGAGAAAAATGGTACCTCACTTGTGTGGGGCGGCCTAGTGCCCGCGACAGGAAACGGCGCAAAACGCAATGTGGTCACACCTCAATTTCGCAGTGAAAAATGACCCTTTTTTGGCAAAGTGCCTAGCTGTAGTTTTTGAACCCTAGCTCTGCCGGCACCTAGGGAAACCTAGCAAACCTATACATTTTTGAAAACTAGACACCCAGCGGAATCCAGGATGGGGTGACTTGACAGCCTCCCATCAGGTTCTGTTACCCAGAATCCCTTGCAAACCTAAAAAATTGTCAAAAAATCCACATTTTCCCCACATTTCTGTGGTGGAAAGTTCTGGAATATGCGTGGATCCACAAATTTCCACCCACCCCGCGTTCCCCAAAGTCTTCCGAGAAACATGGTACCTCACTTGTGTGGGTCGGCCTAGTGCCCGCGGCAGGAAACGGCGCAAAACGCAACGTGGACACACCTCAATTTCGCAGTGAAAAATGACCCTTTTTTGGCAAAGTGCCTAGCTGTAGTTTTTGAACCATAGCTCTGCCGGCACCTAGGGAAACCTAGCAAACCTATACATTTTTGAAAACTAGACACCCAGGGGAATCCAGGATGGGGTGACTTGACTGCCTCCCACCAGGTTCTGTTACCCAGAATCCCTTGCAAACCTAAAAAATTGTCAAAAATTCACATTTTCCCCACATTTCTGTGGTGGAAAGTTCTGGCATCTGCGTGGATCCACAAATTTCCACCCACCCCGCGTTCCCCAAAGTCTTCTGAGAAAAATGGTACCTCACTTGTGTGGGTCGGCCTAGTGCCCGTGAGAGGAAACGGCGCAAAACGCAACGTGGTCACACCTCAATTTTGCAGTGAAAAATTACCCTTTTTTGGCAAAGTGCCTAGTTGTACTTTTTGATCCCTAGCTCTGCCGGCACCTAGGGAAACCTAGCAAACCTATACATTTTTAAAACTAGACACCCAGGGGAATCTAGGATGGGGTGACTTGACTGCCTCCCACCAGGTTATGTTATCCAGAATCCCTTGCAAACCTAAATAATTGTCCAAAAAACACATTTTCCCCACATTTCTGTGGTTGAAACTTCTGGAATCTGCGTGGATCCACAAATTTCTACCCACCCTGCATTCCCCAAAGTCTCCTGAGAAAAATGGTACCTCACTTGTGTGGGTCGGACTAGTGCCCGCGGCAGGAAACGGCAAAAAACACAACGTGGACACACCTCAATTTCGCAGTGAAAAATGACCCTTTTTTGGCAAAGTGCCTAGCTGTAGTTTTTGAACCCTAGCTCTGCCAGCACCTAGGGAAACCTAGCAAACCTATACATTTTTGAAAACTAGACACCCAGGGAATCCAGGATGGGGTGACTTGACTGCCTCCCACCAGGTTCTGTTACCCAGAATCCCTTGCAAACCTAAACAATTGTCAAACAAACCGCATTTTCCCCACATTTCTGTGCGGGAAAGTTCTGGAATCTGCGTGGATCCACAAATTTCCACCCACCCCGCGTTCCCCAAAGTCTTCAGAGAAAAATGGTACCTCACTTGTGTGGGGCGGCCTAGTGCCCGCGACAGGAAACGGCGCAAAACGCAATGTGGTCACACCTCAATTTCGCAGTGAAAAATGACCCTTTTTTGGCAAAGTGCCTAGCTGTAGTTTTTGAACCCTAGCTCTGCCGGCACCTAGGGAAACCTAGCAAACCTATACATTTTTGAAAACTAGACACCCAGGGGAATCCAGGATGGGGTGACTTGACTGCCTCCCACCAGGTTCTGTTACCCAGAATCCCTTGCAAACCTAAAAATTGTTAAAAATCCACATTTTCCCCATATTTCTGTGGTGGAAAGTTCTGGAATCTGCATGGATCCACAAATTTCCACCCACCCCGCGTTCCCCAAAGTCTTCCGAGAAAAATGGTACCTCACTTGTGTGGGTCGGCCTAGTGCCCGCAGCAGGAAACGGCGCAAAACGCAACGTGGACACACCTCAATTTCGCAGTGAAAAATGACCCTTTTTTGGCAAAGTGCCTAGCTGTAGTTTTTGAACCCTAGCTCTGCCGGCACCTAGGGAAACCTAGCAAACCTATACATTTTTGAAAACTAGACAATCAGGGGAATCCAGGATGGGGTGACTTGACTGCCTCCCACCAGGTTCTGTTACCCAGAATCCCTTGCAAACCTAAAAAATTGTCAAAAAACGCATTTTCCCCACATTTCTGTGGTGGAAAGTTCTGGAATCTGCGTCGATCCACAAATTTCCACCCACCCCGCGTTCCCCAAAGTCTTCTGAGAAAAATGGTGCCTCACTTGTGTGGGTCGGCCTAGTGCCCGTGAGAGGAAACGGCGCAAAACGCAACGTGGTCACACCTCAATTTCGCAGTGAAAAATGACCCTTTTTGGCAAAGTGCCTAGTTGTACTTTTTGATCCCTAGCTCTGTCGGCACCTAGGGAAACCTAGCAAACCTATACATTTTTGAAAACTAGACACCCAGGGGAATCCAGGATGGGGTGACTTGACTGCCTCCCACCAGGTTCTGTTATCCAGAATCCCTTGCAAACCTAAAGAATTGTCAAAAAAACCACATTTTCCCCACATTTCTGTGGTTGAAACTTCTGGAATCTGCGTGGATCCACAAATTTCTACCCACCCTGCATTCCCCAAAGTCTCCTGAGAAAAATGGTACCTCACTTGTGTGGGTCGGACTAGTGCCCGCGGCAGGAAACGGCAAAAACACAACGTGGACACACCTCAATTTCGCAGTGAAAAATGACCCTTTTTTTGGCAAAGTGCCTAGCTGTAGTTTTTGAACCCTAGCTCTGCCGGCACCTAGGGAAACCTAGCAAACCTATACATTTTTAAAAACTAGACACCCAGGGGAATCCAGGATGGGGTGACTTGACTGCCTCCCACCAGGTTCTGATACCCAGAATCCCTTGCAAACCTAAAAAGTGTCAAAAAAAACGCATTTTCCCCACATTTCTGTGGTGGAAAGTTCTGGAATCTGCGTGGATCCACAAATTTCCACCCACCCCGCATTCCCCAAAGTCTTCCGAGAAAAATGGTACCTCACTTGTGTGGTTCGGCCTAGTTCCCGCGACAGGAAACGGCGCAAAACGCAACGTGGTCACACCTCAATTTCGCAGTGAAAAATGACCCTTTTTTGGCAAAGTGCCTAGCTGTAGTTTTTGAACCCTAGCTCTGCCAGCACCTAGGGAAACCTAGCAAACCTATACATTTTTGAAAACTAGACACCCAGGGGAATCCAGGATGGGGTGACTTGACTGCCTCCCACCAGGTTCTGTTACCCAGAATCCCTTGCAAACTTAAAAAATTGTCAAAAAAAATGCATTTTCCCCACATTTCTGTGGTGGAAAGTTCTGGAATCTGCGTGGATCCACAAATTTCCACCCACCCCGCGTTCCCCAAAGTCTTCTGAGAAAAATGGTACCTCACTTGTGTGGGTCGGCCTAGTGCCCGTGAGAGGAAACGGCGCAAAACGCAACGTGGTCACACCTCAATTTCGCAGTGAAAAATGACCCTTTTTGGCAAAGTGCCTAGTTGTACTTTTTGATCCCTAGCTCTGCCGGCACCTAGGGAAACCTAGCAAACCTATACATTTTTGAAAACTAGACACCCAGGGGAATCCAGGATGGGGTGACTTGACTGCCTCCCACCAGGTTCTGTTATCCAGAATCCCTTGCAAACCTAAAAATTGTCAAAATAAACACATTTTCCCCACATTTCTGTGGTTGAAACTTCTGGAATCTGCGTGGATCCACAAATTTCTACCCACCCTGCATTCCCCAAAGTCTCCTGAGAAAAATGGTACCTCACTTGTGTGGGTCGGACTAGTGCCCGCGGCAGAAACGGCAAAAAACACAACGTGGACACACCTCAATTTCGCAGTGAAAAATGACCCTTTTTGGCAAAGTGCCTAGCTGTAGTTTTTGAACCCTAGCTCTGCCAGCACCTAGGGAAACCTAGCAAACCTATACATTTTTGAAAACTAGACACCCAGGGGAATCCAGGATGGGGTGACTTGACTGCCTCCCACCAGGTTCTGTTACCCAGAATCCCTTGCAAACCTAAACAATTGTCAAACAAACCGCATTTTCCCCACATTTCTGTGCGGGAAAGTTCTGGAATCTGCGTGGATCCACAAATTTCCACCCACCCCGCGTTCCCCAAAGTCTTCAGAGAAAAATGGTACCTCACTTGTGTGGGGCGGCCTAGTGCCCGCGACAGGAAACGGCGCAAAACGCAATGTGGTCACACCTCAATTTCGCAGTGAAAAATGACCCTTTTTTGGCAAAGTGCCTAGCTGTAGTTTTTGAACCCTAGCTCTGCCGGCACCTAGGGAAACCTAGCAAACCTATACATTTTTGAAAACTAGACACCCAGCGGAATCCAGGATGGGGTGACTTGACTGCCTCCCACCAGGTTCTGTTACCCAGAATCCCTTGCAAACCTAAACAATTGTCCAACAAAACGCATTTTTCCCACATTTCTGTGGTGGAAAGTTCTGGAATCTGCGTGGATCCACAAATTTCTACCCACCCCGCATTCCCCAAAGTCTTCCGAGAAAAATGGTACCTCACTTGTGTGGTTCGGCCTAGTGCCCGCGACAGGAAACGGCGCAAAACGCAATGTGGTCACACCTCAATTTCGCAGTGAAAAATGACCCTTTTTTGGCAAAGTGCCTAGCTGTAGTTTTTGAACCCTAGCTCTGCCGGCACCTAGGGAAACCTAGCAAACCTATACATTTTTGAAAACTAGACACCGAGGGAATCCAGGATGGGGTGACTTGACTGCCTCCCACCAGGTTCTGTTACCCAGAATCCCTTGCAAACCTAAACAATTGTAAAAAAACGCATTTTCCCCACATTTCTGTGGTGGAAAGTTCTGGAATCTGCGTGGATCCACAAATTTCCACCCACCCCGCGTTCCCCAAAGTCTTCCGAGAAAAATGGTACCTCACTTGTGTGGGTCGGCCTAGTGCCCGCGGCAGGAAACGGCGCAAAACGCAACGTGGACACACCTCAATTTCGCAGTGAAAAATTACCCTTTTTTGGCAAAGTGCCTAGCTGTTGTTTTTGAACCCTAGCTCTGCCGGCACCTAGGGAAACCTAGCAAACCTATACATTTTTGAACACTAGACACCCAGCGGAATCCAGGATGGGGTGACTTGACTGCCTCCCACCAGGTTCTGTTACCCAGAATCCCTTGCAAACCTAAAAAATTGTTAAAAAATCCACATTTTCCCCATATTTCTGTGGTGGAAAGTTCTGGAATCTGCATGGATCCACAAATTTCCACCCACCCCGCGTTCCCCAAAGTCTTCCGAGAAAAATGGTACCTCACTTGTGTGGGTCGGCCTAGTGCCCGCAGCAGGAAACGGCGCAAACGCATAGCGTGGACACACCTCAATTTCGCAGTGAAAAATGACCCTTTTTTGGCAAAGTGCCTAGCTGTAGTTTTTGAACCCTAGCTCTGCCGGCACCTAGGGAAACCTAGCAAACCTATACATTTTTGAAAACTAGACAATCAGGGGAATCCAGGATGGGGTGACTTGACTGCCTCCCACCAGGTTCTGTTACCCAGAATCCCTTGCAAACCTAAAAATTGTCAAAAAAACGCATTTTCCCACATTTCTGTGGTGGAAAGTTCTGGAATCTGCGTCGATCCACAAATTTCCACCCACCCCGCGTTCCCCAAAGTCTTCTGAGAAAAATGGTACCTCACTTGTGTGGGTCGGCCTAGTGCCCGTGAGAGGAAACGGCACAAAACGCAACGTGGTCACACCTCAATTTCACAGTGAAAAATGACCCTTTTTTGGCAAAGTGCCTAGTTGTACTTTTTGATCCCTAGCTCTGTCGGCACCTAGGGAAACCTAGCAAACCTATACATTTTTGAAAACTAGACACCCAGGGGAATCCAGGATGGGGTGACTTGACTGCCTCCCACCAGGTTCTGTTATCCAGAATCCCTTGCAAACCTAAAGAATTGTCAAAAAAACCACATTTTCCCCACATTTCTGTGATTGAAACTTCTGGAATCTGCGTGGATCCACAAATTTCTACCCACCCTGCATTCCCCAAAGTCTCCTGAGAAAAATGGTACCTCACTTGTGTGGGTCGGACTAGTGCCCGCGGCAGGAAACGGCAAAAAACACAACGTGGACACACCTCAATTTCGCAGTGAAAAATGACCCTTTTTTGGCAAAGTGCCTAGCTGTAGTTTTTGAACCCTAGCTCTGCCGGCACCTAGGGAAACCTAGCAAACCTATACATTTTTAAAAACTAGACAACCAGGGAATCCAGGATGGGGTGACTTGACTGCCTCCCACCAGGTTCTGATACCCAGAATCCCTTGCAAACCTAAAAATTGTCAAAAAACGCATTTCCCCACATTTCTGTGGTGGAAAGTTCTGGAATCTGCGTGGATCCACAAATTTCCACCCACCCCGCATTCCCCAAAGTCTTCCGAGAAAAATGGTACCTCACTTGTGTGGTTCGGCCTAGTTCCCGCGACAGGAAACGGCGCAAAACGCAACGTGGTCACACCTCAATTTCGCAGTGAAAAATGACCCTTTTTTGGCAAAGTGCCTAGCTGTAGTTTTTGAACCCTAGCTCTGCCAGCACCTAGGGAAACCTAGCAAACCTATACATTTTTGAAAACTAGACACCCAGGGGAATCCAGGATGGGGTGACTTGACTGCCTCCCACTAGGTTCTGTTACCCAGAATCCCTTGCAAACCTAAACAATTGTCAAACAAACCGCATTTTCCCCACATTTCTGTGCGGGAAAGTTCTGGAATCTGCGTGGATCCACAAATTTCCACCCACCCCGCGTTCCCCAAAGTCTTCAGAGAAAAATGGTACCTCACTTGTGTGGGGCGGCCTAGTGCCCGCGACAGGAAACGGCGCAAAACGCAATGTGGTCACACCTCAATTTCGCAGTGAAAAATGACCCTTTTTTGGCAAAGTGCCTAGCTGTAGTTTTTGAACCCTAGCTCTGCCGGCACCTAGGGAAACCTAGCAAACCTATACATTTTTGAAAACTAGACACCCAGGGGAATCCAGGATGGGGTGACTTGACTGCCTCCCACCAGGTTCTGTTACCCAGAATCCCTTGCAAACCTAAAAAATTGTTAAAAAATCCACATTTTCCCCATATTTCTGTGGTGGAAAGTTCTGGAATCTGCATGGATCCACAAATTTCCACCCACCCCGCGTTCCCCAAAGTCTTCCGAGAAAAATGGTACCTCACTTGTGTGGGTCGGCCTAGTGCCCGCAGCAGGAAACGGCGCAAAACGCAACGTGGACACACCTCAATTTCGCAGTGAAAAATGACCCTTTTTTGGCAAAGTGCCTAGCTGTAGTTTTTGAACCCTAGCTCTGCCGGCACCTAGGGAAACCTAGCAAACCTATACATTTTTGAAAACTAGACAATCAGGGGAATCCAGGATGGGGTGACTTGACTGCCTCCCACCAGGTTCTGTTACCCAGAATCCCTTGCAAACCTAAAAAATTGTCAAAAAAAACGCATTTTCCCCACATTTCTGTGGTGGAAAGTTCTGGAATCTGCGTCGATCCACAAATTTCCACCCACCCCGCGTTCCCCAAAGTCTTCTGAGAAAAATGGTGCCTCACTTGTGTGGGTCGGCCTAGTGCCCGTGAGAGGAAACGGCGCAAAACGCAACGTGGTCACACCTCAATTTCGCAGTGAAAAATGACCCTTTTTGGCAAAGTGCCTAGTTGTACTTTTTGATCCCTAGCTCTGTCGGCACCTAGGGAAACCTAGCAAACCTATACATTTTTGAAAACTAGACACCCAGGGGAATCCAGGATGGGGTGACTTGACTGCCTCCCACCAGGTTCTGTTATCCAGAATCCCTTGCAAACCTAAAGAATTGTCAAAAAAACCACATTTTCCCCACATTTCTGTGGTTGAAACTTCTGGAATCTGCGTGGATCCACAAATTTCTACCCACCCTGCATTCCCCAAAGTCTCCTGAGAAAAATGGTACCTCACTTGTGTGGGTCGGACTAGTGCCCGCGGCAGGAAACGGCAAAAACACAACGTGGACACACCTCAATTTCGCAGTGAAAAATGACCCTTTTTTGGCAAAGTGCCTAGCTGTAGTTTTTGAACCCTAGCTCTGCCGGCACCTAGGGAAACCTAGCAAACCTATACATTTTTAAAAACTAGACACCCAGGGGAATCCAGGATGGGGTGACTTGACTGCCTCCCACCAGGTTCTGATACCCAGAATCCCTTGCAAACCTAAAAAAGTGTCAAAAAAACGCATTTTCCCCACATTTCTGTGGTGGAAAGTTCTGGAATCTGCGTGGATCCACAAATTTCCACCCACCCCGCATTCCCCAAAGTCTTCCGAGAAAAATGGTACCTCACTTGTGTGGTTCGGCCTAGTTCCCGCGACAGGAAACGGCGCAAAACGCAACGTGGTCACACCTCAATTTCGCAGTGAAAAATGACCCTTTTTTGGCAAAGTGCCTAGCTGTAGTTTTTGAACCCTAGCTCTGCCAGCACCTAGGGAAACCTAGCAAACCTATACATTTTTGAAAACTAGACACCCAGGGGAATCCAGGATGGGGTGACTTGACTGCCTCCCACCAGGTTCTGTTACCCAGAATCCCTTGCAAACTTAAAAAATTGTCAAAAAAATGCATTTTCCCCACATTTCTGTGGTGGAAAGTTCTGGAATCTGCGTGGATCCACAAATTTCCACCCACCCCGCGTTCCCCAAAGTCTTCTGAGAAAAATGGTACCTCACTTGTGTGGGTCGGCCTAGTGCCCGTGAGAGGAAACGGCGCAAAACGCAACGTGGTCACACCTCAATTTCGCAGTGAAAAATGACCCTTTTTTGGCAAAGTGCCTAGTTGTACTTTTTGATCCCTAGCTCTGCCGGCACCTAGGGAAACCTAGCAAACCTATACATTTTTGAAAACTAGACACCCAGGGAATCCAGGATGGGGTGACTTGACTGCCTCCCACCAGGTTCTGTTATCCAGAATCCCTTGCAAACCCTAAAAATTGTCAAAATAAACACATTTTCCCCACATTTCTGTGGTTGAAACTTCTGGAATCTGCGTGGATCCACAAATTTCTACCCACCCTGCATTCCCCAAAGTCTCCTGAGAAAAATGGTACCTCACTTGTGTGGGTCGGACTAGTGCCCGCGGCAGGAAACGGCAAAAAACACAACGTGGACACACCTCAATTTCGCAGTGAAAAATGACCCTTTTTTGGCAAAGTGCCTAGCTGTAGTTTTTGAACCCTAGCTCTGCCAGCACCTAGGGAAACCTAGCAAACCTATACATTTTTGAAAACTAGACACCCAGGGAATCCAGGATGGGGTGACTTGACTGCCTCCCACCAGGTTCTGTTACCCAGAATCCCTTGCAAACCTAAACAATTGTCAAACAAACCGCATTTTCCCCACATTTCTGTGCGGGAAAGTTCTGGAATCTGCGTGGATCCACAAATTTCCACCCACCCCGCGTTCCCCAAAGTCTTCAGAGAAAAATGGTACCTCACTTGTGTGGGGCGGCCTAGTGCCCGCGACAGGAAACGGCGCAAAACGCAATGTGGTCACACCTCAATTTCGCAGTGAAAAATGACCCTTTTTGGCAAAGTGCCTAGCTGTAGTTTTTGAACCCTAGCTCTGCCGGCACCTAGGGAAACCTAGCAAACCTATACATTTTTGAAAACTAGACACCCAGCGGAATCCAGGATGGGGTGACTTGACTGCCTCCCACCAGGTTCTGTTACCCAGAATCCCTTGCAAACCTAAACAATTGTCCAACAAAACGCATTTTTCCCACATTTCTGTGGTGGAAAGTTCTGGAATCTGCGTGGATCCACAAATTTCTACCCACCCCGCATTCCCCAAAGTCTTCCGAGAAAAATGGTACCTCACTTGTGTGGTTCGGCCTAGTGCCCGCGACAGGAAACGGCGCAAAACGCAATGTGGTCACACCTCAATTTCGCAGTGAAAAATGACCCTTTTTTGGCAAAGTGCCTAGCTGTAGTTTTTGAACCCTAGCTCTGCCGGCACCTAGGGAAACCTAGCAAACCTATACATTTTTGAAAACTAGACACCGAGGGAATCCAGGATGGGGTGACTTGACTGCCTCCCACCAGGTTCTGTTACCCAGAATCCCTTGCAAACCTAAACAATTGTAAAAAAAAACGCATTTTCCCCACATTTCTGTGGTGGAAAGTTCTGGAATCTGCGTGGATCCACAAATTTCCACCCACCCCGCGTTCCCCAAAGTCTTCCGAGAAAAATGGTACCTCACTTGTGTGGGTCGGCCTAGTGCCCGCGGCAGAAACGGCGCAAAACGCAACGTGGACACACCTCAATTTCGCAGTGAAAAATTACCCTTTTTGGCAAAGTGCCTAGCTGTTGTTTTTGAACCCTAGCTCTGCCGGCACCTAGGAAACCTAGCAAACCTATACATTTTTGAACACTAGACACCCAGCGGAATCCAGGATGGGGTGACTTGACTGCCTCCCACCAGGTTCTGTTACCCAGAATCCCTTGCAAACCTAAAAAATTGTTAAAAAATCCACATTTTCCCCATATTTCTGTGGTGGAAAGTTCTGGAATCTGCATGGATCCACAAATTTCCACCCACCCCGCGTTCCCCAAAGTCTTCCGAGAAAAATGGTACCTCACTTGTGTGGGTCGGCCTAGTGCCCGCAGCAGGAAACGGCGCAAAACGCAACGTGGACACACCTCAATTTCAGCAGTGAAAAATGACCCTTTTTTGGCAAAGTGCCTAGCTGTAGTTTTGAACCCTAGCTCTGCCGGCACCTAGGGAAACCTAGCAAACCTATACATTTTTGAAAACTAGACAATCAGGGGAATCCAGGATGGGGTGACTTGACTGCCTCCCACCAGGTTCTGTTACCCAGAATCCCTTGCAAACCTAAAAAATTGTCAAAAAAACGCATTTTCCCACATTTCTGTGGTGGAAAGTTCTGGAATCTGCGTCGATCCACAAATTTCCACCCACCCCGCGTTCCCCAAAGTCTTCTGAGAAAAATGGTACCTCACTTGTGTGGGTCGGCCTAGTGCCCGTGAGAGGAAACGGCACAAAACGCAACGTGGTCACACCTCAATTTCACAGTGAAAAATGACCCTTTTTGGCAAAGTGCCTAGTTGTACTTTTTGATCCCTAGCTCTGTCGGCACCTAGGGAAACCTAGCAAACCTATACATTTTTGAAAACTAGACACCCAGGGAATCCAGGATGGGGTGACTTGACTGCCTCCCACCAGGTTCTGTTATCCAGAATCCCTTGCAAACCTAAAGAATTGTCAAAAAAACCACATTTTCCCCACATTTCTGTGATTGAAACTTCTGGAATCTGCGTGGATCCACAAATTTCTACCCACCCTGCATTCCCCAAAGTCTCCTGAGAAAAATGGTACCTCACTTGTGTGGGTCGGACTAGTGCCCGCGGCAGAAACGGCAAAAAACACAACGTGGACACACCTCAATTTCGCAGTGAAAAATGACCCTTTTTTTGGCAAAGTGCCTAGCTGTAGTTTTTGAACCCTAGCTCTGCCGGCACCTAGGGAAACCTAGCAAACCTATACATTTTTAAAAACTAGACAACCAGGGGAATCCAGGATGGGGTGACTTGACTGCCTCCCACCAGGTTCTGATACCCAGAATCCCTTGCAAACCTAAAAAATTGTCAAAAAAAACGCATTTCCCCACATTTCTGTGGTGGAAAGTTCTGGAATCTGCGTGGATCCACAAATTTCCACCCACCCCGCATTCCCCAAAGTCTTCCGAGAAAAATGGTACCTCACTTGTGTGGTTCGGCCTAGTTCCCGCGACAGGAAACGGCGCAAAACGCAACGTGGTCACACCTCAATTTCGCAGTGAAAAATGACCCTTTTTGGCAAAGTGCCTAGCTGTAGTTTTTGAACCCTAGCTCTGCCAGCACCTAGGGAAACCTAGCAAACCTATACATTTTTGAAAACTAGACACCCAGGGGAATCCAGGATGGGGTGACTTGACTGCCTCCCACTAGGTTCTGTTACCCAGAATCCCTTGCAAACCTAAACAATTGTCAAACAAACCGCATTTTCCCCACATTTCTGTGCGGGAAAGTTCTGGAATCTGCGTGGATCCACAAATTTCCACCCACCCCGCATTCCCCAAAGTCTTCAGAGAAAAATGGTACCTCACTTGTGTGGGGCGGCCTAGTGCCCGCGACAGGAAACGGCGCAAAACGCAATGTGGTCACACCTCAATTTCGCAGTGAAAAATGACCCTTTTTTGGCAAAGTGCCTAGCTGTAGTTTTTGAACCCTAGCTCTGCCGGCACCTAGGGAAACCTAGCAAACCTATACATTTTTGAAAACTAGACACCCAGCGGAATCCAGGATGGGGTGACTTGACAGCCTCCCATCAGGTTCTGTTACCCAGAATCCCTTGCAAACCTAAAAAATTGTCAAAAAATCCACATTTTCCCCACATTTCTGTGGTGGAAAGTTCTGGAATATGCGTGGATCCACAAATTTCCACCCACCCGCGTTCCCAAAGTCTTCCGAGAAACATGGTACCTCACTTGTGTGGGTCGGCCTAGTGCCCGCGGCAGGAAACGGCGCAAACGCAACGTGGACACACCTCAATTTCGCAGTGAAAAATGACCCTTTTTTGGCAAAGTGCCTAGCTGTAGTTTTGAACCATAGCTCTGCCGGCACCTAGGGAAACCTAGCAAACCTATACATTTTTGAAAACTAGACACCCAGGGGAATCCAGGATGGGGTGACTTGACTGCCTCCCACCAGGTTCTGTTACCCAGAATCCCTTGCAAACCTAAAAAATTGTCAAAAATTCACATTTTCCCCACATTTCTGTGGTGGAAAGTTCTGGAATCTGCGTGGATCCACAAATTTCCACCCACCCCGCGTTCCCCAAAGTCTTCTGAGAAAAATGGTACCTCACTTGCGTGGGTGGGTCAAGGACCCGCGACAGGCAAGGGCCCAAAAGCTATTGAGGCGACATAAAAATTACCTATCACAAACCAACCTGGTTTTGCATGGGGGTCCCATGACTTTTTGGCCCGGGCTCGGCAGCCATCTAGGGAAACCTACCTAACCCACACATTTATGGAAACTAGACACCCGGGGAGTCCAGCGAGGTATGGCTTGCGTGGGTCCCCATCATTCTCCTACCCAGAATCCCCTGCAAACCTCAAATTTTGCAGAAAAATTTACTTTTTCCTCACATTTCTGTGGTGGAAAGTTCTGGAATCTGCGTGGATCCACAAATTTCCTCCCACCCAGCGTTCCCCCAGGTCTCCTGATAAAAATGGGACCTCACTTGCGTGGGTGGGTCAAGGACCCGCGACAGGCAAGGGCCCAAAAGCTATTGAGGCGACATCAAAATTACCTATCACAAACCAACCTGGTTTTGCATGGGGGGTCCCATGACGTTTTGGCCCGGGGCTCGGCAGCCATCTAGGGAAACCTACCTAACCCACACATTACTGGAAACTAGACACCCGGGGGAGTCCAGCGAGGTATGGCTTGCGTGGGTCCCCCATCATTCTCCTACCCAGAATCCCCTGCAAATCTCAAATTTCGCAGAAAACTTCACTTTTTTCTCAAATTTCTGTGCGGGAAAGTTCGGGAATCTGCGTGGATCCACAAATTACCTCCCACCCAGCGTTCCCCCAAGTCTCCCGATAAAAATGGTACATCACTTGTGTGGGTAGGCATAGTGGCTGCAACAGGAAATGGCCCAAATCGTACTGTGGAGACTTCAAAATTACCTATAGCAAAACTACCTTTTTTGGGGGGGGGCACCTGAGATTTTGGCCCCGGGCTCGGCGGCCATATTGGGAAAGTACCAAACCCAAACATTTCTGAAAACTAGACACCCGGGGGAGTCCAATGAGGTATGGCTTGAGTGGATCCCCCAACGTTTTCCTACCCAGAATGCCATGCAAACCTCAAATTTAGCTGAAAAAACATATTTTTGTGTGGAATCACCGTGCCGGCACAAATGTCCTACCACCCAGCGTTCCCCTTGTTCTCCCGAGTAAAGGCCCAATAAAATTGCCGATCTGCCCCCAGGGGGGCAGAATACACATTAAAAACAAAATTGCCCCCTGGAAGCAACCCTTGCCCAAGGGGTCGCTTCCATTTTTATTTAAAATAATTCCCTGGTGTCTAGTGGGGGATCTGCCCCAATTCCCATTACAAAATAAAATGGCCCCCTGGAAGTGACCCTTGCCCAAGGGGTCACTTCCATCACAATTTAAATAAATGCCCTGGTGTCTAGTGGGGGTTTCTGCCCACGGGGCGATTTGCCCCCAGGGGGGGCAGAATATCCAAACTAAGAAAATTGCCCCCCTGGAAGCGACCCTTGCCCAAGGGGTCGCTTCCATTTAAATTAAAAGGTAATCCCTGGGTCTAGTGGGCTTTTCTGCCCCCTGGGTCCAAAAACAGCCAAAAAACATCCAATCTGTCCCCAGGGGGAGCAGAAAAGTCTTAATTTAAAATGGCCCCCATAGGAAGCGACCCTTGCCCAAGGGGTTGCTTCCTTTTGCAAAGAAAAAACATCCCTGGTGTCTAGTGGGGCATTCCTGCTCCACGATCGCGACGCTGTGCGCGATCGTGAAGCAGCAATGCCCTGCATTGAGACATCAGGGGAGAGGAAATACTCTTTCCTCTCCCCCGATGCCTCAAGGCATCCTGATTTGGGCCCCCCGCCCCACCGGAGACAACAAACCTACCTCTTCCTCTGGACGCGCTGGAAAGAAATGATTTCCAGCGCGTCCAACGCTTCCTGATGACGTCGGCGCGCGCTGTGCGCGCTGACGTCATGGGGAAGCATGTGGGGGTCGGGGGTGGCAGCGGAAACTCTTCCACTGCCATCCCCCTCTGTGGGGGCAAGATCGATGCCCCAGGGGGGGAGCGCCAGCGCTTCCCCCAGGGGCTGTGCTCATGACGGAGCGGTTCCGTCATAAGCACAGCCCATCCGATGCTCATGACGGAACCGCTCCGTCATGAGCATCGAAGGGGATAATATCTGTGATAAACTTTGGGCCGAAGTTGAGGCATCTTAAGAGAGTGAACAAATAAGTCCAACTGTCGGAATCAAGCGCCCTCTCGAATCCAGCCAGTAGTATTGCTGTGAGTTGGCGGAGCCTGCCAGCCAGGTCTATGGCATTGTTATATTGTCCTTTGCACAGCGTGTGGCTCCCTTAAACATACAGCCAGCCTGATCTGGATGTATCAAGGAGGGAACAACTTTGGCCAAGTGGTCAGCCAGTGCTTTGGCCATTTTCTTGACTTCAATATTCAGAAGGGAAATGTGTCAGTAGGAAGATCATAAGTCCGGGGGGTTTCCTGTTTTTGAGATTACTACTGTTTCAACCTCACAGAAATTTGGTAGGAGTGTACCGCGCTTAGCTGCATCTCTGAACTACTGCCAGGGGCTCACTGAGCTTGTGTGTGTGTTTAAAGAATTTGTTGGGATACCAAGTGGGTCCCGGTGAACTACCATTCTGGAGCCGACTCAGGGCCACAGCAAGCTCTCTGCTAGTCAGGTCTTCCTCAAGCAAGTGCCTCTTGGTGTCAGAAAGTGTCCAAAGGGGTAAATTGGGTGTAAAATTGTATATTGGTTATTCAGATAAAGTGTCACTCGAAGCATACACTCTCACATAATATTGGGCAAAATGGTGGCCAATGTCTACGTTCCCGGTAATATTTTTGTCCCATTGAGTTGGTCAAATAGGGGACAGGGTCATGATGTGAGATGATGGAACAGAGGTAATGTAGGAGTCGGCTAGCTCTGTCATCCTACTGGTAGAGGTGCTATTGCGAGGCCAGCCTGATTGCTTTGGTCTCCTCAATAAGAGAGCTGTGTGGCTGTTCCTGGGCCAGGTCAATAACATTGCGCAGCCTCGGATTGGGATCATCAGTGTATTGTCCCTCCAGCTGTTGAATTTGTGTTTCCAGGTCACATATCGCCTGGTGCTGATTCCACTTTTTTGCACTCAGGTAGCGGATAATTCCCCCCTAACGGTCATCAGGAGAGCCTCCCATAAAACACCCAGGGACTCCACTGTGCCCCGTTTATGTGTGAAGGAGTGGTCTATCGCGTCTCATATGTGTGAGGTAAGCTCGGAGTCCCTAAGGGACCATGCCGACTGTATCCACCACGGGGGGGCCCGCGTGAAGCCACTCATAAACTAAGCATTATGGGAGAATGATCAGAAATACTCTACGGTAGGATTTGAGTGTCCAGAATTCTATGCGTTTCTGTCTTGGGATGAATGACTCGTCTAGAAATACCCCATCCTCGGGGCCCAAGGAATCTCCTCCCAAAATGAATAACAAAAGCGATCTCGATCCAGCGTGGTGCTGATAATTACACAGGAACTGAAATTCTCTGGCAGGAAGAAGGGGTGAGGTATCAGGGTGTTGTGTGAGAGTTCCTCTGCCGATAAACAAAGAAAAGAACAGGCCCAGCTATGGCAGCTAAAATAATACAATCACTTCCCCTCAGGGAGAGCCCCTGGTGATGAGAGGTGTAACAGCACACCAGGCAACAATATGGGTAAAGCCAATCTCTAGTCCTCCTGGAGTGAAGCCGAGGAGTAGTTTGTGTTCCAGGCTTCTTCCTTTTGTGGGTCATTCAGATGATCTGATCTATTCTGCCATGATGAACGGGAGCGGTGTCTGACACGTCTCTGGATCATGGACATTCGCAAGGGAGACCACACCACCTTATATGGCGGAGTGATGTGCCTCCCCTCGCCATGTGCAGCCGCAGCGCTATCTTCTCATCTGCCCACTGGAAGACTTCCTCTGAAGTGTTGAAGAAGAGGGTTCTCTCTTGATGAAGGACCTTAAGTTTGGCAGGGTGCAACAGCATGTATCTAATGTTCAAGTGGCTCGATTATTTTTTGGTGGCAGTGAAGGAGTTCCGTTGGTCTCGGACCAATTTTTTGTAATCCGGAAATAGCATGATTTTGTGGGATTGGAACATTATAGCAGCTTGTGTTCGGGCATAACGAAGAATCGCATCTCTATCCACATAGTTCAACATTCGAACGATCATAGAGCGGATGGAACTCCAGAGCTCAATGGGCCCTCTTGATAATAAAGCAGGATGAGAGAACCTCCATTGATGGGGGCACAGCCAGTGATCCAAGAATCGTTCAGGGGAGGACCCCTCACAGCTCTATGGGAATCCCACAAAACATAGCTTGTTCCTGCAGGCTCTCCCCTTCGCATTCTCCAAGCAAATATCAAGTTCTTTAGTTGTTGATGAGAGTCTTGTGATCGTCCTCTGCATGTCAGCCATAGTGTCTTCCACATCCGAGACCCACACCTCTGTCTTAGTCATACTGTCCACAACTTTGCGCAGCTTTTGCCGGAGTAGAGTAACATCAGTGCCAACTGCCCCAATTTTGTCATCCAGAGTATCACAGGATTGAGTAATGGCGGCAAGGATCATTGTAGTATCTGGTCCAGTAGAGTCCAGTCTCTCCCCGTCGCCATGAGGACCCCTGTTGTCTTTTTGGTCGCTTGGGTAAACTTCTCCATAGTACCCTGCTTGCTGGCATGGGGCACCTTGCCTCTATCCATAGTGAAAGTTGTAATGACCAGGGCACCTGCTTCTCCCAGCAACTCCAGTCAGTCCAGACCCACCAGCCCTCCCAGTCATCAGAGGCAGCACATGCAGTTTAGGGGGGGGCCTTGTGCCCAGGAACTGGCCGCTAGTCCTCTCGGCCTCATGGATCCTCAGTGAGTCACAACCGGGGGGAAGAAAAGAGAAGAGAGAGAGGACAGTGGGGAACAACCACCAGGTGGGCAATCAGGGTGCTGTCTTCAAAGGGTCTCACCTCTCCGGGGGGCCCAAAGCTGCACAACAGGCCGCAGCATCCCAGCCAGCAGGCCACCCGTCCGCGCCCAGACCATAGCAATAATGCCTGAGGGCCGTGCCGGATCCTAACAAGGCCCTCCATGCCAGCCTCCAGTAGGCTGATGCCAGCTCGGGCCGTTCTAGCCCCCCAAAGTTGCAGCCTACCGGCACAGCCAGGCCCATTGCACTGCTGGTGCATGGGCCAAGCCACACAACCAAGCAAGCGCCTGGGGATCAGACCTTCCAGTCCCTACTATACTGCTGCGAGCCGCCACCATGGCCCACCTCCAGGATGCAACCGTTGCGGTGCAAGGCCAGGGTACGACTTTCTCCTGGTCGACTCAGACGGGTGTGATCCACCCAACCTCCTCGTCCGATCGTGGCCCTGCTTGGCAACTCTCCACCGGCAGCAAGTAGGCCTCACATCCCCTGCGGCAATGTGCGGGCTCCAACACGGCCCTTCAGCCGGATACTGAATTTCCACCAGTTCTGCCCCCCCAGGCTAAAGGGAGGCCGATTGGAGGCAACAGCTGGAAGGATGTGGCAGGATTGCTGGCAGGGAGTCCAGAGCCAAATGATCCTGCATCCCCACTTTAGGCATCGAGGCCACACCTGAGAAAATAGGTTTTTAATTCAAACCAATTAAACCACACATTTCAATTCGAGCCAAAATGAGTTTTCACAAATTTGTTCAATATATCAAGGGTGCAGGACCCTAAAGAGGGGAACAATATATTTAGCATACTACCAAATTTTCTGAAAATTGCAAACAATTTGAGAACACACTATTCAAATTCTTATGTTTTTTTGTCTTTATAACATCCGAGTATTTCCTTGCAATAGAATTGAAATAGTAGTAATTACAAAGTGTAAGTGCTGAATAATTTAAGGCTACCAAGAATCATTATATATTGTACTTTGTCAAACTCTTCATAAGTTCCCAATGCACACCCACACATATCATTGTCAATTTGAGCAGATTTAATAAGCTCAGTTTGTAATATCAAATATCTTTAAAACTGTAAGTGTACAATGGTAATATAGCTATCTATTAATCAGTATAAATGAATAATTTTGGTCGGTTCACACTGGTTGCATTTGTTACCCCAATTACCATTCTATTCCAAATATTCAATCCAGCATGACAAAGCAAGATTCCAAAACAAACAACATGCCTATGAGGAAGTATATAATTGAAATAATTGATGCTCCCAATAACCATGGGAAAAAGTACCCCCGCTGTACATTATAAGGATATAGTAATTCACCAAGAAGCTCTGTCAATCAATCAATCATAGGTTTGTATAGCGCGGGCTACTCACCCGGAACGGGTCTCAAGACGCTGAGGGAGGGAGGGAGGGTAGGGGTGGTTCCGCCGAACCTGCAGGGTCACTGAGTTCCATCGAAGAGCCAGGTCTTGAGGTCCTTTAGGAATTTGGGGAGCGATACGGTTTGTCGGAGGTGGAGAGAGAGGGAGTTTCATGCGTTGGCCGCGAGGAGGGAGAAGGAGCGCCCTCCTGTTCTGCTTTTCTTGATTCGAGGTATAGGTGCAAGGGAGAGTTGTGCCGAGTGGAGAGAGCGCTGGGGAGCGTGGAACACAAGGCGGTGGTTCAGGTTGGCGGGCCCTGCATTGTGGAGGGCCTTGTGTGTGTGGGTGAGAAGCTTAAAGGTGATCCTCCTCTCGACGGGAAGCCAGTGCAAGGTCTGTAGGTGTTGGCTGATGTGGCAGTAGCATGGTGGGTTAAGGACTAGTCTGGTGGCGGCGTTCTGGACGTTCTGGAGTTTGCGGGTGAGGTTCTTGTTGATCCCAGCGTAGAGTGCATTGCCGTAGTCTAGTCTGCTGCTGATGAGGGCGTGTGTGACCGTCTTACTGTGTCCGCGGGGGATCCACTTGAAGGTCTTGCGGAGTAGGCGGAGGGTGCGGTAGCAGGAGGAGGTGATGGAGTTGACCTGGCGGTCCATTTTGAGTTCGGAGTCCAGGATGATCTCTAGGTTGCGTGCGTGGTCCGTGGGGGCGGGGGGGTCCCCGAGGGCAGGGGGCCACCAGGTGTGGTTCCAGGTGTCGGGGTGTGGCCCCATGATGAGTATCTCTGTTTTGTCCGTGTTGAGTTGAAGGCAGCTGCTCTTCATCCATCTGGCGACGGCTTCCATTCCGTCTTGAAAGTTGCGTTTGGAGATGTTGGGTTCGTTGGATAGGGAGAGGATAAGTTGGGTGTCGTCTGCGTATGATGTGATGCTGAGTCCGTGGGATCTGGCAATGGCTGCGAGCGGGGCCATGTAGATGTTGAACAGGGTCGGGCTGATGGAGGATCCTTGTGGGACTCCGCAGGTGGTTGGTGTTGGTTCTGAGCGGAATGGCGGGAGTCTGACTCGTTGCGTTCTGCCGGAGAGGAAAGAGAGGATCCAGTTGAGGGCCTTGTTCCGGATACCCGCGTCGTGGAGTCTGCGGGCTAGGATGCGGTGAGAGACGGTGTCGAAGGCCGTGGAGAGGCCAAGGAGGATGAGGGCCACAGTCTCTCCTTTGTCGAGGAGGGTGCGGATGTCGTCTGTTGCTACGAGGAGTGTGGTTTCTGTGCTGTGGTTCTTCCTGAAGCCTGATTGGGAGGGACTGAGGATGTTGTTCTCTTCGATGAAGGTGGCGAGTTGGCGGTTGACGGCTTTTTCCATGACTTTGGCCGGATAAGGGAGTAGGCAGGTCGGTCTGAAATTCTTGAGGTCGGTGGGGTCCGCTGAAGGTTTTTTCAGGAGAGGGTTGATCTCGGTGTGTTTCCAGTCGTCGGGGAAGGAGGCGGTCTCGAAGGAGCAGTTGATGATTTATTGAAGTTCGGGGGCGATGATGTCTGCGGCTTTCCGGTAGATGTGGTGGGGGCATGGGTCCGTGGGGGCCCCAGAGTGAGTGGTCTTCATTATCCTCAGAGTGTCTTCGATGCTGAGGGCAGTCCAGCTGTTGAGTGTCGGTTGCGTTCTGTTGGGAGCGATGGGAGGGGATTCCTCATGGGGGTTGTTGACGTCGAAGTTGTCATAGATGTTCTTGAATTTATGATGGAAGAAAGTGCTGAGGCTGTCGCATAGGTCCTGGGAGGGGGTGATGTCTGTGGACTCGCTGTTGGGTTGGGCGAGCTCTTTGATGATGCCGAATAGTTCCTTGCTGTTGTGGGAGTTGGTGGAGATTCTGTCCAGAAGTGCTTCCTTCTTGGAGAGTCTGATGAGCTTGTGGTGGGCCGTGGTAGCTGTTTTGAAGTTGTCAAGGTCAGTCGGGGTTTTGGAGTTCTCCACGATTTTTCAAGTCATCTGCAGGTGCGTCTGGAGTCCCGGTGTTCGGTGGAGAACCAGCTAGCTTTCTTGACGTGGGGCTTGGAGGCTTTCTTGAGGGGGGCGATGGTGTTGGCACAGTCGGTGATCCAGTTGTGTAGGGTGCGGGCGGCGGTGGTGGGGTCATCGTCAGTGGTGGTGGGAGCGGCGCTGCTGAGGGTAGTGGCGAGCTGGACGTTGGGGATATTGTTCCAATTCCTGCGTTGGAGCTTATGCGGGCGATGTTGGATTTGAAGGTGAAGTGGACACAGCGGTGGTCCATCCATGGGAGTTCGGAGGTGTGGCTAAAGGTGATGGAGATCCCTGCTGTGAAAACGGGATCGAGGATGTGACCAGCTGTGTTCGTTGGTTCCGGTACGATCTGCTTGAGTCCGATGGTGAGGAAGTTGTCCAGGAGGGCGGCGGAGGTGGGGTTCAAGCAGTTGTCGAGGTGGAAGTTTAGGTCTCCTAGTAGCATGAAATCAGTGGAGGTGATGGCATGCGGTGTGATGTCGTCGGTGATGGAGTCGGCGAAGGGAGCGCGGGGTCTGGGTGGTCTGTAGATGAGGGTGCCTCGGAGGGTGGAGGACGGGTTGGTCTGGATCTTGAAATGGAGGTGTTCCATCAGGTCTGTGGTCCCGTCGGAGTAGGTGCTCAGCCGGAGCTTAGTCTTGTGAGCGATGGCGATGCCTCCTCCGGGGCGGTTGGGGCAATCCTTCCGGGTGAACTTGTATCCTTCAAGGATGGCAATCGCGATGTCTGGGCCGGAGGCGGCGTTCGTCCAGGTTTCTGTGAGGAAGGCGATGTCCGGGGCGGTCCTGTCAAGGAGTTCCCAGATTTCCGTGGCGTGTTTGTGGAGGGAGTGGACGTTGAGGAGGATGCATCTCAGGGTTTGGGGTGCAGTGAACTTGTTGCTGGAGGGAGGTGGGGGAGTCATGTGTCTCGGCGGAGGTGAAGGACTGGTGGCAGTGATGGCAGGTGAAAGGTCCGTGGGTGTCGAGAGGTGAGGAGAGTTTGCAGTTGAAGTTCTTGCCAGCGTTGAGATCGTGGAGAGCCGAGGAGCTGTAGTGTTGGTGGGCCAGAGGGCCAGGGGTTCTGGCGTTGGCCGCGGTCGGTTCGCGGACGGGCGCAGATGGGCTTGCCTTAGGCGCGCCAGCTCCGCGTTTGCTGCGCACGTTCGCCGCCATTAAATAGGGGAGGAGGGAGGGAGGGAGACGCAGCTGGGAGGCAGGGGAGGGGCCGCAGGGGAGGCAAAAAGCAGGAAAACAGGCAGAGGAAACGGGCAGGGGGGCACCAACAAGGGCACAGGCAATAAGGAGCAGGAAAGAAAAAAAAAGGAAATATAGGGCACAGGAGATAGAAGAAGGACAGCGGGGGGGGCCACAAGCAGTCAGGCAGGGATGCGAGGCGGAGTGGGCGCCGGCCTCGAACCGGGGTGAGCGCTGATCAGGAGGCAGAGGCTGTATAAAGGAAAATGGTTAAAGGCTGAGTTACTTTATAAGGTAATGAATCTCTGAGGTGACTTATAGTATCCATTTAACATAGGAGGGTATTTTTGTTCCTGGTCACACTATCTCCCTGACCATGAAAGCTAATGTCTTGCTTCTTCATATGAAAGTGACAGTACAGTTACAGACATGAAGAAAAAAAGATTATGATTTTGCTGTTTAAACTGCAGCCACAATGATGCTCCATGACCTGGCTTTCACCTTGCCTGCTAGCTCTGGCAGCAGGCCTTACGACTTCACAATTCAATTGTAATAGATTATTACAGTTGAGCCACTACGTGAAACTCGACTGTATTAAGGAAATTAGGGACAGGTTTTATACAGACATTGCATAAAATATAACACTCTAATATATAATTGGTTTCCAATTTTATAGCACAACATATCCTAAAGGCACTATAATATAATCTTATTTATCATCCCTTGTGTTAGGACTGCCACCCCCTTCAAAATTTAACCCAGTTTCTTACAATTTCCTATATATATTATTTATAGAATTCGTCACATGGAAAATTATAGGGTCTTTGCAGTTCTTCAAAAACATTGCCCTGGCAAATATCACATGGAAAGAAAATACCTCCTTTAATACACAATTTACAAAAGAATATATTTTCTTACATTTTAACTGCTGATTATACCAAAGTGAGATTTGTTTTGGGACAAGCAAAATTAGTATGAACTAAAGAGTCAAACTTTAATAATGATAATTTTGTCTAGCGGCCAACAGAGGAAGCAACACAATTATTCCTATAAGAAATAGACAATAAAGTTGGTAGAGAAACCGGGTATACAATATTTCTTGCTATAGTAAGCCATGTAGGCTCTGCATCTAAGTGACTGTCCTGTAACCACAATGCACCAATAGCTATACTAAAAATGGAAAATCTGGTAATCGTAATCCTCCATCATTTTAGCTTTTCTAACTTTATTATAACATATTAATTTTTATCATTCCAAATAATGTTTAAATAAGTTTAGCACCAATTGAAAAGAAGTTAGCAGTCCTTTATACAGCTAGAATCGAGATTCAACTCTATCTTATGAAGTGTGGTAGAGAGGAGACCGTTTTTGCAATGTCAATATTTTTGTCCAATATATTTCTATAGTGGATATTCTTGTACTTTACCTAACAAATATGTAAAGTTGACAGTTTGGGACACAATATGTTTTCAGCAATATTTCTGTATTGCAATGTTTCTGAGGTCAATATTATGTCATTTAACCTATATGCATATGGACATGAGTGCGTAATATGTGTTGACAGTATGCTAGCCACTTTATTGTATTAACAAGTATTTGCAATGCAATCGGTCTCGCCTTTGGGACCTTATATGTATTTAGCTATGCAGAACATTAGCCTGTTCTTTAACATGGAGGGAAAATAAGCACCAAACTGCGTGACACGCCAGGTATGGGAACACATGGAGAGAAATATTGCCTTTCAGCGGGAAATGGTATAGTCCAAAGCTCTGTTTTTAATATAAAATCAGGGCCTTCGGTGGTCATATCACTGAAAATACAAGAATTGAAAAAAATAGTTCGAGGCATATGAGCTGTAGATCATATGCTATGCATAGATCGCCATCTAGTGTTGGGTCCGGATGTTTGCACTTTGTTTTTCTTCGAAGAAGTCTTTCCAGTCACAAGGTAGGTGACTTCTTTCGGTGATAGTGCGCATGGGCATCGACTCCATTGTTAGATTGTTTTTTTCCGCCATCAGGTTCGGACGTCTATTGTTGCGCTCCGGTTCGACACCGTTCCTTCGGTTTCCCTCCGTGCGCAAGATACTCACCCTCGATGGTATTGTTTTCGATCGCGTCTCCCTTTCTATCGCGTATCGTAATTACTTAAAATAATCTTTCGAACGGAAAGTTCGCGGAAGGCCGTCGGGCCTACCCGCGTCGGGTTGACCTGCAGTTGATGGAACAAACTCCCTTCAAATTCTGCCCTCAGTGCCACGCGAAATACCCGCGCACTGACTCACACGAAGTGTGTAATCTGTGTTTGTCCCCCAAACACAGAGAACAAGACTGCGACGCGTGCCAGGCTTTCCACTCCAAGAAAAGACTTCGCGACCGTCGGGCTCGACGTCACGACATGCAGAGCCAGCACACAAGCTCCAATCCGGACATCTTCGGTCAACAGTCGGACGAAGAGGCTGGTGAGGCCATGGGAATAGAGGAGGACCAGGAGCCAGTCGCCATCTCAGAATTCGAATCCGACCAAGAGGAGGACATCTCACATGGTCAACGTACCGTGAGTACACCTCCCCCCTCATCCCAGGAAACAATTTCAATTAAAAAGAAGGCTCCGGTCCTACTCACGGCCTTGGGCCCAGGTCGGCACCGAGATCACGCTTCTGACGCCCCGCCCTCTGGCTCGGTACCGAAGCCTACCAAAAAGCCTTCCGGCTCCGAAAAGACTCCTTCCAAACCGAGTTCGGAGCCCAGACCTTTGGGGTCAAAACACAAGTCCGGCACCGACCCCCACCATTCTGCCCCGAACAAATTGTCGGATCCGAAGACATCAACGGTTTCGACTCCGGCACCGAAAATTTCAGCGCCGAAACACACAGAAGTGCAGAAAACAGCTACAAATCCCAGTTTCGATGCCCCAATTGAAAAACCGGATCCGAAACAAAAGCTTTTGTATATACATCCACAGACTGGACATATCACCACTAAAGTGACTCTAAAAAGAAGGACTGATGCAGAAGAAGAATATCACATCCCTTTAAAAAAGAGATCTGTTGGAACCAACTCTTCTCCTCCTCCTCTTCCTCCACCTATTCTTCCTTCATCACCACCTTCCCCCTCAGCTTCAACCAATTTCTCCTGAACATTCACCACCACATACACCTGACCAAGATGATGGGGATGATGATCAAGATAAGGATGATGATCAGCCATTACAAGACCCATGGAACGATTATAATACCAATTCACCCACGGGCAATGATCCCGACCTGTACCCTACCAAACCCTCTCCACCAGATGATAGTGTAGGCTACATTGAGTTACTGGGTAGAGCTGCCAACTACCATGGGGTGCAGCTACATAAGGAGTCATTGGAAGAGGATTTCCTCTTTGAAACCCTCAGTACCACACAGAAGTCATCACATACACCACCCATGCTTAATGGGATGGTCAGGCATGTAGATGACATTATTAATGACCCAGTCAGAGCTCGTATTCTCACCCCTAGAGTGGACAAGAAGTACAAGCCAGCACCATCGGACCCAGTATATATAAGGGGACAGTTACCACTAGACTCCCTGGTTGTGTCCAATGCAAGAAAAAGAGCCAACTCCCAGACAACAGGAGAGGCTCCACCTCCTGATAAGGAATCAAAACTTATTGACGCTTCTGGGAAAAGGGTAGCTTCTCAAGCAGCCAATTTCTGGCGTGTCTCCAACACTCAGGCACTGTTAGCGCGATACGACCGTGCTAACTGGGATGAAATGGAACAACTGATCCAATATTTACCCCCGGAACACAAATCAAAAGCACAAGATCTGGTTCATGAAGGGCAACTTATTGCTAACAATCAAATAAGACGCTCTCTAGATGCTGCAGACACTGATGCTAGAGCTATAAACACTAGTGTCCTTTTAAGGAGGCATGCCTGGCTCTGTATATCTGGTTTTAAACCTGAGGTTCAAACCTCCATTTTGAATACCCCATTCAATAAGGAACATATATTTGGCCCAGTGGTAGATTCTTCACTTGAGAAAATGAAGAAAGATACTGAGGTAGCCAAATCTGTGGGACCTTCAATCCACACAGGGTCGTGCTTCCTTTCGATGCTCCTTTTACCGGGGAGGTTCCAAAAATACCTCATCGGAAGCCACCTCCACCTATAAGGGCAATAACCAACCCTCTCCATCTAGGGGTTATTTCAGGGGAGGTTACAGGGGTAACAACAGTAAGGGCAGAGGCCGGGGTACAAACACACGCTACTCCCCCGCCAACACACAGCAATTGACTTGCCTTCACTTCCCCCCAACCTCTCAACACCTGTCGGGGGAAGACTGTCAGATTTTCTACCAATCTGGCAATCAATAACAACAGACAATTGGGTACTCCAAATGATCCGTTTTGGTTACTGCCTGGAATTTATCAACACGCCTCCAAATATTCCACCAAAGCCCCACAAACTATCACCAGACCATCTATACCTCCTCAAACAAGAGGTTCAGTCTCTACTTCTAAAAGGGGCTATAGAGGCTGTGCCGCCCCAACATCACGGGTCGGGCATTTACTCCTTTTATTTCCTAATTCCCCAAAAAGACGGTTCTCTCAGACCAATTTTAGATCTCAGAGAACTCAACCGGTACAACCAGTCAGACCATTTCCACATGGTGACACTTCAACAGGTACTTCCTCTACTACAGAAAGGCGACTTTCTATCTACTCTAGATCTAAAAGACGCCTACTTTCATACACCAGTTCACCCTGCTCATCGCAAATTCCTCAGGTTTGTGGTAGCGGGTCAGCACAATCAGTTCAGGGTACTCCCATTCGGTGTCACCACCGCCCCCAGAGTCTTCACAAAGTGTCTGGTGGTAGTAGCTGCTCACCTAAGGAGACAAAGCATCCACGTCTTCCTGTACTTAGACGACTGGCTCATCAAAGCCAACACGTACCAACAATGTCTGCAGCACACTTTCAGGACAATTCGGTTACTGCATCAACTAGGGTTCACAATCAATGTACCAAAGTCACATCTCCAACCAACCAATACAAAGGACTACCTAGGAGCCACAATAGATACTCAAAAAACTTTCGCTTTTCCCAGCTCAGCCAGAATTCAAAATATTCAGGCTTTAGTTCTCCGCTTTCAATCCAACCATTGGATTCCAGCTCGAGATTACATGCAGCTACTGGGAATGATGTCCTCCTGCATCATGATCGTTCCCCATGCCAGACTGCACATGCGTCCACTTCAAGAATGCTTAGCAAGTCAGTGGAACCAGTCGCAAGGTCTATTGACTGATCTAGTGTTGGTAAGCGGCCGTACTCATCGCTCTCTGCAGTGGTGGAACACACAAAAGTTATCAAAAGGACAGCCGTTCATAGACCCGGTTCCACAGATAGTACTGACAGAGGATGTGTCCCTCACTGGCTGGGGAGCTCATCTACAACAGCACACAGTGCAAGGCTTGTGGAGCCAACAACAGAAGTTGCTCCACATCAATCACCTAGAGCTACTTGCAATATTTCTAGCACTCAAGGCGTTTCAAACTCACCTACAGGGCAAAACTGTCCTAATTCGTACAGACAACATGACAGCCATGTATTACATACAAAAACAGGGGGGACACACTCTCTCCAACTGTCCCACTTAGCCCAAGACATCTGGAGGTGGGCCATTCACCACAAACTTTATCTCCTAGCAGAACACCTCCCAGGAGTCAACAACCAGATTGCAAATCTCCTCAGCAGGCAGAGACAGCAAATACACGAATGTGAACTCCACCCTCAGGTCCTCCTTCCATACTTTCAACATTGGGGAGTCCCTCACATAGACCTGTTCGCCACATACCAAAACGCAAAATGCCCAAACTTCGCCTCCAGGTATCCACACCCATTGTCCAAAGGCAATGCACTATGGATGAATTGGTCAGGGATATTTGCTTACGCTTTTCTGCCTCTCCCACTCATTCCATTAGTGGTTCGGAAACTCAACCAAGTGTCCCTGATACTAATCCTAGTTGCTCCCACATGGACATGTAAACCTTGGTTCACAACCCTATTCGAATTCTCAGTAGTTTCTCACCAAAAACTAGGTCTTACACCCAATCTTCTCACACAGAGCCATGGAGACATAAAACATCCAGAGCCCAGTCAACTCAATCTGGTGATCTGGCTCCGGAAGTCTTAGAGTTTGGCTATCTTAATCTACCACCAGACTGCATGAATATTATCAAAGAGGCTAGACGCCCTACTACAAGAGCTTGCTATGCAGCAAAATGGAAGCGGTTTGTGATATACTGTAATAACAACCACATCAACCCGCTTGATGCTTCTATACAAAACATTATGTTATTTGTTACATCTACAACGTTCCAATTTAGCGTATACTTCCATACGCTTACATCTAGCTGCAATAGCTGCATACCTCCAAAATAGACAACATCTATCTCTTTTTAGAGTGCCTGTTATCAAAGCCTTTATGGAGGGACCCAAAAGAGTCATTCCCCCGAGACGTCCACCTGCTCCAGTATGGAATCTCAACATTGTTCTTCCCAGACTAATGAGTTCACCCTTTGATCCACTGCACAAATGTGAGCTGCAATTTCTCACTTGGAAAACTGCTTTCCTCGTTGCTATCACATCACTCAGAAGAATGGGTGAGCTTCAGGCATTAACTATAGAAGAACCTTTTTTACAAATGCACCAAAATAAAGTGGTTCTTCGGACTAATCCTAAATTCCTTCCTAAAGTCATTTCTGCTTTTCATATCAATCAATCTGTTGAGTTACCCGTGTTCTTCCCTCAACCAGATTCAGTGGCAGAACGTGCCCTACACACATTAGATGTGAAGAGAGCATTGCTTTATTACATAGAAAGGACAAAACCTTTCCATAACACAAATCAACTTTTTGTCGCTTTTGCTCCACCACACAAATGCAATCCCATATGAAAATCAGGTATTGCAAGGTGGATAGTCAAGTGCATTCAAATATGCTATGCAAAAGCTAAACAAACGTTAACAGTTCCCCCTAGAGCACACTCTACACGCAAAGTAGGGGTTTCTATGGCATTCTTAGGAAATATACCCATAGATGACATATGCAAAGCTGCAACATGGTCTACACCTCACACATTCACAAAACACTATTGTGTAGATGTGTTAGCAAGACAACAAGCTAGAGTGGGCTAGGCAGTTTTACGTACACTATTTCAGACCACTGCAACAGATACAGGTTAGCCACCGCTTTGGGAGATAACTGCTATATAGTCTATGCATAGCATATGACCTACAGCTCATATGCATCGAACGGAGAATGCTACTTACCCAGTATGCATCTGTTCTTGGCATGTAGAGTTGTAAAGTCATATGCGCCCACCCGCCTCCTCGGGTACCTATACCTGTTGCAGTAACATCTTACTTAGTAGATACATGCATTCATGGACATCTCCTTTTACTGCTATTACTAACTCCATTATCACCCTATGCGGGAAAACAATCTAACAATGGAGTCGATGCCCATGCGCACTATCACCAAAAGGAGGAGTCACCTACCTCGTGACTGGAAAGACTTCTTCGAAGAAAAACAAAGTGCAAACATCCGGACCCAACACTAGATGGCGATCTATGCATAGCATATGACTCTACAGCTCTACATGCCAAGAACAGATGCATACTGGGTAAGTAGAATTCTCCTTATTGTCTACGGGTGCTCATGGAAGACAATTTCTTTGGACTGGAATCTAGAGAATGCTAAAGTGATTCTGGTATTTTACTGACCTCTGCTGGTCGTTTTCTGTCAAGAAAGTTAAATAGAGGCAGTTGCCAGAAAAATTAAAAAAAGAAAGTCCCTAAGCAGAAAGCAATTGTGGTATTTTACTGACCTCTGCTGGTCGTTTTCTATCAAGACAGTTAAATAGAGGCAGTTGAACAGAAAAAAAAGTCCCTAAGCGGAATCAGACAAGTCCTAGGGCTGATCTCCAGAGCCCACAGAGTACATACACATATAAGTATATACTAAAGTAAATACAAGAGGTCTCGAATGCTCGACCTAAAAAGGGACTTCAAAACATCGAATCATTGCACCAGGTTTTAAGCAGTAGTTTAGTAGCTGTGGTGAGTTGTGGAACTGTGTCCAGAAGCTCAACTCTGTGTTTGCAGTACTGTCACTGTTGTTTTTACATACTAAGTGGACAATGATGTTGCCTTAGTTATTATAAAGCTTTAAGCTTTCCCTCAGATTAAACACTAGCAACAGTTCTATATTGTAATACGGAAGATCACAACACAACCCAGCAACACTGAGTTTCCTCCTTGCAAGTTGTACTTTCTTGATACATTCTGCAGAGTTAAGAGTTGGATTTAGTTTTGCAAGTGAGGTTTGTCCTGCTGTATAAAGTAATTTATATATAGTCTGCAAGCACATCATATGCAGGATGCTTACAACTGCCAGCCTGACAAAGCTGGTTGGTTCTTCTGTCACTCTGTTATCACCTTAGCAGATGTGAGGGGTGGGGGATTTTGGATGGTGCAGGGTTTAGAGGCTTTTGAATGTGGATTATGGGGTGAGCTATGAGTGCAGAAGCTTCTGGTGTCCTACACTCCTTGGGCCGGAGTGAGAATGGAATGCAGTCTCCTAACATGTCAGAGAATTTGTCATTAGACATGTTTGATTTATACTGTTGCAGGGGGTGAGTTTTGCATTTGGCTTTCTTTGTAGTGCCACCTGTGGTGGAGTTAAGGATGCAGATTCATGATATTGTATGGCTGGTAATTCCTTAAAGGAAACCTAAATTGTCAGCAATCTCGGTAAAAGAATGCAGTTTTTAAAGATAAAAGCTATGGTAGCGTATATGATGTCACTGCAATACAGCCACATTGGGGACCAGCCTAACACTGTGATGGTGAGGTGGAAGAGCACTTCTCTACTGATCACACTGCCTGTCTAGTGCCATTGTTAACCGTTTTAACTTGACCTTTGTCTGCTTGCTCTTTCAGTCAGGCAGGTTGTACTTGAATACTGTAGTATTAATCAACAATTGCTACTGAAAATCTGTAGTTTAATTGCAGTGTTATTTATGGCTCTCATAGAGAACCTCTATAATTTATTTTAGTTTCTGAATGTCAGAACTCATTGCTGTGACATAGCAACAGTTGATTACAAAACTGGTTACCCACTGTTGTGATGTCATAAAGGCCTTCCAGGCAAGGCTGACCGGGAGCCTGCCACCGCAGCTCTGCTTTGAATGAAAGCAGAGCTGCAGTAGTGGGAAGGTGGTCAGGGTTGGTTAGGGATTGCAGTTAATGTTTTTTTATTTTATTTGGGAAAGTAAGGAGAGGCTGTGTTATGTATGGCTCCCCCATTACTCCTCTGCCCCTGTGTCATAGTTAAAAGCAGGGGAAGCTGATTTTGGGCCCATACATAACATAAAATTATAGCTCGGTAAAAGTGACTTATGGGGGTGCTTTTCACCTTGGGGTTCTGAGTGACATCATAGAGAACTGAAGCTTCACTCTTGCTGTCTATTTGATGTCCCTCAGAACCCCTTGCTGAAAAACATCCCTGTAATTTACTGTTACCCATCAGTAATTCTATATATTATATCTGTTGTTATTTGCCTATCTGCTTCTCTAGAAAAGGCTTGTTGGCAGGAGCAGGCAGAAAACAGGAGGCATCACAGTTCAAGCAAACTACAGATGTTATCTTCTCCCTCCCCCCTCTCTGTGCTCCACCCGCCCACAATCTGAGAGAATCGAGTAGGTTAATATTGCGCACAAATGATCACTCCTACAATATTGGGTAACAGCACTCTGAGTGCTGTAAAAGAACCCTTAGTGATTTTACCCAGGGTGTCTTCCTGTGGCATCTTCCCTGTTTGAGCTTAAAAAAAAAACCCTGCCTTCCTCCACTCTCATACCCTTCCTTAAACGTCTGCCCACTTGGCCTTGGGTTAACACTATACCTGTTACTCTTCGTGGGGTTTAAATATTGCCTCTATTGGGATGACCCACTGCCAATACAAGGTGAGTGGCATTCATAACTCTTTTGGTAGTATAAACTGAGCTTTCGATGGAATGATCCTCTGTCTCTCATGGGCTAACGCCATACATTACTCCTTCGGTTTAACATTGCCTCCAACGTGTGTTCTGCTATTCTGTTGTTTCTCAGTTACTCCAAGTTAGACTCTATATAATACTCCTTGGTGGTTTAACAATAGTTCCCACGGGTTGTGACTGTGTAACTCCTGAATAGACTTCATAAAATAATGACTGGTGGTTTGACAGAGCCTCCAAAGGTTTGAGTCTTCCGATGCTACTGGGTGACTTCTATGTACCCTGATGAACTCCACTAATGTTCATGAACAGCAATTTCTGTGTGTGATACTGCACATGCCAAAGACGGGAAGTACCTGCATGCAGAGCTGTGTGTATTCTCACAACGGCTGCACCAGCCATGCTTATGCACAGGAATACTAAGTGACGTGTGTCCATTTCGTCATTATGTTGATTGTCGTATAACACAGCCTCTGCCTCTCATATACTGCATTGGAAGAAAGTGTCTATATCTGATGTGGTGCCGAAGATGTCTCCATTGGCAATTTGTCTTAACTGCCTTGTCCCTTGATTACAGCCACAGCACATTGTTTGTGTGTGCAGTTGGTTCCAATATGGTGGCAGATAATAGGGAGAAACTTTGCAGAAGTATGCCCCCTTGATGTAGAGATTTTACTGATAATAGGCTATTCTTACCGACCATGTCAAAGGATATGTGAAGTTTAGGTTTAACATGTGTATGCCTTCTTTGTTCAAAGGGTGAGCTAAATTAATGAATCTAATTGTGTTTTTATTGTACATGATACCATTTCTTCTGTGTGTGGCCGCAGTGTAGACGAAATGTTCACAGAGCTAGTTTGATAATTGCGTTGCACATCCCCATGTTTCTGCTTCACTGAACTACCAGAGAATCCTTCTCTTTTGACATGAGACATTTCTCGATTAGTGCAATCACTGACAAATGTCATACATAAATATAACCAATGCAAAATTGACTTTTACAACCCCATTCTTCCTATTGACGTTTTTAGACAAATTCATTCAAAATTCTTATCTCCTGATCGCCTTATCCAATTTTTGAAATTTTAATTATTCAATTTTTCAGTTTAAATTATTTTAAATTATTTTTGGATGCTTATTGATTGTTTTTCTGACTTCAATTTTGTTTGGTGTCGTTTAATACTTAGCTCATATTTCTATGGGGAATTACTTCTTCATGCCATAGTTACCAGTGGTTAAGCCCAGATTTTCTCATTTAAACTGTGTTTTACCCTAGCAAGAAACTAGATTACTGATTTTCTCATTCCCTACCCCAAATTAATAATCCAGAATTTCTCTCTACTCTTGCTCTTAAACCCTAATTAATCCGAGGTATGCCTACTCTTACCTCTAACCAGTCCTAATCTTAATTCTTAGTCTTACTCCCACTTACTGCTGTACTTACTTCGATTTACACCTACAGGTAATTCTACTTACCCCAATGTACTCCAATGTTTAATCCTACTCTTACTCCAAAATGTAGCTACTTCAACTCTTACTTACATTCATTCACCCACAACCAACCATTCATCCATCCATTCATCCATCAACCAACATACACTCATAAACTCACACATGTATCCATTAAGTTATGTAAACACCCATCCCATCTAACCCTCATGTGCCCCAAGTCATCCAACAATCGCTTCATCATTGTACACAGCAAAAGAGTTAAAAATTCATCCATGTATCAAATCGGCATTCATCTGTATCTGCATGTGCCCATTTGCGTTTTTTCTGACTGCATCACTTTGAATGCATATTGGTATTGCATGTACGCATAATTGCATATGGGTGTCAGTGCATATGTTCTGTTAGTACATCGAAATATATTACAGCCTACGGCTATGACAACAAAAACACATACACCGGAAATAAGTGCAACTGATTGGTTTTCACACAGGTTGCTTTATTTTGAAATCTATGTCATAGTATATCTTCAGGCATCATAGTTTCTTATATTTCGTCTGGGCGACAAGCAAAAATAATCCATCACTAATACATTTTTATCCATCATTTGAATCTCTATTTAAAAAGAGTATCCCTAAAAACACTGCCATGTACATAGTTTCAGGAGAGATCCTGTTCTTGGCTGCCAAACAGTCTGCTACAGTGATGGCATTTAAATACGTCCTTCAACAAAGACACCTGCAAAGAGCTACGCATAACAGAGATCTTTTATAGGCTACAAAAAATGATCTGATAATAAATAATTTTTTCGATCAGTATGATAGTTACTTAAAAGTAATCTACCTAAATCACCTCAATGTACATACCTTCACCTAGGGTAACCATTATCTCTTGTTCCTAGCTTCCAAACGTAGTACGCTACAGAGTTGGAATTTAAATATTTCCTTTCACACAGTTAGATTCACCCGGAACCAGAAAGCTTCCATTATTGTAGTGTTCTTTGTTACAATAAACTGCAAGGTCCTGCTGCTTGGAACTCATGTTAATCTCTTGACTTCTCAGAGGTTAAAATGCAAATGTTCCTAAAATACAGTACCTTGAAACGACAAAGAGTGCCTTCCTCAATATCGGGAAGTAGGACTACAGTAGTGTTCTTTTACATACTCTTACAAGCCTTTGTAAATTAGCCCCAATACAACTAAAATGGGAATAAAATGGGAATTTTCAGGTAATATTCGTATTCAGTAAGCAAAAATAGAAAGAGCTGTGCCCTCTGCACTTTTACTAAGAGGAATTTGGACAATTCGGGGCCGATTCACTAAGACCCCAATATGGGCTGAAAGCATTTGTAAGCCATGGAGCCTGCATTTATTTAGGTTCACTTCTTCCTCAATAAGGAGGTGGAGACATCTGCATAGAAGATGTTCAAATAATGACATTCAGGCCTCAATAAATGAAAGAAGTGTGACTGCCTCCGTCCTCTCTTTCACGGCTCAGGATACAAATTTTTCATTACTCGACATTTTGCTTGAGACCTTGTGGATTCTGGATCTAATTAGTGTACATTTAGAAAAAAAATGTTTGACCATTACAAGAGTGTTCAAGTTTCCTAGGTTTATGCATCATAACTCATCCAGGTCAGGTTTTTAATTGCATTCAGGGACTTGTAGTCCTGGTTAACCAAAATCAAGACTACAAGCCTTAGAATGCAATGCAAAAACCTGGGTTGGATTAGCTACTCATTAAGGAGCTGTAAAACGTGAGAGCACTGCATAAAATGTGAACTCGTTGATGAATAACCTCTCTATACATGTGCCGTGCAACTACAAGCCTTCACTCGTAAATCAGGGCCTGTCAATGATATTGTAATATTGACTGCAGGTGCTGTCAATGAGGCAAAATGATAGCCCAATTAAGTAACTTCATACTTGGCCAATTTAAAAATAAATCTAGAACAGAGTTCAGTATCAGTTGGGAGCTACTTGGAGCACAGTTTGATGGACTTCCCTGCTGGGACTGCTTCCTTTTTTCTGAATTTTGACATATCCTTTCTCATTTCTAAAAAAAAATTACTGGATTCTGATACAAAAAAAACTAACGATGTACGCATTCCTTGCACTGATAGAGAAAGTGTTGATAATACCTCAGAAAATAAACATTATAGGGCGTAAAATCCTAACTGCAGAAAGTATGTAACAACATACGAGGAAAACACATACAAATGGCTTTGGCGGGACGTAACAGACAGAAATAACACGCATGCATATAACAATTTAAATATTGTTTCTGCAAAGCAGCAAACGAATACATTTCAAAATGTAAGTCATAATACCCCGGTTTATCACGGGTGAACATGTCTTTCTCACTTCTAGAAATCAAAGCAAGCTCCCTAATCTAGTCATCATTACAAGAAGACAATAAGCTCTTCTTTTAAAAAATCTACTAATAGTCCTAAATGAAATACTTGGCGTACAGCAAGAAATTGCGATACATGAATTTTTCGATCAGTAATCAGGACCATCATACAATATAACTGACTTCCATATGAGTAAATTCTAGGACAATTACAAACCAAACATATAACCCAAAGTACGTATCGTATTTTATGGACAAATGTAGCCTATTCCAGGAAGCGTAATTGCTCAATCTTATGTACGATGCAGTGAGTTTGTATGTCAATTATCCGTTGAATTAAAGGCAAATGCAAGATTAGTTTCATTTAAAATAAATGACCGCAAATATTGGCCTGCAAGGTTTCAGAGGAGATTCTCAACAATTCAGCCTATTACCTTTCCCTTCCCTAGTCCATAACAAACTTTCCTCGTCATGATCTTTACCATATAAAAGTATGATGTTCAATTGCGTGTTGTGTGTGTGTCATAGTGTTTGGGGGTGGCCTAAATCTAACATTTTGGATTATACACAGCATAGAAAATAAATGTTTACTTCTTCCTCCCATCGCACCCTGTCTTTGCTTTCTAGCAGTCTTTTCTTCTGTTCTTCTGTTGTGAAGTGAGTGAAAGGCAATGTGTTAAATCTCAATTAGAAACACTACAAGTAAAGGTTATCCAGGAAGCCAGCGTTTAAAGTTCTTGTATATCAATGGTTCATTGTTCCAGTGTTTGCATTAATAATTATTGCTCAGTCATCTTGTTGGAAATCAATACGCGTGAGTACAAGCAAAATAAAATCCATCCTTATTATCAGTAGTCCTTTCTCTTCAGAAATCTTCCACTATATCTTCGTCCACTTCCTCAATCCAGTCAGGACTCTCCTGAGGTAAGCCCACCCCCCAGACAGACACTATATTTTACTACTTCACCTTCCATAAAAAGAAACCCTCCTCCTTACATGCAATGGCCTGGGATCAACAACAAACTCACCAGAAGGCTGCAGACTATTCTGAACTTGGCAGCCAAAATCACTTTCAACCTCCCATGCCACATTCACATCACACCACACCTGAAGGAGCTCCACTGGCTCCCCATTGACAAACGAGCACAATTCAAACTTCTCACCACATTTTCGAAGCACTACATAACACTGGCCCAGCATACTTCACCAATCACATCTGCTTTCGCAAACTTTTCCGCCACCTCCACTCGTCCAGAATCCTACTTGCACAAATTCCATGCATACAGAAAACCAAATCTGGAGGTCTAGACTTCTATATTGCTCCTAAAGCGTGGAACGACCTGCCGCTACCCATAGGAGCCTCCTCCTCATTTCTTGGATTCCGCAAGAAGCTAAAGAACTGGCTTTTTGAGTAGTCCTACTAGGCCCTAGATATGCCTAAACTCACAGCTGCTCAGCTCCTGGATACCCTCCAGAGTGATAGTGTCCTCTAAAAATCTGCATTACATAACATAACATTCTCAAACTGCACTTTGCAGGGCGGTTTGTAGTAATACAAAACATACTACAAAATGTAAGTTTTGACTCTACTTATATGTGTAGTGTTCTCTGCCCTGACTAGGAAATCTCCGCACATGTAAGTATTGATTTTAACAGTAAATGTGGGAGGTATATAGGGGAGTGGGCTGGAAAAGGGACAGACTTACAACTAAGGGAGGATTAGAGAGGAGTAAGTGGGGTTTAGGGATGGTCAGGGAGGAGTTTAGGGAGGGACATCACCCACCCACACAGGAGTAAGCCAATTGCATTACTCTAGGGGTGGAGACATGTAACTTACACTTTTGTAGTGTCAATACTGAGAGTAGTAAACTTACTTCAAAGTTTAAACTTACTCAAAACTGTCACTTACCTTTGTGTATCACGCCCTATTGGAGGATAAAGGACCAGCTGCCTAGAAAACATGCTGTTTTGTCTGTTAGGCTTTCCTGGTCTTGTAGTGTATGAATGTAGGAGTATGTTGTTTCATTTAAATTACCTGTCTCCTTCATAGATTATATTTTATCGATTTTAGTGAGGTACTGCATTGGTTGTTCCTCGGCTACTCTCTGGATTTAGTGACTGGAGGAGTGAGGAGGCAGCAGTGTGGGGAGAGAAAGCAGGTCTTAAGGTACCACCTGAAAGCAACTTTGCTAATGAGGACATGAGATAGTGCAGTCACAGAGTAAGTCTTCTTGTGGCCAGTGTTTTTTAAAGTAAAAAAAAAATAACACAAGGGTGATTTCATGGCTTTAAATGATTTAAAGCTTTTCCTTCACTGCCAAGTCAATGTCTAGTATGACCAGTTGATGGTCGTTATTTCAACCGCATCATGTTTCTGTTTTTTTATTATAAGATGGCCTTTATTTCACTTCATTATTGTCAGTAGGGATTGAAAGATGGAGGGTGAGTGTGCTACCAAGGGGGGCATCTTAAGAATGATTGTCTGAGGAAGAAGAGAGTGGTAGGAGCAGATATCGACACTTCTCCCCTTTACGGCGCCTATATTAGAACATTCTAAGACATCCAAAGGCATCAGATTGAGAGGCAACATCGCAGAATGGATTCTTCCTCATCCTGATCCTCCACTCCAGATGAAACAGGGGGAAGTACTGATAAAGACAAGAGATGGGTCAGAGTTTTGAGCATCTGCTGGAGAATAGTGGGTTCATTTCAGTAGACATAGCAGAGGATTATCCTACATATCTCTTTCTCCAATGTGTAAGACCTTCAGGGCCATCTCTCCCATTGAATGAGTAGGTTTGTACTTTGGCTCTTTATCAAGGGCAAGATCTTTATAATTTATCCATTTCAAGATCTATGCAGAAGATGTATATCCTGGGAAAGTCAGAATGCATGGTGCCACATGCAATACTGGTCGACTCGTTGATGGCCGCTCTCTCTGGGAAAACCTCTCTAAATCGGAAAGACTGTACACCTACATATGCAGTGCAGATAAGGATAGAGAGTCCATCGAATAAAGCATATATAGGCAGAAATATGGTGCTGAGAGCGGGAATATATGCTGCATACAGCATAATTCTTCATAAAACTTTTTGATGCCTCAAAAAGTAGTGGAGTGATCAGAGCTGTTAGCCCAAATGGAACAACATGATTCCTCTCTGATACAGCTTAAGATGGTCTGAGCCCTTCCGATTTGACAGCAGAAGGGATTTTTTGTGGCTCAGAGACTGTGAAGCAGATAATTCAGAGAAATCAGCTCCATTAAAAATTCCACTTACCAGTCTTAAGCTCTTTGGAAATCAGCTTGATCAGATGGTGACAGAGGCCTTTAAGGACAGAAAGTATTCCCCCTCCAAGATAAGAAAACATTCTTCTTCATCTATATCAGGAGCACAAGATAAAAACAATTTAAAGGAAGAAAATGTTTTCAACCTCACTATTTAATAAGGAAGACAGTCACAGTCCATCAATCTTCTAGAAAGAATTCACAGCATTTCTGACTTCTGGGGAGCAGTGGATTTACTGGGACTGGTTAATGGACAAGTCCAAGGTTTTTTGGTAGTTTGGGAAGCAGACATTTGAGATCTATGGTTGTTGAATAATATTCAGCACACTTACATTATCACCTTTGCCTCCAGAATCAAGGTTCATCTGTACTCCTGTTCTCAGTTGCAAGATAAAGGCAGAGGCCTTACAGCAGAACTTGGTTCAGAAACACATTGTTATTTCAGTGCCTTTGGAAGAGAAGGGCTGAGGATCCTATTCTATAGTTTTCGTGGTGGAGAAGACCAAACGTTGTTTCTGTCCTGTTATGGATTTGGAAAGTGTGAACTCTTATGTACATGATTCACTTCAAGATGAATTGCAAGCAGAAAATAATACCATTAATTCAGCCAGCAGAGTTCAAAATCATATCAGTCTACAGGATGCCTTGCTTCATATTGTATGCACAAGACTATTCAGAAGTAGCTTGATGATTCTGTTTTGTATTCTCCCGTTGGTCTGACATCAGCATCAAGTGTGTTTATAAAGATGATGACCCCTCTAATAGGTCAGCTGCTTGATCTGGGCATCTCACTGTCTGGATGAATGACTCATTCACTCTGTTTCGAATATGCAGAAAGATCTCTATCTCCATCAGATTCTTTATTTGCTTAAACTCATGGGAGTTTCTCATAAATTGGGGAAATCAAAACTGGTTCATGTTGGTTGCATTTCAGAACATTACCAAGAAACATTGTGATAACAAAATATCCTTCCCTAAACAGCACCTATAAAAACAATGACATTTGTAAAGACCCTGTGTAAATTATGATAACATTGACCACAAAAATATCAACATACAAAATATCATTGAAACAACATCAACTACAATAATACAGGGTTTTAAAATATTGGGAAAAGTATAACTAAATGAAAAATAGCCAAAATAATGTTTACCAAAATATCATTAACTGTTTTGAACAACTAAAACATGCCTAAAGAAATACAAAGCCTTGTCTAACTGAATGCATAAAAGCATACATACAAAAAAATGTATAGACATATATTATTTTAAAATTAGCATCCACCTAATAAGGCAAAATTGCAGATTTCAAAACTTAAACACTAACCAATATCATTCTGAAGTTGAACAGTTAACAAATGCAAAGCTTCAACTAATTGTTGATGGATATAAGTAGGAGAGGCCAAACAATCAAATTGCTGAATTGAGTAGTGTCACTATGCCCGAGTAATTCACCCACAGCTCCATAAAGAGTAAGTGCATTAGTCTGAAAAAAATTAATTAGATGCATTTTTAGTACACAAAACTAAAAGCAACTAATTGAATGTAATAAAACACACATACATCTTTGAAATCTTTTATTTAGTTTTCTTATTGAACTCCAAAATGTAGAAACCTGGCAAAAAAAAAACTAAAATACACCTGTAGAAGCAATGATAAAGTTCACATCTAAAAAGTGAAAATAGCATGTAAGTATAAAAATATGTCTGTAAAAACAATAACATTTTAAAAGTACTTGCTCACATTTTTTAAGATGTATAAAATGAAAACATTTTTAATGTATATATTTCACAGAACTATGAATGTCTAACCATACAACCTACACAACATCTCAAAAAGCAAATCCATGTTAAGTGCACTCATTATAAAAAATATTATTTTAATGGGTGCTATGGTTATGCAATAGCAGTAACCTACAATCTGGAAATGCAAAGCAGTAATACCACTTACCTTTAATGGCTGAAATTAAAATTATGAATATTGTGCAAGATGTAAAGGAGACATCCACAAGATCTTATGTAACTATTGAAGCAATAATTAAAGACTGTGTCCCCCAAATAGCCTACCACAAGTTGTAGGACAGATGCCTTCAATCCACAATTAAAGGGGATATTGAAAAGGAAACAGAGAGCTGAGAGACAAGCTATGTCATATAGACATTCCACACCACCTTAGAGGAGCACAAAATGAGAATTTATTCTTTATTCTTTATGACATTCTTAATGATGACTGAAGAATAATTGTAATTTGAACAACTAAGAACCTATAATCTTAAAACATGTAGCATTTGACTGATGGACTGATGGATGGTACATTTAAATTTAAGTTATGCTCACCACCCTTTCGTTTTATATATATTTTTCAGTGAATGTATATATATAATATATATATATGTGTGCATGTGTATATATGTGTGTGTGTATATATATGTATATATATATATATATATTCACTGAAAAATCTATAGGTTTCAGGGGCGTTATAGTTAGTTGGACATTTCACTCGTACAAAACCATAGAAATTCCCCGTTATAGTTAGTTCAGCTAACTATAACTCGCGCGCCCGCAATGCACTGCTGATGATGTCACATATTACATCACTCATGACATGGTCAGTGACATCACTCATGACATCACTGATGACATCTCAAATGACATCACTGATGACATCATCCTTGTGATAGAGTGGCAGACCTCCTCTCACCCTAATATAACCTTTGATACACACACTCAAAAATACAAACTAACATTTTCAAAACAATGGACATACCAATACCAGTTACAACACACCTATTCAGTAATTCCAAGATCTACACACACATCCACTCATTCACCAACAATCCCTATACAGTCACTCATACATGTACTCACTCATCATATGTACTCATACACCTATACATCCTGTTACACACCGCCACTCATCCATAGAGTTACTCACACACATAGTCACACATGCAAACAAAGTATCAAACATCCATTTACTTGCATATACAGTTATACACACACTACCACACTTACTTCTACAGAAACTTACACATACTTACTCTCTTAAACAATCACTTATAGAAACACCTACTTATTTGTACAGGAACTCTTCCAATCTCTCACTCTCACATATACTCACTTATATACACCAATACTCACATATACTAGTTTAAAACATATGTAGTTACTCATAAAGACACTATTGAGACAGTCATTCACTCACTAACACACCCATACACATACTCATCCACCTATACAGTCCTGCACACATGATGTCTTCAACACATACAAACAGTGAGTCACTCATTCATGCATTTATGCACTAAGTAATACCCCCACCGAACCATACAGACACTCAGACACTCATACTGATACTCAAAAACCAACTAATAACCCATATAGACACTCATGTAGCTACTCATCAACCCATGCAGCCACTTATACACAAAGTGAGAGACTGATACAGATATTTTCATGTTTAAACATTACTCACTAACCCATGTATTCACTAAGATACACTTAGTCAGTTATACAATCAATTTTACAAAAAAAATCATCCATTTAGACACGTATATACCCATTTATTCTTCCATCGACCTTGAGATATACATATATAAAACATATTTAATTTTCTGAAAAACACACATTCACTGGATGATGTCATCAGTGATGTCATCAGTGATGTCATTTGAGATGTCATCAGTGATGTCATCAGTGATGTCACTGACCATGTCATGACTGATGTAATATGTGACGTCATCAGCAGTGCATTGCGGGCGCGCGAGTTATAGTTAGCTGAACTAACTATAACGGGGGAATTTCTATGGTTTTGTACGAGTGAAATGTCCAACTAACTATAACGCCCCTGAAACCTATGGTTTTTTCAGTGAATTTCTAAGGTTTTTTAAATGCTAATTTCTAACTATAACGTGCCTGAAACCTATGGTTTTTTCAGTGAATTTCTAAGGTTTTTTAAATGCTAATTTCTAACTATAACGTGCCTGAAACCTATGGTTTTTTCAGTGAATATATATATATTTATTATACTATGTATACATGTGAAAATGTCTCGGTCCCCTGTTTGCCTCGGTGGCACGGAAAAATGGGTGGAACTGACGTCAGCACGCCGACGAGGTCCTCTTATGGCTCCGATGACGTCATACGGTGTCGCGAGCGGAGCCGTGCTCGTTGACGTGGGAGAGCTAGGAAAGAATTTCCGTGGAATGCTGGTGCAGGGGATATTCACCTAAGTGTTCAGGCTAGTCCTTTGGGAGCAACTGTTTATGTTGCCACTCCAGAAACCGAAACCAGTGATCCGAGGGCAGAGGCCCTGCAGATGGCACACGAGGTGGGGTGCCCAGTCGTGTGCACCGGCGGGGCAGCGAAGTGACAAGCACCACAACCCACAAAAAAGGTAACGAGGGCACTGAATAACACAGGATCTTCTCTTTGTATCTGGCAGGAACAACGAAGTTAAAATGCCCTAGTACCAAAATGTAGAATTAGTGCTACAACGGTCTTCAAGAGGACCTGCGATGCCGCTTCTGCCTCCCGTACCCTGGAGGCGGCACATGGGTCACGCGGTACGGTCATACTGCGGTGGGACGCACACTCGTTGACCTCTCATGGCACTGCTCCACACTTCAGGGAGGACGCTTTCCATTAGCTATGTTTTCTGATGACATGTCGCGCCGGCCCCGTCCAACAACAGAACTCCTTTAGATCCAAACAGACTCTTCCACTCTCTCACCGGAAGTGAAACCAGGCCACGCGGACACTTTCACAATACAACAGCCGGGAATGCACTTTTCGGTAAAAAACCACATTCCTTCCTCCTAATTAATCAAATAAACGTCTCACTGAAGAACAGGGGCCAGCTTCGATCGGTAAACAGCCGTTACAACGACTTTTTTACTTGGCGATACCATTACAACGCATGCATTATCACGCATGCGTTGTACATCACGAAGTCATTACTACGCATTTTTTAGAACGCATGGTCATTTACCACGCATGCCTTTACAACGAATTTTGTTGTAAAGGTATGTATAGTAAATGACCATGCGTTCTAAAAACATGTAGACGATCCATGTCGTTGTAAGGAAACAGAGGCTGTTCTGTTTCCTCACAACGACGTGCACCGCCCCTCAGAGATGACGTGAAGCAGGAACCACGAGGAGAGAGGAACCATGAGGAGTGAGAGGTAAGGGGGATTGGGCATGGGGTGGGGGTTTCTTTTCTAGGGTTTAGGGTAGTGCAGTGGTGTTTGGGTGGTGTAGGGGGTCGTGCTGGGGGTAGTGTTTTAGGGTTTAGGGTAGTGCAGTGGTGTTTGGGTAGTGTAGGGGGTCGTGCTGGGGGTAGTGTTTTAGGGTTTAGGGTAGTGCAGTAGTGTAGGGGTCGTGCTGGGGGTAGTGTTTTAGGGTTTAGGGTAGTGCAGTGGTGTATGGGTAGTGTAGGGGGTCATGCTGGGGTAGTGTTTTAGGGTTTAGGGTAGTGCAGTGGTGTTTGAGTAGTGTAGGGGGTCATGCTGGTGGTAGTGTTTTAGGGTTTATGGTAGTGCAGTGGTGTTTGTGTAGTGTAGGGGGTCATGCTGGGGGTAGTGTTTTATGGTTTAGGGTAGTGCAGTGGTGTTTGGGTAGTGTAGGGGTCGTGCTGGGGTAGATTTAGGGTTTAGGGTAGTGCAGTGGTGTTTGGGTAGTGTAGGGAGTCGTGCTGGGGTAGTGTTTTAGGGTTTAGGGTAGTGCAGTGGTGTTTGTGTAGTGTAGGGGTTGTGCTGGGGGTAGTGTTTTAGGGTTTATGTTAGTGCAGTGGTGTTTGGGTAGTGTAGGGGTAGTGCTGGGGTAGTGTTTTAGGGTTTAGGGCAGTGCAGTGGTGTTTGTGTAGTGAAGGGGTCATGCTGTGGGTAGTGTTTTAGGGTTTAGGGTAGTGCAGTCATGTTTGTGTAGTGTAGGGGGTCGTGTTTTAGGGTATAGGGTAGTGCAGTGGTGTTTGGGTAGTGTAGGGGGTCATGCTGGGGTTAGTGTTTTAGGGTTTAGGGTAGTGCAGTGGTGTTTGGGTAGTGTAGGGGGTCGTGCTGGGGGTAGTGTTTTAGGGTTTAGGGTAGTGCAGTGGTGTTTGTGTAGTGTGGGAGGTCATGCTGGGGGTATATTTAGGGTTTAGTGTAGTGCAGTGGTGTTTGGGTAGTGTAGGGAGTCGTGCTGGGGGTAGTGTTTTAGGGTTTAGGGTAGTGCAGTGGTGTTTGGGTAGTGTAGGGAGTCGTGCTGGTGGTAGTGTTTTAGGGTTTAGGGTAGTGCAGTTATGTTTGGGTAGTGTAGGGTGTCGTGCTGGGGGTAGTGTTTTAGGGTTTAGGGTAGTGCAGTGGTGTTTGGGTAGTGGAGGGGGTAGTGTTTTAGGGTTTAGGGTAGTGCGCCCAACCAGCCACAATATCCGTGGACAAAGGGGATCCTGACTCTTTGGAACGCTCCGTCAATTGAATAATTTGGGTCAAGGGCCCTACCACGTCCAAGACCTATCAATTCCTTTCTTGGGATCCCTCATATACTTGGAGAAAAAGGTACATAGTTTCTCATCAATTTCAGGCGTGTGTGCCACCTTCCCCTTCAGTGAGGGCCTGGGGCATTCTCCCCTCATCCTATTCCTGACCTCCCTTTCAAGGGGTTGATGGATTTTCCCCACCACATACTCTGCCACTTTGGCGTCAGGTGTCCACTCTGCCGACCTAGGATGGTAAATTTGGGTAGGCTCGAACATGTCCGAGTGGACCCCGTCCCCAACCAGGGACTGAGAGGAGTGGGACTCTGGACGCCAGGGACGCCCGAGTCCTTATCCTCATCGGAGGAGAAATCGTCCTCCGATACACCCTCTCCCTCTAAGGGAAACCCGCCGTCGGGGTCTACAATAGTGGTGACAGTGTCGCAATTTTCTCCGGGCCCCTCCTCCTCCCGGCAGGGTGCATGTTTTAGCGTTCGCGCACTCTTGAGGAAGGTCTCCGTAAGTTTATCAAATCCTTCCAAGTGCCCCGCGTTATGCTTAACGGCCCTTTTATTCCCCATCTGGGAGCTACTTGGACCCGCCACCACCAGATCTGGGTCACTGAACACCCCAGGGATGCTTTTCGCCAGCTTATCAACCTGATCCCTAAGAGGAGCCAGCGCCCTAGAAATAGCCAGAGAGAGGGCTTGGTCCACTGCTGGAGGGAGAAGTTGGGGGCCATTCCTCCTCCACTTCCTGGTAGGAGGAGTAAAAATGGTCTTCTGGAGAAGACATGATAGCAGAGGGTGTGAGCACAGAACAAATGCCCTTAAAATCCTTAAGACAGCCCCCTCGCCGGTGCTCCAACAGCTGGGCTTTCCCGAAGCTGTTATAAGAATAGACTGAGGCGCAATACCAATTACCACCACCAGGTGGCGCTGGTCACTAACGTGGCCGTGTGGGGAAATCACCGCGTAGCGGTGTCAAAATTAGGCGAGGGTTGGTCGGGAATCAAGCGGACACTAAAGGAGTGACCGGATTCCCAAACGCGCGTAAAGACCAGCGGGAGCGCTCGACGGAGCTGCCTCGCTCGGACCAGACGCGCCTGACAGGATCTCACCGCGCGCAGAGCACACAGCGGGAGAAACTGCGAGGGGGAGAACGCGCTCGGGCAAGAGCCTGCTGCGCAGGGAATATGAAACAATACCAAGGCAATAATGCTAATAACGTGCACAAGAAACCGCTATACAAACAGCAACAACGTCAGATTAAGCCAAGAATGTAAGGAATGCACTTAACTGATGAGCAGTGAAGAAAGAGGAAGCGGAAGGGACGTCACGATATTATATACGATGGACTGTGATATGATTGGACTATAGTTGCCTTGGAGACTACCCCTAATGGTTCATGGGTTGTGTAGTCTTTTGTTTAATGATTGTTGTGTTACGTTTTCTTTGAACTGCTATGCAAATAAAGTGAGGAAAGATATGCATAATCCTCGCCTCCGTCCTGCCATAGAATTCATTAAACTTTATTTGATCTGATTTAGAAACATAGATCATAAAAGTGTACATAAAAACAGTAAATCCTCTTTCCTAATACAATACAGTGAGAATTAATTAAAACCAGTAGGTAAAAACGGGTGTTACAAAGCCCGGTTCAGAGCAACTTCAGGTTAACAGAATCGTAAAGTTCAATGTTTCGCAAGATCAATCTCATGTACTTCGTGCAAAATACGCAATAAGGGGTCCAAGTAAGATGTAACGCTCCAATACCTGACCAGTTTGCACTATATAAAACTGCAGAAAAACTAAAAATAAAAAGTGTTTTGCACACTTCTGTCATTGGGCTATATGTGGGCTACATCTGGGTGATATTTGTGCTACATTTGGGCTCTTTTTTCTCTGGTGGCCATCTTGGGAGACTTATTTGTTATGAAGTTTCCTAATTTCGTCATTTACTGCAGTCTCCTCAGTAGGAAATGCTTTCAGTGTTTTACTTTGATTCCATCAAGAAGGCATTCAGATGTGTCACACATTTGCCATAAATTCAGAATGTTAGCACTCTAGTTGTTCATTAGATCACTGTAGTAAAGCTACTGCTCACCAGGGAGTTAACTGGAAGTCTACTGCTGGTATTGAAAGTGATTGTTTCAGTCTGCATGTCAGAATTTTCTAATGAAATAGAAGAGGATTTGAGATCTCACTTAAAACATGCCCTAAATTTTCTTTCTGCAGCACTAACCATAATTTCTATGGCAAAATGAACCCCCTCATTTTGTTCCTTTTTAAATTAAATGTTTTAAGTGTTACCAGTTTATTCCAATCAAGATGGCTTCAGGTGTGCCATACTTTTGTCATAAGTAAGACTGTTAGCGCTCTAGTTGTTCTTTAGAACACTCTGGGAAGCTGCAGTAGAACACAAAGGCATCAACTGACAGGCTGCTCCTGTTGAAATATAACAGGAAGATATTTGAGATCTCACTTAAAACATGTCCTAATTTTACTTTCTACAGCACTAACCATAATTTCTATGACAAAATGAACCCCCTCATTTTGTTCCTTTTTAAATTAAATGTTTTAAGAGTTACCAGTTTATTCCAATCAAGATGGCTTCAGGTGTGCCATAATTTTGTCATAAGTAAGACTGTTAGCGCTCTAGTTGTTCTTTAGAACACTCTGGGAAGCTGCAGTTGAACACAAAGGCATCAACTGACAGGCTGCTCCTGTTGAAATATAACAGGAAGATATTTGAGATCACACTTGAAACATGTCCTAATTTTTCTTTCTACAGCACTAACCATAATTTCTATGGCAAAATGAACCCCATCATTTTGTTCCTTTTAAATTAAATGTTTTAAGTGTTACCAGTTTATTCCAATCAAGATGGCTTCAGGTGTGCCATACTTTTGTCATAAGTAAGGCTGTTAGCACTCTAGTTGTTCTTTAGAACACTCTGGGAAGCTGCAGTAGAACACAAAGGCATCAACTGACAGGCTGCTCCTGTTGAAATATAACAGGAAGATATTTGAGATCTCACTTAAAACATGTCCTAATTTTTCTTTCTACAGCACTAACCATAATTTCTATGGCAAAATGAACCCCCTCATTTTGTTCCTTTTTAAATTAAATGTTTTAAGTATTACCAGTTTATTCCAATCAAGATGGCTTCAGGTGTGCCATACTTTTGTCAAAAGTAAGACTGTTAGCTCTCTAGTTGTTCTTTAGAACACTCTGGGAAGCTGCAGTAGAACACAAAGGCATCAACTGACAAGCTGCTCCTGTTGAAATATAACAGGAAGATATTTGAGATCTCACTTGAAACATGTCCTAATTTTTCTTTCTACAGCACTAACCATAATTTCTATGACAAAATGAACCCCATCATTTTGTTCCTTTTTAAATTAAATGTTTTAAGTGTTACCAGTTTATTCCAATCAAGATGGCTTCAGGTGTGCCATACTTTTGTCATAAGTAAGGCTGTTAGCACTCTAGTTGTTCTTTAGAACACTCTGGGAAGCTGCAGTAGAACACAAAGGAATCAACTGACAGTCTCTGCCCTTGTTGGATGTACATGTTTTACTGAGAATGTCAGACTTCATTCTCACATGACTGAGAAAGATAATGTGAATTTACAGAAAATATGCTCTCATTTTAGCTTCTGGAGCACCTTCCAAAACTGTATGGGACAAGCATGTGAAAATAGTTTTCTCTCAAACATGATTCATGATATCCCAGCAGAAGGTTTTTCACAGGGTAAAATCACCTTAGAACACATCACAATTCCTGAAATTAGTATGGTACCATCAACAAATGAATTCTAATGTAACTAAAGTCTGTTATCACCCTTTATAGTTCTCCTTTTGGTAACCCTCAAAATCTTTGATTCACTACAATGCATTTCAATGGGGTACTATCATTTATAGTGGTCCCAAGATGGCTGCCAGCAATTCCAGGATGAAGTGCTGACAGCCAATCAGATCTCACGATGACATGTGTGGTTAGGCTCCGCCCAGATATATATGTGTTTTCTTTTTCAAATTTCTCAGGAACTACTGAACGGATTTGCACCATTTAACCAAAAGGCACGACTCTGAACCAAGGGCTACCTTTTGCCAAATTTGGTGTAATTCCGTTCAGCAGTTCGGGCTGTAGCTGCGACTAAAGGTTCCTATGATAAATTGCATGGGGAAAACACGTTTTGGGACCCCCCTTTTTTCTAGGCCCCCACTTGACGAATCACCCCGAAACTTTCAAGATAGGAGCGGACCGGGGTGGGCCATAAGTTTTGAAAATTTCGCGAAGATTCGTCAACCGGCGCCAAAGTTATTGGGAATAGAATGTTGCGGATTTCCTATGGAAAATAGGTCCTAACTATAACTATCTACTGGCGACCGCCAGTAGATAATATATATATATACATATATGATTAAAACAAATGCGCCCTTTCACTTCCTTTCAGCGAAAAAGAGAGCACGAACTCCACTTGTCTTTATGCGATTTCTTTATTCCTCACAATTCCTGGTCATATATATGTACAACCACTGAAAAAAACAAAGCTTACAGGGATGTTAGGCTCAGATTTCACATGCACAAAACCATAGTACTTCAGCAATTATAGTTGCCTGAGCTAAATGTAACTTACTCCCCCACACTGAACTGCTTATGACCTCACATATTACATCACTCATGACATGGTCAGTGGCATCACTGATGACATCTCAAATTACATCACTACTGACACCATGCAGGGATTGTGAGTGTTTTCTAGAAGTTTATGAGTGTTAAACATGTATCCTAAGCTACTACAAAAGTTAAATTAGTATACTTTGTGTACTACTAATGAGTGATACTACTTCTAACATATAATATGTGAGGGGTTGTGTGACTATGTGTATTCATGTGAGTGGATTTCTGAGAGGCTGCATAGATGTGAGTGGGTGAGTGAGTGGCTGTATGGGTGTAAAAGTGGGCGTATGAGTGGCTGTATGGGTGAGTAGAGTGGGTGTGTCAGTGGCTGTATGGATGCGTGAGTGGGTGTGTAAGTGGCTGTATTGGTTAGTGAGTAGGTGTGTGAGTGGCTGTTTGGGTGAGTGAATGACTGTGTGAGTGGCTGTATGAGTGAGTGAGTTGGTGTGTGAATGGCTGCATTGGCTAGTGAGTATGGGTGAGGGCATGGGTATGTGAGTGGTTGCATGGATATGTAAATGGTTATGTAATTGGTTATGTGAGTGGGTGTGTGAGTGGTTATAAGGGGGAATGAGTAGCTGTGTTGAGAGGCTATATGGGTGAGTGAGTGGGTGTGTAAGTATCTGTATGGGTTAGTGTATGGGTGTGTGAGTGGCTGAATGGACGAAGGAGTGGTTGTGTGAGTAGCTGTATGGGTGAGTGAGTGATTGTGTGAGTGGCTGTATGAGTGAGTGCATTGCTGTGTGAGTGGCTCTATGGATGAGTGAGTGGGTGTATGAGTAGTTGTATGGGTTTTGAATGGGTATGTGAGTGGTTGTGTGCACATGTGAATGTGTGTATGAGAGTCTGTGGGGGTGTGAGTGGTTCTATGGATGATATCAACAGTGATGTCACTGACCATGTCATGCATGATGTAATGTGTGAGGTCATAAGCAGTGCATTGCAGGGCATAAGTTATAGTTATAGTTAGCTCAGGTAACATAAAACTGCTGAATTTCTATGGTTTTGTGCGTGTGAAATCTGAGCTGAACTATAACATCCATGTAACCTTTGTTTTTTTTAGTGAATTTTAAAGTTTTTTTAATTTTATTTTCTAACTTTAATGTCCCTGTAACCATTGGTTTTTCAGTGAATTTCTATGTTTTTTTTACTGTTATTTCCTAACTATAATGTCCCTGTAACCTTTGGGTTTTTTGTGAATTTTAAGTTTTTTAAATTTTATTTCCTAACTGTAACCTTTGAGAGTTGGTGTGTGACTGGCTATATAGGCAGTAAGCGGGTGTTCGAGTAGCTGTATGGGTAGGTGTTGGGTGTGTGAGTGGCTGTATGGCTCTGTGAGTGGGTGTATGAATGGCTCTATGGATATATAAGTGGGTGTGTGAGTAGTTTTGAGGGTGTGTGAGTAGATCTGTGAGTCAGTGTGTGGATGTGTGAGTATGGGTCTGTGAGTTGGTATGTGAGTAGCTGTGTGGATATGTGAGTAGGTTTATGAGGGGCTGTAGGGCTCTAAGTGGGTGTGTGAGTGCCTTTTTGGGTCTGTGAGTAGGTGTGTGAGTGGCTGTATGGATTTGTGAGTGTGTGCGTGGCTGTATGGGCATGTGAGTGAGTGTGTGAGTGGTTTTGTGGGTGTGTGAGTGACTGTATGGGTGTGTGAATGTGTGTGTGAGTGGTTATGTGGGTGTGTAAGAGGGTGTGTGAGTGACTGTATAAGTCTGTGAGTGGGTGTGTGAGTGTATGTGTGAATGACTGTATCGATGTGTGAGTGAGTGTGTGAGTCTGTGAATGGATGTGAGAGTGACTGAATGGCTGTGTGAGCAGGTATCTGAGTATCTGTGTGGGTGTGTCAGTAGCTGTGTGAGTAACTGGGCCTAAACTGAACCTCACATGCCCCTTTATCCAACAGAATCCATAATTTTTTCACACAATGTCTAGCCAACTGGAGTACTTTCTATTGGTTAATTAGTAAGTGTTAACTCATTGGGTAAATGTCTAGTGCATATTTTACACTACAGCTGCATAATGGAGGAAATGTCTCCAGTGAGCTACTGTGCATTTCATTTCAGCAATGCGATAAATTCTCAAGCGTCTTCTTCCAGAAATCTGTGATAACACGAATCCTCCTATAGAGAAGAAAACGAGACTACAAAGAGGTGAATCCCCACCAAACAAGTGTACTTCATCTTAACTATAAAGGAAGTGCTTCTTTGTTTGGTGGAGATGTCCTCCTATCCTTCTGCATAGAGAACACATCACCAAAATCGGCGGGAAACACGCTCGGGGGGCCTTTTGGTAAGCTGTCCATTAACATGGGAAAAGGCAGGAAGTCCTTTCCCTACTACTAAGGTGGACGGGGTAGAAAGCCAAATGGGCCAAACTTCCAAGTGATTTTATGCATTTGCATACTTGTAATTTAAAGGGAGAACCATGGACTCTGATCACACCAGGGGGCCCCCACAGACTCCCTTCCTGTGCCCATTATGACCCCCGGGACCACCAGCTCCCAGGCACTATGATACATTTTTAATGGTGAGGGGGCACAAAGCCCCCGTCCCAGGCTTTTTTTGACTCCGGGGACAACCACCTGCCCGGGGCTATGAGGAATTTTTAATGGGGAGTGGGCTGTGCTGCCCCCTCCCAGGCCGTTTTTGGCCCCAGGGACCACCACCTCCCCTGGTCAGGCCCTGCAAAAACAAATTAGGGGTGCCCCCCTCCCGGAGCCATTAATGGCCATGGGGACTGCCACATCCCAGGGCCGTCTCCATATGTCCCAGGACATAGCTGTTTGCTCTTGCTTGGCAGGAACTTTGACAGCTCCCGCCAAGCAAGAGCAAACAGGTAGTCCTGTAGTGTAGTTCCTATTTCCCTAATAGGCTCTGCGCATTGGAATAATATACCCTATAGTTTTGACATAGGACTGAGGTCAGTATGTCCCTATCGAGTATATTAAACTTAATTACTTTGTGCCAGCTAGCTCAGAGGCCACTAGAAACTCCTTGTAAACAAGAAGGAGTAGTTTCTGGCAACCGCATAAACATGACAACTTTGTTTCCTTTAGAATCGGAACACTCTCAGAATCGTGGAAACAATAGATAACAGTTTCACTCAGCTAATAGTGCATGCTTAGTTTCTTCAGAGTTACACAGAAAGAATAGATGGGTGTTTCAATAAAAGGATTTATTGAACAGTCTTGTTTCTCTTGTAAGAGATATGAGCTGTTATGATCACAAGACAATATGCAAGATATATAATGTACAGCGTAAGCAGTAGAAAGAAATAATACTGCGCTAGCATTATCTTTTAGCTATGACACATATATTCATATACATAAATAACATAAGCTAAAAATGCGAGTACTCATACGATGCGTCTCTAAGCTAGTTCTACCCCAGTGTACCTAACCTAACCTAGGTGTAGGACAAGGTAAGAAGTAGGTGAAGTATTCTATAGTATGATATACTAAGAGTCTGGTATGCCAAGAGTCCCTCTAGGTTCTAGTCAGCCCCATACCTTGAGAATGAGAGAGGTGGGAATCTCTTTCCGGATCTTCGAACTCTAACACCCCGCAAAGGGAGTCAGAACACTGGGAGCTGGATTCTCTGCGAGCAGGGATGACAGCGTCTCTTCTCAGTGCGTCAGGCCCGGACACGGGCTCCTCTAAAGTCGAGGTCTCCTCCTAACTTGCTTGGGCAAGGGAAGGTATATTTATACCTGGTAGGTGCCTTGGAATGTTAGCATTGACGTGAAGTCGGACAGAGGAAGACGTCAGGAATGAACCCTTAAGGAATAGCGGTTCATGCATAATAGATGAGTTCTTGGAGAAATCAATAATCCTGTGCTAGGGGAACTCCCAAGAGCTTAAGGGTCTGGTTTCTAAGAACTCGTTGTGACGTTAGGGTGGACGGATGTCGGTGACCATGCCTGTATTTGGAGTGCATGGCTAATGCCTAAATAAGGACTGGGATTTTATGCCTATATAAGGGCAATGCGAATTGTGCCTATATAAGGACATGTTTCAGGAAAGCCTATATACGGACACCTAAAGCGGAATACAACAGTCCGCTCCCAGCGGGTGGCAGCAGGGAACTGCTATCGCCCGCTGGGAGTGGACTTTTCTTCTGTTTACACGAAAACAGATGAACATTTTTTTCCCATATGCAGGGAGCAGCTTTTTTTGTTGCTCCTTACATGCGGGAGCAACGCTATCTTCCAATGGAGGCGGGGAGTCGGCAGGGGCCGCGGAGGCATTGGGTCCCCCCAGCAGTCCTCAACAGAACACACTGGGGGCCGCAGGTGGGCTCCAGGGCACTGAGCATCAGGTGGTCGGGACCTGGGGGATGGGGACCACACAGCCTCCCGTCCCCTTCTGTAAAGAGAAAATGATCCTAAGCTCCTGTATTTTCTTGGCAATTCCACATTGAAAAATCATCTGAAATCCTTGGGGGAGGTGAATGCCTTTTTTATCTATTGGAGCACAATCTGTAGTGACTGTGATGAGTGGGTTCTTTCTTGTCTCCCTTGTTATAGTTTTGCCTTGCCCCGGGGAGATGGTGGTCCATAACCATAACTGGCTGGGGGGGCTGAGCACCCCCAACTCCTAATTTAACATAACTTGGGCCAATATCAGGCGCCATGGGGAGGGGGGCCATTGGCGTTCCCTCCTCAAAATGAGCAGTCAAATTTGCCCCCGGGACCTGGCACACTCGGGAGGCACATTTATAAACAAGCGCAGAAGACCATGTTTTTTTTTTCTTCAATTTTGCCACAAATTCACGAATCCACTAGTGATTTTGAAGCAAAATTGAGAAAAAAAATGCTTTATGGCCCTATTGAAGGTCCCCGGGGACCCCACCACCAGGCCCAGCGTGTCAGGTTATTACTACCCTTCCCCCTTCTCTTTGTTTTTATCGTTTATTTTTGTTACAAAATGGCTGCCAACACTTCCAACACTGCCACAACTTCCCAGTTGAAGTTTGGCAGCCATTTAGACCTCAGAGCGAGATCTCTCAGATCCGCGGAGGGTTCGTGTTCCCAGATATCTATATTTATTTTTTCCTTAATAACTCCTCGACGACTCAACGGATTTACACCAAATCAAAAAAGGGTTCTTTCTGGACCAATAGCTACTTCTCTGCCAAATTTGGTGTAATTATGTCCAGCAGATAGGCTGTAGCTGTGTTTAAATTCCCTATGGGAAATTGCATGGGAAACGCTCTTTTTTTTATACCCTCTTTTTCTCGGCCCTCACTTGACAGATTACCCGATACTTTCCATGCACAACTAGACACAGGAGGGCACCTATTGTGTAAACATTCGTAAAGATTTTTCAAATGGTGCTAAAGTTATAAGCAAGTCAAAAAACGCTTTTCCTATGAAAACTAGGTGTCAGTTTATTTACATGAGAGGGCAAAAATTAAAGTCATATTATAATTTCGGCACTGGTCATTGATAAATGTATGAGGCGCACTTGCAGAGAGTGGTGAAGGGGGTGTGCCCTCCAGTGACTTGTCAGAGGGTTTTTTAAATTAAATATTTTTTAGGAAAAGGGGCTGCGTGTGTATATATATATATATATATATATATATATATTCCAACAAACAAAGCGCCGTCTCAAATTCTCAAAGACAACCACGCGGGTTCTATCGCTATTGAACTGTTGGATATATATATATATATATATATATATATATATATATATATATATATATATATTCACTGAAAAACCATAGGTTTTAGGGATAGTTATAGTTACTTGGACATTGCACTCGTACAAAACCCGTGAAATTCCCCGTTATAGTTAGTTCAGCTAACTATAACTCGCACCCCCGCAATGCACTGCTGATGACGTCACATATTACATCACTCATGACATGGTCAGTGACATCACTGATGACATCACTGATGACATCTCAAATGACATCACTGATGACATCATCCAGTGACTGTGTGTTTCTGTAAAGTTTAAATATTTTTAATATATATAGGGAAAGGCGTATTGAAGAATGAGTGGGTGTATAAGTGTGTGTATGGATGATTTAGTAGGTGCGTGACTAATTCTATAAGTGAGTGATTAAACGTATCTTACTGAATGCATGGGTTAGTGACTAAACTGGGTTAATGTCTGTATCTGTCTGTTGCTGTGTAAGTGGCTGCATGGGTTTGTGAATAGCTACATGAGTGTCTATAAGAGTTATTGATTTGTTGTCTGAGTATCTGTATGGGTGCCTGAGTGTTTGTGTGGATGGGGTGTGTGCGACTGTGCATAGATGTGTGAGTGGGTGATTCACTGGGTGGATGGTTTCAAGAGTGCATCTGTGATAGACTGTATGGGTGGGTAAGTGTGTGTAAGAGTGTGTTAGTGAGTGAATGTATGTCCCAGTGGTACATGTGTGAGTAACTACATATGTGAAAGGCAGTATATATGTGTATTGGAGTATATAAATAGCTATAAGCGAGAGTGAGTGATTGTGATAGTGGCTGTATGGATGAGTGTGTGCTTGTATCAGTGATTGTATAAGAGCGTAACAATGTGCTAGTATTTGTATGATTAAGTGAGCTGGTGTGTGTATAACTGTATAGGTGAGTAAATGGCAGTGTGTTTAATTATTTGCATGACTGACTAGGTGTGTGAGTACCTCTATGGATGAGTGGCGGTGTTTGAGTGTCTATATAGGAGTAAGAGTACATATGATTGTCCTGTACTGAGTGACCATAAGTATGAGTGACTGTACGGGTGAGTGAGTGGATGTGTGTGTGTAGACCTAAGAATCAGTGAGTGGGTATGTAGTTATTGGTGTTGGAGTGTCTATGGTTTTGCGAATGGCAGTCTGTAATTTAGATTGGGTGTATCAAAGGTTATATTAGGGTGTGAGGAGGTGCATCAGATTATCACATGGATGATGTCATCAGTGATGTCATTTGAGATGTCATCAGTGATGTCATCAGTGATGTCACTGACCATGTCATGAGTGATGTAATATGTGACGTCATCAGCAGTGCATTATGGGTGCGAGTTATAGTTAGCTGAACTAACTATAACGGGGGAATTTCACGGGTTTTGTACGAGTGCAATGTCCAAGTAACTATAACTGTCCCTAAAACCTATGGTTTTTTCAGTGAATTTCAAAGGTTTTTTAAATGCTAATTTCTAACTATAACTTATCTGAAACCTATGGTTTTTTCAGTGAATTTCAAAGGTTTTTTAAATGCTAATTCCTAACTATAACATGTCTGAAACCTACGGTTTTTTCAGTGAATTTCAAAGGTTTTTTAAATGCTAATTTCTAACTATAACGTGTCTGAAACCTATGGTTTTTTCAGTGAATTTCAAAGGTTTTTCAAAAGCTAATATTTATGTGTCATAATAGTTATAGTTATGTTTCTTGTACTGAATTTCTTTAGTTTTTTATATTTATTTGTAAATATATTATTTATTAAACAATATTGTATATTTTTGTGTATTTTGCACAAAAAAAATTTAATAAATTAAAAAGTAAAATATAGTATAATTTTTTTCTGTTATATTTTTATTTTAATATATTTGTATTGTTTAATTTTTTAAAAAAATATTTTTTGGAATCGCGCACCGAAAGCGTACCGAACGCGGCGCATACGCGTACTCCCAGCCACCTATTTAAGGAAGCCGTAAAGGATCCGCGTATGGTATGCGACGGGTGCGTGTTTCTAGACCCGTAACATACGTATATTGCGTGTGTACGCGTTTCCTAAGCGACCGGTACGCGATTCCTGCTCCGGCTTATACGCGATACATACGAATTACCATACACGACGCTTGCGCGGTGGCAGGCCCCGCGTGACATCAAATACGTGCCCGGGCGCGCAGGGTGCGCGACTCCCGCGAAAGTTTTTATATTGAAAAATAATATGTATGTGTCTTTAATGTACATATGAAGGTAAGAGATTATCTAAGGTAATCAAAAAATAATATATTTCTACTTGTAATACACTTATATTACTTTTAAATGTATTTTCGCGAAACCATTGCGGGTGCGCGCGCCGTGTGCGCACGGTGCGCGAATCCCATGTGACCTCAAAAAGGATTTGATTGGTCCATAATATTTCCCACTGTAACTATTGAAGGACCACACCCTTTTTAATTATTCTTTTTAGAGCACTGGATGAGACACATCTCTTCTCCTTCCAGAGCTGATTTTGTATTTTTTGGGTGTTTTGAGGGAATTCATTTACAGCAATGGCATCTGCTCCACAAGTTCCTCAACATTCTTCTGAAGAAGATATTTTGGAGGAAGATCCCCCGAAGAAGCGACCAGAGTCAGTGGTCTGGAAATTTTTTACATTTCCTGCTCGCTCTGTGAAAGGGTCCTGTCACGAGGGAGTGACAAAAAATACTCATGTGGTACAGCCAGTATGTACAAACATCTGCGGACCATTCATCCTCGTAATCTGGCACGAGAGGAAATGCGACGTGCAGCAACTAATCCACCACCAGCCACTGCTAGCACCTCCAGAGCGTCAACATCGGCAACTGCTTTAGACATTCGGCCGGAATTTGCATTTTTGGAACAGCACTGCACTAAGTGCAAATCCATTGTTTGTTATGGAGAACAATCCGTAGATGCTATTTGTGCAGCACAAAGAAATCACAAGTGCTAATTTTTTTTTGTTTGTTTGTTTTTGGAATGATGTTTAATTCCAAAAGCTTTCTGTTTTCTTAGTTCTTTTTTGTTCAATTCTTAAAAAACACCAAAAAAATACAAATTTTTTCAAAAAATACAAAAAAATACAAAAGAAAAAAAGAAAAAAAAAGTTCTTCTCAGAACTACCTTATCTGGTTAAAAAAGAACTATAATTGCATGGTAATGTGTGAAAGTTTGCTTGAATATACGTGTAGAGTATGATTGACTGAAAGAATACATTAGTAGTGCATGCTGAAGTTATGAGTGGTTAGATATTGGCGGAGTGATGGGATAGGAAGATAGTGCTGGACGGGTGAATGAGGAAATGCATAGGAGTGACAGCTGGATTGCTAGTCTGCATGCATACGAAGTGGGTATTTGCAAGAGTGTATCAATAGTATAGATGCGGTTAGAGTTGTGCAAGCATACTGCAGAGAATGTTAAAGGTGTGAAAGACAAGTGTGTAGGTGGTTAGAGAACCGCATGCATAGTGGATATGGGTTTGAAACAGTCTATGTGCTAAGGCCTGGGTCACTGAATGAGTACTTGGGTACTGAATGAACGAATAGAGTAGTACAAGGAGAGTGCCTGGCTGAATGTATAAGTGGTTTGCTTTTGGCGCAGCGAATGGATTTGTAGGTGTTGCTGAATGAGTCAACAGAGGACTGCAAGGGGAGTGACAGGATGTTTACTGGAGTGTATGGATAGAGACTGGGGAATTGAAGGTGTGAAAGACAAGTGTGTAGGTGGTTACAGAACCGCATGCATAGTGGATATGGGTTTGAAGCACTGTATGTGCTAAGGCCTAGGTCACTGAATGAGTACTTGGGTACTGACTGAACGATGAGAGTACTGCAATGAGAGTGCCTGGCTGAATGTATAAGTGTTTAGGTTTTGGTGCTGCGAATGGATTTGTAGGTGTTGCTGAATGAGTCAACAGAGGACTGCTAGGGGAGTGACAGGATGTTTGCTGTAGTGTATGGATAGTGACTGGGGAATTGAAGGTGTGAAAGACATGTGTGTAGGTGGTTACAGAACCGCATGCATAGTGGATAGGGTTTGAAGCAGTCTATGTGCTAAGGCCTAGGTCACTGAATGAGTACTTGGGTACTGACTGAACGATTAGAGTACTGCAAGGAGAGTGACTGGCTGAATGTATAAGTGTTTGGGTTTTGGCGCTGCGAATGGATTTGTACGTGTTGCTGAATGATTCAACAGAGGACTGCAAGGGGAGTGATAGGATGTTTGCTGGAGTGTATGGATAGTGACTAGGGAATTGAAGGTGTGAAAGACAAGTGTGTAGGTGGTTAGAGAACTGCATGCATAGTGGATAGGGGTTTGAAGCAGTCTATATGGTAAGGCCTAGGTCACTGAATGAGTACTTGGGTACTGACTGAACAATGAGAATACTGGAAGGAGAGTGCCTGGGTGAATGTATAAGTGGTTGGGTTTTGGCGCAGCGAATGGATTTGTAGGTGTTGCTGAATGAGTGAACAGAGGACTGCAAGGGGAGTGACAAGATGTTTGCTGGAGTGTATGGATAGTGACTGGGGAATTGAAGGTGTGGAAGACAAGTGTGTAGGTGGTTAGAGAACCGCATGCATAGTGATTAAGGGTTTGAAGCAGTCTATGTGCTAAGACCTAAGTCACTGAATGAGTACTTGGGTACAGACTAAACGATTAGAGTACTACAAGGAGAGTGCCTGGGTGAGTGTATAAGTGGTTGGGTTTTAGCGCAGCGAATGGATTTCTAGGTGTTGCTGAATGAGTCAACAGAGGACTGCAAGGGAGTGACAGGATGTTTGCTGGAGTGTATGGATAGTGACTGGGGAATTGAAGGTGTGAAAGACATGTGTGTAGGTGGTTATAGAACCGCATGCATAGTGGATATGGGTTTGAAGCATTGTATGTGCTAAGGCCTAGGTCACTGAATGAGTACTTGGGTACTGACTGAACGATGAGAGTACTGCAAGGAGAGTGCCTGGCTGAATGTATAAGTGTTTGGGTTTTGGCGCAGCGAATGGATTTGTAGGTGTTGCTGAATGAGTCAACAGAGGACTGCAAGGGGAGTGACAGGATGTTTGCTGGAGTGTATGGATAGTGACTGGGGAATTGAAGGTGTGAAAGACATGTCTGTAGGTGGTTAGAGAACCACATGCATAGTGGATAGGGGTTTGAAGCAGTGTATGTGCTAAGGCCTGGGTCACTGAATGAGTACTTGGGTACTGACTGAACGATTAGAGTACTGCAAGGAGAGTGCCTGGATGAATGTAGAAGTGCTTTGAGTTTTGGCGCTGCAAATGGATTTGTAGGTGTTGCTGAATGAGTCAACAGAGGACTGCAAGGGGAGTGACAGGATGTTTGCTGGAGTGTATGGATAGTGAGTGGGGAATTGAAGGTGTGAAAGACAAGTGTGTAGGTGGTTAGAGAACCGCATGCATAGTGGATAGGGGTTTGAAGCACTCTATGTGCTAAGGCCTGTGTCACTGAATGTGTACTTGGGTACTGACTGAACGATTAGAGTACTGCAAGGAGAGTCCCTGGCTGAATGTATAAGTGTTTGGTTTTTGGCGCAGCGAATGGATTTGTAGGTGTTGCTGAATGAGTCAACGGAGGACTGCAAGTGTAGTGACAGGATGTTTGCTGGAGTGTATGGATAGTGACTGGGGAATTGAAGGTGTGAAAGACATGTGTGTAGGTGGTTAGAGAACCGCATGCATAGTGGATAGGGGTTTGAAGCAGTGTATGTGCTAAGGCCTGGGTCACTGAATGAGTACTTGGGTACTGACTGAACGATTAGAGTACTGCAAGGAGAGTGCCTGGATGAATGTAGAAGTGCTTTGAGTTTTGGCGCTGCAAATGAATTTGTAGGTGTTGCTGAATGAGTCAACAGAGGACTTCAAGGGGAGTGACAGGCTGTGTCCTGGAGTGTATATATAGTGACTGGGGAATTGAAGGTGTGAAAAACATGTGTGTAGGTGGTTAGAGAACCGCATGCATAGTGGATATGGGTTTGAAGCACTCTATGTGCTAAGGCCTGGGTCACTGAATGAGTACTTGGGTACTGACTGAACGATTAGAGTACTGCAAGGAGAGTGACTGGGTGAATGTATAAGTGTTTGGGTTTTGGCACAGCGAATGGATTTGTAGGTTTTGCTGAATGAGTCAACAGAGGACTTCAAGGGGAGTGACAGGATGTCTGCTGGAGTGTATGGATAGTGACTGGGGAATTGAAGGTGTGAAAGACATGTGTGTAGGTGGTTAGAGAACCGCATGCATAGTGGATAGGGGTTTGAAGCAGTCTATGTGCTAAGGCCTGGGTCACCAAATGAGTACTTGGGTACTGACTGAACGATTAGAGTACTGCAAGGAGAGTGCCTGGCTGAATGTATAAGTGTTTACGTTTTGGCGCTGCGAATGGATTTGTAGGTGTTGCTGAATGAGTCAACAGAGGACTGCAAGGGAGTGACAGGATGTCTGCTGGAGTGTATGGATAGTGACTGGGGAATTGAAGGTGTGAAAGACATGTGTGTAGGTGGTTAGAGAACCGCATGCATAGTGGATAGGGGTTTGAAGCAGTCTATATGGTAAGGCCTGGGTCACTGAATGAGTACTTGGGTACTGACTGAACGATTAGAATACTGGAAGGAGAGTGCCTGGGTGAATGTATAAGTGGTTGGGTTTTGACACAGTGAATGAATTACTACATGGTGCTGGATGGCTGATTGGAAAAGTACAATTACAAAGACTCACTAGCCTGGAAGCAGTTAGGTGACTACATACATTCTACAAATTTCAGTACAACACTGCTAGTGTGAATGCCTGACTCATTCTGCAAATCCATAAGCAGTAATTTAGTTGTACTACAAGGTAACTTAATCATATAAATTAAAACACCCACAGAGCATCTTTCCAGATATATCTACACCGTCCATCCCCCTTTCTTCACCAGTGTCCTCTCACAGACCATTTTTCATTTTAATACTTAGTTAATTTTACCTTCACAGTAATAGTTATAAAAAACACTAATCATTTTTCCCACTTGTTTTGTTAACTAAAATTTCTGAAAAATTAAAAATTGTAGAATTAGGATCTGTAAAAGAGAAGAAAAAATCGTTATAATATATAATATTATATTTTTTATAACACAACATAATTTTTACATTTTATAAATTATTTTCTTTGTCTTTTTGCTGTTCTCAGAATACATTGAATTTCACTACAAATAGTGATTTCAATGTTACTCATCACATAACAGCGGGCAAAAAACAAAACAATCAATAAGATTGTTTTAAAAACCCAAAACTACTTGTAAAATATTTTAAATATACTTAACTATTTATGAACATTACATAAAAACTTCCTGCTCAATAACATACCATATAATACAAATTACAGGTATATGAAATGCTCTCTCCTAAGAAAATGTTGTAACTTGAAATTCTATACACAGTAAATGTTTTTCTTTCAAAATATATGCTGAGAGGATGTGCAAGAAAAAGTCCATAATTAAAATATATACTTTTCCTCTAGGCCAAATAGTTTTTTTGAAATCCTTTAAATTAAAATTGTCCAATAGTAATCATATTAAGAAATATCAATAAATTCTTCAGAGGTTGAATTATGTTCCTAAAACTTTGGTTTTAAAAATATTAAGTAGGAATTTGGTAATTCACTATGCAAACGTTGTTTAAAATCCAATTGAGCATCATTACAATATGTCCATCCTTTATTGCATTTTAAATACACAGTGTAATGTCCAGATGTTGTAGAAGGACCATGATGGAAAATAATTGATACTGCTACAAAAGTCCTTCCGGATATAGATAGTTGACTTGCTACAAAATGTTTAATTAAAGTTTCCAATTTTCTTCCATCAGCTCTACAACGTTGTATCATTAAAATTATGTATTGTCCAAATCTTTGTATAAATAATGTTGATAACATTTGTGATTTGCATTGGCTACACTCCATGTTTTGATTTGCTGCTTTAACTAGTTTATTGAAAGACACTGTTTTACAGTCTGGTAATGTCAAATATATAAATCTTTCAGTATCTATGTTAGTTGTACATGTAAACATACAATTTTCACATTCATGTTCCCATTTATAACGAAAGCCAAAAAGATTTTCAATTTGTATTCGCTCATTTTCTAATACTGTAAGCATATACATTAGAAATTCCTGAGCGTCTTGTTGAATATCCTGCGTAAATTGTGTACAACCAGAACATATATCCAAAAGATTACGAATATGAGAAACACTTTGTAATTTCCTTTTATTAGTGTTCAATTTTTCATAAAAACAATGCAATATGGAACAAAATCTTTTTCACGATTTTCCATGATTTGCTGTTGCAAACTTTCTAGAAAAAAACTACATTGACCACTACATTAGCATAGCAGTTGATACCTGAACTGTTTTCTAACTGATACCCAACAATCTCTTCAATACTATCCTTTTTCTTTTTGCTTGCAATATGAACATTATCTTCATTTTTTTCCTTCTCTATAACTTCACTACAGATATTCTCATATCTTCTTTTTCGATGTACTACACACTTTTCAAATACAGGATATTCACCTAAATTTGGAGTATACGCTCTTCTTAACCTATTATACTCTTTTACACAGTTTGCATCTGCAGTAATCTTTGACTCATCAAAATCAATCAAAAACAATCCAGATAAAGTTCTGACTCGGGACAAAGCAACATATGCCATACCCTCTTTAAACACGCTACTTCCAATGTTCACCAAAGCACTGTCTACACTCAATCCTTGAGATTTATGAATAGTGACTGCATATGCCAAAGAAAGTGGAAATTGTTTCCTACGGACATACAAATCTTTAACAAGCAAAAAACGAACAGAACAACGACCAATTTGTTTTACTTCTTCAATTTGATCAAATTTAATTTTTAAAAATTCAATTCCATCTGTTTTTTGATAATTAACAAAATTCACAACTTTCCCCATTGCTCCATTAACTAAACCTTTTTCCACATCCAAATTACGCTGTAAAATTACTCGACAGTTGACACATAGATATAAATTCTTTTCTAAACCAGCAGTTTTAGATATGGATTTTTCTAAAGAATCCAATTTTTTTTTCAATTTGTCCGTCAAAATAATAGTAATTCCTTCATGCTCTATTTTATCAATGGCTTCCATTTTTTTGATTTCTTGATTTTCTAGCTTCAAAAGTTGTTCATTGAAAATAGAACACTCACGGAGTGTTGGCATTAAACAAATTATAGATTTACTTTCAGCAATTTTCATATACATTTTTTCTGGAACTATATTTTCATTTGGAAACAAATTCTTAAATAGTCGACTTTGCAAAGCTTGTTTGCCTTCTTCTCTGAGAACTCCAATTCTTATATCTTGAAGTATAGATCCATAATTAACATCATTTGCCTGTCGCATATTTGTAATGAGTTCTTTGTATTCAAAATATGACCAAATATTAACGTTGCCAACACTTCCCAAAGACTTTCTGGTGTCTTCATGCACAAGTGTTTTAAATACTGGTTGTCCTTTTACAGGAGTAAGTTGCAGAAGATCTCCAAAAACTATGACATGTTTTCCTCCAAATAAGACATCATATTCTGTTTTAAGAATTTGCTGCATTCTTAAATGCACAAAAGCAAGCATTAAGTTTGAGACCATGCTTACTTCATCAATAATTAGAAGTTTCATTTTCTTTAGCACTCTTGAAACTTCATAACAAGCTTCTCCAGATAGCTTATGATATTCCAATTTGTTTTCATGCTCTACAGGTAGCATAATTAAACGATGCAATGTAATTCCTTTAATATTGTGTGCTGCCAACCCAGTTGGAGCAGTTACAACACAAGACAAATGTGAGTCAGTTGTTTTCTGCAGATAACTGGTCAATACTTTAATTAAGAAACTTTTTCCTGTTCCAGCTTGACCAGTGACATACATTCGGATAGGTTGAAATGATGTGCATGTGCATTCTTTCTTTTCATGAAGAAATCCATGGTCAATCTGTTGTCTCACTTGCTGATATATTTCTTTCTGTTCAATATTTAGTTGTTCTTCCAAGTTTCCTAAGTCCATAATATCTTCTTGAGCTTGATGCATTGCTGTTTCCACCTCATTCATTGCGATTGCTGCTTCATTTTGAACAATTGGTTGTCCTAGTGGATCTTCACTCAGTGGAGCAGAACTTTGACTGTCTTGAGAACTGTCTCTAGCAATCTCAGCTGCAATAGTAGCTTCTTGATCCATTTCATCGTTCAACATTTTCAGATAGTTAGCAAAAACTGGACATTCTATGGTATCTTTACAAGCATTGAAGGAATCTTCATAGCTCTGAAAATCCCCAAGTAATTCCAATTCTGTACGCCACGGTTTGGAGAGTTGCAAAAGTGCTAAATAGTAAAATTCCTTTTCTGTTCAGTGTCACAACTCAGTTTTCTGTGATTAATCAAATTTCCTTTCCTTTGTTTCACCAAACATCCTTCTGAACCAATAACTGCATATTTTCCATCGTTTATGTTTTCTGTAGTATTCCGTTTAAAACTGTAGTATTGCAGCACTTCATATAGACATATGTTCTCAAGATTATGACTTCTATTTGGATAATATGTATCCAACATGTTTGTTTTGACAATATCTGTACTTTCTGGATCTTTTTCTGCTAAATATTCAATTTCTTGTACAGATTTAAGTACTCGATTTCGTGTTGCAGCAAGACCTAGACTCACCCAAATAATTGATCTAGATTTTGAGTATAAACTTGCAGATGATAACCGATCTGAGCATTCATATGCTCCAATTTCTCGATGGGATAACATCTTCAAACTGAAACTGTATAACTTCTTACTAAGACTCTTCTCATGAGCAATTTCTTCCCACATTTCTTTTAACTCTGTCTTTTCAGATTTTGTTATATAAGATGTGACATACCGGGCAACTGCAATGGAATTATCCGCAACATACTGAATATCCATATTAGCATTCCACATTGAGAGAATAACTGGATTATAATCATTAATATATTTTGATTCTTCACTTCTTCTCAAATTATATGTATTTTTGGGTGATTTCCTAGTGATGGTATGTCTCATAGCTGACATAAAACTGTTTACTCTTCCTTTGGATATTACAGGACGTGGAAATCCAAAACGACATTTGGTGTAAAACTTTTCCTTAGACTTGTACTTCCGTCGGCAGTATTTTCCACATCGATGATTTTGGAATCGTAACACTTGTTGTCTTAAGCTGTTCTCATCTGTTCTTTTTGGTATAGCACATGTCGCATATTCCTCAATAAAAGACAAAACGGTGTCATCCGAATCAGTTCCGAATTTAGGTGCATCCTTAATCCATAACAGCATATGTATATGAGGAGCACCTCTAGCTTGATACTCCTTTCTCCCAAAAAATCTAAAACTTCTCCAAGAGGAGGATTCTTTTTATTGCAGATAAAACACATCATAGCTTCAAACCTATGATTGAAATACCTGCATACATTAACAGGATCCAAAGAGCACAATTCTCCAGGTGTCTTGTATTCAATATTTTTTACATTTGAATTTGCCTCACGAAGAAATTCAAGTAAATCATCCCAAGCGTATTCAGCACAGCTTAGGGTAAGAAACCATGTAGGAGTTCCTAAGTTCCTTAGCATGCATTTAAGTTCTCCATGACGACGGTACCAATACTCATTAGTACCACGCTGACATGCCATCAAATTAATCAACTGAGATTCTAGATGATCGTCTCTCTGATGTACTTTATCCATAAATTGCTTTGCAGAAACATTTTGAAAATGTACTCCTGTTTTCAAAATGTGGTTGACTGCATATGAAAGTCCAGATAAGTCACTCTCAAACAAAAGATGAAATATATATGGGATACATTGTCGAAACCTTGGATCTTCTGCATACAATCTTGTTGTCCGATATTCAGATGCAGGAATCTGCACTGGTCGTTCATCATATCGTCCACCTTTTCCAGTTGGAAACAGCTGCGGAAAACAACGAGCTTCCAAACTTTTCTCCCATACACTCATGGGAGTACCCTTTGCTTTTTTCATTTGGAATAATTCAATTGTATTCCCCATCACTTCTTTCGAATGAAGTGGATGTACACTATAATGTTCATAGATTTCTTCACTTTTGGTCATGTCCACTTTTTCAATTTGTCCATTTGACGTTTCAGTATCATCTCCTAAAAGAATTTCTTCTTCTTCCACATATACATTTTTGTAGTAATCATTGTTTTGAATCCGATATAATGTTGCCTTTTGCGTTTTCCTAACATCCACTAATTCTTGCCAGATTTTCTTACTCTTAGTAGGAACACCATTAACTAGAATAAGTAGTGGCTCACTTTCTACATTCTCTCCACCAATAGTTTCAATATTTTTCTTTAAATCTAGAGGTAAATATACAACTCTTCCTTTTAATCCTCTCTGTAAATCTGTAGGAGGCAATTTACCTGTCTTAGGCTCCATACGAACAATAGCTTGAAATGGGTGCACACATTGAATCAGAATAGATTCATATGTATTTAAATCTATCAGTTCTGGAGGAATAGTTACCAACTCTAGATTATTATGGACAGCTCTAGCAGGCATTTTATTCTCGTTTAATTTGTTATAACAATATTTACAAATACGCTGATCAGAACCCAAATCAAAACAATCCTCTACGAACAAATAAGTTGCAAATTCCTTCCACTTATCATTATTTTCTCTTTCACTTTGTAAATACAGATCAACAGTCCTAGTCTGAATTTTATAGTGAGTTCGTCGGCAACAAATACAAGTATAATTTGGCCTTTCACATGAAATCACCTCAAACTTTGTAATTTGTTCTTCAAATTTTTTTGTAGTGGTATGTTGCACATTCTCCTCAACATTTTCCTGTATTAATGTGTCAGTTTCTGCACTCTCTTCTCCAGGACCAAAGTAACAAAACTCAATTTTATCACAAACCTTTTTCACATCTGATACTGACCCACGCAAAAGAGCACTGTTCAACTCATTTAACATTAGTGCTGGACTTTTTGCATAATACAATCTTCTGACTAACTTTCGCATTTCAGAATGATGTACTGCTAACATCCTAAAATGATGAAAAAAACTTTGACATACTTTTCTAGAAAGACAAGCGAGAGAATGTCCTTGCAAACCAGTATTTTTTCTCACTCTGCAAGGGTCTAGTCCTTGCAACATCTTAATCTTTTGCTTAACACTTTTTTTAGTATACTCTCGTAAGAAATTGCGTAAAATATCAATAGATTCTTGTCGTATACTACAAATACTACTGCAATCCCAAGTATACACTGGGGCTTTAGGTCGTCTCCCTACAACTTCATCAGCTAACACTTCTTCTACATTTCTGGAAACCATCTTCTCTTTCTCAATTGGACAACCATTTCTAACCTCATAAGCTCGACCACTGGTATCAACTGTATGCAATAAATTATTGGTCTGAAAATAACTCTCTTCATTAAAGAAAGGCTCTGAACTTGAAGTGTGTTTCCATTCACCCAAAAAAATTCACAAAAATTAGTTCTGTTAATTACTCTTTTCTTCTTACTTTTATCCTTTAATAAATGGATTGGTTTATCTAGAGATCGAATTCTGTTTAAAACTAAAATGAATAATTTCCTTTTTAATTCAAAAGTCTTTTCAACTAGAATTTCAATATGCTTCTTCTTTCGATAAAATACTGCTCTTTTTTTAGATTTCCTCACATCTTTCAACAAATTAAGAACAACTCTATTATAAAAAATCTTTTTTCTGATTTCTTTATACTGACTCTGCCTTCTTTTACCATACATTGTGTTTTTTGAATGTAAATTCCCATTTTTTGTATTGTTTTTATTCATATTCTTTTTTCTGGTAGAACCATTTTCCATATTTTCCACATTTTGCACACTGTTTCTTGGCTTTGAAAGTTTTGCAATAAATTGTTTTGTTCTCTTACCAGAAGACTTATTGTTTTTCCCCACATGTTGTTGCTCATCCAATATTGTTTGTTGATTTTTCTTCAAATAATAGCCCTTTTTGTTTCCTTTTCTCTTTTCTGTTTTTTTAGGCATGATAAGTTTATTTTAATGATCCTAATCAATATCTGTAAAAATAATTTTAAATACATTTATTGAAATAAATATATAAATTATACTTTTCTATTACTAAACAAACACATTGTATATAAAAAACATTTAAGCACTTTCTTTTCTAATGACTAATTAAAGGTGTGAAACAGAAGTGTGTAGATGTTTAGAGGAGTGCATGCGTATTGGAGAGGAGTTTGTAATAGTGCATGTGTTAAGACCTGAGACAGTGCATGAGTACTTGGATACTGAGTGAACGATTACAGTACTGCAAGGAGAGTGTCTGGGTGAATGTATAAGTTGTTGAGTTTTTGTGCAGCAAATGGATTTGTAGGTGTTGCTGAATGAATCAACAGAGGACTGCAAGGGTAGTGACAGGATGTTTGCTGGAGTGTATGGTTAGTGAGTGGGGAATTGAAGGTGTGAAAGACAAGTGAGTAGGTGGTTAGAGAACTGCATGCATAGTGATTATGGGTTTGAAGAAGTCTATGTGCTAAGGCCTAAGTCACTGAATGAGTACTTGGGTACAGACTAAACGATTAGAGTACTACAAGGAGAGTGCCTGGGTGAGTGTATAAGTGGTTGGGTTTTGGCGCAGCGAATGGATTTTTAGGTGTTGCTGAATGAATCAACAGAGGACTGCAAGGGTAGTGACAGGATGTTTGCTGGAGTGTATGGATAATGACTGGGGAATTGAAGGTGTGAAAGACAAGTGTGTAGGTGGATAGAGAACCACATGCATAGTGGATAGGGTTTGAAGCAGTCTATGTGCTAAGGCCTGGGTCACTGAATGAGTACTTGGGTACAGACTGAACGATTAGAGTAGTACAAGGAGAGTGCCTGGGTGAGTGTATAAGTGGTTGGGTTTTGGCGCAGCGAATGGATTTGTAGGTGTTGCTGAATGAGTCAACAGAAGACTGCAAGGGGAGTGACAGGATGTTTGCTGGAGTGTATGGATACTGACTGGGGAATTGAAGGTGTGAAAGACAAGTGTGTAGGTGGTTAGAGAACTGCATGCATAGTGGATAGGGGTTTGAAACAGTCTATGTGCTAAGGCCTGGGTCACTGAATGAGTACTTGGGTGTAGGAAGGTGGAATCTGACTATATGGTTGCCCCCACTTTTTTTTATGGTGTTTTGCTGGTTTATGACTTAGTTGGACTGGGATCCTGCTATTCAGGGCCCCAGTCTATCTGCTTTCTCTGTAAAATGGTTTCCATGTGCCTTAGGCACATCTCTGATTGGAATCTGGAGTGCCCTTATAAGTCCCTAGTATATGGTATACTATGTACCAAGGGCATAGGTACCTCAGAGGCCTACCAGGGGCTGCAGCACGTATTGTGCCACCCCTGGAAGGCCATCCAAACTGACACCACAGGTCTGCTACTGCAGCCTGGGTAAGGTGGTGCATGCACCCCTTACTGTGATATAGGTTACCTATATCACTAAATACATACACACATATAAACCTATAAGTCACTCCTAAGGCAGGCCTTATCAATCCTAAAGGCAGAGTGCATGGTTCCTATGTGAGAGGGTGCCCCTGCATGAGCAGGGCCCCTCTGCAGCGTTCGGAGACCATCTCTGATGCTGTTTGTAGTGCAGCCTGACCATATACTCTTAAGCGCATTATATCCTCGCGGTAAAATGCTAACTTTGGAATGGCTGCACCTAAACATGTCGTGTTTGGTGTCAAACATCTTGGAATACTACCCCCACCAAACCTGGCGGCAGGGGTAGCATTCCACCCTTCTAGAGGGAAAGACATGTTAACTCTGGCTTACCCGGTAACTTCTTTCTGAAGCCCTGGCATCACAAAATGGATGCTGCTGCCACAGACACAAGTCTGGCCTCCTGCTGCTGGACGAAACTCCGGCAGGGAGGCCTGGACAATAGGTTTCCTGTTGCAGGGAGGTGTGACCACCTCCCCAGACAGGATAATGTGTATTGGGGCTGGGTGGGTGCACTCTTAGAGTGCTTTGAAGTCCTGCACTGGGGAGCAAAAGGCTCCTCTGTGCATATGCCAGTTCAAACCAGCTCAGGGGCTACCTGCCCCTGCTCTGGCACGAAACTGGACAAAGGGAAGTGGGTGTAGCCACCCCCTCCCTTGACCCTCCCATAGGTGGGGTCATAGAGTTAGTCCAACCCCTATTTTTAGAATAAAGGTAGGAACCCAGTCCTTAGGACTTGAGATTATACCTGGACGAAACTCTGAAACAGAATCCTGGACCTTCGACGCTCTACTCACGATTAGAGGACTGAAGAATCTCCCTTGGGGTCAAGGAGTGACTCCCCTGCTTGGCAGGCACCAAAGAAGCATCTGTCCGGTTCGCATTACTGAAGCTCCCGTCGGACGCCGAAGTCATCGCATCACCAGAGGTGGATTCTCAGACTTCCCCGAGGCTACCCTGAGTCCCCAGCAAAGCTGAGGCCCGTGGCTATCGTGGGTGACTTGAGACCGTGACCCCTGGACACCGAGCACACTTGCAAGTGCACCATCTTCTGGGTCTCCCAAGAAGTCGTGCTTTGGGCTCCGAGTAGCCCTAGCCTCCAGCACTACCTGCACCGAAGATCACTGGCCCCCACTCCACGAGTGTCCTGTAAGCCAGCTCCACGTGCGGCGTCACGAGGCTCCTTCGCGGTCGCTAGCCCGTTGGCTAGTAGCCCTTACCGAAGGCCAATCTTTTCTTTACTTGGCAGTCTGGTTGCTCCAGGCCTGCCCTCACTTACCCTTGCTGGGTGAGTTCCCCAGACCTTGCTGGTCTGCATCATCGACAATCTACATCTTTCTTGAGACTTGCCGTTGCCAAGGCCTGTTGGGTCCAATCTGGTCGCCGACACCTCTGCACTCGACAGACATCAAGCAACAGCCCGAATCCTGCTCCTGGTCGCCGACAACGCCTCCCGGACCTCGTGGCTGAAGAGTCAAGACGACCGTCAACGAACTTGAAGCACTCGACATCGGTGGGCATCCGTCCATCGCCATCCTGGTCACTGGCTAGTGACCCAGACTCTGTCCCCTCTGCTTTCAGGTTCTTCAGAACTCCGATCCACTCTTGGATCCACCCGGACACTTTTCTCCTGGTCGCCAGCAGCACTTTGCAGCAGATCGCCATAAGAAACGACGACGAAACCCGACCCCGAAAGGCACCTATGCACCCGGCTTCCCTGGGTGAGGTAACACGAGTACTCCGGTGCTCCCGTGGGTAGAGACTCTTCAAAGTCCTAGATCTCAAAGGGTTCTGTCCTAGTCCTCTTTAAAGTGTCCCTTTCCTCTATTTTCCCGATCCCGACTTTCTCCATAGAAGTTAACGGCGTATCGCGGTTGTGTATTTACACTGCACGCGTCTCCCGTGGGTCCCCTGTGTCACTACCTTGGGTGGTTCCTTGTGGTCCAAGCACTTCTAGAGGCTCTAGGCCTAGTGTCTAGTTCAGTCGTGGTTCGCATACCACTTTATTGGTATATGGTTTGGTACGCCCCTAGGGCCCAAACGTGTATTTGTGCTATTACTGTAATTTAAGATCTTATAACCTATGTACTTTGAACTCTAGCCTCATAAAGAGACTAGAGGGGTGTGTTTAGTAATAAATACATATATTTTGAATATATACCTGGTGTGGTGCTCTTTCATTTGGTCACTCAAGAGATTATAGACTGGTAAAACAAGCTGCTTTACATTCCTTCAAGACTTAGCCTGAAGGCTGCTCTCCACAGCTACCACTAGGATAGCTTTCTTTAAAGGTTGTCTTTAACCTACTTACCATAAGAGTCGATTTGGACTGGTGCACGGTGCCCACTTTAATTAGTGGACAGCATATGCCAGGCCAACTTCTCGCATTGGTGTGCAGCGTGTGGGATTCCAGCTTGCTATTGTTTTACCAGATAATCTCAATTGAATTGATCAACTGAAAACCACTAAAGGTACCTAAGGTACATATAATTTAAGCTTAGAATAACAGTAAGTTCTACTGAACTTAGAGTTGTGTGTTAAGGGATAGCACAACCCTTTCTACAACTCAAGAGAGTTTAGTAGGCCACACTAGAGTAGGTAGTGCATACACCACACCACACTAGTAATGTCTTTAAAAGCAGGATCTAGAGATGCCCTGCAGGAAGCCATTGAGCTTCCCCCTCCAAGTATGACACACTCCCATTCTTGGAACTGAGAGCTTTGTGTAACGTGAGGAAAGTAAAGACAGGCCAAAGTCCCACCACCCAACACCTCCAGGAGTTGTTGGTGGCTTATGATCTTAGTAAGTCTTCAGAGACTGAAGGGGTAGGAGCAGAGGGTGGGCCAGCAGATGAGGAAGGGGCCAGGGGTACTACTACCCCCAGCCCCTCTCTGAAACTGACCAGGAGGGTGACAATGACCCTGACCTGGAAAACCCAATCCCTTCTGGGGAAGATGAAGATGAGGATCTTGAGAACCACACCTTTGTCCCCCAGGAAGGATTATGAGTGTGCTCAGAAAGTCTAGGTCTCCTTCTCAGGATTCTAACCACTCTGGCACCTCAATAGGGAGCTCTGTTTCTTCTCACAGGAGGGAATCCTCTCATGAGAGAAGAAAGAGACTGGTCCAGTATGAGGAAACTCAACTGGAGATCAGGAAGAAGCAATTGGCTTTAGATAGAGAATCCCTAGATCTCCTTAGAGAGAGAAGAAAGTTGGGACTAGAGTCCCATGGTGGCAGCCATGTCCCTAGAGATAGGGAAAGGTCCTATGACCATAAAAACCTAAACAAGATTGTCCCTCCCTACCAGAGTGGGGATGACATCCACAAATGGATAACTGCTTTAGAGAGGGCCTGTAAAGTACAGAGGGTCCCTCAAGAGCAGTGGGCAGCAATCTTGTGGCTCTCCTTTGCTGACAAAGGTAGAGATAAGCTCCTCACTGTTAGAGAGGAGGATGCTGATAATTACAAGGTCTTGAAGAGTGCTCTTATTGATGGGTTTGGCCTAACCACTGAACAGTACAGGTTGAAGTTCAGAGACACCCAAAAAGCACAGACTCAAGACTGGGTTGATTTTGTAGATTGTGCTACAAAGGCTCTGGAAGGTTGGATACATGGCAACAAAGTGCATGACTTTTTAGGATTGTACAATTTGATTATGAGGAGCAGATCCTTAATAATTGTCAAAACCAGCTTTTGCACCAGTATCTGGTGGACTCTGATCTGACCTCTCCCCAAGAATTGGGAAAGAAGGCAGACAAATGGGTCAGAACCAGAGTAAAAACTAGAAATCAGGGTGGTGACCAGAAGAAAGATTCTACTAAGTCCCAAGAGAAAGGTGGGGATAAATCTAAGGATAAGTCCCCTACAGGGCCCCAAAATTCCTCTTCTGGGGGTGGGTCCCAAACTCCTTCCTCTCCTGAAAAGAAACCATATTGCCATGTCTGTAAAAAGCCTGGGCACTGGAAAACTGATCCCAGTTGCCCCAGGATTGGCAATAAAGAAAATGTTCCTCCCACAACTACTACCACCCCTCCTGGTAATACCAGTAGTAATCCTCCAGTTGGGAGTAGTGCACCCAAAAAGTTGGGTGCTTTTGCAAGAGGAACAGAGGTGTGCCCTAGTTTAGACAGGGACCCCTCAACAGACTCCTCTGACTCTGATGGTGGTATAGGATTTGCCACCTTTACCATGGGTCCCATAGCATTGGGCAGGTACAGATTGGAGCCAATAATTAATGGTCAGAAAGCTGTGGCATTTAGGGACACAGGGGCTAGTGTCACCATGGTGGCAGGGAAACTAGTCCCCCTCACCAGCTTTTACCTGAGTTTAAATACCAGGTGACCAACATTGATGGTGTCAGAACAGATCACCCCATGGCCATAATCAATCTCAGCTGGGAGGGGGTCACAGGCCCAAAGAGAGTGGCAGTGTCCCCCACCTTACCTGTAGATTGCCTGATGGGCAATGATTTGGAAATTTCAGCCTGGGCTGAAGTTGAACACCAAACCCATCTTAGGATGTTGGGCGTCCCTGTAAAGGTTAGTGGGGCTGTGATGGCCACAGCCCCAGCCCAAGAATTTGGAGAGATGGAGCCTGAAAGAATGGCCCACTCTCCCCAAAAGAGAGCACAAGGGTTGAAGAAAAGTCTTCTTCCCTCCAGACAGTAGGTAAGGGTCAGCCTCCTCAGGGAACTGACCCTACCCCTAGTGAAGGAACTGCCCCAGAGGTAGTCAGGCCTGGCCTGGCCACACCCCTGATGGCAGAGGACCCTTCCAAGGCGGTACCCAGTCTGGAGCAGGTAACCTGCCCCTCTCTACCCTGCCTCAGCCAGCCCAGGGCGGCAGAGGTCAGGGAGGTCAGTGGACCCCCAGGGCCCCCTGTCCAGAGGAACCCCCATCAGCAGATTAGGGGCACCCAGTCTAGTAGCCCTAGCCAGGTGAAAATTCCTCTACACACTGAGGGATCCCCCATACCTTTATGTAGGGACCTCCCCCAGAAGGACTCTGGTAGGCAAGGGCAAACCTGGGACCAGAAGGTTCCAAACCTGCCATGTCCCTCCAGTGTTCCATCCAAAGGGACCCAACCCCCAGCTGTAGGCAGCCAAAGGTTGACCCTTAGAGCAAAGTGCAACTCAGTCATGGAAAGACAGGCATACATGGTGACCAGTGATCTGAGGAAGCTGAGGCCAACATTCCTAGGGCCTCACTTCCCTACTCAGAGACCTCACCAGCCTTGTACTTTACCTAAGCACACCAGAGGTAGTGATTCCCCATGGTGGAGACCCTCTCATACCCTTAGGGTGAGGGATTGCTTAGTGGACCATAACATAGGGGGCAACCATGCTAGTGCAGGTGCTTCCTTATATGGCCACTTAGTCAATATAGGCTCAACTGGCCAAGGTTAGCCTTATCTCCTTTCGTTTGGGGGGGTTATGTAGGAAGGTGGAATCTGACTATATGGTTGCCCCCACTTTTTTATGATGTTTTGCTGGTTTATGACTTAGTTGGACTGGGATCCTGCTATTCAGGGCCCCAGTCTATCTGCTTTCTCTGTAAAATGGTTTCCATGTGCCTTAGGCACATCTCTGATTGGAATCTGGAGTGCCCTTATAAGTCCCTAGTATATGGTATACTATGTACCAAGGGCATAGGTACCTCAGAGGCCTACCAGGGGCTGCAGCACGTATTGTGCCACCCCTGGAAGGCCATCCAAACTGACACCACAGGTCTGCTACTGCAGCCTGGGTAAGGTGGTGCATGCACCCCTTACTGTGATATAGGTTACCTATATCACTAAATACATACACACATATAAACCTATAAGTCACTCCTAAGGCAGGCCTTATCAATCCTAAAGGCAGAGTGCATGGTTCCTATGTGAGAGGGTGCCCCTGCATGAGCAGGGCCCCTCTGCAGCGTTCGGAGACCATCTCTGATGCTGTTTGTAGTGCAGCCTGACCATATACTCTTAAGCGCATTATATCCTCGCGGTAAAATGCTAACTTTGGAATGGCTGCACCTAAACATGTCGTGTTTGGTGTCAAACATCTTGGAATACTACCCCCCGCCAAACCTGGCGGCGGGGGTAGCATTCCACCCTTCTAGAGGGAAAGACATGTTAACTCTGGCTTACCCGGTAACTTCTTTCTGAAGCCCTGGCATCACAAAATGGATGCTGCTGCCACAGACACAAGTCTGGCCTCCTGCTGCTGGACGAAACTCCGGCAGGGGAGGCCTGGACAATAGGTTTCCTGTTGCAGGGAGGTGTGACCACCTCCCCAGACAGGATAATGTGTATTGGGGCTGGGTGGGTGCACTCTTAGAGTGCTTTGAAGTCCTGCACTGGGGAGCAAAAGGCTCCTCTGTGCATATGCCAGTTCAAACCAGCTCAGGGGCTACCTGCCCCTGCTCTGGCACGAAACTGGACAAAGGGAAGTGGGTGTAGCCACCCCTCTCCTTGACCCTCCCATAGGTGGGGTCATAGAGTTAGTCCAACCCCTATTTTTAGAATAAAGGTAGGAACCCAGTCCTTAGGACTTGAGATTATAGCTGGACGAAACTCTGAAACAGAATCCTGGACCTTCGACGCTCTACTCACGATTAGAGGACTGAAGAATCTCCCTTGGGGTCAAGGAGTGACTCCCCTGCTTGGCAGGCACCAAAGAAGCATCTGTCCGGTTCGCATTACTGAAGCTCCCGTCGGACGCCGAAGTCATCGCATCACCAGAGGTGGATTCTCAGACTTCCCCGAGGCTACCCTGAGTCCCCAGCAAAGCTGAGGCCCGTGGCTATCGTGGGTGACTTGAGACCGTGACCCCTGGACACCAAGCACACTTGCAAGTGCACCATCTTCTGGGTCTCCCAAGAAGTTGTGCTTTGGGCTCCGAGTAGCCCTAGCCTCCAGCACCACCTGCACCGAAGATCACTGGCCCCCACTCCACGAGTGTCCTGTAAGCCAGCTCCACGTGCGGCGTCACGAGGCTCCTTCGCGGTCGCTAGCCCGTTGGCTAGTAGCCCTTACCGAAGGCCAATCTTTTCTTTACTTGGCAGTCTGGTTGCCTCAGGCCTGCCCTCACTTACCCTTGCTGGGTGAGTTCCCCAGACCTTGCTGGTCTGCATCATTGACGATCTACATCTTTCTTGAGACTTGCCGTTGCCAAGGCCTGTTGGGTCCAATCTGGTCGCCGACACCTCTGCACTCGACAGACATCAAGCAACAGCCCGAATCCTGCTCCTGGTCGCCGACAACGCCTCCCGGACCTCGTGGCTGAAGAGTCAAGACGACCGTCAACGAACTTGAAGCACTCGACATCGGTGGGCATCCGTCCATCGCCATCCTGGTCACTGGCTAGTGACCCAAACTCTGTCCCCTCTGCTTTCAGGTTCTTCAGAACTCCGATCCACTCTTGGATCCACCCGGACACTTTTCTCCTGGTCGCCAGCAGCACTTTGCAGCAGATCGCCATAAGAAACGACGACGAAACCCGACCCCGAAAGGCACCTATGCACCCGGCTTCCCTGGGTGAGGTAACACGAGTACTCCGGTGCTCCTGTGGGTAGAGACTCTTCAAAGTCCTAGATCTCAAAGGGTTCTGTCCTAGTCCTCTTTAAAGTGTCCCTTTCCTCTATTTTCCCGATCCCGACTTTCTCCATAGAAGTTAACGGCGTATCGCGGTTGTGTATTTACACTGCACGCGTCTCCCGTGGGTCCCCTGTGTCACTACCTTGGGTGGTTCCTTGTGGTCCAAGCACTTCTAGAGGCTCTAGGCCTAGTGTCTAGTTCAGTCGTGGTTCGCATACCACTTTATTGGTATATGGTTTGGTACGCCCCTAGGGCCCAAACGTGTATTTGTGCTATTACTGTAATTTAAGATCTTATAACCTATGTACTTCGAACTCTAGCCTCATAAAGAGACTAGAGGGGTGTGTTTAGTAATAAATACATATATTTTGAATATATACCTGGTGTGGTGCTCTTTCATTTGGTCACTCAAGAGATTATAGACTGGTAAAACAAGCTGCTTTACATTCCTTCAAGACTTAGCCTGAAGGCTGCTCTCCACAGCTACCACTAGGATAGCTTTCTTTAAAGGTTGTCTTTAACCTACTTACCATAAGAGTCGATTTGGACTGGTGCACGGTGCCCACTTTAATTAGTGGACAGCATATGCCAGGCCAACTTCTCACATTGGGTATAGACTGAACGATTAGAGTAGTACAAGGAGAGTGCCTGGGTGAATGTATAAGTGGTTTGGTTTTGGCGCAGCGAATGGATTTTTAGGTGTTGCTGAATGAGTCAACAGAGGACTGCAAGGGTATTGACAGGATGTTTGCTGAAGTGTATGGATACTGACTGGGGATTTGAAGGTGTGAAAGACAAGTGTGTAGGTGGTTAGAGAACCGCATGCATAGTGATTAAGGGTTTGAAGCAGTCTATGTGCTAAGGCCTAAGTCACTGAATGAGTACTTGGGTACAGAATGAACGATTAGAGTACTACAAGGAGAGTGCCTGGGTGAATGTATAAGTGGTTGGGTTTTGGCGCAGCGAATGGATTTTTAGGTGTTGCTGAATGAGTCAACAGAGGACTGCAAGGGGAGTGACAGGATGTTTGCTGGAGTGTATGGATACTAACTGGGGAATTGAAGGTGTGAAAGACAAGTGTGTAGGTGGTTAGAGAACCGCATGCATAGTGGATAGGGGTTTGAAACAGTCTATGTGCTAAGGCCTGGTTCACTGAATGAGTACTTGGGTACAGACTGAACGATTAGAGTAGTACAAGGAGAGTGCCTGGGTGAGTGTATAAGTGGTTGGGTTTTGGTGCAGCGAATGGATTTTTAGGTGTTGCTGAATGAGTCAACAGAAGACTGCAAGGGGAGTGACAGGATGTTTGCTGGAGTGTATGGATACTGACTGGGGAATTGAAGGTGTGAAAGACAACTGTGTAGGTGGTTAGAGAACTGCATGCATAGTGGATAGGGGTTTGAAACAGTCTATGTGCTAAGGCCTGGGTCACAGAATGAGTACTTGGGTATAGACTGAACGATTAGAGTAGTACAAGGAGAGTGCCTGGGTGAATGTATAAGTGGTTTGGTTTTGGCACAGCGAATGGATTTTTAGGTGTTACTGAATGAGTCAACAGAGGACTGCAAGGGTAGTGACAGGATGTTTGCTGGAGTGTATGGATACTGACTGGGGATTTGAAGGTGTGAAAGACAAGTGTGTAGGTGGTTAGAGAACTGCATGCATAGTGGATAGGGGTTTGAAACAGTCTATGTGCTAAGGCCTGGGTCACTGAATGAGTACTTGGGTATAGACTGAACGATTAGAGTAGTACAAGGAGAGTGCCTGGGTGAATGTATAAGTGGTTTGGTTTTGGCGCAGCGAATGGATTTTTAGGTGTTACTGAATGAGTCAACAGAGGACTGCAAGGGTAGTGACAGGATGTTTGCTGGAGTGTATGGATACTGACTGGGGATTTGAAGGTGTGAAAGACAAGTGTGTAGGTGGTTAGAGAACCGCATGCATAGTGATTAAGGGTTTGAAGCAGTCTATGTGCTAAGACCTAAGTCACTGAATGAGTACTTGGGTACTGAATGAACGATTAGAGTACTACAAGGAGAGTGCCTGGGTGAATGTATAAGTGGTTGGGTTTTGGTGCAGCGAATGGATTTGTAGGTGTTGCTGAATGAATAAACAGAGGACTGCAAGGGGAGTGACAGGATGTTTGCTGGAGTGTATGGATACTGACTGGGGAATTGAAGGTGTGAAAGACAAGTGTGTAGGTGGTTAGAGAACTGCATGCATAGTGTATAGGGGTTTGAAACAGTGTATGTGCTAAGGCCTGGGTCACTGAATGAGTACTTGGGTATAGACTGAACGATTAGAGTAGTACAAGGAGAGTGCCTGGGTGAATGTATAAGTGTTTTGGTTTTGGCGCAGCGAATGGATTTTTAGGTGTTGCTGAATGAGTCAACATAGGACTGCAAGGGTAGTGACAGGATGTTTGCTGTAGTGTATGGTTAGTTAGTGGGGAATTGAAGGTGTGAAAGACAAGTGTGTAGGTGGTTAGAGAACCGCATGCATAGTGATTAAGGGTTTGAAGCAGTCTATGTGCTAAGGCCTAAGTCACTGAATGAGTACTTGGGTACTGAATGAACGATTAGAGTACTACAAGGAGAGTGCCTGGGTGAATGTATAAGTGGTTTGGTTTTGGCGCAGCGAATGGATTTTTACGTGTTGCTGAATGAGTCAACAGAGGACTGCAAGGGTAGTGACAGGATGTTTGCTGGAGTGTATGGATAATGACTGGGGAATTGAAGGTGTGAAAGACAAGTGTGTAGGTGGATAGAGAACCACATGCATAGTGGATAGGGTTTGAAGCAGTCTATGTGCTAAGGCCTGGGTCACTGAATGAGTACTTGGGTACAGACTGAACGATTAGAGTAGTACAAGGAGAGTGCCTGGGTGAGTGTATAAGTGGTTGGGTTTTGGCGCAGTGAATGGATTTGTAGGTGTTGCTGAATGAGTCAACAGAAGACTGCAAGGGAGTGACAGGATGTTTGCTGGAGTGTATGGATACTGACTGGGGAATTGAAGGTGTGAAAGACAAGTGTGTAGGTGGTTAGAGAACTGCATGCATAGTGGATAGGGGTTTGAAACAGTCTATGTGCTAAGGCCTGGGTCACTGAATGAGTACTTGGGTATAGACTGAACGATTAGAGTAGTACAAGGAGAGTGCCTGGGTGAATGTATAAGTGGTTTGGTTTTGGCGCAGCGAATGGATTTTTAGGTGTTGCTGAATGAGTCAACAGAGGACTGCAAGGGTAGTGACAGGATGTTTGCTGGAGTGTATGGATACTGTTTTGGGATTTGAAGGTGTGAAAGACAAGTGTGTAGGTGGTTAGAGAACCGCATGCATAGTGATTAAGGGTTTGAAGCAGTCTATGTGCTAAGGCCTAAGTCACTGAATGAGTACTTGGGTACAGAATGAACGAGTAGAGTACTACAAGGAGAGTGCCTGGGTGAATGTATAAGTGGTTGGGTTTTGGCGCAGCGAATGGATTTTTAGGTGTTGCTGAATGAGTCAACAGAGGACTGCAAGGGTAGTGACAGGATGTTTGCTGGAGTGTATGGTTAGTGAGTGGGGAATTGAAGGTGTGAAAGACAAGTGTGTCGGTGGTTAGAGAACCGCATGCATAGTGATTTACGGTTTGAAGCAGTCTATGTGCTAAGGCCTGGGTCACTGAATGAGTACTTGGGTACTGAATGAACGATTAGAGTACTACAAGGAGAGTGCCTGGGTGAATGTATAAGTGGTTGGCTTTTGGCGCAGCGAATGGATTTTTAGGTGTTGCTGAATGAGTCAACAGAGGACTGCAAGGGTAGTGACAGGATGTTTGCTGGAGTGTATGGTTAGTGAGTGGGGAATTGAAGGTGTGAAAGACAAGTGTGTCGGTGGTTAGAGAACCGCATGCATAGTGATTTACGGTTTGAAGCAGTCTATGTGCTAAGGCCTGGTTCACTGAATGAGTACTTGGGTACTGAATGAACGATTAGAGTACTACAAGGAGAGTGCCTGGGTGAATGTATAAGTGGTTGGGTTTTGGTGCAGCGAATGGATTTGTAGGTGTTGCTGAATGAATAAACAGAGGACTGCAAGGGGAGTGACAGGATGTTTGCTGGAGTGTATGGATACTGACTGGGGAATTGAAGGTGTGAAAGACAAGTGTGTAGGTGGTTAGAGAACTGCATGCATAGTGTATAGGGGTTTGAAACAGTGTATGTGCTAAGGCCTGGGTCACTGAATGAGTACTTGGGTATAGACTGAACGATTAGAGTAGTACAAGGAGAGTGCCTAAGTGAATGTATAAGTGTTTTGGTTTTGGCGCAGCGAATGGATTTTTAGGTGTTGCTGAATGAGTCAACATAGGACTGCAAGGGTAGTGACAGGATGTTTGCTGTAGTGTATGGTTAGTTAGTGGGGAATTGAAGGTGTGAAAGACAAGTGTGTAGGTGGTTAGAGAACCGCATGCATAGTGATTAAGGGTTTGAAGCAGTCTATGTGCTAAGGCCTAAGTCACTGAATGAGTACTTGGGTACTGAATGAACGATTAGAGTACTACAAGGAGAGTGCCTGGGTGAATGTATAAGTGGTTTGGTTTTGGCGCAGCGAATGGATTTTTACGTGTTGCTGAATGAGTCAACAGAGGACTGCAAGGGTAGTGACAGGATGTTTGCTGGAGTGTATGGATAATGACTGGGGAATTGAAGGTGTGAAAGACAAGTGTGTAGGTGGATAGAGAACCACATGCATAGTGGATAGGGTTTGAAGCAGTCTATGTGCTAAGGCCTGGGTCACTGAATGAGTACTTGGGTACAGACTGAACGATTAGAGTAGTACAAGGAGAGTGCCTGGGTGAGTGTATAAGTGGTTGGGTTTTGGCGCAGTGAATGGATTTGTAGGTGTTGCTGAATGAGTCAACAGAAGACTGCAAGGGGAGTGACAGGATGTTTGCTGGAGTGTATGGATACTGACTGGGGAATTGAAGGTGTGAAAGACAAGTGTGTAGGTGGTTAGAGAACTGCATGCATAGTGGATAGGGGTTTGAAACAGTCTATGTGCTAAGGCCTGGGTCACTGAATGAGTACTTGGGTATAGACTGAACGATTAGAGTAGTACAAGGAGAGTGCCTGGGTGAATGCATAAGTGGTTTGGTTTTGGCGCAGCGAATGGATTTTTAGGTGTTGCTGAATGAGTCAACAGAGGACTGCAAGGGTAGTGACAGGATGTTTGCTGGAGTGTATGGATACTGTTTGGGGATTTGAAGGTGTGAAAGACAAGTGTGTAGGTGGTTAGAGAACCGCATGCATAGTGATTAAGGGTTTGAAGCAGTCTATGTGCTAAGGCCTAAGTCACTGAATGAGTACTTGGGTACAGAATGAACGATTAGAGTACTACAAGGAGAGTGCCTGGGTGAATGTATAAGTGGTTGGGTTTTGGCGCAGCGAATGGATTTTTAGGTGTTGCTGAATGAGTCAACAGAGGACTGCAAGGGGAGTGACAGGATGTTTGCTGGAGTGTATGGATACTGACTGGGGAATTGAAGGTGTGAAAGACAAGTGTGTAGGTGGTTAGAGAACCGCATGCATAGTGATTAAGGGTTTGAAGCAGTCTATGTGCTAAGGCCTAAGTCACTGAATGAGTACTTGGGTACTGAATGAATGATTAGAGTACTACAAGGAGAGTGCCTGGGTGAATGTATAAGTGGTTGGGTTTTGGCGCAGCGAATGGATTTGTAGGTGTTGCTGAATGAGTCAACAGAGGACTGCAAGGGGAGTGACAGGATGTTTGCTGGAGTGTATGGATACTGACTGGGGATTTGAAGGTGTGAAAGACAAGTGTGTAGGTGGTTAGAGAACCGCATGCATAGTGGTTAAGGGTTTGAAGCAGTCTATGTGCTAAGGCCTGGGTCACTGAATGAGTACTTGGGTACTGAATGAACGATTAGAGTACTACAAGGAGAGTGCCTGGGTGAATGTATAAGTGGTTGGCTTTTGGCGCAGCGAATGGATTTTTAGGTGTTGCTGAATGAGTCAACAGAGGACTGCAAGGGTAGTGACAGGATGTTTGCTGGAGTGTATGGTTAGTGAGTGGGGAATTGAAGGTGTGAAAGACAAGTGTGTAGGTGGTTAGAGAACCGCATGCATAGTGATTTACGGTTTGAAGCAGTCTATGTGCTAAGGCCTGGTTCACTGAATGAGTACTTGGGTACAGAATGAATGATTAGAGTACTACAAGGAGAGTGCCTGGGTGAATGTATAAGTGGTTAGGTTTTGGCGCAGCGAAAGGATTACTACATGGTGCTGGATGGCTGATTAGAGAATTGCAATTACAAAGACTCATTAGTCTGGAAGCAGTTAGGTGACTACATACATTCTACACATTTCACTACAACACTGCTAGTGTGAATGCCTGACTAATTGTGCGAATCCATAAGCAGTAACTAAGTTCTACTACTACTAAAACTTGACAACAGGTTAGGTTTTTAAGCAGTTATGTGTCAGCAAAGACATAAAGTAACCACATGCTTCTGTCACAATGGTTTCACAGGTGCACACATACTCACAGTATGATTCTAGAGAACCAAAACTATTCCCTGGGCTTTAGCAAAAGAGACGCACTAGTCTGGAAGAGGTTAGGAGACTGCATACATTCTACACATTTCACTACAGCATTGCTAGTGTGAATGCCTGAATAATTCTGCGGATCCATAAGCAGTGACTGAGTTCTAATACTAGTGCAACTTGACAATAGGATAGGTTTTTAAACAGTTATGTGTTAGCAGAGACATAAAGTAACCACATGCTTCTGTCACAATGGTTACACAAGTGCACACATACTCACAGTGTGATTCTACACAAGCCAAACTATTCTCTGAAATTTATCAGAAGAGACTCACTAGCCTGGAAGCAGTTAGGTGACTACATACATTCTACACATTTCACTACAGCACTGCTAATGTGAATGCCTGACTCATTGTGCAAATCCATAAGCAGTAACTAAGTTATAGTACTACTGAAACTTGACAACAGGTTAGACTTTTAAGCAGTTATGTGTCAGCAAAGACATAAAGTAATCACAAGCTTCTGTCACAATGGTTGCAGAAGTGCACACATACTCACAGTGTGATTCTAGAGAACCAAAACTATTCCCTGTGCTTTAGCAAAAGAGACGCACTAGTCTGGAAGAGGTTAGGTGACTGCATACATTCTACACATTTCACTACAGCATTGGTAGTGTGAATGCCTGAATCATTCTGCAAATCCATAAGCAGTGACTGAGTTCTAATACTACAGAAACTTGACAACAGGATAGTAGAATAAATAATTATTCAACTATACCTTTCAACACAGTTTAAAATATATATATTACTATACAAAGGGGCAGATTTACAAGCCCCTTGCGCCACATTTGCGTCACTTTTCCCATGTTAAAAGTGACGCAAAAGTGGCGCAAGAGGCTTCTAAAACTGCCCCATACTATTTTTAAAACAAACATCAAATACAATAAAAATAATTAAAGTATACATCAGTACATTTAATAATATATTTAAAAAACACAGTTTCATTAAACTATCAAATCTTTTTTAAATAAACGTCCAAAATATATAACTCACCTATTAAATAAATCTGTTGAATTAAAAATCTCACACACTCAGTCAGGATTTTCTTTTCGCACAGAATGTAGATAAGCACACTCTCCAATATAAAACCAGTAATGGCAAACTTTCCCTCTAATTTTTCATACATATACACATGACTTCCCAGTGTTTTTCAAATTGTAAAACGAATTTCCATTGGTCATAGAGAATAATACTTTTCAACTGACATCTTCCCCCTTGTTCTGAATATCAGTTTCCATAGCAACAGCTCATGCAACATTCAACTTAGCTGCCAGGTCACAAGTTCACCACACAATGTTGCAAATGACAACAGCAGGTGTGGTTGGCTTTGCAAAGCATTCACTTATCCTTTCTGCTGTACCTTTCAAACTTTTCATTGTAACCAATAATAAACATGCTTTCTAAACAAAGAAAAATGCACCCTATATTAGAATGTGAGTGTTCTTAAACAGCCAATCAAATCTCTACTTTCTTAAAAACAGCATGTTGTCCACCTTTTTAGATAGATTTCATTTTCCCTCCTACCTACCTCAGCTACAGACATCTTTTTATTACCTACATTGATCCCTTCAAGATGCTTTCAGTGTGGATTGTGGGACACAGCTATGTTTTCTGGTGCAAAAGGTATGCTGAAAGCAGAGGTATTGACAAAGATTTAGCTTTGCCAAATGTAGACATTAAATGGATTGGTCAGAGAGGATTAAAGTGGCACCAATTGATGCCATTGGTTAAATCCTTTTGCATCTCCAACACCCTGACCTCATAATTGTGCACTGTGGTGGCAATGACCTAGGCACTTTGACTGGGGTAGGTCTGGAAATGCTTATGAAGGACACCTTTGCAGAATTCATGTCACTTTTCCCCCAAACTGCCTTTGTCTATTCGAACATATGCCAAAGACAGAAATGGCAGTGGTCCAATCATTTTTGTCCACAGTTTGAGAAAGCTAGGAAACATGTCAATAAAGCTGTTTCTGCTTATCTCAGAGATTATAGGATGGGGTCCATTTTCAACAACAATCTGCGTTTTAATATGGATGGCATCTATAGGAGAGACGGTGTACATTTTACAGATGAGGGTAACAGAGTCTTTCTCATCAACTTTAGACTCTGCATCGGTACTTACTTGTAGGTACCATAATCTATCAATAAACACAAGGGCTCTTTTTAGAGCCACCCAAGATATAAATATATATACTTCATGTATATTTACTTTATTTTTTAAATATTTGGGGGATTCGCGCACCCAACGCGTTTACCTTGGAGTCGCGCACCCAACGCGTTTACACCAGGGGGCCGCGCTGGGAGTCGCACACCCAACGCGTTCACACTAGGGGCCGCGCTGAGCGGCGCGCTGGGTGCGCGACTCCTTATTTCTCCGTAAAATTTTTGATAGCTCCTACCACTAATTTATATTCTCCCCGGGGACCCCATCCCCCGGGGCCTATACATAATAATGGAGACCGTGAGGGAGCCCCAATGCCCCCACGGTCCCGCCGGCTCCCCGCGTCCTTCGAGAGCCGGCATTGCTTTTCCACATGGGGAGCTGCTGACATGCAGCTCCCCGTGTGGAAAAGCAATTTGCTTTAGATATTGGAAGAGAGAGCAGGTTTCCTGCTCTCTCTTCCAAAATCCAAAGCAGTTTGCAATGACAGGACGGGAGCCGCGAGGCTCCGTCCTGTCATTGCAAACAGCAGTGTCCCGGGGTAGGCACCCCGGGACACTGCAGGAGCCGGCCCTGGGGGTGGCGGTCCCCAGGGCCATCAAGGGCTCCAGGAGGGGGCCGCGCGGCCCCCTCCCTTAAATTGCACAGCCCCGGGGAGGTGGTGGTCCCCGGGGCTTCGGGGTCCAAAACGGACCCCCATTTTAAATTTTTAGTGCCCCGGGAGGTGGCGGTCCCGGGCGTGTGGGGGGCTCAAGCCCTCCCACACAGGATTTTTTTTTTTTTTAAAAAGAAGCCCTGGGGAGGTGGTAGTCCCCGGGGCTGCGGGAGGGCCGAGTGCCCTCTCGCACCATTTTAAAATGAAAGCCCCGGGGGTGGCGGTCCCCGGGGCTTGGGGGCCCTTTGAGGCCCCCATACATAAATTTAACCCCCACCATGCCCCCGGGACTTGGGCCACCCGGGGGCAAAATACAATTGAAGCACGGGAGAGCGCGCTTCGATTTTTTATTTTTATCGGCAGGATCCGCGCACCCTGAGCGCATCCTGCCGATTTAAAAAAAAATGCTTTTTCTGCCCAGGGGTCCTTATGGGACCCCTGAGCAGACCTAGGGGTCAGGGTGTTTCTACCCTGCCCCCTTTGTGCGCTTTGCGCACTTGTTTCTGTCCCTCGGTTCTACCGAGGGACAAAATGGCTGCCAACATTTCCTGAATCGGAATGTTGACAGCCAGCTGACAGCCAATTAACATGCAGCTCGTGATCGGGACGGTGCGCGCAGGGTGCGCTCAGGGTGCGCGAATCCTCCGTGCCCATAGATATATATGTACTTTTACTTTTGATTTTCTCAGCAACTACTGAACGGATTTACACCATTTAACAAAAGGGTTCTTTCTGAACCAAGAACTACCTCTTTGCCAAATTTGGTGTAATTCCGTTCAGCAGTTCGGGCTGTAGCCGTGTCTAAAGTTTCCTATGGAAAATTGCATGGGGAAAACGCGTTTTGGGACCCCCTTTTTCTCGGCCCCGCTTGACGAATCCCCCGAGACTTTCAGGGTAGGAGCGGACCGGAGCGCCCCACAAAGTTTGAAAATTTTGCGAAGATACGTCAACCGGCAAGAGAGTTATTTCAAATAGAATGTCGCGGATTTCCTATGGATAATAGGTTGTAACTATAACTATCTACTGGCGACCGCCAGTAGATAATATATATATATATATATATATGTACATATATATATATACATACATATATATATATATGTACATATATATACATACATATATATATATATGTACATATATATATATATATATACATACATATATATATATATATATATGTTACCTACTAGCAGGTACAGTTAGGATATATATATCCTTTAGTTTTTGCCCTCTCCCATATAAATAAACTGACACCTATTGCAAGTTTTTAGCTATAATACATCAGGAAATAAACATTCTAGTCTCTACAAACATTTTAATGGATTTTGAGCAATCAATAATCCATATAATTTAAAAAATGTATTCTTTTAGCATGTTACAAATAACTAATTTGATTTTCATTTAAAAATAATCCTAATAGCTCTAGCCTTTGTACCTCATAATGATGTATCTAGATACATAGGGCCCGATTCACAAAGGTAATCTGAGACAAAATCCTAACTTTACGACTTTCGGTATTCACAAAAGGCATTTAGGAGTAGTAAAGTTAGGATTTTGTCTTAAGTTTGTCTTAAGTTTTGGTCTTAAGACAAAATCCTAACTTAAGTTAAACTTAAGTTAAACTTAAGTTAGGATTTTGCCTTAAGTTTGTCTTAAATTTTGGTCTTAAGACAAAATCCTAACTTAAGTTTAACTTAAATTTAACTTAAATTAGGATTTTGTCTTAAGACCAAAACTTAAGACAAAATCCTAACTTAAGTTTAACTTAAGTTAGGATTTTGTCTTAAGACCAAAACTTAAGACAAAATCCTAACTACTTTACCTTTGTGAATACCGAAAGTCGTAAAGTTAGGATTTTGTCTCAGATTACTTTTGTGAATCGGGCCCTAAGACTTACTACCTGACTCCCAATTTTACAGCTATAATTGAACAAGATCTAAGTCCTTCTTTGGATTACTTTGAACACCTAGGTTAGAACACATTCTCCTGTCAGAGCAATTCAGTAAAGGTACCAAAAAAGGATGGTAGAATGTCTTTAAAAGAACTCAACAAAGAGGCTAAAACAAACAATGATTTCGGATAGTGGCATAAGTGTTTCCAAGGTAAATTTGGAAGCTAGCACTAACCTGTAGAAATTCATAGATTCAGAAAAAGGAATTCAACTACCAAGATTTGAGTCAACAAAGTCTGTTGCCCTAAAATTACATTCTAAAATCTCTAAGCAAACCAACCAAATGCCTGAATTTCTAATTAATAAAGTTCACTTATCCCAAATTTTCCAAGGATTGTATTACCTGCAATCCATAGCATGCACTTTAATATAATTGGCATTGCAAACCGCAACAAAAATCACAAACCCATTGAAACCAAATAAAAAAACATACAGAATACACACTTAGTTAACGGAAAAAAAATAATTAATAATTTACATTCTGGAAATATATATTTTGAAAAAATCTAAACTGTATGCAGTTACATAAAAGTATATTGCATAAATAATGAACACATAAATATATGAAATAGCACTACCAACTACCGCTCAAATAGATAATAAATAAAAATTTAACTTTTTCCCACATCAAATTAGAATATTAAAATAAAAGTTTGAAGTGCACTAGACACTTGCAGCAGTGGATCTGCTGCATTGCCAAAGGCATGCCAAATGCAAGTCTGTCTGCGCCGGTCCACGCCCAGCCCATGCCCAGCACCAGGACTCCTGGTTCACCTCCCACCCACCTCACTCCCCCTCCACAACTCCATGAAACACTCTGCATCCAGAACCCCGGTCACATCTCCCAGTGCTACTGCTGCACCTTGCTGCCCAACACTGAATCTGCGTACTCCCTTGCTGCCTGCCATTTCACTTGCACCCTCCTTCACCCACCTCACTCTCCCATGTACCTCAGACACCCAACACATTCTACACAAATTATCACCCACACACTGACCCTCATTACACCATATCCCTCTCTGTTCTGCATGCTCCTCAACACTCGCCCCCTCACTAAAGATGCCACCAAAATTTGGGATCTGCTACACGACTGTTACCAGGACCTGCTATTCTTGACCAAATCTTGTCTGACTCCTGGCAATCCCCCCGATGCAAGATTGCAAGACAGGGCAAGGCAAACATACCTGGAGTTGGAATAGTTATCATCTTCACGCTGACAGACACCTACTGAACCCCATCTTCACCAGCTTCAGCAACATGACAGTAAATAAGCCACACCAATCAGCTGGTCCGACCACACCATCATCAACTTCAACATATCCATCCAACAGCACCGCTGAAACATCATTACCAAATCTTTATGACGCTGGAGCAAGATCTCAGAAGTATCCTGGTCTTCCGAACTCCTACACCACCGGCCTCAACACAACAAAAACCTCACTGAATCCATCTCCAGCTTGAACGTCTGGACCACTACCTGTGCAGATACCCAGGCTCCTCTTAAAGCCAACAAAGCCACGAGAACCAGACCACCAGCTAGCTAGTACACGGAAGTGCTCGGCTCACCAAATGCCACCACAAGCAACTTGGAAGCAGATGGAGAAAAAGTCAGAACAACATCCATAAGAGCACCTAAAAATCTACCCTCAGATGGTGCCATCAGCAAATCAGAGCCACCAAACACTCCGCGCTCACTCACTGCATTGAAAGTAGCATCAACAAAAATCTTTGCCACAATGAAAGACTTCACCTCTCCGGCAGCAAGCTCCACTAGTGTGGCCCATCTCAGGACGCCAGCTCCCAGCTGTCCCTATTCTTCAGCAACAAGATCAACTGCATCTACAAAAAACTTCGAGCCCCAACCAGACCCTTCACCCTCGCAGCCCTCCTACCAATCCCTACCAATAGCCAGAGGACCACCCTGACCACCTGATCCACCCTCACCACTCAAGAGACCACACTGACTATGCAGTTCATACAATTCTGACCCCTGTCCTCACCACATCTTTATCAAAGGGCTGGACCACATCAGCGCAGCCCACACCCCAATTCTGAATGAATAAACCATCACAACCACCTACCCAGATGCCTGAAAGTGCACCACAATACTCCCCCTCATTAGGAAAAGCATGATAAACAAACACTGTGCCATCCACCTCATTGACAGCCACCTCCTTGACACCACTGAATACAGATTTAGACTCATTCACAGTACAGAGATCGCCCTCATTGCCACCACAGGTGACATTCAGATGATCATAGACAGGTGACACAGCGGCCCTCATCCTACTTGATCTTTCCACAGCTTTTGACATAGTCTCTTACCCCATCCTTATCCAACAACTGTATGAAAATGGCATCCAGTGTTCCGCACATTGTTGGATTTGCTCTTCCCTGACAGGCTGCACCCAGTTAGTCAGCATGGCCCCCTTCACCCTGAACTCAGTCAACCTCATCTGTGGAGTTCCGCAAGGATCTTCACGCAGCCCCACTCTGTTCAACACCTAAATGGCCCCAATTGCAAGCATCATCTGCACCCATGGAATCAACATCATATTGTATGCTGACAACATCCACCAAATCGCATGCAAGGACCCTAAGTCGTCAAATAGATGCAAAGCAATTGCTTCAAGCTCAACATAAAGAGAACTGAAGAGTAGATACCCTCTGAGACTTAGCCTGGAGGCCTGCTGAACTCGGACCCACACTCCTACCAGAAAACCAATTACTTTAAATTATTACCCACCCAAAAACCCATTAAATCCCACTGCCTGTAATATTAATATATTAATATGTAAAAACTACAGTTAAAAATTGTCTGACTTAGCTGTCTCTGCAGGGCCATCCCCAAACATTTTCCTTTCACCCTACTGCTTTCTAAAACCATTTTTTGGGGGGGCCTTAGGACTGCTGGCCAGTGCTAAAATGTTTGTGCTCACTCCTTTAACCCTGGTAAAATTGACTTACACCCAATTGGCACATTTATTTTACTTGGAGTCCCTAGTAAAGTGGTACCACCCATACCCAAGGCCTGTAAGTTAAAATCTGCTAGTGGGCCTGTAGCACCCCTTGTGCAACCCAATCAAGTAGCCTTTTAAACATATCTCGGGCCTGTAGTAAAAAACTCTTAAATGTTTTTTACTCTTGTAAGGTCCACCTCTTCCATAGGGTAACATTGGGTTACCGTATTACATTTAATAAGTGATATCTCTCAATTGGGAGCAGGTAGGAATGTTGAGTTTAGTGTCTAAATAATTGTGATTTAAAACTCTCTTTAATGGTAAAGTTAGATTTTAAGTCACAATTTTGAAAACCCCATTTTTAGAAAGTTGGCCTTTTCTTGTCCCAACTATTTGGTATCTACAGCGTGTATCCTGGGTCACATGATTAGATGTAGCTGGCAGTTGGTATTTGTGTATTACTCCAAGACAGTGAGACAAAGTGGGAATAGATGTTGGCAGGAAGTCCATTCCTTCATTATTTTCTATGCAAGGGTGCATGTGAGTGGCCATTGGTGGTGCTGGGACAACTCCAGCTTGGAGCTTTTGTGTAGTTACAACTGTTTTGGGTCATTTATTTTTGGCTGTAGTAACTATAGATGTGCAATTTGTCTCTCCCTAAATCCCACCCTAACCGTTTCCTAACCCCTACCTACTCCTCCCAAAATCCCCTTTTTAGTTGTAAGGTTTCCCCATTTTCCTGCCACTCCCCCATGCTTGCCCCATTTACTACTAAAATGTATACCAAATTGTTTGGATATCTCCGTAGTTGGGACAGCTTTCCCCATACATAAAAGATATGAGAGAGACAGAGATCTCCATACATAGGTTTGTTAAAAGCATTTTACAGTACGTTAGTATTACTATTGTAGTACTGCTACACATACTACAAAATGCAGTTTTTGAGTAGGCCCCTGTTCCGCTCACAAAAAGTAGATCCCACGACTAAAGATATGTATTTCATTGATATTAGCTTCCGATTCTTGCATCAGGAAACTGTCTTGCCCCTTTGAATCTCTTATTAGTCCAATGAAGTACTGAAAGCCATTATGAGCTTCCCATCAGACGGTACCATCTGTAAACTCTATGGATAGCAACTAGCTGCCCCTTTAGCTGATGTATATAATTCTTTGATAATATTTCACATAGTCACATCCTTCCTGATGGACTGCAACAATCACTCTAATCTTAAAACTGGAGGAAGACCACTGAACTGCAGGGCGTACAGGACTATAGTACTCAAAACTATGATGTGAAATTCTTCACCAAACTCTTGGTGACTACTTTTGAGGGAGTTTGGCCCAGCTAAGCTCCCCATACATGTTGGGTTTCATAAAAACCAGAATAACCTCTGTTAATGTCAGAATGGAGCAACCCTGATTGAGATACAGAAGTTTGATAAGACACCAGTGTTTCTGTTCATCACCAATGATTAAAAGGCAAAAAATGCAAAAAATCAGTCCTAACCCTAACCTTAGTGCCTTTTGACTAAATTATGATGCCTTAGGTCGTATTATTTGCCAATCACATACTACTCTTCCTGATCCATCTGCCACTTTATGTCACAACACATTCTAACAAATTCATGAACCATAATTTCCAGTAGGCTTAAGATGATTAACAAACTGGCCCAATACTACAATGGCATCAGTCTGACTAAAAATAATACCAAAGACATCTACATCTGAAACATCTTCAAAATGTTGGATGTACTGTTCAAAGGCTTTTATACATGGGGGAAACTGGACGTTACCTGGTTCAGCAGACTGGCCTGCATCAAAATTAATTATCGCCAAAGATTGCTCTACATAGTGCAGACCCTTCCCATGTGGACTCACAGGAGCACATTCAAAACCATCAGACAAGACGCGCCTTAGTAATAGCTAGGTTTTCCTTTGGTTTTTTTTTCTTGGTTTTTTTTCTCTCTGGGCACTGTCCTATGGTGGGAGTGAGGGGGCTTACATCTGAGAGGGAAGGAGGGAACCCTGCGGTGCTGACCTCCGGTCTCCATCACACAGACCAGTTTGGTCTGGCAGCTTTTACTAGTGGGGGGTGGTGGGAGGGGGTGAGGGGGGGATTGGGGGTGTGTCAGGGAGGGGGAGGGGGCTGGGAAGGTGGTGGAGGTTGGTTGTGTGATGGTGTGATAGTCAATATACAGCAAGTGGATGTAATTGTAATTGTGATGATGTATTTTTCTGTGTCAAAAGAACAACTGCACTGGGCACATGGACATACCCGGGGAAGTGTGTGGGTAGCAGTTAGCAGAGAAGCAGGCCCTGTGCAAAGGATAGGATGGGGTAGCAAGGTATTTGCTTTATTTGGGTGGTACTCTTTGGTGGTGTTGACAGCCTCTAAGAGCTATGGCTAGTTTGCGAATCGCATCTATTAACATCTACGGGTTAAATGATAAAGTAAAAAGAAGGCGGGTACAAGAAGAGCTAAGTTTTTTAAGAGCAGATGTGTACTGTTTACAAGAAAACCCATGTTGCCAGAAAAGACAGGGCTCTGCTGAACACCTTCGGACTGAAGACTGTTTGTTATACGACGCAAGAAACTAGGACCAGGGGTGTTGCGATCCTAGTGAAAGGAGATTCTTTTACCCCTGGTCATAACACGGCAGACAAGCTGGGAAGATGGGCAATAATGGAATGCAAGGCAGGCTGTGGCTCCTTCACATTATGTACAATTTATGCCCCAGTACTAGATGATCCTAGTGTGTTCAATTTCTTGGCCACCAAACTCCTATCTTGGCCTGGGCCACTTGTCGTTTGTGGGGATTTTAGTCGAAATGGCTCAAGGGGGGGCTATGTAACTGTGAAGAAAGTTATGTAGGGCGCAAGCCGCAATCTTTTAAGTCCTTGGGTCGCCTGCGGAAGGAACTAGGGCTGATTGATATTTGGGCCTCGCTGAAGGCCCCTGACCCAGGATATACTTACTATTCGGTTCCCCACGGCAACTTTGCCAGGTTGGACTTCTTTTTTGTATCACCCATATTGGCTAGGGGGGCACATGTTGAACTATTCCCTAGAGCGGTGTCTGATCATAATCCAATCATTGTTTTACTGCCTCTGGGTAGGGTGAAAAGAGGATTTAGTCCTGACAAAATGCCAGTTGATTTGATCGCGCAGGTAGCGGCGTGAAACATGTAGACTGACACTGAGGGACCACTGAATGAATTGTGTTTTATTTTCCTCTTAATTAATTTTAACCTTAGCTGGGATCCCTAATAATAGCATTTACACTACGGATTCTTGAGCCCATTTTTTACCTGTATGAATCCCAAACTTTCACTCTCACCCATCATATCACATATGCACTGATCATTACGTTGGGCAGTGAAAAGATCTCCCACAAAGAGTACCCTCTTTATTTATTGTAGGTAGCAGGGCTTGTTAGGCATTGCAGTACCCACCTAGTGCCGGAGCTGGACCCAGTTATGAAGCATGCCATGCAAGCTGGTGAGTGTTCAAGTATGCTTATTTGGAATTCCCAAGATGAACTCTGAGATGATAACTATTGAACATATGCTAGCCCTGCCTCTAATGTTTGGCAGAATCCTGAACACCTCAATCACCACGGCCTCCTTCCCTTAGGACTGGAAACACGCTGAAATGAGGCCCATCCTGAAGAAACCATCCGCTGACCCAGCAAATGCGAAGAACTACCAGCCCATCTCCCTGCTCCCCTTTCCAGCTTAGGTTCTCGAAAAGGCAATCAACCAGCAACTCACCAAACACTTGGAACACCACAACCTCCTGTACCCCGCTCAAATGGATTCCGAGCCAACCACAGCACTGAGACAGTCCTGATAGCAGCCAAGGACAACATCAGGGCCCTCCCAGACTGTGGAGAAATAGCAGTCCTAATCCTCTTTGACCTGTCAGCCACCTTCGACACCGTCTCCAACCATATCTTGTTCAACAGACTCCACTAAATCAGAATTCAGGGAAACCCCCTCAAATGGATCGCCACACACCTCACAGGAAGAACCCATAGAATCTCTCTCCCACCATTCACCTCGGAACCCAAGGAAACCATCTGCAGTGTCCCACAAGGATTGTTCCTCAGCCCCTCCCTGTTCAACATGTACATGACCTCCCTGGCCAACACCATCAGATTGCATGGAGTCAACATCATCTCTTATGCCTATGACACCCATCTCATCTTCTCGCTGTCATCCCTGCACTACCAGAACCAACTTCATAGATGTATGATGAACATCGCTGAATGGATGATGGACAATTGTCTTAAGCTCAACTCAGACAAGACGGAAGATCTTATCTTTGAGAACAACACTCCACAGTAATGCACCCACAGGTTTGCACTACTGCCCCATACAGTGCATCACGAACACCCAGCTTTGCACCCTTAGCACCACATGAATAAGGTCCAGAACCACATTTCTCTAGCACCTTCCACAGCACCATACCTCCGCAATCAGTGTACACCCAGGCCCAGCACTTCACAGTCAAACCTGAGATTTAGACTACTGTTAACCATATATGCGCTGCCAGTATTGAACTATTACTATTAGCCCCAGCGCTGCGGTAACAACCCACTACTGCACAGTCCACAACTTACATCAGTTACACACCCAACCATCAAGTTATCACTGTTTAGCATCACAATTTAGTTCTTACAAATTGTGATTTTTTTTGCTTAGAAAATAGATGTACGAGATGTAAATTTTCACTATAGCTTTTTTATCAACCCATTCATTGATTTCTTTTGTATGAAACAAAAGTAACGAGAGTTTAAATTTCCTTTAACGTGAGGCGAGAAAACTCTGTTTGCTCAGATGGCAATTCGTTCCATTTGCCCTTCAGCTAGAGCTTGTTTGCCGGTCTTCATATGGTCATTACAAGTGCAATACCTTGAATGCAGCACGGCTGTGCAGCTGTTTCACCAAGTTGTACTGGTTTAATCTTTACACTGCTTACTGGAGTGTCTTTTTGTACATGAGTGAGTATTTAATATCTTTCCTTGTTTTTGATTTGATGTCTAACCTTTCTAAAAATTATTACCTCACCACAGTGCATGAAAGCCACATTTATGTTATGAGGCCCTGCAGTGTGTCTACAGGGGATTTATTTCCTTGTGTGTTACGAGCTTTCTGGTGTCGCAGTGGTATGACTTATGTGCTCCAGTCAGTGGGTGGGCAATCACTACTCAGAATAATGCAGACAAACGTGCACATGTACATAGGACGCCAAATCAAGGGGGGTCCTATGTCCATCGACGAGCTCTTTGGACAAGCCAGGCAAAAATCAGAGCAGGTGCTGAAGTGACTCTTTAGAATGAGGCACGAGGAGTGCGCTGGTAATTTTGTACACAGATAGACCAGATGGTGAACGGGTCTGGAACTAGTATTGCGGTTAGATTCCCTGGTCTATTTATGGTGCTAGATACAGGTTCAACCTGAGAAGCCCCTGACTAAACATCCATCACGCGCTTTGGGATCCCTCTGCATATGGCACATTTATGGGACCCAGATCCTTCTTTACCACACTTACAGGTTCATTCTGAATTGTATGGGAGATCAGTATCTGTCAATTGAATAGGAAAGATCCCCTACCGTAAAATTTACCCCAACCCTATCTGTATGGGCCATTGAATAATGGCGATTCTACAAGATCAGATTCAATTAACACAATCTGTCCACCAACATAACAACATGGGTGCTTTCTGTTAATTCTGCATTGCATTTCTACTGGCATTGTCCTGCTTGGTATGCTTAAAACATTAAAAAGATTGTTTGCATAAAAGCAGTTCTCCTCATCTGGCCTACCAGCTAGGAATTTTCCCTGCAAGGGGCTCTGGGTATCCTTGATGCTTGTGTTTAAAGGTTATAGAAGGTCAGTGATCAAACTGACCATACTTAGAATATTTTGACACAGTTATTTCCGTTTTCTGCCACTCTTACTGTTAATATCATTACTTTCTGAGTTCCATTACTGTCCAGTTGAAACTATTATTTGCACATGACTAGGAGACAGCAAAAAGTGGGCAGACTGAGCAGCCTGTTCAATAGCAGCCACACAGACACCTAGCTACTCATAGTGAGATGGTGGAACTTTGGTGCTGAGATGCCAGCTGGCTGAAATCTACCTCACCAGTCAGTATCTCTACACCAAAGTCTGGCCATTGCAGGTTTTGCTCCAAAATGGAGAATAACTGCATGGACGCATAGTTGCCATGCCCTTTCAAGGGCACTTTCCCATATTTTAGTGAAAAATTCGCTGGCATTGCTGGAACGTGTAAGCAGGGGTGCCAGTGAGGAATGCAAGAATGGGGCTGCAGTGTTGTAGGGTACAATTTTATCTGTCCTAGGAGCATTTTCTATTCTTCTGGACTGCTGCAGTGGGGGGGCAGGGGCTGGGAAATGCTGCTGTGTACAGTCCTTGCACCTACAGCAAATTTATCAAGCCCGAAATTATTGGGTCTGAACTTTTAAAACCCTATAGTTCTGAGCCCAGAGAATCTTAACTGTGATTTGGGATCCTTCACCTAAAGTTATCACTCCGCATGGAATACCCCATCTAGTAATTAGTGCCCTAGTGTCCTGTTTACATAGTCTGCAGGGCACACTGTGGCTAAGTGTCCCCCTTCAGTTATCTGCATGGCCTCGCCTTCCCTCTCCTTTCATAGCAGATGCAGGTGGCACTCACAGGATAGGGTTGGCACTAATGGTGAAGGGCAGCCGGATCCAGCATGGAGTAGAGGTTCGTGAAAGGGAAAATCACCCCGTCTTTATAGCGCAATATTGTCTAGCTATGTATCAGTATGTCATGTCACCAAATAAATATTGGCTTGTCAGTCTCCACATTTATGGGTAAAATATGATAATGGAATAGTTAAAATAAGCAGTTTGCTGCATAAAGTCTTCATAAAGGACCATTTCTGTACTCATGTTAGAGGCAATGGAATGAACTCATTAACTACGAGAAACAGTACTAGAATGAAATACGTTCTGGACTTTTTTCTTGATGATACACAGTCAATAGCCTTTCTATTTCAACTTGTATTTAAGGTGTCGACTCTTTGCTACAATGACATATGAGGTGATTTTATACTTACACTAAAAATGCTCAAAATAGCACAAAGAGGTACTGTTTGCAAGATTCAAATGACAAGAGAATTAACACCTTGTATCCAGACAACTAGATTGCTTGTAATGTAATCCATCATTTTTTCCAGGTTTATTTTCTGTACCCCTACTGTCCAAACGAGTTGTGTAATTTATGAATCATTTAATGTGCCCGTAGGTAATACAAATGTTTATGTTTCCTTTCACCAGATGGCATCAGAATACCAACCCGAGAATCAAGAGAAGTGCCTTGGAAACAACAGGGAAATAGAGTAATACATTTGTAACATATTTCATTGTGAACAAAAGATTTATTTTTGCAGATCGACAGATTACTTCCATGATTCTTTTAACATATGTTTTTGTATCATGTCAAGACAGTTTGCAGATCTAGAATCTGCTCATCACTATAACCGCCGGTAGAATACATGCTCGCATTTGAGGAATAATATCATACTGCCAAAAGTGATACATATGTACCGTTCATTCAGTCAGAAAACTACTGTTTATACTGCTTCATTTTGAGACTTCAAGGAATATTTTGTTGATGCTGGCGTGTGCAAGACTCAAGGCAGAGTCTGCTTTGCAGCTCTAGTTGTTGTTAAATGATATCTTTAATGCTTATGCAATTAAAAAATTTTGATTAAAAAAAGAAACTGAAGATTTACATTCATAAATGGAATGCCAGGGGCACATTCCACCCTTGAAGTCAAAATGAAGATATTGCATGACAAGTTTCCTTGCCCTTTGTCTTTACAAGGCAATGTATTTTTCAGCAGAAGCCGTTATATTTACAACACTTTTGGCTAAGATTTTTTCTTTCTGTAGAAAACAAACATCTGTGAGTTAAGACACCTGGAGGAATTGAGTGTTAATTTGTATTGACATATATAGGGTAATGCCATTCTTTCTTTGTACGTTAAATGTTAACGTACACTATGTAAATATTGTAAATAACAGATATGAGTAATAAATAAAGTGTTTGATATATTACGATTGGCTTGGTTGTATGTTTGCCACCAGAAAAGGGTCTGGTACTAACGTTGAAAATATTGGTTAAAATGTACAACTACATTGAATTGACTTATACTTTTAACAACTATGGTGCACCCAAAGGTGCAAGGCTATTTAAAAATGATGCACTATCCACTCCTTGTCATCATTGCAATAACAGTAATATGGGTATTAACGCGGAGCCTTGCTACCCTGCCACGTGATCAGGATAGGCCTGGTAAGAAACGGCACCATTTACATTCTGACGTTTCTCAAGTTGCCTTCTCTTTTACACACAATGAATTTTGACATACATTTGCATGCGTGACAATGTAGGATATTATTCTCTGAATCTGCGTTGCTTACATTTCCACTTTGTAGGCAAACTATCACGACACCTTGAACATCCAGTACAAGGGATACATTTTACTGCACAAGTGTCATTATTGTTATTGTCCAGTAGGCGACGAAGCTATCAAACTAGAATAAACAATTGCGGCATGACAGGGGTTTCAACATAGCCATGTGGGTGCTGTTTAATATATATTCAGAACCACTTCCTTGTTTAAGGGAGAGGCGCACTCAGCTGACTCTACGAGGTCACTGCATGTCAAAATTCCAGCCCAGTTGATTCCTGCTTACCAACACGAGGGATGTCCAGCTCCACACCAAGACGGACAGCCTGATGACACTTACCCGCAGGTAATGGGGATTTAGAACACCCGGCAGGGATTTGCCATATCACCCACCCTAGGCAAGACTAGGTTAGGGACTGCTAGGTAGGAGTACCATATACACAGTACTTATATGCCTGCATATATTCACTTATATAGCACAATGGTGGAATTGTTTATCCGTTTCACTGTTTTCATAATGCTAATTACGCTATTCTGTTTCATTCTACTGATTATCGAAGCACACATATTTTATGCAAGAATCACAATGCTTCAATAAATATTGAAACGCCTGCTGAGAACTTCTTGTGTATTTCTTTAAGTATGAATAAGAGTCCAAATGAAAGGGTTCTGGATCTGTTACCACGATTTCCTTGGGAGATCAGTGGTGTCGTGTTCTATGGGTGCACACACATTTGTAACCCTGCAAGGTTAGGGGTTCAGATGGTGCATTGTGGGCTAGTAGGGATAAAGGACAACATATCCTGAGGCTGTGCATAGATTCAGTCTGGCACAATCCTGATGTTTATGTTGTCCAACAAATGCACAGTTTTACCGGAGAGGTACAAGCCGTACGACAACCCTGCTACTCCACGTCACTCTGCACTGCTCATATGATAAGCAGAGCTTTTCCTGAACAGAGTAACAACTTTCGCAGCAGACCTGCCTTCAAACCTTACTTCTTCCTCTCATCAGAAAACATTGCAATATGATCACCACCCATCAGCACACACCAATCCTACTCTCCTAGTCCTCTCAGGTGTTTTATCTGCGAACCTGCTCCTCACTCTTAGCACTCACCATTAACATGTCTGTCCTTCCCTTTAGAGCCTTTCAAATATGTACCTGGTGCTATACCTAGGAGATCCAATATTAATCCACTTCGATCATAATCTCACAAACAACTGCCTTGTACCCACCTACTCAAACAGAATACCTGGTCTCACAGCAGTAAAACTGCAGTAAAAACACAGTAAAATGAAAAGTTGTCTAACCATACAATACATATTTGAGAAAAAGCTTGGAATCACAAAAACCCCAGGTTGACTGACGGAAAGTCACCTACTAAGGGGCTGATTGACAATAGCATTTATGTGTATGGAACATAGTACCACAGGAGTACTCTTATGTACTCTTACAGTGGCACCCAAGCGTCAAGCTCCCTATAGTTAAAGTGCAATGAGGGCACAGTCCTTTCTATTTGTACTTTTTGTATACAAATATTCTCTGAATATTCTCATTTAAGTTGGTTTGGGGCCAATGCACAAAGACATGCATGAGTACATAAAAGAGAACTACATGCATACTTTTTATGAACACATATGACTTTGTGAATCAGCCCCACAGAACTTACGGCTACACTTTAAGGAAGCCTCTAACTTTCATGGAATTATCAAACAATTCTAGGACAACTTCTGGGAAGCTGTGTCTGTTGCAGATACTCACATACAGAGTCATTTAGTCCTGAGGAATACACATTTATACATTTTGCTGTACATTCAGAAATATCACTATAAAATGCACTAGCACCTGCTATCTCTTTTTTGTGATGGTGAAAATATGCTTCCTTAAGGAGAAACCTTTTTTGCTCCACCTCCATCAATATGGGCAGTATTCCTCCTTTTTTCATGAAAGCAAATGGAGTCTTTTCTTTCACACAAGTAAACTTGAATGAGCCCTGTGTCTTTCTCTAAGCCATATCAGAATCCATGATCCTATTTACTACTGGAAAATTGAATCATAACGATGTTTCTACCCTTGTTATTCTAAAAACTCCAGCATACCTGCAAAGCATGTTTAGGGGTCATGCTGGCATTTCTCTGGCCTCCATCTTGCCATACTTTTTCACCCTGAGAAAGAGCAATATCCATAAACCATGGCCTTTTGAAACCCTTTTCTTCCCCATCAGTGGCTTGGTATCAGTTATTTTCAGTCTTTGCTTTATACACCTCATGTGGCAAAGATGGTTAATGTGAAAGCGGACCTATAAGTCTTCAGAGTCAGGATTTGCACAGAGTGAGAGAAATTGGTCTGGGAAGAGCAATTCGAAAAAACGTATTTGAAGAAGTGTGTAGAGGTCAAATAGATAAAAGAGAAGAAAGGAGGATGGATTGATAACCAGACACATGTGTGAAGGAGTAGAAGTATGGTCGTTATTATCAAAGAGAATGCTGTGAGAGTAGGGCAAAGGCAGAAAGCACAGGAGAGACCAACCCGAGAGAGACCTGCACAGTGGAGGCTCGTAAATATTACAATAATGGGGCAGGCAGAGGCAGGCAGACATGTATCCACACACAAGCCAATACACATACATTCATATATGCACACACACATTCAAATATTGCAAAAAAGTACTTACCAAGCCATGGTGGTGAAGGCAGAATGCACCAAAAGGAGCTGGAAGCTTCAGGGAGAAAAGGGAAAAGAAGAAGATTCTGCTGCCTCCTCTCATTGGTTGACAGTGGCATGGGTCAGCCAGTGAGAAGATGAGAAGAAGACCTTCCCTAACTTGTTACAGAGTGGGATGGGGTCAATGAGGGTTGCTAACCCCACCCCACTCTGTGACAAGGTGTCACTGATAGACAGTTAGTCCTGGACACTTCAGGGCTTAAACCTGAAGCACCCACATCTGAGTTGATCGCTGGCACTCCCCCTTGTCATTTGCCTCGCTGAAGAGGCAATGCCCCAGGGCTGTGAAATCTTCAGCCCAGCAAAGCTTGCTCAGACTGACAGGCCTGAACATATAGAGTACGTTAAGCACCTGGCCGCATGACCATGACATGATGAGCGTCTGTCAGGCTGGCCCTTTCTCAGCCCCACAGACACTCATAAACATTCTTTGCAAAATCAAGGGGGGCAGAGCCCCTCCACACATAATGACAGACACCTCTCGACCTGGAACCTTGAAATACTGTAGAGGAGAGCGAAATCAATGCCCACAAAGCACAATGGATACCTAGTTTTGAAGGTCAGTATAAGATAGCTGGGCAAAGGACAGGGAAGAGACCTGGTTGTAAGGTATTAGGTTTACAGTTCTAAGATAGAGAGATTGAGGAACAATCTATTAGTTGAGATCAGTTGATTGACATCTCAGGGAAGACTGAGCAGAGTGATTCAACACTAAAAACATCTTGATAAAAGACACAGAAATGAGTTCAGATTAGATAGTGTTAAAGTAGCCACAGGCCACGAGTGAGAAAGCCACCTAGATGATTTGTAACAACACTCTTTAAATCATTCTACAGACAGGATAGGATGAAGATTGAATGACAAATGGTGAGTTAAACCAAGGGCTTAAGATTTGTTGAACGGATTTGTTGTTTCTAAACTGTAGGCCCAAACAAGTTCAGAAACAATTTTTTTCAAAATATGTTGTAGGGTGAGAGCGAGAATGCAGAAAGTGGCTGAAACTAGAATAGCAGACAAAGCAGGAATTGAAGAAACAGATTCTGACATTTACAGGTACACAAGGATCCTTCGGTGGCAGAGCAAATGGCAGCATCATAAATACCAATGACAAAATGATACTGGAGTAGTTTTAAATTATTTGTGATGCAAAGAAGCAATGGCCAATGGATTGTTTTTGGTAACAAATAAGGATCCAGCAGGAGAGGCTTAAAACATTTGTTTGATGGAATAAGTTACGTGTCATAAGACTGCTGTGACTCCATAGAGGTTAAAGGAACTCTAATAATGTGCTGGAATATCCAATAACCAGGTTATACATAACACAGACTTACAGTGCATTCCAAAATATACTTGTCAAAGTGTATTGTTTCTCATTGATGAACCTATGGTGTTTAAAATAACTCTTGCTTCCTACACAGTGTATAGTAAATTCCAGCGATATCGGCGTAAGCTTAAAAATAAATTATTCAGTCACATTCTATCGTCATTATTTGAAAACATAAGAAGAAAATATATCCATCTAAAATCAATTTGTTTTCAGAGTTGTTTTTTACCCAATCTCCTCTTACTGCTGTGGGAAGCAGGCATCCGATTTTGAAATAAATGTATATATCGAACCGCTTAAAATTTTGCTTACCCTACATAATATTGCATCCCCTATTACCTCATACTGTCTGCTAGCTAAATTTACATTTCTACTTTTACAAGAATATTTGATGTAAAACATGTGCTCCTTACAACAATTTTTACTTTGACTTTCAACATAGAATTTATATTATTAGACTGTAAAGAATATACTTACCATTTTATTAGTTCATTGATGCTTCTGGTTGTGAACGCTCTAATTAAATAATTTACGAGAGTCGATGCATAGGACCGGGACTAAGTCTTCGTAAAACCTAGTAAGTCTTTACATGACTGAGTTCTAACCAATTAAAATAAACTCTCCTGAAATGGGATTCCAGGATAACTCTTATGGGTTTTTTTAAAAATTAGGACAATTACAAAAGGCAAAAAGTAGTTAATTAATCATGCATTAACTCAAATCAGATTAGTCAAAGTCATAATCTGTAAGAGTGCTAACATAAAATCAGTCTCTAAAGCAAGTCAATAGCCAGAACCAAGCATAGTTCAGCAAGAGGATTGAAATAGTGTTTGCTCTAAACAAGTGCAAAAAGTATAAAGTGAATGAACAGCCTAGAATAAAGTCTGTTCCCTAAGAAGTAAGCCAAAGTTTTGGCACATTTCCCAAAAACATCGTTTAGATGGTTTTCAGACAATAGAAATACACAAATACATAGCATGCCATTAAGTAAATGGGCGGTACTAACTTGTTACCTTTGCATAGCAACCAATCCCATTATTAATTTGAAATCACTAAAGACATACCCTGCTTCCAATAGAGTGTGATTGATTAGCCTAATACATGATCTAACCACCAAAAGAAAATAAAAATGCACAAAACATTACACTTTTGCCCATTCATAACAATCGGCGGCGTAGCGTTTGAAGTGTTATACCCTCAATAAATGTATTTTCAGGTAATTAGTTGGGTACAGGTGCTTTCAGACGGGTATGTTTTCTTTTTATATTATATTTGTATTGGAAGAGTTCATCTGTGTGCAAAATCTATTGACATATAGCAAGCGAAGTCGCAAAATATTTTGAGACATTTCATCATTACCATCCTCTTTAAAATTCAAAACATACCTACAGAATATGATAATTTCAATCAAACAGTTACCTTTAAAGCTTTTAAATTAATCTATGCAATGCAACATAAAACCCACCCTAACCAAATATTTGCCACAATTTAAGAAATTTCTTATATGACCCAGATCTTAATGCATATCTCTTTTCTGACGCCTTAATCCTATCTATTTTAGACCTTAAATGTTGAAATGTTGGCTTTTCCTCAAACTGCCATTTTTGGGGAATTAAGGATCTGGCTAATAAAGTCATAATTTACAATTGTTTTTTAGTAGCAAGTCGGCTTTCAGGTCAGGTGAATATCCTAAAACAGCTGTCTGGATATCTAATGGTTGTTGCAAGTTCAATGTGTGAATACAAAACTGTCTGATCTCGTCCCAGAGCTTGCATAACCTTGGGCATTCATGCTTCCCCTGAATTAATACAATATCGGGAGTATGGACTTGCACCCACTCATCAATAGCTTGGTCTTTGATTTTATTATTGAGGCCATTCGTATTTAAGGAGACAATACATATGGAATCTTTATACATTTGTATAATAAGGATTGTTGCTAGTCAGCGCATATTTTAAAGTGCACTGTGCATACATAAAGAAATGTTCGCTGCTAATTAGCTTAAAATGTGATGCCATCCCATTTCTATTTCCACTTAACCATTCCTTGAAACAGACCCCCAACCCTAACCACTTAAAATGCGCATATAAAATAAAGTGCATACCCTTCATTAACAGTTATGTCACATTCTGTCTTCTGATTTTGTCAACATAGAGTGCAACATGAGAGCCTAATAAAGTGCTGATTCCACTTAACCTAAAGTGCATATTACTTGCTTATTTTTATTTTTTTATTTTTTTAATACCCTCCTTTTTTTGGCCCTGGGGGTGTTCCTATAAGTAGGGCATACGTTGATTTTCTAAAGTGCCTATATAAGGTAAAATGTAAGGTGCATAAGCAATACTAAACATTCTAGCATAGAATATAAAGTGCATATTTGCATTTTGAGCAAGGGGTAAGCAGACTAAAACCATATTTAATACATATAGCTGGAGCCAAAATATAAAATATCACCAACCCCGCTGACTAGTATCCCCTTCTGAATTTCTCCATATCACTCCTGCAGGTACAAAGATGTAATGGTTACTTAAAATGCCTGTGCAAATGAAAGCACATAGTGTGTAGGCACCTATGAATATAAATATACAGATAAAGGAAGTGACCTCTCATGACGCTTAACTGCCTTAAGCATTTGCCAGAATCTCACAGGCCTAAATAACTTTGTCAAAACTGAAAGATGAACTCTTCATTTTTTGCCCCCAATAAACACCCTGTGCCCCAGCTTGCCCCTTCTCACCTCACCCGCCCTATCACCCACACCTGTGTGCCCCATGGGAGGATAGCCTGCATCTCCTCCCAAATCCCACTCAATACCCTAGGTGCCATGACTTTGCACCTGTAGTTGTGTGCCCCTGGCTACTGAAGAGACACTCGGTCCTTCGGCCCCTGGTCCCCCGCCCCGGATTTAGCCTAAAAAAAACAACAACAAAAACACTGAAGACGGCCGTCGTCGATACTTTTACACATAGCATATGCCCATATTACAGTGAGCTACACATCTGCTGCAGCAGCCCCTGTGCTTTCCCTACATCATCCAATATGTGAAATTTGCCGTTTGCAAGACCTTTAAGCCTGGATTGCTGCACAATGGTTGCTTGACCCCGCTTTGCCTTGAAAGAATCAATCATCTGCACAAAATCCCTTCTCCTTTTTGCAGGTAGTGCAGTCATATCTGAAAAGATCTTAAATTGTGGAACTGCTTGTGTCCTAAAGGTCTTTTTTTCAATGGCTCTAGTCAATATGTTCTCTCTAACTCGAAAATCGGCGAAGTTGACCAAAATTGTTTGAGGTTATTTTGCATTAATGGGACTTTGAGAAGGTACCCTATGTGCCCTTGTAATCGTTAAGTCCCCTGTTTATTCTGGGATGGCTTCTTTCAGTAGGGATTCTACCCAGTTTCTTACTTGGGTTCTTCAATCAATTCTGGAATCCGCACCAAGTGTAGATTCAAGCGCCTGTTGTAATTCTCCAAATCTTGAAGTTTAGATTCCAGAGCATCTTTATTTTGCTTTATCTGTGTGATTTCCTGTTGAAAGGACCCCACTTTATCCTCTAAGCCAGAGACCCGCTCCTCAGCCTCTAACATCCGCCCCAGGAGTTTGCCCATTGTTTCCTCAATATTTGACAGACTTGCATGAAGAGAAGCAATTTCCTGAAATTGCGTCGAGCGCAGCTCCTTTATCTCGGAAAGAATGAGCTCAAACATACTTTTCACCATCTGCCTGCGTTCCGGATCCTGTTGTACATACTGAAAGGGTGCCTTTTCTCCTGCTAATGCTAATGCTGAAGATTTATCAATTGCGAGTTCAATTTCTGTATGCGGGCCTGTTGCTGGGCAGAGGTCAAAGCTGGCTGGGATAGCATTAAAGTTTGTACCTTGTTACTAGCTTTCATAGCTATCGGAGCTATATGAGATTTATAGAAAAGAGGATATTGTTTTCAACAAGTGGGGGTTGAAAAAGGATCAGCTACTGGCAATTTTTGAGAGTCCTCCAATATGCTGCTGCTTTCTGCATTTTCAACCCATACCAGGGTGGAACTAGGCCACGGGTCTCCTGAGGATCTATGCTGCTATCCATCTCCGCCCCTCTTTCACTTTCCATCTGGGCATTAGGGCCCTCCAAGCGCCCAGCGTCCAAGAGTTGTTGTACTTTTATGTCCATTCTTTGCTGTGCATTCCGCAATGTACATAACTTCATGGGTGGTCTCTCTAGACCACCCTTCTGGCGTTGCCTCCGTGCAGGGGTGGACTGATTAGAGGGGGCTGCGCTAACACTGGGAGGTTTGCGTTTAAGTGTGCACATGCTGTAATTGTAGCTTCAACCAGCAACTGGCTCCTACCCCTCTGCCCTTCTCTCCACTGACTCCTCGTCCACCTCTCTCCTGATTACTGCGATCAACTCTGCGGAAACAGTAAACAAGTTCACAAGTGGCTCTTCAATACTGGCGGTAGGCCAGCAGACGATCAGGTACTATTCCTTCCCCCACGCACCCAGCACACTATGCATTAATACACCCACCGGTGCATCAAAAAAGGAACAGAGAGGCAGGCGCAGATCAGTAAGTCAACGTGGCGATGAGACTTGACACAGCTCCCCGCGTGCAAGCGCCTCTCACCAACACTTCCTGAGGCATCCTGAAGCCTCTTCTTCCAGCCTCGTATCCTGTATCCTCTCACTGCTGCAAGTTCTCCTGCTGCTCTCACGCCGAAACCCAGCGGCTCCACAAGTCGGGCAGTGGCGATGCTACTTGATTTCCACTCTTAGCGAGGACGCCATCTCCGCATCCTCGGATGTTCTCCACGGCCGCGAGGCCTTCACTTCCGGGGCATGGCCAGGGTGAACGCACTAGCGGTGACGTGTGTGGGAAGTGTCCACCGTCATTCCCCTTCAATCGGGTATGGTGAGAAGTCTGTCAGATTTCACAAGAAATGTTTACATAAACACAAACAAAAACGCACACACACTCTCTCCCTCGCTCTGTTTTGAATGTTTTCAAAGGTGTTGGTTATCTTACCAAATATTGTGTTTTCTCCCACCCAGTATCCCCACCCATCAGCATTCTTCTCCCTTTCCACTGCCCCTAAAAGCTCCTCGAATGCCCCCTGCTTGTGCATAATGTAATTTGACATTAGATACCATAGTAATTTATTGGAAAATCTGACGCTCACACCCCTCAGTCTTAGTGACCAACATGCGTCCCTGATTACAATGAACATAACTGTGAGAAGTTGGCCTGGTATATGCTGTCCACTAATTAAAGTGGGCACCTTGCACCAGTCCAAACAACCCTTATGGTGATTAGGTCAAAGATAACCTTTATTGAAAGCTATCCTAGTGGTAGCTATGGAGAGCAGCCTTCAGGCTAAGTCTTGAAGGAATGTTAAGCACGTTGTTTTACCAGAATGCAACCTTATAGTATTGGTTAAATGAAAGGGAAACCACACAGTAGTTATAAAAATATGTATTTATTATATATAACACTCTCTAGTATCCTCTACACGAGGATAGAACACAAATCAAATAATACAGTTGCAAAGAATCAAACGTAAGTAGCACAATACACAGTGGGCTCCCGGGGGAGACCAAACCATATACTAAATAAGTGGTATAAGAACCACGACTCGGGACTAAACATAGTCTAGAAGGTGTAGAATCGCTGGGACCCCAAGGAACCACCCAAGGTGAGTGAGTAGGGACCCCACGGAGGATGGGTGCAGTGTGGGAACACAACCGCGTGCTCCGCAAAATTCAATGGGAAAGTCGCAGTTGGAAAATCAGAGATTAAGGACCCTTCCCAGCAGATTACGAAGGCAATGCTTGGAACTTAAGAGTTTGGAGAGCCACTCCACCTGTGGATACCTTTGTACCAGAGTTACCTATCCCAGAGGAGCCGAGTGCATAGGTACGAAGTGGCGTCGGAAACCCTCATCATTTTCTATGGATGTCGACAAAGGAATGCTGCTGCGGGAAGAAAGAAAAGTGTCCGGTGGAATCCAAATGTGGATTCTAGATGAGAAGAACCTGAAAGCAGAGGGGACAGAGTCTGGGTCACTTTGGAGTGACCAAGGGCTCGGTAGACGAATGCCCACCGATGTCGGGTGCTTCAGGTGCATTGACGGTGAGTTTGACTCTTCAGCTGCGAGGACCCAGAGACATCTAGGACAACCAGGAGCCAGAGGCGAACTGTCCCACAAAGGATGTCGAGTGCTGAGGGGTCGGTGTCCGGTGGGAGCACCAATCAAGCCTTGGCAGCGTCAAACAACGTAGATGGTCAAATTCAGTGTTGATCTGGCCCAGCAAGGCCCAGGAGACTCACCACAGCAAGGGGAGTCAGGGCAGGCCTGGAGCAACCAGGGGAGCCCAAATAAAGCAAAGTTGACCCTCAGGTGGTCCCACAGGCTGAAGGCACAGGAGTCGCGAGGGGACCTCAGGCGGTTTCACAGGATACCAGCTAGAAAGGCACAGAGTGTGAGGATGCCGGAGTCCTTCTCAGAAAAGATGCGCTGGGGTCAGGGCTACAAATGGCCCAATGCACGGAATTGTGCACAACAACAAGCATGTGCAGCTGCAAATGGACGTGGTGCACAGGAGTACAGTTATACGGTCCCTACGAGGGATATCTGCCTCAAACTCGGTAAGAAGGCAGCTCAACCTTGAAGACCTTCAGAAATCCACCTCTTGTGTTGCTGGAGCCTTTGGAGTCCGCAGGAGCTCAGGGTCAGCAAACTGGTCAGATGCATTACTGTGCCTGCATTTGCAGGGGAGTGACTCCTTCACCCCAAGGGAGATTCTTCTGTTGTCTTGGAGGTCCACAGGGTCCTGCACAGAGCCTTCATGGATCACGGACAGTGGCAAGACTGGGGACGGCAAGGGAAGACGAAGTCGAGCCCAAGGGAGGTCCAGCGAAGTCCAGCGTGTCCAGACAGTCGAAGTGTAGTGGTATCTTCTTGCAGAATCTTGTCCACGTAAAATCTAATGTCCTGTAGCCAGGTAACCCATTTTATACCCACGGGAAAGGGTTGGACAGATTCTTGGGACCCTCCTAGGGGAGGGACAGGACAGGGGGGTGGCTACACCCATGTCCTTTGTCCAGTTCCGCGCCAGAGCAGGAGCGGATGGCTCCTAGAACTGGTTTGAACTGGACTATGCACAGGGACACCAAGTGTGCCCCTCATGCAGACTTTCTGGCACTGAGACAGTGCACCCACCCAGCCCCAATACACTAAATCCTGTCTGGGAGGTGGTAACACCTCCCTGTGACAGGATGCCTATTGTGCTGCCTTCCCCTGCTCGAGCTTGGCTCAGCAGCAGGAGGGCAGACTCGTGTCTGTGGCTGGCAGCATCCATTTTGTGCTGTAAGGCTCAAGAAAGTTGGTACCGGTAGACTTAGGTACCCCCAGAACCTCGGTTCTGAGGGGAGGAATCATACCTCCCACACCAGTAACTGGTGTGGAGGTATGATTCCAAGGTGTTTGACACCAAACACGACATACTTTGTTGCAGTCGTTTTCGAGATAGCATTTACCGCGAGGTTATAATGCACCTCTACCCATATGTCTGGTAGTATCACGTACAGCCCGGGAGAATGGTCTCCGAAGACTGCAGAGGGGCCCTGCTCATGCAGGAGCACCCTCTCATGCAAAACTCAGCACCCTGCCTTCAAGATTGTTAAGGCCTGCTATAGGGGTGACTTACAAAGTTTTAAGTGTAGTGATATATATAGATATAGTGAACCTATATCTTAAGTAAGTGGTGCAATCACCAACTTACACAGGCTGCAGTAGCAGACTTGAGGTTCCATTTTGCATGGCCTCTCATGGGTGGCATAATACATGCTTCAGCCCATGGGAGGCCTCTGGGGTACCTATGCCCTGGGTACATGGGTACCATATACTAGGGACTTATAAGGGCACCCCAGTATCCAATCTGGAGTGTACAAAAGTACATATGTTGCAATTTAAGGGAGAAGGCAGATAGGCTGGGGTCCTGAATAGCAGGATCCCAGCCAGACTAGTCAAAACAGTGGGTGCAAAAAGCAAAAAGTTGGGGTAACCATAAGAAGCAGATCCTACTTTCCTACACAACCCCCCCCCAACGAAAGGAGATGAGACTAACCTTGCCCAGTTGAGTCTTCATGTTCTAAGTGGAAATATCTGGAGAGTCCATCTGCATTGGCATGGTTACTCCCAGGTCTATGTTCCACTGTATAGTCCATCCCCTGTAGGGAAATGGACCACCTCAAAAGTTTGGGGTTTTCACCCTTCATCTGTTTTAGCCACAAGAGGGGCTTGTGGTCAGTCTGAACAATAAAGTGAGTTCCAAACAAGTATGGCCTCAACTTCTTCAGAGCCCAAACCACAGCAAAGGCTTCCCTCTCAATGGCTGACCAATGTTTCTCTCTGGGGGTCAGCCTTCTGCTAATAAAAGCTACTGGCTGATCCTGACCCTCTGCATTCAATTGTGATAACACAGTCCCTACCCCCAACTCAGATGCATCAGTTTGAACAATGAATTGTTTGGAATAATCAGGACTTTGCAGAATGGGAGCAGTGCACATGCCTTCTGACAGCTAACTGTCCACTGAACTTTCTTGGGCATTCTCTTTGATGTCAGGTCATTCAAGGGAGTCACTATGGACCCATAGTCCTTGACAAATCTCCTGTAATACCCAGTCAGGCCCAAGGAAGCTCTGACCTGAGTCTGGGTAGTTGGAGCAACCCATTCCATTATGGTTTGAATTTTGCTCTGCAGTGGTTGAACCCCACAAGGTGGCCCAGGTACACAACATGACTCTGCCCTATCTGGCACTTAGTGGCCTTGATAGTGAGGCCTGCCTTTTGCAAGTCCTCCAAAACATTTCTCAGGTGGACCAGGTGATCCTCCCAGGTGGAACTAAAGACAGCAATATCATTTAGATAAGCTGCACTATAGTCTTCCAGGCCTGTGAGAACTTTATTCACCAACCTTTGAAATTTGGCAGGTGCATTCTTCAAGCCAAAAGGCATCACCACAAATTGGTAGTGCCCACTAGGGGTTGAGAATGCTGTTTTTGGCTTGGCATCCTCAGCTAGTCTGATTTGCCAGTAGCCAGCTGTAAGGTCAAACGTACTCAGAAACTTGGCTGAGGCCAAAGTATCTATGAGTTCATCTGCTCTTGGAATAGGATGAGCATCAGTCCTAGTGACTGCACTGAGTCCTCTGTAGTCAACACAAAACCTCATCTCTCTCTTACCATCCTTGGTGTGAGGTTTAGGTACCAAGACCACTGGACTAGCCCAAGGACTAGTTGAGGGCTCAATCACTCCCAATTCCAGCATCTTTTGGACCTTAGTCCTGATGCAGTCCCTGACATGGTCAGGTTGTCTGTAAATTTTGTTCTTTACAGGTAGGTTTTCACCTGTGTCCACTTCATTGGTACACCAGGTGGTCTGACTTGGAATCAGTGAGAACATTTGCCTAAACTGATTGAGGACCTTCCTGCAATCAGACTGTTGCAGCTCAGTGAGGCTGCTTGCCAAAGCTACACCATCTACTGAGCCATCATCAGGGTTCTGTGAGAGGAGGTCAGGGAGTGGGTCACTCTCTTCCTCCAGTCCCTCATCAGTAGCCATGAGCAAGCCCTAGTCTGCCCTGTCAACATAAGGCTTGAGCCTGTTCACATGGAGCACCCTGTGGGGGCTCCTGGGAGTTCCAAGGTCCACCAAGTAAGTGACCTCTCCCTTTTGCTCAAGTATGGTGTGGGTATGGGTCCACTCCATCTGTCTTGGAGAGCTGCTGGGGCCACAGGCTCCAGCACCCACACTTTCTGTCCTGGCTGGTAAACAGTCAAGACAGCCTTTTGGTCATGCCAGGCCTTTTGCAATTCCTGGCAAGCCTCGAGGTTTTTGGATGCCTTCTTCATATACTCAGCCATCCTGGAGTGGAGACCAAGTACATAGTCCACAATATCCTGTTTAGGAGGTTTGAGAGGTAACTCCCATCCCTCCTTCACAAGACACAGGGGACCGCTAACTGGGTAACCAAACAAAAGTTCAAAAGGGCTGTAGCCAACCCCCTTCTGTGGCACCTCTCTGTAGGCAAAGAGAAGGCAGGGCAACAGAACATCCCATTTTCGCCTGAGCTTTTCTGGGAGCCCCATTATCATGCCCTTTAGGGTTTTGTTGAACCTTTCAACCAACCCATTGCATTGAGGATGATAGGGTGTGGCAAACTTGTAGTTGACACCACACTCTTTCCACATTGCAGTTATGTAACTAGACATAAAGTTAGTACCTCTGTCTGTTAAGACCTCCTTAGGAAAGCCCACCCTGGAGAAAATCCCCAAGAGGGCCCTTGCCACCACAGGTGCTGTGGTGGTCCTAAGGGGAATAGCTTCTGGATACCTGGTAGCATGGTCCACCACCACCAGGATGTAAGAATGTCCAGATGCTGTTGGAGGGTTCATGGGACCAATTATGTCAATCCCAACCCTCTCAAAGGGAACCCCCACCACAGGTAGTGGTATCAGGGGGCCTTTGTAGTACCACCTGCCTTACCACTGGCTTGGCAAGTGATACAGGAGCGACAAAACTCCTTTGTGTCCTCTGACATATGAGGCCAGTGAAAGTGAGGGACAAGCCTGTTCCAAGTCTTGCTTTGGCCTAAGTGTCCTGCTAGGGGAGTGTCATGTGCTAGGGTGAGTAGGAAGCCCCTAAACGTCAGAGGTATAACCAACCTCCTGGTGGCACCAGGCTTGGGGTCTCTACCCTCTGAATATAGAAGTCCCTCATCCCAATAGATCTTGGGAGATCCACTGACATTCCCTGCAGCCTCAGCAGCAGCTTGCTGTCTGAGGGGTTCAAGAGAGGGGCAGGTTTGCTGCTCCTGACTCAGTTCTGCCCTGGAAGGGCCCCTTGTCCCCAAGAACTCAACCTGGCCAGGTTCAAGTTCCTCTGGGACAGTTCCTTCACAAGGCCTGGGATCAACTTCCTCAAAAGACTGATCCTCTTCCTGAGGCAGGGGGGAAGACTCAGCCTTACCCCTCCTGCTCCTCTTCTTGAAAGGCACCTGGTCCATCCTTTCAGGATCCTGGGCCTGCTCAGTGGCTTTCAGTTTGGCCTGTGACCTAGTCACAGCAAACACATCTGCAGTGATGCCCAACATTGCTGCATGAGTCCTGAGTTCCACTTCAGCCCAGGCTGAAGTCTCCAAATCATTGCCCAACAAGCATTCCACAGGGAGGTCTGAACTTACCACAACCTTCTTAGGGCCAGTTACCCCTCCCCAGGTGAAATTAACAACTGCCAAGGAATGGTCTGTCCTGACATTGCTAGCATTGGTCACTTGGTACATCTCACCAAGTATGATCTGGTCAGGATCCACAAGATCTTTTGTCACCATTGTGACACTTGCACCTGTGTCCCTGTATGCCATGGCCTCCTTACCATTTATTAAAGGCTGTTGTCTGTATTTGCCCAGGTTACTGGGACCAACAAATAAGGAGGCAATGTCCATGCCTCCATCACAGACCAGAACAGCCTGAGCTGGAGTTCTGACTAGGCCAGAACCCACCTCAGAGCCCAAGGTTAACCCCACTATTCCCTTGTTCTGTGTACCACCACTTGAAACTGTGCTAGGGGGAGCAGTTGCCTTAGGGGCAGTGGTGGTAGAAGTAGCATCCTTGGCCCTTGGACAATTGGCATCTTTTGTCCAATGGGTTTTCTCTTTACAGATGTGACACCAAGGTTTCCTTTTGCCTTTTCCCTTGTTGGATTGTGACTCCCCAGATGCAGGTTTTGGGGCCCTGATGAAGACTTTTGATCTTTATTTTTGTCCCCACCCTTATCTGGGTTATTAGAGTCTGGTTTCTTCTGGTCACCACCATTGGTCTGAGCTTTCTGCTTCACCCTGGTTCTGACCCACTTATCTGCCTTCTTTCCCAATTCTTGGGGAGAAGTCAGATCAGAGTCAAGCAGGTATTGACAACAACTGGTTTTGGCAATTATTAAGGATCTGCTCCCTCATAATCAAGTTGTACAAACCTTTAAAATCATTCACCTTGCTACCAAGTAACCAGCCTTCCAGAGCATTAATGGCACAATCAACAAAGTCTACCCAGTCCTGAGTCTGTGTCTTCTGGGTGTCTCTGAACTTAATCCTGTACTGTTCAGTGGTTAAGCCAAACCCTTCAATGAGAGCACTCTTCAGGACTGAATAGTTATCAGCATCCTCTTCTCTTACAGTGAGGAGCTTATCTCTACCTTTGTCAGCAAAGGAGAGCCACAAGATAGCTGCCCACTGCTCTTGAGGGACCTTCTGTACTTTACAGGCCCTCTCCAAAGCAGTTATCCATTTCTGGATGTCATCCCCTACATGGAAGGGAGGGACAATCTTGCTCAGGTTCCTATGATCAAGGTGTGTTCCCTAACCCTAGGGACACTATAGCTGCCACCATGGGACTCTAGTCCCAATTTCTTCCTAGTCTTCTGGACTTCTAGGGACTCTTTATCCAGGGCCAATTGCTGTTGCCTGAGCCTAAACTTAGTTTTCTCAAGCTCTAGCAATTGGCACTCCCTGTCATAAGAGTTGTCCATCTTGTTAGAAACAGAGGTCCCTATAGAATGTCTAGAATGATCTGACTCAGCAGAGGGAGACCTAGATCTCCTGGGTAAACTCTGCACTCTCCCTGGAGGACTAAAGTGATGGTCCTCTTGACCCTCTTCTTCCTCTTCCTCCTGGGGATTTGAGTTGTTCAGGGGTGGATCATTTTGATCCTCCTGTCCAGGGTTGGAATCTAGGTCATAGAAGGTGTCCCCTCCTGACCTATCTTCTTCCCCTGTACCACCCACTCTAACCTGCTCATCTGACCCAGGAGTCTTCCTAATGTCATCTAGCAGTAATGCATCTATTAGACGTTGAGTGTTGGCATTTCACCCTGTCTTCAGCTTCCTAGATACACACATAGCTTTTAATTCAGTGAATGCAAAGCTATCATATTTAGTAGGCAGGATGCTACCAGTGGCATTCCCAGTAGAAGACATACTAAGTGAGGTGTAGTGTAGGCACCTATCTACCCTAGTGGGACCTAAACTCTCTTAGGTTGGAGAAAGGGTGTGCTAGACCCTTGACTTACCCAACCCCAAGTTCAGTAGAACTTACTATCTTAAGCTAGTATTATATGTTCCTAGATACTAGTGGTTTTTCAGTTAATAAATACAAAGGTTTTTCTGGTAAAACAATGCAGGCTTGAATCCCAACCGCTGCACCAATGTGAGAAGTTGGCCTGGTATATGCTGTCCACTAATTAAAGTGGGCACCTTGCACCAGTCCAAACAACCCTTATGGTGATTAGGTCAAAGATAACCTTTATTGAAAGCTATCCTAGTGGTAGCTATGGAGAGCAGCCTTCAGGCTAAGTCTTGAAGGAATGTTAAGCACGTTGTTTTACCAGAATGCAACCTAATAGTATTGGTTAAATGTAAGGGAAACCACACAGTAGTTATAAAAATATGTATTTATTATATATAACACTCTCTAGTATCCTCTACACGAGGATAGAACACAAATCAAATAATACAGTTGCAAAGAATCAAACACAGTGGGCTCCCGGGGGAGACCAAACCATATACTAAATAAGTGGTATAAGAACCACGACTCGGGACTAGACCTAGTCTAGAAGGTGTAGAATCACTGGGACCCCAAGGAACCACCCAAGGTGAGTGAGTAGGGACCCCACGGAGGACGGGTGCAGGGTGGGAACACGACCGCGTGCTCCGTACAATTCAATGGGAAAGTCGCGGTTGGAAAATCAGAGATTAAGGACACTTCCCAGCAGATTACAAAGACAACCCTTGGAACGTAAGAGTTTGGAGAGCCACCCCACCCGTGGATACCTTTGTACCAGAGTTACCTATCCCAGAGGAGCCGGGTGCATAGGTACGAATTGGCGTCGGAAACCCTCATCGTTTTCTATGGATGTCGACAAAGGAATGCTGCTGCGGGAAGAAAGAAAAGTGTCCGGTGGAATCCAAATGTGGATTCTACATGAGAAGAACCTGAAAGCAGAGGGGACAGAGTCTGGGTCACTTTGGAGTGACCAAGGGCTCGGTAGACGAATGCCCACCGATGTTGGGTGCTTCAGGTGCGTTGACGGTGAGCTTGACTCTTCAGCTGCGAGGACCCAGAGATGTCTAGGACAACCAGGAGCTGGAGGCGAGCGGTCCCACGAAGGATGTCGAGTGCTATGGGGTCGGTGTCCGGCGGGAGCACCAACCAAGCCTTGGCAGCGTCCAACAACGTAGATGGTCAAATTCAGTGTCGATCTGGCCCAGGAGACTCACCACAGCAAGGGGAGTCAGGGCAGGCCTGGAGCAACCAGGGGAGCCCAAATAAAGCAAAGTTGACCCTCAGGTGGACCCACAGGCCGAAGGCACAGGAGTCGCGAGGGGACCTCAGGCGGTTTCACAGGATACCAGCTAGCAGGGCACAGAGTGTGAGGATGCTGGAGTCTTTCTCAGAAAAGATGCGCTGGGGTCAGGGCTACAAATGCCCCAATGCACGCAATTGTTGCACGACAACAAGCATGTGCAGCTGCAAATGGACGCGGTGCACAGGAGTACGGGTATACGGTCCCCACGAGGGATATCTGCCTCAAACTCAGTAAGAGGGCAGCTCAACCTCGAAGACCTTCAGAAACCCACCTCCTGTGTTGCTGGATCCTTTGGAGTCCGCAGGAGCTCAGGGTCAGCAAACCGATCAGATGCATTACGGTGCCTGCGTTTGCAGGGGAGTGATTCCACCCCAAGGGAGATTCTTCTGTTGTCTTGGAGGTCCACAGGGTGCTGCACGGAGCCTGTATGGATCACGGACAGTGGCGAGACTGGGGACGGCAAGGGAAGACGAAGTCGAGCCCAAGGGAGGTCCAGCGAAGTTCAGCGTGTCCAGACTGTCGAAGTGTAGTGGTATCTTCTTGCAGAATCTTGTCCACGTAAAATCTAATGTCCTGTAGCCAGGTAACCTATTTTATACCCACGGGAAAGGGTTGGACAGATTCTTGGGACCCTCCTAGGGGAGGGACAGGACAGGGGGGTGGCTACACCCATGTCCTTTGTCCAGTTTTGTGCCAGAGCAGGAGCGGATGGCTCCTAGAACTGGTTTGAACTGGACTATGCACAGGGACACCAAGTGTGCCCCTCATGCAGACTTTCTGGCAATGAGACAGTGCACCCACCCAGCCCCAATACACTAAATCCTGTCTGGGAGGTGGTAACACCTCCCTGTGACAGGATGCCTATTGTGCTGCCTTCCCCTGCTCGAGCTTGGCTCAGCAGCAGGAGGGCAGACTCGTGTCTGTGGCTGGCAGCATCCATTTTGTGCTGTAAGGCTCGAGAAAGTTGGTACCGGTAGACTTAGGTACCCCCAGAACCTCGGTTCTGAGGGGAGGAATAATGTGTGGAGGTATGATTCCAAGGTGTTTGACACCAAACACGATATACTTCGTTGCAGTCGTTTTCGAGATAGCATTTACCGCAAGGTTATAATGCACCTCTACCTATATGTCTGGTAGTATCACGTACAGCCCGGGAGAATGGTCTCCGAAGACTGCAGAGGGGCCCTGCTCATGCAGGAGCACCCTCTCACGCAAAACCCAGCACCCTGCCTTCAAGATTGTTAAGGCCTGCTATAGGGGTGACTTACAAAGTTTTAAGTGTAGTGATATATATAGATATAGTGAACCTATATCTTAAGTAAGTGGTGCAATCACCAACTTACACAGGATGCAGTAGCAGACCTGAGGTTCCATTTGCATGGCCTCTCATGGGTGGCAAAATACATGCTTCAGCCCATGGGAGGCCTCTGGGTACCTATGCCCTGGGTACATGGGTACCATATACTAGGGACTTATAAGGGCACCCCAGTATCCAATCTGGAGTGTACCAAAGTACATATGTTGCAATTTAAGGGAGAAAGCAGATAGGCTGGGGTCCTGAATAGCAGGATCCCAGCCAGACTAGTCAAAACAGTGGGTGCAAAAAGCAAAAAGTGGGGGTAACCATAAGAAGCAGATCCTACTTTCCTACAATAACCTTGCAAATTATGAATTTTGTTCCTTTGGAAGGAAGCTAGCAAACTGTTAAATAACATATACACATGAACAGAGCCCATGATTTGCCTCTGAAAGAGAAAAACACAGCTTGTGCAGCAGGCAAAAGTAAATAACATTACATTTCATAATTCAACATTACAATAGACAGTTCTTCTAATCAATGACCCTTCTGAAAGGTTTGGGCAAAGGGCCTTGAATATCACAAAAACAAAAACATCCTGAACGTGGCTTCCACAGAAGAACACAAATGAATATATTTTATTAATACAGAGGCTACAAACTAAGCTCCTATTTAATCGATTTTCTGAAATTGAAGACACCCAGAAGAACACATGAACATGAAGCTGCTCACTCACGTAAAATAAAAGTGCACATTTCTTTCTGCAAACAGAAACAGATGTGAATGCAGGCCGAATGAGCTTTAGTCATGCGGCTAACTAAACAAACCATCTATAAATTAGGCATTATTTTCTGATTCATTAAACCATTCCTACACGACAGCTATCAGTTAAGAGTTGAGTAACACCAGGGATGGGGAGCACTGCTTTTGGTGGGAAACTAAAGCTTAAACCAAGGATTCTTGAACTGAAAACTCGAGACAAGCTTGTATTTTGCTATTACACCAAAGTATAATTAAACCTGACTGCTGTAGTGACCTGGGGCAGGGCACTAGGACCCTGCAGTGGACGATGGACCTTAGAGACAAAGGGGGAACCGGACACCACATCAAGTTAGGGTGTGGGAGGGCACTGCAGAGAAGAGGGGATCGTGGGCAGACGTGCGAGGGCCGAGCTCTCCACATTACATGTATATAGCCAATATAATAAAGGTACTAAGGATCCTTACCTGTGTCCTACATGTCTGTGGGCGAGGGCAGGACACGACAACTGGCGACGAGAGTGGGATTGCAGACAGCGCGACGAAAGACGAAACCAGAAGCCACCAGGAGTCCAGCGCAACAAACATCGTGGCAGCGGGGGATGGGAGAAAGGAAACGGAGCCAGGAGCCCACCCTGGTACGAGTGAAACGGAGCCAGGAGCCCACCCTGGTCCAGTGAAGCAGCCAGCAGCAGGGAGCAGCGACGACGCGAGCCCACCCGGCCGCCGAACGAGCGGTAAGAGCGATCGCTGCCAAGCTGCAAAAGGACAAAATAAAGGAGGACGTTGCCGGGAAAGTGTCCGCGCGGAAGGAGCGCGAAGAAAAGTGAAGGAGAGACGCGCGTGTGTTCAAACGCGAACTCTCGCGAGAGCGGCCATTGCAAGGTCAGGCAACACGGGCCAATAAGCGGCCGAGAACAAGCGGCGGCCATCTTGAAATCAGGCGGCCATTGGGTGCCATAGGAAACGAAGTCTCGCAAGAGCGGCGGCCATTGCAAAGTCAGGCAAAACGAGCCAATAAGGGGCCAAGAGCAAGCGGCGGCCATTTTGGAGTCAGGCAGCCAAGAAAGAAAAAAAAAGCAGAATAAAGGGAATAAAGAGGAAAAGAAGTAACAGGACACAAACAGAGTGGAAAGGAAGCAAATAAAGGACAAAATAAAAGAAATAAAGGAGGTAGATTAACAGGAAAAAATAAAAAAAAAAATAAAGGAGTGCAAAGGAAGCAAATAAAGAACTAAAGAAAGCAAAGGAAAGAGAAGACATGGTGAGAAGTGCCCAGAAAGAAAATGAGTGACGAAGAGCTAAAGCAAAGCACGCAAGCAATCTTCCGCAAGCCTCCACCATTCAGCCTGTCGGAACCGCAAGCAGGCATTCGGTGGGAAAGATGGATCAGGAAATTTGAGCGCTACATGAGCGCCACGGACGTCCCCGAGAGCAAGCAACTGCACCTGCTTTTGAATCTAGCAGGGGATGAGATAGAAGATCTATTGTTAACGTTTCCTGCTGAACAAACACAGGGTTACAAGGGAGTGATAAAGTGTCTCACACAAAATTCGACCCCCAACGCAATGTTGATTTCGAAAGATACACGCTCAACACGGCATGCCAGCAAGGAGAAGAGAGCCTAGATGACTTTGCAACGAGACTGAGAAAACTGGTCACGTACTGTGAATTCGACAAATTTGACAATGAGTAAGCAATAAGACTGCGAATCATTGAGGGCTGTAAATCAGTGGAGTTCCGAGCGCGAGGGCAGGACACGACAACTGCCACTTACAAAAATCTTGTGCCTTTCCATATGAGTAGTAAGTGAGATCTGACGTCCTTCTCCTGTTCAAGGAGGTACCTTGGTGGAAAGTTAGAAAAGGTTCCTTTTGGTACTCTAACAAGATGCTGCTTTTGGATTTGTTTATTCATCTATTCATGTAAGTAGTAAACAACTTTACAGTTCTCTAAAGTGAGAATGAGTTCATGGCTGGGGCCAGAGCACTGTACACAAGGTGCAATGAAGTTCTGGCCCATATCTGAATCCCTACTGAAAGTAAAGGGGCCTCAAACACCTACATGTTTACAGGGCCTTAAGGAAGTTTATCGGATTTTCATAAGCCCCCTGCTTCTTGCCCACTGGTGGTACCAGAGCTGGCCTTTGTTAAGATAGCGCCCTGGGAGGAGAGAGATTTGGTGTCAATGCTGATGCTAAGAAATTAAATGATGCAACAGGGAAGCCCTTTTGTGTTCACTGGTCAGTCCTTGGCTGAGCAGTGACTGGCCCCTGAACACAAAGGTCTGTGGGCCTCCCCCAGCTTACCTGAATCGCTTATAGCTTAGCTGCCTCGCACTGATGATGGATTTGTTGGTGTGTCAGCAGGTATCAAAGGGTGAGGGAGGGAAAGGAAGAGGCAATGGGTTGTTAAAAACATTGCCTTCGGTATGATAATGAAGGATTAAAACCATTTACTGGCAAATCAGACAGAAACCAGCAGGCAGGGACACGGGCAAGCCTGGAGCAAGATGACAGGGGTGCTGCTGTTAGCATTACCTTAATGCACACAGCTCTGTGCACCCCTCAGATTATCGGGGCCCGGGGCCTGGCCCCAGTTCGCCTATGTTAAAGGCCGGCCCTGGGTGGTACTCTAGCCTGTTCTTATTTGTTATCTCATCTCTATAGGAAAGAAAGTGCAATGATATTCAATGGTCTCACGATTCTATACAAAGAGGTTCTTCTGATTTGCATAATATAGACTTTATTTACAAAAGGTTGTGCTAGTGCCTGCCCAGCTCTGCGAAGTTTTGCGCTGCGCCCATGGGTCTCTGCACTGATAAGTACATTTTGGCGCTATGTTTTGCGTCCCTTTGGGTCACGCAAGCTTCGCAAAACCTTAGTAAATGACGTCCATTGTTGTTAGTGAATGTTTTGCATGCCACACTGCCGGAAAGAAGATTGTCATAAACAGGATCTATATACTGTTGTTGACCTTGGAAGCAAGTGGGTGTGGAAAATGTAAAGATAGCTGCCGAGTTTCACTTACAGTAAGACAGAGTAGCAGTACAATTGGGCACAGAGGGCAACTCTGACTTCCAATGCGTTTAGCACAAGATCCCTGCGGTTAAAAATATTAGGCGGCGTTATTTTAGTTCGTATATGGTTGCCCCATTAGGTGAGTTACGGGACACTAGGTTAACCTGCTATGTTTTTTCTTCACGCAACAGCAGAAGTGTGTTTGTTCAGTATGGTTTGTCCACAGTGAGTAAGCAGGTTTTACAACCCTGTCAAATTCTTGAATAAATGAGGAAAAACAAACTTACCCGTATGGTTTTCGAGATTTCTTATGGTCGCTGACGTGCATTGTGAGAACATTAACCAGAAATAGCCCGAATGCTGTGTGATTCCACCGTGCAAAGAAAGGCTCTTAAATTTCAAAACCATTTTCTACTTTGAAGATGCGTTTTCCTTACGTATATAAAACAGCGTGTTGTGTGAATATACGTGCTGAATAGTTCCCACCCATGGTGAAGGTTAGCCTGAGGTGGTGGTAACCAGATGCGTGGTAAGAGCTATTTGTGATGAACAGCGGAAAAACGTTACTTCTCTGTGCAGTCACAGAGGGCAGGTGGAAACTCAAACTAGCAGTTCACCTAGAGAAGTGTAAAGCTTTGACCTGAGAAGTATTTCTTAGAGGTGTTCAGAAAGGGCAGGAGCTTATGTGCGTTTCCCTATTCCTTGGCTCCAATATATTAAAACTTGTTTTTTGGCACTTGGCTGTGCCTCATTGTTTGAGCACCCAGAGGCAATTGCAAAAAAGGACAGATATGGGGTCCGGGACAGTTTAATTAAGCACAAACAAACCTCTAGGGAACTAATGGAAGTGGCTAAACCTTCAGTTAGAGATTATTGCCTTATACAAGCAACTCCATTTATCGCCTCGTATCTTTTATATGTGACCAATGTTTATGAGAGAAACTTGTTGACAAAATTCAGGCTGGGCTCCTTCCGTTGGGTGATATGTTTTCCCCAAGGTCAGTATTCCACTAACACTGTTGCCACTTGCCCATGTGATGAGCAATCGAGTCAAACTATCTTACATTTTGTCTTTTTCCGTCAATTTTATCTCCCGTACACTAGGACATTTTTATTACCGTTATTGCGCAGATGTAAATTTTCTAAGTGCAAAGCGGCTCTCTTCCACCTACAGCAACTTAGCGATTGTAATGTTTGCTTTGCAGTTGTGAACTTTCTGAAATGTACTCTAGCTAAAAGAAGGAGCATGCTGTTTTCATGTAAAAAGCACTTTAATGAGTTTAGTAATTATTGTTTCTGATAATGATTCTTAATTGTTTAATGCTAGCGTCAGCTTTGAATAATTTTTAATCAACTGCCACCAGGTAGTAGCTCCCTGGAACTGGTACTGGATTTATTGCACAGCCACTTTATTCGTAGTCAAATTAACGATTATAACGATTGTCTAGCAGTTTGGAATTTTTTTTGTTTTGAAGCGCTCTCTAGTTAAGTGAAGGAGTATGCTGTTTGATGTAGAGAGCACTTTAGCGATTTTAGTAATTATTGTTCCTGATATGTTTTTCAAATGTATTAGGCCGACATCAATTTTTAAATATTTTTAATTAATTGCTATTTTATAGTACCTCCAGGACTCAGAACTAGATTTATTGTACAGTCACTTTATTCGATGTTAAATTAAATCTTCTTGCACTGTTACTTTATTTATCGTATATTAATATGAGGAGCTTATACGTCAAAAAAATGTGGCAATTCTTAACTTACATGGTATGGACTTTCGCAGGATTTGTACTATTTTTAATATGTGGCTGCCACTTTTTAAATACGTGTGTCTGGAACGAATCTTGTTTGTTTGTTTTCTATTATTGTTGTGTATCTTTTATGATCTGTCCTTGGAAGATCGAATAAAGACACCTTGACTTGACTTGACCTGAGAAGTATTTCTTAGAGGTGTTCAGAAAGGGCAGGAGCTTATGTGTGTTTCCCTTCCCTTAATCAGTGAACTCAGTGTTCACTGATTAAGAGGCACCAGGAGAGTCGGTTTGCAGAAGACTAAATTCTAAGATGATCATTTGAAGAACAATAAGAGCGGGAACTTAGGGCAGGGAAAGAACTTCAATGGCACTATTGTAAGTGCCAGTGTCAGTGGCTCCTCATAGTTCCCTTTCCAGGCCGCTTAGGGAGGAAGGACATTGTTGTTATGGTCAAGACGGGGGAGATGAACTTGATTTCGTATATGAGACATTCTTGCAGACCCCTGGAAAGGAAGAGTCCCACATCAGTCAACCATGAACTACCAGGTTAGGGCCACCTTTTGAATGCCGCCGGTGAGGAATGTGCTGTCTATAGTTTTCATATGGATCGTGTGGTTATCTCAATGTTGAGAGCAAAATGTAGCTCTAAGGGACATGTGGTGCTGACTGGTGAATCCTGAAGCCCACCAAGTAAAGTCAGATTCTTTATTTCTAAGAAATAAATTCTTACAGAAATATAACATAGTTCATTGATACAAAACATTTAGAAATATCAGAACAACTCCAATAGTTAAAACTAAATCAGAGCAATACAACCGGCACATAACAAAGAACTATAACCAATCATAAGCCTGTGTTTAAAATACCTTTGCAAAAGAAAGTACATCTTGGGGGGAGGGGGGCTGCAACCCATTTCATACCATACATATCAGATTCAAGATGTCCAACAGTTTGAACCTATTGAAATACAACAAATAATTTCAGTTACTTAATTAAATACTAAAGTGCATTGTGAGAAACCATCTTAAATAGGAGGAGCCAGGAGCTTTTTTAAACAGGTCCTGCACATATGCTCCAAAGCAATAATGACTAACACGAGGGGTGCGCAGTTCCTAAGGGTGGAGGGGGAAGGGAGGTGTTAGACTTGGCATCTTTTGGCGTGTTTCCCCTGACTTTTTGCTTTCTGACCTCCCGGTTTTGACTCTGTTTTTGCTGGTGTAATGATTCTGCGCACTTTCCTCACTGCGGTCCAGTGGGAAAGTGCAAGTGCTCCTGCATAAAATGTGTTATGGATTGGTGTTTCCATGATTGACCTATTTGGTTTATGTGTCAGTCCCTTGTAAAGTGCACTGCGAGTGCCAGGGCCTATAGACCAAATGCTGTTGGTGGGCTGCAGCACTGGATTGTGCCACCCACGCAAACAGCCCGTAAGTGTAACTCGGGCCTGCCATCGCAGAGCCTGTGCGCAGCCTGGGGCTGCCATGTCGACTTGGCAAGTGCACACACTTGCAAGTCCCTAAACCTTCCCTTTGCTACATGTTAGTCACCCCTAAGGTAGGCCCAAGGTACCCCTGTGGGCAGGGTGCGTTGTATGCGTAAAGGTAGGACATGCCCGGGTGTGTGCGGCATGTCCTGATAGTGAATTACAGCCTAGTTCGTTTTTCACTATTGCAAAGCTACCTGTTCCCCAGGCCAGAACGGGCAGTTTTGATTATTACAGTTTATAATCCTAACTGGCCCCGGGAACGTGGTAGAAATTCGAGTTTAGTATGCCTGGACTCAGAATGATAAAATGCATCTTTTAGTGAAGTTGGTTTTAACATTCTGTGTTTGAAAATACCACTTTTAGAAAGTGGGTATTTTCTTGTCTAACCATCCAAGCCTGCCTCTGCGAGGTTGTGTATTCCTTGTCTGGAATGTGAGTGACAGGGGCTGGGGATGCCAGGAGACAGGGTGAGTCAGCACAGGGCTGAATAGCAAGATCTACATGTAGATGGGTGGAGGGGTCGCACCTGGGCCCTGAATAGGACAGTGCCTTCCCTCCACAATGCTGGCTCCACCTCCTGTGGTGCGTCTGATGTCCCTGGCCTACTCACTGAAAGAAGGGACGGAGACTTGTCAACAAAGTGCTCCAGAACTGGTTTGGACTAGGCAAAGGCCTCTCTGCCTTCAGAGAACAAAGGAATTTGGGATATAAATATTGGGGCCCTGACCCCATGAATTTAGATCTCGCTGGAATCAAGGAACCTGCCAAGGCGAAGAGCTGGAAGAGCTGCCAGGAGGAGTACTGCCCCTTTGCTGTGTTGTTGCTTTGTTGGGTTGGCCTGCAGCTGCTGCTTCTGCCTTGGGCAGTGAAAGGACTGAACTTTCTACAAACTTGTGCTGAGTATCTCCAAGGGCCTGAAACCGAGCTGGCCTCCTGTTAAGAAGTCTCAGGGACTACAAAGACTTCAAAGCCTCTGGGTACCGCTTCTGGAACGCTGTTTCAGTTGCCACAGAGGAAGGGAACTGCAACCGACTCCGTCAACCGAATCCATCCTGGCCGGTGACCTGTTTGCACCGCAGACCGCATCGCCCCGCTTCGCATCGCAACCCTGGTCTCACCCGTGGCGGCGTCCGACGCCGCCAACATCGAGCCGCTGCTTGCACCGTGACCTGTGGGCACCGCAGTTCGCATCGCACGCTTCACTGAACTAACCGGACCCGACCGACGCGGTCGCTGCAACTGGCTCAAGAGTTGTGACCGCACTGCATTTGGGGCACCGCTCGCACGTCTGCGACGCACCGCTCCGACTCGCACTGCTGTCCGACGCCAGCTCCGCGACTCCGGCTTGGTCGCCTGCATCGCAACCTGTCAGCACCGCATCGAGCATCGTCTCACCCTGCATCGCACGCCTTGGACTCACCGACTCGTCTGCACGACGCTCATCGAGCCGCTGCCTGCACCGCATCGATGGACACCGCACCTTGCACCGCTCCGTCTTGCACCGCAATCGCGGCGACGAGCGCCGACCGGCTCCGTGACACTCCGTACCAGCCACAACGAGAAGGTACTGTAACCGAGTCTGTTCACGACTCTGCTGGCCCGTATCGACGCGGTCGGCTGGAACTGTTAGACTCTGTGGTTTTCAGCATCGCGGTAGGCTCGGACGGAGCTATCGACTGCATCTGAACTTTGCTTTGTGCTATTCCTGCAAATAAGAAGTTACCGTATCAAGCATTCATTTTTAAAGTATAGTATTGTGGATTTTTGTCGTAATTGGTCTTGTCTTGAGTATATAAAATATTGGTTATTTTTCTAAACTGGTGTGGTGTCCGTTTGTAGTGCTTACACTGTATTACTGTTGGTTATGTGCAAATGCTTTACACACTGCCTCTGAATTAAGCCTGACTGCTCGTGCCAAGCTACCACGAGGGTGAGCAGGGGTTACTTCACGAGTGTAACACCCTTACCCTGACTAGGAAGAAGGGTCCCTACTTGGACAAAGGTGCAAGCCCTTGCCAACTAGAGATCCCATTTCTAACAGGAGGTCTTTTCTAAGAAGTGCCCTCACACACCCCGAAGGATGTCATGCTTCATCATTGGGCCTTGCTCCTCGTCGGGCCGGCGCTGCAATGCCCGACGGGCACCAGCGAAGGGGCTCTTTGGCGGATATCTTTTAGATGATGAAGCCGTAGGGTGAGTGCGGGTGTGTGGGCTAGGTAGTGCGGTGAGTGTGAAAGTTAAAATAGGTCTAGGGCAACCCTAACTAATATTTTTATTACCAGGGGGCACAACCTTAACTAAAAAATGTGAGCCTCAGCTGGATGTAAGGATCCGATAGGGCTAGTGTGGTGCATAAGGTCGACATGTTTCATGCCAATGTAGCCCCTAACGGGTCTGGTGGCACTTCATCAGGACCAAAAAAGGGTGATTTAAAAGTGCTTTAGCACTACCGCAAACCTGGTTCTTAGATTCCTAACTAGTAACCAGGTGCAGTCAGGTACCCCGGGTCATTTGATCCCGAGGAGGAAGACCTAAGGGAGAAGGAGAGGGACAAATAAAAACAAGAAAACCAAGGTCTAGTTTAGATGTAGGTAAGAACACTGGCCAGTGACCCCACCATCACCATCGAAGAAGCAGACAAGGGAGGTGCCATTGTTATTATGTCCACCACCGATTATAGAACGGAATGTTTGCGTCAATTACAGGACGGCAGATACTATACTCCCCTCCTGGAGGATCCCACTGCATGCCTTACACTATGCATTAAATCAATGGTAACATCTGCACTTAATCAAGGTTGGATCACAAAAAATGAGGCGGATTTCCTCATTAACGACAACCCCAAACTGCCCTATTTTTACACACTACCCAAGGTTCACAAGGGGGTACAACCACCCCCAGGAAGACCCATCGTTTCGGGGATAGGGTCAGTCTTGGAACCACTGTCCAAGTTTTGTGACCATTTTTTCCAACTATTGGTCAAAATTACACCTACTTTCCTTCAGGATACTAGGGATGTCCTGAATTTAATTGAGGCAACCAATTTGGAGGGCATCCACCTGGACGTCTTGGTAACCCTCGACGTCGAAGCACTCTATACGAATATTCCTCAACTAACAACTCTTGAGGTTATAGAGGAAACAATGAGAAATACAACTTGGACATCTCCTACCCCCATAAGCTTTATTATGGAGTGTGCACACATCCGTTTGACAGAGAATTTTTTCCAATTTGAGGAGCAGATTTACCATCAGACCCAGGGAACCTCAATGGGCAGCACCTTTGCCCCTAGTCTGGCATGTCTCTACATGTCAGACTTTGAGGCAAGGCATGTGCTCACTGACACCAACCCCTTTCATTAACAACATCCCCCTGTGGCGTCGCTATATAGACGACATACTGGTGTTCTGGAAGGGTGATACTAATAATATCCCCGCTTTTCTTTCCTGGGTCAATAGCCTCAATCCCTACCTTAGGTTCACGGCAAACACCTCTGACCTTGAACTTCCATTCCTGGACCTAATGATCATACGGAAGAACAACAGATTGGAAACGATCACTTACAAAAAACCTACTGATAGCCACAGCCCACTGCTGTACAGCAGCTTCCATCCAAAGGCCCTGAGGGAAAATCTTCCCTACGGGCAGTTCTTGTGGTTAAAATGCAATTGCAGTAACTTGGAAGATTTTAAATCACAGGCATCAGAACTGACAAATCACCTAGTCAAACGACAATATCCAGTGACCAAAATCCATACTGCTCAGAAAAGAGCTCGTAATACCAACAGAGAAGCACTGCTTGAAACACAAACCAAAGGCAGTACTGATCAGATGACATGTGTGACGACCTTCACACCAGAATCAAACATGATCAGGCGGGTTATAAAAAAACACTGGAACATTCTCCATGTAGGTGACTATGTCCCCAGCATACCAAGGTTTGCATTTAAACGAACAGCAAACCTGAAAGATCTGCTTATATGCACCAGACCCAAGAAAAAGACACCTCAAGCACAAAATACCCTATGGAATCTACCCCCGTTGACGGGGCACTCTCCCTGTGGACAATGTGTAATTTGTCCTTTGACAAAGCCTACAAAGAGAATCACACTAACGAACATTTTAACTTGGCGACAAAACAAACACACAAACTGCAATACCCGCAATTGCATTAAGCTCATCACCTGCCCTTGCCAGCTACAATACATAGGCATGACCACTCGCCCTATAAGAACCAGAATAACAGAGCACAGAAGTAATATACGGTGCAAAAAAATGAACACAAAGATGTGTGCGCATTTTGTTGAACTCAACCACACTACCAATGATTTAAATGGGACCATTTTGGAAGCGTTCCCAAAAATAACGAAAGAGGCCCTTTTTAGGAAAGAACAGAGCTGGGTATTTAAACTTTCCTCACACATACGGGGCCTAAATGATGATATACCTTGGGCTGAGCTAAACCGCCCATGATTACCTTATCTTCTAACCCTCTAATACTAGAGACCTTTGGTGATTGGCGCTCTACAATATAATCTAACATAACATAACTGTTATGACGTCATGCCTCTTCCAACTTGCACCCTCCTACAGATGACCCCTCCTTAAAGAGGCGACACTCTGGAGATGAGCAGCTATTTTTCTTTTTGGGTGAGGCTACATCACTACCTCTGCTCACGAGTAGTAAGCTGTTAGCCCCCAACCCCTGGGTCCAGATACTCCCACATAAATACATCTAGCATGTACTTACGTCGCTTCCCACATTTTACAAGCAACTTTTTTCACCCAGTCCCACAAGATTTTATGCGGAGGGACCGATGCTAGTAGTGCGCCCAGAATACGATCCGCTCCTAACAAATTTCCTTTGCACATTCTTCACATATTTTCTGCTGAATACGTTTTATTTGGGAAACGTACCTTTGACAATATCAGCCTGCAATATAGGTTTTAGTTAGTGACACATTTTCCATGATACGGGCCACCATTATGGGTCCTTGATCACCACTTGCCCAATAGGAAGCCTTCTCTACCGGCTCCACGCCTGTTCAGGGACGATTGCTAATAAAATACTCACCCAACATGGCCGCTGACGCTTTACTGTCTAGCCTACCACGCACCAGCGTGACATGTGGTAATCCTGTAATACGGCAGACCCGGAAGCACACATCACGGGGCCTGGAGCCAGGGTAGGACGGACGCTAGTTGCGCTGCCTCCTCACCATGAGTACTCCCTTCTCCTCCTCCTCACCGTGAGTATACCGATCTCCGTGAGCAGACACCACGCTGACCTCCTGGTAAGAAATACGCTCTTCAGTAACTGATAACTACGTTTACTGTTTTTTCCTAGATCAGAGCAACGACGTGCTCTGCTATCCCTGTCAGCACAAGCCCTTACCTTTTGGGGTGAGTTCCCATTCGTATACTGGATGCCTGACGACATCGTTCGGGCTCGGCCCCACGGGCCCCCCTTAACTTTGATCACTAGCTCACCCACAATGGTACCGTTTTTACTTAGATGGATGATTAACTTGGGTGCTCTAATATCGGTCTAGCATAACCTGTCGCAATATCAGACATTATCAACCACTGTGCTTGTATCACGTGAATGCCTGTGTGTTTGTACTTGTCATGGTTAATCTTGATGTGCGCTATTTGATCTTATGACAACGCCTATGCCGCAAAGTCAAATTGGATGATTGTCTGACATTACTTACTCTAGCCCTCCTCACGACCCTAGCCACTACAAGTACTGCTACAGTCTAGGTTGCAAGCCACATGACCACCACGATCACTGGCTGTGAAAGTTCGAATATGGCAATCTGATGTACTATATAGCCATTATCGTACTGTCTGATATCAATAGCGTAACAATTGTGTTCTTACCCACATCTAAACTAGACCTTGGTTTTCTTGTTTTTATTTCTCCCTCTCCTTCTCCCTTAGGTCTTCCTCCTCGGGATCAAATGACCCGGGGTACTTGACTGCACCTGGTTACTAGTTAGGAATCTCAGAACCAGGTTTACGGTAGTGCTAAAGTACTTTTAAATCACCCTTTTTGGTCCTGATGAAGTGCCGCCAGACCTGTTAGGGGCTACATTGGCATGAAACATGTCGACCTTATGCACCACACTAGCCCTATTGGATCATTACATCCAGCTGGGGCTCACATTTTTAGGTCTCGCCTATGCAGCGCGCATGCGCTGCATAGGCAAAAAGACCTTTTGCAATCGATTCGGCTTCAGCCAAAACGTGCACGCTGTTCCATTGCCTTCAATGGCAATGCGTGCACGTTTGGCGATTCACTTGCAGGAGCGAGCAGCTGGTGCCATATGGTAGCAATTATCGCTCCTGGCGCCGCTCGGCCCGCAAGGGAATCGCACTCCCCCACCCCTCCCACTTCTTTAACCCGGAGTACTGTTTCACTTTCGTGACCGGCGGCGGGCCGCACTTGTGTTTCAGTGCTTGTTAACATTTTCAGCAGCCCTCGCTTCTTGTTAAAAACTGCTTCAAGTTTGACCGTCGGTGGGAGCCCATTACTTTGTGCAGCTCGGTGCACGCCACGTGAGAGGTGCGCTTGACAGACGTGAGTTCTGTTTGCAGCATGTGGGTTAGTGTGGCGTGTTGGGTTCATGCTCCAGAAGTATGCCCCCAGGGCAGGGAGGCACGGAGTTTACTCTTCGGCAGCACGTTAGTCATGTGTGTGTCTGATGGCTGTGCGCGATGAACTGAAAAACTGGAACTGGTGTGCTTGTGCGAGGTCTGCAACCCAACCCTGCGGCTCTATTAATTGTCTTGGAAGTGGCGGTGAAACGAAGTGATTGAAGGGCCAGCTGAGGCTGCAAGGTAAATACACCACAGGAGCTAATGACGTTTTCACATACTTTCCGAGCTCCGCGCTGGGCTGCTTGGCTTGGCCATGCTGCTGCTTGCTTTCACTTCTGAATTTGTAATTGGAAACTGATTCAAGCTGCTTGTATGCACTTAGTTACATTGTGTGCATTAGTGCACCTTCTGTGTCTAGGCACATGACCGTGTTCAATAAAAATAAAAGAATAGTTGTGCATGTATTGTAATTATGGGAGCAACAGCAGCCACGATAAGTTCTATACATTATGGACATTAATACTGGTCTGCTGTCAGAGTAGCAGCGCGCGTCATTTTTTGCTTTTATGATAAACAACACAGTGATTTTTAGAAAAGTTTCTAGTAGTACCATATCCGAGTAATTAATTCCATGCAAATACTTTAATTTCTTTAACAAGCATGGGCACTTTAGAGATTCATGGGCCCGGCATGTGAGGACAGCTCTGAACCGTGTACGCTGAAAGTAGTTTCGTATTACACGTTTTCCGCATACTTCATGAGGCACGAAACCCTTCAGTTTGAAAAATTTAGTTTTTGATATGAACTAATGATGTCAACATTTTGCAAGACTTCTTTTAAGCCATGCAAGTGAATCATCGACTTCGTGAAAGTAAACGAAAGTAAACGAAATGAGGAAGAGGGAAAGGGAGGAGGCGTTTGCGTTCAACAGGAATCACCGTGGGAAGAGCAACACTGCCTTCTTTCTACCTGTAATACTGTACCCCAAAGAACTCTTAATACCTCCTCATTATAGTTAGTTGCTCTTTACTAAAAACACCAAATTAAATAAACTGTGCGTGCACTGTACTATCACAAGGACATTATCCCTCCGAAACGCTGCTCCTGTTGGCTAGCGACGGGCAGGAGGTGGTGGGGAGGGGGCACAGCCCCGCACAGGATAAATGAATTATGAGCAGGAAATGCAGCGACGGGCTACCCAAAGCTCTCTGATACCTCCTCAGAGAGGAGCACTAGCCTAACTAAACAAGCATTGGCATAGCCAATAGGTCTCGCCTTTGGGACCTTATAAGTGTTTAGTTATCCAGCACAATATCCTTGGTGAACAACATCAACTGTTGCATGGCTAAACACCTATAAGGTCCCAAAGGCGAGACCTATTGGCTATGCCAATGCTTGTTTAGTTAGGCTAGTGCCCCCTGGGAATAAAAATATTAGTTAGGGTTGCCCTAGACCTATTTTAACTTTCACACTCACTGCACTACCTAGCCCACACACCCACACTCACCCTACGGCTTCATCATCTAAAAGATCTCCGCCAAAGAGCCCCTTCGTGGGTGCCTATCGGGCATTGCAGCGCTAGCCCGACGAGGAGCAAGGCCCAATGATGAAGCATGACATCCTTCGGGGTGTGTGAGGGCACATCTTAGAAAAGACCTCCCTTCCCCCTCCACCGTTAGGAACAGCGCACCCCTCGTGTTAGTCATTGTGAGAAACCAACATGGCATAAGCCAACAAGGGGACAATAATCCATACTTAAAATACCTTTTAAAAAGTACATCTTAGGCCTACCAGAGTTGTGAGGGTGTAGTTGCTGCTGCATGTACTGTGGTGGCATGAAAAACTATTGGAAGGATAGCCAAGCGGAGGACGTGCAAACTAACATGGATTAATCCCATGTTGAACGAAGATGAATTAGGTAATTTAGAAGTGAGGGGAGCAGAAACAGAGACCTACTAAGGACAATGTGACAAGAAATGTATCAGGGAACTGTGAAGTGAGATGAAACAGAGGCTGTTAGACCTGGCATCTTGGTGTAGTTTCCCCAGTCTTTTTGACTCTATCTCCTGTATTTTTGACTGTGTGATGGACTTCGTTTTTTCCAGTTTGTGTACTCTAAGGCACTTTACTACTGCTGATCAGTGCTAAAGTGCAAGTGCTTGTTGTGTAAATTGTGATCATGATTGGTTATCCGTGATTGGCATATTTGATTTACTGGTAACTCCCTAGTAAAGTGCACTGTGTGTGTCCAGGGCCTGTAAATAAAATGCTACTAGTGGGCCTGCCGCACTGGTTGTGCCACTCACATGAGTAGCTCTGTAAACATGTCTCAAGCCTGCCATTGCAGCATCTGTAAGTGCAGTTTTTAAACTGCCATGTTGACCTGGCAAGTGCACCCGCTTGCCAGACCCAAGCCTACCCTTTTACTACATGTAAGGCACCCCTAAGGTAGGTCCTAGATAGCCCTATGGGCAGGGTGCAGTGTGTTTGAAAGGTAGGGCATGTACTGGTGTGTTTTAAATGTCCTGATAGTGAAATACTGCCAATTTCGTTTTTCACTAACGCAAGGACTAGCTAAGTTATCATTGGAGCAGCCTTGTAACATCTTACAATTGTAACTTTCAAGTGGGAAGAGCTAGACATTTGGAGTTTGGGCTTTCTGAGCTCAGAATTTAAAAACACATCTTTAGTGAAGGTGTTTTTTTTTTAATTGTGTGTTTGAAAATGCCACTTTTAGAAAGTGAGCGTTTTCTTGCTTTATCACCCTGTGCCTCTGCCTGCCTGTGTAATGAACGTCTGGTTTAGACTAACAGCTGGGTTGTTTGTGCATTCACTCTTGACAGTCACACAAAGGGAGCTGAGGTGTGCCCTGCATATCCTGATTGCCCATCACCAGGCTGATGGGCCTTCCTGAGCAAAGTAGTGGGAGGAGTTATCACTGACACCTGAATAGGGCTGTGCCTGGCCTCTCACAATGCTGTCTCCACCCCCTGTAGTGTGTCTAGAGCCACAACAGGGCAGGCAGGAACTGTGCACTACAAAGACTATCCTTTGAAGTATGCCTACTTCAAAGGTCAAAGGGGATATAAGTATTGGACCTATAACTGCGCATTTTTAGAACACTTCTGGACTGAGGACGCTGCCAAGAAGAAGAGCTGAAGAGCTGTCAGGAGGAGTACTGCCCCCTTGCTGTTTGGTGCTTTGCTGGGTTGGCCTACAGTTGCTGCTTCTGTCTGTGGGCAGTGAAAGAACTGGACTTTGCTTTCTGGAGTCCTGCTTTTCCAAGGTTCTCCATGAGCTTGTGTGTGCTTGCCTCCCATTGGAAGTCACAGGGCCATCAAAGACTTTATCTGCAGCCCCCCTGAACTCCACTGATGGGAGTTCTGACCTGCCACATGGTGCCAATTCCAGTTCTGGGAAGTTCTTCTGCTTAAAGACTTGAAAATCCACGCAAAGCCTTTCCAGCAAGGTTTTTCCTGCCACAAGCTTGCCGTGCAGTTGAAAAACCAATGCATCACTGCAGTGCGGCTGAAAAATCGACACAACGCCTGTTCGCGGCCCGAAGAACTGCGGCAGGCACAGTGTCCCTGACGTTCGAGACCCCCGCTCCAACTCTGACGCAGGCCCTGCTGTGTGGCTGAAAGAATCGACCCATCATTGGTCCGCAACTGAAAGAATCGATGCAGCGCCTGTTTTGCCGCCGCCACTGCTGAATTGACTCCAGTTCGTCCAGATTTCCCCGCATCGCACCAGTGCACCAAGTTTCTAACGCATCGCCCACCAAAAGTAGTCACCTCCGGAAAGCAACACAACGCTTCTCCTCACAGTAAGGAATCTATGCAACACTCTGCGTGCATCAGAACTAATGCCTCCATTCTCCTGGACTCAAGAACTGACGCATCACTGTGTTTTCTGACGCTTTCCTTCATTGCGACTGTTTTTCTTCTTGGATTTTGACACATCAAAGGTACTTTGTGCTAAAATCAACGCGTCCATAGAATTCTATGGACAGAATTGCTTAAACCTTTTAAAAGTGATATTTTGAGTTATGCATGTTGGATTTTTCTTGTTTTGGTCTTGTTTGGTTTAGATAAAGATTGGGTAATTTTCTAAATTGTTGTGGTGTCCATTTGTAGTGTTTTCAGTGTGTTACTGTGTGTTCTATGTACAAATGCTTTACACATTGTCTCTGAGATAAGCCTGACTGCTCGTGCCAAGCTACCAAGGGGATGAGCAGGGGTTATCTTGGGTGTGTAACTCCCTTACCCTGACTAGAAGGAAGGGTCCCTACTTGGAGAGGGTGCAAGCCACTGCCAACTAGAGACTCCCATTTCTAACATTGGTAGCATTGATGGGATGGGACTTGTGTTTGTACCTGGCATACAGTGATTGGTGTACACTACTGCATGGTGCAGACCATAACGCGACTACATACTGCTTTTTGATTTTTCCTGTTTTTGTGACAACCCTTGAAGTTATCTACAAATCCTGTCTCAGCTTTGTGAAGCAGCATTGGAAGTTGCAAAGGTTGTGTTTGAGATTGGGAATCTGGAATCCTACTCAGTGTCGCAACTGAAGCAGATCTGTAAGGATCTTAATTGCCCTGATAAAAGTTACTTTAGGAAAGAGGAGCTGCAAAAGGCGCTGAGGGCCTTTTGGGCAGCTAGAGAAGCTGGGAAAGCTGGATATGAGGATGTGGATCTGGAGGTACAGTGCCAGCAAGGGGACTTCGTAGCTCAGGATTTGCATGTGGGGGGAGCATCCTCCAGGGGTGGCAGTAGTGGGTCATCCAGTACTCTCCCCAGAGGAGCTGGAGGACAGGTGACAGGCCAGAGAGCATGAGTGGGAGCTTGAGACGCTAAAGTGGGAAATAGAAATCAAAAAGCTGCAATTGGAGCAAAGGCAACAAGAGAAGGAGAAGGATCAGACCCCTTGCTCTGGAGGAAAGGAAGTTGCTTTTGGCCCATGAGTTGAGTATGAAGGTGCTGGACATCAAGGCCAGGCAGGCAGAGTCCAGCACAAATGGGGGCAGCATGCATCCAGTGCAATCTGAGGGGAGGGTACACATTCTCAAAGATCTAGTGAAGGATTACAAGAGGGAGGATGACATACACAAGTGGTTTCTGGGGTATGAGTCATCTCTCCACAGGCACCAGGTCAATGACATACACTGGGGTGCAGGTCTGTGGAAGCACTTTGAGGTAGAGGAAGGACACTTTGACAGCCTAAGGGCCAGCACAGCATTTCACCTACTCTGCCATGATGGATGCCCTGATCGCTAGATATGGTCTCACCCTAGAGCAGTACAAAAAGAAGTTTAGGTCCTTCAGGAAATCTGATTCCCAAACTTGGCTTGAGTGTGTTGATCATTTTTGCAGAGCACTGGATGGTTGGGTGAAGGGCAGCCAGGTAACAGACTATCAGGGGTTGTATAATTTGATCGCCTGGAAACCCTTGTATAGTCTTTGTTTTCCAGAGCTGTGCCAGCATGTGATTGACAGCAAGCTAACTGACCCCAGAAAGCTTGCTCTGGACGAGGACCTCTGGATGAGTACCAGGGTCCAAAAGAGGTATGAGGGAGACTCCGCCAAGGGTGGGCATGGTCCCCAGCAGAAGAGCAGGGGACAAGGGTAAGCAGAGGGAGTTCTCTAAAGAGCCCCAATCTAGTTCCCAGGGTAAGGATTCCCACCCGCCAACTGATAGGAAACCGTGGATCTCTACAGGAAAGCCTGCAGAGAGGTGTCCCTGAAAGTGTTATGCATGTGGTCAGGAGGGTCACATATGGGGTGAGCCCAAGTGTCTCAAGTGGGCACCACCACCCTCTGGTGGGCAGTCATGGGGGTTGGCCAGTGTAGCGTTTGGGGAGGAATCGGTTCCAGGAGAAGGGTGGGAGCCAGCTGAAATGACCCTTGTCTCACAAGGAGACGGTGAGATGGTCCAGAGAACCCTCATGCCTGAGAACATTAGGAAGTACAGGCAGTGGGTGACCATCAATGGACAGAGGGTGGAGGCTCTGAGAGACACAGGAGCCAGTGTGACTACTTTAAGGTGTCACTTGGTGTCTGAAGAGCAGGTGGTCCCTGATGTGTTTCACCAAGTAGGTGCAGTGGACAACTCTGAGTGCCCGTACTTGGTAGCACAGGTTCCCTTGGAATAGGGGGGGTCTAAGGTTCCTTGAGGGTAGATGTGAGTGCATCCATGCTTGTCGATTGTCTGCTGGGTAATGACCTGGAGGATTCCCCTTGGGGTGAGGTGGAATGCCAGTCACACTTGGAGATGGTGGGGTTGCCTGAATGGGCATGCGTGACCACTCGGTCCATGGCAGCCGGTAAAGGTGATCAGAAGGAGCTGGAGCCTGAAAGAGTGGCCCAGGTGCCTGCCAGAAAGAGGAGGGGCCGGGGGCGGGAAACCCGTCCCAGAAGTTCCCACGGTCCGGGAGGAGGCTGACCCTGAAGGGGATGACCCAGAACCTACAGGGGAACAAGTGGCCGAACTGGGAGACTTGCCTGAGCTGACCCATTGGCAGCAAGAAGGGGGGTCCCACCAGGGAGGAATTCTGCAAGGAACACCCTTCTCTTGCAGGTCTGCAGCAGCAGGCTGCAGACCAGGCAGCTGGCAAGGAGTCTGGATCACATTAGATTTACAGGAGAATGGTCTCCTGTATAGTGAGCCTAAGGTTGCTAAGCCTCGGGCAGCCCATATGCTGGTGGTACCCCAGCACTTCAGAGCTTTCCAACTGGGTCTGGCTCATGATGTGCCTTTAGCAGGATATTTGAAAGGCTTGACACCCACTTCTTTTGGCCCCAAATGCAAAAGCACTCTGATACTCATTGTAGGACTTGCCAGACTTGCCTGGCAAATGGCAAGAGTGGAGGGAGACGGAAGGCTCCACTCCAACCTTTCCCTGTCGTGAGTCCCCTTTTCAAGCTGGTGCGCTTTGACATTGTGGGGCCTCTGGACACCAAGACAGTCATGTACAACAGGTTTATCCTGGTCTTGGTGGACCATGTCACCCCGTACCCAGAGGCTATCCCAGAGGCTATCCCAGAGGCTATTCCTCTGAGGACAGTGATGGCACCCGTGGTGGGCCGGGCACTGATGGGGATTTGTTCATCCAAGAAGGTGGTATCTGACTGGGATACCAATTTCATGTCCAAATACATGACTGCCATGTGGGAAGTGTGTGGAGTGAACTACAGATTCACGACACCATACGACCCCTAAGGTAATGGGTTGGTTGAACGGTACAACTGAACCCTGAAGGGCATGATTGGAGGTCTGCCAGACTCCATGAGGCATAAGTGGGACATCCTCTTGCCATGCCTTCTCTTTGCTTACAGGGAGGTACCACAGAAAGGTGTTGGCTTTAGCCTCTTTGAGATGCTATATGGGCACCCTGTGAGGGGATCTCTTTGTCTGGTTGAGGAAGGCTGGGAGCAAGCTCCCAGGAAGCCCCCCCAGGATGTGTTTAGTTACATGCTGGGCTTCAGAAACCAGACTGTGCGCTTCAGGAAACTCACTAACGTGAACCTAGAATCAAGCCAGGAGGGCATGAAACGCTGGTATGACCAGAATGCCACTCTGGCTGAGTTTCAGCCTGGACAGAAAGTGTGGGTCATTGCCCTAGTGGAGCCCTGTGCTCTACAGTACAAGTGGTCCGGGCCTTTTGAGGTGAAGGAACGCAAGAGCGATGTCACCTACCTGGTGGACATGCAGACTCCCAGGATCCTTTTAAGGGCCCTACATTTGACCCGCCTCAAACCACACTTTGAGAGGTCCGAATCGACCCTGCTCTTGGCAACAGATGATGGAATGGAAGAGAAGAGTGAGCCTCTTCCTGACCTCCTGTTTGCCAAGGAGCAATATGAGTTTGCGGAGGGTGTGAACTTCCCCCCAACACTGACCCTGTCAGCAGAGTGACTGTCGCCAGCTGTAGGGACAGCTTGCCTCTCTGTTTTCCTTGACCCCAGGAGTCACCCATTGGTGTATCCATGATGTGGATACTGGGGATAGTCCACCTGTGAAACATAAAATCTGCAGGTTAACTGACAAGGTCAAAGCCAGCACCAACAAAGAGGTTTCCAAGATGCTAACGTTAGGAGTGTTAGAGCCCTCCAACAGTGCTTGACCCAGCCCAGTGGTCTTGGTCCCAAAGGCTGTTGCTCATGGATCGGCTAGGAGCTGCCAAGTTCCTCAGTACATTTGACTTGACGTCTGGGTACTGGCAGATTGGCTTGACCAATGGGGCCAAAGAGAGGTCAGCATTCTCAACACCAGAGGGGCAGTTCCAGTTCTGTGTCATGCCCTTCGTGTTGAAGAATTCCCCTGCCACCTTTCAGAGGTTGGTCAACCAGGTCTTAACTGGGCGAAGGATTTCAGCATCTCCTTCCTGGGTGACATTGCAGTGTTCAGTTCCAGCTGGGAGGATCACTTGCACCACCTCTGGGAAGTGTTGTCTGCACTGCAGAAGGCATGCCTCATTATCAAGGCCAGTAAGTGCCAGATAGGGCAGAGGTCTATGGTGTACTTGGGACACTAGCAAACACAAGGAGATGATGGACGGAGCGCTGAAACTTTTCAGACAATCACCCCCAGTCACAGATCTGAGTTGAATCCATCATCGTTCTTTAGCTCACTTCGCCACCCCAGTTCAGACCCAGCCATATGCAAATCAGTCTTGGCCCTGTTCCTTATGGGAACAGTCGAGCCCAAACTGCCAAGACAGGTCTTCCCTGGACCGGAAACAAGCATCCTGGGACCGGTTTCAGGGTATCACCTCTCATCAGCCAGGCTAGCTTGAATCCAGTGGCAAAGTGAGCAAGGGACCCATGTCTGGGTATACCCTGCCAACTTAGGGCGAACAAAGCAAACACAAGGAGATGATGAAAGGAGCGCTGAAACTTTTCAGACACTCACCCCCAGTCACAGATCTGGGTTGAATCCATAATTGTACTTTAGGTAACTTCGCCACCCCAGTTCAGACCCAGCCATATGCAAATCAGTCTTGACCCTGTTCCTTATGGGAACAGTCCAGCCCGGACTTCCAAGCCAGGTCTTCCCTGGACCGGAAACAAGCATTATGGGACCAGTTTCGGGGTAACACCCCTCATCAGGCAGGCTAGCTTGAATCCAGTGGCAAATGGAGCAAGGGACCCATGTCTGGGCATACCCTGCCAACTTAGGGCGAACAAAGCAAACACAAGGAGATGATGGACTGAGCCTGAAACAAGCATCCTGGGACCTGTTTTGGGGTAACACCCCTCATCAGCCAGGCTTGGGACACAAGGTAGGAAGTGGCCAGGTGGCGACCCTACAACCCAAGACTGACACCATTCTGGCTTGGGTGCCCCCCAAGACCCAGACAGAGGTGAGAGTCTTTTTAGGTCTCACTGGTTATTACAGGAGATTTGTCAAGAGCTATGAAACCATTGTTGCCCCCTTGACGGAGCTGACTTCCAGGAAGCTGCCCAGGAAAGTGATCTGGACTGAGGCTTGTCAGACCGCTTTTGATGCCCTTAAGGCAGTCATGTGCATGGCGCCCGTGCTCAAGGCACCCAAGTTCTCAAAGGAATTCGTTGTGCCGACAGACTCTTCAGAGGATGGTGTGGGGACGGTACTCTCACAGCTGAAGGAAGGGGGCCTGGACCAACCTGTAGCATTCATTAGCAGGAGGTTACTTCCTGGAACAGAGGTGGAGAGCAATAGAAAGGGAGGCTTTTGCTGTGGTCTGGGCACTGAAGAAGCTAAGGCCCTACTTGTTTGAGACTCACTTTCGGGTTCAGACAGACCACAGGTCCCTCAAATGGTTAATGCAGATGAGGGGTGAGAACCCAAAACTGTTGAGGTGGTCCATTTCCCTACAGGGAATGGCCTTTACGGTGGTACAGAACACCCCAATGCTGATGGTCTGTCCAGATTCTTCCGCCTTAGTGATGAGAACTCCCAGGAAGTTAGGTAGTTCTCCCTCCTTTCAGCTGGAGGGGACACATGTTAGACCTGGTATCCTTGGCATGGTTTCACCTGTCTTTTTGCCTCTACCTCCTGTATTTTTTACTATGTGTCAGAGTTCATTTTTACTGGTTTGTGTACTCTGGGCACTCTACCACTGCTGATCAGTGCTAAAGTGCAAGTGCTCCCTGTGTAAATTGTGATTATGATAGGTTATCAATGATTGGCATATTTCATTTACTGGGAAGTCCCTAGTAAAGTATGTGTGCCCAGGCCCTGCAAATCAAATGCTACTAGTGGGCCTGCAGCACTGGTTGTGCCACCCATACAAGTAGCCCTGTAAACATGTCTCGGGCCTGCAAATGCAGGGCCTGATTCACAGAACTAACTTACGTCAAAAACGTAAAGTTAGTACTTTTTGGTATTCACAGAATACACTTACTCATTTTGGTATTCACAGAATGAACTTACTCATTTCGGTATTCACAGAAGTTAGGGACTCCTAACTTTAGGACTCCTAAATGCTTTCTGTGAATACCGAAAGTCTTAAAGTTAGGATTTTCTCAGTTTAGGAGTAGTAAAGTCCTAACTTTACTACTCCTAAACTGAGAAAAATCCTAACTTTAAGACTTTCGGTATTCACAGAAGGCATTTAGGAGTCCTAAAGTTAGGGCTACTAACTTCTGTGAATACCGAAATGAGTAAGTTCATTCTGTGAATACCAAAATGAGTAAGTGTATTCTGTGAATACCAAAAAGTACTAACTTTACGTTTTTGACGCAAGTTAGTTCTGTGAATCAGGCCCGCAGTGTCTGCAAGTGCAGTTTGAAGCTGCCATGTCGACTTGGCAAGTGTACCCACTTGCCAGGCCAAACCTTCCCTTTTACTACGTGTAAGACACCCTTAAGGTAGGCCCTAGATAGCCCCATGAGCAGGGTGCAGTGTATGTGAAAGGTAGGACATGTACTGGTATGTTTTACATGTCATGATAGAGAAATATTGCAAATTTCATTTTTCACTATTGCAAGGACTGGCTCTCCAATAGGTTATCATTGGAGCTGCCTTGTAACATCTTACAAGTGTAACTTTCAATTGGGAAGAGCTAGAGATTTGGAGTTTGGGCTCTCTGAGCTCAGAATTTAAAAACACATCTTTCAGTGAAGGTGGTTTTTAAATTGTGTGTTTGAAAATACCACTTTTAGAAAGTGTGCATTTTCTTGCTTTAGAATCCTGTGCCTCTGCCTGCCTGTGGAATCTACGTCTGATTTAGACTTACAGCTGGGTTGTTTGTGCATTCACCCTAGACAGTCACACAAAGGGAGCTGAGGTGTGCCCTGCATATCCTGGTTGCACATCACCAGGCTGATTGGCCTTCCTGAGCTAGCTGGGTGGGAGGAGTTGCCACTGACACCTGAATAGGGCTGTGCCTGGCCTCTCACAATGCTGTTTCCATCCCTCTGTAGTGTGTCTGGAGCCAGGACAGTGCAAGGCAGGAAGTGTGCACCACAAACACTAGCCTTTGAAGTATGCCTACTTCTAAGTCCAAAAGGGGTATAAGTATTGGACCAATAACCCCACATTTTTAGAGCACTTCTCGACTGAGGACGCTACTAAGAAGACGAGCTGAAGAGCTGTCAGGAGGAGTACTGCCCCTTTGCTATGTGTTGCTTTACTGGGTTGGCCTGCAGTTGCCGCTTCTGTCTGCGGGTAGTGAAAGAACTGGACTTTATGGGAGTTATGACCTGCCAAGTGGTGCTAATTCCAGCTCCTGGCCCTTGGAGGTGGTTCTGCTGCTTCAATACTTGAAAATCCATGCATCGCCTTTCCAGCAATGTTTTTCCCGCCACAAGCTTGCCGTGCGGTTGAAAAACCAAGGCATTGCCGCTGTGCGGCTGAAAAATCAATGCAGTGACTGTTTGCGGCCCGAAGAACCACCACAGCCTGAGTCCAGAGCCCCGTGTCTCCGACGTGCGAGACCCCTGCATCGACTCTGATGCAGGCTATGCTGTGTGGCCGAAAGAATCGACCCATCACCGGTCGGCGGCTGAAAGAATTAACGCAGCACCTGTTTCGCTGCCACCACATCGACCACAGAGCGTCAGTATTTCCCTGCATCGCACCTGTGCGCCAAGTTTCCAACACATCGCCCCGCCGAAAGGAGTCACCTCCAGAAATCGATGCATAGCTTCTCCTTGCAGTAAGGAATCTACGCAACACTTCTCCTGTGTGCAGCAGAACTGATGCCTCCATTCCCCTGGGACTCAAGAACCAATGCATCGATGTGTTTTCTGATGCTTTCCTCCTTTGCGGCTGTTTTTCGCCTTGGATTTTGACGCATCAAAGGTACTTTGTGATAAAATCGACGCCTCCAAAGAGTTCTATGGACAGGATTGCTTAAACCTTTTAAAAGAGATATTTTGAGGTATATATGTTAGGTTTTTGTCATTTTGGTCTTGTTTGGTTTAGATCAAGATTCTTTATTTTTCTAAACTAGTGTGGTGTCCATTTGTAGTGTTTTCACTGTGTCACTGTGTGTTGTATGTACAAATGCTTTACACATTGCATCTGAGATAAGCCTGACTGCTCGTGCCAAGCTACCAAGGTGATGAGCAGGGGTTATCTTGGGTGTGTAACTTCCTTACCCTGACTAGAAGAATGGGTCCCTACTAGGACAGGGTGCAAGCCACTACCAACTAGAGACCCCCATTTCTAACAGAGGCACACTAAGGATAAAGTGACAAGAACCAAGTCAGAGAACTGGGTGAGAGGAAACAGAGACCCTCTAGCAGTGCTTAGTTTGAGCAGGTTGCAGGTGTGGCCCGCCAGTACTCTTTTTTGGGAACCAGTGCTTATTTTTCCTTAACAGACTTTGATTGAATTTATTTGATTGATTGAAGAGAGAGAAAAACAGAAAAAAGGCAAGGCGGGAGGAAGAGAAAGATGGACAGAAGAAAAAAATAACCTGCAAGCGCAAGATGAAGAAGCAGGGAGTGTCTGGTGGGGGATTAAGGAGGAATGAGGTGAAATCAAGACTAAGCACCCTTGGTATTTCGCACCCAGATCTTTGATAGTGCCAGGCATGAGCTTCTGAGCAAAACTTTGGGCCCCAACGTTTATCCTTTCACAAATAACCACCCACTGCCAATGAGAAATTGGGTTACTGGTTAAGGGGGGGGACACCCTACTCATGCAACAACCACAAGTCTTGCCAGGGTGAGGCACAAGCAAACCCCAAATTAACCTGTTCTAAACCCTCTGATAGCTTGGCACAGAGCAGTCAGTTTTAATTCAGAGGCAATGGTATTTTTGCAGCACTTCAAACAGTAATAAAGTGAAAACACAGCACAAGAAAAATCCAGCACCGTGCAAATTATAATAAATAAATAAAGACCAAAACAACAAAAAAACAATCAGTAGAACTGGAGATATGCAATTTTAAAGATGTAAGTCAAAATAGCGCCAAAGAGCCCAAAGCACCACTCGCTGCTATCTGGTCGTGCGAGAGCGGGAGAAAGTCACTACTTCAGGTCGACCATGATGGAGTGCGAGTCGGATACATGGACCAGGTTAGTCCAACTGAAAAGTTAACTTCTCAGTCCAGTGCAGCGTCCTGTTCACAGTGGAGGGGGCCGCAAGGAGCAGGGAAGCGTCTCGGATGTTTGTTGATGTAGTGCGAAGAGCAGGCCTAGAATTGCAGAAGGTCATCCTTGTAGGCCCAAGATCCTGTTGTTGTCATGAACAGTCAGGCCCAAGTTTCATGGTGGCACTCCCCACAAACGGTTGATGCTGTAGCGTAAAGGGCTGGGTTTACGGAACTTTGTGTTGGCAGGCAGTGCGAGCGGCAAAGGTTTTGGCACCAACAGCCCGTTTGCAGTCACGAAGTGCCCAAAAACTTCAATTCATTTTCACTGAGCCCACACCAAGTGTCCAGGACCTGAGGGGCACCACTTGGGGGTGTCGGATGCTTACTCCAGCTAAATCCGGGAACTGGTTCAGGTGGTTGGAAGCCTGTTATGTCCCTGTGGCTCTGAACAGGTGGCCAGTAGATTAGCCCTTGGAGTCAACAAATGATATACAATAGGTAGCAGGAGCAAAAGACACTGCACTGGTCACCACAATATAGTTACATTTATAAACCAAACTCATAAGAAATTTGGGTGCACAGGTAAAGCGGATCAGCCACCATTCACCCCTTGAAGGGTAATACCCTTTTACAAATAGAAGATATGCTACCAAGCAGTCAAGAGGAAAAGGTCACCAATCATAAATCTAAATATTCATATGGTATAAATCAGTTGCACATGTTTTAATAAAACAAAAAATTTCCTATATATGATTATCGTTCACTTCTTTGTTGTTCATCTTTTTTATAAATTATTTCATTGAATGCGGCCATAGCCAACATGTTTCGCCCCACCCCCCTCCTTGGGACTTCTTCAGGGCTGAGTTAGTGCCATATATCAGCTATCCTATTAAGTCATCCACTCATTACAGAACATGAATTTGATGTGGATATATTTATTCTACCGCTGAGGGCATGGTTAATGCACAGACACTGACATTAACAAGATTGTCTGGTGTTTTAGCTTTTTTGACCATGGCGGCATTCATGAGTTTTTTCTTCCTGAGGCACAAGACTGCTGATGTATAGATTCATACAGGACTTCTTTGATTCATGGTGGCGTATCACTGTAATGGATGGTACTTCAAGGAAATACTCCCAATTGGTTCTGCGCTAGATGACTTAGTCCTGAAGAGACCCCTTTACTCATACAGGGTCAAAATATTGACATTTTCCCCCCGTGGTTCCTAGATTAAGTGTGATCAATAGGAATGTGTAATAATTCATGCACATGCATATAAAAAATTATGTATTGAACCAGGGACCTTGTACAGTGTCTTATGTATATGTTTTATGTATTTATACACTCACTTGAGCACTGCGCGGTCTGCACCTTTTATATTATGTTGTACTGACTACTGCATATAATTTGGATAATATATACTAGAAACAGGAACCTTTTCAGTCTGTTTTTCTTTATATGTGATTCAAGTAAGAACATATTACTGGATGGTAGAATGAATACATTTATTGGTAGACTTCCCAAATATTGGATGGGGTTCCTGACATGCTAAATGAGACCCATGGCACACTGTACACATAGCTAATACTGACCCTGGACCCTGTGGGCATATAGGGTTGTCCTTGTGATACACTAGAAGTCCTGAAGAGTGAGCAATAATTAATGTCTTCCTGTGGAATGAGGTGGACTGAGGTAGAATGAGGAATCTCCTTTCTTATGCCCTCACTGATGACATTAAAAACACATACCCATCTCAGAGGGCGTCTTTCCCCTTGGGTTCCTGCCTTACTGCTTCCCTGAATTGGGTTCGGATTTGAATCAGGAACAGCCGACTCAAATACCACGCACCCCAAAGGACCCTACAATCAACCCAGCTCTCCTACGCCGTGGTCCCCCGCACCAGAAAGACCAGATCGGGAGGCCGCTCCTTCTCCTTCCTCGTGGCCAGAGCCTGGAACGCCCTTCCGCTCCACCTCAGACAGACAACATCGCTCTCCATCTTCGCAAGAAACCTCAAGACCTGGCTCTTCGACAGACCCCCTCCTTGATGGGCTGGAACCTGCACCCCGCCCCCCCCCCCCAGCGCCTTGAGACCCTTACGGGTGAGTAGTCGCGCTTAACAAACACCTGATTGAATGATTGACTCTTTCCCCATTATGAGATGTTTGGGTCCCAAACTAGCTCTTATTACTTGCCTTCTGCTGGGGAACTTACACACATTTCTTGCTGCCACCCCCTATATCCTTTGGTGCTGAGACAGAAATCAGCCTCTTTCCCAAGCTCCCTGGGATCGGTGAGTTTGGAATCAATAAGATGCTGATGCAACTCTGCAAAACAGTGACTCAAAATGTACTCTCACTTGAACAAATTATACAGCCCATTATTGTTGATGAAGTTGCTGCCTTTCACCCAACCTTCCAGTGTCTTCGGTGTCGTATCATCAAAATCTTCCCAAGACTGATCTGGGGTGTCCCAAAACTGCAAGTGATAATTTTTGGGAGTGATAACAAACGTGTGAATAAAATGAGACAGTTAATTCGTTAGTACTTGAAATGGCTCTGACTCCTACAAGTTCAATAAGTTTTCCATTCCCTAGATAGGCATATGCTTCCATAGGATACCTCACCTACATCTTTATATCTACTTTGTTCATTCACAAGACAGCCCCATTAGTGACAAATCACTTATATATGTCATTCCCAACTACACAGCTAGGCACAAGATCTTTAGGAACATTTTGGTGTGACTAACCCCCTTCTTGGAACCTCAGTATAGCAGTCGCAATCCTCAATAGATTCAGACACCCTCCTGGGCATGAAGTACATCTTGCATCATCATGTTGCAAAAAAGTCTTTGACTTAGCTCTACAAGGTTTGTTTTCACACCCTAGTTCAATGCACCAACACTTGAATGTGAAAGACAGGATTTTGAAGCCCCGCAGAACCCCACCCAAAATGGCTCAAAGCTACTGGGCGACTGACAATCCTAAACAGGGATCCAGGGCCACCGTGATGATTAGAAATAAAACCTATTTGGTTCTTCTCAATGCCACAAAAACACAAACAACATTAAGAAAAAGACACTTTAACTAAAAGGTGTGTTTATTTCAACAGGAGCACCAGTTGCTTAGCACATCGAAAAAAAACACAGAATATAATTAAAACAGCACAAATGTATGTTGGGAACAACCAGAATAAAATAAAGATTTCTACCATGGTTAAAATGTAATCTAAAGTCCTAACACCCTTAGACCTACTTCTATGCGCTACTCTAGGAGAGCATGGAGTAGTATGACTTGCATCTAGTTTTTCTTGTGGAGAATCAGCACATTGCATACCTGTTTAGAGCCAAGAGCTGTAATTATCAGTAGTCAGGGAGGCTGTTTGCCCTGTGAAAGGCAAACTCACATCTCTATAGCATCAGCTCCTACCAGACTTGGGCTCAATATCATCCTTCAGTAGAAAGTGCAATAAGGCAGCATCTCTGCCAATCAAGAACCTTGGCAGTATCTTGCATAATAATCTGGGGTGAAGGACCTCTCCTGACAAATGGTCAAGTGGCAGTCCATTTACACTATGTCTTATCAAAGATGGAATTTCTAACATCACCTTAGGAATGTTTGGTATAACCAATGAGCATCAAGATACTACTCTAAGACACATGCTTATAAACAAAAAAGATCAAAATATGACAATTCAGACTGCACTCTTTTGGCTATTGTTCTTGTTTGACTTTGAAATAGAGATAACAAGACACTTGTTCCAGACTGATGTTGCATCAGGTTTCTTGTTGATGTCTATGTCTGTGTGACTTGACACCTTCACACCTTCTTGGAAAAAGAAGGTCAGGGGACATCTGCGTCAAAGGAAAACATGTTGATGATTCTGCAGAAATACAGAAAATGGAGCCTCTGCCTACTTCAAATGGAGTAGTGCTGTATAGTCTTTATGTCACTGGACCTAAAGTACATCTTGCGCTTGGACCTCTCATGAGCCAGCGTAGCATTCTGCCCCTCCAAGGCCAACTTTTTCTTTCCAGTACAAACGCTGCAGCTGTCTGCCTCTCTTCAGCAACCAAGGTAGCAGATGCCTTTGTCTCCTCGGCTCTTGGCCTCAATTCTCCAAGTGCAATTTCTGCCTGTTTCTCCTCCAGAGCCCTTGTTGCCTTTTTCTCCTTGCTGCCTTAGCCTCCTTTGCGACCAGGTGTGCCTTTTTCTCCATAGCAGCCAGGGCAGCCTTTGTGTCCTCCAGACCAAGGGTGGTCAACTTCAATCACAATTCCCTCAGACTTTCTGTCCTCCAGCTCCAGCTTATGAGCCACCAGCTCTGAAGAGGATAGGCTGCAAGAGGATACACTGCTCCTGGACAATACAGGCAAAGCTGCTTCTTCAAGAAAATCCTCCTCTTACACAGGTGCCTTAAACATCATTCTCATTCTCTGCTGAGGTGATTTGTGCTTGGCGGGCCTCCTTTTCAGGCCCTGAGGGATGTCTCATAATCTGACTTTTTGGACATATGGCTCAAATTCAGCCCCCTGTCTTTGTACATGGCCTTCTTCTTCAATAATGTAAAGCTGACCGACAGGGTAGACAGATCCACATCCATGATCCCAAAAAAATCAAAGTGCAAAACTTTTACAAAAAATCAAAAATATGACTCTACTCAAAAACACACCAATTAAAAATCCCCAAATAAATGTTTCACTCTAAGTCTGAAATGGGATTTCTAATTCTTAACCTTCAAAACTGAATCGTAGCTGTTGGACAATTTCCTATCACACTTTAATCTTAAAAATTTAGTTAATAATGTGGGAGGGTTGAGTCCCTATAATCCTAATCAACACAATGTGATTAGACCAAAACACATATCTTAGAGAATCTCTGCTCAACCTCGTGTAGCTGTGGCATAAGCAACAGTCAATCCCCAGAGAGATGCAAGATAAGTTCAAGTAGTGCGAACCATTTAAAAGTCAAGACAAAAATACAGTCAAACTCCCAAATCAACTAGAAAAACAAGAAAAATAAATGTGTAAAAAGATACCAAGATCATCAAAATTGGATAAGAGGGACTAAAAATATGGCCTTTTATAGTTTTAAGGGAAAAATAGCCAAGAAAAGGGAAATTGACCAGGACATAGGTGCGATGTCATGCCTACAGTGATGCAGTAGAAGTTGGATACACCAAGCTGGTCATCCCGGTCAAAGATTTTACCTTCGGACTTAGTCTCAGAAATGGAAGTCAAAATCATTCAGCAGGGCAATGTGCAAATTTGAGGCTGGAGAGGGCCCCCCCCCAAGCTGGATATGCTATTACCGAGCTTCTGCTGAAGCCATTGGTTTTAGTACCAAAAGCTCCAAGTGAGCTGGTCGAAGATGGTGGCGGTCGCTTGTCTCATCTCTCCAGCGATAGCAGCCCTGCGGGCTGTTGAATCAGTGGTCCCCCTTGCCTTCTGGAGTTCTAAGAGGGTGTGGCTGTTACCCCCAGGGGGCCGCATTGATCGAGACGCTTCCTTTCCCTGACAACCGCTGGGAGCCCTGGGAATGGGACTGGCACAGAGGGAGAAGTGTGCTGCAAGCAAGATGGTGCCACCCGGCGCACCTTAATTCCACTTCACCCTCAGGGGTCTCTGGGTCACCAGGCCTGACACTACTGTGGTGGCTGACCCCCAATGCTGATACTAATGCACGTGGGAGAGTCCATTGTAGATCGCTGGCCTATCTACGTGGAGTGGGTGGTATTGGGAGGCTGTGTCCCCTCCCCGTCTTGACTACTGTGCCCTTGTGTGCTGAGAGGGGCAGAGTGGAGAGAAGCCCAGCCGAGGAAGGCCTGATGAAGACTGGCGTGAATGGCATCAGGCTGTGAGTGAGGCCAGCAACAGGAAGGGCATATGGAGCTCCACGAGGGAGGCTCATGCCCTCAGGTGGTCAGTGCGGCTATCTCTGCAGGGGCCTGCCCTGCCTACCTGCTGGGGCCCGGGTGCGCCCAGTTCTTGGGTCTTGATGAGGGGAGTTGGGTCCTTGTGGAAAATGTGGCCAGTGGCCTCCTGGTGGCAGCCCTTATCGTAAAACGTCTGTGAAGCATGTGTGACGGCCTTGTACTTTATCAGTGGCTCCCTAATGTTGGAGAGTCAGTGATTGTGGTGTTGAGGAGGTGGGGTCCAAAACCCCCCCTTCCTTGCCCCCTTTTTCTGCTGACTAGAGAAGCCCACCATATCTATGGTGCATCTGAAGCCAGCCAGGATGGTACCAGATGCAGAGCCATCGCAGGGCACAGGGGAGAGCCAGAGGCCCGGTGTGGGGTCTCTGGATGCCAGGCTGGAGGCCCGCACGGCCAAATTCCTAGCGGCTATCCTGGAAACCAAATCTGCACTGGAGGCCAAGGTAGACTCGGTGGTCCTAGGCCTTAATGTACTGCATGTGGACCACAGGAAACTGGTGGACAAGGTGATGGAGGCGGAGACCTCCCTGCTGCTGATCAGCCTGACAGTAACGGAGACTTAAGCTTGTCTGACCACCCTACAAAAGAAGGTAACCATCCTCAGAGACAAGTTGGACGACGTGGAAGGGCACTCCAGGCCCAACAATGTGCACATAGTGGGAGTGCCTTAATAAACGGAGGGCCCCTGTATGGAGCTGCTTGTGGAGGAGTGGCTCCTATTGACTGTCCTTGAGGGTATGGAACCCAAGCTCTACAAGGTGAACATGTGCACAGGGTCCCCTGCAGGCCGCCAGCCCCAGGGGCAAAGCCACAACTGATAGTGGTGCGGCTGCTTATTTTTCAGGACATAGACAAAATTTTGCAAGTGGCCAGGGCCCATGGACCATGGTGTCTACGGGGGGCTCAGTGAACATTCACCCTGTCTTATACCACCACCGTGCAGAGGCAAGGTGAAACGTTCTTCATAGTGAAGAAACACTTGAGGCAACTGGACCTAAAGTATGCAGTTATTTTCCCAGCTAAACTGTGAATCATTGATGGGGAACTTGTTTTTCTTTGCCATGGTTACAGAAGTTTGGGACTAGCTGGAGGCTAGAGGGCAGCCCGCCCCCATGAGAGGGCCTATGATCACTGCCCAGACTGGAAGAGGAAGGGGTCGCGCCACCAGCCCCACCCTCTTGCACCCACTTTAGTTCTCCTTGTAGTTTTACATTTTACACGTTTTAGTAGACTTTGTTTTAGACATATTGTATTTACACAATATTATTTGAGGAAGATGTTGTACATGCTGCCTTGTTTTTAGAAAGCCTCTGCTGCTACACTGTCTGGACATTTCATTTAAGGTTAAGAACAGAACGAGCTATCCAAGTGTTCATGTTGCCCGCTCGGAGACAGCTTCTAACATTTTTCTTCATCTCTTTTGTAGTCATATTTGACCGTTTTAGTTTATTATATTTTTACAGATGAACTGTGTATTAGCTCACACTCACTGAGCTGCTCCTCATTGAGAATACTATTAACCTGACAGCAAAGTATAGTGTATAGAAACAAACTACAGGAGGATACCCATAAACACAGTTGAGACCAGGGTGGATAGTATATAGCATACAACAATGTCTCAACAGGTATTGTTTAGTTGACAATTATTAAAGATTACGAAACCAGGATCCCAATGCACGACCGATGTGGGCCAAACAAGGGCACAGACACCAGTTGGAGATTAAATAAATCCGTTTATTGCTTAACAAGTCAGGATGACGCATTTCGACCACAAGCCTGTGGTATTGATCACATGGTGCGCTAAGGAAATGTGCAGAGTATTTATAGTGACTGTAAGTGACTTTACTATGTTCATTGTGACATGGCAAAAACGAGGCCCTTTTATGGCAAGCAGTAAAATCTACTAGTCAATCGGTTGATGACTAGGGGTAATGACCAACATAATGTGGTGGCAAACATAGACAACAGACTCTTCTGCTATAAAACATGGTTCATGACATTGCAGTCTGTAACTCCATTCCTGCGCGGTGTGCTTATGAGGTAAGGTGTGTTATGGCTGGGAGGAGTACTGAGCCAATGTGTCGTGGCTCATACTAACAATCTGTAAGCAACCTAGATATCCTAACATCTGTATGCAAAAAGCAGTTTCAAATATAGAATGTGATAACTCTGTTGCATGTGAAATAGACTCAAACGTGGCAGTGCTTGAAGTCTAACTGTGTTGATGCCTGAACCAATCACCTGTAAGAGCGAGCGCGCTTGTGGAGTCCTGTTATGATATACGCTAAGTGCGGGTACTCGAGAATGGGCCAAGGTGTCATGTTGGACCTATGTTCCATGTCGTGGTCTGCCAATGGTGTCTGTGCGTCACTGTGAGGCCTCAAAATGCGGAATAAAAATGGTGTTTCTCAGTGTGAACAAGTCACTGACGCGAAAAAATTAGAAAAAAGTGAAGTGGGGAAGGGAAAGCTGTGATAGTGTCATGTTATGTGCTCCAGAGAACGCTGGGCTCGCTCTGTGTTCAGCCGAAACTAGAGCAGTGGATACAAACCATGTCTAGAGGTGTAATGTCATGTGGTGCAGTGGGTTAAAATACTGGACAACCTACTGAAAGTCAGCCGACTTTCGGAAGTCAAATGGGCAAAAATTTCTGAAAGCAACTGGAGTGACTCCTTTAAAGGAAGTGGTAAAGATCCTCACTAAGATTTAGACCTGTCGGTGTCTTGGTGTTGAGTTCAATAATATATTTGGACTCCAGTTGTCTTAACAATTTATCTCTATTACCCCCACGTTTGAGTGGTGGGATGCAGTCAACTACACAATATTTCAAGTGATCCAGGTTGTTGTGATGTGTTGCTTTGAAGTGTCTGGCAACTGGGTATGCCGGGTCACTGTTAACAATAGCCCTGATATGTTGCAGAATGCGAAGGTGCACTTGGAGCTTAGTGCTCCCCACGTATCTGAGCCCACAACTACAGGTGAGAATGTAGACTGCGTATTCTGTTCTACAGGTGAGTTTTTGTTGGATCACTATCGGTTTGTTCCTGAACTCTGCCGTGATTTGGGTGGTGTTAACTCCAAACTTGCATGCCCTACAGCTACTGCATTTAAAAAACCCTTTGACGCCTGATAGCCAGTTCTTGGTGATGGTTATTTCGGGGCTATTTCTGACTACAGCATCATGCATGGATACAGCTCTCCTGTAGGTGATCTCCGGCCTGGGGGCCACCATTGGTCCTAGTGTGGAGTCAGTTTTGATAATGCCCCAGTGTTTATTAAAAATGGATTTTAATACCCGTGCCTCGGTGTTGTGGGTGATGATAAGGCGCGTGGTTACCTTGCTGTCCGTGGTCAGCTCTGGGGCAGTGTCAATACTGTTGCTGGTGTCAGTGTGTGTGCCTAGTAGGAGATGTTCTCTGGGAAATGAGTTGGCTTTGGTGGTCGCTGCTGTGATCATCTTATCTGTGTAGCCTCTGGCCCTGAATCTCATGTGAGACTCCAATTGGCATTTGGCCAGGTCTGTGCTGTTGCTTCATATTCTGCGCAGGCGCAGCATTTCCCCGTAAGGAATGCTTGCTATCAGGTGTTTAGGGTGAAAACTGCTGGCATGTAGGGTGGAGTTTCCTGCAGTGGTTTTTCTGTGGAGTGGTGTGAAGTGTGCTGTTGGTGACATATACTTTGACATCAAGGAATTCCACTGATTCTGTGCTTATGGTGGCATTAAACTCTAAATTCAAATCATTACAATTGATCTCATCAATAAACGTTTTTACACTGTCAATGGAGCCTTTCCAGACCACAAAAATGTCATCAATATATCGCAGCCAACAAAGGATATGGTTAGACCAAGCTTCCGAGTGAGTGACCCTGAGGATCCGCTCCTCCCACCAGCCAACATGAAGACAGGCATAGCTGGGGGAGAAGCAAGCCCCCATTGCCACGCCCCTCAGTTGCTGGTATGTCTTGTTGTTAAACATAAAGAAGTTATGTTCCAGGCACCATTCTATGAGATGCATAATGAGTTTGTTATGTTTGTAACAGTGAATAGGTCTCTTGGCCAAGAATTCATGGCATGCATTGAGTCCATCAGAGTGCCGTTTGCTGGTGTATAGTGAAGTGATGTCAAGAGACATCAGGACACAGTCCGGGGACCATGAGATGTTGCTGATTTTTGAGAGGAAGTCGCTAGTGTCTCTTAGGTAGGTCGGGAGGTTGATGACATGCTCTTGTAGAAAGAAATCAACATATTTGGATATGTTTTCGCAGAGGCTTTTGCGTGCTGAGATGATCGGTCTTCCTGGAATTGGAGATGTGCCTTTGTGTACCTTTGGAAGAAAGTACAAGATCGGAAGTACAGGAAATTCATTGTTGAGAAAACTAAACTCCTCTTTGCTGATGGTGCCTTGCGTCCTATGATAGTTGAGGCTTATTTTGAGTTCTTTCCCACAGGTTGCTATTTCCTTCATTGTGGTAGGTTTGTAGCAAGTGGCATCATCCAGATGTCGGTGTGCTTCTTCCATGTACAAGTCTCCAGGCCATAGGACGATATTGCCTCCTTTGTCCGATTTGTTGATAATGATATCAGTCCTTCCTTTTAATTTGGTCATGAGGTCCGTGTATTCTTTGTGTTTGAATGATTTTTTGTGTTTGGCCCGGGATTTTCTTTTGTGTAGCTCTTTAACTTCTTCCACAATAACATCATTGTAAATGTCAATGGCGTCTCTGGGCATGGTTGGCGTGAACGTGGACGGAGGTTTAAATGGACTCTTGATTTTAGTAGAGATGTCTATGCCAGCATTCTGCAAGAGTTGTTGTGTTGGGGCAATGTTCGTTGGCGATTCAAGCTCTGTCATGGTTCTAATTATGCCAATGTCTGAGACTGCCAGGGTGCCTTGGGTAAGTGCCTCTTCGTTGCTGCCACTGGTGGGCGGTTTGCTGCCTTGTTTTTGATGGAAGAATTTGATGAGTTTGAGTTTTCTGATGAAGTTATAGATATCAATCCGGGTGGTGGTGTAGTCAAAGCTACTTTCTGGGCAGTAGGTTAAACCTAAAGAAAGGAGTTGTGTTTCTGCTTCAGATAGTGTGAGGTTAGACAGATTGATGACTGTGTTGGTATTAGTTTTTATTTTCGCCTCCAGTTGCCTCTTTGCTTGTTGTTGTTTCCTCTTTGATTTCCTGCGTTTTCTGCGCTCGCGCCTTTTGCAGTTGCGCCTGTATTTAGTTTCCTCGGTGCTCGTGGGCGCAATGTTTGGCGCCTGTCCTCGACTAAAAAACCCAGTTCCTCCGTAAGACTGAAGTTGTTTCTTGGTCTGGGGTCATTAGAGCTCCTGATGCTGCCACTTTCTGAATCTGTGCCAGTGTCGCCGGCTGTGCTCAGATCTGATGTTGAGGTGGAGTTGGATTCCTCATGTGGCGTTGGCGTCGTGGTTGCTACTTCTTGCAGTGTTGTGGATTTGTTGAGTTTCTGCCTTTTCACTGAGTCAAATTTCCTGGCAAAAGTGAAAATTTGTCCACACTCGTAGTCGGCCTTATCTCGGGCAAATTTGAAGGCTTTACGTGTTTTTATTGTTTCCTCGTGTTTTTTTAATTTGGTCATTATTTCCTCACGGCCCTTGTTGACTACATCTTTTTGGTCTGAGCTGTCAAGTTCCTCGTTTATTTTGTCAATTTTGGTTTGTAGTTCACAGCGATCGATGTCCGCATATTTGATGAGGATGACAACGAGGCGCATTGAGGCCTCCAGGTTACTCTCCCCCCACTCTTTGAGCATGAGTGGGTTGGGGTTGTCAAAACTGGGTGCCAGCATTATTCTTAGGCCTCGTGGGATGCGTCCCACGTCCCGGTATTTTTGCAAAGATTTGCATTCCCACCATTTGGTAAGTTCATTGCGCATTAGTTTTTCCAGGTTTTTGAGCTTGGTTTTAATGTCGCTGCTTGGAGCCCCCACGGCCGTGGGTGCTCGTTGTTGGTTGTCCAGTGTAGGAAGGTTGTCAAATAACACGTCGGCGGCAGCTTCCCTCTCCCGCAGTGCTTGGTCTGACATGTTTGAATAAAGCAAAGTTGCGTTGTGGCTGTCGATATACTATTTGCACACTTGAATGTGGATGCGGCAGCCAATCTCAATACCTCTTTATACCTGCCAACTCGCTTGCATGCATACACTCACCCACTGGTCTTGAGGTGATGGACGGATCCACCGACTCGGCGCTCAGCTCAACCGGCGGCAAGATATCAGCAGCGTTTTCAGGGCTGGGCAGGGGGCAGTGATTGTTCGGTTCTCCTCCAGGAGAAAAGGTCCTTCGTTTGACTGAAGAGAATCACTGTAGCCCTTAACGACAAAGAGGGGGTCTGTGGTGCGGAGCCAGTCACACTCCGCTTAAACACGAAACCAGGATCCCAATGCACAACCCAAACAAGGGCACAGACACCAGTTGGAGATTAAATAAATCCGTTTATTGCTTAACAAGTCAGGATGACGCGTTTTGACCACAAGCCTGTGGTCTTGATCACATAGCGCGCTAAGGAAATGTGCAGAGTATTTATAGTGACTGTAAGTGACTTTACTATGTTCATTGTGACATGGCAAAAACGAGGCCCTTTTACAGCAAGCAGTAAAATCTACTAGTCAATCGGCTGATGACTAGGGGTAATGACCAACATAATGTGGTGGCAAACATAGACAACAGACTCTTCTGCTATAAAACATGGTTCATGACATTGCAGTCTGCAACTACATTCCTGCGCGGTGTGCTTATGAGGTAAGGTGTGTTATGGCTGGGAGAAGTACTGAGCCAATGTGTCGTGGCTCATACTAACAATCTGTAAGCAACCTAGATATCCTAACAGCTGTATGCAAAAAGCAGTTTCAAATATAGAATGTGATAACTATGTTGCATGTGAAATAGACTCAAACGTGGCAGTGCTTGAAGTCTAACTGTGTTGATGCCTGAACCAATCACCTGTAAGAGCGAGCGCGCTTGTGGAGTCCTGTAATGATATACGGTAAGTGTGGGTACTCGAGAATGGGCCAAGGTGTCATGTTGGACCTATGTTCCATGTTGTGGTCTGCCAATGGTGTCTGTGGGTCACTGTGAGGCCTCAAAATGCAGAATAAAAACAGTGTTTCTCAGTGTGAACAAGTCACTGACGTCAAAACATTTGAAAAAAGTGAAGTGGGGAAGGGAAAGCTGTGATAGTGTTGTGTTATGTGCTCCAGAGAACCCTGGGCTCGCTCTGTGTTCAGCCAAAACTAGAGCAGTGGATACAAACCATGTCTAGAGGTGTAAGATCATGTGGTGCAGTGGGTTAAAATACTGGACAACCAACTGAAAGTCAGCCGACTTTTGGAAGTCAAATGGGCGAAAAGTTCTGAAAGCAACTGGAGTGACTCCTTTAAAGGAAGTGGTAAAGATCCTCATTAAGATTTAGTCCTGTTGGTGCCTTGCTGTTGAGTTCAATAATATATTTGGACTCCAGTTGTCTTAACAATTTATCTCTATTACCCCCACGTTTGAGTGGTGGGATGCAGTCAACTACACAATATTTCAAGTGATCCAGGTTGTTGTGATGTGTTGCTTTGAAGTGTCTGGCAACTGGGTATGCCGGGTCACTGTTAACAATAGCCCTGATATGTTGCAGAATGCGAAGGTGCACTTGGAGCTTAGTGCTCCCCACGTATATGAGCTCACAACTACAGGTGAGAATGTAGACTGCGTATTCTGTTCTACAGGTGAGTTTTTGTTGGATCACTATCGGTTTGTTCCTGAACTCTGCCGTGATTTGGGTGGTGTTAACTCCAAACTTGCATGCCCTACAGCTACTGCATTTAAAAAGCCCTTTGACCCCTGATAGCCAGTTCTTGGTGATGGTTATTTCGGGGCTATTTCTGACTACAGCATCATGCATGGAGACAGCTCTCCTGTAGGTGATCTCCGGCCTGGGGGCCACCATTGGTCCTAGTGTGGAGTCAGTTTTGATAATGCCCCAGTGTTTATTGAAAATGGATTTTAATACCCGTGCCTCAGTGTTGTGGGTGATGATAAGGCGCGTGGTTTTCTTGCTGTCCGTGGTCAGCTCTGGGGCAGTGTCAATACTGTTGCTGGTGTCAGTGTGTGTGCCTAGTAGGAGATGTTCTCTGGGAAATGAGTTGGCTTTGGTGGTCGCTGCTGTGATCATCTTATCTGTGTAGCCTCTGGCCCTGAATCTCATGTGAGACTCCAATTGGCATTTGGCCAGGTCTGTGCTGTTGCTGCATATTCTGCGCAGGCGCAGCATTTCCCCGTAAGGAATGCTTGCTATCAGGTGTTTAGGGTGTAAACTGCTGGCTTCCTGGTTTCTTGTCTCCTTTCCCCCTTTTCTTGCAACATGTTAGGTGCATAATCTTTTATAATTGTCAACTAAATAATTCCTGTTGAGACATTGTTGTGCGCTATAGGCAAAGTATAGTGTAGCTGCACTACCCTTCTGAAGGTGTACAAACATTTAGCTTGGTTTGTTTTCACAATAAATCATCAGTTTTCTTGCTCCTTGACTTCCCACTGCTGGCACGGACACTTACTCAAGATATCACATATTTTAAATAACTCATGCACGGCCACTGTTTTTGCCTACAAAGGGGACTCTTACAACTAAGCCTACAGTATATGCAAGGTTTGTTGCGGCTACTGTTACTGAGCTGTGTTCATCATTTGTCCTTGCGCACTTATGTGTACACTACCCTATCTATCACGAGGCAGGTGTCTGATAGACTTTCTTGTCCCCACACATCACCCCACATTACGTTGCAGAGTTTCTTGTCCTATAACCAGTTTTGAGACATTCTTGAAGCTTCCCATGCTAATACGACACCTTCAGGAGACCCCAGTTTCACTGACAGGTCCTAGAACCAGTCGTGAGTAGGAGGCCACCCAATGTCGCTGGTACTGCTGACTGCGCCATGAGAGACTGTTAGTGCACATGCTAACACTTCATAATTTTGGCCACCATTCCACCTCATGACGAGCGCTTCTTTATTATGACAGCCATCACACTGGTGTGGTCACGTTATAGTGCTTAACAGAGACATTTTTGTGTATATCAGTCCCTGTGTGTTGTATTGTCTTTCTGTTTCTTGGCCATTCAAATGAGTTGCCTTTATGAATTGCTAAATGCTGCTCCCGATCGCCATTTACCTGAGTGTTTCAGTACCTAAGAACCCTACCTTCTACTTTCTCCTACATCCTGACTATAGGATATAGTGAACCCTGAGCCTAATAGCAGGGGCCCTGAGTTGAGGCACTACACCCGATGATTCTGAGTAAGCCTGCCGGATTAAACATTAACGCCATGTTTGATTGATTGTCTACACAATGTATCATGGTGTTCAACATTCACCAGAAGTTTGCGTGAAATTTTAAAGTCTGTTAAATTGTTCACACACTTTACAATGGTGTTTGATACTCCCCATTAATTTGGTAAGCTGATGACACAATGTGACAGGTGCTACTGATGATATTCTGACTCTAACTATAACCTAGCTGTTTTTGTATTCCCCTAAAGGTTGATTGACAGTGGATCCTCTCTGAATCTTACAGTGGACCACTGATTGATTTAGTATTTTCCCTGTGTGAGCACACTTTCTGAGCAAAAACGATTTACATAGATCCTGATGAATGCCAATATACCTCTTCTGATATTCACCAGGGTTGCCTCCCAGAGGAGGAAACAGCCCTCCCCCTGGCACATTTGCACCCAGACAGGCAGGAAATTAGTTAGTCAAGGAGGTGTACACTCCCAGAAGGCTAGCCACACCTCCAGGGTGAGCAGCCTGGTCTGTACACTATAATTAGATTTCTGACATTTTGAGGAGTGGCAGAATAGAGGGTTCTGGGTAGAAAAGGTGACCTACACCCCCGGACGTGGTCACCTCAGGTGCGGATTAGCTGCAGGGATTAGCAGCCCATTGACAACTTGCTCCCACACCCATATATCCCCTAAATCTAGGATTTAAGGGACATCCCTGACACCAGAACCTCTGTTCTGAACAACCTCCATAAAAGAGGACAGAAGAAGAGAACTGTGTCAGCAACAACAGAACTTGTACCAAGCAAAAGAGGGATACCTTGTACCTGTGGCAACAATCCTGGAATTGCCTAATCGAGACTCGTCATACAGTTCCCCTAGACAGAGGGACCCCTGTGGAAGCCTGAAGCACCTTCAGACTCCCCTGGACTGGTGGTACTTGTCCCCTCCAAACAGCAGGTAAAGCAACGCTCCATATCTGAAGAATCACTGCCCATCAAGCCCTCCGAAGGATCACCCAAATCCAGATGGTCTAGTGCATTGTGGGAACTAAAGTCCTGCTTTCCACAAAGTTACAATCAGCTACCATGGTTCCCGGGACAACCGGACTTCAAAGTTACTTTTTTCTCCACTTAACCGCTGCAAGGCTTGTTGGTTGCCAGTCCGGAAACCGACCCCTGCATTCGACACTGCAACTAGAGGGGACTCCATCCAACATTCATCCAACATCAGCAGCAGCCCCGTAGCTGTCTTTTTGGATCTTCCCCCCACCCCGCAGCACTGTTTTATTGGTAAAAGCAGCTCTCCCGTGGCTCCAGTTCAGCACAAGGGACAGCCAGGATAACTCTGCACTCAGGCTCCACGGGCCAATTTAATTATGAAGGTGCACATTTTAACTAACTAACTAACTGCACCACAGAGAAATTGCATGAGCATTTTGTGGATTCTATGTTGTCTTCTCCAAGAGAGCAGGGGAGGATAGCTGACAAATGGGTCAGAACCAGGGTGTCCAAGAAGACCCATAGTGGGGGTGAACCCAAGAAAGGTTCTCAGACTTCCAGGCAGGGGAAGGAGGTGAGCAACAAACAAGATAAAAATAGGTTCTCTAAAGGCCCCCAAAGTTCTTCTCAGGAGGGTGGGCCTCAAGACTTCTCCCAGACTAAGGGCAAAGCATATCAGGGTAAAAACGGGAATCCAGCACAGGCTTCTGGGTTGTGTCATGATTGTCATCAGGCAGTCCAAAAGAAAGGAGATGCAGCATGCTCCAAAAAGTCCCCAGTGGTGAAAAATCCAAAGATTTGGCTAGCATAGGAGTGGGGATGGAAGTGTACTTTGGAGAGGCCAGAAGATACACTGAGGTTACTTTAGTTTCCCTGGGTGGGGAGGATATTGATGCCCTGGCTGTCTTACCTCCAAGCCTGGAGAAGTATAAACAAAGGCCAAAGATCAATGGGACTGATGTAAAGCCTCTGAGAGATACAGGTGCCAGTGTCACCATGGTGGCAGCTAGACTGGTTTCACCAGACCAAATGATACCTGGTGTTAGTCACCAGGTGACCAGTGCTGACAAGGAGACTAAGCTCCATCCAATGACCTTGGTAAGCTTAGAATGGGGAGGAGTTACTGGACCAAAGAAGGTGGCTGTGTCCCCTGCCATCCCAGTGGAGTGTCTGTTGGGAAATGAACTGGAGACTTCTGCAAGGGCAGAAGTTGAAACGAAGGCTCATGCCGAAATGCTGGGTCTCCCTGAGTGGGTGTGTGTTTCCGCAAAAGCAGCATGTCAGGGAAGTCAGGGAAGCCTGGATCCTGAAATAGTAGACTTGGCTCCTAAAGGCAAGAGAAATAGCAAGAAGTCTGCTAAGGCAACTTCTAAGAGGTCACAGGACCAGGGGGCGAGTTCTCCTGAGGGAGATGCCCAGGTGTCTGAGGAGGTAACTGCAACTGATGGAGTCTGGCCTGACCTGGTGGTACTCTAAAGTGCAGGGGGGGCCTCCAGAGTGGACCTATGCTAAGGACAAAAGCAATGTCCTGCTCTTGACGACCTTAGGCATCAAGCTGCAAGAGGAGGGTGATGCCAGTGATATGCACAGGGTCTACTGGGAAGGTGGGTTGCTGTACACTAAGTCCAGGGCACCCCAAACCAGTGGATTCAAGCTACCCAGGCTGATGAGGGGTGATGCCCCGAAACCAGTCCCAGGATGCTTGTTTCTGGTCCAGGGAGGACCTGGCTTGGCAGTTCGGGCTGGACTGTTCCCATGAGGAACAGGGTCAAGACTGATTTGCACATGGCTAGGTCCAAACAGGGGTGGCATGGTGAGCAAAAGAACAATGGATTAAACACAGATCTTTGTGACTGGGGGTGAATGTTTGCATTGTTCAGCATTCCGACCATCAACTGTTCCTTTTGCTTTTATCGCCCTAAGTGCAAAGGGGATGCCCAGATGTGGGTCAGTGCTCACTGCGCCACTGGATTCAAGCTAGCCTGGCTGATGAAGGGTGATACCCCGAAACCGGTCCCAGGATGCTTGTTTTCGGTCCAGGGAGGACCTGGCTTGGCAGTTCGGCCTGGACTGCTCCCATGAGGAACAGGGTCAATTGATTGCATATGGCTGGGTCCAAACTGCGGTGGTGTGGTGAGTATAAGAACAATGGATTAAACCCAGTTGTTTGTGACTGGGGGTGAATGATTGGATTGCATTGTTCAGCATTCTGTTCATCAATTGTTCCTTTTGCTTTTATCGCCCTAAGTGGGATGGGTATGCCCAGACATGGGTCCCATGCTCACTGCCCCACTGGATTCAAGCTAGCCTGGCTGATGAGGGGTGATGCCCACAAACCGGTCCCAGGATGTTTGTTTCTGGTCTAGGTAGGACCTGGCTTGGCAGTTCAGGCTGACTGTTCCCATGAGGAACAGGGTCAAGACTGATTTGCATATGGCTGGGTCCAAACTGGGGTGGCGTGGTGAGCAAAAGAACAATGGATTAAACCCAGATCTTTGTGACTGGGGGTGAATGTTTGCATTGTTCAGAATTCTGCCCATCAATTGTTCCTCTTGATTTTATCGCCCAAACCAGTGGCAGCAGGGAGAGTGGTGGTCCCCCAAATGTACAGAGAGTTCATTCTGACCTTGGCCCATGACATCCCCTTAGCTGGACATCTAGGAGAAACCAAAACCTGGGACAGGCTGGTTACCCATTTTAATTGGCCTCAGATGTCTCAAAAAGTGAAGGAGTTTTGTCACTCTTGTGTAACCTGCCAAGCCAGTGGCAAAACAGGCTCGCCACCAAAGGGGCCCTTAGTTCCACTTGCAGTGGTTGGGACTCCCTTTGAGAGGGTAGGTATTGACATTGTTCATCCCCTTGACACCCAAACTGCATCTGGGAACAGGTTTTATCTGGTGGTAGTGGACCATGCCAGAAGCAATTCTGCTTAGGACTGCCACTGCCCCTTGGCATCTTCATCAGGGTTGGGTTTCCTAAAGAGGTGGTCTCTGATAGAGGGGCAAATGTCGTGTCAGCATATCCTAAGGTTATGTGGGTGAATGTGGAGTGAATGTGGAGTGAGCTACAAGTTCACCACCCTCTATTACCCTCAGACAAATGGTGTGATTGAAAGGTTCAACAAACCATGAACGGCATGATAATGGGCTTTATTGAAAAACTCAGAAGGAGATGGGATGTTCTGTTACCTTGCCTGCTGTTTGCCCACAGAGAGGTGCCACAAAAGGAGATTGGATTCAGCCCTTTTGAAATTTTGTTTGGACATCCTATAAGGGGTCCTCTGAATTTAGTGAGAAAAGGATGGGAGAAACCTCTTCAAGAGCCCAAGCAAGACATAGTAGACTATGTACTAGACTTGCGTTCATGTATGGCTGAATATATAAAGAAGGCAAATAAGCAACCAGCCAGGAGCTTAAAAACCACTGGTATGACCATAGGTAAGGACTGGTTGAGTACCAATCAGGCCAGCTGGTGTGGGTGTTGGAGCCTGTGGCTCCCAGGGCCCTCCAGGGCAAGTGGGCCGGACCCTATCCAATCTTGGAAAAGAAAGGGTAAGTCACCTACTTGGTAGACTTAGACACCCCTAGGAGTCCTCATAGAGTTCTCCATATCAATCACTTAAACTCCACCAGGACAGAGCTGACATGACCATGCTGATTGTCACTGATGGTTTTAGGAGGAGGAAAGTTAACCCCTCCCTGGCCTTCTGTCAAATAGCCCACAAGATGGGTCAGTTGAGGGAGTTGTTTTGTCTGACACTCTCACTGAACAACAGCAAACTGCCTGCAGGCAAGTCCTAGGTCAGTTTACTGAGCTCTTCTCTTTGACCTCTAGTCAGACAACATGGTGTACCCATGAGGTGGACACTGGTGACAGCCTCCATGTCAAAAATAAAATATACAGATTGTCAGACCAGGTCAAAGCTTGCATTACAACTGAGGTCAGCAAGATGCTAGAGCTAGGGGTGATTGAACCCTCTGACAGTCCCTGGGCCAGCCCAGTGGTACTGGTCCCCAAGCCTCATTCCAAAGGTGGGAAACCTTAAATGAGGTTCTGTGTAGATTACAGGGGTTTAAATGCAGTAACTAAAACTGATGCACACACCATCCCCAGAGCAGATGAATTGATTGACAAGCTTGGTGCAGCCAAATTCTTAAGTACTTTTAATTTAACATCAGGGTACTGGCATATTGGATTCACTCAGGGAGCAAAGGAGAGGTCAGCATTTTTGACCCCAGAAGGCCACTTCCAATTTAGAGTGATGCCTTTTGGACGAAAGAATGCACCTGCCACCAGTCAGAAATGGGGTCTCTAGATGGCAGTGGCTTGTACCCTGGCTAAGTAGGGACCCTTCCTTCTAGTCAGGGTAAGGGGATTACAAAGCTAAGATAACCCCTGCTTGCCCCCTTGGTAGCTTGGCACAAGCAGTCAGGCTTATCTCTGAGGCAATGTGTGAAGTATTTGTAAAATACACACCAAGTAACACAGTAAAAACACTGCAAAATGGACATCACATCAGTTTAGAAAAATAGCTAATATTTATCAAATTAAAACAAGACCAAAATAACAAAAATCCAACATACACAAGCGAAGACATGAATTTCTTAAGAATAAAGCAAAAAAATGCAGTTCCTTGAAGTCAATAGCGCCAGCTGGGGCTATTGTGATGTAGTAACCAACAAATCCAATAGTTCAGTTGACTTCGATGGAGTAGAGGGCCGGCTACGGTGTCGGGGAATACCCGCCAACAGTAACTTGGAGTTGAAGAGGCCTCAAGGACATTGTGGTGAGGTGTAGTGGTGAGGCATCGCTGGAGTCGTGAGGCATCGGTGCTGCACATCAGTGCAGAAGTCGGTGAGTCCTTGAAGTCACATGCGTTGCAGATCGAACTCCATGAGGTTGAAGTCAGGATCGCTTTCATCAGCAGTGTTGGGGCTGCGGTGTCTTCACAGGCAGTGCGTTGTGTACTTCATAATTAGGTGTCAGTGTCTTTGGTGCAGGCAGCAGCGTGGTGTCAGTGTGGCACTGTTATCAGTCAACCAGGGGCTGCGGTGGCATCGCGGTCGGTGTCTCGTGCTCTTCACAAAGCGGTGACCATGGCTTTGGTGCAGGCTGCAGCATCGGTGATAATGTTGGAGTCGATCGAGCTGTCTTCGGCAGACCAGGTGCTGCATTGTTGTTGAGGGTGGAGACCACAGAGATGATGCAGGCAGTGGCGTTGGTGACGGCGCGAAGCGTCGTTGTCAGTGAGACCAGGGCTGCGGTGTTGTTGAGGTCGGTGTCCACAGCCACGGTGCAGGCAGCAGTGTCAATGACAACATAAGTGTCATCGTCTGTGAGACCAGGGCTGTGGTGTTGTCGAGGTCGGTGCCTTTGCTCACCCAGCGAGCATTGACAACGGCATCGGTGAAGGCAGCGGCATTGGTGACGCCATGGGAAATCCTTTTTTTTAAGTTACAGCCCAGCAAACACCTCCAGTGGCTCAGAACTGGAATTTGCACCACTTGGCAGGTTCAGAACTCCCACCAATGGAGTTCAGGTGCTGTTGATTAAGTATTTGATGACCCCAATGACTTCCAACACGAGGCAAGTACACACAAGCCCTTGGAGAAACTTCATAAGCAGGATACACAGCAAAGTGAAGTCCTTTTCCTCTCCAAGGCAGAAGCAGCAACTGCAGGCCAAACCAGCAAAGCAACACACAGCAAAGGGGCAGTACTCATCCTTACAGCTCTTCAGCTGTTCTCCTTGGCAGAGTCTCCTCTTGTTCCAGAAATGTTCTAAAAAGTCTGGGGTTTTAGGTCCAATACATATACCTCTTTTGGCCTTTGAAGTAGACATTCTTCAAAGGATTGTCTTTGTAGTGCAAAAGTTCTTGTCCTGCCTGGTCTTGGCTCCAAAAACATTCCAGGGGGATGGAGACAGCACTGTGAGAGGCCAGGCACAGCCCTATTCAGGTGTAGGTGACAACTCTTCCCACCACTCTAGCTCAGGAAGACCCATCAGCCTGGTGATGGGAAATCAGGATATGCACCGCATCCAGACATTGTTGCTTTATCTGCAGCAGGAATGCGTACACTTTACAGAGATCTAGTAAAAACTTACAGAAATCTTACTCAATACATAATGAGAACATTAACAGTTCAAACTGCAAGGGCTGCTCAGGCTGCACAACCACACATGGTTACTACAGGTATTAGCCCACAAACACTGAACGCCATTATGGGAAAGATTCCCACCAGCCGGGAGAAAATCCTGTTCTGGATAGCACAAATAACAGCACAGCTTGAAGCAGTTTTCCCCAATACGGGCCCGCAGGAAAAACATAGAATACTGGCAATTTCTTGCCAATGGGGATGGCTCCGCCGATAGAAGACTGTGTAGCTTAGGGTACAATCGTCGCTGCCGTATATAGCAGAACACATGGTACCCCTTCAATAGCAGTCATACCAGATGTACTGAAACAGATTCAGAAAGAGTACGGTGCAAAGCCTGCCCTAGATCTGGGGATGAAACTGATGGGCAATTTTGCCCAGGTATCAGCCTTTATGTTAAGTAACATAAAAGGGGAGGCAGCAGCAGTGGCTATATGCCAACACATGAGGGAATTCACTCCCACACAGCAGGAGCGAGAATTACGTAAGATTATCGAAGACACATATGCTTCGCTTGGTAGAGATAATCTGGGAGCCAGACATGGGAAACCAATAGTTAAGAGCAATTCTGAAAAGGATAACTCTAAGCAAGCACCCGATTCTTCAAAGTTGAAATGGGATAATAAACAAAATAAAACACAGTCACTGGGTGGGTCTCCTCAACAGGACCACAACGAGAGAAAATACAATTTGAGAAACTGTAACAATATTAGAAATCCTGACAGGTATCAGGATACTGATACACGTTCCTCTCGTTCCTTTCAGGAGTCATCCAAAAAATGTTTGGAGAGAGACGGACTGTCGGAGAACAGATTGGAAGAGCGAGTCAAGCCGAAGAGGGAGACACATTGCACTTCGGACTACATCATTAAACAAGAAGATAAACAAAAGACTTCTAAACCTCAATTTAAAGAGAAAAAGGTAGCTGGGATTAAAATTAGAAATACCCAGGCTACTGAGGACTCTGCTTCTGAATGGGGAATGGGCAGTGACGATGCTGGACAGCGCAGCAGACGTCACAATAGCTTACCAGAACCTGATGTATTATCTGGGGGTAGTAGCGCTGAGTGAGCATATCACGGTGGAAACACCCAATACAAGGGTAAGTGTCCCACATCGTTTATACAAAATAACGCTCCAAATGGATGGGGGACATACCCAGGAAGGTAAAAGGACTCTTTTAGGAGAACCTGACATATGGTTACAATATTCTTTTGGCCGAAAAAGATTGCCCACCTGATTTTGTAATGGATTGTCCAATGGGGGAAGAAGTTATTTTACCTGCTTTCTCCGACCTCGTACCAGAATCAGTTAACAATTCATGCGCACAGGAGTGGGCGTTAGCGTTAGCTCCTGCACTTTACTGCAATTATGTTTGGTGGGATGATGAGTTACCTCATCATGAAATCCCATTAAAATCAATTCTTCAACCACAGAGACAATACCTGATTAAACATGAGGCAAAGAAACAAGTCAGGGAGATCCTAGATCAACTTGAGTACCAGGGTGTGATAGAGAATTGCACCTCACCTATGAATAATCCCTTGTACCCCTTAATGAAACCCGATAATTCATATCCTCTGGTCTTCGATTATAGACATTTAAATGCATTCACTGCTCATTTGCAGTACAAAATACACACTAATGAATAACATCGTTCGGGAAAAATACAAAACAACACTAGACATCTCAAATAGATTTTTCTGCCAAAATATAGCGCCTGGGAGCAGATATTTGACAGCATTCTCAGTGCTAGGTTCTCACCGCCAATTTTGCTGTTTACCTCAAGGGTATAAGAACAGCTCTGGGCTGTTCTCAGCCCGGTAACATGGTTACTTCAAAATTTTGATGAGAAGCATTGTCCTATGTAGATGACATCTATCTGACGGACGATTAATTAATGGAACACTTGTCTAGGGTGAACCACTTAATCCTCGGGTTCGCCTACCTGGGATACAAATTTAATTTCAACAAATCAAAAATTGCCCACCTCAGTATCCTATTTTTAGGATACAAATTTTCAAGTGAAGGCAAAAGCCTGGCTGCACAATTTTTTGAAAAAAGTGCACTGCTGTAACCTCTGCCAACTCTGAAAAGACTACAATCCATTTTATGACTAAATTAGACCAGATTTTTCAGTACATCATTGTACACAGGAACATACAGATATTCTACGTTCAGTACAAGCTGACATGATAACTTCCAAAAATTTACACACACGGATTAACACAACTAACCTGGTGATCCACGTAGTCGCTGGACCCAATGGATATACATATATCACTTTCAATGAGGGTGATACCGTACCGATAGCATACAAATCACATTTGTACACAAACACTAAAATGCGTTTTGCACCCACTGAAAAAATTCTCACAGCAGTACAGACTGCTGTAGTGAGAGAGAGAGAGCACTGGCTCAGGGGAAATGCATAATTGTCGTGACCCCTGTACCGCCCCTAGAGGCCATTACAAAAGCAAGCATCCTGAATGCTAAAGCGTTACATCCACGATGGATTCAATGGGCTAACTCTCTCACTGCAACAGATGTAGATTACAGATTTGACTCTACATTACAAACATAAGCATTCTTGCAGTACGAACAAGAATGTCCTCTTCCGAATGAAATAATGCCTCAAGATCGATATGAATGTATCATTTATACCGATGGATCAGCCCAGCCAGCCATAGGAACAAAACAGCAATATTTCACGGCATGTGCAATTGTGAAGGGGCGCATGCATGACGGAAAGTTCCATCCTGGAAAAACCCAAACTCAGTCCCTAGGGGACTGTACGATGCAGCTGGCGGAAATTAAAGCTCTGATACTGGCACTACAAAGTACGGATCATAAATTCCCCACACTAATTGTGTGTGATTTATTTTACTGTGTCCAGTCCTATAATGAATATTTACATTATTTGGGCCAGAATGTATTTAGGGATTCCAAAGGTTTCATAGTAAAGTACAAGATGCTTTGGGAACAGGTGACAAAGCTGAAAGAAGGCCTGCCACGGGCTCATGTTATTCATACATTGAGTCATTGTGTTGGAGTTCACGTTGTAGGGAATTCGATGGTGGATGAAGCCGCCAAGGCATCAGTATGCACTGCTGCTGTTGCTGCAATAACTCGCTCAATTACGAGGATAGACGGAACAACTATGATAGCTGTCAATGCCACACACAACAGCTCAGCCCTGCCAAAGGGCTTTCCACTCAAGTACTCCTACAAGTTAGATGCACAAAACATTCCATATGCTCAGATTCCAGGAGTGGGGGATAGAGTAATACCAAGCACTGATCGCAGATTGGGATTGATACTAGCTGCACACGAGGGTCTGTGTTCAGCTCATGCAGGGATCACTTCTACAGTTTCACTACCAAAGCAGCCCTATTGGTGGCCAGGATTTACTAAACAGACCAAGGACTTTGTCCTCAAATGCGACATCTGTCAGCAGATGAAGGGTCCCACAGTAGCATGTCCACCACAAACACCTTTATTGATCTCAGGCAAACCTCTCGTGTGTGTGTATTTGGATCACTGAGGCCCCTTACACTCAGACGGGGCTTACAAGTACATCTTGGTGGTAGTGGATTCATGCTCCAGATTCCTGTAGGTTTGGCCCCAGCGCTTGGCTGACGCTCGAACTGTTATAAAGGATTTGCGAGTCTTTATCAGCACATATGCTATTGGCACACGACATTCTGACCCGGGTCTGGCGTTTAGCTCTCGGGATTACAAAGAAGCCATGGGAAGTTTGGGTGTGGCCTTGCGGTACTCCTCCCTGTACCATCCTGAGGGAATTCAGTCATTGAGAGGAAAAACAGTGACTTAAAAGCAATCCTTGACAGCGAGGGTGTTAGGCTCGGGGGGTCCGTTGGGTCAATCATCTATATGGGGTCAACTGGGCACTTAACATGTCAAGAAAATCCCTGGGGGGTCGTACTCCTTGTGATCTCCTGTTTGGGGTGAGGATGTGGGTACCCGGCCTCGATAGTGTCAACACGGTGGCGGCTGAAACCCCATTTGACATCAATGATCATTTGGATGTTATACAGGACATTAAAGAATACCAAGCTTTACAAAGCAATGTCCAAGTAAAATGCACCGCCACTGGGGAAGTGAAACAGTACCGGCAAGACCTGACTTGGTCCTGAAGATTGGGGACCTGGTCAGAGAGAAAATTGTGGACAAAAATGAATTTGGGCCTTCTTACAGAGCGCCTGTACCTGTCCTGGCTGTTGAAGGTACCAGAACCGTACTTCTTCTGCTGATTGCCGCTCGCCGAGTTTGTCTCAATTGATCTGATCAAACCACACTATGTGGCCGATTCTCAACAGCAGGCACGTGGGCTCCTGGGTAGCCGCTGCTCTCCTCTCGCTACCGTGCAGGAAGTTCAGATGGAAGCTTTTAATAATGACTGAAGAGTCCACTTACACAAGGGAAGCTGTAAACAACAATGAAATGATACTTCTCCCTGTTGAAACAACTACAACTGTACAATCAACAAGTACAGAAATTTCCATAAGAAAAATATTTACGACGTCTATGTAAACATGCCACAGATCGAGTCATCTACCAGTTCTACAAAACCTGCTGAGCTGTCAAGAAAAGACCAGACGACATCTGGCTACTTCATGCATTATGACGATTTTTCATCAGATCCAAGTGAACCTGAACTGCCAACACCACCTCTCCCTTTCAAGCTACGAGTGTATGCTTTCTATCTTTGGCTGGAAAAGACTTAGGGGCATATTTACAAGGATCTAACATCACTATAGCGTCAATTTTTTGACATAACGGCAGCTTTTCTTTTATGGCCATATTTACAAGTTGCTGCAAAGTCCAGTTAGTGGCATTTTTCCAGCGTTAACGTGATTTTTTCATAGCGGCACTTCTGTTAGAGTGACTTACCAAAAATGAGATGCAAGGTAGGCATTCCTGCGCAAAAACTCCAGCAAAACACACAACGCGAAATTTACAAGGATTTCCTTGTATGTCGCTAAAAAAGAAAACTGCCGCTAAGTCCTATTAGAGGCAGTTTTTTAATGGCAGAAATTAGCTGGTCTTAAAAATGGTGCAAACACACTTGGGGCCCCATTTAAGAGGTTTTGGTGCAGGACATCGCTGAAAGGGATCTTGCTGCGCTGCCCTGCGACAAAACAAAAGGGCAGGAATGCACCCTATTGATAAGATAGGGCGCATTCCTGTCTTTTTCCCCTACGTTGGCGCACAATGGCTGCCATGCGCCAACGCAGGTACTCTTGTGCCATGGTGCAAGGGTGCCTGCATTGCGGAGCTGATTGATGTTGTGCAGGAAGGGACACCTACCTGCACAAAATCAATCAATCCAGGCGATTTCCTCATTCTATGTGTGCTGCAGAATGCTGCACACATAGAAAAAGGAAAAAAGAGGAGAAATGAAAACATTTATCCTCGTTGCGCCTCCCAAATGCCACCCTTGGGATGGTATCAGATTCTAACCCATTTCCAGGTTTACGCTTTCTTGTAAATTTGGGAATGCTTCAGATTCCATGGGTTTTGGGTGGGAACGTCTACAGCAACACCCATGAAACGCCCCTTTCACGCAGTTTAATGCGTGAAAGGGGCACATATTTACAAGACCATCAAAAGCCACGTAAAGTGGCTTTACGTGGCTATGTAAATATGCTGTGGGACATCGCACCACTGGAACATTAAAAAAGTGACATTCCAGTGGTGCAAAAGTGCCGCTAGGGACTCATAAGTGAGGCCCGTGGATAATAGAAGTTCTCCCATAATTCATCCTTGGCAAGGTCAACGACGCCATGGACCTCCTGCTATTGCAGCTAGGAGCACCAAGGAGACCACCACCACCACCCCTGTCATGCGTCACTCACCCGAACAACTGCTCCATTCCCTTTGGGTGACGACTGGACCTGATACCCTCTAAGTGCCTACCTCAGTAGACTGGAATGTCAGCAACAGGAATCTGGAGACCGGGAACCGCAGAAAACCAGTGACTCTCTGAGCCATCTGGAACCATGGAAGAAGGAGAGACGCACAACCAGTCAACCTTAAATTAGGTCATCTGCCATGTGAGGAGTCACATCCGGGGGCCGCCTGAACTCTGCAATGTTTGGCCATGTCGCAGTGGAGCCATTGTCGCTGGGGGAGCAGTCGGTGTAAGTGTCGGGATCTTGTCTCTGAATGCAATTGTGCATTGTAGCCCCCGCATGCAGCGCCTTCTGCCTCTCTCGTATAACTTGCTCCAGATTGGGGGTGGCTTGTAGTTGTGGCGGGGGACACCTGTTCCTCCTACACCTCCCACTACGACTGGCTCTAAGAATAACAGCTTGTTGCGCAGACCCTTCACTCCCAGCTCACAGCACCTTGCGACCAGTAGATTCCAGACAGGTCCAGACTTGTTAAAGCAGCGTCAAAGAATAGCATGTTACCATATGAGACCAGTCGCAGCCTTGCCAGGAAGAGGAGAGAGTATTTGATGCCCAACTCTAGGAGGCATCGCTTAACCACTAGAAACGACCCCCTCTGCCTCTGCACCCCACGGTGTAGTCAGGGAAGAAAAGTTCTGTGGCGTTATCCACTTTTACCTCCCCCAGCTTGCATACCTCCTTCAGGACAGCATCAAGATCCCTGTAGGAGGCAGAAGAGAAAGGGTCTAGGACCTGTCCCCAGCAGCGGACCGCTCGCTGACACTCAATGGGCCCGCTCCACAACAAAGAATGGGGAGAGTGCACCTGCTGGCAGTAGGTCATGCAACAATGTCTCAGTATATGCCACTGCATCAGCTCCTTCTGCTCCCTCAGGCATACCCACCACCCACATGTTGTTCTGCCAGGAGCGGCCCTCCGCATCCTCTGCTCTTCCTTCTAGTGACTTCACACGTGCCAATGTCATATACCTTGTCAGTCAGCTTGCGATGATCTGCGCGCTCCAGGGTGAAGTCGACTGTGATTTTGTCAATGTGGCCCTCAAGGGAAGTGCATGTTTGTCTGAGGGAGGTAGCTATTTTTCCACAGCCGCAAGTACAAAGTCTAGTTTGGAGTCCAGGATTTCCGCTGTCACCTGCCCCGGCGGCCAGTGACCCCCCCAGCCGCTCGGTCCACCGACTCAAAGAAGCAGTCAGGTGTCAACACCTCCTCCGTGTACAGGTGGCCCATCATTGCACCAGATGCCCAGGCACTTTGTATGACATGTGGTGCAGTGCAGTGTGGCCAGCCGGCCCCTCTCCTCCAGTCAGGTGTATGCTAGCCAGCAATGTTCATTCAGTTGGCACCGAGGGAAATCAATCAATCAGGGACTTATATAGTGTGGCTACTCACCCGTGAGGGTCTCAAGGTGCTGGGGGAGGAGAGCTGCTGGTCAGACTGGTTGGAGGATCATTCGAAGCCAGGTCTTGAGGTCCTTCCTGAATTGGGTCAGCAATGCAGATTGCCTGAGGTGCAGGGATAGGGTGTTCCAGCCAGGTCTTGGTGGTGAGGTAGGAGAACGGCCTGCCTCCTGTTCTGGTCTTGTGGATCCTGGGGACGGAGGCGAGGGCGAGTTGGGAGGATCAGAGTTGTCTGGAAGGGTACGTGGAATGTGAGGCGGTGGTTCAGGTATGCTGGTCCTTCGTTGTGAAGAGCTTTGTAGGCGTGAGTGAGGAGCTTGAAAGTGACTCTCTTATTGACTGGGAGCCAGTGGAGTTGTTGGAGGTGTTGCGTGATGTGGCTGTGGCGGGGGATGCAGAGGACCAGTCTGGCGGCGGCGTTTTGGACGTACTGTTGTTTATTGAGCTATTTCTGGGTGATGCCGGCGTAGAGTGCATTGCCATAGTCGAGTCTGCTGGTGATGAGTGTGTGTGTGAACATCCTTCTGGAATCTGTGGGGATCCATCTGAAAGTCTTTCAGAGCAGGTGGAGTGTGCGGAAGCAGGCTGAGGATACTGCATGGATTTGGCGGTCCATCGTGAGCGAAGAGCCCTGTATGATGACAAGGTTGCGTACATCGTGGTCTGTCGGGATGGGGGGGCACCCAGAGCGGCTGGCCACCAGGAGTCATCCCAGACTGAAGGGGTGGGTCCCAGGATGAGTACTTCGGTCTTGTCCGAGTTGAGCTGAGGCAGCTGTCTTTCATCCAGGTAGTAATGGCCTTCATTCCACTGTGGAAGTTGGTTCTGGCAGTTGTGGATTCATTGGTGAGGGAGAGGATCACTTAGGTGTCGTCGGCAAAGGAGACAATGTAGAGTTTGTGGCTTCTGACGATGGCTGCGAGGGAGGCCATGTAGACGTTGAAAAGGGTGGGGCTAAGGGAGGAACCCTGGGGTACTCCACAGCTGATCTCCGTGGGTTCTGAGAGGAACGGCGGTATTCTGACTTACTGCGTTAGGCTAGTGAGGAAGTAGTGGATCCAGCCCAAAGCCTTGTCGCGGATGCCGGTGTCGTGGAGTCTTGTGATTAGCGTGCAGTGGGAGACAGTGTTGAAGGAGGCCGAGAGGTCTAGTAGGATGAGGGCTGCGGTCTCGACATGGTCGAGGAGGGAGCGGATGTCATCTGTGGCAGCAAGGGGTGTAGTCTGTGTGCTGTGGTTGCTTCGGAAGCCGGATTGTGAGGTGTCCAGGACGTGGTTCACTTTGATGAACTCGAAGAGTTGGGCATTGATGGCCTTCTCTATGACCTTGGCTGGGAAGAGGAGTGAGATCGGTCTGAAGTTCTCGAGGTCTGTCGGGTCTGAGGATGGCTTCTTCAGCAGAGGGTTGATCTCTGCATGTTTACAGTCATTGGGGAAGGTGGCGGTTTCGATGGAGCAGTTGATGGTGAGGCAAAACTGGGGGGCGATAGCAGGCAGCTGCTCTGTGGAGGATGTGGTACGGGCAGGGATCCATTGGAGCACCTGAGTGGATGCTCTTCATGGACTTGAGAGTCTTGAGTGTCCTCTGTTGTGAGTGGGGTCCAGCAGAGCATGGACTGTTAGGGTGTGGCTTGGCTGTGTACGATGGTGGTGGGCGTGGTGGCCGGGTCTAGGGTGCCAAAGCTGTCATAGATCTTCCTAATCTTGTGGTTGAAGAAGGTGCCGAGTATGTTGCAAAGGTCTTAGGAGGGGGGCACGTCTGTGATCTCGCTGTTGGGCCTGGCGAACTCCTTGATGATGGCGAAGAGTTCCTTGCTGTTGTGTGTTGGTGATGATTCTGTCTTGGAGGGCCATTTTCTTACTGGTTTTCAGGAGGAGGTGGTGTGCATTGATGGTGGATTTCAAGGTTGCGTGAGTTTCCAGGGTTTTGTTGTGCCTCCATCTCTTCTCAAGATGTCTGCAGGTGCGTCTGGACTCGTGGAGGGTGGAAGTGAACCAGCTGGCCTTCTTGGAGTGTTGTTTGCCTGGTCTTTTCTTGAGGGGTGCCAGTGTGTTGGCGCAGTTGGAGATCCATCAGTGGAGGTTGCGCGCTGCGGTGTTGGTGTCCGTGGGCGGGTGAGGAGTGGTGGTGCTGAGGGAGTTGACAAGAAGTTCTTTGGTGGCCTTGATCCAGCTGCGACGGTGGACGATGATGGCGGTGGTGTACAGTGGGCATGGTGAAGGTGAGATGTAAACAGTGATGGTCGGTCCAGAAGAGTTCGGTGGCGTGGCTGTAGTTGAAATTCCCGCTGGAGGAGAAGATGGGGTCGAGGATGTGTCCTGCTAATTGGGTAGGTGCGGTGACTAGCTGCTTGAGTCCGATGTTGGAGAGGTTCTCCAGGAGGGAAGTGGTGTTCTGGTCACTGGGGTTGGCCAGGTGGAAGTTGAAGTCTCCGAGTAGGATGTAGTCGGTAGATGCGAGAGCCTGGGGTGCGATGAGGTCTACGATGGTGTCGGTGAAGGGGGTCAGGGGCCAGGGGGCCTATAGATGAGGGTGCCGCAGAAGGTGGTGTTGGGGTTGGTCCGGATCTGGAAGTGGAAGTGTTCCATGGTCACCATTGGGTCATTAGAGTGCATGGTCAGTCGGAATGTGCTTTTGTGGACAATGGAGATGTCTACTCCTGGGCGGTCGGGGCGGTCCTTGCGGGTGATTTTGAAGCCATCGGGGATGGCGATGTCCGGTCCGGAGCAAGGGTTGGTCCAGGTTTCCATGAAGAAGACGATGTTTGGAGAGGTGGCGTCGAGGAGGTCCCAGATTTCTGTGACATGTTTCTGGAGGGACCGCACGTTGAGGAGGATGCATTTGAGCCGTTCGGGTGCGCTGTTGGTCGGCGAGAGGAGCTAGCTTGTTGGCGTGGCAGAAGGTGCAGTTGCAGTTTCGGCAGGCATAGGGTCAAAGGGTATTTTTTGGTGATGCTAGATGGCAGGCGGCATGGCATCCAGGGTTGAGGACGAGGAGGTTGATGGCGTTGTAGCTATGGAGTGTCCGAGAGGCAGGGTCCCTGGTGCTGGGCGCAGTCCAGGCGCGGACAAACGCAAAGTAGGCGGGAAACGCAGGAGCAGGAAAGGACACTGGAGGGGGGCAGGGCCACGGGGATCACAGCGGCAATGAGGGAAAGGACAGGGAAAAAGGAACTGAAAAAAAGCACAGAAAAAAACAAATTCAAACAAAACAAAGAACAAAAAAAGGCAGAGGCAGAAAAGCAACGGAGAAGAGCAATAAGAGGGACAGAAACAGCAGAATAGAGGGACAGGAGGGCAGTCAAGCAGCAGAGCAGTGATGCTCTACCACTGGACCACCAGGGATGAGTTACAGGAAGGCGCCTGTGGGTGGAGGAGGACCTCGAACTCCTGACCTCTGGGCCAGAGGAACCAGCAGCAGCAGATGGGGACAGCAGCAGCAGCTACCAGACGGCGCTGCGGTGTGGAAGGAGCAAGTCCACTAGGGGATAATCCCCTGTACACCCAAAAGCACACTAACATGGGGCGAGTAAAGGCAGCACCACCCGGCTCCGATCTAACAGTAGCAACCAGATTCCGTGTTCCCCAGTACCCTAGCGAGTAATGGCAGATCAAGCTGCATGCCCAAGGGGCTGGGCCCGAACTGACCCCCGTGACCATGGCACCCGCTGCTACCAACTGCCAATATCAGCAACTTGAACCAGTTAGTGGAGTCCCCCACCAGTCTTGTGCGGTGTCCTCGGCGATGCTGGTCCTCCGCAGTGCAGGGATTGCTCAGGCCATGGTGTGCCCCACCCACAGGCATGACCCCCAGGACTCCTCTGCTCCCTGTCCCACCTTCTCCTCACTTGGACTTCGACACTGGGGCTCAATCCGCCACGCTCTCTCAGAATCTGTGACTCAGCCAGCAGAAGCCTCAGCCAGGCCAGATTTCACAAGCCTAGGTACAGCAGTCACCGCCAAGTCTGTAGGGGAACCTCCCGATGCAGGTGATGCAACAGGGCCCTCTTAGACACGAAGTTGCGGCGCTCCCGCCACACAAGTTCGGCACAGCTCAGGGGCCTCACCCTCCACAACGTCCGGGCAGCGCCACCACCTCCGGCCTGTGATGCAGAGAGGCACGGCCCACCATCAGCAATCTTCTCCATGCATCCCGGTGTAGTGGTGGTGCGTGTTATGCAATGCAGACCTCCTCACGTCGGTGAGCAGGAGCGCATCTACCGATCACAGCTCCAAGGGGCACCAGGTGGTCTTCTCACACAGGTCAGCAATGTGTCTCCATGCAACCTGCCAGACCTCCCCACCAGGTAAGGGCGATCGCTGACACCTCAATGAATTCCGCTGTGGCCCACAAGCTTGGGCCCGACGGGGCCCGCCTCCACCGTCAGGCCGCAGTAACTCCACAGCACCGGCGCCTCCCACTCTGGGTCTCAGATGCAGGCCCAGCGAGGCCTCAAGCCCCCGGGTACTGTCCACGCTTCCAGGCATCAGCCGCCATGGTGTTGCAAGGATGGTGCAAAGAAAAGTGCTGCATCACTGTTTTTCCCCAGCGATGTGCAACTTTTCATAAATGAGGCCCTCATTCTGCATTTCCTCTTCCCCTGGGACTCTGGCTGGTCATCCTGGCTGTTGGGGGGTTTGGGGTGGTTGTTGGCCTGTGCTGAACTTGGTCTTGGCTGCTCCATTGTGCATTCCGGTGTCTTTAGTTTTTTTTCCTTAGAGGTGTATTTGTCAGCTCTTTTTGCCTCGAGAGGCTGAAAAGTGACGTGAATGTTTTTGCCGCTAAATGACCAGCCGTCATTTTTTTCACGCTAGCGTCAAGATTTTTATTGATGTGGCACTAGAGTTAGCAGCAATTTTTGCCGCCGCTAGCGGATCCTAACGCCATGTAACAACATATTGTAAATACGTCACAAACATGGTGATGGATTTCGTCGATAGACAGCGGTAAAAAAATTGCCACTAAGCAATGTCAAAAACCGCTTAGCAGCAATTCTTGTAAATATACCCCCTACTTCATTGTTCCCTGGATACATCTCTGGATTACAATTGAATTACTTTTCCTGGTACTTTGGATTGGTATAGTGACTGCCTTTTTCCTACTTCTGAATGGACACTTCATCCCAGAACGCTCTGCAGTACAACACATGAACTTGGTTCTTAAACCACATGCATCATCACACTGTGAACTACAGGACTTGCCCCTAGTGAACATTACAGCAGTTCCAGTTCCTGAAGGAATTGTGTGGGACATGGTATCGTATGATGTATATCATCCTACAGAACTTTTGCAAATTCCTTATTTGTTTAAATTTCTATAAATGACATCTCCTCTAGTACTTTCTCTGATGATTGGGACACTGAAACTTTGCATAATTTGCTTTCTGATTTAGAGCAATTAGCTGCATTTTCTAATGATGAATTGTATGATGGTACAAGTAATTTTGGAGACAAATGTACTGTTACCAGCATTATGGTCACCATTTTTTACACAAAGCTAGTATCCCACGTGCTATTTATAATTACACACAATGGGAACACTGCCCAACACCGCCGAAAGGTAGTTCAAAGACTTTTGCACAGAAGTTTGCTTATTTTTCAGGTTTTTAAACATCAGACCCAGTCTTGTATTACTATTGGCTTGCACCTACACCTGCAAATAAAAATATGTTAACAAACACCAAGCTGATATAGTCTGCTTCCTTTATTTCCCAACTGTCTATACAGGGTTTCAACTTTTGGAAAGACACTATAGACACAAAATCTGTCTGGGGGACAAAAGATTGGCAGGTTCAGGGAACAGAGGCCTTATACAGAGCATGCCTCATACCACATCAAATGATTTTCCTGATCAAAACAGTGCAACAAACTTCATGCCTTGGTATAGCAAAAGTAAAGGATTTGAACTCACCCGCATTCTCACGCTTCGAGAATTGGCAGCGTTTTACACACTTCAGTGAGGATATACTAAATACCATGATGCTTAAAGTTTCTATCAATTCATCAGACCCCAATTGGACGGGATGGTTGGTTTGGCCTGTGGACACAAACCGGTGTCAATCTAGATTCCTGGGTAACACCGAAGGGTTTATGATCAATAGACCTGATCAGCGGTATGTACAAACAGAACACTAGGGTGGTGTCGTCATAAAGTGTTGGGAAGTTATGCCTAGATTGGCTACAAACCTCAACACTCTCCCAGGTGAAACAACACTTGTCCCTTCTTTCTGATGATATCAATCACAAGCTTTATTTCGACATAGAAAGTCATAAAAGCAACATAGAACAATGGTGACATGACTAATAAAATTAGTATGGGTAAAAAAGATACATTGATAAATATACACTCAATCATCCTAAAATCTGGTTAAAAAGCAAACAGTATTTCATCATTTTGTTTACAAACAGTACAATACAAGGGAGACTTCAAGAGTTAAAAAGGATAAAATGCTTGTGCGTAGTGATTTTAACAAAAATACTGTTAAAACTTTTAGATCTTGACAATTTATCGGTACGTGGAGGCTATGTCTTTCTCGCAAGCGCTTTCCACCGAATCAGCCATGCTTGCCCCAAGTACTTTGCTATGCAACAGGATAAAAAAGGTCTAGAATCTGACTTAAAAATTTCTGATGATATGGATCTCATGGACTTTTTATTAGGCCTCCGGAATCCACATCAAAAGTGCTTTTTATACGGAATATATAACGAGCTGTGGGAAATTTCTCAACAGGAAGCTGCTGAGAGATTGCGCAAGATGTATAGGGTTAATTTAGAAAAGGATTTGGCTGTGGTTGACAATGGTATGACCACTTTGTCATCCAGAATTTATTCTCCGGGCAACATAGTGTCTGCTGCAATTGACATAATACAGCAAGACATGTCCATATTACAACATGGACAGCCATAATTACGATCAATAGTAATACTGAGCTGGACGCTACAAAGTTACTTTCTGGCCTCATGCCATGGTGTTACAACAACAGTACGAATCTGTTTTCAGCATACGATCCAACGGAAAGACAGATAGTAATGGCACGCAGAGATGCAAAATAAACCATGTTGCACATTGAAAAACTAGACCAATTACCTTTCACCATGGCTAAGACACCATCCACTGACTGGATAATCCATGGTTACATCATCCTACCGGTCACGTCTTTCCAATTCCAATATTGTCTCCAATAACAACAGGTAGGCAGATATGAAGCGCAAGGGGAAGGTTATGTGCACGAGCATTGGGAATTACTGTTTAGATGCAGGAATGGGGACACAGAAGTTTGTTAGTGGCTCCGACTGTGAACATGCTTTGATCGGCTCCTTAGTTTGCATGGTCATTTCTTTCCATGGGGCATGCAATGCTTCAGTGGCGAACTTGTCTTGTTATCTGAAGGGTTCCCCAGCTGCAGTGATTCATCCTGTATTCAGGCTGCTCTTGAATGGGAGCTATTTGATGCTGAATATTCAAGGTTGCTGCGGAATGGAACCAGGCACTGCTTATCTGGTGATGGTTAATTCAATAGTCACTTGCTGTACACAAGTACTGTTTCCACCTGCCCACACAGTTAGGAAGGCAGCGCTATGGCCTTCGATAAATGTTTACAACATAAAATTTGATTCCTAAGCAAACTGAAAGCCATGCTTTTGAAAAATGATGTGGTCTTAACTTCAGCCAAAGAGACGTTTGATCTCCAGGTTGTAAGGTCCTCGTCTGAGATACTGACACTACTCCACACTAACTTCCCGCTGCATTTTGGGTAGCTGGTCCATTGTATCTGATTCAAAAGGAATAGTGCACTTTTTTTAAATGTATCGGCTCTTGTTTTCAGACAATTTTCGGAATTACACCTTCTTTCATACACTCCGTGTTGGGAAGCGTTTTTAGAGGGCTCCCGCTTGTCCTGCTACTTGTGGCAGGAATCCTGATTTTATTTTATCTGTTTCGCATTGGGCATCCCAGTTCAAACCAGAATCGAGACAGTACTACTAGTGCTGCATTGCCATGAGCACATGGTACACTGCTTCGGCACACCTCGGCTTCAAGAACTGAATGAGCATTGGTTCTTATCCTTCAGGCCTGTCTGACTTGACTGCATACAACCTGTCTTCCGCTGTCTGCTCTGCAGCCACGAATGCATCCTGGATATATGCCTCGGATCAGAATTTGTTGCGCCACCAGACATTGAAGTACTAATGGACCCCTTAAAGGCCCAGGCGTATTGCTGTCTACAGTGTATTCCATTGATGATGAACGCATTCTGAGAGCCACCCTGGGATGCTTCAGCTCCTAGTGATGTTAACAACAGCTCTGTGAAAAACTTATGGGATACGACGCCTCCCTCAGTGGCTGCTGTGGGAACTGGATGGAATCACCTTTGCTCAATAAACATGCTACGAGGTGCGCCCCTGGGAACGTGTGCGGATGTGGGCAACAGTAATGTTGCGTCTACCACTCGGAACACATAAATAATTGGCCCTGTCCATGTGGGAACAATTTGGCCTCCTTTTTAAACAAAATGAACCAACAGCTTTTGTTTTTAAAAAATTTTCTAGGCACCGTGGCTTTCTGAGTGCTTGGGAACTCAAACGATATATATGACTTTTGAAATTAATATTTTTAAGGGGAAGCCCGCTTTTTAGATGCTTTTAAGAATAGTTTTTTAACGCTTTAAAAATTGTCTGCTGGCTTTTTAGATAGCTTTTTAGATATCGACCCTTAGTATGAGGAGTGGGTGTTATATTCCCAAGTTAGGCCCATGTAGCGAAGCAGCTTATTTTTTTTTACATTGTCCTCACAGATAACATTTTCAGCTGTGACCTTTTGCATATATTTGCGTGTGGGGCAATGTTGGATTAGTTTACCTGAAACTAAACTTGTTTACACATCTAGCTTCGCACAACATTATCACAACACCCTGAACATCATATACAAGGTCTCGTTTTGCACTATGTTCAAATGTCATCACTATCTTCATCCATGGGGCGACAGGGCTACCTACCTATCCATAACATCACTAATATATATGCACATCGCAAGGCTGCTTTCTATTATAAAAGATGAGCATCCCAATAGATTAGCAGAGGAGGCACTTCTGGAGACACTGAGGTCCGTGCATGCTGAGAAATAACCACGCATCAGTCTGAGATCTAATGAGGGGTGTCCAGTTTATGACCAAGACGGAGTCCTTCACTCTATCCCATCAGGTAATGGGGTTGGATCGTCCTTTGGGGGGATTCTTGGCTTTACATCTACACACACTCTAGGTACACTTAGAGTAGGGTTCGCATCGTAGGAGTACACTCGATTACTGCCCTGTGTTATATGCCTGCATATGTACATTGTTTTAGCACCATGGTAGAACTGTATCTACTATTTACACTCTTGGTGCTTGCAATCACGTTTATCTGCATATGTCTACTAATCATTGCAGGACACGTATTTTATGATGTTGGTTCAATAAATATTATTGAAAACACCTCACTGTGTATTCTCTATATTTCTCTGAGAATAAGTGAGCACGAGTGACTGAGAGAAAAGCTCTGTACTGTTTCCATGATCCCTGAGGGGTCAGGGTTGTCATGTTCAGTGGTTGCCAGAAACCATTTGCTCCCTGATAGGTTAGGGGGGCTTACGGTGGCACTGTGAGCTAGTGGTCTATAGGCCAACATATCCTGCAGGGGTGTCTGGAATCAATCTTGACACAAAGCCCCTAGTTTATGTTGTCCAAACAATGCGCAGATCCTACGGATTAGTAGGAACTACATGACGAGTCAGAGAGCAGTGATGTAATTATTCCATGTCAAGTTTTGATGGATACTATGGCCAAAACGAACCACATAAGCTTATTAAATTTTTAGTAACAAACCATCTTTAGTTTGGGGACCTCAGGTGGCTGACTCTCCTGAAGCTCATTGTTTTACTGTGATTAGCTGGAATGTGGCTGGTCTCAAAAGCAAGGTAATCATTCCTGATTGGCTTGCCTTTATAAATCAGTTTGATTTTGTTGTTCTTCTGGAAACGCGGGCAGTTTCACCTATAACATGTAATGGTTTTTCATGTTATTCGTGCCCGGCTGTTGCTTCCACTTCTGGAAGAGCTAAAGGTGGTCTAGCCATCTGGGTTAAGCTTAACCTTAGCCTTAAAGTATGCAGAGTAAACACAGGTAGCTCTGCATTTCAGGTTTTGTTTATGAGAGACTGCAGGAGTTTGTTAGTTTTTATGTAGTTAATTTCTATAACAATGATTTTTAGAAGGCCTATATGACATTATTTCATTAGTTATTTGATTTTGTAATGTGTTTGAAACCCCAGGGGGTAATTAATGTATCCCTTCGGAGGATCTTACTCTGTGGGGATTTTAATGCTAAGATGGGGACCGAGCTTGATGAACTAGGTGGCATATTTACAAAGAAGTGATGGAGCGTGGAATTAGCCTTATTGGCTTAACACCGCACTCCGCCACTTCTGAAACGCAGGGCTGCACCGTATTTACAACAATACGGTGCAGCCCTGCGTTTCCCCCGTGCTGGTGCTAATTTCAGCTGCCTGGCGCCAACGCAGGCACCTTTGCACCATAGTTCAAGGGTGCCTGCGTTGTGGGGAATGATTGTTTATGTGCAAGAAGGTGTCCCTTCCTGCACATAAACAATCTTAAATGGCGATTTGTAACTTCTATGTGTGCTGCTTTGTGCTTTGTGCAGCACACATAGAAGTTGCAGCTCGTCATTTTTAAAATGATTGTTTATGTGCAGGAAGGGACACCTTCCTGTACATAAACAATCATGCATGGCGTTTTGCTTTTTTTATGTCTGCTACACAATGCAGCACACTTAAAAACAACAAAAACAAGGAGAAATAAAGCATTTCTCCTCGTTGCGCCCTGTTAAGACCAGGTTTTCCCTGGTCTTAATTTTGACACTGCCCCATATTTACACCACTCTTGTAAATATGGGGCAGCGTCAAAATCAATGGGTGCTGCGGCGGAACGCACACCGCAACATCCATTGCCCACCCCTTTCACGCTAAGTATAGGGTGAAAGGGTGCGTTATTTATAAGACAGCGTTAAGCCACATAAAGTGGCTTAACGCTACCTTGTAAATAAGTAAGCCTGGGCGGAGTTCGCGGAGTTCCGCTATGCAGAACTCCGCGAAGTGCAAAAAAAACTCCGCCGCGCTATGCGGAGCTCCGCAAGGGGCGGAGTGCATTGGATAAAATGCTGTTCGCAGTGATTTTCAGTGCCGGGTGTTTGTCCACACTGTGCAATCATCACGAACTGCACCATGCACAGCGCAAGCAGGCGCTGCTTCCTTTCTGCCACTTGAGTAGATTTTTAAACTCAAGCGGCAGCTTTCTCAACGCGCACGGACGGTTTCTCAACGTGAGCGGTCGCAAGCACACGCGACCACTTGCAATGAGAAATCCGACCGCCCACATTGAGAAATCTCGCCGGAAGGTTGATTTTCTACGCTCAGGCTCACCAACTTGATGTTGATGAGCACGAGCGAAGAAAAAAACTCTGGTCCACTAAGCGGAGCGGAGTTTTTCGGAACTCCGCAAGCTCCGCGAGCGGAGGGGAGTTCACCGCCCAGGGTTATAAATAAGGCGAAGTCCGTATCGCCACCTGAAGGTCAAAAAAATTTGACGTTCTGGTGGTGAATAGGGGCTTGTAAATATGCCCCATAATTGCACGAATGGACTTGGAGGATGTGGTAAATTATTTTCGGTGGAATTGCCAGAGCAAGCCAACGTTCAGAGGTGGGGAACAAGTGTCTGTTATTGACTATATGTTTGCTTCTAAACATTTTTTGCAGCGGTGCCGGCGAGGTACCGTAATTGAAACTCAATGGAGTGACGATAATTCCTTTCTTGTGGAAGGAGTCTTTCCATTTGATAGCGATAGATGTCCGCTATCAAATGATGGCATTAATAAGCACTCTAAAGATGGATTAAGGGTAGTTTGGCACCTCAAAAATCCCTCAGCAGCATTAAATGCCTTATTAAAGATGAATCTTCCAACAATCCTTAGCTGTTTATCTGATGGAACTAAGGTAGAGCTGTTTTGCCATTTTCAACAATTGTGTACTATTATTAAGAACTTTTTATTGAAAACTCTTGTACCTGAGATTGACCACCCTCTGTGATTCAACGGGAATTGTTCCACAGTGAATCGCCATTTGAGAAAGATGTTAGCCAGGAGTTTGGGAGGCTGGGAAGTTCTATAGGCTAACTCTTCAAGAAATTAAACATTTATTATTTTTAAAGGATTGGGAGATTTTAGAACAGGCTGCTCTACAAAACAGTAGTAAGATATTTTGGGAAACAGTCAATAGGCTATCCTTGCGTAACACCCCCCTGAACGCCCTATTGTTATGTAATATTTCTGGCAGGATTGGGTGGAGCATTTTACTGGCATATACTCTTCAGAGAGAGACAGCGAGTGTGAAGGCGCACTGAAACAGCTTCTTACCCCTCCCATATCTCTACAGGTAACTGTTGATGAGGTTGAAGTGCCGTACGAGCTAGCACAGGCGGCAAGTCGCCAGGCCCGGACGGGATCCTGATTGTTCTTTTTAAATGTAACCCTGATCTCTGGGGACCCAGTTTTGTGAATATTTTTCATGACTCTCTGTATTATAAGATTCCAGAGTCTTGGTCCGTGTCTATAATAGTACCAATGTTTAAGAAAGGAGATAGAGGCTCACCCAAATGTTATAGGCCTATTTCCTTGTTGGATCCTTCGGTTAAGATATTGGGGAGGGTCATCTTTAAGCATTTATAGGCACGGGCCATAGACAATAAAATGTTATCTGTTTACCAATATGGTTTTTGTTCTGGGCTGGGTACAGTGGATCAGTGCCTGAATTTACATCTGATAGTAAGTAAGCATACTGTCGCGAGGTGCTGCTAGCTGTACCTAGCCTTTATAGATCTTTTCTACCACCTTTGATTGCATCAACAGAACTAAATTATGGTTGATGTTAATCAAAATGGGGGTAGATATTGTGTTGGTCAATTTTCTGAATAGTCTTCATGAAAATTTGAGTTCTAAGGTACAATACGGCCAATCAGGAGAACTTTCTGATTCCTTTCCCCTAGCCAGAGGCATGCGCCAAGGATGCGTGTTGGCACCACTGCTTTTTATCCTGTATATCAATGATTTGGGTGTGTATTTTTCTGATTCAACTAAGGATGTGCCAAAAATTGCAAACTTAGCTCTTACGGCTCTGTTATAAACTGATGACACAGGGTTGAAGGCTAGAACACCGCGTGCCTTTTGTGGCTTGGTTGAATCATTTGTTTCTTTCATGAATACGTTAGATATAAAAACTAATTATGAGAAATCTCATATCATGGCACGTGGCCCTGGTAAGAAAGCCATATCTACGCTAAATTTAGGTGGAAAGCATCTATTATCAATTACAAGCTTTTGTTATTTAGGCCTTGTGTTTGATGCTAGTAATTCAAGGGAGCCACAAGTAAACACTGCATGGCGAAAACTTGGTAGGGCAGCGGGATCACTTTTTAACTTAGCTAGGAGGGATGTCAGGACTACAATTTCCCCCCTTTCTTAAAATTTTGAAGATGAAATGTGTTCCCACAGCTACTTATGGAGCTGGGGTTTGGGGATTTCACAATGCCACCTCGGTTCAGGTGGAAGAAAATAGAATATGCAGGAGACTGCTGAATCTCCCTCCCTCCAGCCCAAATTTTCAGAATTGAATCTAGAGTATATTTAGGATAGCATTAGATTGACCTCCCCAAAACTCTGCGTTAATAGCTGGAGTAACAAGGAGGCTTGTTTTAATAGGTCAGTTATTGCTGACTGTTTGAACATGGATGGGGACTCTCTATACCTTGGTTGAGCTACGTACGCAAATCTCTAGTTGATATTGGCCTCCAGAACTATTCACTGCCCCCAGTTTGATTAGCAAAGCCACTATTAAAGTGGTTAAGCAGAGCTTTGCAGAACACATTTCCTCTCTGCGGTTACTGTTAGTAAGCATACTGTTATACATTACTATTCTATGTTTGCTATGGGCGACATTGCTTTGTATCTGACGTTGGACTTAACCCGAAGGGAGAGATCCCTTCTATTTAGATTTAGGTCTGGTTCGGTTTGGCATCTAGTATGCTTTTATGATTTGGAAGGTGCATTGAGTAAGGACCTCCCCACATGTCCCTGTAACAACAAGGCAGAACAGTCTTTGCTACATTTTATGTTTTTCTGTGGCTTTTATCAGCGTTTTTTTCAATCATGTCTTAAACCATTACTGACCAAATTAGCCTTTCGGAAATGTAGGGTTGCACTAACCTATCTTCAAATGTTGAATAGTCCAGATACCTGTTTTACTGTTTGTTGTTTTCTTAAGCTGGCCATCCGCAGTAGAAAAACAATGGAGGGGATGTAATGGGGTATCTTAGTTGTTTTAATCATGTTTTATATTATCCACATTTGATAAATTGTTATGGTTTTAACACTTTTATTTATTGTATTCCACTGAGACCAGTACATTGTGACATTTAATTTATTTATATATTTTATTGGACTATTTTTTTTAATCATGTGCTTGTATGGTCTTTTTAAGATCGAATGAAGATTTAGTAATGAATGAAAATGACTCTGCTAGTACACTGGAGTATGCTGCCCAGACCCCAGTGCCAGTGCTCTGTCCCTAAAACTGTTATGTGTAAATTGGACTTTTCCTGCCTTATTGGTCCATAGTATACAGTACCAGTGGTACCCAGGGCATGGGTGGTAAAAGGGTCCCTAGGGCTCACAGAACTGTTTGCGCCACCCAGAGTGATCCAAGTAAACTACTGACAGCAAGCCTGCAACTGAAGACTGCAGGAGCAGTGTAAACTGCTTGAACTCGACTTTGACCTCACCATGTGTGGCAAAGTCAATGCACTATCTCTGATATATGCAAATTACCCCTAAGGAAGGCCTCCTAAAGCCCAGAAGGTAGGGTGCCTTATATCAAAGAGGTGGACACGTAGGTGCAAGCTTATATGACCCTATAGTGTCCTTTACCATTAAAGGACACTATAAGTGATAGACGAACCATAGGATAACATGGGCTAGCACCGGGAAGCCCAGGGTTGGCAGCTCTATTATGGTACCGCCAAAATATGTTGTGTTTGCTATCAAACAATGTACCTTCTCACCACTGACATGAATCTTGTGTCGAGGGCGATGTGGAACGCACCCAGGTGGCTACCTTAAAGGTTGCCCATATAGTTGCCCCAGCTTCCCTGTGCTCTGGCTGGCAAGCCTGCATTTTCTGTGTTTACTGCAGCCAAGAAAGGATTCTGACCTCCTGTCAGACAGTGTGATCACTCTCAGGAGTCAGGAACAAATGCTTGGGCAGGAATCCCCTTTGGTATTGCTTTGGGCAGGAAGGAGGTCACACCTCCCGCCTCCCAAGCAGGCTTGTGAAGTGGCACATCAAGGTGGTGAGCTTCAAAGGCAGTACCACCTCTGATATGCATTAGGGATGACTTCCAGAGGGGGAAACAGGCTATTCCCTACCCCAGGCACAATTGCAACTGGACAGGCAGGAAATTAGTTCGTCAAGGAGGTTTACACCCCCAGAAGGCTAGCCACACCTGCAGGGTGAGTAGCCTGGTTTTCACTCTAAAATTAGATTTCTGCCATCTTTAGGAGTGGCAGAATAGAGGATTCTGGGTGGAAAAGGTGACCCACACCCCCCAATGTAGTCACCTCAGGGACGGATTACCTGCAGGGACTAGCAGTCCATTGGATACTTACTCCCACACCCTTACACTCCCCTAAATCTAGGATTTAAGGAACACCCCTGACACCAGAACCTGCGTTCTGAATAACCCACATCAAAGTAGAGAGAAGAAGAGACCCGTGTCAGTGACAACAGGACTTGCACCAAGCAAAAGAGAGATACACTGCACCTGTAGCAACACTCCTGGAACAGCCTGATCGAGATTCATCCTAGGCTATCTCTCAGTTGCCCCAGACAGAGGGACCCCTGTGGAAGCCTGAAGCACCCTCACACTCCCCTGGACTCGTGGCAGTAGTCCCCTGCAGCCCGCAGGTAAAACAACGCTCTGGATCTGAAGAATTGCTGGCCATCGGGCCCTCTGAGAGATCGCCCAAATCCAGATGGTCTAGCACATTGTGGGAACTGTAGTCCTGCTTTCCACAAAGTTACAGGCAGCAACCACGTTCCCCAGGACCACTGGATGTCGAAGTTACTTTCTGCTCCACTTATCGCTGCCAAGCTTATAGGTCACCAGTCTGGCAACCGACCCCTGCATTTGACGCTGCACCTAGAGGGGACTCCATCTAACATTCATCCAACATCAGCAGTAGCCCCGTTGTTGTGTTTTTGCGTCTTTTCTCCCAACAGCACAGTTTCAGCTGTAAGAGCAGCTCTCCTGTGCCTCCTGTTCAGCACCAGGGACAGCCAGGAACACTCTGCACCCGGGCTCCATGGGCCAGGTAAAATTGAACTGGCTGTCGTAGCTTGATCCTGAGACCTGCATCACCTTCACCCTGTAAGGGTACAACGCAACTTGACCTGTAAGTGACCGATTGTCACTAGGGGTTTTTCCCATTGACTGCAATGTTAAATTTTAAAGACCATCTTTGGGGTATTGTGACAGTATTACATGATGAGGTCTAACCCCCACACCACATAATACTCCACCTTCCTACAGCAACCTTCCAAAATCACACAACCTTCTCCACCCAAAATCACTCAATAGATCTTCAGATCTTCCCTCACTTGTATGCTTTATAGCTGCCACTCATCAGTCAAGCACTGCCTTGAGATTTCGGAAACGATCAAGGACTTCAACCTTGAATTCATGTTTTCACTCTAACATAGCTCAATGATGCTTCAAACAATGTTCTGCTCCTTCTACTTCCCCCACTCTATTCTATTCTGTACTTCAACCAAGAAGTCAGACAAGATGGGGGTCCAGCAGTTAGTCACAGAAATGTGCTAAATTGTAGGCTCCTTCCCCTAAACCGCTTTCAATCCTTTCAGTGCATGTCTCTGGAATTCTCCATGTGCACTGTTCCCTACCTCAGAATGAACGTTATTTATCAACCCCAGGTGAAACGAACCTTTTTGTCGAACAATGCATGGAGTTCTTCACATCCCAATTATTCAGCTCTGACAATATTATCTTTGTGTCTTCAATCTTCACTGGCACAATGAGGGCAACAAACAAATGGACACCTTCTACTCCTTTCTCAGCGGCAATAACCTCTGATAACACTGCCAGAATCCCATACATTGGAAGAATTCCACTCTGGATCTGATCATATCCAGAGCTCCCCTCCTAATAACCATGGATCCCATTCCAAAATACTGGTATGGACACCTTCTAATCCCTTTCACAATGTCTTTACCTACACCAATGATTCCCAAACTGCGGGGCGCGAGCCGCTTTTTGGTGGGTTGTGAAAGTCCAAGCAATAAAGAAAGAGGCCTATAAATTCTGTATTTATCTTGTCATATTTGCTGTGCTTTAAAAGCAGAGGTCAAATGTCAGGCTATGTCTTCTGATGAATTGCTTCATATTTTTTTTAAATGAGGATTGGTGTTTACAAACTCCTCTCACTTTGCAGTCAGAGAAGGAACAGCAAAGTGAATTATGTGACAATTTTGCTATGGTAGAGTGTAAAAGGAAAGACTGTAGGATGTCATTTTTTTGTAACATACAACAAAATGTAAATACCTGCATATGGACTGTACACATTCAGCAATTAGGAAATCCAAAATGAAGCACATAATTTTGTAATTCTTAAGTGTGATGGAAACAAAGATTTTATTAGGATCAACACAAACCAAGACACTTTACTTGGTGATGCACAAATGGTACATATTCATTGAAACCCAATTTCAAAGCATTATCATTTGTGTGCAATATAATTTTATCCATAAAACTGTTTGTCTAAGCAAATTTAGAGGTCATTTCAATGAAAAATGGGCTGTCTGTAAATGACAGTGTGCTGCCACATGATGCTTTAGTTACATTAAAAAAAAACGCCCACCTCATGTCCAGGAAAGCTAGGTGGGCTGCAAAAGTTTGTCATTCTAGAAAGTGGGTCGCGGTTGTAAAAAGTTTGAGAAGCACTGAGCCACTCTAAAACCTCTGGTCAACCAAAGGAGAAAATATGGTTTAAGGACACTAGTAGCATCAACATCGAAGCCACTGCTAACATGGCTCACCCAAATCTAGCCTTGGGGAACTTGACATCAATGAAACCACAGGCAAATTTAATAACTGCATGGAATCCTTCATAGAAGAATTCACACCCCTAAACAGCTAATGCAATAGACCCAAACATTCTCTACCATGGTTCTCAAAAGACCTCTATGAAGAAAGGAACATCTCAGAAAGCGTGAGAAAGAATGGAGGCAATCACCCTCCCCACTCAGCCTGACTGGGCTGAGATCTGCAAGAAACAACTACAAAGACTACATCTTTAGAGCCAAGTTTTTTTTTTTAGTTTTTTTTTTTAACAGAGTTTTATATAGCGCGAACTTGAGCCGAATCGGGTATCAGAGCGCTTTACATAGCACCAGTTGCAAGTCATTACATATCAGATCCCTACTGGACACTGCTAAGAACAGACCAAATCTCCTATTTGACGTAATGAAATAAGACAACAACCCTTCTTCCAATAACCTCTGAGGCCTTATGCAACAACTTTGTGGAATGTTTCGAAAAAACATCAAAAACATAAACATCTCCCTGCCAGCCACCTGTGAGAGTAAAGCAGAGGAGATTTATCTTGCAAAACACAGTGGCCCTAGTTTTCTTTCTCACCAGTTTCAGAGACAGAACTACTGGTAACCATAACCAAAGTGAAACCCTCAAAATGTTTGCTATGCCATGCCTGGCACCAAGAGTAAAGACTTCAAAAAACAGCTACTCTCCATTTGGTCCACTCTGGTCAACTCAACAGGGTATGCTCCCAGACTATCTCAATGAGGGCCAAACCCTTCCTCTTTTAGAAAAACAATCATTGGACCCCCTGGACCTTAACAACTTCTTTCCAGTATCCACCCATATGATGTTAGGTAAAGTGATCGAAAGCTGCACAGCCTCCCAACTGTTGTGCACATCTACACAAATAACTTCCTCGACCCTCTCTCATCTGGTTTCAGGCAACAAGGGATCCCCCAAGGCTAGATATTCTCCCCAAACCCATTCAGTTCAATCCTGAGCCTCTGTGTGGTGTGTGACCCCGGGATACTCTTTACCTGTAACCGATGATACCCAAATCTACTTTACGGCCATTTCCCTGGATGAAATCACCCTCTTATCCAACACCTTGATAAGAATTTAATCATGGATGTCAAATATCCACCTTAAATTAAAACCCTGCAAAAACAGCATTTCGTCTCATATCTCAGAATAAAAGCAATTGATTTGTAGAAGACTGGAAGGAATTACTCCCTGCCTCTCAGCACCAACCCTCCATTGTTCAGAATATCAACTGACTTGTCTTCACCCTTGACAGCTGACTAAACCTCCAGAGTCATATTGCAGCCATTGCCAAGACTGCCTGCTTCCAACTAAAGCTGATCTGGGGAATCAGGCAACTCAATCCAGAACAGGACCTATAATCAGTCATATAGGAGTGGCTTCTTTCCAGACTTCATTACTGGATCTCACTCCTCTTAGACATCCCCAACGTTCACTTAGGTCCATTCAGAGCGGTTCTTACATGCTATGGCCCGCTTTGTCATTGGTTACATGAAATTTGACCACATCACTCCTATATTGAGATCTCTATGATGGTTGCCTGTAAAAGGCAAGAGCCCAATTTAAAACTGCCAATTTAAAACTGCCCGAATCACACAAATCAATGCACTCCTCTTCACCCGTGTACCGAACTGAAAATTTCGGGGGGAAAAGGGTTCAAGAAATGCTCAATCCCTTCTACAGGAACCAATACCTTCAAATGAGAGCAATGCATGAACTAGTCCTTCCTGGGAAATGCCTAAATAATTTGAAATTCAGTCTTCCATCCTTCTGTATGACAACAAGCCATGCTACCTTCAAAAAAGATCTCAAAGCTCTTCTCTTTGAAAGATATCTGGGCTAAATTCCTTTTCTCACACTCACTCTCAAATGTCTGCTTTTAATTTTCCCAATGTTGTATCTCAAATGTATTGCTGTGTTTATTGTTTTGAAATTGTACTCGTATGCAGCTTCTTCCCCACTTACTTTTGAATATCTGCTTTTGATTCTTCCTAGGTTGTATCTCTAATGTACTCCTGCTTAGATCATTTGGCAACTGTTGTCTTGTAACACGCTCTGATGGCTCAGGGCATGTACGTGCTATATAAAACCACAATAAAAAATAAACTAAATAAATAAGGCTACTTGTTGGAGATACAAAGATATAATTAGGGTCTGGATACAGAGAGCTTTAGCTTTTTGGCAAGACCCTAATGTCACCACTTCACACAACATTCTGTACAACATACAATATACAGAAAGGGGCTTTGCAACATTCCTCTTCAGCCATTAGCTGTTGTGTGGCAATTTACGGATGACTATATTTTTCAGTATGTGGAACTTGAAGTAGTGATCAGGAAATGCAGTTCCTTCATTTATGTATTTTTATTTGTAATGTGACGAAATTTACATTGTTTACTCTTTGCAGATGCTGTTTTCGGCATACATTTTCTTCAAAGTGATAGAAATTTTATTAGAATTTGAATAATAGCTTTTGAGTCCTCACACATTGAGGCACAGAGAAAAGCAAGCACTGTTGAGCCATGAGGCTTGGCATTAAAGTGACAATGCAACCAAACACAAGCATGTAGAAGTGCCAATATGAATAAAGGGCCATAAAGAGGTAAGTATAAGTAGAATTTATTGAGAGTGAAAGACAGCAGAGTGGTCAGCGGCATGCATATACTACGTGTCACCATACATCTTTATATAGTAGTGGCTTCGTGCATCAGAACATTCCAACACTCACATCATTACATAATGCTTGTTTTTTTGAGTCATTAGACATGGTTTGGGTTGTAGGCTTGGTGCTCTGGTACGTGTTTGTAATTTTGTAATAGCTACTTTTCACAGAGCCCTTTCAAATCAAAAAGATTTTAACAAATCATAATCCAAAAGTACTTTCTACCTGCTGGTATTGAAATAAACCAAATTTGGCAGAAAGCTAGATCTTGATCCGCTGATTGTGCTTTTTGTGATTTGGTGTAAATCTCTTCAGTAATTTTTTTAGAAATTAAGGGTCAAAGAGACTCTCTCTGGCACTCTCTCTTTAGTGCCAATTAAAAAAGAGGGTGTTCTGATTGGCTCAGGGAGCTTTATTTTCCTTGGGCCAATTTGCTCCCACGTAACTTAGACTCCTGCGGGAGCGAGCGCTCTGATTGGCTGCCAGCAACATCAGACAAATGCTGCTGGCAGCTGTTACAGGACTCGGGGACTCAGTCACCTGCCCTGAAGTTTGATAAAAATAGAGATATAAGGGGACAAGGTAGGGATACCCTGCCCCCCTAGGCCAGATGGAAGGGGGGAGCCCAGAGGAACCCCCCTCCTGGGACCAAAATGCAAAAAAAAAATGATAACTTTCAAATTTGAAAAGTGACAGAAAGTCCTGCATTTTAGTTCCGGGGTCAACCACTGCATGGTTTGTTTGGCAGGTAATTTTGAAGTAGTATATAAGGAAGGTCAGCGAAATGGCTCGGTTTAACACATTGCGGTTGGATTTGGACACAGTTCTATTTACTTGTAAAAGTAAGAATAATAGAATGTGGTGGTTTATTTTCGCCATGAGTGTAGCAAAATATATATTAGAAACAATATTTAATTATCAGTTCTTTATTTATTTTTGTTTCTTTTTCAGTTTGAGACATAAATGGAGCATTTGTGCAAAAACAATCTTATTCTTACGAGGTGAGCAAATTGTATTGATGGGACAGGATAGCTCAATGGAAAATATACTTGGAGATATAATTATTACAGATTTTGTTTATTTCATTTATTTTTCAGTTTCCCTTAACATGAGGTTTATATATTAAACAGTGTGCATTAAAGGAATATTTGTGTAAAGAGTCTTCATTAGATGAGTAGATTCATTTATGGAACATATTATTTTTTCCATAATATAGGTTATTTTTTTAATTACAATATATCATGGTTATCAGAGATATTGACATTCGCGGATCTGGGATTTTTAATTGATGATTGGGTCAAATTGGCCACATAGTGTAATGTCCTCAGTCAGTATAATTCAGGCATTTTAAGTTTGTATAATTTGTTTTTGTGATATATGTTATGTAGAATTATCCCATGTTTTAGGGACCAATGATGTGATGGGACCGAAAGATATAACCACTATTATTGGTGTGATGGGATCAAAAGATCTGAATATCACCACTGCAGTGAGTGGATGTTGTGCAAGATATACAATTGATGAGTTCAAAATATATATGTTGTGGGTTTGGGAGGTAGGTATCTGATGTGTTCCTAGCACTCTTCTTTCTTGTTATGAGATCAAATTCATTTTTCATTGAATTTTTCTCATTATTTTCACATATAAATGAAATATTTAATTGTATGATTACAGAAAAGCATCAAACATTTCTATTATACAAAGCTATATCAGGTTATCGTATCATATATATCATGTGGTTCTGTAATTTGGTTTTTACTGTTAAAGATGCTTAGTGGTGTTAACAAAATGTTAACTATATTCATATGTGATTGTGTTCCAGCAAATATACAGCTTACATGAAGAGGTTCAAAGTTGCGGATGGTATCACACAATACTATTAAATATGTTTTTTGTGATGAAGATTATTTTAGCTAATTTTTATGTCTGAGCAATGTAATTAAACAACAAAACTTTGGCTTTTGATTGATTATTATGTTTTGAGGTATGTACTTAAAGTTGCTTTTATTTCTAATTAAAAGCACGAAGAAGTGACAATATCGCGAAACACGTGTTGGCTATGTTGATTATACATGCCTTAACGGAATAAAATCATACCCATTGATTGGAAGTGGACTAATCTTTTTGGAGTTTTTCCCTCGTATCGAATTTCAATATATATATATATACACTGAAAAAACCACAGGTTTCAGGGACGTTATAGTTAGAAATTAGCATTTAAAAGACCTTAGAAATTCACTGAAAAACCACAGGATTAAGCAACGTTATAGTTAGTTGGACATTTCACTCTGTAGAAAACCAGAGAAATTCGGCCGTTATAGTTAGTTGAGCTAACTATAACTTGCGCCCCACAATGTACTGCTGATGACGTCACATATTACATCATTCATGACATGGTCAGTGATATCACTGATGACATCTCAAATGACATCACTGATGACATCATCCAGTGACTGTGTGTTTCTGTAAAGTTTAAATATGTTTTATATATATATATGCCAAGGTGTATTGAAGAATGAGTGGGTGTATGAGTGTCTGTATGGATGATTTAGTAGGTGCATGACTGACTGTATAAGTGAGTGATTAAACGTGTCTTACTGAATGCATGGGTTAGTGGCTAAACTGTGTAAAGGTCTGTATCAGTCTGTCAGTTGGTGTGTAAGCGGTTGCATGGGTTGGTGAGTAGCTACATGAGTGTCTTTATGGGTTATTGATTGATTGACTGAGTATCTGCATGGGTGCCTGAGTGTCTGTGTGGGTAGGTGGGGGTGTGTGACTCTGTGGATAGATGTGTGAGTGGGTGATTCACTGGGTGTATGGGTTCAAGAGTGCATCTGTGATGGACTGTATGGGTGGGTGAGTGTGTGTATGGGTGTGTTGGTGAGTGAATGGATGTCTCAGTTGTACATGTGTGACTAACTACATATGTAAAAGGCAGTATATGTGAGTGTTGGAGTATATAAATGACTATATGTGTAACAGTGATTGTATAAGAGAGTAAGTGTGTTAGTATCTGTATGAATAAGTGAGGTGGTGTGTGTATAACTGTATAGGTGAGTAAATGGGAGTGTGATTGATTCTTTGCATGATTGACTAGGAGTGTGAGTAACTCTATGGATGAGTGGTAGTGTGTGAGTGTCTGTATAGGTGTATGAGTGCATATGATAGTGCTGTATTGATGAGTGACTGCATGTATGAGTGACTGTATGGGTGAATGAGTGGATGTGTGTGTAGACCTAGGAATCAGTGAGTGGGTATGTAGTAACTGGTATTGGTGTGTCTATGGTTTCGAAAATGGTAGTCTGTATTTTAGAGTGGGTGTATCAAAGGTTATATTAGGGTGTGAGGAGGTGCATCAGATTATCATGTGGATGATGTCACCAGTGATGTCCTTTGAGATGTCATCAGTTATGTCATCAGTGATGTCACTGACCATGTCGTGAATGATGTAATATTTGACGTCATCAGCAGGGCATTGCGGGGCGTGAGTTATAGTTAGCTCAACTAACTATAACGGCCGAATTTCTCTGGTTTTCTACGAGTGAAATGTCCAACTAACTATAACGTCCCTGAAACCTGTGGTTTTTTCAGTAAATTTCTAAGGTTTTTTAAATGCTAATTTCTAACTATAACGTCCCTGAAACCTGTGTTTTTTCCAGTGAATTTCTAAGGTTTTTTAAATGCTAATTTCTAACTATAATGTCCCTGATACCTATGGTTTTTTTCAGTGAATTTCAAAGGTTTTTTAAATGCTAATTTCTAACTATAACATCCCTGAAACCTGTGGTTTTTTCAGTGAATTTCTAAGGTTTTTTAAATGCTAATTTCTGACTATAATGTCCCTGAAACCTATGGTTTTTTCAGTGAATTTGAAAGGTTTTTCAAATGCTAAATCTTAACTATATAATTATTTTAAACTTACCTTTTCTACAATATTTGTAAGTGTTTTTTAGAATTCCTTCTTTTTAAAAATGATTGGAAGTATATTTTTCAACTTTTCTTTTTTAAATTATACTTCGTTTCTCTAAAATCTTTTTCTAAAACTAAAATCACTCTTTTAAAATACATATATTATACACTACTAAGAATATACTTTGTTATTTATACGTACAACTTAAATTTATATTTACTTGAAATAACGTTTTTAATACTGTAGAAGTTGTTTTGTTGTATTGTTATTCTTTTTTATTTTTAAAAAATTTACACAGGGGTCGCGCACCCTAAGCGAACCTACACAATGGGTGCGCGGTTTAAGGATGCGGTAACCCGGCTGACGTGTGTTTCCAGAGTCGCGCCGGGGTCGCAACTTCGGCGTAATTTTAAAAGTATGAAATATTATTGTAGAAATTATAAATATCGGTTTTGGTTAAAGACCTTCACTAATATAATTTAGAAAATAATTTATAAACAGTATATTTTAGTTTACTATGAACTGTTCAAAATTTGACGAGTGCGCGACGTATGCGCGTAGGGTGCGCGACCCCGCCCTGCACATGTTTCCGGGGTCGTGCCGGGATCGTGCCGGGGTCGCTACTTCGCCGTATTTTCAAAGTGTGAAATATCACTATACAAAGTTCAAATATCAGATTTGTATAAACACTTTCACTAATATACTTTTTAAAATATTTTATAAGCATCTATTTATACTTTATAATTATATATACGAAATTTTACGAGGTGCGCTGACGTGTAAGCGACTGGTGCGCAGCACCCTACGCGACTTCATGTGACCTGAAAAGAAAGCTTCTCATTGGTTTAAATCATTTTCATTCTGTAAAAGGGAGGATCCAACACTTGTTTTATCCCTCTTATTATTTGTCTGTGTTGCTGACAAGACCTGCTTGTTCTACCTCCCTTCATTTTTCAAATTTTTGTGTGTTTTTGAACTTTTATTTTAGACTATGGCATCTAGCCACCCTGATGTTGACCCACTGGAGCTTGAGGATGATGACATCGTGGAGCCAGTGAAGAAAAGGAAGGAAAGTGTGGTGTGGGCCTTCTTTAGTGTGCCAGAAGGAGAAAAAAAGGTGAACGCCAGAAAAGTCACCTGTACCATCTACAAGAGAGTACTCTCAAGAGGCTCTGAAAAAAAATATTCATGTGGAACATCAAGCATGAAGAAGCATTTGGAAACTATGCATCCCTTACGTCTGGTAAGAGAAGTTACAAGGAGGGAGAGGAATGAAGCGGCAGAACAAGATCTTAATGCCCCTTCAACATCTTCTCAAGCGCTTCCACCAACACCAAGGCCGCACATTATTCCTGAACTGTTGGATGTGGCCATAGTTTGTAAAAAATGTGATGCAAAACTCAGCATCGGGGAGCAGTGCATTGACGTTATTACCAATGTAATTAAAGCACATAAATGTTATTTTTTTTTTTATGTGCTCCCAAATTTTGTTTTCCTTTTTTTTTCCTCAAACAGTTCCTTTGGAGTCTTCAATTTTGTTTTGTTTAAAAAAAAAAAGGCAAAAACACCCTAAACAAATCTTTAAAAATACAAAAAATATACAGAATTGTTTTTTTTTTTTAAACGGTTCTTACAGAACCACATAAACTGGTTAAAAATAGAAACATTTCCAGAGTGATTGCATGAGTGAAGTTGTAGTGCGTGAGTGATTGGAGGAATATATGGGTAGTGTGTAGGTGATTGCATGAGTAAATGGGTAGTACGTCAGTGTATGCATCCCTTCATAGGTACTGTTTGAAGGAATGGATGAGTGTAATAGAAGTGCCTAAATGATTAGAGGAGTGCATAGGTAGTACCTGAATGATTGCATGACTGTATGGCTAGTGTTTGACTGATTGCATGAGTGCATGGATAGTGCCTGGGTGATTGGAGGAGTGCATGGGTAGTGCGTGGTGATTTTATAAGTGCTTGAGTAGTGACGGAGTGATTGGATGAGTGCATGGGTACTGGCTGGGTAATTGGATGAGTGCATGGGTAGTGCATGGGTGATTGGAGTAGTGCGTGGGTTATTGCATGAGTGGATGAGTAGTGCCTGTGTGATTGGAGGAGTGCATTGGTAATGCCTGGGTGATTTTGTAAGTGCATGGGTATTGCTTGGGTGATTTTGTAAGTGCATTGGTAATGCCTCAGAGATTGCATGAGTGCAGTGGTAATGTATAGGAGATTGGAAGAGAGCATGGGTAATGCCTGAGTGATTGCATGAGTTTATGAGTAATGCCTGGATGATTGCATAAGTGCATGGGTAGTGCCTGGGTGATTGGAGGAGTGCAAAGATAGTGCATGGTGATTTTATAACTGCATAGGTAGTGGCTGGGTGATTGGAGGAGTGCACGGCTACTGGCTGGGTAATTGAAGGAGTGAATGAGTAGTGTCTAGGTGAATAGAGGAGTGCTTGGGTAGTGCATGGGTGATTGGATGAGTGCATGGGTAGTGCCTGGGTTATTGCATGAGTGGATGAGTAGTGCCTGGGTGATTGGAGGAGTGCATTGGAAATGCCTAGGTGATTTTGTAAATGCATAGGTATTGAATGGGTGATTTAGTAAGTGCATAGATAATGCCAGGGTAATTGCATGAGTGCAGAGGTAATGTATGGGTGATTGGAAGAGTGCATGGGTAATGCCTGAGTGATTGCATGAGTTTATGGATAATGCCTGGATAATTGCATGAGTGCATGGGTTGTGCATGGGTGATTGCAGGAGTGCAAGGGTAGCGCATGGTGATTTTATAAGTGCATGGTGTGAGAAAGTGCCATCTTTCTTACATGGTATGCCCCCACTTTTTGCTGAATGGCTGATGTACTTTGACTGAGTGTGCCCTGGGCTCCTGCCAACCAGGTACCCAGGGCCTGTGTTCCTTCCCTAAAATTGCATTGATACCTACACCCAATTGACATCCCTGGCCACAGGTCAGCCCCTGGTAAATGGTACCATGGGTACCCAGGGCACTGTGACCAGGGAAGGCCCCTAAGGGCTGCAGCACTTGTTGTGCCACCCTTAGGGACCCTGCACCTTACACACACACACTGCCTTTGCAGGCTGCGTGTCTTGGTGCAGGACAAAAGTGAAGAGTCGACATGGCTCACATCCCTGTGTGCCATGCCTACAAGCCACTGCCCTGGCCTAGGTCAGCCACCCCTCTAGCTGGGTGCACTATGCCAGTGGTGAGGGCATAGAGGCATGAGCCCTGTGCCCCTACAGTGCCCAAGTCCATTCTTGGGCATTGTAAGTGCAGTGCTGCCATTAAGAGTATATGGTGCTGGGAGTCTGTCATTACGAACTCCACCGCACCATAATGGCCCCACTGAAGACTAAGAAGTTTGGTATCAAACTTCTCAGCACATTAAACCCCCACTGATGCCAGTGTGGGATTTAATGTAAACGCACTCCAGAGGGCATCTTAGAGATGCCCCCTGAAACCAACCCGACCTCCAGTGTCCGGACTGAGTGGCTGCCCAGGCTGCCACCACCAGACATGTTTCTGGACCCCTGGGTCGAGAGCCTCTGCTCTCAGGGGCCTGAAACAATGCACATCCCGGGACGAGGTGCCAAAGCCTCCTCCCCAGGATGGGCAGGGGAGCTTCAAGGCCTGCCGCCTTTGGAGTTTCCCCAGACCATTTTGCTGCTTCCAGCAAACTGGTCCCCACTGGTTCTACCCCCACTCCTGGCGGGAGAACCGGCGGGAAAACCAGAAGCAGGAAATGGGTTGTGCCCACCTCTGCCAACTCCACCCCTAAGGTGGGGAGGCGAGGTGAAGCACAAACTCGAGTCCCCGCCATCTTGAGGATGGGGGACCTGGCCAACCAGGGACAGGCTCCTGCCCCCTCCCACTGGAGAGGAACAGAATAGGGGTGTACCCACCCCAGGGAAGGGACCCATTGGTCCCTGCCCTTACCTACCTGTAACCACCCCTAAATTTAGTATTTAGGGGCTCCCTGAACCTTCCTTCGGGAGTTCCCAAATCCGAAAACAAGAAGAGAAGACGAAGCAAGAAGACCAGCCGTGCAGCTGCTAAAAGGAGGCGACAACAACTGACTTGGCCCCAGCCCTACCGGCCTGTCGACCTCTGAACCTGCTCCTGCGGAATCCCGGCCTCAGCAACCTCACAAACCCCGGAGGACCTGACTTCTGTGCTACAGCCTTCGACCCAGGGACTCCCACGAGCAGTGGTACTCCTCAAAAGAAAACCTACCAAAGACCCGGCCCTGGCACGGAGCCGCAAAACCTGCACACTCTGCACCCGCCGAGTCCAGCCTGTGCCTGAGTGACCAAAGACCTCGAGGACGTCCCCCTGGCGATTCTGACCTGGAATCCAGTGGCCAAGGACCCTCCTCGATGACCCAGACGACGCCTGCAGCCTCAGGACAAGGGACCCCTCCAACCGCGACCAGCAGGGGTAAGATTTCCCGACCTCAAAAGACACCCCTGCACCCGGCGCCCCACGGCCCCCTGTGCCCAACTCCTGGGTGTCTACCTATCCTCCAAGACCCCAACTTACCTCCTGAAGTGTTGGTCGTCCCTGAAGAATCACCGTCCCGAGCCTGCAGCCTTTCTTCACCTTTCACGACCTCTATTGTTTAACATTGAGCGCCCGACGGCTCAAAGCACCCTGCACCCAGCCGCCCGAGTGCCCCTGGAAGTGCAACCTCTATCCTAACCTACTTCCCTACTTGCCCTGAGCAAGTGACCAGGAGCCCAGCTCCCACAGTCGCGTGGCCTGCTTGCCAGCAGCCACCAACCCGGGAGCCCCCGCCTGCCATAGGATAACATTGGGCCTTCTCACTCTGCACCCGGCCGCCCCTGTGCCGCTGAGGGTGTAAAAACTGTACTTACCTGATCCTGGGGGACCCCTGAGTCTTACCCAGAACCTTAACCCTGCCAGTCAAGTACTTACCCGAAATCCGATAACTCACTTTTCTTCCATAGGGTTCCATTGACTGGTTTTCTGCGAAATTTCTTCTAAGTGTGGAGTTCTGAAACTTTAGAATATTCACCAAAAATCAACCGAGTCACGAAAACGAAAATACTCACCTAGTATTAGGAGGGGCCTCAGTGCTGGACCCGAGTGCCCAACACTGGCCCTAAAAGTAATCGCAACGTTACTTACCGTTAACTCACTTTTCTTTCATAGGGATCCATTGACTGGTTTTCTGTGAAATTTCTTCTAAGTGTCGATTTCTGTATTTTACAAATATTCTTTAAAAATCGAACAAACTACAAAAACGTAATTACTTACCTGTTTTAAGTAGATGTCCCAGTGCTGAACCTAGGAGTCCAGCACTGGATTACAAAAGTAACGTAAACATACTTTGCTTGCACACTGTATTTCCTTTCATAGGATAACATTGGTAATTTTACCCAGAAAAGTTTCTAAGTGTCAGCTTTTGAAATATAGTAATATTCTTCAAAAATCACTACAATAACCAAAACGCTTTTTCTTACCTGTTTACAGGAAGTGTCCCAGGACTGAATCCAGGATCCAGTCCTGTGGTTAGAAAAGTGCTCTGCAAAGTAATCAATTGTAATTAAGTATAATTTTCCATTGAGCTCAATGTTGCATTGAATTTGACCCTGTGTTGCCTCTTGCACCAACTGTGATAACCACTATCAAAAAAGTCTACTGCCTATCTGTAAGGTGAATAACCAAAGCATCTCATACTGAGAAAGTATATTTTGATCCTATTGTTGGTTCTAAAATAAAACAAGCATATAATTTTTTATATACAAACCATTGGCCTAGAGTTCAGTTCTTGAGTGTGTGGCTTCATTTGCTGACTGAGTGTGTACAACAAATGCTTTACACTGTCCTCTGATACTGCCTTACTGCTCGACCAAGCTACCACTTTGGAGAGTAAGGTTATATCTAACTTTAGCCTCTGTCAACCCTCTGGGGACTGTGGACTCTGTACACCCTGAACCTTACTTGGGTACAGTATATACAGAGCCACTTTCCTACATTGAGTGGATCAGCGGTGGGATACAAACTTGCATTTGTTGGACTACTTGGTTACCATCTGATCACACGACAGAACTCTTAAATTGCCTTTAGAATTCTGATTTTTTAATTGGCATTTTTTTTTTACCAAATTACTAAAAGTCTTGTTAGGGCCTTGCTTAAGTCCCTGTAGCATCTTAGAAAATAAAAAGTCACTATAGCCAAGGTTAGAGGGGTTAGAATTTTTTTTTTAAATGTCTCAAGACAAGAACCCAGCTACTAGTGAAGATAATAATGACATACAGGAACTGGTTGAGGAGCTCGACCTCACCCCTTATCTTCATTTGTCTTTCAAAGAGATAAGGTCCTTATGCAAACTTAAAGATATACCAATGGGCCAGCATCCAACCAAACAAGGGCTCCAGGAGCTCCTGGCTGAGTATGCTAAAGCCCACCCCTCTGAGCATGGTGATGACCCAACAGAGGAGGAAAGGAATGAGGAGGATGGGGATGGTAACCCACCTCCATCACTTCCTAGGGAAGATAGGGTCCCTGCACCCTTAACTCCAAGAATAGACCTCTGGGGACCTAGGGGCCACCTAGGTGGTCCTGGTCCCAGAGAGGACACTGAGGATACCCTCAGTGAGGAGGACAACTTGTTAGCCAGGTTGGCCAAGCGACTGGACCTAGAGACCAGACTCCTGGCTCTAGAGAAGGAAAGACAGGAGATGGGTTTAGCACCCATCAATGGTGGCAGCAATACTAAAAATAAGGATAGGGAGGAAACTTCTGAACCTAAAATCCCCAAAGGGATTGTCCCTAAGTTTGAGGAAGGTGATGACATCACCAAATGGTTCACAGCCTTTGAGAGGGCTTGTGAAATAAGAAGAGTAAAGAAACCTCTGTGGGGGCACTCCTGTGGGAACTGTTCTCTGGTAACTGCAGAGACAGGCTTCTGACCCTCTCTGGGCCAGATGCAGGGTCCTATGACCTCATGAAGAGTACTCTGATTGAGGGATTTGGGCTCACTACTGAGGAGTATAGAATTAGATTCAGGGGGCTCACAAAACCCAGACCCAGTCCTGGATTGACTTCGTGGACTACTCAGTAAAGACACTGGATGGCTGGTTAGCTGGACATAATGTGCATGATTTTTCTGGACTTTACAATTTGTTTATGAAGGAACACATACTAAGTAATTGCACAAATGAAAAGTTGCATCAGCATTTGGTAGACCTAGGTCTAATTTCTCCCCAAGAATTGGGAAAGAAGGCAGACCACTGGGTCAAGACTAGGGTGACAAGGACAACCACTGGGGTGACCAAAAGAAGGTGGTCACCAAACCCCCCAGGGGAAAGGTGGTGAGAATCCCCAAGATAAAAAGTCTGAGTCTTCCAAAGGGCCCCAAAAACCTGTTCAGGGGGTGGGTCCCAAACTACTCCTATGTGCCTCAACCCTATAGGGGGAAGAACTTTGATCCCTTGAAGGCCTGGTGTAATAACTGTAAGAAGTCAGGACACCTCACTGTAGACAAAACTTGCCCCCACAACAAAGCCCCTAAGGCACCCAGTACAGCTACTCCTGGGGCAGCAAGTTTACAGATGGGATCAGAAGTGTACCCTGAGCAAATCTGGGAACCCACTGAGGCAATTCTGGTCTCCCTAGGGAAGTGGAATTTGCCACTGTAGCTGTGTGGCCACCCAACTTAAAGAAGTATTTGCAATACCCCTGGGTGAATGGAACTAGAGTAGAGGCTCTGAGGGATACAGGTGCCAGTGTCACTATGGTGAGGGACACACTGGTTTCCCCTGAGCAATACTTGATTGGGAAAACTTACCCAGTCACCAATGCTGACAGTGTCACCACTAGTCATCCCATGGCCCTGGTGACATTAGGCTGGGGGGTTACTGGCCTGAAGCAGGTAGTGGTCTCTCCGAAGTTACCAGCTGCATGTCTGCTAGGAAATGATCTGGAAACCTCAGCCTGGGCAGAGGTGGAGCTAAAGGCCCATGCAGCCATGCTGGGCATCCCTGAATTGGTGTGTGTAAAAACAAGAGCACAGAGCAAAAGGCAGGGTGAAGAAATAGTGTTGGAGCCTGGAATGATGGCCCAGCCTACCAAGAGAAAAGGAAAGAAGACTGGCGGACCAGCTTCTACACAGTCACAAGAGCAGGACCCCTCTCCTCAGGGAGAGAACCTGGAAGCCCCAGAGGGAACTGAGCCCCTAGAGCTTGACCCTTACCAGGTTGAACTCTTGGGCCCAGGGGGACCCTCTAGGGAAGAGCTGTGCCAGGGACAGCAAGACTGTCCCACTCTTGAAAGCCTGAGGCAGCAAGCTGTTTCAGAAGCCAAGGGAGATGTCAGTGGTACCCACAGAGTCTATTGGGAAGAGGGATTACTGTACACTGAGGCAAAAGACCCCAACCCTGGAACCACCAGGAGAGTGGTAGTGCCCCAGAAGTACAGGGAGTTCCTCCTAACTTTGGCTCATGACATCCCCCTAGCTGGACATCTGGGCCAAACCAAAACTTGGGAAAGGCTAGTTAGCCACTTCTACTGGCCCCAGATGCACCAAAAGGTGAAGGAGTTTGTCAGCTCCTGTGTTACCTGTCAAGCCAGTGGCAAGACAGGTGGCCATCCAAAGGCCCCCTGATACCACTACCTGTGGTGGGGTTCCCTTTGAAAGGGTAGGTGTGGACATAGTGGGTCCACTGGAACCTCCCACAGCCTCAGGGAACAAATTCATACTGGTGGTAGTGGATCATGCCACTAGGTATCCTGAGGCTATTCCCCTTAGGACTACTACAGCTCCTGCAGTAGCCAAAGCCCTCATTGGTGTCTTCACCAGGGTAGGGTTTCCTAAGGAGGTGGTTTCAGACAGAGGTTCCAACTTCATGTCTGCTTACCTGACCCACATGTGGAAGGAGTGTGGGGTGCAGTACAAGTTTACTACACCCTACCATCCACAAACCAATGGCCTTGTTGAGAGGTTCAACAAGACATTGAAAGGCATGATCATGGGGCTCCCTGAAAAACTCAAAAGGAGATGGGATGTCCTACTACCATGCCTGCTTTTCGCTTACAGAGAAGTGCCACAGAAGGGGTAGGTTTCTCACCCTTTGAACTTCTGTTTGGCCATCCTGTGAGGGGACCACTCTGTCTTGTAAAGGAGGGCTGGGAGAGACCTCTCCAAGAACCCAAACAAGATATAGTGGACTATGTGCTTGGCCTAAGGTCCAGAATGGCTGAGTACATGGAAAAGGCATCCAAGAACCTTGAGGCCAGCCAGGAGCTTCAGAAGCACTGGTATGACCAAAAAGCTGCACTGGTTGAATTCCAACCTGGGCAACAGGTATGGGTTTTGGAGCCAGTGGCACCAAGGGCCCTCCAGGACAGATGGAGTGGCCCTTACCCTATCCTAGAGAAAAAGAGTGAGGTCACCTACCTGGTTGACCTGGGCACCAGCAGGACACCCAAAAGGGTTATCCATGTGAACCGCCTAAAACTCTACAATGACAGGGCTGACATCACCATGCTGATGGTGACAGATGAGGAACAGGAAGCTGAGAGTGAACCTCTCCCTGATCTCCTCTCCCACAGCCCAAAAGATGGGTCAGTAGATGGAGTTGTCTTTTCAGACACCCTCACTGCCCAACAGCAGACTGACTGCAAGCAAGTCTTGCAGCAGTATGCTGGGCTCTTTTCCTTGACCCCTGGTCTGACAAACTGGTGTACCCATGATGTGGACACTGGTGACAGTGCACCTGTCAAAAACAAGATCTATCGTCAGTCAGACCAAGTTAAGGAAAGCATCAGAGCTGAAGTCAGCAAGATGCTGGAGCTAGGGGTTATTGAGCCCTCTGAGAGCCCCTGGGCTAGCCCAGTGGTTCTGGTCCCCAAACCTCATCAAAAGGGTGAAAAGAGAGAGATGAGGTTTTGTGTGGACTATAGGGGTCTCAACTCTGTCACCAAGACAGATGCACACCCTATCCCAAGAGCTGATGAACTGATAGACAGATTGGGTGCAGCCAAATACCTGAGTACCTTTGACTTAACTGCAGGGTACTGGCAGATTGGCATGGCCCCAGGAGCCAAACAGAAAACAGCATTCTCCACACCTGATGGGCATTTTCAGTTCACTGTTATGCCCTTTGGTTTAAAGAATGCCCCTGCCACCTTCCAGAGGTTGGTGAATCAAGTCCTTGCTGGGTTGGAGTCCTTTAGTGCAGCTTATCTTGATGATATTGCTGTCTTCAGTTCCACCTGGCAGGATCACCTGGTCCACCTTGGGAAGGTTTTAAAGGCCCTGCAAACTGCAGGCCTAACTATCAAGGCATCCAAATGCCAGATAGGGCAGGGCACTGTGGTGTACTTGGGCCACCTGGTTGGTGGAGGCCAGGTACAACCCTTACAGCCCAAGATCCAGGCTATCCTGGACTGGGTAGCTCCAACAACTCAGACCCAAGTCAGGGCATTCCTTGGCTTGACTGGGTACTACAGGAGGTTTGTGAAGGGATATGGGTCCATTGTGACTCCCCTCACAGAACTCACCTCCAAGAAGATGCCAAAGAAAGTAAACTGGACAGTCTGTTGCCAAAAGGCTTTTGACACTCTGAAAGAAGCAATGTGCTCAGCACCAATTCTAAAAGCACCAGATTATGCCAAGCAGTTCATTGTGCAGACTGATGCCTCTGAGCTAGGGATAGGAGCGGTCCTATCCCAGACCAATGATGAAGGCCAAGACCAACCTGTTGCTTTTATAAGCAGAAGGCTTCTCCCCAGGGAGCAGCGGTGGAGTGCCATTGAGAGGGAGGCCTTTGCTGTGGTCTGGTCCCTGAAGAAGCTGAGGCCCTACCTGTTTGGAACTCACTTCCTAGTTCAAACTGACCACAGACCTCTCAGGTGGCTAATGCAAATGAAAGGAGAAAACCCAAAACTGTTGAGGTGGTCCATCTCCCTACAGGGAATGGACTTTGAAGTGGAACACAGACCTGGCACTGCCCATGCCAATGCAGATGGCCTTTCCAGGTTCTTCCACTTAGACAATGAAGACTCCATAGGGCAAGGTTAGTCTCATCATCTTTCGTTTGGGGGAGTTGTGTGAGAAAGTGCCATCTTTCTTACATGGTATGCCCCCACTTTTGCTGAATGGCTGATGTACTTTGACTGAGTGTGCCCTGGGCTCCTGCCAACCAGGTACCCAGGGCCTGTGTTCCTTCCCTAAAATTGCATTGATACCTACACCCAATTGACATCCCTGGCCACAGGTCAGCCCCTGGTAAATGGTACCATGGGTACCCAGGGCACTGTGACCAGGGAAGGCCCTAAGGGCTGCAGCACTTGTTGTGCCACCCTTAGGGACCCTGCACCTTTACACACACACACTGCCTTTGCAGGCTGCGTGTCTTGGTGCAGGACAAAAGTGAAGAGTCGACATGGCTCACATCCCTGTGTGCCATGCCTACAAGCCACTGCCCTGGCCTAGGTCAGCCACCCCTCTAGCTGGGTGCACTATGCCAGTGGTGAGGGCATAGAGGCATGAGCCCTGTGCCCCTACAGTGCCCAAGTCCATTCTTGGGCATTGTAAGTGCAGTGCTGCCATTAAGAGTATATGGTGCTGGGAGTCTGTCATTACGAACTCCACCGCACCATAATGGCCCCACTGAAGACTAAGAAGTTTGGTATCAAACTTCTCAGCACATTAAACCCCCACTGATGCCAGTGTGGGATTTAATGTAAAACGCACTCAGAGGGCATCTTAGAGATGCCCCCTGAAACCAACCCGACCTCCAGTGTCCGGACTGAGTGGCTGCCCAGGCTGCCACCACCAGACATGTTTCTGGACCCCTGGGTCGAGAGCCTCTGCTCTCAGGGGCCTGAAACAATGCACATCCCGGGACGAGGTGCCAAAGCCTCCTCCCCCAGGATGGGCAGGGGGAGCTTCAAAGGCCTGCCGCCTTTGGAGTTTCCCCAGACCATTTTGCTGCTTCCAGCAAACTGGTCCCCACTGGTTCTACCCCCACTCCTGGCGGGAGAACCGGCGGGAAAACCAGAAGCAGGAAATGGGTTGTGCCCACCTCTGCCAACTCCACCCCTAAGGTGGGGGAGGCGAGGTGAAGCACAAACTCGAGTCCCCGCCATCTTGAGGATGGGGGGACCTGGCCAACCAGGGACAGGCTCCTGCCCCCTCCCACTGGAGAGGAACAGAATAGGGGGTGTACCCACCCCAGGAAGGGACCCATTGGTCCCTGCCCTTACCTACCTGTAACCACCCCTAAATTTAGTATTTAGGGGCTCCCTGAACCTTCCTTCGGGAGTTCCCAAATCCGAAAACAAGAAGAGAAGACGAAGCAAGAAGACCAGCCGTGCAGCTGCTAAAAAGGAGGCGACAACAACTGACTTGGCCCCAGCCCTACCGGCCTGTCGACCTCTGAACCTGCTCCTGCGGAATCCCGGCCTCAGCAACCTCACAAACCCCGGAGGACCTGACTTCTGTGCTACAGCCTTCGACCCAGGGACTCCCACGAGCAGTGGTACTGCTCAAAAGAAAACCTACCAAAGACCCGGCCCTGGCACGGAGCCGCGAAACCTGCACACTCTGCACCCGCCGAGTCCAGCCTGTGCCTGAGTGACCAAAGACCTCGAGGACGTCCCCCGGCGATTCTGACCTGGAATCCAGTGGCCAAGGACCCTCCTCGACGACCCAGACGACGCCTGCAGCCTCAGGACAAGGGACCCCTCCAACCGCGACCAGCAGGGGGTAAGATTTCCCGACCTCAAAGACACCCCTGCACCCGGCGCCCCACGGCCCCCTGTGCCCAACTCCTGGGTGTCTACCTATCCTCCAAGACCCCAACTTACCTCCTGAAGTGTTGGTCGTCCCTGAAGAATCACCGTCCCCGAGCCTGCAGCCTTTCTTCACCTTTCACGACCTCTATTGTTTAACATTGAGCGCCCGACGGCTCAAAGCACCCTGCACCCAGCCGCCCGAGTGCCCCTGGAAGTGCAACCTCTATCCTAACCTACTTCCCTACTTGCCCTGAGCAAGTGACCAGGAGCCCAGCTCCCACAGTCGCGTGGCCTGCTTGCCAGCAGCCACCAACCCGGGGCCCCCGCCTGCCATAGGATAACATTGGGCCTTCTCACTCTGCACCCGGCCGCCCCTGTGCCGCTGAGGGTGTAAAAACTGTACTTACCTGATCCTGGGGGACCCCTGAGTCTTACCCAGAACCTTAACCCTGCCAGTCAAGTACTTACCCGAAATCCGATAACTCACTTTTCTTCCATAGGGTTCCATTGACTGGTTTTCTGCGAAATTTCTTCTAAGTGTGGAGTTCTGAAACTTTAGAATATTCACCAAAAATCAACCGAGTCACGAAAACGAAAATACTCACCTAGTATTAGGAGGGGCCTCAGTGCTGGACCCGAGTGCCCAACACTGGCCCTAAAAGTAATCGCAACGTTACTTACCGTTAACTCACTTTTCTTTCATAGGGATCCATTGACTGGTTTTCTGTGAAATTTCTTCTAAGTGTCGATTTCTGTATTTTACAAATATTCTTTAAAAATCGAACAAACTACAAAAACGTAATTACTTACCTGTTTTAAGTAGATGTCCCAGTGCTGAACCTAGGAGTCCAGCACTGGATTACAAAAGTAACGTAAACATACTTTGCTTGCACACTGTATTTCCTTTCATAGGATAACATTGGTAATTTTACCCAGAAAAGTTTCTAAGTGTCAGCTTTTGAAATATAGTAATATTCTTCAAAAATCACTACAATAACCAAAACGCTTTTTCTTACCTGTTTACAGGAAGTGTCCCAGGACTGAATCCAGGATCCAGTCCTGTGGTTAGAAAAGTGCTCTGCAAAGTAATCAATTGTAATTAAGTATAATTTTCCATTGAGCTCAATGTTGCATTGAATTTGACCCTGTGTTGCCTCTTGCACCAACTGTGATAACCACTATCAAAAAAGTCTACTGCCTATCTGTAAGGTGAATAACCAAAGCATCTCATACTGAGAAAGTATATTTTGATCCTATTGTTGGTTCTAAAATAAAACAAGCATATAATTTTTTATATACAAACCATTGGCCTAGAGTTCAGTTCTTGAGTGTGTGGCTTCATTTGCTGACTGAGTGTGTACAACAAATGCTTTACACTGTCCTCTGATACTGCCTTACTGCTCGACCAAGCTACCACTTTGGAGAGTAAGGTTATATCTAACTTTAGCCTCTGTCAACCCTCTGGGGACTGTGGACTCTGTACACCCTGAACCTTACTTGGGTACAGTATATACAGAGCCACTTTCCTACACATGGATAGTGGCTGAGTGATTGGATGAGTGCATGGGTACTAACTGGGTAATTGTAGGAGTGAATGGGTAGTGCCTGGGTGATTAGATTAGTGCATGGGTGATTCGATGAGTGCATGAGTAGTGCATGGGTTATTGCATGAGTGGATGAGTAGTGCCTGGGTGATTTAAAGAGTGCATTGGTAATGCCTGGATGATTTTGTAAGTGCATAGGTATTGCTTGGGTGATTTTGTAAGGTCATGGGTAATGCGTGGGTGATTGCATGAGTGCATGGTTAGTGCCTGGGTGATTCCATAAGTGAAGGAGTAATGTCTGGATGATTGAAGGAGTGTATAGGTAATACTTGGGGGATTGCAAGACTGTAGGAGTAATGTCTGGGAGATTGCAGGAGTATATGGGTACTGCCAGAGTGATTAAAGGTGTGGATTGGTAATGCCTGGGTGATTTTGTAAGTACATAGGTTATGCTTCAGTGATTAAAGGAGTGCATGGGTAGTGCTGAGGTGATTGGAGGAGTGAGTTGGTAGAGTTTGAAAAAATGAATGACTGCAATAAAAGTGACTGTAAACATTACTTCATATTATTATGCTTATTACATTATTTCATCTTACCTTCTTTATTGAAATAGATATCAAACTCATTGAAACTATTTTACAGTTGTTTCATTGTAAACTAAATTTAAAATATTTTCAAACTTTAGTATTACTTTCTGTAAAAGAGAAGAAAAATACTGGGCCCGATTCACAGAACTAACTTAAGACAAAATCCTAAACTTACTACCATTTTGGTATTCACAGAAGGCACTTACTCATTTTGGTATTCACAGAAGGCACTTACTCATTTTGGTATTCACAGAAGGCACCTACTTACTCATTTTGAGTAACTTACTCATTTTGAGTAACTTACTCATTTTGGTATTCACAGAAGGCACTTACTCATTGATGACTTCCATTTTCACTATTGGTTGTTTCTCCAGTTTCAAAAGTTCTTGATTGAATGTAGAACACTCTTGCAGTGTTGGCATTAGACAAACTATAGATTTATTTTCTCCAATTTTTTTGTACATTATTTCAGGTGCAATATTTTCATTTGGAAACAAGCTTCTTTAACATGTTTTGTCAAAACACCAATTCTAATATCTTGAAGAATGTTCCCATAATGTTCATCACTTGCTTGTCGCATATTCTTAATAAGTTCTTTATATTAAAAAAGAGACCAAATGTTCACATTTCCAATACTTCCCAAAGATTTCTTAGTGTCTTCATGGACAAGTGTTTTAAAAACTGGATGTCCTTTCACAGGAGTAAGTTGTAATAGATCGCCGAATACAATTACATGTTTTCCTCCAAATAAAACATCATAATCTGTTTTTAAAATCTGTTGCATTCTTAAATGTACAAAGGCAAGCATTAAGTTTGAGACCATGCTCACCTCAACAATAATCAGAAGTTTCATTTTCTTTAGTACTCTTGAAACTTCATAACAAGCTTCTCCAGATAGCTTGTGATATTCCAACTTATTTTCATGTTCAACTGGTAGCATGAGTAATCGATGTAATGTAATCCCTTTAATGTTATGTGCTGCTAACCCAGTTGGAGCGGTTACAACACAAGATAAATGTGATTGAGTGGTTTTATGTAGATAACTGGTCAAAACTTTAATTAAGAAACGTTTTCCTGTTCCAGCTTGTCCACTGATATACATTCAAATAGGTTTAAATGATGTACATTGGCATTCTTTTTTTTCATGGAGTAAACCATGCTGTATCTGTTGTGTAACTTGCTGATATATTTCTTTTTGTTCAATATTTAGTTGTTCTTCTAAGTTTCCCAAATCAATAATATCCTGTTGTGCTTGTTGCATTGCTGTTTCTACTTCATTCATAGCGATTGCTGCTTCATTTTCAAGAATTGGTTGTCCTAGTGGATCTTGACTTAGTGGAGCAGAACTTTGACTATCTTGAGAACTATCTCTAGCGATTTCAGCTGCAATACTAGTTTCTTGTTCAATCTCTTCATTCAACATTTGTAAATATTGTGGAAAAACTGTGCATTCAATGCTATCTTTACATGCATTAAAAGAATCTTCATAGCAGTCAAAATCTCCAAGTAATTCCATTTCACTACGCCAAGTCTTAAACAGTTGCATAAGTACTAAATAGAAAAATTCCCTTTTATCTGGAGTATCACAACTTTGGGGCCGATTCCGATTCGGGCCGGAATTCTCTCCGACCGAGCCGGACCCGGAGAGAATTCCGACCGAATCGGACCCTAGCAGTCCGACCGAACGAGTATGATGCGTTCGCATGCCATCGGACTCGATTCGGTCGGACTCCCATTGAAGTCAATGGGAGCCTGTCGTACGACGCGTACGCGGGCTCCCATTGACTCAATGGGTGCGAGGCGGTCAAGGGCGCCCCCTACAGCGTGTACACGTCCATGCGCATCGCGGCGTACATGCACAGGTAGGGGGGACCCATGGGTCCCCCCTGTGTGCGACTCGCACGCCTATGCGTACAGGGGGTCCGACACGGACCCCCAAAGTCCGGCTCCGACAGCTTTTTTGAGCTGTACGGCGCGAGTCGATCGGAGTGGTCACGGCGCGCATCGTACTTACCCGGCCGGGAAACGTCTCCATAGCGCGGTGCGAGTCGTGTCCATGCGAGTCGGTCGGAGCGTGTTGAAGCCGCGTTCGAGTCGGTCGGAGATTTCGCGGGTGCCTGCATCGTACTCGCTCGGCCGGACCCGTGTACCATTCGGTCGGGAAACAGGGCTCCGAATCGGATCCGGTAAATCCGAATCCGATTCGGAGCACTACCGGCCGAGATCGGAATCGGCCCCTGAGTTTCCTGTGATTAATAAGATTTCCTTTGGCATGTTTTACCAAACATCCATCACATCCAATTACTGCATATTTTTCTTCATTTATATTTTCTGTAACATTTCTCTTAAAGCTGTAATGTTGCAGTACTTCATAGAGACATATGTTTTCCAGATGTGGACTCCTTTTGGGATAGTACGTATCCAACATATTTGTTTTAACAATATCTGTACTTTTCGGCTAATTCAAAGCTAAGTATTCAATTTCTTGTACAGATTTCAATACTCGATTTCGTGTTGCAGCAAGACCTAGACTTACCCAAATGATTCCTCTTGACTTTGAATATAAACTTGCAGAGGTCAACCGATCCGAACATTCGTAGGATCCAATCTCTCGATGGGAAAGCATCTTCAAACTAAAGCTGTACATTTTGTTACTAAGAGTCTTCTCTTGTGAAATTTCTTCCCACATTTCTTTCAACTCCGTCTTTTCAGATTTGGTTATATATGATGTAACATAGCGAGCAACAGCAATCGAATTATCTGCAACATATTGGATATCCATATTTGCATTCCACATCGTCAAAATCACTGGATTGTAGTCATTAATATACTTTGAATCTTCACTTCTTTTTATGTTGTAAGTATTCTTCAGAGATTTCCGAGATATAGTATGTCTTACTGCTTACATGAAACTGTTGACTCTTCCTTTCGAAATTACTGGACGTGGGAATCCAAAACGTCATTTCGTATAAAATTTTCCTTGGACTTGTATGTCCGTCGACAATATTTCCCACATCGATGATTTTGAAACCGTAAAACTTGTTGTCTTAAGCTATTTTCTCCTCCTGTTTTTGGAATACCACAGGTAACAGTCTTCAATGAAAGACAAAACAGTTTAATCAGAATCGGTTCCAAATTTAGGTGCATGCTTGATCCATAATAGCATGTGTATATGAGGAGCACCTCTGGCTTGGTACTCCTTTCTCCAAAAGAAATCAATATCTTCTCCAAGAGGTGGATATTTTTTATTGCAGATAAAAGACATCTTAGCTTGAAACCTGTGATTAAAATATCTGCACACATTTACAGGATCCAAGGAACACAGTTCTCCAGCTGTCTTCAATTCAATGTTTTTAATATTTGAATTTGCTTCTCTTAGAAATTCAAGTAAATCATCCCATGTGTATTCAGCACAGCTAAGCATACCAAACCACGTAGGGGTTCCTAAGTTCCTTAACATACATTTAAGTTCTCCATGATGACGATACCAATACTCATTGGTACCACGTTGACATGCCATCAAATTAATTAACTGAGATTCTAAATGATCGTCTCTTTGTTGAACTTTGTCCAAAAATTCCTTTGCAGAAAGATGTGTAAGATGAACTCCTGTTTTTAATATGTGGTTCACTGCATATGAAAGTCCATACAAGTCACTTTCAAACAGAAGATGAAATAAATATGGAACACACTGTCGAAATCTTGGATCTTCTGAATACAATCTTGTTGAAAGGTATTCTGAAGCTGGAATCTGTACTGGTCTTTCATCATATCGTCCACCTTTCCCAGTGGGGCGGAGCTGTGGAAAACAACGAGCTTCTAAACTTCTTTCCCAAACACTCATGGGAGTTCCCTTCGCTTTCTTCATTTGGAATAATTCAATAGTGTTTCCAATCACTTCTTTTGAATGTAAAGGATGTAAACTATAATGTTCATAAATTTCTTCACTCCTGGAGTTGTCCACTTTTTCGATTTGGCCAGTTGAAATTTCTCTATCATCTCCTAAAGATATTTCTTGTTCTTCCAGATATACATTTTTATAATAAATATTGTTTTCTATTAGATATAACGTAGCCTTTTGAACTTTGGTGACATCTACTAACTCTTGCCATATTTTCCGACTCTTTGTTGGTACACCATTAACTAGAATAACTACAGGTTCCGTTTCCTCTCTCTCTACACCAACAGTTTCAATATTTTTCTTAAAATCTAAAGGTAAATACACAACTCTTCCTTTTAAACCTCTTTGTAAATCTGTGGGAGGCAGCTTATCTGTTTTAGGCTCCATACGAACTATAGCCTGAAACGGGTGCACAGATTGAATTAGAATGGACTCATATGTATTTAAATCCACCAGTTCCGGAGGAATAGCTACCAACTCTAGGTTATTATGTACAGCTCTAGCTGGCATTTTATTCTCTTCTAGTTTGTAGTAACAATATTTACAAATACGTTGATCACTACCCAACTCAAAACGACCTTCCACCAACAAATAAGCACCAAATTGCTCCCACTTATCATTGTTTTCCTTTTCACTTTTTAAATACACATCAACATTCCTAGTTTGACTTCTATAGTGAGTACGTCGACAACAAATACAAACCAAGGGGCCGATTACGATGGCGGAAGGATCATCACCGCCAGCCCGGCGGTGGCGATCCTTCCGTCAATTGACAGCAATTTTCCCACCGCCGAATTACGATGGCGGTGGGAATCGCTTTAGGACCGCAGAGGTCGCAAAGACCATCCGCCACGGAACCGCCGCAGGCAATCATTACGATTGCCTGGTGGAGCGGTCAGCATACTTAAAATGGTGGCAGAGCCTAGCAGGCTCCGTCCGCCGAATTACGATGCTGGCGGAAGCCAGCCTTTCCGTGGCGGGTGAACCGCCATTGAAAGGCTGGCGGGGATTGGTTTCAGGGGCCCGTTGCGGACCCCCTTGTGTTGGGGGAAGTGTATGTGCACTGGGGGGTACCCATGGTACCCCCCTGCATTTCAGTGCACTAAGTGGCAGGCACCGTGTGGTGCCTGCCACGTAGTGCAGTGAAATGCACAACACGCATTTTCAACATTGCGGCAGGTTCTGCTGTCAGCAGCAACCACCGCAATGTCAAAATGCAAGATGCGTCCGCCACGGTTGCGGTCGCATCATAATTTGGTGTGCGGAACCGCCCCATGTATTGTGGACGGTCCCGGTTACCACCACGATGGCAGACAGACTCCAGTCCGTCCGCCATCGTAATCGGCCCCATAGTTTGGTTTTTCACAAGAAAGTACCTTAAACTTTGTAATTTCTTCTGCAAACTTCTCAGTAGTACTATCTTCCACCTCTTCTTCAACACCTACACTTATCAAACTCTCACTTTCTCTACACTCCCCTTCAGGACCAAAGAAACAAAACTGTATATCATCACAAACTTTTTTACATACAACACTGAACCATGCAAAAGAGCAGTGTTTATTTCACTTAAAGATAATGCAGGACTTTTACATAGTACAATCTTCTTACTAACTTACGCATTTCTGAATGATGTACTGCTAACATTCTCAGATGATGAAAACGACTTTGACACACTTTTCTAGAAAGACAAGCCAGAGAATGACCCTGTAAGCCAGTATTTTTTCTCACTTTACAAGGATCTAGTCCTTGCAACATCTTAATTTTCTATTTAACACTTTTTTTACTATAGTCTCGAAAGAAATTTCGTAAAATATCAATAGATTCCGGTCGTATACTACAAATACTACTACAATCCCACCTATACACTGGAGCTTGTGAACGTCTCCCTTGAACTTCTTCCACTTTTACTTCTTCCACATTTCTAGCAACCATCTTTTCTTTTTCAATTGGACAACCATTCTTAACCTCATAAGAATGACCACTGGTATCAACTGCGTGAACTAATGTATTTTGTTGAAAATAGCTTTCTTCATTAAAAAAGGTTCTGAACTAGAAGTGTTCTTCCATTCACCCAAATATTTTTGCAAAAGTTAGTTCTATTAACAAGTCTTTTTCTTTTACTTTTCTCCTTCATAAAATGCATTGTTTTATTCAATGTTTGCATTCTCTTCAATACTAATATAAACAATCTTCTTTTCAATTCAAAAGCGTTTTCAACTACACTTTCAATGTGTTGTTTTTTCTTGTAAAGTGCAGATCTTTTTTTATATTTTTGCAATCTTTCAATAAATTTTGTAGTACTCTACTTTTATACATTCTCTTTCTAATGTTTTTATATTCTTTCATCCTTCTTTCAACATAGATTTTTTTCCCCATAACCTGATTTTCTATTAGTAAGTCCTTTTTAGGTCTCGCCTACGCAGCGCGCATGCGCTGCATAGAGGAGACCTTTAGCCATCGGTTCCCTTTTTTCCCCAAAAACGTGCACGCGTTCCATTGCCTTCAATGGCAACGCGTGCACATGTGGCGATTGCCTTGCGGGAGCGAGCGGCAGCGCCATATGGTGTCAATTATCGCCGCTGGCTCCCGCAAGGGAATCGGCATGCCCCCCTCCCCCCTGCTGCCGCGCGAGGCGCGCTTTGCTTGTTTTAATAGCCCCGTGCCTATAATTAATTTATTTTCTTTGAAACGGTCATTTAGAGTCCCATACCAGCCTAGTCTCATAGCGCTGTTAATTTATATTTTTAAAGGTGTGTGTAGCACCTCGATGCCCTCCTCTTCAATGCATAGTTAATAGGGCAGGAATGTAATTATTCAATATATTCTTGTGCCGGCACATAAAAAAATAGCAAAAAAATGACTTTTGCAAGTTGACAAGAAGTTACTGCTACCAGACTCAAAGGATTACAGCCTTCCACAGAGAGAATCAAAGGCTGAATCCACAAGCTTAAATTTAATCTGTGACAAACAGGTTACATAGATACAAAGGAGTTGTCTGCTCTGTAAGCAACTGCGTACTGAACCGGACTGCAGTCTCACCAGACCCAAGATTGAGAGACGGCCTCTGCACCCCAATGATGGCTGTCCTTTACTACGCACTGGGGTGAGGAGGGCCATTTTTCCTTGTATCCACTAGGGCCCTTGACACCTTTGCTATGCCTCTGTACTGGGCTATATTTGCAATCAATGTGCTGCTCCAATGAACTACGGACCAGGGAACTTTTTCTTGAGCTGGCAAGGATACCCGGAGTTTCTTAATTGGGGTACATTGCCACTTTCCAATTACAATTTGTTTACATTCCCTAAATGGAAACGTTTATTACACCATTTTTACCAGGTTGATTCTTAACAAAGTCAATGCTAGCAAAGCTGCATCAATGACAAGCGTAGGATGTACACACCAGCCCCAAACAACCATTAAACACACTTGGACAGAATAACTTACATGCCAAATGAATCCAGTAAAAACTAAAAACTTGACAACAGTTAAAAAGGAATCGCAAATCTAAACTAGGATGCACACAAGTTACTTTACATTATTTCTAGGATTGTGGAAATTCTCATAATTTGCTGTGCATAACTACATGAAATTTCAGAAAAAATATGCGAAATTACACATAATTAAAGGAAATTCAAAACCAGCATTTGGCACTATATTGTAGTGCAAAATAAGTCCATTTTGGATAAGAGGACACATTATGCGCTAAAAATAGGGAAAAATACTCAAGCACCACAAACAGTAGCTGTTTGTGTTATTGCTTGCGTTGTTCCCAGCATGCTTGCGCTAATTTTTTGCCATGTATAATTTACAAAATTCCCGAAACTACATGAGATTACACCAGCATAAAGCAAATTTAGCCCTTGCATACTCATTTCTTCACACACAGTCTCTAAGCATCCTCTTGCAATGAATGGTTGGATGTGCACCTTTCTTTGAGAGAGTGCTGTAGCACATGGCTGCTCTTACTGCAAGACTTTTGTAAGTGCCATACTTCAAAAATTGTGTGCATTCGTGGGAGGCTGTAGAGCCCCTCCTAGTCGAAGTGTGCTCAGCTTTATCGCTGCAAGACTTAATCAGGAGCGGATTTTGTTGGGCCAGATTGTGACCTTCTACAGTAGAATCAATGGTCCATTACATATGCTCAAATGTCCAGCTTGTCAGTAGCATCTGCTTCTTTAATTGCTTATGGCTGTCCTGCTTCCAGTCACCAGCACGATTCTTAGTGTCCCAGGAAATGGAACATTAACAGCAACACGATTATTTTGTCTCCGTTAGGATTGTGTATGAGACAACCAAAAGAACAAGCATTGGCATAGCCAATATGTCTCGCCTTTGGGACCTTATAAGTGTTTTGCCATGCAACAGTTGATGTTGTTGCACCAAGGATATTGTGCTGCATAACTAAATACTTATAAGGTCCCAAAGGCGAGACCTATTGGCTATGCCAATGCTTGTTGTTTCCTTCTGAATGGTTGTACTACTTTTCTTTTTCTTTTCTCCATTTTGAAAATTCGTTATTTTCTTTAAAACTCTTTTAACAAATTCTTTAGTTCTCTTACCAAAAGCCTTTTTCTTCAATGTCACATGTTGTACTTTATCTAATTTCTCCTTTTCTCTTTCCTTTAAATAGTACTGTTTTCTTTCTTTTCTTTTCTTTTGATCTTTTCTTGCCATACTCAATCTTTATTAATAATAATAGTAAGTATCTGAAAAGAAAGAAAAGTTTAAATAGTTTTGTTAAATCATTTAATATTAATAAAATAATTATATACAAATATTATCATATATAAATAAAAAAATATTTTTAATTGCATTCCAAAGGTATGTCAGACACTGCAGAATTCCTACAATTAGAAGACATCACAACCCATACAACAGAACCACAGAGCACAACTAAAACATTTCTCTTCTGCTATCCAAATCAAATTTGAAGTGCACTCTGTAGTCCCTGGGTGATTGCATGAGAACAAAGGTACTGCCTGGATGATTGGAGGAGTACTCGGGTACTGTCTGGGTGATTGCATAAGTGCATAGGTAGTGGTTCAGTGATTTTATAACTGCATGAGTACTGGCAAAGTGATTGGAGGAATGCATAGATCCCGATACAGTCATTGCAAGAGTGCAAGGGTAGTGCTTGGGTGATTGAACTATTGTATAGCTAATGCATTGGTGATTGCATGAGTGCAGAGATAATATCTAGATGATTAGAGAACTACATACGTAATGACTGGGTGATTGCATAAGTTGAGTGATAATATCTGAGGGATTACAAGAACACATAGGAACTGCCTGGGTGATTTTATAAGTGCATGGGTACTACCTAAGTGATAGGAGGAGTGTATAGATTCTGACAGGGTGATTGGAGGAGTGCAAGGATAGTGCCTGGGTGATTCAATCAGTGTATAGCTAAAGCATAAGTGATTGCATGAATGCAGGAGTAATGTTTGGGGGATTACAAAAGTACATAGGAAGTGCCTGGGTGATTTTATAACTGCGTGGGTACTGTCTGGGTGATTGGAGTAGTACTATGGCAGTGTCTGAGTGATAGATCCTGACATATGGTGAGACTTACACCTGAGACATGTTATAGACTTTTTTTTATATTTGCCTAGGCCCAACACTCTCAGCATTACTAGAATGGTAAAGCAGCAGGACTAAAGTGACGTTTAAGACATGTAAGGAAATGGACTGCAAAAAAGGTGCAGAAAGAAGCAAGAACAGTGCAGTAAGAAACAACAGAGATACAGAAGAAGGAAAGAGATGTGCAAAAAGAGGGAAGAGCAGTGCAGAAAGAACCAATACACGTGCAGGAAAACGGAAAAAGAAATGCAGAAAGAAGCAACAGAAGTACTGAAAGAGGCAAGGGAGGTGCAGAAAGAGGGAAGAGAGTTACAGAAAGAGGCAAGTGAACTGCAGAAGGAGGCAAGAGAACTACAGAAAGAGGCAACAGAAATGCAGAAAGAGGCAAATGAGGTGCCGAAAGAAGCAAGATAAGTGCAGAAAGAAGTAACAGAAATGCAGAAAGAGGGAAGAGGGGTAGACACAGAGGGAAGGGGGTGCAAAAAGAAGCAACAGAGGTGCAGAAAGAAGCAAGAGAAGTGCATAAAGAAACAAAACACATGCAAAAAGGGGGAAGTGGGGTGCAGAAAGATGCAAAAGGGATACAGAAACAAACAAGAGAGGTGCAGAAAGAAACAAAAGACGTGCAGAAAAAAGGAACAAAGGTGCAGAAAGAGGCAAGAGGGGTGCAGAAATAGCAAAGAGGGGTGTGAAAGACACATGAGGGGTGCAGAAAGAAGCAACGGAGGTGTACAAAGAAGCAAGAGGAGTGCAGAAAGAAGCAACAGAGGTGCAGAAAGAGGCAAAAGGGGTGCAAAAAGAGAAAAGAGGGGTGCAGAAAGAGGCATAAAGGGTACAGAAAGAAGCAAGAGATGTACAGAAAAAAACAAAAGAAGTGCAGAAAGAATGAACAGAGGTGTAGAAAGAGGCAACAGGGATGCAGAAAGAGGAAACAGGGGTGCAGAAAGACCTAAAAGGGGTGCAGAAAGAAGCGACAGGTGCAGAAAGACACAAAAGAAGTGGAGAAAGAACTAACAGAGGTACAGAAACCATGGGTACTGTCTAAGTAATTGAAAGAGTGCATGGGTAATGCCTGGGTGATTGCATAAGTGCAGGGGTAATGTCTAGGAGATTGGCAGAGTGCATAAGTAAAGTGTGGGTGATTGCATGAGTGCAGGAGTAATGTATGGGAGGTTGTATGAGTGTAGTGGTAGTGCCTGGGTGATTGGAGGAGTGCATAGATAGTGCCTAGGTGATTTTATAAGTGCATAGATACTGGTTGGGTGATTCAAAGAGTACAGGCCTAGTGCCTGGGTGATTTGAAGAATGCAAGGGTAGTGCCTGGGTCATTACAAAAGTGCATATGTACTAGCTGGATGATTTAAGAAGTGCTTTGGTAATGCCTGTCTAATTGTATACTGCAGCGATAATGCCTAGGTGATTCCATGACTACAGGGATAATGCCTGGGTAATTGCATGAGTGGAGGGGTAGTACCTGGGTGTTTTTATAAGTGCATGAGTACTGGCTGAATGATTACATAAGTACAAGAGTAGTGCTTGCGTGATTGAAAGAGTGGAAAGATAGTGGCTGGCTGAATGAAGCACTGTATATCTACTGCATTGGTGATTGCATGAGTACAGGGGTAATATCTGGGGATTTACATGACTACATAGGAAGTGACTGGGTGGTTTTATAAGTGCATGGGTACTTCTTGGGTGATTGCAGGACTACTGAGGTAGTGCCTGAGTGAATAAAGGAGTGCAAAGGTAGTGCCTGGGTGATTTCTTAACAGCATGACTACTGGCTGAGTGATTACATAAGTACAAGGGTAGTACCTCCGTGATTGAAATAGTGCAACGGTAGTGGCTGGGTGATTATATAAGTGCATGAGTAGTGACTACATGATTGAAAGAGTGCATGGGTAATACCTTGGTGATTGCATGAGTGTAGCAGTAAATCCTGAGTGATTACAGCAGTTCATATGTAGTGCCTGGATCATTAGAAGACTGCATGGGTAGTACTTGGGTGTTTTTATAACTGCATAAGTGTTGGGCCTAGCAAAATATAAAGCAGCAGACTATTGCATGACTCAACTACAAGTCTCTCCATATTGTTAGAAGCATGCATACATATGTCTCTACGTTTTCAAACCAACATCATATCTAAAAGAAATATGTATACAATATTTTATAAGTCCATGAGTACTGCCTGGGTGATTACAGAAGTACTAAGGTACTACCCTAGTGATTACAGGAGTGTAAAGGTAGTGCCTGGGTTATTTTATAAGTGCATGGGTACTTCTTGGGTGATTGCAGGACTACTGAGTTAGTACCTGAGTGAATAAAGGAGTGCAAACATACTGCCTGGGTGAATTCTTATCAACATAGGTACAGCCTGCATGATTGCATGACTGCAGGGATAGTACATAACTAGTGCCTGGGTGATTGCATGACTGCAAAGGTAATATCTGGGGGATTACTGGAATACATAGAAAGTGAATGGGTGATTTTATAAGTTCATTAGTACTGCCTGGGTGATTACAAAAGTACTAAGGTACTACCTGAGTGATTACAGAAATGCAAAGGTAGTGCCTAGGTGATTTTATAAGTACATGAGTACTGGCTGAGTGATTTGATAAATAGACTCTTATAAAGTACCATAAAAAATAATTCCTCTCCCAACATATCTTAAACATCACTTTTCCAATACTACTGCTTCACCATTCTAGCAAAAAACAGGTATAGAGCATAGATAACACCAAAGCAACACTTCACTTATCTTTCATAAAAGTCTCCCCGTATTTCTAAATCCATGTATGCATGTCTATACATTTTCCTACCAGCATCATATATAAAAGTAAAAAACAGATAAATGTATATGTGTGTTTTATACATCTATCATCTTCAAACACATAACACATACCATAATATATGAGCAAGTAGACACATATCTCAGTCACAACACCATGCACAGCTCAAAACTTCACAGAGTACACTTCAATTTTCAAACAGATACTGAAAATTATGCGGTATATGAAATATAACTTTCCTCACATCATACAAATTACTCTAATAAATAACATCTCTACAAACATCTCAACCGTCACTTTCAGGCTGCTGCTTAACCATTTTACAACTACTTATAATATTACACCTACCCAAATACAAAGTAGGAACCCTTCAGATATCTTTAGTAAAAGTCTCACCATATTACTAAAAGCATACATGAATATGTCTGTATCATAACACTATCCAAACCTTAAAAATTCACAGAACAAACTTTCAATTTCAAGCAAACATCAAAAATTATGCGGCATATTTCAAATGTGCCTCTCTAGAAACTTAAAAAAAGAAGCCTAATCAATAACACCTTATGTCAGCATCTTTTAAACCACACTGTTGTGCTGCATCTTCACCATTCTACTAGTACTCACAGTCTTGAGCCTACCACATAAAAAGCAACATCTCTATGTTATACATCATGCACCTGCAAATGTATAAGACATATGAAAATACATATACAAGGAGAAAAATACTTGAGACACAAGTCCAAGCACACCTTAAAACTTGACAGACTCCACCTCCAAATTTTAAGAAACAGCTAAAATTATGCGGTATACTACAAATGTACATATCCACACACTAAAACAAACTACCATAATCACTAATCCATCTTCCAACATACACATATTACTATACAGAATCTATTTCAAACAACATTTAACTACAATAAAACAAACTACAATACACATCTGTAAATTTAATAATATATTTCAAACATCACATATTTTGAATTATTTTTAAAGTTTAAAATAAACTTAATAGATAATACACCTCACAAATTTATAACTCACCTTCCAAATAGATTTGTAGAATTTAAAATATCACAAACTCATATATGATTTTCTTATGCACACAATCAATGTAATGCACCACTCTCAGCAACGTAAAACCAGTAATGGCAAAGTTTCCCTCTCTTTCTCCACACAAATACATGTAAGTAACAAATCACATTCCTTCCTCCATTATTTCAAATTATAAAAACACATTTCTATTGGTTAGACATATTAACCCTTTCCAACTGACTTCTAAAAGTGCCCAAACTGGTTCTGGAATTTTCTGGAGTCACGACTCCACCGTGCACCACCGCGATGGAGCCGCGAATCCATACGGGAGTTCAAAAATATATTACAAATAAAAATACCACTATTTTTTAAGAACACACCACTTCTAAAGATACTACTGACTTGGGAAATCTTACTTAAATAAGATTTCACTTATATATAAATTACAATTTCACATTTTAAGTCCACAGTTAAGTTTCAACCCTTCCCCCATTCTGCTTAATGCCAGTTTCCATAGTAACAGTTCATGGAACATTCAACTAAACTGACAGGTCACAAGTTCACCATATTTTCAAGTTCACCACACAATGTTACAAATGCAAACAGCAGGTGTGGTTGACATTTCCAAAATATGAGCTTATCCTATCTACTGTACCTCTCAAACATTTTTTACTAACCAATAAGAAACATGCTTTTTAAAGAAAGTAAAATGCACCTATTTTTTGAATGTACAATGTTCTTAAACAGCCAATCAATTCTCTACTTTTTAAAAAACAGCATCTTGCCCACCATTTTACACACCTCTCATTCTACCAACTGACTACCTCAGCTACAGACATTTTTTCATTACTTCCAGACATCCCTTAAAGATGCTTACAGTGTGGATTGTTGGGCACAGCTATGTTTTCTGGTGCAAAAGGTATGCTGAATGTCAATAAAGCTGTTTCTGCTTACCTCAGAGACCATAGGATGGGCTCCATATATAACAACAATCTACGTTTTGATATGGATGACATCTACAGAAGTGATGGAGTACACTTCACAGATCAAGGAAACAGAGTCTTTCTCAACAACCTAAATCTCTGCATCGGCACTTACATGTAGCTATAACAAACTCACAATGAAAACAAGGGCTCTTTTTAGAGCCACCCTATAACATAATACTGATTATAATTTTTTTTTACACATTCAATTTTTTCCCCAAAACTTTTTGGGAATTCGCGAACCCGTCGCGAATTCTCAAAACAAAAGCACAAACTCAATGTACTACAACACAACACATTTTTCAAGTTTAACTATTAATTTTAAATTTTATATATTTTTAACAACTTTATCAATTGTAACCTTGTCATTAACTTCAATCACAGTACCTCTTTTAAACAACTTCAAAAATACAACACTACTACTTAATTATTTATTTAAGGTGCATTCGTGAAGCTAACGCGACGTTACACGGGGGGTCTGCGCTGAGAGCTGCTTTGGGGTCGCAACTCCAAAATAGAAAGAAAAAAAAAATGCCCCACTTCCATTATTCGGTATTCGCCCCGGGGACCCCATCCCCCGGGGCCTGCCAGATTTAAAAAAAAAAAATTATGGAGGGGGCCGCGCTGAGAGCTGCGTTGGAGTCGCGACTCCAAACTCAAAAAAGAAAACACAGATCCACTGCCAATATTTAGTATTCGCCCCGGGGACCCCAACCCCCAGGGCCTGCCACCATTGTTTTTAAAAAAAATACAAAATAATGAGGGGTACCGCGTGGCCCCCCTCCTCAGGCCAAGAATGGCCCTGGGGACCCCATCCCCCAGGGCATGGCCAGCCTGGATTTGTTGTTAAACAGGGGGGCCATGTGGCCCCCCTCACGGGCCACTCCTGGCCCCGGGGACCCCATCCCCGGGGCCTGGCCTCTTTGATGGAGACTGTGGGGGGAGCCCCAATGCCCCCACGGTCCCTGCCGGCTCCCCACCTCCTGCGGGAGCCGTCATTGTTTTTGGACAAAGGGAGCTGCTAACATGCAGCTCCCCTTGCCCAAAAGCAATACTGCTTTGCTTCTTGGAAGCGAGACCAGGTTTCCTCCTCTCGCTTCCAAGAAGCAAGCAAGGTGAGCACCCCGGGACATTGCAGGAGCCGGCCCTGTGGGGTGGCGGTCCCCAGGGCCATCGAGGGCTCCAGGAGGGGGGCCACGCGGCCCCCCTCCCAACATTTAACATAGCCCTGGGGAGGTGGTAGTCCCCGGGTCTTGGGGGGCCCACGAGGCCCCCCTCATTAATGAAGGAAGCCCCGGGGAGGTGGAGGTCCCTGGGGCTTGGGGGTACTGCGAGGCCCCCCTCAATAATAAAAGAAGCCCCGGGGAAGTTGTGATCCCGGGGCTGCGGGGGGGCTGCGTGCCCCCCTCATTCAATTAACTAAGCCTCGGGGAGGTGGCGGTCCCCGGTGCTGCGGGGGCCCATGAGGGCCCCTGCAAATTAATTAGTGATTGTCCCCGGGACCTGGCCCACTCAGGGGCTTAAGTACAAGGAAACGCGGGAGCCCGCGCTTCAGTTTTTTTTTATTTTCTCGTCCGGATTCGAGCACCCAGCGCAAATTTGGCCGTTTTTTAAGAAACAAAAATGCTTTTTTTGGACCTGGGGGTCCTTGTGGGACCCCCTGAGCAGGCCTAGGGGGTCAGGGTGTTTCTACCCTGCCCCCTTTTCTTCTTTTTTACCTTTTTTTTACCTTTTTCTTGTGACTCGGTTACCAAGTCACAAGATGGCTGCCAACACATTCTGGTTTAGAGTGTTGACAGCCAATCAGAGTGAAGCTCGTGCTCGGGAAGGTTCGCGAATGCTCCTCGGTGCTCAGATATTGATATTTTTATTTATTGAATTTCTCAGGAACTACTGAACAGATTTACACCATTTAAACAAAAGCACGCTTTCTGGACCAAGACCTAACTTTTTGCCAAATTTGGTGTAATTCCGTTCAGCAGTTCGAGCTGTAGCCTGTTTCAAAATTCGTATGGAAATTAACATGGAGAAAATGTGTTTTGGGACCCCCCTTTTTTCTCGGCCCCTGCTTGACGAATCGCCCCCAAACTTTCAAGACAGGAGATGACCTGAGTAAACCATTAGTTTTGAAAATTTCGCGAAGTTTCGTCAAATGGCACCAAAGATATTGGCAAATCAAAAAACACTTTTGCTATGGAAACTAGGTCCTAACTATAACTACCTACTGGCGACCGCCAGTAGGTAATATATATATATATATATATATATATATATATTCGGCTGTAGCTTTGTCTAAAGTTTCCTATGGAAAATTACATGGGGAAAACGCGTTTTGGGGCCCCGCTTGACGAATCATCCCAAAACTTTCAAGACAGGAGCTGACCGGAGCGGGCCACTAGTTTTGAAAATTTCGCAAAGATTCATCAACCGGCGCCAAAGATATTGGGAAAACAAAAAATGCTTTTCCTATGGAAACTAGGTCCTGACTATAACTACCTACTGGCGACCAGTAGGAGATATATATATATATATATATATATATCGTGCATCACATTGCTTCTTCCGCACCACTCGGCCCTCGGTAGATGGAGCGTGTCCCCGCAAAGCTTACCGGGTAAAAGTTTTTTTTGTAACATGAACCAAGTAATCACGCTCTCTCAGGAAATTCCAATAGACTTTGATTTTATTTTCAGTTACACGTTTTGGGGAACGCCGTCCCCTTGCTCACACGATATATATATGTATATATTATCTACTGGCGGTCGCCAGTAGATAGTTATAGTTACAACCTATTATCCATAGGAAATCCACGACATTCTATTTGAAATAACGTTGGCGCCGGTTGACGAATCTTCGTGAAAGTTTCCAACTTGTTGGGGCGCTCCGCTCCTACCCTGAAAGTCTCGGGGTGATACGTGAAGCGGGGCCGAGAAAAAGGGGGTCCCCAAAACGCGTTTTCCCCATTCATTTTTCCATAGGAACCTTTAGTCGCAGCTACAGCCTGAACTGCTGAACGGAATTACACCAAATTTGGCAAAGAGGTAGTCCTTGGTTCAGACTGGTGCCTTTTGCTTAAATGGTGTAAATCCGTTCAGTAGTTCCTGAGAAAATCAAAAGTAAAAGTACATATATATCTATGGGCGCGTCGGATACGCGTACCCTCAGCGCACCCTGCGCGCACCGTCCCGATCACGAGCTGCATGCTAATTGGCTGTCAGCTGGCTGTCAACATTCCGATTCAGGAAGTGTTGGCAGCCATTTTGTCCCTCGGTAGAACCGAGGGACAGAAACAAGTGCGCAAAGCGCAAAGGGGCAGGGTAGAAACACCCTGACCCCCTAGGTCTGCTCAGGGGTCCCACAAGGACCCCCTGGGCAAAAAAAACCATTAAAAAAAAAAAAAAAATCGGCAGGATGCGCTTAGGGTGCGCGAATCCACACGCCCCGGGGACCGCCACCTCCCCGGGGCACTAACAAATTAATATGGGGGTCCGTTACGGACCCCCAGAGCCCCGGGGACCACCACCTCCCCGGGGCTGTGTACTGAATGGGAGGGGGCCGCGCGGCCTCCTCCTGGAGCCCTTGATGGCCCTGGGGACCACCACCCCCAGGGCCGGCTCCTGCAGTGTCCCGGGTGCCTACCCTCGGGACACTGTAGTTTGCTATGGCAGGACGGAGCCTCGCGGCTCCCGTCCTGCCATAGCAAACTGCTTTGGATATTGGAAGAGAGAGCAGGGAAACCTGCTCTCTCTTCCAATATCCAAAGCGATTGCTTTTCCACATGGGGTACAAAAGGGGATGAAAAAGGGGATGATGGACGGAACGTTTGAGCCAATCAAACACTCACCCCCAGTCAACTGATCTGGGTTTAATCCATCATCATTCTTTAGCTCTACTCCACCACCCCAGTTCAGACATGGCCATATGCAAATCAGTCTGACCCTGTGCCTCATGGGAACAGTCCAGCACGAACTGCCAAGCCATGTCTTCCCTGGACCGGAAACAAGCATCCTAGGACCGGTTTCTGGCATTCCAGCCGTCATCAGCCAGGCTTGCTTGAATCCAGTGGCAAAGTGAGCAAGGGACCCACGTCTGGGCATTCCCCCCCAACTTAGGGGCGAACAACGCGATACAAAAGGGGATGATGGACGGAACGTTTGAGCCAATCAAACACTCACCCCCAGTCAACTGATCTGGGTTTAATCCATCATCATTCTTTAGCTCACTCCACCACCCCAGTTCAGACATGGCCATATGCAAATCAGTCTGACCCTGTGCCTCATGGGAACAGTCCAGCACGAACTGCCAAGCCATGTCTTCCCTGGACCGGAAACAAGCATCCTAGGACCGGTTTCTGGCATTCCAGCCGTCATCAGCCAGGCTTGCTTGAATCCAGTGGCAAAGTGAGCAAGGGACCCACGCCTGGGCATTCCCCCCCAACTTAGGGCGAACAACGCGATACAAAAGGGGATGATGGACGGAACGTTTGAGCCAATCAAACACTCACCCCCAGTCAACTGATCTGGGTTTAATCCATCATCATTCTTTAGCTCACTCCACCACCCCAGTTCAGACATGGCCATATGCAAATCAGTCTGACCCTGTGCCTCATGGGAACAGTCCAGCACGAACTGCCAAGCCATGTCTTCCCTGGACCGGAAACAAGCATCCTAGGACCGGTTTCTGGCATTCCAGCCGTCATCAGCCAGGCTTGCTTGAATCCAGTGGCAAAGTGAGCAAGGGACCCACGTCTGGGCATTCCCCCCCCAACTTAGGGCGAACAACGCGATACAAAAGGGGATGATGGACGGAACGCTTGAGCCAATCAAACACTCACCCCCAGTCAACTGATCTGGGTTTAATCCATCATCATTCTTTAGCTCACTCCACCACCCCAGTTCAGACATGGCCATATGCAAATCAGTCTGACCCTGTGCCTCATGGGAACAGTCCAGCACGAACTGCCAAGCCATGTCTTCCCTGGACTGGAAACAAGCATCCTAGGACCGGTTTCTGGCAGCTGCTCCTCATGTGGAACAGCAATGCCGGCTCCCAAGGGACGTGGGGAGCCGGCGGGACTATGGGGGGATTGGGGACCCCCACAGTCCCCAACGGAGAGGGCCAGCCCCGGGGATGGGGTCCCCGGGCAAGTAGTGGCTCGGAGGAGGGCCACGTGGCCCCCTCCCCAAAAAAGAGCAAACAAAATTTTTAAAAAAAGGAAAGGCCGGCCCCGGGGGATGGGGTCCCCGGGGCCTTAAAATGGCTAGAGGAGGGGGCCATGCTGCCCCCTCAAAAAATAAATATAGAGGCCATGCCCCGGGGATGGGGTCCCCGGGGCCAATACAGGCCAAGGGAAGGGGGCCACGCGGCCCCTTTCCCGTTTTTTTTTTTTTAAAGGTAATTTAAAGAAGGGGTAAGGCCCTGGGGGATGGGGTCCCCAGGGCCCAAAAAAGAAAAAGGAAGGGGGCTACACAGCTCCCCTTCAGGGGAGAAAAAAACAATTTAAAAACGGTCGGGCCCGCAGGCCCCGCCCCTTCCTTCACCACTCTGCAAACGCGCCCTGGCGCGTTTGCAGAGGGGAATGAATTCCCTTGAATACTGGGGGTCTCTGGGGCCAACTAGCCCACCAGGTACCTCCAGTATGTGCCAGGGGCTGCCTTGCAGAGAGGTGTACAGAGGCCACGCCCCTTTTACACCTCTCTGCAACGCAGCTCTGTGGCGCTTTTGGAGGTATATGGTGGGCTAGTTGGACTCCGGGGACCCTCAGGATTCAAGGGGACTTAATCCCCCAACTTAAAACGCGCCACGGGGCGCGTTTGCACAGTGGTGAAGGGAGGGGCGGGGCTTCAGGTGACATGTGTGCAAACAGGCTCCGTGGCGCGTTTTAAGATGGGGAATTAAATCCCCTTCCATCCTGAGGGTCCTAGGGCCAACTAGCCCAACAGGTACATCCAGAAAGCGCCACAGAGCTGCGTTGCAGAGAGGTGTAAAAGGGGTGTGGCCTCTCTACACGTCTCTGCAACGCAGCCCCTGGCGCATATTGGAGGTTCCTGGTGGGCTAGTTGGCCCCTAGGGACCCTCAGGATTCAAGGGGACTTAATCCCCCAACTTAAAACGCGCAACGGGGCGCGTTTGCACAGATGTCACCTGAGGCCCCGCCCCCTCCCTTCACCATTGTGCAAATATTCCTCTAAAATCAGCCGAAATATGAATTCCGATTTACTCACCTGTTATCAGGAGAGACCTCAGTGCTGCATCTTTCAGCCCAGTACTGGTCCTGAAAAGTAATTTTAACCGTACTTACCGGTAACTTGAATTTCCTTCATAGGCTAACATTGACTGGTTTCACTTGGAAATTCTTCTAAGTGTGGAGTTTTGGAACTTTAAAATATTCCTCTAAAATCAGCCGAAATACGAATTCCGATTTACTCACCTGTTATCAGGAGAGACCTCAGTGCTGCATCTTTCAGTTCAGTACTGGTCCTGAAAAGTAATTTTAACCGTACTTACCGGTAACTTGAATTTCCTTCATAGGCTAACATTGACTGGTTTCACTTGGAAATTCTTCTAAGTGTGGAGTTTTGGAACTTTAAAATATTCCTCTAAAATCAGCCGAAATACGAATTCCGATTTACTCACCTGTTATCAGGAGAGACCTCAGTGCTGCATCTTTCAGCCCAGTACTAATCCTCAAAAGTAATTTTAGCCGTACTTACCAGTAACTTGAATTTCCTTGCATAGGATATCATTGCCTGCTTTTTGCTGAAAAAGTTTCTAAGTGTTGATTTTTGGAACTTTAAAATATTCCTCTAAAATCAGCCGAAATCCGAATTCTGATTTACTCACCTGTTATCAGGAGAGACCTCAGTGCTGCATCTTTCAGCCAAGTACTGATCCTCAAAATTAATTTTAACCGTACTTACCGGTAACTTGAATTTCCTTCATAGGCTAACATTGACTGGTTTCACTTGGAAATTCTTCTAAGTGTGGAGTTTTGGAACTTTATAATATTCCTCTAAAATCAACCAAAGTACGAATTCCAATTTACTCACCTGTTATCAGGAGAGAACCCAGTGCTGCATCTTTTAGCCCAGCACTGACCCTGAAAAGTAATTTTAACCGTACTTACCAGTAACTTATATTTTCTAACATAGGAATCCATTGTCTGGTTTTCAGCAGAAAACTTTCAAAGTGTCGATTTTCACAAACTACAAATATTCCTTAAAAATCGCCTGTATGACTTAAACGCATTCATTCAACTGTTTACAGGAGATGCACCAGTGCTGGATCCAGGATCCAACACTGAGTAAGATAAAGTAACGATAACAGTTTTTACCTGCTAAGTGAATTTCCTTCCATAGGATAACATTGGTGATTCTATGAGAAAAAGTTTCTAAGTGTCAACTTTTAAAATACAATAATATTCCTTAAAAATCACGACTGTAACCAAAACGCTTTTACTCAACTGTTTACAGGAGATGTACCAGGACTGAATCTAGGATCCAGTCCTGTGGTTACAAAAGTAATCCATAAAGTAACTAATTGCATTTAACTAGAAATTCACATTGAGCTGAATGTTGCATTGTGTTTGAAAATGTGTTGCCCATTGCAACAACTGTAACTACTGTACTTAAAAGTCTATTGCCTATCTGCAAAGTATTTAAACTAAAGTAATTCATTCTGAGAAAGTATTTTTTGTAATGTAATGTATAATGTAATTACAATGTAATTTAAAAAATAAAATATGTAAAAAAAAATTGTTTCTAAAAATGTAGTAAATCAGTATGAAAAAATTAATATAACAATTAATACATTTAAAAATTGTCATTTACAAAACCTTTGAAATTCACTGAAAAAACCGTAGGTTTCAGGCACGTTATAGTTAGAAATTAGCATTTAAAAAACCTTTGAAATTCACTGAAAAAACCATAGGTTTCAGACACGTTATAGTTACAAATTAGCATTTAAAAACCTTTGAAATTCACTGAAAAAACCATAGGTTTTAGGGACAGTTTTAGTTACTTGGACATTGCACTCGTACAAAACCCGTGAAATTCCCCGTTATAGTTAGTTCAGCTAACTATAACTCGCGCCCCGCAATGCACTGCTGATGACGTCACATATTACATCACTCATGACATGGTCAGTGACATCACTGATGACATCACTGATGACATCTCAAATGACATCACTGATGACATCATCCACGTGATAATCTGATGCACCTCCTCACACCCTAATATAACCTTTGATTCACCCACTCTAAATTACAGACTGCCATTCGCAAAACCATAGACACTCCAACACCAATAACTACATACCCACTCACTGATTCTTAGGTCTACACACACACATCCACTCACTCACCCGTACAGTCACTCATACTTACGGTCACTCAGTACAGGACTATCATATGCACTCTTACTCCTATATAGACACTCAAACAACGCCACTCATCCATAGAGATACTCACACACCTAGTCAGTCATGCAAATAATTAAACACACTGCCATTTACTCACCTATACAGTTATACACACACCAGCTCACTTACTCATACAAATAGTAGCACATTGTTACGCTCTTATACAATCACAGATACAAGCACACACTCATCCATACAGCCACTATCACAATCACTCACTCTTGCTTATAGCTATTTATATACTCCAACACACATATATACTGCCTTTCACATATGTAGTTACTCACACATGTACCACTGGGACATACATTCACTCACTAACACACTCTTACACACACTTACCCACCCATACAGTCTATCACAGATGCACTCTTGAAACCATCCACCCAGTGAATCACCCACTCACACATCTATGCACAGAGTTGCACACACCCCTCCCACACAAACACTCAGGCACCCATACAGATACTCAGACAAGCATTCAATAACTGATATAGACACTCATTTAGCTATTCACAAACACATGCAGCCACTTACACAGCAACAGACAGACGGATACAGACATTCACCCAGTTTAGTCACTAACCCATGCATTCAGTAAGATACGTTAAATCACTCACTTATAGAGTCAGTCACGCACCTACTAAATCATCCATACAGACACTTACAAACCCACTCATTCTTCAATACGTCTTTTCCTATATATATTAAAAATATTTAAACTTTACAGAAACACACAGTCACTGGATGATGTCATCAGTGATGTCATTTGAGATGTCATCAGTGATGTCATCAGTGATGTCACTGACCATGTCATGAGTGATGTAATATGTGACGTCATCAGCAGTGCATTATGGGGCGCGAGTTATAGTTAGCTGAACTAACTATAACGGGGGAATTTCACGGGTTTTGTACGAGTGCAATGTCCAAGTAACTAAAACTGTCCCTAAAACCTATGGTTTTTTCAGTGAATTTCAAAGGTTTTTTAAATGCTAATTTGTAACTATAACGTGTCTGAAACCTATGGTTTTTTCAGTGAATATACATATATGTATATATATATATATATATATATATATATATATATATATATATATAATCTACTGGCGGTCGCCAGTAGATAGTTATAGTTACAACCTATTATCCATAGGAAATCCGCGACATTCTATTTGAAATAACTCTCTTGCCGGTTGACGTATCTTCGCAACATTTTCAAACTTTGTGGCCCGCTCCGGTCCGCTCCTACCCTGAATGTCTCGGGGGATTCGTCAAGCGGGGCCGAGAAAAAGGGGGTCCCAAAACGCGTTTTCCCCATGCAATTTTCCATAGGAAACTTTAGACACGGCTACAGCCCGAACTGCTGAACGGAATTACACCAAATTTGGCAAAGAGGTAGTTCTTGGTTCAGAAAGAACCCTTTTGTTAAATGGTGTAAATCCGTTCAGTAGTTGCTGAGAAAATGAAAAGTAAAAAAGATAGATATATCTAGGGCCGCGGATCCTCCCGAGCACGAGCTTTATGTTAATTGGCTGTCAACACTCCAAATCAGGAAGTGTTGGCAGCCATTTTGTCCCTCGGTAGAACTGAGGGACAGAAACAAGTGCGCAAAGCGCACAAAGGGGGCAGGGTAGAAACACCCTGACCCCCTAGGTCTGCTCAGGGGGTCCCACAAGGACCCCCTGGGCAAAAAAAAAAAATTTTTTTTTTTTTTAAATTGGCAGGATGCGCTCAGGGAGCGCGAACCCTGCCGAAAAATCGAAGCGCGGTCTCCGCGCTTCGATGCTAATTGCCCCCGGGTGGGCCAAGTCCCGGGGGCATGCTGGGGGGGTTAATTTTATGTGTGGGGGCCTCTAAGGGCCCCCCAAGCCCCGGGGACCACCACCCCGGACTTTATGTAGAATGGTGCGGGAGGGCTCTGAGCCTCCCGCAGCCCCGGGGACCACCACCTCCCCGGGGCTTCTTTTTTTAATTAAGAACCTGTGTGGGGGCTCCAGCCCCCACACGCCCCGGGGACCACCACCTCCCGGGGCACTAAGAAAATTACAATGGGGGTCCGTTTTGGACCCCCAGAGCCCCGGGGACCACCACCTCCCCGGGGCTGTGCACTGAATGGGAGGGGGCCGCGCGGCCCCCTCCTGGAGCCCTTGATGGCCCTGGGGATCACCACCCCCAGGGCCGGCTCCTGCAGTGTCCCGGGGTGCCTACCCCCGGGACACTGCTGTTTGCAATGACAGGACGGGAGCCTCGCTCCCGTCCTGTCATTGCAAACTTGCTTTGATATTGGAAGAGAGAGCAGGAAACCTGCTCTCTTCCAATATCCAAGCCGATTGCTTTTCCACATGGGGAGCTGCATCTTAGCAGCTCCCCATGTGTAAGCAATGCCGGCTCCCGTAGGACACGGGGAGCCGGCGGGACTGTGGGGGCTTGGGGACCCCCACAGTCCCCAACGAGAGGCCAGGCCCCGGGGGATGGGGTCCCCGGGGCCATAGTGGTCACGGAGGGGGCCACGCAGCCCCCTCCCCAAAGTAAAAAAAGAAAATAATTTTAAAAACGATCGGGCCCGCAGGCCCCGCCCCTTCCTTCACCACTCTGCAAACGCGCCCTGGCGCGTTTGCAGAGGGGAACGAATTCCCCTTGAATACTGGGTGTCCCTGGGGCCAACTAGCCCACCAGGAACCTCCAGTATGCGCCAGGGGCTGCCTTGCAGAGAGGTGTACAGAGGCCACGCCCCTTTTTACACCTCTCTGCAACGCAGCTCTATGGCGCTTTTTGGAGGTATATGGTGGGCTAGTTGCACCCCAGGGACCCTCAGGATTCAAGGGGAGTTAATCCCCAACTTAAAACGCGCCACGGGCGCGTTTGCACAGTGGTGAAGGGAGGGGCGGGGCTTCAGGTGACATGTGTGCAAACAGGCCCCGTGGCGCGTTTTAAGATGGGGAATTAAATCCTCTTCAATCCTGAGGGTCCTTGGGGCCAACTAGCCCAACAGGTACGTCCAGAAAGCGCCACAGAGCTGCGTTGAAGAGAGGTGTATAAAGGGGTGTGGCCTCTGTACATGTCTCTGCAACGCAGCCCCCTGGCGCATACTGGAGGTTCCTGGTGGGCTAGTTGGCCCGTAGGGACCCTCATGATTCAAGGGGACTTAATCCCCCAACTTAAAACGCACCACGGGGCGCGTTTGCACAGATGTCACCTCAGGCCCCGCCCCTCCCTTCACCATTGTGCAAATATTCCTCTAAAATCAGCCGAAATCCGAATTCCGATTTACTCACCTGTTATCAGGAGAGACCTCAGTGCTGCATCTTTCAGCCCAGTACTGATCCTCAAAAGTAATTTTAACCGTACTTACCGGTAACTTGAATTTCCTTCATAGGCTAACATTGACTGGTTTCACTTGGAAATTCTTCCAAGTGTGGAGTTTTGGAACTTTAAAATATTCCTCTAAAATCAGCCGAAATACGAATTCCGATTTACTCACCTGTTATCAGGAGAGACCTCAGTGCTGCATCTTTCAGCCCAGTACTGATCCTCAAAAGTAATTTTAACCGTACTTACCATTAACTTGAATTTCCTTCCATAGGATATCATTGACTGCTTTTTGCTGAAAAAGTTTCTAAGTGTTGATTTTTGAAACATACAAATATTCCTCTAAAATCAGCCGAAATCCGAATTCAGATTTACTCACCTGTTATCAGGAGAGACCTCAGTGCTGCATCTTTCAGCCCAGTACTGGTCCTGAAAAGTCATTTTAACCGTACTTACCAGTAACTTGAATTTCCTTACATAGGCTAACATTGACTGGTTTCACTTGGAAATTCTTCTAAGTGTGGAGTTTTGGAACTTTAAAATATTCCTCTAAAATCAGCCGAAATACGAATTCCGATTTACTCACCTGTTATCAGGAGAGACCTCAGTGCTGCATCTTTCAGCCCAGTACTGATCCTCAAAAGTAATTTTAACCGTACTTACCGGTAACTTGAATTTCCTTCATAGGCTAACATTGACTGGTTTCACTTGGAAATTCTTCTAAGTGTGGAGTTTTGGAACTTTAAAATATTCCTCTAAAATCAGCCGAAATACGAATTCCGATTTACTCACCTGTTATCAGGAGAGACCTCAGTGCTGCATCTTTCAGCCCAGTACTGATCCTCAAAAGTAATTTTAACCGTACTTACCGGTAACTTGAATTTCCTTCATAGGCTAACATTGACTGGTTTCACTTGGAAATTCTTCTAAGTGTGGAGTTTTGGAACTTTAAAATATTCCTCTAAAATCAGCCGAAATACGAATTCCGATTTACTCACCTGTTATCAGGAGAGACCTCAGTGCTGCATCTTTCAGCCCAGTACTGATCCTCAAAAGTAATTTTAACCGTACTTACCGGTAACTTGAATTTCCTTCATAGGCTAACATTGACTGGTTTCACTTGGAAATTCTTCTAAGTGTGGAGTTTTGGAACTTTAAAATATTCCTCTAAAATCAGCCGAAATACGAATTCCGATTTACTCACCTGTTATCAGGAGAGACCTCAGTGCTGCATCTTTCAGCCCAGTACTGATCCTCAAAAGTAATTTTAACCGTACTTACCGGTAACTTGAATTTCCTTCATAGGCTAACATTGACTGGTTTCACTTGGAAATTCTTCTAAGTGTGGAGTTTTGGAACTTTAAAATATTCCTCTAAAATCAGCCGAAATACGAATTCCGATTTACTCACCTGTTATCAGGAGAGACCTCAGTGCTGCATCTTTCAGCCCAGTACTGATCCTGAAAAGTAATTTTAACCGTACTTACCGGTAACTTGAATTTCCTTCATAGGCTAACATTGACTGGTTTCACTTGGAAATTCTTCTAAGTGTGGAGTTTTGGAACTTTAAAATATTCCTCTAAAATCAGCCGAAATACGAATTCCGATTTACTCACCTGTTATCAGGAGAGACCTCAGTGCTGCATCTTTCAGCCCAGTACTGATCCTCAAAAGTAATTTTAACCGTACTTACCAGTAACTTGAATTTCCTTCCATAGGATATCATTGCCTGCTTTTTGCTGAAAAAGTTTCTAAGTGTTGATTTTTGAAACATACAAATATTCCTCTAAAATCAGCCGAAATCCGAATTCTGATTTACTCACCTGTTATCAGGAGAGACCTCAGTGCTGCATCTTTCAGCCCAGTACTGGTCCTGAAAAGTAATTTTAACCGTACTTACCAGTAACTTGAATTTCCTTCCATAGGCTAACATTGACTGGTTTCACTTGGAAATTCTTCTAAGTGTGGAGTTTTGGAACTTTAAAATATTCATCTAAAATCAGCCGAAATACGAATTCCGATTTACTCATCTGTTATCAGGAGAGACCTCAGTGCTGCATCTTTCAGCCCAGTACTGATCCTCAAAAGTAATTTTAACCGTACTTACCAGTAACTTGAATTTCCTTCCATAGGATATCATTGCCTGCTTTTTGCTGAAAAATTTCTAAGTGTTGATTTTTGAAACATACAAATATTCCTCTAAAATCAGCCGAAATCCGAATTCTGATTTACTCACCTGTTATCAGGAGAGACCTCAGTGCTGCATCTTTCAGCCCAGTACTGGTCCTGAAAAGTAATTTTAACCGTACTTACCAGTAACTTGAATTTCCTTCCATAGGCTAACATTGACTGGTTTCACTTGGAAATTCTTCTAAGTGTGGAGTTTTGGAACTTTAAAATATTCATCTAAAATCAGCCGAAATACGAATTCCGATTTACTCATCTGTTATCAGGAGAGACCTCAGTGCTGCATCTTTCAGCCCAGTACTGATCCTCAAAAGTAATTTTAACCGTACTTACCAGTAACTTGAATTTCCTTCCATAGGATATCATTGCCTGCTTTTTGCTGAAAAAGTTTCTAAGTGTTGATTTTTGAAACATACAAATATTCCTCTAAAATCAGCCGAAATACGAATTCCGATTTACTCACCTGTTATAAGGAGAGACCTCAGTGCTGTATCTTTCAGCCCAGTACTGGTCCTGAAAAGTAATTTTAACCGTACTTACCAGTAACTTATATTTTCTTCCATAGGAATCCATTGTCTGGTTTTCAGCAGAAAAGTTTCAAAGTGTCGATTTTCACAAACTACAAATATTCCTTAAAAATCGCCTGTATGACTTAAACGCATTCTTTCAACTGTTTACAGGAGATGCACTAGTGCTGGAACCAGGATCCAACACTGAGTAAGAAAAAGTAACGATAACAGTTTTTACCTGCTAAGTGAATTTCCTTCCATAGGATAACATTGGTGATTCTATGAGAAAAAGTTTCTAAGTGTCAACTTTTAAAATACAATAATATTCCTTAAAAATCACGACTGTAACCAAAACGCTTTTACTCAACTGTTTACAGGAGATGTACCAGGACTGAATCTAGGATCCAGTCCTGTGGTTAGAAAAGTAATCCATAAAGTAACTAATTGCATTTAACTAGAAATTCACATTGAGCTGAATGTTGCATTGTGTTTGAAAATGTGTTGCCCATTGCAACAACTGTAACTACTGTACTTAAAAGTCTATTGCCTATGTGCAAAGTATTTAAACTAAAGTAATTCATTCTGAGAAAGTATTTTTTGTAATGTAATGTATAATGTAATTACAATGTAATTTAAAGAATAAAATATGTAAAAGAAATTGTTTCTAAAAATGTAGTAAATCAGTATGAAAAAAATTAATATAAAAATTAATACATTTAAAAATTGTCATTTAAAAACCTTTGAAATTCACTGAAAAACCGTAGGTTTCAGGCACGTTATAGTTACAAATTAGCATTTTAAAAACCTTTGAAATTCACTGAAAAACCATAGGTTTCAGACACGTTATAGTTAGAAATTAGCATTTAAAAAACCTTTGAAATTCACTGAAAAAACCATAGGTTTTAGGGACAGTTATAGTTAGTTGGACATTGCACTCGTACAAAACCCGTGAAATTCCCCCGTTATAGTTAGTTCAGCTAACTATAACTCGCGCCCCGCAATGCACTGCTGATGACGTCACATATTACATCACTCATGACATGGTCAGTGACATCACTGATGACATCACTGATGACATCTCAAATGACATCACTGATGACATCATCCACGTGATAATCTGATGCAGCTCCTCACACCCTAATATAACGTTTGATACACCCAATCTAAATTACAGAGTGCCATTCGCAAAACCATAGACACTCCAACACCAATAACTACATACCCACTCACTGATTCTTAGGTCTACACACACACATCCACTCACTCACCCGTACAGTCACTCATACTTATGGTCACTCAGTACAGGACTATCATATGCACTCTTACTCCTATATAGACACTCAAACACCGCCACTCATCCATAGAGGTACTCACACACCTAGTCAGTCATGCAAATAATTAAACACACTGCCATTTACTCACCTATACAGTTATACACACACCAGCTCACTTAATCATACAAATACTAGCACATTGTTACGCTCTTATACAATCACTGATACAAGCACACACTCATCCATACAGCCACTATCACAATCACTCACTCTCGCTTATAGCTATTTATATACTCCAATACACATATATACTGCCTTTCACATATTTAGTTACTCACACATGTACCACTGGGACATACATTCACTCACTAACACACTCTTACACACACTTACCCACCCATACAGTCTATCACAGATGCACTCTTGAAACCATCCACCCAGTGAATCACCCACTCACACATCTATGCACAGTCGCACACACCCCATCCACACAAAAACTCAGGCACCCATACAGATACTCATAGAACCAATCAATAACCCATATAGACACTCATGTAGCTATTCGCAAATCCATGCATCCACTTACACACCAACAGACGGATACAGACATTCACACAGTTTAGTCACTAACCCATGCATTCAGTAAGATACGTTTAATCACTCACTTGTAGAGTCAGTCACGCACGTACTAAATCATCCATTCAGACACTTATACACCCACTCATTCTTCAATACGCCTTTCCCTATATATATTAAACATATTTAAACTTTACAGAAACACACAGTCACTGGATGATGTCATCAGTGATGTCATTTTAGATGTCATCAGTGATGTCATCAGTGATGTCACTGACCATGTCATGAGTGATGTAATATGTGATGTCATCAGCAGTGCATTAGTGGGCGCGAGTTATAGTTAGCTGAACTAACTATAACGGGGGAATTTCACGGGTTTTGTACGAGTGCAATGTCCAACTAACTATAACTGTCCCTAAAACCTATGGTTTTTTCAGTGAATTTCAAAGGTTTTTTAAATGCTAATTTCTAACTATAACGTGTCTGAAACCTATGGTTTTTTCAGTGAATTTCAAAGGTTTTTAAAATGCTAATTTGTAACTATAACGTGCCTGAAACCTACGGTTTTTTCAGTGAATATATATATATATATATATATATATATATATATATATATATATTTATATATGTGTGTGTGTATATATATATATATATATTTGAAAAGAAACCAAGCATGTACTCCCAAACTGTACTTTGTAATATACTAACAGAGACAATATGTCACATATATCGAAAATTTTATATTTGCATGCTGTTCATGGGATATGACGGTGGCCATCTTGAGACAGGATATTGTGATCAAGGTCATCCAGACACCTTATCTGATCACTTCGTGTCTTGCTGGCTAGGCTTAGATAAAACGTATATGCATATGTACCATCTAAGGATGACCGGGTTGGACTCTACGTTGTCTAGTTAGGCCAGTTCTCTGTTCAAGTGCTTAATGTCACCGCCTAAGCAAGTATGCTTTCACCCAGTGGCTTATTTATAATGTGGTGACAGAGCAGAAATATGGTCCAATACCCTCCAATCTGGGTGCCCCCACAACCTCATTGTCCTGTGGGTTGCACCTAACGCACGTGATTCCGGTTCCGGTTCGTGCGTAGTGCACAGCGTGTGCGAGAGCTTCGGAGCTTCGGAGAACGGGACGGCTTACATCTGAATCGGTCCCAGCCACGGAGTATTGGATTACTGCAACTGCTGCTGCTGTGAACCCGCTCCCGCGGAAGCTGACTGCCCCCCCTCCCGCGGAAGCGGCCCGGTGATTCTTGGACCGGGTGAGGCTTGCGGTGGGAGGTACGAGGTGAGCGACACGCGGCAAGCAGGCAGGCTGCATTGGAGGGGCTTCAGAGTGGCGGCACGGCTGTGAGTTTTAGGCACAGGAGGTGCCATATTTCCATTCTATTTTTGCCTACCATTATCAAAACCGACAGAGTCGGTAAGTCCCCTGCCACGGGAACAAGGAGTGGCCTGCAGGGGGGGGGCACAGGCCACAGGACATATGTGAGAAGCATTGTAGTATTGTATTGTTCTGTAACCCCATAGACTTGCCGCCGCCTTGTTGACACCACACCCCATGAACTATTGGCACGGTCTTTACGTGGGGTGGAGTGTTGAGTGTGAGCGCAGCAGAGGGTATAGCTGCGGGGGCGACGGCCAGACCTGTATGTGGAAAATATCTGGGACAGTACAGACCCATTGAAAGGTGTGGCAGAAGTCTCTACAAGAGTTTGTTGCCAGAGAGAACTTTTCAGTGCCATTTTCATGTTTCGTGTTACCCCTGTGCTTTTTATTGGAGTTCGTAGGCCTATACTATGAGGTCAGGATGCGTAAGGGGTCAAGCTCAACTTTCATTTCAAGAACAGCTACAAAAAAGGCGCAGAGTTGCTAGGAAAATGCTAACCAGCTCCCAAAAGGATACCTCGCAGGCAAATGAGACAGCCCTTGAGAACGTATCGGGTAAAACTGGGTCAATCTCAAGCCCGGGGGTCGCTTTGAAGGTTGTGGGGCAAACTCGTAACCTTTTCTCTGTTGGAGGAGGTGGGGGGCCCACTCCTCCCAGCCAAGTATTAAGGATTTCTTCATACAGAAAGTTGTCGCCCAAAGTGAAGGTAACGGTGATGTCAACGTGCCCCCAGCATCGCAAATTTTGAATAAAGACCTGGCTGTTTTTGAGGACCCTATTTTTCCCAGGGAGGAGTGGGGAGATAGTGGAAAATAATCATTTGGTCCCACGCAATTAAACTTAAATGTAGCTGTTGCGGAAAAATCACCGTATGAAATGGTAGTTAATGCCCAAGTCCATACTGTTCCAACTACCGAGCATGTAATTGTGAAGACTACCCAAATGAAGAAGCAGCCTGGAACAAATAGTGTACACCAGTCAGAGGACACTTCTTGGGACATATATATCTGTAATAAGCTCTCAAATGACAGTGATGCCTCTGTTATCTGTATGGGGGATATACAGATGAACCAAGTGTCTCAAGGTCTTCTGATACCTCGGTTGCCTGCGTCTGGGGTTGAGAAGAAATGTGAGACCTAGGTCCGCCCACTTTCGAGATAACAAATGACAAGAACATTTTAAGTCTATTTGGCCCAGGGATATGTGGCGACGATCAGATATTAGATGACCATTCAATTTTAATTCCTGTAAAAAATGAAATCACAAATAGCCAACAGGGTGTACAGATCTTAGGTCAAGCTGATACATCACTGAACCCTGCTGATCCTATCATAGGTCAGCCGGACAACTCACTGAACCCTGCTGATCTTTCATTCCTGGACAAATATGATGTTTCACCTATTGTTGATGTGCGCCCTACAATAAATAAAAGTGCGGATGATATTGGTGTATGGAAAAGTTTGTTAAATACAATGAATGTTATAACAAGCGCACTGGATTTTCATTCAAATAAACTTGAAATTCAGGTGGATTTTTTAAATAGTTTTGCAGTCTATGTGGCCGATATTGACACAAAATTACAAAGCCTGACAGGTTTGGTGGTTAAGGCCCAGACTGAGGTTAATGACCAATTGATAAGATGCACATGTTCTCACATTTTGGATAAAATGTCCGATCTTCCAAAAATAGTAGGTTCACTTGAGGATGAAGTTAAAAAAACAGCAGGGAATCCAGTCTTGGATAGAACTCTGGTTTGTAATAAGAAAGTGGGAGTTAGTGTATTTAGTGCAAACATGAAGCAGCAAGAAGTCCAGGTAAAGGTGTGTTGTGATAACTCTAGATCCTTCAGAGGAGGTTGGTAGGGAGGCTGAGGTCAGTTTGGGCTCAGATGTACATATAGATGATGGTCATGTCTCCCACAGAATCAAGAAAGGCAAGTCAATAATTATTGCTAAACCCCCATGCTCAAGCTCCGGGGGTAGTCTTAGTGATTGTCCCCCACTATCCAAACGAGCAAGGAAAAGGTTGCGGAAAGCTCGGAATAAGGCCAGGAGGTCAGTCGCTTCAGTAGCCACAGCAGCTAAACCTAAGGACTATTATCCAATTTTTAAACCAGCTATTAAGAAATGTTTAATTCAGGATGATGCTGTAGCAGGTGGGGAACCTTCTATAGTTTTGTTGTCACCATTGAGGTGCAATGATCAGGGATCCGCAAATGGTAGTAAAAATGATGTTCCCAACCCCAATGGCATAATAAAGCCGGATGTGGCAGGTATTAGTAGGGAAGGGGAGACTAGGTTGGAGAACAAACCCCAGGGGACTAGGTTCTTGTCCAAAGAACAAGTTGTTGATACCTTGAATCGGTCAAGTACAGTAGAAATGTTAGAGCCTACTATTACCCAGAGCTTAACTCCACTAAAAATATCTTCTAATTTCACTTTACCAAAAGATAGTAAATCAGGCTCATTAAGCTCCCTATGTTGCAGACAGGATTATAGTTCTAAAAATGGGGATAATAAACTAGTAATGCATCCCCTGTATGAATCCCAGGGGTCCCATGATAGTCTCAATCGGAGTCTAATTCTGAAAATAATTTCAACTATTCCTGAACTAGCATTCATTAAATCTACTGATTTGGTGTCAGTACAGTTTAAACAAGAACAGCCCAACACTCTTCGAGAGTCTACTATTACAAATTGGTCCGCAAATTATATTGTTACTAAGATCTTAGGATCAAGTTTGTATTTTATGGAATGCAGCATTAAGGTTGAGATTTGGACTAGTGTACAATATCCCCCGATTCTGAAGGTATTGGCCCTTAAGGCGGGTATGGGTGGCAAAACAGTTGAAAGTAAGAAGTCAAATCCAGTACTTAGAGGAGCAGTGGGCCCATCGGCTAATCAATCTTATAGTTCTGGTCTGCTGATTATCAATTCCCAAACAGTGGGTCGACTCTGTGAGTGGCTACCTAAAAATAATGTGCGAATGGAGGACTGATCTTGGCTTCCAGTAGCTTTGGCAATGGTGCCCCGAGGAGATAGTAATTGAATGTCCGTAGCTACGGATGCTAATGCAAACCAAATAAGTATATGCTCCTGGAATATTCATGGACTGATCCATCTACTGTCTGACCCCAATACGATATTATTCTTAAATTCATTTACATTTTTATTATTTCAAGAAACATGGAGCGAACAAATGACTCCTTTGCTTGGATTTAATGAATCTAGTATCCAGGCAGTGAGAATTAATAAATCAGGCCGTGCAAAATGTGGACTGATGTGCTACATTGCGGTTGACTTAAATTTAATAGTGGATGTGGTGGACTTTAATCTGGGTTGGTTACAATGTCTTGTGGTAAACAATACTGATTTAAGTTTAATTATTCTCAACGTGTATCTGAGTGCCAGAAAAAATAAGTCTACACAGTTGTATATCCTGCAAGATGTTTTAAGCACATTAATAATCCAATACCCAGATGCTGGCATAATAGTTTCAGGTGACTTTAATTTGCAACTAATTCGGTTCTCCGGTGAAAACTGTAAGACTGACAGACTTGCAAAAGAATGTTGTGACATTATGTCTGAGGCTGGGTTCAGCCAGTTAAAAGAAAAATCTAGGTTCACTCCCACGTTTAAAAATTCTAAACAAGGATCGATTATTGATTATACATTTATATCAGACAACTTAAGACCAAATATGTCTGATTATACGGTAATCGCCCGTCCTGAAAGTGATCATAACCCCAGGTTGTAAAATTTAACTTTTTTGTGAAGTGTCATTCTAAACCTAATGAACTTCCCAATATGGCACACTCTGCATATAATCTGAAGAGGTTGGTATGGCATTTAGCTAAAGAGGAGGAAATTACACAAGCAGGTAAGGCACTAACCAAGGAATGTGAACAGGGGGTACAGGGAGATATGAATATGAATGGTAAATGGAACTTTATTACAACGTCCCTTGTGGGGAAATTTGTAGCCCGCAAGGCTAGAAAAATTAATAACCATTTGAACCCTCAGAAAATATGGTTCTCCCCTAAGCTATTTAAGTTAAAGAAATCACTTAACAGAGCTGTTCAGGTGGCGTATGCTCATAGATTTTATCAGACCTATTCTGTGTATAAAGAAAACTTGAAGGAACTGAAAAAGATTTATTAAACAAGAGGTCTGGAAAGCTAAACTTAAATATCAATCTGGGCTTTGGAATAGTCTATTATCCGCCTCAAAGCAAAATAATGCAAAACAAATGTTGGGCAGTTATTAACAAGCTTGAAAGGGGAGGCTGTAGGGCTTTTTGTGTAAATATATCAGAAGCCAGTTGGGTAACTTTTATAGCTACTTTGTACAACTCATCGGACCAGATGGTAAACCAACCAGACATGTGGTTTGGATATGAGGAAAATAGTATATTAACAATTAAGTTGGGGAGTGGTGAGTGTCAGCGTTTGACTACCACAGCCCAACTCAATGATTCTAGTCTTGATCCAAACCTTGATTTAGAAGTTTTGAGTTGTAATCAAGTATTGACCCTGTTAAGTGGGCTTCGTGCAAATGGTGCCCCTGGACCTAATGGGCTACCTAATGCCCTGTTCCGTGCCAATGTCGACATGTGGGTGGTATTTTGTATAATTTATTCAGGGAAGTGTTGACACTGGAGATTGAGCCAGAATCATAGCAAGGTAGCATACTGCAGCCCATTTATAAAAGCAGCCCGGTCGCCAATCCCGCCAATTATCAGTTAATTTCGTTGACTGATGTTGATGCAAAGGTGTTTGCTTCCATTCTGTTGATAGAATTGGAAAATTGGGCAACGCAAGAAAGCATTATTCCATTTAATCAAACTGGTTTTCGGAAAGGTCAATCCACCACTTCCAACCTGTTGGCGCTAACATTACTTGCTGAGCGGGCTGTCTTAAACAAACAAAATTTATATATTGCTTTTATTGATCTAAAGGCAGCCTTCGACTCTGTGCCACGAAACCTGTTATGGAAATAAATGTTAGATCGGGGCATTCCAGGGAAACTGTTGAAGGCTATTATCCTTTTGTATACTGATACTTGGGTTCAAGTCAAGTTGGGTGATGGCAACTCCTTATCAAGGAAAATTAGAACATATAATGGCTTAAAGCAGGGCTGTGTTCTTGCTCCTTGTCTTTTAAATTTATTTTTATCAGACCTTTCTCAGCATTTGGATGCTATTAATGGGCATGTTCCTAGGATGGGGGCTACAAATCAGCTGCCTCCAATATGCTGATGATACTATCCTCGTGAGTCATACTCCTATTGGCCTACAAAGACTTATTACCGCCTTTGATGATTATACACAACAGAATGGCCTTGAACTGAATGTAAAAAAAAAACAAAGTGATGAAAATTGGTACGGTTAAACAGAAGTTCAATTCATGGAAGGCCAGAGCAGGTACAATTGAAGTTGTTAAGACGTATAGATACTTAGGGGTGGTGTTCGATAATCGAGTATCCTTTAAATTCCATTTTAAGGACCTGAGGGCCAAAACTGTGACCTTGATTCATGCTTTTAAATGTTCAAAAAAATCACTGAATTGTCAATCATGTGACTTTATTCTTAAAGTAATTAAAGCTAAACTACAACCAACCCTCATATATGGCTCGCCCATTACTAGAGGGAAAGATGCGAAGGTCCTGGATCTACTGGTAGTCAAGGTCTTCAAAGCAACTTTTGGGATTGCCAATTCAGTGTGTCAAGCGGGAATAAGATTAGAGTTTGGTCTCCAGAGACAGTGCCTGGTATCAAAAGGAGCTTTTCTGAAATGTATGGTCGCTTTGTCTTCATCAGCCCCTGCATCCTTAGGGAACATTTGCTGGTTAGAAATAGATAAGTCTGCCTATGCTGCTAAATGGAGATCTTATATTTTAACCTCCTAAGAGATATTGGTCTGCAAATTGCACTGCAAGATCTGAAAATGCCCAATTATAAGTTAATCTTAAAAAAACTTATCAAAGCTGAATCGCTCAAGCTGGATAAAAATGCATTAGTAGAAAAACATTATGCATGGTATGTGAATAATTCATACCAATCCCTACGCATTCATCCGTATTTGACTTCTTTTTTCTCAGCAAAGTTTAAAAATATGTTTTTAAGGTTACGTATGGGAATAAATCCAACAAAAGAGGGCATGCAATCATGGATCAAGCAGTGGCCAGATTCTAATTGTAGACTATGTGGATGGCCACAAGAAACATTAGTACATATAGTGTGTGTGTGTGCCCCAAGCTGATTAACCTTCGACGTACAGTTCTGAAATCACATTTTTTGAAGAGCGGGGCTAGATGAGCTCGTCAGGCTTTAATTATGTCACTATCTGGCGAATCGATTCCGTTATTATGTCAATTGGTAACATTTTTAATGGCAGTTGAAAAATGTCTGATATAATAAGGTTGAGTTCCACTATTTTAATGGCTTTGGAACCTAATAGTTTCATTTTGTTTATATCCTGTATATCCTAGTGATTATGCTGCTAGGGTGATAACTAGAAATGTAACAATAGAAGTTTCACCGTTACAGTAACTTTTGATGCACTTTATCACTGTCTTAATATGATGGTCGTTGCAATTCCTGCACGTTAGCACTTTAAAATGCAGCATGTGTAATATTCCGCTGTAGAAACTAATGAAGTATTCTTTTAGTGTATTTTATATTTGTCGTTAGATACAGGGAAATAGTATGTTGTGCACGCTGTCACTTTAAAATGTAAAATGTGCAATATTATGTTGTTGTAATTATTGATGTACAATGATTTGATTTGATTGTATTGGTAAATTTTTAAATAGTATTTATTGTACAGTTTTTTTATATTATGTGATGGGAAGATGCTTTGATTGCAATGATTTTTTATTAATTAGTACAGTTTTTTAATATTATGAGATGTGAAGATGCTTTGATTGCAATGATTTTTATTAATCAAGCAATAAAGATTATAATGGATAGAACCATCGTCCTGTATAAGTGTATGCACAGTGCTAATAAAAGGACAGGAAAAAGAGCCAATCTCTGAGTAAAATGTTTGTATGTGTGGTTTAAAGTCACCAGTTCATCAACCTGAGCTTAAACTAACAATTTTCCAAATTTACAAAGTGTCACAATCAAAAAATATTAAAGAGAAACAGTCTTATCTTATGCTGTGCTCTATACCACAGAGATTTGATAATGAAGAACAGGGTAGGGAACCTCTGTAAGTCTCTCATTCCTGGAGTAGGCCCCTTCCTTTCCTCCTGAAATACGAAAACATAAAGTTAAAATTAGTGACAGGAATTAAAACCATTTTAAACATCAATCAAGTTACAGGTTCTTTGCTTCAAGCAGTACTTATCCATTATGCCTATACTGTTGTTTACATTTGATCTAGTTAACTCTTACATGGAAGACAACTTTATTTCAAGAGACTCCTACTAATCTCGAGAAAAGAAAGAAAAAGGAATGTATACTATTTCTACCAACGTAGGCAAGCCAAACTGATACTTTTTCTCTGGGGAAGTTAATTTGCATTTAGATGGATCCCTAGCTCCTCATCCTGGTTGTGGCCCCATGGGCTTTTGGTTTGTAAGTCCAAAATATTCCATGATTCCCGTTGTCTTAATTGGAGGACCCTGTTGTCACCCCTGGGGTTCGGTTTGACTTGTTCTAATATGAAGTATCTCAGTAGGGAACTATTTGATTGGTGGTATTCCTAAAAATGTCTGGCCACCGGGTAATGTATGTCTTTGTTATAAATTGCCCTCATGTGCTCAAGCACCCTCTTCTTGGCTGCAAATGTCGTGCTTCCTACATACCTCAGATTGCACGGGCACTTGAGGACATAGATAACAAAGTTCGTACTGCAAGTCAGAAATAGTCTAATAGTTTTTTCCGCACTAGGGGTCTCGTATGTTTTTTTCATGTAGCTATTCCTGCAAGCCTTGCAGTGGCCACATGGAAAAAAACCCTGTAGTGTATGTTGAGGTCCTTGTCGTTTGCGTGTGATGTCTCCCTTGACAGGAATGTCTTTAAGGCTTTTCTCTTTTCTGTAGGTGACCATAGGGCGTGTTGGTAAACTCCGTCCTATAACCGGATCACAGGCTAGAAAATTCCAATTTTTTCTTGGAATCCTAAAGATCTAATTGGATTCTGTATTATAGGTGAGGATCACTCTTGTGGTGTTAGTCTCATCTTCATTGTCACTCGTCTTTTGTTTTTCTTTCAATGTTTGTTCCCTTTAGATAGAATTTATCTTGTTGACTGCTCTTCTCAGAACCCACATGGGGTACCCACGTTCACTAAATCTCTCAATCATATTTGTTTCTTCAGCACGGTATGACTCTTCTGTGCTGCAATTTCTTCTTGCTCTCAGCAGTTCACAAAACGGAATGCTCCATTTTAGAGTATCCGGGTGGCTGCTGAGAGCATGAAGCAGACTGTTCCCAGCTGTTGTCTTATGATGGAGTCTGGTCTGTAATTTGTTTTTGTTCACCTCCACTACCACATCTAGAAATTCAATCGAATTCCTATTCATGCTGTAAGTCAGTTTGAGATTACAATCATTTGCATTCAGCTTGTTAATGAACTCCACTGCACTGATCTCACTTCCCTTCCAGATGATAAAGAGGTCATCTATATAATGGAGCCATACAGCAACTTTGTTGAACATGGGGAGCATAGTCTGATCTTTCATAATTTCCTCCTCCCATGCCCCCAGAAAAAGGTTAGCAAAACTGGGGGCAAAACATGTGCCCATGGCCTTCCCCAGTATTTGTTTATAAAGTGTCCCATTGAACATAAAAATATTATTGTGGAGACAGAATTTCATCATCTCCACGAGCATATTAGTGTGTTCGAGGTTCTGAATTGGTCTATTTTCAAGGAAATGCAGGCAAGCTCTAACACCCAGGTTGTGATAAATAATGGTGTACAACGAGTTGATGTCCATAGTAATAAGAAGAAAATATTCCTTCCATTCAATCTCGTTGAGTTTGCCTAAAGCATACTTGCTTAGGCGGTGACATTAAGCACTTGAACAGAGAACCAGCATAACTAGACAATGTAGAGTCCAACCCGGTCATCCTTAGATGGTACATATGCATATAAGTTTTATCTAAGCCTAGCCAGCAAGGCACGAAGTAATCAGAAAAGGTGTCTAGATGACCTTGATCACAATATCCTGTCTCAAAATGGCCACCGTCATATCCCATGAAAAGCATGTAAATATGAACTTTTCGATATCTGTGACATATTGTCTCTGTTAGTATATTACAAAGCACAGTTTGGGAGTACATGACATATAATAAGAATTGCTTGTGAAATGTTCGTTATTACTATAATGTTTACATACTATTGCACGAATGTAAGGCTCCCAACTTGGATTGACCCATTACAAAATGGATGCCACAGTAGAACTACGTGATTGCAGATTTGTAAGAGTTGTCCGTTCTCTGTGTCTGACTACCTGTATATAAATATGTGGCTTGGCAAAAAAACATTGTGTAACAAGACTGCTGTGACAGTCGTAACGTGCAACTGGTATTAAATCTTTGGCTCAGCAACTTTCTCCTGAGTGTGTGCTTACTTGGTTTCTTTTCGAATAATTATGACTGGTGGGCTTCGCCGGCACAGCGCACCAACTACCCACGGGCGTGTGGGGGCGGAAGGAGCAATCGAGTTTGTTTAAAAATATATATATATACATGACCTCAAAAAACTCAACATCGCTACGAATCGTAAATCACAACGTATCAAGCACTCTCAACACCAATATATAAATCTCATGAAAAAATTGGGAGAAAATCACGAAATTATCATCAATAAAGCCGATAAGGGCAGGAATATCGTCCTTTGGCTGCGACAATTATATCTTGAGGAGGCCAACAGACATTTGGGTGACATTGCTTGTTATCAAAAAGCATCCAACAGGATTTACGTAAGGTGAAAGAAATGGTATTTGAAAAATTAAATCATTGGAAACGATCTGGGCTTCTGACTAGAAATGAAGTTGCTTTCTTAAGAAATGATTATCCTATTACACCTGTTATATACTTTCTCCCGAAGTTTCATAAAGGTACTATTCCGATTCCAGGGAGACCCATTATCTCTGCTAGAAAGAGTCTGTTAGAATCAATGTCCAAATGTGTAGATTATTTCTTACAAGAATTTGTCTTTGGCTTGCCATCTTTTATCAAAGATACCAGCGACTTCATTAGAAAATTGAATGGAACTAAATGGGATAATGACTACTTGTTTCTGGTGATGGACATCCCATCTCTCTACACCAGTATAGGACACACTGATGGGATTACAGCTGTTCAATCTTTCCTCAATGATAGCTCGATTCACTTGCATGAACACAATCGTATGCTGATTTCTATGATTGAATTATGTTTGAATAATAATTTCTTTTTATTCAACAAGGATTTGTATCACCAAATGAGGGGTGTAGCTATGGGGGCATGCCTTTCCCCCAGCTACGCGTGTCTTCACATTGGCTGGTAGGAGGAGCATGTCCTCAGGACACAACATAAGTTGGCATGGGATTCTCACGTCATCCATTGGTGGCGTTACATTGATGATGTTTTTACAATATGGAGAGGTACTAGAGAAGAGGCAGAATGTTTTCTAGCGTTGATTAATGACAACAACTTAAATTTGGAGTTCACAGCTTCAATCAGTGACCGGTGTGTAGAGTTTCTTGATGTACAGATTTTTATCGAAAATGGAGAGATCCATACGAAACTCCACCGAAAAAGTACGGCTGGAAATTCGGTGCTTCATGCTAGTAGTGCACATCCTCGTCATTTAATACGTAGCATTCCCTACGGTGAATTTTTAAGAATTAGACGCATTTGTAGCTCGGTTATTGACCTTGAGCAGTGTCAATCAGAAGCGGTTGAACGCTTCATTTCCCGGGGGTACAGTCGCACTACAGTTATGAATGCCCTCTCTAGAGCTAGTTCTATGACAAGAGAAATTTGCCTGTCACCTAAAAACATCACCAATAATAATCCAATTGCCACTCCTAGCACTAATCCCATTTCTGACAACACTCTAGAAATAAGATTAATCTCCACCTTTAGCAGACAAGAAAGACAGAAAAGGAGGATTATCAATGCTAATTGGCGGATTGTCTTGACTGACATTACATTAGGTCAAATTCTGCCCAAACGACCATCTATCACCTTTAGACGAGCCATTTCTATGAGGGATTCTTTAGTAAAAACTAGTCCAGAATGGATCCCTACACAAACTTGGTTGTCCAACAAGACAGGATTTTTTAAGTGCAATTCCTGTCGTGCTTGTAAGTTCGGTGTCAAGACCATCGAATATACAATGGCTTTTAATCCTAGACCTATTAAAATTAAGGGGCATTACACTTGTCGTACTGAATTTGCTGTCTATGTTTTAGAATGCTCTTGCGGATTTAAATATGTAGGCAGCACCAAACTTCAAGTTTTTAATCGCATATTACAACATCTAAGGGCAGTGGTCAATTCTGACCCCAACTATCCTGTGGCCCGTCATTTCAAGTTAGTTCATGATAACAACCTTAACGAGTTGCGATATTTGTTATTGGTTCTGATCCTACATCACGTCGAGGTGGCAACCGTGAGAAACGCCTTAGACAGCTAGAGTCCCATTTTATTCTGGCACTCGACACGAAAATGCCCAATGGATTAAACACAAGTGAAGATTTGCACAATTTTTTGTAGGAATGACTTATTACGATACTGTCTTTTATTGTGTTTTGAATAATTTCAACTCTGTTGTCCCGTTAGCTTCATAATGACTTTTACTTTTACTTCTTCTTTCCTGTGTATCCCTTTATGGTGGTTTTTGACATCTTTATAGGGACTTTATCTCTAGGATTCATGATGAATTGATGATCATTGTCATTTATGTCTTAATTGCCGATTTTATCTGCCACTGAACATTATATTGGATTAATTTGTATGCAAGTCTCTGGGCAGCTTCTATCTACTATCTATTAATTTTTATGTGTCTAACTAGCACTTCAGCACTTTAATCTCTTTGCACTTTATGGGTCTTGCACTTGCACTTTATCTATATGCTCTTTGACTTTTAGATATAAGACAGGGTTGTCTTTTTTTTTTTTTTTGAGGCTTCATGCATTTTACTAGAAAGTCCTTTTTTAGCATCATTGTTAGTGATTCTATTCTTATCAGAGGGTTGACGATTTACAATTACAGCATGTACCATTTATATTGTGGTCACATTTGACCCAATATAAGTAGTTTCTCTTTGCACTTGCACTTTGAGATTCTAGCACTTGCACTTTTATTTCTTATCATAGTACTGTAGATATGTATAAGATAATCGTGTTGTCATGCTGTGTTTCTTATTAATCAATTCTGCTGCTCTCTGATTCATTATTATGATGTCATATATACTTTAGGACTACATCTATGTATTTTAGCATTTGGTTGGCAATTTTTGAGTTAACCTGTTACTTGTTTGGAAAATAATTTTTCTTTTTCCATTCTTTATTGTGTGGTTCAACCCTATAGTCTTTCCATTATGTCCATGAGCTTCAAATCAATGTTGCACTATGGTTGGTTGGTGTTTTTTTTTTTTCACTATTTAAATGATGGAATTTTGGCAGCGCGTCATGTTATCATGACAGCGCTCTGACGGACGAAATGCGTCATTACAGGCACTAGCTGAATTACATCATGTGCCATAAATTCTATTAAAAGCACTTTTCAAATTGGATATTGCTTCGTCTTGTGATCCGTACCTTGGCTGTCTCGCAAGAGCAAGAGCATGGTGAGCTGGGACTTTGTTCTACTATATATATATAGCCGAAATGCGTCTCTCTGGTCGCAGGGTCGAGGGAGACCCAAGAAAATAAATAATGCTGTATCCTTACAGCCTTGTGTACGTGCCTTCTTCATTTGGAGCAGGATTGTGTGTATATATATATATATATATATATATATATATATATATATATATATATATATATATATATATATATATATATATATATATATATATATATATATATAATTATATATATATATATATATTACCTACTACCGCCAGTAGGTAGTTATAGTTAGGACCTAGTTTCCATAGGAAAAGCGTTTTTTGATTTGCCAATATCTTTAGCGCCGTTTGACGAATCTTCACGGAATTTTCAAAACTAATGGCCCACTCCAGTCAGCTCCTGTCTTCATAGTTTTGGGGTGATTGGTCAAGCGGGGGCTGAGAAAAAAGGGGGGTCCCAAAACGCATTTTCTCCATGTTAATTACCATAGGAACTTTTGTCGCGGGTACAGCCCGAACTGCTGAACGGACTTACACCAAATTTGGCAGAGTGGTAGCTCTTGGTCCAGAGTGCACTCTTTGCTTTAAATGGTGTAAATCCGTTCAGTAGTTCCTGAGAAATTCAAATATCAAATATCGATATCTGGTGACCGAGGAGGATCTGCGAACTCTCCCGATCATGAGCTGCATTCTGATTGGCTGCCAACACTCTAAACCAAGAAGTGTTGGCAGCCATCTTGTGACTCGGTAAAACCGAGTCGCAAGAAAAAAGGGATAAAAATGGTTAAAAAAAAAGAAAAGGGGGCAAGGTAGAAACACCCTGACCCCCTAGGCCTGCTCAGGGGGAACCACAGGGACCCCCAGAGCCCAAAAAAGCATTTTAAAAAATATTTTCAGCCGGATTCGCGCTGGGTGCGCGAATCCGGATACTTTTTTTAAAAAAACGAAGCCCGGGCTCCCGCGTTTCGTTTTAATAAGCACCCGGGTGGGCCAGGTCCTGGGGGCAATGTGCCAAATATATGCGGGCCGTAGGGGCCCCACCTCAGCCCCAGGGACCGCCACCTCCCTGGAGCATGATTAATAGTATGAAATATCCCTTGTTCCAATGCTGATATCTATATGGCGTATCCTTAAATACACAAATTGTGGATATTTGTATCGTTAATCCATTATTTATCAAGGGAAAGTTAAAGACAGTATCTTTCTGCAAACGTCGACACATTTATTCATTTGCTTTGGTAAGCGACGTAACTTTTAATAATGAAAATTAAAATTCTTACTTTGATTCCATTCTTTATGACCTCCAACTTAAAATCCAGGTAGCCGTACTGCTGACCGAATTTCCAGGGGTCCAGTTACTCATGTATACTGTGGATCCGATCCGGTTCTAGGATCTTTAATTTGGTCCTCTAATTTACTTTTTGGGAGAAAAGTCCTGTTGATGTTTTTACTTATTGTTGGGGGGCTGACGGTATATATTGGTTTTGTTCAGCTTTCTTGTTTTCCCAGCAGAATTCCCATTTTCTGCAGCCCGTTTCTAGCACAATTTCCGAAATGTGTGTGCGTGTATTTTTGCTCATGCGTGGTGTGTATCAGAGTTTGCAAGCCAATAGTTAAGTGTACAATTGTTGCGTGCATTAGTGTATTCTTTTCTGTGAGTAGTGAGTGTGCCTTTGTGTGAGACTGGTGTGGGTATTGGTGCATGAAAGTGTGAGTGACTGTATTTGTTACAAGCGTGCACGAATGCTGGGTGCTAGAGTGGTTGTGTATAAAGGGGTGTAGTGCTGTGTAAATGTGAGTGTGGTTATTAGTGCATGCTTGAGTGTGCGTGTGTGAGCGGTGAGTGTGCGTGTGTGAGCGGTGAGTGTGCATGTGTTAGCAGTGCACGTGCGTGTGTGAGCGGTGGGTGTGTGAGGGCACGTGTGTCTCAGTATCTTGTTGCCTGGAACATTGCCTACAGCCGAAGCAGGTGCTTCACTCTTTGAACCAATGGTGACACTTTTATGCAATTACGCAAAAAATTTAAACCGAGCGTTTTAATGAACAGGGGCTCCTGCTGCCGCATGTGCGAGTCATGCACAATGCTGCGTGGAGATCGATCCACGGGGTTAAAGCACGTGAACTCACTGCAGCCAGTCCTTCGATTTCTAAGCAGTGTTTCCATTGCCCACTCACAGGTCACCTTCACGAATGGGACCTGTTGACCATCTTTACCTCAACCCAATTCTCCACTTCATGCTAGAGAGCGGTGAGCGAGGAGAGGCTTGTTAACCTATTTGAGAAAAGTATATTTAATATAGTGGAAAGTGTACACATTAGCAAAATCACACACCCGGCAAGACAGCTCGGTGGGTTGAGTGCCCACCGCTGAGGTAATTCCAGTTGGTTACCACGTGCACTTCTGTCACGTATTTCCAATTCTGTGCGTACTCCCAGGTCACAGGTTCGAGACTCAGCTTTTCAACTTTCCTCGGTTTATGGGGCAAGAAGCTGTGAGGTACATGTGTGGTGAGTGCATGTAAACTTTGATTTTTCGTGGTCCCCAGAGAGAGCTGGTCATAAACACACTGCGGAGAGGGGTTGGGGTGTTGTGAGGCTGCTCAGTGTAAACGTGCACTATTCTGCGTCTCTTTCGGCCCGTGGCCCAGCTCGTGTCTATAACACACTGCATTTGTAACCGGACAAGTGGCATGCTCGGGTTTCACGTGTGCTGCAGCGATGCTTGCAATGGAGGGGGTACCTGTAAGTAATGAGACCCAACACGGGAGCTGAACAGGTGCAGCGCCGCAGTGAGGGTGGTGCTGAGTACAATGGGCTGTGCCCGGGGCCCCCCAAGCCGCACAGGCCCGTTTATAGACTTCACATAAAGAGAGCCATGCTTGTTGGGGAAGCAGCATTCTGTGGCTTGAAAGGAAGGGACAGTAGCCACGGCCCGCCCCGTGCCTGGCCCTTTGTGGAGGGTGGGCAGCGCCGGTGACATGGGGCCAGGGAATGTTTCAATTACATCCCCGGCTGGGTCTGGATTGAGCCATCAGCCGGGGAGGAAAACAAACAGGCCGACACAAGCGGGTCTGTGGGGTACGGGCTGTGCCTCCCGCCAGGGGGTCCATGCACATGCTGCTTGGCACGGGAGCCAGGCTCATGACATTACTGTTTGGAGTGGGTCACATGACCCTGACCCAATATTAAATATGAATTGTGGTGAAATGCAGGTAGGAAGGGAGCCCAACAGGGTTATCACTTGCGAAATGCAAACCGTGTCATCCATTTTACGATTGGGCAATGCATTGATTAATGTCTTTGCCATATGTCTCTTCCTGCTCCATCTGCACACGCAGTGCCCTCTCTACCTGCACACTGCACTTTCTGCTTCCACACTGTCCTCTCTCCTTGTACACTGCCCTCTCTGCTTGCACACTGCACCCTCAGCTTGTATGCTGCACTCTCTGATTTTACACTGCCCTCTCTGGTTGTACACTGCCCTCTCTGCTTGCACACTGCCCTCTACACTCTCTGCTTGTACACTGCACCCTCTGCCTGTACGCTGCACTCCATGCTTGTACACTGCCCTTTCTGCTTGTACACCACCTTCTCTGCTTTCACACTGCCCTCTCTGCTTCTATACTTCCCTCTCTACTTGCACACTGCCCTCTGCCGTCTCTGCTTGCACACTGCACTTTCTGCTTCTACACTGTCTTCTCTCCTTGTACACTGCTCTCTCTGCTTCTAGACTTCCCTCTCTGCTTGCACACTGCCCTTTCTGCTTGTACACTGGCTTCCCTGCTTGTACACTGCCCTCTCTGCTTGTACACCACCTGCTCTGCTTGCACACTGCCCTCCCTGCTTCTAGACTTCCCTCCCTACTTGCACACTGCCCTCTGCCCTCTCTGCTTGCACACTGCACTTTCTGATTGTACCCTGTTCTCTCTCCATGCACACTGCCCTCTCTGCTTCTAGACTTCCCTCTCTGCTTGCACACTGCCCTCTCTGCTTGTACACTGCCCTCTCTGCTTGTACACTGCACTCTGCTTGTACACCGCACTCTACTGGCACACTGAAGACTGCCTGCACACTGCCCTCTCTATTTGTACATTGCACTCTCTGCTTGCACGCTGCACTCAAAGTGTCCTCTCTGCTGAATTCTATTGAGCAAATGAGAAGAACTTCTTGTAGGAGGGTCCCACCCAAAAAAAGTCAGAACAAACTGGACTTACATGGTGCATTTTATTAAAGCGCATTTTCACATGTTTATGATAAAAATACAAAGTCCCTGAAAGGGCAGACACGAAGTATTCCAGCACTTGCAGGGTTTTCCAAGGAAACTTGACATGCCCCAGGAATAGAAGCCATTTTGTCAATATTTGCTCTAGGTTCACTGGTATGCCAAGAATGACCTCTAGTATGTCAGGGCCTGAATCCTACCATGAGACTTCCTTTTCAATATCACCTCCTGGGAGGGGGGGGGAGTTGCAAGTGGTGCCCCCTTTATACAAAGAATTTCAAACAATGTGCCAGAGTTTTGCCATAGCTGCTGAAGTATTCTAAGGGTGCCCCATACTTCACAAATCACCACCCCTACCCCCCACCCATCCTGTGACCACACTGTGACGCAGCAGCAGCTGAACGGAACTGAACTGCAAAGATGTGACTGTGGAAAGACAGCCTCCCAGCCCGGGCCTCTGTGCCCTGGTAGATCCCGGAGGCTTTTATGAGCCAGTCACGCTAAATATTGCTGGGGCTCGAGCCCGACGTGCAGTGCTGGGGGTCTTATTGCTGCTGGGATGCCTGAGAGAGTGTGTGTGTGTTTGGGGGGGGCATTATGGGGGTGCTGCCTGATCTTTTAGCTGAAGAGTGAGGCAGGAGCGGGGCATCGGGAGCAGGCCCTGGAGTGCGATTGTGGCACCTGATGCTGGAAGGGTGCTGGTGGAGAGACTGCAAGGAGTGTGACACAGGGATGGGAGTCACTGGGACCAGGCACTGCAGTGTGATTGCTGCACTTGCTGGATGAAGGGTGTGGTGGGGTGACTGCAAGGAGTGTGACACATGGGGGTGGATGGGAGGGGTTTTAGAGGCCACCGCCCCTCCAGGCTGCCCTCACTCTACACTCATCATGTGCAGAGCAGACTGTACATCTTCACCAAATGTGACATCTGGTCGCAGCCGGCAGAGGGCTGCTTTAAACTCTAAATTCTTTGCAAACTTTTCTGCCACCCTGACGTATGCCCAGTAGATTGGAATTCAAGTGGTTGCAGTAGGGGGGAGCCCAGCCCCCCACCCCCAGTTAATAAGATTTATCACTGTTCTAGGGAGCCCAGCCCTCCAGTTAATAATATTAACACTGTCCTGGGGAGCCCATTCCCCAGTTAATAAAATGTATCACTGCGCTAAGTAGTTCTTGCGCAGTTCGATTTTCACGTTACACTTTATTGATGGCAGGCAGTGGACACCCTTTTCCAAGCTAGTTTATTGATACTAGTGAACTGATGTTGGTTTGTGCAATAAATATCATTACAATAGCACGTCACGCCCCTTCACTGTGCTTCATAGCACCTTCACCCATTGTATCAGGACCCGTAGTGACCTGCACTGTCACGCGCCGCTTCCTTGATAACATTAATGACCGTTTCTGTATTTCCAAAATCAGACCAGCACACTGCGCGGAACAGGCCCCCCCCGTTCGCATCTCTGCCTCTTACACACAGGTACAGGATGTGTTCACGGGATGGAGCATGTCAAACACCAAACTGAATTGCAGCCTCGAACACCACACGCCACCGATCTTTCAAGTGCCTGGAAAGAACTCACCGTGTGGTGTGCGCTATAAAAGCAGACATTCGTTTTACTTGTCAAGGCAGAGGGATTTATTGAAAGTCATACAATACAGATACAAAAATACCCGCACGCTATTTGTTCGTTATTTCATGGTCAAACTAACACCCTTTGGGGGAAAAATGCGGCGTTATCCAGAGTCCTTACTCCACCCCACCCCCAGGGGAAGATTTACGGTTTGAATAGAAGCACATATTGAAAATGTTCTGTTACCTTAAATAAGGAAAAATTGAAAGTTGTGTAACATCTATAGTGGTGGTGTACTTGTTCTATAGTGAATAGATAGATAGATAGATATAGATAGATAGATAGATAGATAGATAGATAGATAGATAGATAGATAGATAGATAGATAGATAGACATTTGTAGACTACTTCCTCTGAGACCCCCATTTGCTTTTCACGAGCACGACCCTCACTCCCTCAGCAGGACACTCGATCTCACCTGAGGACCAGCCCCTCTCTAGATGAAACATAAATACACTGTGCGTCACGCACTGCTACACACAGCTTTCCCCCCCAAATAACACAGGTATGCTTAATATAACCCATTATTTATATATCTGATTCCACAATATTTAATGTGACTGTAGGGGAAAAGTGACGATGGTCGATACATTAATGCGCAACAGAAAGTTAAAGAAACAAGAGCATGGAATCTGGCACAAACAAAATTGAAACTTAAACCAATTGGATATTTCCAATTGCGCTATTTAAACAGGCGAGATTAAGAGCCAATAAGTGGGTGTTGTTAAGTTTCAGATGCACATAAGTGCACTCACACACATGCTCCATACACACAATTTTGCAATCATTAAATACTCGTTTGAAAAACGAATATTCCGCTAATCTGATGCTGCTTGCAGAATTTCACAGTTTCCATAAATTGGTAGCTACCTCGCTGTGAGGTGTAGAGGTAACTGTTCAGCTGCCCTAGCTCCCAATTAATCACAGCGCATCCCAGCCTCGCAGGCGCAGCCTGTGCTAGGAGTTTAATTTCCAGCGAACATGTCTCATCATGAATTTTTAATTGGTCATATCCACGCCACACTCACATCTCTCAGCAGACATAAGAAAGTGGGTGCGGAGCAAGTGTGCCTTAAAATGATAAACAATCTTGCAACACTCACACGCTAATCAGACCCGTCACGTACCTGCCACTTCTAGCCTAAAATACCTCAAACAACATTAACCAAATTCGAATGCAGGTGGTTAACCATGCACTCTTGCTTTTTTTCTGTAGGACACCTGGGCAAAATAAAAAAAAATATATATATATATATATATATATATATATATATATATATATATATATATTCACTGAAAAAACCATAGGTTTCAGGGACGTTATAGTTAGGAATTAGCATTTAAAAAACCTTTGAAATTCATTGAAAAAACCATCGGTTTCAGGGACATTATAGTTAGAAATTAGCATTAAAAAACCTTAGAAATTCACTGAAAAAACCACAGGTTTAAGGGACAGTTATAGTTAGTTGGACATTTCACTCGTACAAAACCAGAGAAATTCTGCCGTTATAGTTAGTTGAGCTAACTATAACTCACGCCCCCGCAATGCACAGCTGATGACATCACATATTACATCACTCATGACATGGTCAGTGACATCACTGATGACATCACTAACAATAACGGCCGAATTGCTCTGGTTTATACGATTGAAATGTCCAACTAACTATAACGTCCCTGAAACCTGTGGTTTTTTCAGTGAATATATGTGTCTATATATATATATTCACTGGAAAAAACAAAGGTTACAGGGATGTTATAGTTAGGTAATGTAATTAAAAAAACCTTAGAAATTCACTGAAAAAACCAATGGTTACAGAGACGTTATATTTAGGCTCAAATTTCACTGCAACCTACTTTTTATTCACATGCATATTCCCTTCATCCAATCAAATTTCGAGTTTTTTTTCAAACCACCAGCACACATGCATTTTCACTGTCTTTCATAGTACCAACTGTGATATTCAGCTGCAGACCTGTCCTTTGTGCTACTCCTCCTTCCTACAAAATGCTTAGAGTGTGGATTGAGGGCCACAGCTATGTCTATTGGGCTAAAGAGGCTACAAAAAAGAGAGGTATTGATAGGGATTTGGGTTTGCCAAATGTGGAGATTAGTTAGTTTGGCCAGAAAGGGTTAAAGTTTCAACAGCTGCTGGCTTTGGTTAAAACCATTGTGGATTTCCAAACTCCTCGCTTCACGATTGTGCCCTGTGGTGGCAATGACCTAGACACATTGACTGGGGTAGTGCTAGAAATCCTAATGAAGGATGCCTTTACAGAACTGATGTAGCATTTCCCTTACACTATCTTGGTGTACTCTAATATATGCCAAAGAAAGAAATGGAAGTGGTCATATCAGTTCTGTCCTCAGATTGACAAAGCCAGGAAACATGTCAATAAAACAGTTTCTGCTTTCCTCAGAGACCATAACATGGGCTCTATCTACAACAATAATCTGCATTTTAACTAAGGCTCCCGGTTTTCCAGTTTTACGGATTTTTACAGATAATTACAGACAGAAAACAAAGTGTCTCCTGTCTGTATTTATTTTTAAAAGCAGAAAAATGCAGAAAAGTGTGCTTTTTGTGGGTGTCTCTCCATGCTGTTTTTCGTGATTTCTAAGACAACAGCTGAGCAGATAGGCAGCATGAGAAGCTAAAAATAGGTTGAGATTTCCCTAAATGCAGGTGTATGGCAACATATATTTGTATTATAATGCTCATATATACCTGAAAGTGTAGTGTTTTGCTATATTTGGCTGCTTAATTTGCTACAATGCGACAGGCAGCAAAGTATGAGTGCATGTTTATCAGTTAAATGAATGTGGAAATATACCATTTTATGACTCCATATATTCGCAGAACACAAAATAAATATGGATAAACACCAATAAGATGGGCAAAAAATAAATATGGATAAATACAGACAGAAATGTTAAAAAAATAAATACCATAAAACTGGAAGCCCTAATTTTAACATGCATGGAATATATTGAGGTGATGGAGTTCACTTTACAGACGAAGGGAACAGGGTGTTTCTGGGCAACCTGAAACTTTGCATACAGTCTTACATGTAGCTGTCTTATACACACTCTCAACACAAATGGCTCTTGTCAGAGCCACCCAGAAGTCCAAAATGTTATTCGTTTTCTTGTTAAATGATTGTTTTTTGGAATTTTTGAACTTTGCGGCGACGTCCCGATGCTTGCGATCACATTGCGAAATTGCAAAACAAATGTAAACATTCAACCACCACATTAAAAAACTATAATTTAAAAAAATTCATTCTAACTAATACAATATACATATTACTAACTTAAAGAACTTGTTTCCTCACATATATTTGTAGTAACTTTAAAAAAAACTGTGTTTGAACCCTGTTTTAGCGCTAACGCTGAGGGTCGCAATGACTTCGCTAACCGCGACGATCGTGCCTTTTTTAAGAGGTGTAAAACACATATATGCACACATTTTACAGTATTTTAGACACTGGGGGCTTATTACTGCACTGTTTAAAGTCATATTTTTATAGGGAGTTTGTATAAAAACAATAATTTAAACCGATTTTCTGTTTTCGCGGTGACGCAGGGTGTCGTGATGATATCGGTAGCCGTGATAGCAAAATGGATTATAACCAACAGACTAAACACATTATCTAAATGGCTGTATAATAGCATGTACAACTCCCTTAATTTCTCTATAACACAGTGCATAACTTTTTCAGTGTAATCTATAACTGCATGCATCATTGTATCAGTAAGTCTCTCATTTACTGTATAAGTATTTGAGTGAATCAGCCTATCAATGCTTCTGAAGCGAACTGTGTGACTGCCTCAGTACATCTATAAGTGGGTGCATCAGTGTCACAATGGGTCTGTGATTGGTTTTATAAGTCTTTCCCATCAATATGTGACTAGCTGCATGAGTGCCTTTGTACATTTGCAAGTATATAACTGTCAGACTGGATCTGTGAGTGGATAGATGAGTGTCTAAGTGGGTGTCTGAGTGGATGAGGGAGGAGCTGCATGAGTGTCTGAGTGGGTTTGTAAGTGCATGGTATACCCACTGAGAGACATACTCTCAGTGGCTGTATCACTGGCAGCGTGAATGTCTAAGTGGTCCTGTCAGTGGGTGTGTGGGTCTTTGAGTGTGACTGTGAGTGTGTACATGAGTCTCTGAGTTTATAACTGACTGGGTGCATAAGTCTCTGAGTGGGTGTGTGAATGACTGTATGGGTGAGTGAGTGTCTGAGTGGGTCAGTTAGTAGATGTATGAGTGTCTCGGTGGGTCTGTGAGTGGATGTATGAGCCGTGAGTGGGTGAGTGAGTGTGCGTATATCTGAGTAAGTTTGTGAGTGGATGTGTTAGTTTCTGAGTGTATGAGTGACTAACTGAGTCCATAAGTCTCAGGGAGGGTCTGTGACTGAGTGTGGGAGTGACTGTATGGGTGTGTGAGTGGGTGTATCAGTGTCTGAGTGGATCTGTAAGTGGGTGTATGAGTGTCTCAGTGGGTCTGTGAGTACATATATGAGTGGGTCTGTAAGTAGGTCTGTGAGTCTCTGAGTGGGTCTGTACATGGGTACATGACTCTCCGAGTGCGTCTGTAAGTGGGGGCATGAGTATGTGAGTGGGTCTGTGCGTGGGTGCATCAGTGCCCACGTGGGTCTGTGAGTGGGTGTAAAAGTTTCTAAGTGTGTATGAGACTGTATACATGAGTCTATGAGTGTGTCTATAAGCAGGTGCATTGGGTGCATCACTCTCCGGTGAACTTGAATAACTGCTCTGCAATGTTGTGGCGGCTCCGCTTGTGATGTGCCTATGAATAAGAACAAGGATGTTCGAAACACGTCAGGCTTCCCAGAGAGGATTCGCGCTGTGAGCCTGTGTAACCTGCCAAGTCCTCAAATAAAGTGGTCTACTTACCGTGTGTGCGGTCTCATGCAGGGCAATCCTTTCCTTTCACATAATGCAGCTGGGCTCGGCCGCGAGACCGCACTGCTGCGAGGGAAATGCGGATCTATGGTGACTTTGTAATGAGGTTGCCGATAGAGCGGTGAGGTCCCCTGTTTGTTGGACTACATGGGCAGTGCTCTCGGGACTTGCAGTTAAGAATTTACTCACTGCTGGGGATTATTTTAAAATTCTTGGATGCCAGCAACACCCACTTGGGTTTTTATTTTCATTGCAGAACTTCAACTTCCAGAAGGCACTTTGGTACACGCCCATGGGGGCGGGGTGTTGGTGAACTAGAATAACTGCTCTGCAATGTTGTGGCGGCTCCGCTTGTGATGTGCCTATGAAAAAGAACAAGGATGTTCGAAACGCGTCAGGCTTCCCAGAGAGGATTCGCGCTGTGAGCCTGTGTAACCTGCCAAGTCCTCAAATAAAGTGGTCTACTTACCGTGTGTGCGGTCTCATGCAGGGCAATCCATTCTTTTCACATAATGCGGCTGGGCTTGGCCGCGAGACCGCACTGCTGCGAGGGAAATGCGGATCTATGGTGACTTTGTAATGAGGTTGCCGATAGAGCGGTGAGGTCCCCTGTTTGTTGGACTACATGGGCAGTGCTCTCGGGACTTGCAGTTAAGAATTTACTTACTGCTGGGGATTGTTTTAAAATTCTTGGATGCCAGCAACACCCACTTGGGTTTTTATTTTCATTGCAGAACTTCAACTTCCAGAAGGCACTTTGGTACACGCCCATGGGGGCGGGATGTTGGTGAACTTGAATAACTGCTCTGCAATGTTGTGACGGCTCCGCTTGTGATGTGCCTATGAATAAGAACAAGGATGTTCGAAACGCGTCAGGCTTCCCAGAGAGGATTCGCGCAGTGAGCCTGTGTAACCTGCCAAGTCCTCAAATAAAGTGGTCTACTTACCGTGTGTGCGGTCTCATGCAGGGCAATCCTTTCTTTTCATATATATATATATATATATATATATATATATATATATATATATATATATATACACACACATATCATGGTGATCAAGGCAGGCAAACTGCCGAAACGCGTCATGGCGAAGCTATTTTCTAAGCAATAAAAACAAAATGGCACTTACTTTGGGTCCACTCTCGTTTGTCTCCTGCGGATGGGATCATGTTGAAGGCGAGGTTTCTTCATATATATATACATATATATATATTACCTACTGGCGGTCGCCAGTAGGTAGTTATAGTTAGGACCTCATTTCTATTCAAAAAGTGTTTTTTCTTTTGCCAATATCTTTGGCGCCGTTTGTCGAATCTTTGTGAAATTTTCCAAACTAATGGTTCACTCAGGTCAGCTCCTGTTTTGAAAGTTTCGGGGTGATTCGTGAAGCGGGGGCCGAGAAAAAAGGGGGGTCCCAAAACACGTTTTCCCCATGTTAATTTCCATAGGAACTTTGGACAAAGCTACAGCCCGAACTGCTGAACGGAATTACACCAAAATTGGCAAAAAGGTAGGTCTTGGTCCAAAAAGTGTGCTTTTTTTTAAATGATGTAAATCCGTTCAGTAGTTGCTGAGAAATTCAAAAAATAAAAATGTATATATCTGAGCACCTAGGAGGATTCGGGAACCCTCCCAAGCACATGCTTAATTCTGATTGGCTGCCAACAGTCCAAACCAGAATGTGTTGGCAGCACTTTGTGACTCGGTAAAACCGAGTCACAAGAAATGTGTTTAAAAAAGGATAAAAAAGAAGAAAAGGTGGCAGGGTAGAAACACCCTGACCCCCTAGGCCTGCTCAGGGGGTCCCACAAGGACCCCCATGGCCAAAAAAAGCATTTTTTTTTAAAACGCCCGAATTCGTGCTGGGTGCACGAATCCGGTCGAAAAAAATTTAAAAAATGAAGCACGGGCTCCTGCGCTTTGTTTTCTATAAGCCCCAAGTTGGGCCAGGTCCCGGGGACAATGTCCAAATATGTAGCGGGGGCCCCTGCAGCCCCGGGGACCGCCACCTCCCTGGGTCTTAGATAATTATATGTGGGGGCACGCATGGGAGGGGGCTCCTGCTCCCCCATGCTGCCCTGGAGCCCACCACCTCCCCAGGGCATTGTTATTTTAGGGAGGGGGGCCTCACGGGCCCCCCCAAGTCCCGGGAAGCGCCACCTCCCTGGGGCTACTTTCTAAAACTGTGTGGGAGGGCTCAAGCCCCCCACACTGCCCCGGGGACCACCACTTCCCCGGGGCACACTTTATTTAAATGCTGGGGACTGTTGCGGACCCCCGGCCCGGGGACCACCACCTCCCTGGGGCTTCATAATAGTTGGGAGGGGGGCCACGCAGCCCCCCTCCTGGAGCCCTAGATGGCCCTGGGGACCGCCACCCCCAGGGCCGACTCCTGCAATGTCCTGGGGTGCCCACCACTGGGACTATGCCGTTTGCTATGGCAGGGCAGGAGCACGGTTCCCGCCCTGCCATAGCAAACACTGCTTTGGTTCTTGGAAGCGAGAGCAGGAAACCTGCTCTCGCTTCCAAGAAGCAAAATAGATTGCTTTTGGGCAAGGGGAGCTGCATGTTTGCAGCTCCCTTTGCCCAAAAGCAATGCCAGCTCCCGCAGGAGGCAGGGAGCCGGCTGGGACCATGGGGGCATTGGGGCTCCCCCCATGGTCCCCAATGTAAGGCCAGGCCCCAGGGGATGGGGTCCCCGGGGCCATAATTGGCCTCAGGAGGGGGGCCATGAGGTCCCCCACCAAAAAAAAAAAAAAAAAGTCTGGCCAGGCCCCGGGGTATGGGGTCCCCGATGCCAATAGTGGCCCAGGGAAGGGGGGCCAAGCGGCTCCCCTTCCTTATATATATTTGGGGGAAAAAAGGCTGGCCAGGCCCCAGTGGATGGGGTCCCCAGGGCGAATACCGAATAATGGAAGTGGGGCATTTTTTTTTTCTTTCTATTTTGGAGTCGCGACCCCAAAGCGGCTCTCAGCGCAGACCCCCCATGTAACGTCGCTTTGGATTCGTGAATTCACCTCAAATTAATAATTTAGTAGTATATAATTTAGAAGGTAGTGTTGTATTTGTGAAGTTGTTTTAAAGAGGTATTGTGATTGAAGTTAATGACAAGATTACAATTGATAGAGTTGTTAAAAATTAAAAATTAATAGTTAAACTTGAAAAGTGTATTGTGTTGTAGTACATTGAATTCATGCTTTTGCAATTTCGCAATGGTTTCGCGCATCCTTAAAAAATGTAAGTATGTTTAAATAAGAATAAGATTCACTATTGTGTTATAGGGTGGCTCTAAGAAGAGCCCTTGTTTTCATTATGAGTTTGTTGTAGTTACATGTAAGTGCGGATGCACAGCTTTAGGTTGTTGAGAAAGACTCTGTTCCCATGATCTGTGAAGTGCACTCCATCACTTCTGTAGATGTCATCCATATCAAAACGTATGTTGTTGTTATATATGGAGCCCATCCTGTGGTCTCTGAGGTAAGCAGAAACAGCTTTATTGACATTCTTTCTAACTTTCTCAATCTGTGGACAGAATTGATTTGACCACTTCCATTTCTGTCTTTGGCATATAAAGAGTATACAAAGACAGTTTGGGGGGGAAAGCAACATCAATTGTTCAAAGTATCCTTCATGAGCATTTCCAGTCCTACCCCAGTCAATGTGCCTAGGTCATTGCCACCACAGTGCACAATCATGAGGTCAGGGGGTTGGAGATGCAAAAAGGTTTTAACTAAAGGCATCAATTTGTGCCACTTTAATCAATCCTCTCTGTGCAATCCAATTAATATCCACATTTTGCAAAGCTAGGTCTTTGTCAATACCTCTGCGTTCACCATACCTTTTGCACCAGAAAACATAGCTGTGCCCAACAATTCATGCTGTAAGCATCTTGAAGAGATGTCTGGAAGTAATGAAAAGATGTCTGTAGCTGAGGTAGTCAGTTGGTAGAATGAGAGGTTTCTAAAATGGTGGACAAGATGCTGTTTTTTAAAAAGTAGAGAATTGATTGGCTGTTTAAGAACATTGTACATTCAAAAATAGGGTGCATTTTACTTTCTTTAAAAAGCATGTTTCTTATTGGTTAGTAAAAAATGTTTGAAAGGTACAGTAGATAGGATAAGCTCATATTTTGCAAAAGTCAACCACACCTGCTGTTTGTATTTGTATCCTTGTGTGCTGAACTTGAAAATATGGTGACCTTGTGACCTGTTAGTTCAGTTGAATGTTCCATGAACTGTTACTATGGAAACTGGCATTAAGCAGAATGGGGGAAGGGTTGAAACTTAACTGTGGACTTAAAATGTGAAGTTGTAATTTATATATAAGTGATATGTTATTAAAGTATAATTTCCCAAGTCAGTACTATCTTTAGAAGTGGTGTGTTGTTAAAAAATAGTGGTGTTTTTATTTGTAATATATTTTTGAACTCCCGTATGGATTTGCGGCTCCATCGCGTTACTGCACGATGGAGTCGCGACTCCAAAAAATTCCAGAACCAGTTTGGTCACTTTTAGAAGTCAGTTGGTAAGGGTTAATATGTCTAACCAATAGAAATGTGTTTTACAATTTGAAATTATGTAGGAAACAATGTAATTTGTTACTTAGATTTATTTGTGTGGAGAAAGAGAACGAAAGTTTGCCATTACTGGTTTTACCTTGTAGAGAGTGGTGCATTACATTGATTGTGTGCATAAGAAAATCTTTTATGAGTTTGTGATATTTCATATTCTACAAATCATTTTGGAAGGTGAGTTATAAATTTATGAAGTGTATTATGTATTAGCTTTTTTTTAATGTTTAAAAATTATTCAAGAACTGTGATGTTTGAAATATATTAGTAAATGTAGAGATGTGTATTGTAGTTTGTTTTATTGTAGTTAAATGTTGTTTGAAATAGATTCTGTATAGTAATATGTGTTTATTGGAAGATGGATTAGTGATTATGGTAGTTTATTTTAGTGTGTGGATATGTACATTTTTAGTATACCGCATAATTTTAGGTGTTGCTTTTAAATTGGAAGTGCAGTCTGTCAAGTTTTAAGGTGTGTATGGACTTGTGTCTGAAGTAGGTCTCTACTTGTATATGTATTTTCATATGTCTTATACATTTGAAGGTGCATGATGTATAACAAAGAGGTGTTGTTGCTTTTTATGTGGTAGGCTCAAGACTGAGTAGTAGTAGAATGGTGAAGATGCAGCTTTAAAGTGTGGTTTAAAAGATGTTGACATAAGGTATTAGTGATTAGGCTTCTTTTTTTAAGTCTCTAGAGAGATACAGTTGAAATATGCCACATCATTTTTGGTGTTTGCTTGAAATTGGAAGTTTGTTCTGTGAATTTTACAGGTGTGGATAGTGTTGTGGTACAGACATATGCATGCATGCTTTTAGGAATATGGTGAGACTTTTAGCAGAGACATGTGAAGGGTTCCTGCTTTGTATTTGGCTAGGTGTAATATTATAAGTAGTTGTAGAATGGTAAGGCAGCAGCACAAAACTGAGGTTTGAGATATGTTTGTAGAGATATTAATTATTAGAATAATTTGTATGATGTGTGGAAAGGTATATTTCATATATACCGCATAATTTTCAGTGTCTGTTTGAATTTTGAGTGTAGTGTGTGAAGTTTTGAGCTGTGAATTGTGTTGTGACTGAGGTATGTCTCTACTTGCACATGTATTATGGTATGTGTTATGCGTCTGAAGATGATAGATGTATAAAACACAGGTATACATTTATCTGTATATTACTTTTATATATGATGCTGCTAGCAAAAGGTACACACATATGCATGCTTTTAGAAATATGGTGAGACTTACAGCAGAGACTTATGAAGTGTTGCTAGTTTATATTTGTGTAGGTCCAATGGCATAAGTAGTTTCAGAATGGTGAAGCTGCAGCTGAAAACTGTGGTTTAAAACATGTTGGCAGAGGAAGTAGTGATTAGGGTATTTTGGGTGAGTCTGTTGAAAGGTATGATTGAAATATATCACATTATTTTAGGTGTATATTTGAAATGAGAGGTACAGCTTCTTAAGTTTTAAGATGTGCATGGTTTTGTGAGTGTGGTATGTATGTACTTACAGATGTATTTTCATATGTGTTTTGCATCTGAAGATGCTAGATTTATAAAATACAGGTATAGATCTATTTGTATGTTTCCTTTATATATGATGATACTATTATAAGGTAGAGATATATGCATACATGCTTTTAGAAAAATGGGGAGATTTTCAACAAAGATAAGTGTATGGTTGCATTGCTGTTAGCTATGCTCAATACTTGATTAGAACTAGAATAGAGAAGCAGTAGTAGTAGAAAAGTGATGTTTAACATATGTTGGGAGAGGAATTATTGATTATGGTACTTTATAAGAGTCTGTGTAAAAGTTCACTTGAAATTTGCCGCATAAATCTAGGTGTGTTTGAAATGTTAAGTGTACTCTGTCAAGTTCTAAGGCCTTTATGGTCTTGTGGGTGTAGTTATGTTTCTACTTGCACATGTATTCTAATATGTGTTATGCTTTTGGCAATAGGTATGCATAGAAGCATACATTCTTTTAGGAATATGGATAGAATCATGGTAGAGACATGTGATAGGTTGCTGCTTTATGTTTGGCCAGGCCCAATATTTGTAGAATGGTGAAGCAGTAGAACAAAAGTGAGTTTTAAGACATGTTGGCAGAAGGGATTACTGATTAGGCTACTTTTTATGAGTCTGGGGAAAGGTACACTTGAAATACACTGCAGAAATGTAGGTGTGTCTTTCAAATGTAAAGTTCAGTCTATTTGTTTATTTCTTTTATATATGATGATGATTTCAAAAGGTAGACATATATGCATGTATGGTTTCAGGAATATGGTGAGATTTATAACAGACTCATGTGTAGGTTTGATGCTTTATTTTGGGTACGGCCAACACCCTGAGTAGTTATAGAATTGTGAAGCTGCATTACAAAAGTGTACACCATGTCATAGACCTCAGTTTTGTGCTGCAATTTCAGTATTTTGCTACTACTCAGGATGTTGCACTACTTCCAGCACTCAGGCACTACCACAGTACTACTCCAATCACCCAGGCAGTACACATGCACTTATAAAATCACCCAGGCACTTCCTATGTACTCCTGTAATCCCCCATATATTACCCCTGCACTCATGGAATCACCAGGCATTACCTATGTACTCCTCTAATCCCCCAGACATTACTTCTGCAATGATGCATTCACCAATGCGCTAGCTATACACTGGTTTAATCACCCAGGCACTACCCTTGCAGTCCCCCAATCACCCTGTCAGGATCTATGGAGTCCTCCAATCACTTAGCCAGTGCCCATGCCCTTATAAAATCACCCACGCACCACCTTTACACTCCTCCAATCACTGAGGCACTACCACAGTACTACTCCAATCACCCAGGCAGTACCAATGTACTTATAAAATCACCCAGGCACTTCCTATGTACTACTGTAATCCCCAAGACATTACCCCTGCACTCATGCAATCACCCAGACATTACCTATGTACTCCTCTAATCCCCCAGACATTACCTCTGCACTCATGCAATCACCAATGCATTAGCTATACAGTGGTTCAATCACCCAGGCACTACCCTTGCACTCCTCCAATCACCCTGTCAGGATCTATGCACTCCTCCAATCACTTAGCCAGTACTCATGCAGTTATAAAATCACTCAGGCACTACCTTTGCACTTATGCAATCACCCAGGCACTAACCTAGTACTCCTCCAATCATCTGGCAGTACCCTTGTTGTCATGCAATCACCCAGGTACTACCCCTGCATTCCTTCAATCACCCAGTCACTATCCGTGCAGTCCTTCAATTACCCAGCCACTACTCATGCACTTATATAATCAGTCAGGCACTAACCTTGCACTCTTCCAATCACACAGGCACTATCCCTGTAATTATGTAACCACTCAGCCAGTGCCCATGCACTTATAAAATCACCCAGCCACTACCTTTAGACTCCTCCAAATAACTGAGGCACTACCACAATACTACTGCAATCACCTAGGCAGTACTGATGCACTTATAAAATCACCCAGGCACTTCCTATGTACTTTTGTAATCCCCCAGACATTACCTCTGCACTCATGCAATCAGCCAGGCATTACCTATGTACTCTGTAATCCCCCAGACATTATCCTTGCAGTCATGCAATCACTAATGCATTAGCTTTACACTGATTCAATCACCCAGGCACTAGCCTTGCACTTCACCAATCACCCTCTCAGGATCTATGCACTCCTCCAATCACTTAGCCAATACTCATGCACTTATAAAGTCACTCAGGCACTATCTATGCACTTATGCAATCACCCAGGCACTACCCTAGTACTCCTCCAATCACCCAGGCAGTACCTTTGTTCTCATGCAATCTCCCAGCCACTACCCCTGCACTCCTTCAATCACCCAGCCACTACCCCTGTAGTCCTTCGGCCACCCAGCCACTACCCATGCACTTATATAATCACTGAGGCACTACCCTTGCACTCCTCCAATCACAGAAGCAGTATTCCTGTAATTATGTTATCACTAAGCCAGTAGCCATGCACTTATAAAATCACCTAGGCACTACCTTTGCACTATTTCAATTACTCAAGCACTACAACAGTACTCCTCCAATCACCTAGGCAGTACCCATGCACTTATAAAATCATCGAGGCACTTCCTATGTACTTTTGTAATCCCCCAGACATTATCTCTGCACTCATGCAATCACCCAGGCATTACCTATGTACTCCTCTAATCCCCCAGACATTACCTTTGCACTCATGTAATCACCAATGAATTAGCTATACAGTGATTCAATCACCCAGGCGCTACCCTTTCACTCTTCCAATCACTCTGTCAGTATCTATGCACTCCTGCAATCACTTAGCCAGTAGCCATGCACTTATTAAATCACTTAGGCACTACCTATGCACTTATGCAATCACCCAGGTACTACTCTAGTACTCCTCCAATAATCCAGGCACTACCCTTGTTGTCATACAATCACTCAGGCACTACCCTTGCACTCATGCAATTACTCAGGTACTACCCTTGCACTCCTTCAATCACCCAGCCACAACCTATGCACTTATATAATCACTCAGGCACTACCCTTGCACTCCTTCAATCACCCAGGCACTACAACAGTAGTCCTGCAATCACCCAGGAAGTACTCATGCAGTTATAAAATCACCTTGGCACTTCCTCTCTACTCCTGTAGTCTCCCAGACATTACCACTGGACTCATGCAATCACCCAGGCATTACCTATGTACTCCTCCAATCCCCCAGACATTTCCCCTGCACTCATGCAATCACCAATGCATTACCTATACGCTGGTTCAATCACCCAGGCACTACCTTTGCAATCCTCCAATCACTCTGTCAGTATCTATGCACTCCTCCAATCACACAGCCAGTACCCAAGCACTTATAAAATCACTCAGGCACAATGTATGCACATTTGCAATTACCCAGGGACTACCCTAGTACTCCTCCAATCTTCTCATACAATCACACAGGCACTACCCCTGCAGTCATGCATTCACTCAGACAGTACCCCTGCACTCATGGAATTACCCAGGCAGTATCCCTGCACTCATGCAATCATCTAGGCATTATCCCTGCACTCATGTAATCAGACAGGCATTACCAAAGCGCTCCTTCAATCATCCAGCCACTACACATGCAGTTATGTAATGATCCAGGCACAACCCTTGCACTCATGTAATCACCCAGGTACTATCTATACATTGTTCCAATCAGTCAGGCAGTATCCATGCATTCTCTGACATTACCCATGCACTCATAGAATCATCTAGGCACTACTTATGGAGTCATGTAATCACTGAGATACACTCATCATATATGTTAGCTGTAAGTCTTAACATATTGTAGAAACCATTTATACATATTTCTGTACATTTTGGTAGCAATATCATATATTAAAGTAATATATAAATAAGTGTATACTTGTGTTTTATATGTGTAGCATCTTCAGATGCATAATATGTATCAAAATACATGTGGAAGTAGAGCTATACCTTAGTTACAATACTATGCAGACCTTAAAACTTGACAGATTGCTATTCAGATTTGTAGTAGATAATGAAAATTATGTGGTATACTTGAAGTGTAGCTTTCCAGAGACTGATACAAAGTAGCGTTATAATGGATTCTTTTCTTAATATGCCTTAAACTTCACTTTTGTGCTGCTGGTTCATCGTTCTATGGCTACATAGGGTGTTGGGCCTAGTGAAAGATATAGCAGCAATCTTTGATATGTCTCTGGTGTAAGTCTCACAATCTTCTTAAAAACATGCATGCATATGTCTGTACCTTTTGTTAGTAGTATCATATATCAAAGAAACATACAAATAGATGTATACTTGTGTTTTACATGTGTAGTATGTTCAGATGTGTAAGACATATCACAATACATGTGCAAGTTCATACATATCTTAAACAGAAGACCATTAAGATGCTAAAAGTTGAGAGAGTGCACTTCATATTTCAAAGAGACAGTTAGATTTATTTAGTGCACTTCAAGTGAACTTTTCCAGAGAGTCTTACAAAGTATCATAATCACTAATATGCCACTCATTATATGTTAAATATTACTTTTCTGGTGCTGCTGCTTTACCATTTTCTAGTAATTAGGTATTGAATGTAGTCAAAATAAATAACTAAGAAGCAAGAGAAGTGCAGACAGAAGCAACAGAGGTGCAGAAGGAGGCAAGAGAAGTGCACAAACCGGCAAAAGAAGTGCAGAAAGATCCAAGAGCAGAAAGAACAAACAGAGGTGCAGAAGGAGGCAAGAGGGGTGCACAAGGAGCGAAGAGAGGTATAGAAATTTGCAAGAGAGGTTTAGAAAGAATGAACAGAGGTGCAGAAGGAGACAAGACAACTGCAAAAAGAGGCAAGACAGTTGCTGAAATACGCAGGAGATGTGCAGAAAAAGGAAACAGGGGTGCCAAAAATTCAAGAGAAGTGCAGAAAGAGGGAAGAAGGATGTAGAAAGAGGTAAGAGGGGTGCAGAAATAGTAACAGAAGTGCAGAAAGAAGCAAGAATAGTGGAGAAAAAAGTAAGAGAGGTGCAGAAAGAGGGAAGTGGGGTAGAGAAAGAGGCAAGAGAAGTGGAAAAAGAAGCAAGAGAGGTGCAGAAAGAAACAAGAGAGGTACAGAAAAAGGGAAGAGGAGTGCAGAAAGAGGCAACAGAGGTGCACAAAGAGGGAAGAAGGGTGTTGAAAGAGGCAACAGGGGTACAGAAAGAAGCAAGAAAGGTATAGAAAGAAGCAAGAAAAGTACATAAACAAGCAACAGAGGTGCAGAAAGAGGCAAGACGGTTGTAGAAAGAGGGAAGAGAGGTTCAGAAAAAGGGAAGAAGGATGAAAAAAGAGGCAACAGTGGTGCAGAAGGAGTATTAGAAGTGTGCAAAGAAGCAAGAGAACTGCACAAACAAGGAAGAGAGGTGCAGAAACAGTCAAGTGGGGTAGAGTAAGAGGCTAGAGAAGTGCAGAAAGAAGCAACAGAGGTGCAGAAAGAGAGACGAGAGGTATAGGAAGAGGGGTGCAGAAAGAAGCAAGAGGGGTGTATAAAGAAGCAAGAGTAGTGTAGAAAGAACCAACAGAGGTGAAGGAGAAACAGGTATGGTGAAAAAGCAAGAGGAGTGTCAACATTTGTAAGAAAGGTGGAAAAGAAGCAAGACTAGTGCAGAAAGAATCAACAGAGGTGCACAAACAGACAAGAGGGGTGCAGTAAAAGGGAACAGGGGTACAGAAACAGGCAAGAGAACTGCAGAAAGAAGTGACAGAAGTGCAGAAAGAGGCATAAGGGGTGCAGAAAGAGGGAACAGAGGTGCAGAAAGAGGGAACAGGGGTGTACAAAGAAGCTAGAGGGGTGCAGAAAGAGGCAACAGAGGTGCAGAAAGAGGGAAGAAGGGTGCAGAAATAGGCAATAGGGGTAGAGAAGGAAGTAAGAGAGGTGCAGAAAGAAGCAAGAGAAGTTGAGAAGGAAGCAACGGAGTTGCAGAAAGAGGCAAGAGTGGTGCAGAAAGAGGCAAGAGAGTTGTAGAAACAGACAAAAGAAGTGCAGAAACATTCAAGACGGGTGTAGAAAGAGTGAAGAAAAGTGTAGAAAGAGAGAACAGGGGTAGAGAAAGAGGGAAGAGAGGTGTAGAAAGAGGGAAGAAGGATATAGATGGGGCAATAGTTAGGTATTGAGTATAGGCAAAAATAAAGCAGCAACCTTTCACATATTTCTGCTGCAAGTTTCACCATCTTTCTGAAACAATGCATGGATGAGTCTGTACTTTTTGCTAGTGTACTATATATAAAAGAAGCATACAAATATATGTATACTTCTATTTTATATATAAAGCATCTTCAAATGTATGACACATATGAGAAAATATGTGCAAGTAGAGACATATCTCAATCACAATATAATGCAGGCCTTAAAAGTTGACAGACTGCACTTTAGATTTGATTTGGGTAGCAGTAGAGAAATCCTTTAGTTGTGCTCTGTGATTCTCTTGTATAGGTTGTGATGTCTTCTAATTGTAGGAATTGTGCAGTGTCTGACATAGCTTTGCAATGCTATTAAAAATAATTCTTTAATTATACATGAGAATATTTGAATATAATTATTTTAATAATTTTAAATTATTTAACGAAACTATTTAAACTTGTCTTTGTTTTCAGATATTCACCATTATTACTAATAAAGATTGAGTATGGCAAGAAAAGATCAAAAGAAAAGAAAAGAAAAAAACAGTACTATTTAAAGGAAAGAGAAAAGCAGAAATTAGATGAAGTCCAATATGTGACATTGAAGAAAAAGACTTCTGGTAAGAGAACTAAAGAATTTATTAAAAGACTTTTAAAGAACGTAATGAATTTTCAAAATGGGGAAAAGAGAAAGAAAAGTAGGACAACCAATCAGAAGAAAACGAAAAAAAGGACAAATTAATGGAAAATCAGGTCATGGGAAAACAATCTATGTTGAAAGAAGGATGAAAGAATATAAAGACATTAGAAAGAGAATGTATAAAAGTAGAGTACTACAAAATTTATTGAAAGATTGCAAAAAATATAAAAGAAAATAAGCATTTTACAAGAAAAAACAACAGATTAAAAGTGTAGTTGAAAAGGCTTTTGAATTGAAAAGAAAATTGTTTATATTAGTATTGAAGAGAATGAAAACATTGAATAAAATAATGCACTTTATGAAGGAGGAAAGTAAAAGAAAAAGACTAGTTAATAGAACTAACTTTTGCAAAATAATTTCGGGTGAATGGAAGCACACTTCTAGTACTGAACCTTTTTTTAATGAAGAAAGCTATTTTCAACAAAATACATTAGTTCATGCAGTTGATACCAGTGGTCGTTGTTATGAGGTTAAAAACGGTTGTCCAATTGAAAAAGAAAAGATGGTTCCTAGAAATGTGGAAGAAGTAATAGCTGAAGAAGCTCAGGGGAGACATACACAAGCTCCAGTGTATAAGTGGGACTGTAGTAGTATTTGTAGTATACAACAGGAATCTATTGATATATTACAAAATTTCTTACGAGATTATGGTTAAAAAAAGTGTTAAACAGAAGATTAAGATGTTGCAAGGACTAGATCCTTGTAAAGTGAGAAAATATACTAACTTGCAGGGTCATTCTCTGGCTTGTCTTTCTAGAAAAGTGTGTCGAAGTACTTTTCATCATTTAAGAATGTTAGCAGTACATCACTCAGAAATGCGGAAGTTAGTAAGAACATTGTACTACGTAAAAAGTCCTGCATTATCTTTAAGTGAAATAAACACAGCTCTTTTGCATGGTTCAGTGTCGGATCTAAAAAAAAGTTTCTGATGATATACAGTTTCGTTTCTTTGGTCCTCAAGAGGAGTGTAGAGAAAGTGAGACTTTGATAAGTGTAGGTGTTGAAGAAGAGGTGGAAGATAGTACTACTGAGAAGTTTGCAGAAGAAATTACAAAGTTTAAGGTAGTTTCTTGTGAAAAACCAAACTATGTTTGCATTTGTTGTCGACGTACTCACTATAGAAGTCAGACTAGGAATGTAGATCTGTATCTAAAAAGTGAAAAGGAAAACAATGATAAGTGGGAGCAATTTGGTGCTTATTTGTTGGTGGAAGGTCATTTTGAATTGGATAGTGATCAACGTATTTGTAAATATTGTTACAACAAATTAGAAGAGAACAAAATGCCAGCTAGAGCTGTACATAATAACCTAGAGTTGGTAGCTATTCCTCCGGAACTGGTAGATTTAAATACGTATGAGTCCATTCTTATTCAATCTGTGCACCCGTTTCAGGCTATAGTTCATATGGAGCCTAAAACAGGTAAGCTGCCTCCAACAGATTTACAAAGAGGTTTAAAAAGAAGAGTTGTGTATTTACCTTTAGATTTTAAGAAAAATATTGAAACTGTTGCTGTAGAGAGAGAGGAAAGTGAACCTGTAGTTATTCTAGTTAATGGTGTACCAACAAAGAGTCGGAAAATATGGCAAGAGTTAGTATATGTCACCAAACTTCAAAAGGCTACATTATATCTTGTACATAACAATATTTATTATAAAAATGTATATGTGGAAGACGAAAAAATATCTTTAGAAGATGAAAGAGAAATTTCAACTGGACAAATAGAAAAAGTGGACAACTCGAGGAGTGAAGAAATTTATGAACATTATAGTATACATCCTCTACATTCAAAAGAAGTGACAGGAAACACTATTGAATCATTCCAAATGAAGAAAGCGAAGGGAACTCCCATGAGTGTCTGGGAAAAAAGTTTAGAAGCTCGTTGTTTTCCACAGCTCTTCCCCACTGGAAAAGGTGGACGATATGATTAACGACCAGTACAGATTCCAGCTTCGGAATATAGAACAACAAGATTGTACTCAGAAGATCCAAGATTTCGACAGTGTATTCCATATTTATTTCATCTTCTATTTGAAAGTGACTTGTCTGGACTTTCATATGCAGTGAACCACATATTAAAAACAGGAGTTCATCTTGCACATCTTTCTGCCAAGGAATTTTTGGACAAAGTTCAACAAAGAGGCGATCATTTAGAATCTCAGTTAATTAATTTGATGGCGTGTCAACGTGGTACTAATGAGTATTGGTATCATCGTCATGGATAACTTAAATGTATGTTAAGGAACTTAGGAACCCCTACGTGGTTTGTCACGCTTAGCTGTGCTGAATACGCTTGGGACAATTTACTTGAATTTCTACGACAAGCAAATTCAAATGTAAAAAACATTGAATTGAAGACAGCTGGAGAACTGTGTTCCTTGGATCCTGTAAATGTGAGCAGATATTTTAATCATAGGTTTCAACCTATGATGTCTTTTATCTGCAATAAAAATAATCCACCTCTTCGAGAAGTTATTGATTTCTTTTGGAGAAAGGAGTACCAAGCCAGAGGTGCACCTCATATACACATGCTGTTATGGATCAAGAATGCACCAAAAATTGGAACTGATACTGATGAGTGTTTTGTCTTTCATTGAAGAGTATGCTACCTGTGCCATTCCAAAAGATGGAGGAGAAAACAACTTGAGACAACAAGTTTTACGGTTACAAATTCATCAATGTGGAAAATATTGTCGACGGAAATACACATCAAAGGGAAAGTTTTATACAAAATGTCGTTTTGGATTCCCACGTCCAGTAATTTCAAAAGGAAGAGTCAACAGTTTCATGTCAGCAATAAGGCATACTATTTCAGAGATTTTCGAGTTAAATACTTACAACATAAAATGAACTGAAGATTCAAAGTATTATAATGACTACAATCCAGTGATTTTGACAATGTGGAATGCAAATATGGATATCCAGTATGTTGCAGATAATTCGATTGCTGTTGCTCGCTATGTTACGTCATATATAACCAAATCTGAAAAGACGGAGTTGAAAGAAATGTGGGAAGAAATTTCACAAGAGAACACTCTTAGTAACAAATTGTACAGCTTTAGTTTGAAGATGCTTTCCCATCGAGAGATTGGATCCTATGAATGTTCGGATCGGTTGACCTCTGCAAGTTTATATTCAAAGTCAAGAGGAATCATTTGGGTAAGTCTAGGTCTTGCTGCAACACGAAATAGAGTATTGAAATCTGTACAAGAAATTTAATACTAAGCATTGAATGAACCAGAAAGTACAGATATTGTTAAAACTAATATGTTGGATACGTACTATCCCAAAAGAAGTCCACATTACAGTTTTAAGAGAAATGTTACAGAAAATATAAATAAAGAAAAATATGCAGTAATTGGATGTGATGGATGTTTGGTAAAGCATGCCAAAGGAAATCTTATTAACCACAGGAAACTCAGTTGCGAATCTCCAGATAAAAGGGAATTTTTCTATTTAGCACTTCTGCAACTTTTCAAGCCTTGGCGTAGTGAAATGGAATTACTTGGAGATTTTGACTGCTATGAAGATTCTTTTAATGCATGTAAAGATAGCATTCAATGCACAATTTTTCCAAATTATCTACAAATGTTAAATGAAGAGATTGAACAAGAAACTACTATTGCAGCTGAAATAGCTAGAGACAGTTCTCAAGATAGTCAAAGTTCTGCTCCACTAAGTCAAGATCCACTAGGACAACCAATTCTTGAAAATGAAGCAGCAATAGCCATAAATGAAGTAGAAACGGCAATGCAACAAGCACAACAGGATATTATTGAGTTGGGAAACTTGGAAGAACAACTAAATATTGAACAAAAAGAAATATATCAGCAAGTGACACAACAGATACAGCATGGTTTACTGCATGAAAAAAAAGAATGCCAATGCACATCATTTAAACCTATTCGAATGTATATCAGTGGGCAAGCTGGAACAGGAAAAAGTTTCTTAATTAAAGTTTTGACCAGTTATCTATACAAAACCACTGAATCACTTTTATCTTGTGTTGTAACCGCCCCAACTGGGTTAGCAGCACACAACATTAAAGGGATTACGTTACATCGATTACTCATGCTACCAGTTGAACATGAAAATAAGTTGGAATATCACAAGCTATCTGGAGAAGCTTGATATGAAGTCTCAAGAGTACTCAAGAAAATTTAACTTCTAATCATTGATGAGGTGAGCATGGTCTCAAACTTAATGCTTGCTTTTGTACATTTAAGAATGCAACAGATTTTAAAAACAGATTATGATGTTCTATTTGGAGGAAAACATATAATTATATTTGGCGACCTACTACAACTTACTCCTGTGAAAGGGCAACCAGTTTTTAAAACACTTGTCCATGAAGACACTAGGAAATCTTTGGGAAGTATTGGAAACGTCAACATTTGATCTCATTTTGAATATAAAGAACTTATTAAGAATATGCGACAAGCAAGTGATGAACATTATTGAAACATTCTTCAAGATATAAGAATTGGTGTTTTGACAAAACATGGTAAAGAAGCTTTACAAAGTCGGCTTTTAACGAACTTGTTTGCAAATGAAAACATACCAGCTTAAATAATGTACAAAAAAATTGGAGAAAAGAAGTCAATAGTTTGCCTAATGCCTACACTGCAAGAGTGTTCTACATTCAATCAAGAACTTTTGAAATTGGAAAAACAACCAATAGTGAAAATGGAAGCTATTGATAAAATGGAACACGAAGGAGTTATTATTCTTCTCCCAGAGAAATTACAGTCAAAATTGGATTCTTTGGAAAAGTCGGTGTCTAAGACTGCAGGTTTAGAAAAACTTTATATGTGTATATAAATTGTCGGGTAATTTAACGCCGTAATTTGAATGTAGAACAAGGTTTAGTAAATGGAGCAATGGCAAAAGTTGTTGATTTTGTAAATTTTCAGAATAGAGATGGAATTGAATTTTTAAAGATTAAATTTGATCAGATAGAAGAGGTAAAACAGATTGGACGTTGAGCTGTTCGTTTCTTGCTTGTTATCGACTTGTATGTTCGTAGAAAACAGTTTCCTCTTTCTTTAGCATATGCAGTAACCATTCATAAATCTCAAGGTTTAAGTGTAGACAGTGCTTTGGTAAACATTGGAAGTACAGTGTTTAAAGAGGGCATGGCATACGTTGCGTTGTCTCGAGTAAGAACATTATCTGGTTTGTATTTGATTGATTTTGACAAGAAAAAGATTAGTGCTGATGCAAATTGTGTAAGAGGGTATAATCGGTTAAGAAGACTTTATGCTCCTAACTTAGGTGAATATCCCATAAACTAGAAACGTGTAGAATGTCCAAAACGGAAATGTGAGATACATTCTAGTGTGATTCAAAAAAGAAAACAATTCAAAAGAATGATGAAGCTGCAAAGAAAATGAAAATGGACACTGTTGATGATATTGTAGGATACCAGTTAGAAAATAGTTCAGGTATCAACTGCTATGCTAATGTAATTGTGAATGTTGTCTTTTATCTAGAAGATCTTCATCATGAAATTATGGAAAATCGAGAAAAAAGATTCTGTTCTTTATTACATTATATTTTTCAAAAGTTGGTAACTGATAGAACTAAAATCCATACTGCTTCTGGCATTCGGCATCTTTTGGATATATGTACTGGTTCTTCGCAATTTACCCTTAATATACAACAAGATGCACAAGAATTTCTTATGTTTATGCTTGCAGTATTGGAAGATGAAGGAATAGAAATTGAAAATTTGTTTGGACTAAGTTACAGATGGGATCATAAATGTGAAGAGTGTTCATTTTCTTCTACCACTGAAATACACACTGAACGATTCATATATTTGACAATACCAGATTGCAAATCAGTGTCTTTTAACAAATTAGTAAAAACAGCTAATCAAGATATGAAATGCACTCATTGTAAATCAGAAATGTTGTGAACATTATATATAGAAAGATTTGGAAAATATGTCATTTTAATGCTACAACGTTGTAGAGCAAATGGAAGAAAATTGGAAACCAAAATTACAATTTTTGTGGCAAGTCAACTATCAATTTCAGGAAGCAACACAATGGTCCAGCACACTTAATTCAGATTTATAAATTAATTAGCAGTAATTTTACAGAAGTGATCCTTGTTATAACTTAAACAATCATTGCACATGTTCAGATCTCGTAACAAAAGGGCAATTCAGCAGAGTTGTTCTTTAGATTCTTTATTGAAGACTTATTTTTTCTGACAGGGTAAAAACCGTAGCCAACGCGTTTCGTCCTCGCCGACTTCTTCAGGGCTACAAACAACATACATATATACAAAATTACTTCCCATGAATTGTTCCATCTTTACTTTACAAACATTAAAAACAAATTTACAATTCATTTTATTTTAAAAACCAAATCATTCAAAATACATATTATATAACATTTTCTATAAACATGAGTAACCATAGGAAAAACTATTTGAAACGTAAATCTCATGACCAAACCACATTCAGAAATGTTCTGCTGACTTTGCCACATTCCATATAATCTGAACTTATACCTATATTGTGTTACATGAACACTATTCACTTTTTACTGTTTTTCACAGTCTTCCATGTCCCTGGTGGGAAGGGACACTAGCACCATTGTCCCAAAGATTGTAATATTCCCCAACATAATAAAGTGACAATTCTACCCAAAACCAAAACACACTGTTCTTATCCTTGATTGGTTTGTAGCGTTGTGCAGTTTCTCCTGCTATAGTTGGACAATTTATAATTCTATCTATTGAATGTAATTAGAGAAAAGAAACCCCATTAATATATATCTAAAGGGGACAAATGGCCCCAAAATTAGAGCATAGATATGCTCATACCTGTTATATTACTTGGTTTGTCCGATAAGTGATTGAGGCAATTCAGTTTTTCATCATTAACCAAATACAAGTAACACGTGGGTCCAATAAAGAGTGTCATCCATGTCATTCTATTTGTAACACTATAGTAAAAGGAGAGAAAGTCAATACCCTAAGTGCTTTTATCAGATTTATTATCTTTAGATATCTAAATCACATTTTAACCCAGGAAATTCATTTATTGAGTCTATCAGCTTAGCTGATATAGTCCCAGATTAGTAACCAATCCAAAAACCAGTAGGAAAGTTAATTCCTTATTCTCATGGTTTTGAAAATTCAAATTATTCGAAAAAATGTTTTTTTATTTATAAAGGCACTCTTAGTAGAGCGTAAACATTTTTTTTAAATTGTTATATATTGTATGCTCAGTGAGGTGACACGTTCACTCCGCTGCTCTATTGCAAAATATCATTTAAGTTAGTGCAGCGTGGGTTATCCGGTAGGAAGATGCATAACTATGACACAACCTGTGTACTAATAAAGTGTGTACACTGGTCAGTGGGGTGACACATTCACTCAGCTACTTTGTTGCTTGGGCAATATTGGTCAAAATTGAAGCTTAGGCATGGAACGCATGGAAAAATACACTAACTACAGTTCTCCTCTCTGTGTTATAAAAACCATGCTCAGAAAGGAAACAGGGACACGGAAGACTGTGAAAAACAGTAAAAGTGAATAGTGTTCATGTAATACAATATAGGTATAAGTTCAGATTATATGGAATGTGGCAAAGTCAGCAGAAAATTTCTGAATGTAGTTTGGTCATGAGATTTACGTTTCAAATAGTTTTTCCTATGGTTACTCATGTTTATAGAAAATGTTATATAATATGTATTTTCAATAAGTTGGTTTTTAAAATAAAATGGATTGTAAATTTGTTTTTAATGTTTGTAAAGTAAAGATGGAACAATTCTTGGGAAGTAATTTTGTATATATGTATGTTGTTTGTAGCCCTGAAGAAGTCCGCGAGGACGAAACGCGTTGGCTACGGTTTTTTACCCTGTCAGAAAAAAGAAGCCTTCAATAAAGAATCTAAAGAACAACTCTGCTGAATTGCCCTTTTGTTATGAGATCTGAACATGTGCAATGATTGTTTAAGTTATAATAAGGATCACTTCTGTAAAATTACTGCTAATTAATTTATAGATCTGAATTAAGTGTGCTGGACCATTGTGTTGCTTTGAAATTAGGAGATTTTGTATATCTCTGGAGGCTTAGGGGTATTGAGTCTCCGGTCCCTAGCACCTTGCGCATTTTGATATAAAATACTCAACTAAAAGATAGGTGCAATCTGTTCTGCCTCAATCCCCTTCCAATTTGCATTGCAGTCTTAAATTTTGGGCTGATTAGCACTATCTGAGAAACCTTTTTGTATAAATCATGGACTTCGATGATAATCGAGAGGAAATGTTGGGGGACCTATTTAAACCTAAGGGACCCAACATTGGTGTCCCTAAGACACCAGCCCTGAAAACTGAGGGCCTAAAAGAAAAATTTTACAGACTTGAGAAGTTAAAGAAGCAGGAACTCGCCAAATGGTGGGATGGGGCGACCGTGAGAAAATATATTGAAAACAAAAAAATACCTCGAGGACTTAGGATTCTAATATTCCCCAAATATGAAGACCTGGAACAAGATCTCCTAGATGAATGGGAAGAGGGCCTTTACGATGCCTCATATCGCATGATGAGGATTCTCATTACAAATTCTGAAAGAAAAGTTAGTAAAATAAGGGACGACATTTTGAAATTAGAGAAAGAAATTTCAGAAATGAATCTGAAAGAGACAACAAAAAAAATTAAGAAATCCTAAAGGAGGAGCTAGCGACATATCAAATTTATCTTAAGGATAAAAACAGAAGAAAATACTAAGAGATGAGGTTGACTATGCAAATGGGCGTATATTAACCTTTTCCAAAAAATATGATGACATACCTTCCAAATCGGTTTTAAATCAGGGGAATGCTGAAAAATCAATAAGTGTGTCCTCTAGTAGCACTTCCCTTTCATCACTAGAAAGTGACCCTGGGGAGGGACCTAGCAATACAGAAACAACATCTTCTACCTCTCTTTTTTTAAGAGAAGTACAACGGTACAGATTAGGAAACAAAAAGAAAAATCAAAACCTAGAACAAGGAGGGGAGGCAAGAAGCATAAGAACAGACATGCAAACAAGATTGCAAAGCAAAACACAGATGAGGAAGTAAGGGATTCAAATGAAGGAAATCTCGATGAAAATGTTATTGATGATGATACGCCCATGTCTGATGAATTGAGTATTGTTAACCTGTCGAGCAAATTATTAACTGATCATGAAAAAGCTGTCCTTCAGAAAGGCTTGAATTTCTGTATCACTGACCCATGCAACTTTGTGAACACCCATGTCGACTTGTATAAATTCGTTCGGAAATTGCGATAAAAGTTTTTGGGGGAAGATCACCCTATGGTTCCAAATGTTTCATCTAATAGCACCGATATGTCAGCCTTAACCATCTCAGATTTAAATGTCACGCATTTGCTTGCAACCCTGGATAATGATGACAATGATGTTGATATTGTCGAAACAGCTGGTTTGTAGGAGATATATGAAGATACCACCATTGACAGTGGCTTACGGAACAGATCTAAATTTATGCCACCAAAGACACAGGATTCCTTTATAGATGAGTTCTATCGTAAGGTTACACAACAATTATACCAGCTTGAAGACAAACACATCAACAGTACACATTGTAAACATGACTATAATCTGTCTAAAAAGGATAGGGCTCTGTTGACATCACTAAGAAACGACACTGAGTTAGTCATACGGGAGGCTGACAAGGGGGGAACATAGTGGTGATGAATCAGGTGGATTATCTGGGGGAAATCGAAAGGCAACTACAAAACACTGATTGCTATGCAAAACTGAGAGAGAATCCTATAGACAATATTGAAAAAAACATCAACGCCAGATTACAAGACTGGCATGAATCTTGCCTTATTTCTGATCAGGAGTACAAATATTTACAGGCGCATAACTCTAGATACCCATGTATTTACATCCTCCCTAAGATCCATAAAGGGGGGATATTTCCCCCCGGTAGACCCATTATATCAGAGGATGGGGGCCCTACAGAACACCTCTCTGAATACGTGGATGGCTTTCTACAGCCCTTTGTAAAAAACTTGCCATCATACCTGAAAGATAGTAGGGATCTTTTATGTAAACTGGAGGACTTTGTTTGGGACAGCAGTGATTTACTGTTTGCCACCATGGACGTGGAGAGTTTATACACGTGCATCCAAACAGAATGTGGTCTAGATGCCCTAAAATATTTTTTGTACAAGCGCAATGCTCGACATTTAGAGCACACTCTCATGCTACTTGAGATGGCCCGCATGATTTTAACTATGAATGTATTTCTGCACAATGACATGCGGTTCTTACAGAGACAGGGGACAGCCATGGGATCCAGGTTTGCTCCATCTTATGCAAACCTTTTCATGGGTCTGTATGAGACGGAGCACGCCTGGGGACCTGGCTCACATGACTGGAGCAACAACATCATATTCTATGGTAGATACATAGATGATGTTCTACTTATTTGGAATGGAGGTGTTGATGAGTTGCATGCATATCATGAATACCTCAATCAGAATAGGTTTAATGTCAAAATGACCATCAACTATTCTAGGGAGTCTATAGATTTCCTGGATCATAAACTGTATATTTCTAACAACACAATACAGAGCGACATCTATAAAAAATCAACAGCCTGCAATAGTGTACTACACGCAGATAGCGCACATCCCAGAATGACCATTAACTCCATACCCTATGGCGAAATGATTAGGGCTAGGCGTAACTGCAGTGAGGACTGAAACTTTGCTAGAAGTGTCAAAACCATAAAACGTAATTTTCATGAAAGAGGATACACACAGAAATGCCTGGAACAAGCCGAGGCTAGAGTCATGAAAGTAGACCGCAAATCCACACTAGTGGTCAATCAGGAAGGACCAAGTAAAAAAGAAACACCTAAGGAGATTGTATTTGTAACACAGTATGATGCATATAGCAATCATGTTTATTATAACATCTTACGAAAAAATTGGCACCTAATTGCATCAGGTCAAATGCCTGTTGGGACTATTTCTAAAAACCTAGAATTGTGTATAGAAGAGGTAACACTCTAAAAAAGATACTATGCCCCAGTTATGTAAAGAACAAAAAGACCAGCATCACAACATGGCTGCCAAGTAAACCGCCCGGCTTTCATGTATGTGGAACATGCATAATATGTAAATTTGGGTGCAATAAAAAACAGAAATTCAAATACAATACAACTAGGGAGTACACGATCAAGACGTTCATCAATTGCAATTCCACATATACAATTTACGTGCTAGGCTGCACCTGCAACAAAATCTACGTAGGTAGCAGTATTCGGAGCCTTAAGATTAGGATTCAAGAGCACGTAAGGGCCATTAAAAACAAGGATGACAGATATCCGGTGGCCATGCACATACATGAGCACCACCCCACTGAAATGGATATATGGTTCCATGCGTTGGAACATATAAAAGCACCTGAAAGGGGTGGGGATAGGGAACTGGCACTAAGGAAAGCAGAGGCAGGTTGGATGTGCCGTCTTAGGACCACAGTATCTGGCCTGAACACAAATAGTGAACTTTATCATTTTCTGCAGTATTTCACAGGTCTTGATGGAATGGTTATGATTTAATTTCTGTTTTAACCCAATGTCAAGTACACATGGTGTACTGAAGCTCTAATACTGTATTCAAGCTTGTGAGCACATTACTTGATTTATGTGGGCACAATATTGCCTTCCCATGATAGCTGCTGTGTATAAGTACCCCTAATGGCTGATTTCCGCTCAGTCCACCTTTCTTCCCGGTCCTGAGAAATGTAGACATTGCAGTATTAATTCTTGCATTTACATGCACCACTATTGCCATGGTTCGTCCTTACCATGGGTGTATTGAAAATAACAAGACTACTACATGACCTCTTTAAGATGGGAGCAATGTAGATATTGCAGTATCAATACTTGAATTAGCATGCACCACTATTGACATGGTTCGTCCTTACCATGGTTGTAGTGAAAATAACAAAACTACTACATGACCTCTTTAAGATAGCCGCAGTGTACATAAGTGTAGAGTGTGGGGTTGATGTTCCAGCCATATAACTATGGCACATTGCAGGATGTCTTAATATTATGACACTAATTGGGGAATTAGCCTATATCTTTAATGTAGGGGGATGTGTGTGAATAAAATAGGAGTATGATGGTCTTAACAAGAATAACAGAACCATCACTCAACCTTCCCAAAATGGCAGCCATATACACAAGTGTTTAATGTGGAGTTGGCATTCTAGCCAGGTAACTTTTCAGTATAACATAGAATGTTCTTATATTGCCATATAAATCAAGGCATTACACTACATTGTTATTGTAGGCGCCCACTTGTGTCAAATATAGAAGCATGACGAAATTCGTAACTAGTCTTAAACATTGAAATATCACCCGACCTTTTAAATATGGCCGCCGTGTGTATTAATATGGGACATATGGGCAGTGGTTCAGTGATATGTTTACGGCACTATTCTACATTATAAGTATCCCTGGATTCGTTGCTAGGCATCCAATGGCAGCAAAACACTAAAGAGAGAAAGTTAAAATAATTCCAGAGGAAACGGTTTTAAAAATATCCGAAACATCACCCGACCTTTTAAAGATGGGCGCCGTGTGTACAAACATGGAATATATGGTTAGCGGTTCAGCTAGATATCTATCGCACCTTTTAACGTTACAAGCAGTCTTGGGTTTGTTGCTAGGTATTAAATTGGCAGTAAAATATAAAAGATAGAAAGTTAGAATAATTCCAGGTAAATATATTGCCTAAAGTTTACTTACAACGAGAATTTGACTGCCGACTAATATGGAAAATCATATAACTAGTATTGACGTTCACAATACGTGGTTGTGGCTCTTTTTAGGTTTTTTTACCTTAGTATTTAATTTCCATGGTTTAAACTATAAATAGGGCTTATAGTCTTCATCACTTCGCATAATACTGATAAGTTCCCAAGCTTCATTTGCCATTCAAAGATGGTGTCCCGCAAACGAATGGTTTTGAGGGACGCCATCTCTAAAACGGATACAGGTGTAGGCAATCAGCTGGCTATCAGCTGCCTTTTTAAACGGCGCCCGCGGTTGCAATGTTCACACGAACATTGGACACCACGCTACCACGCCGGTCGGAACTCAACTTAGAAGTAAGTGATCAATGCTGCTTTGAATGAGGTTAGGACAGCCCTCGCTCTACTTAGGGGGAATTTTATATCTGTTTCCTTTCTGATCATGGTTTTTATAACACAGAGAGGAGAACTGTAGTTAGTGTATTTTTCCATGCGTTCCATGCTTAAGCTTCAATTTTGACCAATATTGCCCAAGCAACAAAGTAGCTGAGTGAATGTGTCACCCCACTGACCAGTGTACACACTTTATTAGTACACAGGTTGTGTTATAGTTATGCATCTTTCTACCGGATAACCCACGCTGCACTAACTTAAATGATATTTTGCAATAGAGCAGCGGAGTGAACGTGTCACCTCACTGAGCATACAATATATAAAAAAAATGTTTTAAAATGTTTATGCTCTACTAAGAGAGTGCCTTTATAAATAAAAATGTTTTTTTCTAATAATTTGAATTTTCAAAACTATGAGAATAATGAATTAACTTTCCTACTGGTTTTTGGATTGGTTACTAATCTGGGACTATATCAGCTAAGCTGATAGACTCAATAAATGAATTTTCTGGGTTATAATGTGATTTAGATATCTAAAGATAATAAATCTGATAAAAGCACTTAGGGTATTGACTTTCTCTCCTTTTACTATAGTGTTACAAATGGAGTGACATGGATGACACTCTCTATTGGACCCATGTGTTACTTGTATTTGGTTAATGATGAAAAACTGAATTGCCTCAATCACTTATCAGACAAACCAAGTAATATAACCGGTATGAGCATATCTATGCTCAAATTTTGGGGCCATTTGTCCCCTTTAGATATATATTAATGGGGTTTCTTTCTCTAATTACATTCAATAGATACAATTATAAATTGTCCAACTATAGCAGGAGAAACTGCACAATGCTACAAACCAACCAAGGATAAGAACAGTGTGTTTTGGTAAGAATTGTCACTTTATTATGTTGGGGAATATTACAATCTTTGGGACAATGGTGCTAGTGTCCCTTCCCACCAGGGACACGGAAGACTGTGAAAAAACAGTAAAAAGTGAATAGTGTTCATGTAACACAATATAGGTATAAGTTCAGATTATATGGAATGTGGCAAAGGCAGCAGAAAATTTCTGAATGTAGTTTGGTCATGAGATTTACGTTTCAAATAGTTTTTCTTATGGTTACTCATGTTTATAGAAAATGTTTTATAATATGTATTTTCAATGAGTTGGTTTTTAAAATAAAATGGATTGTAAATTTGTTTTTAATGTTTGTAAAGTAAAGATGAAACAATTGATGGGAAGTAATTTTGTATATATGTATGTTGTTTGTAGCCCTGAAGAAGACCGCGAGGACGAAACGCGTTGGCTACGGTTTTTACCCTGTCAGAAAAAATAAGTCTTCAATAAAGAATCTAAAGAACAACTCTGCTGAATTGCCCTTTGTTACAAGATCTGAACATGTGCAATGATTGTTTAAGTTATAACAAGGATCACTTCTGTAAAATTACTGCTAATTAATTTATAAATCTGAATTAAGTGTGCTGGACCATTGTGTTGCATTGACATTAGGAGATTTTGTGTATCTCTAGAGGCTTAGGGGTATTGAGTCTCCGGTTCCCAGCACCTTGCGCATTTTGATATAAAATACTCAACTAAAAGATAGGTGCAATCTGTTCTGCCTCAATCCCCTTCCAATTTGCATTGCAGTATCAATTTCAGGAAGAACTTTTAAAGCTGTGGCTATTATTTTCCATGATGGACCTACTACAACATCTGGACACTATACTGTGTATTTAAAGTGCAATAAAGGATGGACACATTGCAATGATGCCGATTTGGAATTCAAATGTAGGTTGCCTTTCGAATTACCAGATTCATATCTGATATTTTTGATGCCAAAGTTTCTGAAAACATCATTCTGCCTATTGGGAAGATGTGAACACGAATTAACGAGTTTATTTTGGATATTTTAAATGCAAATGGATTTGGAAACATTATTCGGCCTATTGGGAAGATGTGAACAATTACTCTTTGGATTATCGTTTGTGCTATTTCTTATTGCATTTGCAAAATTGTGTTTGAAAGAAGTAGTTTATATATTTGATCTTTATATTATACGCGATGTAAATGAGAGTGTATATTTTAGAAAATATACTTCATAGAAATAAATGATTTAATGTAGTTGAAGAATGTATTTTAGAAACTGTAGATAGGTAAACAGATAGTTGAACTTGTTGTGAATATTTTCAATGCAGATTTGATTTTTTTTTTTTTACAGTCTCATTGATTGTAATTTTTCCCCGCTGTTATATGATGATCTACATTGAAATCACTGTGTATGGTGAAATTCAGTAGAATCTGAAAACAGCAAAAAAGGAAACTGAATATGTTATGTAATTCTAAAATTATGTTGTGTTCTTAACACTATAATATTAAATGTAATAACAGTTTTTCTTCTTTTTTTTACAGAAAGTAATACTAAAGTTTGAAAAGATTTTAAATTCAGTTTACAACAAAACTACTGTAAAATAGTTTCACTGAGCTTTCTATCTTCTTTAATAAAGAAGGTAAGTTGAAATAATGTAATAAGCATAATAATATGAACTAATGTTTACAGTCACTTTTACTGCACTCATCCATTTTTCAAACACTACACATGCACTGATCGATAAAGTTAGGCACTATTCCCACACTCCTGCCATCACCCATGCACTATCCATGCATTTCTCCAATCACCTAGCCTGTACCCATACAGTTATAATATCACCCAGACACTATCTATGTACTCCTCCAATCACCCATGCACTATTTGTACACTCATGCAATCAGCTAGACATTACCTGCACACTCTTCCAATCACCCAGGTAGTACCTATACACTTCTCCAATCCCCTAAACATTATCCCTGCACTCATGGAATTACCCAGACACTACCCTTGCACTCTTTTCAATCATCCAGGCAGTATCTATACAATGCTCTATTCATTCAGGCAGTACACATACACTTATAAAATCACCCAGGAACTATTCATACAGTCCTCCAATCACCCAGGTACTACTCCTGTACTCCTCCAATCACCCAGCCAGGACCCTTCAAGTTTTAAAATCACTCAGGCACTACCTATGCACTCTCCAATCACCCAGGCCCTACCCCTACACTCTTGCAATCAGCAAAACATTACCCTTACATTAATGCAATTACCGAGGTATTAACTATGCATTCCTCTAATCCCCCAGACATTACGCCTGCACTCATGTAATCACTTAGGTATTAGCCATGCATTCCTCCAATGCCGCAGACATTACTCCTGCACTCATGCAATCACTTAGGTATTACACATGCACTCCTCCAATGACTCTGGCATTACCCCTGCACTCATGCAATCACCTAGCTATTACCCTTGCAGTCTTTCAATCACTCAGGCAGTACCCGTGCATTTATAAAATCATCCAGGCACTACCTATCCACTCATGCAATCACACAGGCACTACTGATGCACTACTCAATGCACCTAGGCATACCCATGCACTCCTCCAATCAGTCATGCACTATCCATGTACTCCTTCAATCACCCAGTCACTACCCTTAGAGTCTTCCAATAACCCAGGCACTAGTGCTGTACTCATATAATTACCCAGGCAGTACTCATACACTTATAAAAACATACAGACACTACCTATGCACTCATACAATCACACAGGCACTACTGATGCACTTCTCAATGCACCTAGGCATTACCCATGCACTCCTCCAACCAGCCATGCACTATCCATGTCCTCTTTCAATCACCCAGTCACTACCCTTGCAGTCTTCCAATAACCCAGGCACTAGAGCTGTACTCATAATTACCCAGGCAGTAACCATGCACTTATAAAATCACCCAGGCACTACCTATGCACTCATGCAATCACCCAGGCACTACCTATGCACTCATGCAACAACCCAAGCACTACCCATGCACTCCTCCAATCACCCAGGCATTACCCATGCACTCATGCAATCACTCAGGCACTACCCATGCACTCATACATGCACTCAGGCACTTCTGCTGCACTTATGCAATCACCCAAGTACTACCCATACAGTCTTCCAATCATCCAGGCACTACCCGCACATTCATGCAATCACCCAGGTACTACTCATGCACTCCTCCAATCACCCAGGAACTACCCATGCACTACTCCATGTACCCAGGCACTACCCATGCACTCTTCCATGCACCCAGGCATTACCCATGCACTCCTCCAATCACCCAGACATTACCCCTGCACTCATACAATCACCCAGGCATTACCCATGCACTCCTCCATGCACCTAGGCATTACCCATGCACTCCTCCAATCACCCAGACATTACCCCTGCACTCATGCAATCACACAGGCATTACCCATGCACTCCTTCAATCACTCAGGCACTACCCCTGCAGTCATGCAATCACCCAAGCACTACCTATGTACTCATGGAATAACCCAGGCACTACCCTTGTACTCCTCCAGTCACCCAGGCAGTATCCATGCACTCCTCCAATCACCCAGTCACTACCTATGCACTTATAAAATCACCCAGGCACTATCTCTGCACTCCTCCAATCACCCAGGCATTACCCCTGCATTCATGCAATCACACAGGCATTACCCATGCATTCCTTCGATCACTCAGGCAGTGCCCATGCACTCCTCCAATCACCCAGACATTACCCCTGCACTTATGCAATTACCCAGGCATTACCCATGCACTCTTTCAATCACTCAGGCAGTGCCCATGCACTCCTCCAATCACCCAGACATTACCCATGCACTTATGCAATCACCCAGGCATTACCCATGCACTCCTTCAATCACTCAGGCAGTACCCATGCACTTATAAAATCATCTAGGCACTACCTATGCACTTATGCAATCACATAGGCACTACTGATACACTACTTGATGCACCTACACATTATCCATGCACTCTTACAATCACTGAGGCATTACCCATGTATTCATGCAATCACTCAGGTAGTACACATGCACTTCTGCAATCACACATGCACTACCCATGCACTTCTCCATATATTCCACTTTGCACAATTCATACAACACTTACAAATGTGTCTATATTTAAACAAATAGGCAGTTGTGAAAAGAACCATTTTTTTTCTTCTTTTTTGTTTTATATTTTTTGTGTGTTTTTTTAACTCTTTTTTTAATTTTCTTGGTGTTTTTTTTTTGTTAAAAAATGAACAGAACAAACAGTAAAAACATTCAAAAAATTATGCAATTAGAAAGTCATTGAATAAACAGAAAAAAAATTAACAGTGGTGGTTCTTAATGGCAGCCAGGATAGCATCCACTGATTGCTCACCAAAACATAAGGTCTTCTTACATTTAATACAACGCTGCTCCACTCTGGCAAAGTCAGGGAAGATGTTTGTTGTAGCAGTTGTTGTGGAAGCAGATGAGGTGCCCACACGATACTCTCATACCGGATTTTGACGGGTTCCTCCAAGTCTTTTTCCTCTTCAGGTGGAAGCTGCTGAGGTAAATTGCCAGCTGCCATTTTTCGATGGAACAAAAAAAACACCAAAAAGAGACAAAGAAGAGAAGCAAAAGACAACAGGTGTGTCTTCTGAGATGCACTTGAAAGAATGAAAAAAATGGGTGGGGTCCTTCAAGTTCTAGAATCAAAAGCTTCTTTTGAAGTCACATGGGATTCGCGCACCTGCCGCAAAACGGGCGCGAAGCCGGCACGATTCCCGAAAAATATATTTAACAACAATATATGTTTATTACAATTACAAATATATATTTACAATTATGTTAAATAATATATATAATAAAGTTATATACATATACTTTTAAAACAAATAATTTACGGTGGATTCGAGCACCTGGCACGACCCCTGGAAATACGTACGTGATGTTATGCGGGGTCGAGAATCGCGCACCCTTCGCATACCAAACGCGCATCGTACACCACTTAACCAATATGGCGGCAAAATTCTTGGATTCGCGCAACCACGGTGATTGGTACACGATCGGTACGCGAATCCACTTTAAAAAAAAAATGTAAATTCATATTTTAGAAAAGAAAAAATCACATAATTTTTTAAAGAATTAAAAAATTTCGAAAAAGTATTTTTTGCCCATTATACTTAGAAATTAGCATTTAAAAAACCTTAGAAATTCACTGTAAAAACCATAGATTTCAGGGACGTTATAGTTAGAAATTAGCATTTAAAAAACCTTAGAAATTCACTGTAAAAACCATAGGTTTCAGGGACATTATAGTTAGAAATTAGCATTTAAAAACCTTAGAAATTCACTGAAAAAACTACAGGTTTCAGGGACGTTATAGTTAGTTGGACATTTCACTCATACAAAACCAGAGAAATTCGGCCGTTATAGTTAGTTCAGCTAACTATAACTTGCGCCCCCGCAATGCACTGCTGATGACGTCACAAATTACATCATTCATGACATGGTCAGTGACATCACAGATGACATCACTGATGACATCATCCACGTGATAATCTGATCCACCTCCTCACACCCTAATATAACCTTTGATACACCCACTGTAAAATACAGACTACCATTTTTGAAACCATAGACACAACAATACCAGTTACTACATACCCACTCACTGATTCCTAGGTCTACACACACACATCTACCCATACAGTCACTCATACATGCAGTCACTCATCAAGACAGCACTATCATCTGCACTCATACACCTATACAGACACTCACACACCGCCACTCATCCGTAGACTTACTCACACACCTAGTCAATCATGCAAAGAATCAATCACACTCCCATTTACTCACCTATACAGTTATACACACACCACCTCACTTATTCATAAAGATACTAACACATACTTACTCTCTTATACAATCACTGATACAAGCACACACTTATCCATAGAGTCACTCTCACAATCACTCACTCTCACATATAGTCATTTGTATACTCCAACACTTACATATACTGCCTTTCACATATGTAGTTACCCACACATGTACCACTGAGACATCCATTCACTCACCAACACACATAATACACACACTCACCCACACAGCCCTTCACAGATGCACTCTTGAACCCATAGACCCAGTGAATCACCCACTCACACATCTATGCACAGAGTCACACACCCCCCACCCACCCACACAGACACTCAGGCACCCATAGAGATACTCAGACAACCAATCAATAACCCATATAGACACTCATGTAGCTACACACCAACCCGTGCAACCGCTTACACACCAACTGACAGACTGATACAGACATTCACACAGTTTAGTCACTAACCCATGCATTCGGTAAGACACATTTAATCACTCACTTATACAGTCAGTCACGCACCTACTAAATCATCCATTCAGACACTTATACACCCACTTATTCTTCAATACACCTTGTAGATTATATATATATATATATATATATATATATATATATATATAACATATTTAAACTTTACAGAACCACATAGTCACTGGATGATGTCATCCGTGATGTCATCAGTGATGTCATTTGAGATGTCATAAGTGATGTCATCAGTGATGTCATTGACCATGTCATGAATGATGTAATATGTGACATCAGCAGTGCATTGCGGGGGCGCGAGTTATAGTTAGCTGAACTAACTATAACAGCTGAATTTCTCTGGTTTTGTACAAGTGAAATTTCCAACTAACTATAACGTCCCTGAAACCTGTGGTTTTTTCAGTGAATTTCTATGGTTTTTTAAATGCTAATTTCTAACTATAATGTCCCTGAAACCTATGGTTTTTTCAGTGGATTTCTAAGGTTTTTTTAAATGCTAATTTCTAACTATAACGTCCCTGAAACCTATGGATTTTTCAGTGAATATATATATATATATATATATATATATATATATATATATATATATATATATATGCAATTGGACAGTTATACTTAACTACACATATATGTACTTTGAAAATTTATACATCACTAAGGTACATATATGTAGTTAAGAATCATAAATGTATACTTACCTATATATACTTACCTTGATGAAATAGTGGTAGCCAATATTCAGGATTATTGATGTAGGACTATATTAAAACCTCAATATTGTGCTGTAACATCTCCTGGAATGTGTAGAAGTCGAAAGCATTTCGCAATTTTAATTTAGTGCAGAACTAGATTTGACCTGGGCGTCCAAATTCATTAGAAGAAGAGGTAGAATACTTTACTTTAAAATGGACGCATGCGTAATTATTGGAAGTCGGGCAGTTGCATACTCCTGCCAACTTCCCATGCTTAGTGCAGTTGTTAGACAGAGACAATGATTCCACCAGCTCTGCTGTGGGTAGCACCATCCCTGTTCCACACCAGGCACCAGGGTACAAGATATTGCCACTCTTTTTTCACCCTAATAATTCCTCCCCCTGACTTGGTAAAAAGGCAAGAATGGTCATTGGTGCTGGGAAGGGCGATTCCTTGGTGAGCATGTGAACAGGGAAGAATGATCAGTGGTGCCAAGAAAAGTGGCTCCTTGGTGAACATGTGAAGATGGAAGAATGATCAGTGGTGCTGAGAAGGGTACCTCAGCACCATCTCAACAGCAAAGGAGCTCTGCCTGTTGGAAGCACTTGGCAGATCTCTGTCTCAGAGCCAGCAAAAATTGAGGCTTTGCCTCTAGATTTGGTGGTAAGCAGGTAAAGAAGATCCCTGGTATAATCAGGGCTTCTGTAAATGCTTCTCAATAAAGGTTTGACAAAAAATTGAAACAGATCCACCTCACGAATGATATATAAATTAAACTAAATGGTAACAAACAACCATATAAAAGGTAATCAAAAGTAAGGAAAATACACATGTGTAGTCCTCCCATGCTCCTGGGGTCTCACCCACTAGGACCCTTCCATCTGGCTGTAACAATCATTGTCCATTCAGGTTTCACATATATATTAACAGGCTGAGAATGATTTTCCATGATAGTGACTAAAGAAATATAGAAGCAAGCACGTACTACATTTTTACAAATGTACACTTCAATTATGCAATTGCTACAGGTCTTTGGCAATTAGGAACTGAACCAGCCAATACAGAATGAAAGTTGGAAAAAACTGCGAAAGTTGAAAGCAGATGTAGGAAGGAAATGGTAGAGACTAGTGAGGGAAGCAAACTGAGGAAAAAGAGAAATTTAAGGTTGGATTTGGAAGAGTATGGAAGCCTAGTATCATCTTGGCAATGGCAAGAGGGCTGTTCTAGAAAAAGGGGTTGAAAGAGAAGGCTTGCTTTGTTGTTTTCTGTTTAGTTGATTTGGGAATCTCGAGGATTATTTGGTTGGTTTTGCATGTTGTTTAGCTTTGGTGAAGCTTCATGAAGGTAGGGATAATATGATCATCTCATTTGAGATGTCATCAGTGATGTCATTAATAATGTCATTTAACATGTCATGAGTGATGTATTATGCAAGTTTGTAAGCAGGGCATGGCTGGGTACAAGTTATAGTTAGCTCAGTAAACCATAACTGGTAAATTTCAGTGTCTTTTGGTTTTACATTATTTCAACACCTATCTATAATGTCACTTTAATCGTTTTTCTCAGTGAATTAATTAGGTTTTTTTAACAAAGAGCACCAAGAAGACCCACACTCTGCCTCACAGTCCATTGCCTGAAAGTTTCTCTGGATACAACACAGAGAAAAAAGTCTCCACAAAATTAGTGGCCTGCATCCTGTGTGAGAAGCAATTCTCCAGAGGTACTTGAAAAGTTATTCTTTTGGTACCTCTGGGATGTCAAAGCATCTCAGGCCAAGAAACACCAGGCAGCTCAATGCTGTGAAGAGGAAGAAGCAGGAGGATGAAGTAGTCTCACCATTAACTGCTTCAGACCACATTGTCCAGCCTGATTCTAGTGCTCCTCCTCAGGCTGCAGCCACTCTTCAGCAAGACAGTAACCACCTCTAGGAGTGCATTGCACTCTTCTGCAAAGATTGTGGAAATTAGTTTCAGCAGGAGAGCAAAGTACTCTAGCCAGGGACCAGCTCTTGATTACACACAAACAGATGTGCTAAAGGAAGTAGTGTTTTTTTCTTTGTTGGATCCAAGTTTTGATGCCTCTTTTTTCAAGTTTTTTGTTCAATCCCAAACAATTAAGAAAGTAAAAAGAAAAATAAGGGTTCATGTTAGAACAACCTTTCATGGTTAATTGATAAAGAATTTATGTTGTTTGTCATGTCTGTCTATTAATGTTAATAAATCCTTCTAGTCTGCCACAGCAGGCTACAGTGAGCATTCAAAGCCCAACTCTTCTATTATAGGTTCAAGCTGAATGCGAACACCTATTACATGAGACTGGGACTCTAATGGCTACAAAAGCCTGCTACAGCAGACTACAGAGGTATAAGAACATTCTGCTCTATAATAACACAATGTCAATATATACCCTTAGAGCCAGTTGTACCAGGCTCCACCAGTCAAAAGGCCCACTTTAGAGTAATGTCAAAAGAAGGCACTTATAAAAAAAAAAAGGGGTGTGCCTGTAATACGCACTATAGGCCTTTGATTCTACGCATCATGGTGTTAGGCACAGGGCTTGTTCTGAGGCCAACCCTTGCTGCTCATGGCCTTTAACCGGGCAAGGTGGTGGGTTGGCCACAGGGTTTGCGCCACCCCCCCAGGGTTAGTCAATGCCTGGCCACCAGGTTGTCTGCGGGGCCTGTGCCCAATCCTTCACGCACACCCACCAAACATCTTTTATATTTATTTTTTAACTTATTTCACCATACCACAGTACTGTAATGCAAGCATCACCCTATGGTACATTGAGATAGTTCAAGCTTTAGTTTGTGAAGTTTGTGCAATCTTGCAATACTAAGGGGTCGATTCCGATTCGGGCCGGAAAAAGCACCGACCGACTCGGATCCGGAAAAAATACCGACCGACACGTACCCGTGGCGCACGACACGCCAAGTACGATGCAAGGCGCGAAAAATCCGACCGACACGTAACGAAACCAAGTCGACCGACCGAGCCGCACGGAAAACAGCAATCCGGCCGGAAAAACACACGAATCCAACCGACCGACACGCACCCGGAACAAATCCGACCGAAACGTACACGCTAACTCCAAACCGCAAAGTACGATGCAAGGCGCGAAAACCACGAGCGAGTCGGACGGAGGACAAGCCGTACGACCGACACGCATACAAAACCGAGCCGAAGCAACACAATACACCGCGACCGACGCGTATGCAGCATAGAAAACTGCACAAACACAGCGTGAACGAAACGGAGAACACCGTACGAGACCAATGCAGGGTCCGACTCGGTCACACGAACGTTTCCAACATACACAAACAGCACAAAGGAAAAATCACCCAAAAAAAGGCCAAACAAGCAATAACCAAGCCAATAAATACTGGGGGGGTGGGGACAGAGAACAAAGACACACCCACAACTCCACCTATATAAAGGACACAAATAACTACCATGAGCCTTTGCAAATGCCATTCCACTGCCAGCACCCAAGAGAAAGCAACCACACACCCACAGCTCATCCCTCACACAAGCCACACACCATCAGCACACCAACAAATACCAACCTCACATACACCCAGCAAAACACACACTCACACACCCTCACCTGCACACCAACACACACATCACTCACCATCACCACCCATCACCATGCCCCCCAAGAAGAATCACAAGTTCCTAGATTGTGAATTGGAAGTCCTGGTAGACGAGATCCTCAGGGTAGAGCCACAGCTGTTTGGCGCACTGGTCCAACAGACCCCCATCTCCCAGAAAACCAAGATGTGGGAGAGGATCATCAACAGGGTGAACGCACAATCACCATGTCTGTGCACAAAGACCGACATCCAGAACAGGTGGTATGACGTGCGCAGGAGGGTCCGGGAGCTGCTCAAGAAAGACTACCTCATCAGCCAATACACCGGCAGTGGCCCTCCTGCCAAGCCAGTATACCTCAGGCCCTGGGAGGAGAAGGTGCGGGCCATCCTTCCGCCAGTGAGCGTATATGGACTAGAGAACATCCCAGAGCCTGGTGAGTACACAACAAATGTACACAATATTCTGACACAAAACACACACACATCACTGTCAAGGGGAGAGTCAAACCATGCACTCATAGCAATTACACAGCAACCAGAACAGAATCATCCCAAAATGTGTATGTCAGTCAGATAAACACAACACATGCCATCAAAAAAGTTACATCCAACCGTGCCATCACATGTACAAACACAACTACAACTACAGCTAGGCAGTGGCACAAATAGAACTAACAAACACATCCAGACATGTAGCCACCACAACAACACCAACACACAGTGAAGACCACTCAAAGGAAGGAATTCTGTGTATGCTGGCCAAGTCAGTGTAGCCAATAGCATCATGGGAGTCGCAGTCACACATATTGCCCCCCCCACAACTGTCCCATCAACACCACCATGAACCATGCGCACATCACAGGGAGTGGAGAAGGACTCACAAGATGGCTGACACTGGCTACTGCTGTGGGGAGCACAAGGCCCTGCTGGCAAATGTGCACCAACAAACAGCAGGACACCACTGACTGACATCCTGAGAGACAACTTCCACTCCCTGCAATGCAAGCACGTTCCATGGTGGGATATCTGGCTGGCTGGGTGGGAAGGGGGACTTGCAGCACTGACTATAGTCACAAGCACCTCCCCTCACACACACCCCCCAACACAAACTCCACAGTACCCACCTGGTAGTATGCAATGCCCTCCATCCCAACACAAGATCCCACAAAGAACCACCACCCTGGGTTATGTTGTGTGAAGCACAGGGACACTCTTGGGACTCTTAGCCAAACAACTGCCAGGACAACACTCCCAGCCATCCTGTCAGCACAGCCAGCCCACCCCACAGGGAAGCAGAGTCAAAAGGAAGGAAGCATGGGCATGCTGGGAAGGGGGTGGAGGCAATAGCATGATGGGAGTCATAGTCACTGATATTGGTCACCCCCACAACTGTCCCATCAACACCACCCTGAACCATGCTCACATCACAGGGAGTGGAGAAGGACTCACAAGATGGCTGACACTGGCTACTGCTGTGGGGAGCACAAGGCCCTGCTGGCAAATGTGCACCAACAAACAGCAGGACACCACTGACTGACATCCTGAGAGACAACTTCCACTCCCTGCAATGCAAGCACGTTCCATGGTGGGATATCTGGCTGGCTGGGTGGGAAGGGGGACTTGCAGCACTGACTATAGTCACAAGCACCTCCCTTCACACACCCCCCCAACACAAACTCCACAGTACCCACCTGGTAGTATGCAATGCCCTCCATCCCAACACAAGATCCCACAAAGAACCACCACCCTGGGTTATGTTGTGTGAAGCACAGGGACACTCTTGGGACTCTTAGCCAAACAACTGCCAGGACAACACTCCCAGCCATCCTGTCAGCACAGCCAGCCCACCCCACAGGGAAGCAGAGTCAAAAGGAAGGAAGCATGGGCATGCTGGGAAGGGGGTGGAGGCAATAGCATGATGGGAGTCGTAGTCACTGATATTGGTCACCCCCACAACTGTCCCATCAACACCACCCTGAACCATGCTCACATCACAGGGAGTGGAGAAGGACTCACAAGATGGCTGACACTGGCTACTGCTGTGGGGAGCACAAGGCCCTGCTGGCAAATGTGCACCAACAAACAGCAGGACACCACTGACTGACATCCTGAGAGACAACTTCCACTCCCTGCAATGCAAGCACGTTCCATGGTGGGATATCTGGCTGGCTGGGTGGGAAGGGGGACTTGCAGCACTGACTATAGTCACAAGCACCTCCCTTCACACACCCCCCAACACAAACTCCACAGTACCCACCTGGTAGTATGTAATGCCCTCCATCCCAACACAAGATCCCACAAAGAACCACCACCCTGGGTTATGTTGTGTGAAGCACAGGGACACTCTTGGGACTCTTAGCCAAACAACTGCCAGGACAACACTCCCAGCCATCCTGTCAGCACAGCCAGCCCACCCCACAGGGAAGCAGAGTCAAAAGGAAGGAAGCATGGGCATGCTGGGAAGGGGGTGGAGGCAATAGCATGATGGGAGTCGTAGTCACTGATATTGGTCACCCCCACAACTGTCCCATCAACACCACCCTGAACCATGCTCACATCACAAGGAGTGGAGAAGGACTCACAAGATGGCTGACACTGGCTACTGCTGTGGGGAGCACAAGGCCCTGCTGGCAAATGTGCACCAACAAACAGCAGGACACCACTGACTGACATCCTGAGAGACAACTTCCACTCCCTGCAATGCAAGCACGTTCCATGGTGGGATAACTGACTGGCTGGGTGGGTGGGAAGGAGGTCCGGCTGCCAACCAAACACAACCAATGCAGACCATGTTCACACCCCAGAAAATACATAGAAATGCCCAAATAATGCAGGACAATGTGCCACACCAATATCAACCCCTGACTGTGACGACTCAGGACAATGCAATGTACAGGCCCGCACCCAGAGGCACAGTCACAACTGTCATGTGTGTCAACCATTGATGCCTGCAGAAACATGACATACATTGTTTGTGTCTCCCAAAAACAGGTGATGATGGGGACACAGCAGCAGACGCTGAGGAGTCCCAGTCCCAGGCTCAAGAGGATGCCGAGCTCACTGGCGTCGTACAGCCTCTGTCCTCCTCGGACGATGAAGAACAACCTGGCACATCCGGTGCAAGTCAACATGCAGCACCAGCAGGACCACCAGCTGCAGCACCAGCAGGACCACCAGCTGCACCCCCTGCACCCACCCCTCCAACGACTGTCACCACGAATACCATCCCTGCCGACATGGACAGAATAAGGAGCAACACCAGCACAGTGACCCTGGACCAACCTGGGGCCATGGCCACCACCACCACCACCAACTCCCAAGGTGGACCAGGGTTATCTGTGCGTGCCACTGCACACACTGCACATGTCAGCAGGGGTGGTGGAAGGGGTGGGAGACAGAGGTCGCTGCTTGCAGACGTTGCTGGTGTGCATGATGACCCACAACTGGTACGCATAGCTGATGCGTACCAGTCCAGCACCGGAGAGCTCAGCCAGGTATTGGGGCTCCTCAGAGACATTAAACAGCAGCAGGCTGCCCATCATGCCCGCTTGGACTCCCACATGTCCCACGTGGAGTCACACATGTCCCGTGTGGACTCACACATGTCCCGCGTGGAGTCCAAGTGGGATGCACTGCATGAGATGACGGCGGTGCACAGGGACATTTTACAATGCCTCCGCCAGATGAACAGCAACCAGTCCACACCTCCCTGTGTGCCAACAACATCTGGTGCCGAACAAACTGCAACTGCCACAGGGAGGGAGGAGGACTCTGGCGGAGAGTCCCCTGCACCGCAGCAGCCTGCACTTGAGGGCCCCCCCCCAAGAAGAGGGGTCGTCCGAGGAGGGAAAAGTGAGAGGCCGATGGCCAAGCGCAACTCCCAGGAAGCCTGAACCTGTTCTGGATGTTCGCCTTTGTGCACAGACTGTTCACCCTGTTGACGGCAACACTACTCCCACACATTGCATGGGGAGTACAAGTTGGACCAATGTGTCAGACAACTGTGGCCCCGATACTGGGGATCCTGTCTACCCGGACTTTCAATTCACCTAGGAACTTGGGATTGCAAGATTCATGTACAGCACAACCCATCCTATGCACTATTAACACAAATGTATCACAATAAACACACTAATACACCATACTTGCCTCTGTCGTGATTCCAACGTGGGTGCTGTTATGGGGATGATGAACTGCAAAATTACACTGTGTATGCGAACTGCAACAGCAAGGACAACACAGGCATGTGAGTACAGGAAACGTGACACACATGAGGGAGACACACCACCAGGGCTACACGACACATACACACCTAGGCCATCTGACTCATTGCCTACACTGATGTTGCCAGGGAAGACGGTGCAATGCACAGACACCACACCCATTCCCAGTTGTAGTCAAGTAGCCCACAGGTGCAGTAAGCAAATGGCAGTCAAATGTGTGACCACAGACAACGCACATCACAAAGTGAAGCACAGGTTTATTACACAGTTGCAACATGCCGTAACCACTACAGATGCAAGGTAACCCCACCTGGCAGCGGGCACACAGTCAACAACTGTAGACGGAAGGAAGTCCATGGGTGTGGCGCACATCACCTGTAGGGACACAACAGCTACCAGCCTGGATGTGCAATCACGTCGTCGGTGGACACAGTTGACCAAACGAATCTGAAAGTACCCTGTGAAGGACAGAAATGACACACAGTCAAAAGCAATGGAGTACAGGACAGAACAGCAAAACACATGCACAATACATGTTACAAGATACCCACCCAGAACCAAGTTAGCATGTCAACACTGTTGGGGAGTACAGCCCACCTGTTAGCACACATCGCAACACACATCCAGTCAAGTGGCCCATGGACACACTCCCACAGCACCAGAGCACCACCCACACATCATGCCAACTCACATCATTGACATGACACCTCAGGATACTCACATTCAGCTAAAGAAGTTGGTGATGAGCTGTGTGCGGACATCACCATCACCATCATCATCATCATCGTCACTGGCATCGTGGTCCAGGCCAGGATCCTCCACAGGTGGCGGATGTTGGTCATTGTCATCCTGGATGAGAGGCAACTCCTTCCGCACTGCCAGGTTGTGGAGCATGCAGCAGACGATGATAATCTTGCACACTTTCGCAGGGGCATATGGGAGGGACCCTCCGGTCTTGTCCAGGCAGCGGAAGCGGCTCTTCAGGAGACCAAAGGTCCGCTCAATCACTCTCCTGGTCCGACCATGTGCCTCATTGTAGCGCATCTGGGCAGGTGTCACAGGGTTCCTGAGGGGTGTCAGCAACCACGGCATGTTGGGGTATCCCGAGTCACCTACGGACAGACAAGTGCACATTAGCTGACTTGGAACAGTGGGCGGAATACTACAGATCAGATCACACACAATGGCACAAAGTCAGTACACACCGACAAGCCAGGCACGCTGGTTCTGCATCTGTGCCATCATCCTGGGGATGCGACTACTCCTCATCACAAAGGCATCGTGTGCTGAACCAGGGAAACGGGCACACACGTGTGTGATGGTCATGTCTGCAAGACACACCACCAGTGCATTGACCGAGTGGTAGTGCTTGCGGTTCCTGTAGGCCTGCTCCTGGGCCTGTGGTGGTACCAAAGCCACATGTGTCCCATCAATGGAGCCAATTACATGCGGCATCCTCCCCAGGGCATAAAAGTCACTCTTCACGTCAGTGAGTCGTCGCAGTCTAGGGAAATAGATGTACCGGTTCAGGAAGAGCAACATTGCCACCAAAACATCGCGGAGCACACGGCTGAACATGGTCTGTGACATCCCACCAGCAGTCGCCACAGTATGTTGGAAGGTACCAGTGGCAAAGAAGTGTAGGGCTGCCATCACCTTCACCTTGGGGGTCAGCGCTGTAGGATACGGCCGGCCAGGCTGCAAATGTGGGGACAACTGCACTGCCAAATCCTCAATCAGCTGCCTGGTGAAGCGGTACCGTCGGATGCTGTCCCGTTCCACCATCGTTGCCAGGTCTGGGAATGGCCGATGGACAGCAGGAGCCCTGCAGTGCAGAGGAGAAGTAAGCAAGATTGTCAGTCACCCCACATATGCGGCATTGAACACACTCAAGATCCCAACATACATCATTATGAGGCACAACTACATGAAGTGTGCAGTACCGGAAGGACATGTATGGTACATACATGGCCAACATCTGTCAACACGGTCCAACAGGTGGCATCAATTAGTCCCAGGTTGGCCCATTGGATATCATGAGGCCGTGTCACAGTTCCCATCTCCTGCTGCCGTGTCACAATAACCCCCCACAGGGACATGTGAGGACAGATGTGCCCCAGGCACCACAGCTCAACGACAGGTACATTCCCAGGGACCCTGTAATGCCACATGGACACTGGCATTACATGGAGTATCATGTATACACCACAGCAAAACAACCATGACCCCCACAGGTAGTGGCCCCACTTGCCACGGCAGGACAGACATGGACGTCTGTGACACACACGCACAACATCAGAGTCCATGCACACACAACGTGGATGTGGAGACTGTCTCCCATTGTGCACATGAAATCAGAGACATTGTAAACACCACATGCACAAAGACTGTGGAGGACCATCACTATTGTGCCACTGGGACACCCTGGCTCAAACATACCGTCCCACATGGGACTCACGGGGTATGTGACATGACATACACATACACCACTGTGAAATGTGACCATGGCACATGCACAGATATGAACAGTTGCACATCACAGTGGTCACGTACACGTAACACCCAGGATCCTGTCCCCATGAACACGTGCACAGCCTGGGGGTGGCTGCCCACAGGTGACACCCACAGGACAACATGTACACCAACATACACACAATAGGAAATGCAGCCTTACATGCCTTATGATAAAGTTTGGACAGGCTGTCGTGTGGTAGGTGTGCCCCTCACTCCCTGGGAGCTATCTGTGGCTGGCATATGTCCATCTGAGACAGGCATGCTGACATATGCCAGTCACATGTACAGTGATGCGTTGAACTGCAATGGACCGATCGGTGCCTCCGGCCGGCCCATTGCTTTCAATGTGTGCGGGTACGCGTTGTACCCCTGTGCGCGTTGAACAGCAATGGACCGATCGGTGCCTCTGGCCGGCCCATTGCTTTCAATGTGTGCGGGTACGCGTTGTACCCCTGTGCGCGTTGAACTGCAATGGACCGATCGGTGCCTCCGGCCGGCCCATTGCTTTCAATGTGTGCGGGTACGCGTTGTACCCCTGTGCGCGTTGAACTGCAATGGACCGATCGGTGCCTCCGGCCGGCCCATTGCTTTCAATGTGTGCGGGTACGCGTTGTACCCCTGTGCGCGTTGAACTGCAATGGACCGATCGGTGCCTCCGGCCGGCCCATTGCTTTCAATGTGTGCGGGTACGCGTTGTACCCCTGTGCGCGTTGAACTGCAATGGACCGATCGGTGCCTCCGGCCGGCCCATTGCTTTCAATGTGTGCGGGTACGCGTTGTACCCCTGTACGTGTTGTACCGCAATGGACCGATCGGTGCCTCCGGCCGGCCCATTGCTTTCAATGTGTGCGGGTACGCGTTGTACCCCTGTGCGCGTTGAACTGCAATGGACCGATCGGTGCCTCCGGCCGGCCCATTGCTTTCAATGTGTGCGGGTACGCGTTGTACCCCTGTGCGCGTTGAACTGCAATGGACCGATCGGTGCCTCCGGCCGGCCCATTGCTTTCAATGTGTGCGGGTACGCGTTGTACCCCTGTGCGCGTTGTACCGCAATGGACCGATCGGTGCACACCCATTGACAATGGGCTTGCCTGGCAACGGACGCGTTTTCGGATTTCGAACGAGTCGGTTGCTGTAAATTCAGTTGGTCACCCACAACAATGTTGCAAAATCATGTATGTCATGAAGTTGAAGATTTGAAGGATGCTGTGGGCGTGTTTTGGTGCTGCTATTCCATGGATTGGCCAGATTCAGAAGATGCAAACGACTTGGACCTATCACTTTGGACACAAGGGACAGTATCTGCCTCTCCAGCACATATATATTGCTGGCTGTTCCCCTGAGAGCCCACTTGCCTGCAAAACATGCTCCAAGACGACATCTGCCACTGCACTGCTGCTGTCTCTGCCCCTCTGGACCCTGCAATGGCACGTACTGTGGAGAGAGCCCCAGCCTTCAGCCTTGAAGAGAACCAGGCCCTGCTGGACAGCCTACTTCCACAGTACAGCAAGCTGTATGGGACACCAGGGGAGCAGGTGAGTGTTCTGTGCACTGCCTTTCTGAATGTGCTGTTTGTCTGACTAGCAAGGCTGAGAGTCTGCACGCCACTGGCTAGCAGGCTCACTGAGTAGTTGTCACCCCCCATAGTGTGTAGTGACTTGCACTGGACAGGTATGGTGCAGTGACAGTGCATTTGAACATGGTTTTACTTCCCATGCAATGATACCATGTAGTGACGTCTGGCAAACTGTCCATGGTCAGCGTTGCACTGCCTGTGTACATCATGTGCCCCTGCGATTGAGACATGTATATACAACTGTGTCATGCACGGATATGTTGCATGTGTGGTAATGGCCTTTTCACTTTGTCATCCTGACAGGTTAATGCCCATCGGAAGCAGGAAATCTGGAAGGACATCGTCCGGGCTGTCCGGTCCGTGGGGGTCTACAAGCGCCGGATCTGCAACTGCCAGAAGAGGTGGCAGGACCTTCGGGGCTGGACCCGGAGGATTGCACGGGTCCAGCTGAAGCTGTCGCCTCCTCGCAGGAGGGGCGGAACACGGACCCTGACCCCCCACATGCTCCAGATCCTGGCGGTGGTCTTTCCAGACCTGGATGGGCAGCTGAAGGCCAGACAGCAGCAAGGAGGGGGTGAGTCAAAGACTGCACTGTGAACTCTGTATTACATGCTTTGTGCCCTCCTCTGGCCTGGTTCAACTGCCACAGTGCAGCAGTCATGTTGTCCAGGAGCCATGTCCCTCTATTGTGCACTGCCCACTGCTCATCTGATACCCAGGTGTGGCCCTTACAGTCAGGAAATTGTGTCACTTGGGACTGTGTCCTTGCAGTTTGCTTCACTAAAGGTGGGGGACAGCATCTGTTTCCCTAACTCTGTTGTGGGCATCATGGGTGGGTCCATTGTTCACACAACGCCTGGGTTTGGACATGTGATCTGCGTGTTGCTTTGATATGCGGTCCACTTGCTGAGCTGAGCCACCACATGTGCCTGGGGTATGTGGCACACGCCCATGCAGCGGGTGGGAACAATGTTTGTGCCCCAGGAGTGTGCAGATTACGTGTGTCACACATACATAGCCAGCTATCCACTGTCCAGGGCACATCCCTCATTCATGTGGAGCAGGACAGTCATGCCTACTCCAGGCCATGCAATGCACTCTGTACTCCCACTCCCGTGTATCAGCTGACACATTGTGCACAGTGATTTGACCCCTCCGGTGTCTGCCTCTGTGTCAGTGTGCTGTGGATTAGTTGCCAGGACTGCTGGGGTGTTTCTTGGTAGGGGCTCAGCATGCCCCTGGAGATGTGACCATAGGAGACGATACTTGTGTGTCACATAGGTGTTTGATCAGCTGCCCGTGCAGACTGGGGTATGCAAATGTGATGTTCAGGCAGCTGTTCCCCATTCACAGCAAATTGTGAGGGGCTCAGGTTCAGAGGGTAGTGTCACAGGTCTCCCATATGTCCAATAGGTGTGACCTGGACAGATGAGGGTTGAGATGATGTGTTGTGTGGGGGATGTACATGTGCACTTGTGCAGCTCCAGGACTTGCATTCCCCATGACCTACTATTGTGACACAGTGCATAGTGTTGTTGTCTGGCTGCCAAGTCATACATCACTGAGACAGTGATGTATGACTTAACAGTCATGCCTCTGCCATGGCATGTGTCAACTTATTTGTGGTCCTGCAGGGGAGTGACATGTGCTACATGCACACCATAGTGGCGCTGGCTATCAGGACATGGGTGCATCATGGTGTCTGTCGCTGGTATGCATCACATGCATTTCCTATTTGACTCTGGGCATCCCTTTCATCCGGAAACCTGTACTGACTCAGTGGCAAGAGCTGTGATGTGTCCACACCGTGTCCTCTGCACTGTCCAACTACTGTGTACTTGGTGCATGTGTCCACACTGGGGTGTTGCAATCCAACAGACACCAGACAGATGGGTGCAAGGCCATGTGGGATGTGAGTGCCATGCTTGGCATCAGACTGACAATTGGCTTCTCCTGTTCAGTTAGGGCACTTTTAGCAATGTACAACTAATGATGCCAGGCCTTGCTCTGTGATGTGCTGTGCTCACAGTGGTGTGTGCGTTTGGTGCAGGTGACTGATGTCTGTCTGTTTCCCCTTTGTTTGCAGATACATCCACGGCCACGGAAGGGGACAGCTCCACAGACCAGGAGGAGCCAGAGAGCCAGACTGGGTCAGCAGCCGAGGAGTGGTCGGAGGGACCCAGTGGCACGGAGGGCGAGGGGAGCCACACCGAGGAATCCTCAGCACCATCCACCTCAGCTGAGGACCAGAGCAACTCAGAAGATGACTCCCTTGTGGAGGCGGGTGTCAGCAGCCACCACACCCCAGCTAGTGTTGCTGTCCCCGCCACCACCAGCACCACCACCGCCCTCCCATCGGCTCCCATTCCCCAGGTCCGTGGAGGCTCCCATGTTCGGGAGCGTGTCTCCTTTGGCCCAGGCACCGCACCCCCTGCCCCTGTGTCCCCTGCTGCCCTGAGTGAGGAGTCTGTGTACCTCCTTCGCCAGCTCCATGTAGGGCAGACAGCCATGCTGAGTGTCCTCCATGCGCACACCGCACTGTTGACTCAGCTGGTGTCGTTCATGGAGGGCATCTCATCGGGCATGTCTGACCTACAGAGGGGCAACAGGTCCATGGACTCCTCCCTGACGGCAGCAGTGTCCCTCCTCAGACAGTCCCTCACCCCTCCTGCCTCTGCTCCATCCACACTCCCCAGCACCTTGCCCGTCCCAAGCACACACACACCGGCACAGGCACACACCAGCACACACACATCCAGCACACAGACACACACGCCACAAACTAAACGCACACGCACGCACAGTCAGGGGACTGAAACCAGACTCACAGGGGATGGGGCCCTGGTACACACACACGCATCCACGGGCACTGCGCAGTCCTCACTTGCCTCTCCCTCCAAAGCACCCTCCCTTGCCTCACCTGCAACCCCAAAGACCCAGCGCCTCTTCCTCAGTGACCTCGGCCTCTTCCCCTCCGATCCAGCTGCCCCAGCATCCAGGGGGAAGAGGAAGCCCCCCACACGGAGCAGAGTGCCCCTCGCCCCCGGACACCCTCCCCCAGGCGCAGACAGACTGAGGCCCCCACCCGCAAGTCCCCCGGAGTGGTAAGAGCAAGACCCCGCCGCCGCCCTGCAGCTCAAGCACCAGGTCACCTTCCTCCATCCCTCAGGCCCCCACTCCACAGGTGCCCCCGCCACACCCTGCCCCAGGTTCCCCCACCCACAGATATACCATCCCCAAGAGGCTCCGGCCTTCTCCCCCTGCCACTTGCTCTCCCGGCACCACACCCCCCGCTGCGCTTGTCTGTGCCACTGATGTGGTGAGGGTGTCCTCCCCTCTGTCCAGCCCACCTTGCCTGTTCCCCATTCTCCTCCCCTGGTGGTAGGCACTGCAGTGGAGTCCACTACCACCCTGTCTGACTTGGGCACTGCAGTGGCGGACCTGTCCACTCCATCTGCAGGGTCCACTGCAGTCGTGCCGGCACCCACAACATCTGAGCCATGCCCCCCAGTTGTGCCGGCACACACCATGTCAGACACCTCCACTGCAGTTGTCAGTGGCTCTCCAGCACCCACCACCCCTTCCCTGCTTCCTCCTGGTGAGCCCTGATCCTGTCCCTGCGGTGCCTGGCCTACCCCCCCGGTTGCCCCTCCTAGTGGATTGTCCCTGGTTTTGTGCAGGCATGTGTAGGGTGGCATCTGCCACTGTCACCCACTTGTGACTTTGTTGATGGACTGGCCATTGGCCTTTGTTTATGTTCTACCGGACTTCTACTTTTAATGCCACATATGCTGAATAAAGCAACTTTCTGTTCTCTAGTGCTTTTGCTTCTGATGTACATGATGTTGATGATGCTAAGAATGCCCTTGCTGCAGTGATGGTGATATTTGGTCTCATGATAATGAAGTGTTACTGTGCAGGAACCCATGTGGTCCAGGGGTTATGGGTCCTATCCTGTGGTGTATCCATGTCATCCATAGCAGCATCTGAGGGTGTCATGTGTTCAGTATTTGGCAATGAGATTTCCTACTTAGATTGGCAACTTCACATCTGTGGCTTCCACCCCTGCACATCTGTTGTGCCTGCCATTGTTCTATTCGTCTACTTCCCTGACCGTGTGGCCATCTCCAGTGAACATGCAGGTTTGGGCATCAATGGGGAAGGACTCATCTGTGTTGTCAGTGCAACATTGCTATACAAGTGTGTTGGATCTGTGCTGATGATTCCGTTGGCACTTCCATGACCAGGCTGATGGGACGGGAGCCCTCATTTGTTGCTAATTGTTGATTGTGTGTCCCATTGCGGCCATGGTATGGTATCTGTTCGCCTCACATCTGCAGTCTCCACAGGGTATCTGCATGTGTGTGCCCATTGGTGCAAATATGTGGGTCTGCATTCGGATGGTCACTTCTGTCATTGTGTCATTGATGATTGTTGACGGTGTCAGCCCCCATGGGTGTTGTTTGTCTGCACATGGCCAAAGTTATGTCTTATTTGCACTGCAGGATTTGGCTACCCCAATTTATGTTGCAATGGGACACATACACTACTTTGCCACTGATGTGTTTGTTGTTCTGTGACCAGGAATCATCCATGCAGTTTGGCAGTTGCACCTCTTACTTTGTCAACACTTGCCTTTTGGTCACTGTGATGATGGGGGTTTGGACCCCATTGCCACAATGTTCAAGATGTGCTGCAGCTATGGACCCCACACTTGCCTTTTGGTCACTGTGATGATGGGGGTTTGGACCCCATTGCCACAATGTTCAAAATGTGCTTCAGCTATGGACCCCACACTTACATTTTGGTCACTGTGATGATGGGGGTTTGGACCCCATTGCCACAATGTTCAAAATGTGCTTCAGCTATGGACCCCACACTTACCTTTTGGTCACTGTGATGATGGGGGTTTGGACCCCATTGCCACAATGGTCATGGCCTGCTTGCATTGTGGGTGCCACACACATATATGTGTGGCACATGTGCTAGGGGGTCACATTGTATGTTCAAAGTCATGTTCGGTGTTGTAGGCATTTGACACAGTCTACACACGCTTGTCATGGTGTTGGGGGGATGTCTTCTTCTTGCATTCCCTAGTTTGTGGTGTGCTGGTTGTGTCATGCATTGTCCATCCTATGAGTGGGGGTGGTAGTAGTGGTAGGCATCCTGCCCCCTGGCTAAGGGTGGTGGTAGGCATCCTGCCCCCCTGGGTGAGGGTGGTAGTAGTGGTAGGCATCCTGCCCCCCTGGGTGAGGGTGGTAGTAGTGGTAGGCATCCTGCCCCCCTGGGTGAGGGTGGTAGTAGTGGTAGGCATCCTGCCCCCCTGGGTGAGGGTGGTAGTAGTGGTGGGCATCCTGCCCCCCTGGGTGAAGGTGGTAGTAGTGGTAGGCATCCTGCCCCCCTGGGTGAGGGTGGTAGTAGTGGTAGGCATCCTGCCACCCTGGCTAAGGGTGGTGGTAGGCATCCTGCCCCCCTGGGTGAGGGTGGTAGTAGTGGTGGGCATCCTGCCCCCCTGGGTGAGGGTGGTAGTAGTGGTAGGCATCCTGCCACCCTGGCTAAGGGTGGTGGTAGGCATCCTGCCCCCCTGGGTGAGGGTGGTAGTAGTGGTAGGCATCCTCCCCCCCTGGCTAAGGGTGGTGGTAGGCATCCTGCCCCCCCTGGGTGAGGGTGGTAGTAGTGGTAGGCATCCTGCCCCCCCTGGGTGAGGGTGGTAGTAGTGGTGGGCATCCTGCCCCCCCTGGCTAAGGGTGGTAGTAGTGGTAGGCATCCTGCCCCCCCTGGGTAAGGGTGGTAGTGGTGGTGGGCATCCTGCCCCCCCTGGATAAGGGTGGTAGTAGTGGTAGGCATCCTGCCCCCCTGGGTGATGGTGGTAGTAGTGGTAGGCATCCTGCCCCCCCTGGGTGAGGGTGGTAGTAGTGGTGGGCATCCTGCCCCCCCTGGGTGAGGGTGGTAGTAGTGGTAGGCATCCTGCTACCCTGGCTAAGGGTGGTGGTAGGCATCCTGCCCCCCTGAGTGAGGGTGGTAGTAGTGGTAGGCATCCTGCCCTCCCTGGGTGAGGGTGGTAGTAGTGGTAGGCATCCTGCCCCCCCTGGGTGAGGGTGGTAGTAGTGGTGGGCATCCTGCCCCCCCTGGCTAAGGGTGGTAGTAGTGGTAGGCATCCTGCCCCCCTGGGTGAGGGTGGTAGTAGTGGTGGGCATCCTGCCCCCTGGCTAAGGGTGGTAGTAGTGGTAGGCATCCTGCCCCCCTGGGTGAGGGTGGTAGTAGTGGTAGGCATCCTGCCACCCTGGCTAAGGGTGGTGGTAGGCATCCTGCCCCCCTGGGTGAGGGTGGTAGTAGTGGTAGGCATCCTGCCCCCCTGGGTGAGGGTGGTAGTAGTGGTGGGCATCCTGCCCCCCTGGGTGAGGGTGGTAGTAGTGGTAGGCATCCTGCCACCCTGGCTAAGGGTGGTGGTAGGCATCCTGCCCCCCTGGGTGAGGGTGGTAGTAGTGGTAGGCATCCTGCCCCCTGGCTAAGGGTGGTGAGTAGGCATCCTGCCCCCCTGGGTGAGGGTGGTAGTAGTGGTAGGCATCCTGCCCCCCTGGGTGAGGGTGGTAGTAGTGGTGGGCATCCTGCCCCCCTGGCTGAGGGTGGTAGTAGTGGTAGGCATCCTGCCCCCCTGGGTGAGGGTGGTAGTGGTGGTGGGCATCCTGCCCCCCTGGCTAAGGGTGGTAGTAGTGGTAGGCATCCTGCCCCCCTGGGTGAGGGTGGTAGTAGTGGTGGGCATCCTGCCCCCCCTGGCTAAGGGTGGTAGTAGTGGTAGGCATCCTGCCCCCCTGGGTGAGGGTGGTAGTAGTGGTAGGCATCCTGCCCCCCCTGGGTGAGGGTGGTAGTAGTGGTAGACATCCTGCCCACCCCTGGGTGAGGGTGGTAGTAGTGGTGGGCATCCTGCCCCCCCTGGCTAAGGGTGGTAGTAGTGGTGGGCATCCTGCCCCCCCAGGCTAAGGGTGGTAGTAGTGGTAGGCATCCTGCCCCCCCTGGGTGAGGGTGGTAGTAGTGGTAGGCATCCAGCCCCCTCCTGGGTAGGGGTGGTGGTGCGCATTCAGGCCCCTGTGTGCATATGTGGCATTGGTGATGGGCATCCCGCCCCTATGGTGCTGCTGTTGCTGGTGTAAGTATATTCAGCATCCCCGTGTGTGTGTGTGATGTGTCGTGTACGTGTTGTATGTGTTTTGTGGTTGGTGTCTGGCTTACCTTCTGCGCCGTACGCGTCCGTGCCTGTTCCGGTAGTAAATGTAGAATATTGGTATGATCGGGACGAAGGGATTCATGGTTGGTTCGTGTCGTTCGTCCTTCTCGTCGCTTCGCCTCGTCCTCGCTCGCTCGCCGCGCTCGTCCTCGTCGGTGCCGTGTTCGTCTCGGAGCCGTGGATCGTGTTGTGGCGCGAATCGGAGCTTATGTGCGCCTCTCCCGGATGCTTTGACGTGCCGTGCGTAGCGACAGGTTCGGCGCGTACGGAAAGCGCATCGTACTTGTCCGGCCGGACGGGGCTGCATTTTTCCTTCCGTGCGACTCGATTCGGCGTTTCCGGATTCGCCTCGGTCGGAGAACAGGACCTGGTTTGGGTGAGTACGGCTCGGCCGGATTTTTTGCTGTTGTGCGCATCGTACTTGCTCGTTCGGTGTACTGTACGGATCGGTCGGGAAACAGGCTTTCGCATGGCTTTTTTCCCGACCGAATGGTATTGGGTGCGCCTCCGACCGAGATCGGAATCGGCCCCTAAGTCTCCTGCAGGAGTCCAGTGGTACCACACAGGATACGCTGGGTCCTGCAGGAGTATCGCGGTACCCTCAGCACAAACAACATGTTTTTTTGTTTTTTTAAAAAAGTTTCACCCCTAGGGAGGTCACTCTGCATCCACTCACACACCCACCCCAGAAGTGCAAGGGGGTCAGGGTACCCCTACCCTACAAGGTTTTTCAACTTTATTTTGAGGATATGGGGACAGAGTTTGCATGTCCAGCAATGGCGGCAACATTTTTCTTCATGTTACAGCCAGCCAATTAGACCGCTCGATCCAATGGGACCAAAAAGATCGACAAGAAAAAAACACTCTCAACCAATTGGATTGCTTGATTCGAGTACCACGGTTCCCTCTGCGGAACCAACCGTTCAGTTACAGCTATTGTTTCACTCATTCATGACCACCCGAGCACCATTTTAAATGTAAATTTCTCATAAACGACTGAACCAATTTAAAGAAATTTGCAAAAAGCGCATTTTCTGAGTACACATACAACTTTCTACCATATTTGGTCTGATTCCGTTGAGCAATTATTTTTGTATTGCTTTCTAACATTGCTATGGGAATTAACATGGGAAGATGATGTTTTGGGACCCACCCTCCTTTTACGGATCATCCAAAACTTTCCAGGAAGGAGCTGAAGTGGATAAACTTTTTCGGAAAGTATTGTGAAGACTCATCGAACGCCGCCAAAGTTATTACCAAAACAAAGCACGTTCTTCCTATGGAAAACTCTGACCTAACAATAACTAAACAGTGGCCATATATATATGTTGTGAGAAGCTGGCCTGGTATATGATGTCCACTAATGTATGTGGGCACCTTGCACCAGTCCAGACAACCCTTATGGTGATTTAAGAGGTCTTCAAAAGCTCTCTAAGTGGTAGCTGTGGAGAGCAGCCTGCAGGCTTAGTCCAGAAGGAGTGTAAAGCAGCTTGTTTTTCCAGAATGCAATCTTATTGTATAGATTAAGTGAAAAGAACCACACCAAGTATTTATAAAAATATGTATTTATTATATAATACTCTCTAGTATGTTCCAGTATCTCCTACACGGAAATAAACACAAAGCACACAATTGCAAAGAAATCACAGTAAATAGCACTAGTACACATTGGGCCCCAGGGGGAGACCGAACCATATACTAAGAAAGTGGTATAAGAGCCACGACTCGAGTCAGGACAATGTCGAGAGGAAGTAGAATTGCTGGGGACCCACAGAACCACCCACGGTAAGTAGATAGGGACCCCACGGACAGCATGTGCAGTATGAGAACACGACCGTGTGCTCCGTACAAGTCTATGTGCAAGTCACGGTTGGAATTTTAAAGAATAGGCACCCTTCTCAGTGGACCCTGAAGAAACCCCATGGAAGACAGAAGGTTGGAGAGCCACCCCACCCATGGATACCCTAGTACCCAAGTTACCTACACCAGGGAAGCCGGGTGCATACGTGTGAAGTGGTGTCAGAAAACCGCTGTCAAACCCAATGGAGGACTTCAGGAAAGTGCCGCTGTGGAAGAAGGAAGAAATGTCCGGTGGAATCCGAGGATGGATTCTTGATGAGAGGTACCTGCAAGCAGAGAGGACTGAGTCTATGTCACTCAGGAGTGACCAGGAGACTTGGAAGACGAATGCCCTCCGATGTCGGGTGTTGCAGGATGGGTGACGAGGACCTTGGCTCTGCAGCTGTGAGGACCAGGCATCGCTGAGGAGGACCAGGAGCCATGCACGAGCTGTCCCACGAAGGATGTCGAGTGCTGAGGGGATCAGTGTCCAACGGGAGCACGAACAAGCCTTGGCAAATGCATCCAACGCAGGAATCAAAGAAGGAGCAACGTCTGGACCAGCAAGGTCCAGGGAACTCACCAAAAGCAGGGGACTCAGGGCAGGCCCCGAGCAATCACGGGAGCCCAAAAGAAACAAGTGTGACCCTCAAATGGACCCACAGGCCGGAGGCACTGGAGTTGCGAGAGTTCCTCAAGCAGCGCATGAAAAGATGCAGGCCGCGATGCACACGAGGTGGTGTGGCTGAAGATTCTGGCCACTGGAGGTGCTCGAGGTTGGGGCTACTCGGAGCCCGAAGAGCTCCTTGGTAAGAAGTCAACAAGCCTTTGCAACTGCAAGTTGACGCGGTGCACAGGGGTTTGGTTATTGCAACCCCCACGAGGGATACTGGCCTCAAAAGCTGTGGCAAACCACCACCTGTGATGCAGAGCCTTTGCAGTCTGAAGGAGCTCAGGATCAGCAGGCCGCTCAACTTAGTTGCGGTGCCTGCAAATGCAGGGGAGTGACTCCTTCACTCCAAGGGAGATTCCTTCAACTGCCTTTGACGCTTAACAGGCCTTGGAAGGTTCCTGTATGATGCACAGGCACAGACGATGCATCAGACTGGAAGGGAGACAAAGTCAGGCCCAAACGAAGTCCAGAGTGCCCAGACTGTAGGAGTAGAAGTGGTGTCTGCACTGAACCTTATCCCATGATGAATCTAGGGACCTACACCCAGGTAAGCCCTTAAGTACCCTAGGGAAAGGGTTGGGAAGATTCAGGGGACCATCTCAGGGGATGGTCTGGACAGGAGGGAGGTTACTCCCATGTCCTTTGTCCAGTTTCGTACCAGAGCAGGAGCCAACAGCTCCCAGAACTAGTTTGAACTGGACTTTGCACGGGGACACCAAGTGTGCCCCTCATGCAGACTTTCTGGCACTGACAAGCGCACACACCCGGTCCCAATAAACTAAATCCTGTCTGGGAGGTGGTCACACCTCCCTGTGACAGGATGCCTATTGTTCCACCTTCCTCTGCTCAAGCTTGGCTCAGCAGCAGGAGGGCAGAAATGTGTCTCTGGTCAGCAGCAACCATTTTGTGCTGTCTGGGTCTAGAAGGTTGGCACCGGGAACACTGCGAGCCTAACGGAGGGCTCCTCCAGTGCTTGGAATTATACCTCCCACACCGTTTATGGTGTGGGGGTATTATTCCAACATATTTGATACCAAACATGATAGGATTCATTGCAGCCAGTTTCGAGATGGTCATTGCGTAATTACGCTGTGCTCCTCTATATAGTATATGGCTGCTTCACTGACAACCTGGGAGAATGGACTCCGTAGGCTGCAGGGGTGTCCTGCTCATGCAGGGGCACCCTCTCACTTAGAACCAAGCACCCTGCCTTCAGGATTGTAAAGGCCTACTATGGGGTGACTTATAGGTTTTAAGTCCAGTGACCCTAGGATATAGGAAACCTATATCTTAAGTAAGTGGTGCAAGCACCAACTGACACAGGCTACAATGGCAGGCCTGTAGTACCATTTTGCATGGTCTCCCATGGGTGGCATAATGCATGCTTCAGCCCATGGGAGACCTCTGGGGTACCTATGCCCTGGGTACCTTAGCACCATATACTAAGGTCTGATAAGGGAACCCCAGTATTCAATCTGGGATGTTCCTAGGTACTAAACACAACAATTTAGGGAGAAAGCAGATAGACTGGGGTTCTGATTAGCAGGATCCCAGTCAGACTAGTCAAAAACAGCAAACACAAGGAGATGATGGACGGAGCGCTGAAACTTTTCAGACACTCACTCCCAGTCACAGATCTGGGTTGAATCCATCATCGTTCTTTAGCTCACTTTGCCACCCCAGTTCAGACACAGCTATATGCAAATCAGTCTTGACCCTGTGCCTTATGGGAACAGTCCAGCCCAAACTGCCAAGCCATGTCTTCCCTGGACCGGAAACAAGTATCCTGGGACCGGTTTCGGGCTAACAGCCCTCATTAGCCAGGCTAGCTTGAATCCAGTGGCAAAGTGGGCAAGGGACCCACGTCTGGGCATATCCTGCCAACTTAGGGCAAACAAAGCAAACACAAGGAGATGATGGGAGGAGCGCTGAAACTTTTCAGACACTCACCCCCAGTCCCAGATCTGGGTTGAATCCATCATCTTTCTTTAGCTCACTTCGCCACCCCAGTTCAGACACAGCTATATGCAAATCAGTCGTAACCCTGTGCCTCATGGGAACAGTCCAGCCCGAACTGCCAAGCCATGTCTTCCCTGGACCGGAAACAAGCATCCTGGGACCGGTTTCGGGCTAACAGCCCTCATCAGCCAGGCTAGCTTGAATCCAGTGGCAAAGTAAGCAAGGGACCCATGTCTGGGCATACCCTGCCAACTTAGGGCAAACAAAGCAAACACAAGAAGATGATGGACGGAGCGCTGAAACACAGCTATATGCAAATCAGTCTTGACCCTGTGCCTCATGGGAACAGTCCAGCCCGAACTGCCAAGCCATGTTTTCTTTGTTCGCCCTAAGTTGGCAGGGTATGCCCAGACGTGGGTCCCTTGCTCACTTTGTCTGAACTGGGGTGGCGAAGTGAGCTAAAGAACGATGATGGATTCAACCCAGATCTGTGACTGGGGGGGAGTGTCTGAAAAGTTTCAGCGCTCCGTCTATCAGCTCCTTTTGTTTGCTTTGTTCGCCCTAAGTTGGCAGGGTATGCCCAGACGTGGGTCCCTTGCTCACTTTGCCACTGGATTCAAGCTAGCCTGGCTGATGAGGGCTGTTAGCCCGAAACCGGTCCCAGGATGCTTGTTTCCGGTCCAGGGAAGACATGGCTTGGCAGTTCGGGCTGGACTGTTCCCATGAGGCACAGGGTCAAGACTGATTTGCATCTAGCTGTGTCTGAACTGGGGTGGCGAAGTGAGCTAAAGAACGATGATGGATTCAACCCAGATCTGTGACTGGGGGTGAGTGTCTGAAAAGTTTCAGTGCTCCATCAATCAGCTCCTTGTGTTTGCTTTAGTCAAAAACAGCATCACATCAAGCAAAAAGTGGGGGTAACCATAGAAGCAGATCCTACTTTCCTACATATGTATTACCCAGTGACGTTTGCCGCTGAGTAGTTAGAGTTAGAGCCATGTTTCCATAGGTCATGTTTTTTTTTTTTTTGTTTGGAACTTCGGGCCTTTTGACAATTCTTCACGAAACTTTCCAAAAATCGACTCATCCACCTCAGGTCCTTCTTGGAATGTTTCAGGGTGATCCGTCCATCTGAGAAAAGAGAGGGACCCTCAAAAACGAGTTTTCTCCATGCAACTTCTCACAGGAAAACTGAAAAGCAATACAGAAAAAAGGCTGAACGGAATTGCACCTAATTGGGAAGAAAGCTAAATCTTTACCCAAAAATGTGCTTTTAGTGATTTGATGTAAATCTGTTCAGTAGGTTTTGAGACATGAAGGCTCAAAATGTATGCATATTTCACACTGAGGAGGATCCATGGACCTGGCAGATGAAAAGATAAGATCTAATTAACTGCCACAAAATTAGCAAAGATGTTGTGGCAGTCCTTATAGGACTCAGAAACTCAGTCCAAGTGTCCTTAAAAAAAAACATGTAAGGGGTAGGGATACCCCCACCCCCCAAGGCCATGCATTTTTCTTTTGAAGGGTACTGTGGATCCTCTGAGGATCCATGGTAAAAACAAATCCTGGCTCCTCAAACAAACACAAAAGAATAATACATGAGTGGCAGGAGCCTCTCATTGATTATTTACTGCTCATGGCAAAGAGCACTCCCTAATGCCCTTTATTTGCTAATTTATAAAAATTTTGCTGCATGGTGGTCCCCCAAAATGGACAGGGGCATCACCAGCATGTTTGTAAGTGCTGTGTGGGGCTGCAGTGCAGCGGCCCCCAGAAATACTTAAAATTAAATAACCCTATGTTTCCTAGGGTCTATAGAACATGGCCCATGAAAATGTTATATTTTTAAGCATTCTCAGAGCTGGAGCTTTTGCACTTCAGGGTGGAAGTGCAGCATCCTCTTGTGGTTGGTCTTATGGCTGCATTAGGTGGCTTTGCTTGAGGAGTGCAAATGAAATACCCTAACACGTTTATTGTTGTTTTGACAGACATTACAATGATTCCTTGACAAAGCCAAGGGGCTTGTCTTATATATTGATGTAGTGACCAGGTGACATAACCAACAGGCTTGCCTTTTATATACTGACAGTGACTTACATTTAAAAAAGCCCTAGAAATGCATTAATAAACCAAAGGTTAAAGTGACAGTTACAGGTAGGTATTCAAACAAACCTTACAAATGCACTGAGAAACCAAAGGTTAAAGTGACATTATAGTTGGGTGACAATATGAGTTGCAACATAACATTTTAAACTAAAAAAACAACACTGAAATTCACCAGTTATAGTCAACTGAGGTAACTACAACAGAGCCCTGAAGTAACTATAACTTGTGCCCTTGCCATGTACTGCTCATACCCTCACGTATTACATCACTGATGACATGTTCAGTGACAACATTGATAGCATCACCGATGACAACTGAAATTACGTCATTTATGACAAAGATGGTGCATGTCAGGGGCGTGAGTTATAGTTACTTTAGGGCTCTATATATAGATACAGAGAGTGCAGGATCGGAGGCATCAAGCTGACAATTGACCCGTATCAAGGGGAACATCATTTATTCATGATAGAGGAAAATAGTATGATAGCGGACATTGGGATTATAAGATCACTTATTAAGGAACAAAGAGAATATATAACAGAGTTTTAAATTGAAATATGGGAGAGAGTGACATTTATATTTCAAGACATGAAAATTAAGCCCTGAAGAAGCGCAGTGGAGCGTGAAACACGTGTTGGCTGTTTTGAGGCTTATTTGATGTTGTGCTTACATGAAAAATTAATTTGAAGAAAGAATAAATACAACTTATGAAACCTATCAAGAAGGTGTACTGTGTACTGTTGCTGTTGTTGATCTCTCAGTACTTTGTTGTTGTTTATAGATACAGATGTTGTATAGATATATAACACAATGTGGTCGCATTCATGTAGTTTTCATAGTAGGGTGAGAGGTCCGCCGCTGACCCAATATCGGTCTAGCAACTACCACTGTAGATCTTTTGGAGTCTTCTCTGAAATCTGGACATGGGTGGAGGTCCCCTAGATGTTCAGGCCACTGGGACTTCAGATCCCACTACAGAGCCTGCATATGCCACCTGGTGAATTTGACCAGCAGGATGCAGGAGGCCTTCAGTAACATCAGCCACAGAGACAACCTCACTGAACCCACCCCAGAATTAAGGCTGAAACAGCAGGATCATAGCCTGAATGTCCTGGACTTGCCATTCTGGGGTAAAGACACAATCTGAACTGTGACTTTGACACATTTAAAGTGAACCCTAAAAATGGCAGGAAATTTGTCGTAGTCTGGAGGTGGCTGACAACTGCCTGGGGTGAGCCTGCCTTTTACAGTCAGTCGTCAACATAGGGGGAAGATTGGTACCACCGAAGGTGTGCAGCTACCACAGCCATCACTTAAGTGAACACCCGAGGGGCACTGGTGAGACCAAAGGGGAGCACAGCGAATTGAAAATGCTCCTGTCCCACCACGATCCGCAGGTAATGCCAATAGGCCTGCAGAACGGGTATATGGAAATAGGCATACTGCAGATCCAATGCCACCATCCAGTCTTCAGGGTTGAGGGCAAACAAGATCTGGGCCAGAGTGAGCATTGTGAATTTGTCCTTCCAGAGAAAGGCATTGAGAGGGTGCGGGTCTATAATAGGACGAAGGCCTCCGTCCTTTTTTGGCACCAGAGAGTACTGGGAATAGCAACCAGGGCCCCCTTCTGGCGCAGGCACCCTCTCAATAGTCCCTTTGGCCGAAAGGGCTTGCACTTCCTGCTGCAAGATGGACAGATGGTCCTCCATCTGTCATTCCTGGGATGGCGGTGTGGCTAAGAAGGGTAAGGCGTATCCCCTCCGGACAATTTGGATGACCCACCTGTCCGATGTTATGATCAACCAAGTAGGCAAGAATTGTTGGATCCTGTCTCCAAACGGGTGACCATGCTCCATTAAGGGCACGCTAAAGGAGCTTGGCAGGCTGGGCCGTGGAGGAGGGGCAGTAGGGGCTGGTGGGTGTCACGGCAGCAGCCAATGAATTGCTGGGTGCTCTGCTGAGGCTGAAGTGGCTTCTGGTACACGGAGCCTCTGTCAAAACCACAAACAGAACAGGAAGGCTGATGCGGCTGGCGAAGCACAGTAGATAAGCCCAGAGAGCATGCAGTGGCCCTGCTCTCTTTGAAATGTTCCAGAGCAGAATATAACTTATTTCCAAAAAGATAAGTTCCATCAAAAGGAATGTTCATAAGGGATGACTGGACATTGCCTGAACAGCCTGTAGACAGCATCTAGGAATGGCAGCAAATGGTAACACTGGTGCCAATGGCTCTGCCGGATCCATGGTGTCTAGTATTGTACGGTTCCTACTTTCCAATTAAGACTGTGCGTTTAGGCAACATAAGCTTCAAAACTATGTGGGGCTGAGTCCACTCATACCATCAGAATATGTTGATTAATTCTTGGCTAGCTCACAGTGTGCCATCTGGGCCCCCAAACTGACAGGGCACCGGATGGTGTCTTCAGCCTCAGAACATGACAACCCTAATTCCCCCAAGGAAATGTTAGAAACAAATCTTGCCCTTTCGTTTGAAACTCAGGCATGATGTACACAAGAAATACACAAGTGATATTTATTGAGGCAACTGGAATCTTGTGTAAAATATATGTGCTGCAATGATTAATAGCATGAACCAAACCAATGTCACCAGCATTACAAGACAGGTGAACAGGTATTGGTATTTCAAAGGCGGGCAAAATCCAAGAAGAGGGCGGCCTTATGTCATTTGAGTCCCTTCAGCATAACTACCAACTCCATGGTACACAATATTTTAAATACCTGCAACTTCGCAATATATGGGGTGTAGAGGGCATCGGGCCAGACTTGCCAGAATACGCACCCCTAGAGAACCAACTGCTTATGGGGAGGATTGAAGAGAAAGCGATCCCCTGCACCTACAAAACCATTAATAATAATATACCAGACTCCCTGAAGAAATTGCAGGAAACATGGAAAGATGAGGTAGGGGAATTGGATGACTTGGACTGGGAGGCAGCACTAATGCATTCAAGAGATTTGGCAATCAAATCTAGGCTGCGGCTTATACAGTTCAAAATCCTCCACCGGGTCGATTACGATTGTGTACACCTGCACATGACGGGAAGTGCAGCATCCCCAGACTGTCTGAGGTGTGGAGGAAATAGAGGTTCTTTCATAGAAACCATGTGGACATGTCCCATTTACAACCCTATTGGCAACAAACATTACATGAATTGGGTAAGATCGTGTGAGCATCCTTCCCTGTTGAACCCAAATATGTTCTCCTTGGTATCCCTACAGATGCGGATGTCCCACGTGCTAAGCTATTCTTCTGTAATCTGGGCCTGGTGGTGGCAAAGGGAGATGTGCCAGGCATTGGGGTGCTCCTGAGATACTGTCCCTCCGGGAATGGAATGTGGGAATGGACCTATACATGGCTGCTGAAAGGGTCACCTACAAAGTAGGGGTTGCCTGCACAAATTCTATGATGATCAGGTGCGGTTGGATGAAATACTATGATTTCGAGCTGATGGAAGATTATAATGGGACCCATGTTGATTAGTATATAGGATCAGAATGATGCCTTTATCTGTACTCAACAGCTCCTTATGACTTGTCTGCTTGTTTCTCAGCTATTATTTGTGAAATGTGTACAGACTGCTTTCATGTTGCTGCTCTTCTGCTGTGTTTATTTTAATGTTGTTGGCACATTCGTGCGCTCCTTTTGCTATTTTTCAAAAAACAAAATAAAAAGATATATAAAAAATGGTGAACAGAATGAATAATTCAACCATTGTACAATTGGATTAGATTATATGAAGACATATAATTGTACTCCTACCTAGCTTTGCCTATTCTAATAAGTGTAGGTGTGCTTATCTGCCAGATCACCCAGAGTGGTCTAATTCCCCCTTTACCTGAGGGCATGCATCATCCAACAGCCACGTCTGGTATAGAGCAGGCGACCACCCTTCTCAGGATAGGGATGGGATCCAGCTGGGTCAGAATTCAGGCACTGAGTGACCACGACAATCCTGTCAAAAGGCTCCTCTCCTTAAGCAAGGGCGCATGCAGTTTATATAATAAACCAAACCCATGCAGTGTCTGAGCTCTGGACCGGCCGAACTTGTTTATTCTACCCAACCATGGCTGTTGCCTAACTGACAACAATCCATAACATAGTTTGCGCAGAGTACCGGGGACCTTGTACAGAGTGGGCTAAGAAACGATAATGTGCCTACGAAGAAATGTACATGTAAGCAATTATTATGGATGTACGCGGATGTGCAAGCAAAATGTGTTACAAAGGTCACTGTCTAAAAATATGCCAAATTTCAATGGGAATATGTAAAATGGATGTATTTGTGCCCAGAGCCTATGCAACTACATGTCACTAGGCCGCAACAAAATGTGAACTTGGCAGCGTCACAACTGTGTGGTATAGCTTGGGTCAGGGCAGCTCGGAGGTCTTCTAGGACATCAGGAAGGACTTGAACCACTGAATTTCAAAGAGCGTGGGAGTAGCAGCCCAGCAGGCAACTTGCATTGACAGTCCCGAGGGCCAATCTGATGCAAAAAAACAGCCTTTTCCCAAAGGTCTCCACTCTTTAGGGCTCCCTGTTGGGGGGGCAGTAGTCGGAAAGGTGTTCAGATTTGTCTGGCTAGTAGACACCTGCACAATTAAGCTCTCCGGAGAGAGGTACTGAGGCATAAATGCAGGGTCTCCTAGGGCAAGTAACTGCTGCCTTGCAATTTGGGGATTGACTGGGGGGCCAGAGCAAGGTTTTGCCCAGGCTCCTGGAAGGGTATCAGTTAGTGCCATAACTAGAAGTTAGAAGAGGCTCAGGTAGAAGGGGCTCAGGAGTGGTATGACTCAGCTGGAGAACCTCCATCAAAACATTGGTTTTGACCTCTAGGCCAATTTAGTCACCTGCGTCATAATCATGGTCTGAATCAGTGCCAAACAAATAATGTAAGGTTTGGGATTTTCCTTGAGGAGGAGGAATTACAAGTGCTGGTTGTGGTTCAACAGAAATCAGATGTGGCCTCCGTTGAGGTCTTTCATTGTTGACTCAGAGTCGTGGAGCACAATGGGCACCTCATGTGAACCTGGCTTTGGTGGAATTGACACTGGCGCACCCCAAACCTGCGTGGAGTGTGGAGCCAGAGTCTGTAGATGCTAGGGGAGGGCCCGGTGTTGTAGGGTCCAACTGGTGGCGAGGGCAAAACCGTCATTGGTATACCAGGTGGAGAGCCTCTTGGCACCTTGAAGCCCACAGGCTCGCCAGAGGGAGTCGGAAAGGATCCAAAAAGTCAGAGCATGGCCCCACAGAACTCTTTGATATGAATTGGTTCTGCAGATGGGTCTGGGGAACTCATGTTTTGTTGTAACAAGTTGTGGGATCGGCTCCGACATCTACCAACATTGAAAGCGAGATCAAGAGGCATGGCGATGCCCTCGTGCGTTCTCCAGAGTATTTGAATGATGGGAATGAACCAAGTCCCGCTTAGACTTTTTATGCATTTTTGAATTTTAAGTGCGACGATGGTCTGCCACAGGATCGACTCAGATGACTCCTGCACCGGAAATTGGACTGGAGCCCACACTTGGACTTGGGCCCGTCACAATGTTGAGTCTTGCAGTGCTTGGCGTTGTAGAGTTTTGCCTCATGATCCCGTATGGACTTTGGGTTCACATGTCTTTATTGCAGGCCTTGAAGTCCTGCCTCAACCCCAGGCACACCTGGACACAGGGGCAAAGGCAACAAACTGACTATGTCAGGCTGGTGGGAGGGGCAGTGGCAGCACAATGGACCATGCAGACCCAGCGTGAAAGGCAGTGGCAGAACAACGGATCATGGAGGGCAGGGGTAGCAAGCAAACCATGCAGGACAGGCGAGAGACTGTGATCGCACAATGAACCATGGAGGACAGGAGGGAGGGCCAGTGGCAGCACTACGGACCATGGAGGGCAGGAAGAATGGGGTAAGGGCACAGACCTGGACAATGGAGGACAGGATGTAAGTGGGAGGGACAGCAAGCTGACCACACAGGGAAGATGGGAGGGCAGTGGCAGCACAACAGATCATGGAGGGCAAGAAGAACAGGGCAGGTGCATGCACACAGACAATGGAGGGTTGAGGGAGGGGGGCAGGAATAGCGAGCTGACCATCCAGGGCAAATCAGGGGACAGTGGCAGAAAAATGGAGAACGTAGAACAGGAGAGAGGGGGCAGCAGTGGGTGGAAGGGAGGGAGGCAAGGGCATCCAGCTGACCACGCAGAACAGGCCGGTGGAGAAGTAGTACAATCATGTACCGTGGAGAGCAGCAGGGAAGGGGCATGCCAACAGACCATGGAGGAGAGGAGGGAGGTGATGGGGGCAGGGACTCGGACAACTGAGGGCAGCTGGATGGGCCAGGGGCAACAAGCTAGCCACTGAGGCAGGTGAGAGGATCAGTGACAGCACAGCGAACAATGGAGGCTAGGACAGAGGGAGTAGACAAATGGACTTGTGCAATGGAGCAGGTATAAGGGGCAGTGTCAGCTCAATGGACCACATAGTGCAGGCACAACACACCATGGAGGGCAGGAATGAGGAGGATAGAGGCGCACACACAAATGATGGAGGGAAGGAAGGAGGGGCTCAAGGGCAGCAAGCTGACCATGCAGGGCAAGTGGGAGGGGCAACGGCAGCACAACGGCTGATGAGATGTCATAATCAATGATGGAATTTAAAGATGTTCATCAATGGGGTCAACAATGATGTCATTTAACATGTCATGAGTGATGCAATATGTGAGATCATAAGCAGTATATGGTAGGGGTGCAAGGTATAGTTAGCCAACAGAACTATAACTGGCAGACATCAGTGTTATTTTTGCTTTTTAAGTGTTAGTTCATATTTCAACTCATTTTAACATCTAAACAACAACTTTACTTTAACCTTTGGCTTTCCATTATTTATGTATGTATGTATGTGTGTATCTATATATATATTCACTGAAAAAACCATAGGTTTCAGGGACGTTATAGTTAGAAATTAGCATTTAAAAAACCTTAGAAATTCACTGAAAAAACCATAGGTTTCAGGGGCGTTATAGTTAGTTGGACATTTCACTCGTACAAAACCATAGAAATTCACCTGTTATAGTTAGTTCAGCTAACTATAACTCGCGCGCCCGCAATGCACTGCTGATGACGTCACATATTACATCACTCATGACATGGTCAGTGACATCACTCATGACATCACTGATGACATCTCAAATGGCATCACTGATGACATCACTGATGACATCATCCTTGTGATAGAGTGGCAGACCTCCTCTCACCCTAATATAACCTTTGATACACATACTCAAAAATACAAACTACCATTTTCAAAACAATGGACATACCGATACCAATTACAACACACCTATTCAGTAATTCCAAGATCTACACACACATCCACTCATTCACCAACAGTCCCTATACAGTCACTCATACATGTACTCACTCATCATATGTACTCATACACCTATACATCCTGTTACACACCGCCACTCATCCATAGAGTTACTCACACACAAAGTCACACATGCAAACAAAGTATCAAACATCCATTTACTTGCATATACAGTTATACACACACTACCACACTTACTTCTACAGAAACGTACACATACTTACTCTCTTAAACAATCACTTATAGAAACACCTACTTATTTGTACAGGAACTCTTCCAATCCCTCACTCTCACATATACTCACTTTTATACACCAATACTCACATATACTAGTTTAAAACATATGTAGTTACTCATAAAGACACTATTGAGACAGTCATTCACTCACTAACACACCCATACACATACTCATCCACCTATACAGTCCTGCACACATGCTGTCTTCAACACATACAAACAGTGAGTCACTCATTCATGCATCTATGCACTAAGTAATACCCCCCACCGAACCATACAGACACTCAGACACTCATACTGATACTCAAAAACCAACTAATAACCCATATAGACACTCATGTAGCTACTCACCAACCCATGCAGCCACTTATATACAAAGTGAGAGACTGATACAGATATTTTCATATTTAAACATTACTCACTAACCCATGTATTCACTAAGATACACTTAGTCAGTTATACAATCAATTTTGCAAAAAAAATCTTCCATTTAGACACTTATATACCCATTTATTCTTCCATCGACCTTGAGATATACATATATAAAACATATTTAATTTTCAGAAAAACACACATTCACTGGATGATGTCATCAGTGATGTCATTTGAGATGTCATCAGTGATGTCATGAGTGATGTCACTGACCATGTCATGAGTGATGTAATATGTGACGTCATCAGCAGTGCATTGCGGGAGCAGCGAGTTATAGTTAGCTGAACTAACTATAACAGGGGAATTTCTATGGTTTTGTACGAGTGAAATGTCCAACTAACTATAACGCCCCTGAAACCTATGGTTTTTTCAGTGAATTTCTAAGGTTTTTTAAATGCTAATTTCTAACTATAACGTGGCTGAAACCTATGGTTTTTTCAGTGAATTTCTAAGGTTTTTTAAATGCTAATTTCTAACTATAACGTGCCTGAAACCTATGGTTTTTTCAGTGAATATATATATATTTAATATACTATGTATACATGTGAAAATGTCTCGGTCCCCTGTTTGCCTCGGTGGCACGGAAAAAATGGGTGGAACTGACGTCAGCACGCCGACGAGGTCCTGTTATGGCTCCGATGATGTCATACGGTGTCGCGAGCGGACCCGTGCTCGTTGACGTGGGAGAGCTAGGAAAGAATTTCCGTGGAATGCTGGTGCAGGGGATATTCACCTAAGTGTTCAGGCTAGTCCTTTGGGAGCAACTGTTTATGTTGCCACTCCAGAAACCGAAACCAGTGATCCGAGGGCAGAGGCCCTGCAGATGGCACACGAGGTGGGGTGCCCAGTCGTGTGCACCGGCGGGGCAGGGAAGTGACAAGCACCACAACCCACAAAAAAGGTAACGAGGGCACTGAATAACACAGGATCTTCTCTTTGTATCTGGCAGGAACAACGAAGTTAAAATGCCCTAGTACCAAAATGTAGAATTAGTGCTACAACGGTCTTCAAGAGGACCTGCGATGCCGCTTCTGCCTCCCGTACCCTGGAGGCGGCACATGGGTCACGCAGTACGGTCATACTGCGGTGGGACGCACACTCGTTGACCTTTCTTGGCACTGCTCCACACTTCAGGGAGGACGCTTTCCATTAGCTATGTTTTCTGATGACATGTCGCGCCGGCCCCGTCCAACAACAGAACTCCTTTAGATCCAAACAGACTCTTCCACTCTCTCACCGGAAGTGAAACCAGGCCACGCGGACACTTTCACAATACAACAGCCGGGAATGCACTTTTCGGTAAAAACCACATTCCTTCCTCCTAATTAATCAAATAAACGTCGCACTGAAGAACAGGGGCCAGCTTCGATCGGTAAACAGCCGTTACAACGACTTTTTACTTTGCGATACCATTACAATGCATGCATTACCACGCATGCGTTGTACATCACGAAGTCATTACTACGCATTTTTTAGAACGCATGGTCATTTACCACGCATGCCTTTACAACAAATTTTGTTGTAAAGGTATGTATGGTAAATGACCATGCGTTCTAAAAAACATGTAGACGATGCATGTCGTTGTAAGGAACAGAGGCTGTTCCGTTTCCTCACAACGACGTGCACCGCCCCTCAGAGATGATGTGAAGCAGGAACCATGAGGAGTGAGAGGTAAGGGGGCATGGGGTGGGGGTTTCTTTTCTAGGGTTTAGGGTAGTGCAGTGGTGTTTGGGTGGTGTAGGGGGTCGTGCTGGGGGTAGGTTTTTAGGGTTTAGGGTAGTGCAGTTGTGTTTGGGTAGTGTAGGGGGTCATGCTGGGGGTAGTGTTTTAGGGTTTAGGGTAGTGCAGTAGTGTAGGGGTCATGCTGGTGGTAGTGTTTTAGGGTTTAGGGTAGTGCAGTGGTGTATGGGTAGTGTAGGGGGTCGTGCTGGGGTAGTGTTTTAGGGTAGTGCAGTGGTGTTTGAGTAGTGTAGGGGGTCATGCTGGTGGTAGTGTTTTAGGGTTTAGGGTAGTGCAGTGGTGTTTGTGTAGTGTAGGGGTCATGCTGGGGGTAGTGTTTTATGGTTTAGGGTAGTGCAGTGGTGTTTGGGTAGTGTAGGGGTCGTGCTGGGGGTAGATTTAGGGTTTAGGGTAGTGCAGTGGTGTTTGGGTAGTGTAGGGAGTCGTGCTGGGGGTAGTGTTTGAGGGTTTAGGGTAGTGCAGTGGTGTTTGTGTAGTGTAGGGGGTTGTGCTGGGGGTAGTGTTTTAGGGTTTATGTTAGTGCAGTGGTGTTTGGGTAGTGTAGGGGGTAGTGCTGGGGTAGTGTTTTAGGGTTTAAGGCAGTGCAGTGGTGTTTGTGTAGTGAAGGGGGTCATGCTGTGGGTAGTGTTTTAGGGTTTAGGGTAGTGCAGTCGTGTTTGTGTAGGGTAGGGGTCGTGTTTTAGGGTATAGGGTAGTGCAGTGGTGTTTGGGTAGTGTAGGGGGTCATGCTGGGGTTAGTGTTTTAAGGTTTAGGGTAGTGCAGTGGTGTTTGGGTAGTGTACGGGGTCGTGCTGGGGGTAGTGTTTTAGGGTTTAGGGTAGTGCAGTGGTGTTTGTGTAGTGTGGGAGGTCATGCTGGGGGTATATTTAGGGTTTAGTGTAGTGCAGTGGTGTTTGGGTAGTGTAGGGAGTCATGCTGGGGTAGTGTTTTAGGGTTTAGGGTAGTGCAGTGGTGTTTGGGTAGTGTAGGGAGTCGTGCTGGTGGTAGTGTTTTAGGGTTTAGGGTAGTGCAGTTATGTTTGGGTAGTGTAGGGTGTCGTGCTGGGGGTAGTGTTTTAGCACTAATTTTTCTTTCTACAGCACTAACCATAATTTCTATGACAAAATGAACCCCTCATTTTGTTCCTTTTTAAATTAAATGTTTTAAGAGTTACCAGTTTATTCCAATCAAGATGGCTTCAGGTGTGCCATAATTTTGTCATAAGTAAGACTGTTAGCGCTCTAGTTGTTCTTTAGAACACTCTGGGAAGCTGCAGTAGAACACAAAGGCATCAACAGACAGGCTGCTCCTGTTGAAATATAACAGGAAGATATTTGAGTTCACACTTGAAACATGTCCTAATTTTTCTTTCTACAGCACTAACCATAATTTCTATGGCAAAATGAACCCCTCATTTTGTTCCTTTTTAAATTAAATGTTTTAAGAGTTACCAGTTTATTCCAATCAAGATGGCTTCAGGTGTGCCATAATTTTGTCATAAGTAAGGCTGTTAGCACTCTAGTTGTTCTTTAGAACACTCTGGGAAGCTGCAGTAGAACACAAAGGCATCAACTGACAGGCTACTCCTGTTGAAATATAACAGGAAGATATTTGAGATCTCACTTAAAACATATCCTAATTTTTCTTTCTACAGCACTAACCATAATTTCTATGGCAAAATGAACCCCCTCATTTTGTTCCTTTTTAAATTAAATGTTTTAAGTGTTACCAGTTTATTCCAATCAAGATGGCTTCAGGTGTGCCATAATTTTGTCATAAGTAAGACTGTTAGCGCTCTAGTTGTTCTTTAGAACACTCTGGGAAGCTGCAGTAGAACACCAAGGCATCAACTGACAGGCTGCTCCTGTTGAAATATAACAGGAAGATATTTGAGATCTCACTTAAAACATGTCCTAATTTTTCTTTCTACAGCACTAACCATAATTTCTATGGCAAAATGAACCCCCTCATTTTGTTCCTTTTTAAATTAAATGTTTTAAGTGTTACCAGTTTATTCCAATCAAGATGGCTTCAGGTGTGCCATACTTTTGTCATAAGTAAGGCTGTTAGCACTCTAGTTGTTCTTTAGAACACTCTGGGAAGCTGCAGTAGAACACAAAGGAATCAACTGACAGTCTCTGCCCTTGTTGGATGTACATGTTTTACTGAGAATGTCAGACTTCATTCTCACATGACTGAGAAAGATAATGTGAATTTACAGAAAATATGCTCTCATTTTAGCTTCTGGAGCACCTTCCAAAACTGTATGGGACAAGCATGTGAAAATAGTTCTCTCAAACATGATTCATGATATCCCAGCAGAAGGTTTTTCACAGGGTAAAATCACCTTAGAACACACCACAATTCCTGAAATTAGTATGGTACCATCAACAAATGAATTCTAATGTAACTAAAGTCTGTTATCACCCTTTATAGTTCTCCTTTTGGTAACCCTCAAAATCTTCGATTCACTACAATGCATTTCAATGGGGTACTATCATTTATATTGGTCCCAAGATGGCTGCCAGCAATTCCAGGATGAAGTGCTGACAGCCAATCAGATCTCACGATGACATGTGTGGTTAGGCTCCGCCCAGATATATATGTGTTTTCTTTTTCAAATTTCTCAGGAACTACTGAACGGATTTATACCGTTTAAGCAAAAGGCATGACTCTGAACCAAGGGCTACCTCTTTGGCAAATTTGGTGTAATTCCGTTCAGCAGTTCGGGCTGTAGCTGCGACTAAAGGTTCCTATGGAAAATTGCATGGGGAAAACATGTTTTGGGACCCCCCTTTTTTCTTGGCCCCCGCTTGCCGAATCACCCCGAGACTTTCAGGATAGGAGCGGACCGGAGCGCCCCAACAAGTTGGAAAATTTTGCGAAGATTCATCAACCGGCGCCAAAGTTATTTCAAATAGAATGTTGCGGATTTCCTATGGAAAATAGGTCCTAACTATCTACTGGCGACCGCCAGTAGATAATATATGTATATATATATATTCACTGAAAAAACCATAAGGTTTTAGGGACAGTTATAGTTAGTTGGACATTGCACTCGTACAAAACCCGTGAAATTCCCCCGTTATAGTTAGTTCAGGTTACTATAACTCGCGCCCCCGCAATGCACTGCTGATGACGTCACATATTACATCACTCATGACATGGTCAGTAACATCACTGATGACATCACTGATGTCATGTCAAATGACATCACTGATGACATCATCCAGTGACTGTGTGTTTCTGTAAAGTTTAAATATGTTTAATATATTTAGGGAAAGGCGTATTGAAGAATGAGTGGGTGTAGAAGCGCCTGAATGGATGATTTAGTAGGTGCGTGACTGAGTCTATATGTGAGTGATTAAACGTATCTTACTGGATGCATGGGTGAGTGACTAAACTGTGTGAATGTCTGTATCCGTCTGTCCGTTGTTGTGTAAGCAACTGCATGGGTTTCTGACTAGCTAAATGAGTGTCTATATGGGTTATGGATTGGTTCTCTGAGTATCTGTATGGGTGCCTCAGTGTTTGTGTGGGTGGGGTGTGTGTGACTCTGTGCATAGATGTGTGAGTGGGTGATTCACTGGGTGCATGGTTTCAAGAGTGCGTCTGTGATGGACTGTATGGGTGGGTGAGTGTGTGTATGGGTGTGTTAGTGATTGAATGTATATCTCAGTGGTACATGTGTGAGTAACTACATATGTGAAAGGCAGTATATATGTGTGTTGGAGTATATAAATGGCTATAAGTGAGAGTGTGTGATTGTGAGAGTGGCTATATGGATGAGTGTGTGCTTGCATCAGTGATTGCATAGGAGCGTAAGAATGTGCTAGTATTTTTATGAGTAAGTGAGCTGGTGTGTATAACTGTATAGGTGAGTAAATTGGAGTGTGATTAATTATTTGCATGACTGACTAGGTGTGTGAATACCTCTATGGACGAGTTGCGTTGTGTGAGTGTTTATATAGGTGTATGAGTGCATATGATAGTCCTGTATTGAGTGACTGTAAGTATGAGTGACTGTACGGGTGAGTGAGTAGATGTGTGTGTGTAGACCTAAGAATCAGTGAGTGGGTATGTACTTATTGGTATTGGAGTGTGTATGGTTTTGAGAATGGCAGTCTGTAATTTAGAGTGGGTGTTTCAAAACTTATATTAGGGTGTGAGAAGATGCATTAAATTCTCACATGGATGATGTCATCAGTGATGTCATTTGAGATGTCATCAGTGATGTAATCAGTGATGTCACTGACCATGTCATGAGTGATGTAATATGTGACGTCATCAGCAGTGCATTGCGGGCGCGAGTTATAGTTACCTGAACTAACTATAACGGGGGAATTTCACGGGTTTTGTACGAGTGCAATGTCCAACTAACTATAACTGTCCCTAAAACCTTATGGTTTTTTCAGTGAATTTCTAAGGTTTTTTAAATGCAAATTTCTAACTATAACGTGCCTGAAACCTATGGTTTTTTCAGTGAATTTCAAAGGTTTTTTAAATGCTAATTTCTAACTATAACGTGTCTGAAACCTATGGTTTTTTCAGTGAATTTCAAAGGTTTTTTAAATGCTAATTCCTAACTATAACATGTCTGAAACCTACGGTTTTTTCAGTGAATTTCAAAGGTTTTGTAAATGACAATTTTTAAATGTATTAATTGTTATATTTATTTTTTTCATACTGATTTACTACATTTTTAGAAACATTTTTTTTTACATATTTTATTTTTTAAATTACATTGTAATTACATTATACATTACAAAAAATACTTTCTCAGAATGAATTACTTGAGTTTAAATACTTTGCACATAGGCAATAGACTTTTAAGTACAGTAGTTACAGTTGTTGCAATGGGCAACACATTTTCAAACACAATGCAACATTCAGCTCAATGTGAATTTCTAGTTAAATGCAATTAGTTACTTTATGGATTACTTTTCTAACCACAGGACTGGATCCTAGATTCAGTCCTGGGACATCTCCTGTAAACAGTTGAGTAAAAGCGTTTTGGTTACAGTAGTGATTTTTAAGGAATATTATTGTATTTTAAAAGTTGACACTTAGAAACTTTTTCTCATAGAATCACCAATGTTATCCTATGGAAGGAAATTCACTTAGCAGGTAAAAACTGTTATCGTTACTTTTTCTTACTCAGTGTTGGATCCTGGATCCAGCACTGGTGCATCTCCTGTAAACAGTTGAAAGAATGCGTTTAAGTCATACAGGCGATTTTTAAGGAATATTTGTAGTTTGTGAAAATCGACACTTTGAAACTTTTCAGCTGAAAACCAGACAATGGATTCCTATGGAAGAAAATATAAGTTACTGGTAAGTACGGTTAAAATTACTTTTCAGGGTCAGTGCTGGGCTAAAAGATGCAGCACTGAGGTCTCTCCTGATAACAGGTGAGTAAATCGGAATTCGTATTTCGGCTGATTTTAGAGGAATATTTTAAAGTTCCAAAACTCCACACTTAGAAGAATTTCCAAGTGAAACCAGTCAATGTTAGCCTATGGAAGGAAATTCAAGTTACTGGTAAGTACGGTTAAAATTACTTTTCAGGACCAGTACTGGGCTGAAAGATACAGCACTGAGGTCTCTCCTGATAACAGGTGAGTAAATCGGAATTTGTATTTCGGCTGATTTTAGAGGAATATTTGTATGTTTCAAAAATCAACACTTAGAAACTTTTTCCGCAAAAAGCAGACAATGATATCCTATGGAAGGAAATTCAAGTTACTGGTAAGTACGGTTAAAATTACTTTTGAGGATCAGTACTGGGCTGAAAGATGCAGCACTGAGGTCTCTCCTGATAACAGGTGAGTAAATCGGAATTCGTATTTCGGCTGATTTTAGAGGAATATTTTAAAGTTCCAAAACTCCACACTTAGAAGAATTTCCAAGTGAAACCAGTCAATGTTAGCCTATGGAAGGAAATTCAAGTTACTGGTAAGTACGGTTAAAATTACTTTTCAGGACCAGTACGGGGCTGAAAGATACAGCACTGAGGTCTCTCCTGATAACAGGTGAGTAAATCGGAATTCGTATTTCGGCTGATTTTAGAGGAGTATTTGTATGTTTCAAAATCAACACTTAGAAACTTTTTCAGCAAAAACCAGTCAATGTTAGCCTATGGAAGGAAATTCAAGTTACTGGTAAGTACGGTTAAAATTACTTTTCAGGATTAGTACTGGGCTGAAAGATGCAGCACTGAGGTCTCTCCTGATAACAGGTGAGTAAATCCGAATTCGTAGTTCGGCAGATTTTAGAGGAATATTTGCACAATGGTGAAGGTAGGGGCGGGGCCTGAGGTGACATCTGTGCAAACGCACCCCGTGGCGCGTTTTAAGTTGGGGGATTAAGTCCCCTGAATCATGAGGGTCCCTAGGGCCAACTAGCCCACCAGGAACCTCCAGTATGCGCCAGGGGCTGCGTTGCAGAGACGTGTAGAGAGGCCACACCCCTTTACACCTCTCTGCAACGCAGCTCTGTGGCACTTTCTGGATGTACCTGTTGGGCTAGTTGGCCCCCAGGGACCCTCAGGATTGAAGGGGATTTAATTCCCCATCTTAAAATGCGCCACGGGGCCTGTTTGCACACATGTCACCTGAAGCCCCGCCCTCCCTTCACCACTGTGCAAACGCGCCCCGTGGCGCGTTTTAAGTCTGGGGATTAACTCCCTTGAATCCTGAGGGTCCCTGGGGGCCAACTAGCCCAACAGGTATATCCAAAAGCGCCACAGAGCTGCGTTGCAGAGAGGTGTATAAAGGGGCGTGGCCTCTGTACACCTCTCTGCAACGCAGCCCCTGGCGCATACTGGAGGTTCCTGGTGGGCTAGTTGGCCCTCAGGGACCCCAGTATTGAAGTGGAATTACTTACCCATCTGCAAACGCGCCAGGGGGCACGTTTGCAGAGTGGTGAAGGAAGGGGGCGGGGCCTGTGGCCCGATCGTTTTTTTTTGTTTGTTTTTTCCTGAAGGGGGGCTGTGTGGCCCCCCTTCCTTTTTCCTATTTTTGGGCCCTGGGGACCCCATCCCCCAGGGCCTTACCCCCTTTTTTTTTTTCTTCAATTAAACAGGAAGGGGGCCGCGTGGCCCCCCTCCCCTGGCCGAATCCTGCCCCGGGGACCCCATCCCCGGGGCATGGCCACACTTTTTCTTTAATTTTTAAGGAGGGGGCTGCGTGGCCCCCTCCTCAGGCCTCCTTTGCCCCGGGGACCCCATCCCCCGGGGCAGGCCTTTTTTTTTTTTTTACTTATTTCTGGGGAGGGGGCTGCGTGGCCCCCTCCCGGGCCACTTATGGCCCCGGGGACCCCATCCCCCGGGGCCTGGCCTCTCGTTGGGGACTGTGGGGGTCCCCAAACCCCATCAGTCCCGCCGGCTCCCCGTGTCCTAAGGGAGCCGGCATTGCTTTTCTCACACGGGGAGCAGCTAACATGCTGCTCCCCATGTGGAAAAGCAATTGTCTTTGGATATTGGAAGCGAGAGCAGGTTTCCTGCTCTCTCTTCCAATATCCAAAGCAGTTTGCAATGACAGGACGGGAGCCGCGAGGCCCGGGGTGCCTAACAAAGGTAGGCACCCCGGGACACTGCAGGAGCCGGCCCTGGGGGTGGCGGTCCCCAGGGCCACCACAGGCTCCAGGAGGGGGGCCACGCAGCCCCCCTCCCCACATCAGCAAAGCCCCGGGGGGTGTGTGTGTGTGTGTGTGTGTGTGTGTGTGTGTGTGTGTATAATATATATATATATAAATATATATATATTATCTACTGGCGGTCGCCAGTAGATAGCTATAGTTAGGACCTATTTTCCATAGGAAATCCGCGACATTCTATTTGAAATAACTCTTGCGTCGGTTGACGAATCTTCGCGAAATTTTCAAACTTTATGGCCCGCTCCGGTCCGCTCCTACCCTGAAAGTCTCAGGGTGATTCGTCAAGCGGGGGCCCAGAAAAAGGGGGGTCCCAAAACGTGTTTTCCCCATTCATTTTCCCATAGGAAACTTTAGACACGGCTACAGCCCGAACTGCTGAACGGAATTACACCAAATTTGGCAAAGAGGTAGTTCTTGGTTCAGAAAGAACCCTTTTGTTAAATGGTGTAAATCCGTTCAGTAGTTGCTGAGAAAATCAAAAGTAAAAACACATATATATCTGGGCGGAGCCTAACCACACATGTCATCGTGAGATCTGATTGGCTGTCAGCACTTCATCCTGGAATTGCTGGCAGCCATCTTGGGACCAATATAAATGCATTGTAGTGAATCGAAGATTTTGAGGGTTACCAAAAGGAGAACTATAAAGGGTGATAACAGACTTTAGTTACATTAGAATTCATTTGTTGATGGTACCATACTAATTTCAGGAATTGTGGTGTGTTCTAAGGTGATTTTACCCTGTGAAAAACCTTCTGCTGGGATATCATGAATCATGTTTGAGAGAACTATTTTCACATGCTTGTCCCATACAGTTTTGGAAGGTGCTCCAGAAGCTAAAATGAGAGCATATTTTCTGTAAATTCACATTATCTTTCTCAGTCATGTGAGAATGAAGTCTGACATTCTCAGTAAAACATGTACATCCAACAAGGGCAGAGACTGTCAGTTGATTCCTTTGTGTTCTACTGCAGCTTCCCAGAGTGTTCTAAAGAACAACTAGAGTGCTAACAGCCTTACTTATGACAAAAGTATGGCACACCTGAAGCCATCTTGATTGGAATAAACTGGTAACACTTAAAACATTTAATTTAAAAGGAACAAAATGATGGGTTTCATCTTGTCATAGAAATTATGGTTAGTGCTCTGGAAAGAAAAATTAGGACATGTTTCAAGTGTGATCTCAAATATCTTCCTGTTATATTTCAACAGGAGCAGCCTGTCAGTTGATGCCTTTGTGTTCTACTGCAGCTTCCCAGAGTGTTCTAAAGAACAACTAGAGCGCTAACAGTCTTACTTATGACAAAAGTATGGCACACCTGAAGCCATCTTGATTGGAATAAACTGGTAACACTTAAAACATTTAATTTAAAAAGGAACAAAATGATGGGGTTCATTTTGTCATAGAAATTATGGTTAGTGCTGTAGAAAGAAAAATTAGGACATGTTTCAAGTGTGATCTCAAATATCTTCCTGTTATATTTCAACAGGAGCAGCCTGTCAGTTGATGCCTTTGTGTTCTACTGCAGCTTCCCAGAGTGTTCTAAAGAACAACTAGAGCGCTAACAGTCTTACTTATGACAAAAGTATGGCACACCTGAAGCCATCTTGATTGGAATAAACTGGTAACACTTAACACATTTAATTTAAAAAGGAACAAAATGAGGGGGTTCATTTTGCCATAGAAATTATGGTTAGTGCTGTAGAAAGAAAAATTAGGACATGTTTTAAGTGAGATCTCAAATATCTTCCTGTTATATTTCAACAGGAGCAGCCTGTCAGTTGATGCCTTTGTGTTCTACTGCAGCTTCCCAGAGTGTTCTAAAGAACAACTAGAGTGCTAACAGCCTTACTTATGACAAAAGTATGGCACACCTGAAGCCATCTTGATTGGAATAAACTGGTAACACTTAAAACATTTAATTTAAAAAGGAACAAAATGAGGGGGTTCATTTTGCCATAGAAATTATGGTTAGTGCTGCAAAAAGAAAATTTTGTGCATGTTTTAAGTGAGATCTCAAATCCTCTTCTATTTCATTAGAAAATTCTGACATGCAGACTAAAACAATCACTTTCAATACCAGCAGTAGACTTCCAGTTAACTCCTTGGTGAGCAGTAGCTTTACTACAGTGATCTAATGAACAACTAGAGTAATAACATTCTGAATTTATGGCAAATGTGTGACACATCTGAATGCCTTCTTGATGGAATCAAAGTAAAAACTGAAAGCATTTCCTACTGAGGAGACTGCAGTAAATGAGGAAATTAGGAAACTTCATAACAAAGAAGTCTTCCAAGATGGCCACCAGTGAAAAAAGAGCCCAAATGTAGCACAAATATTACCCAGATGTAGCCCACATATAGCCCAATGACAAAAGTGTGCAAAACACTTTTTATTTTTAGTTTTTTGTAGTTTTATGTAGTGCAGACTGGTCAGGTTTTGGAGCGTTGCATCTTAAAACATGACCCCCTACACTACAAAAACACCACTGCACTACCCTAAACCCTAAAACACTACCCCAGCACGACCCCTACACTACACAAGCACCACTGCACTATCCTAAGCCCTAAAACACTACCCCCAGCATGACCCCCTACACTACACAAACACCACTGCACTACCCTAAACCCTAAAACACTACCCCAACACCACTGCACTAACCTAAATCCTAAAACACTACCCCCAGCACGACCACCTACACTACCCAAACACCACTGCACTACCCTAAAACATGACCCCCTACACTACACAAACACCACTGCACTACCCTAAACCCTAAAACACTACCCCCAACACGACCCCCTACACTACACAAGCACCACTGCACTACCCTAAACCCTAAAACACTACCCCCAGCATGACCCCCTACACTACACAAACACCACTGCGCTACCTTAAACCCTAAAACACTACCCCAGCACGACCCCCTACACTACCCAAACACCACTGCACTAACCTAAATCCTAAAACACTACCCCCAGCATGACCCCCTACACTACCCAAACACCACTGCACTACCCTAAAACATGACCCCCTACACTACACAAACACCACTGCACTACCCTAAACCCTAAAACACTACCCCCAGCATGACCCCCTACACTACACAAGCACCACTGCACTACCCTAAACCCTAAAACACTACCCCCAGCACAACCCCCTACACTGCCCGAACACCACTGCACTGCCCTAAACCCTGAAACACCAGCCCCTGCACGACCCCCTACACTGCCCGAACACCACTGCACTGCCCTAAATCCTGAAACACATACCCTAGCACGACCCCTACACTGCCCGAACACCACTGCACTGCCCTAAACCCTGAAACACCACCCCCTTCACGACCCCCTACACTGCCCGAACACCACTGCACTGCCCTAAATCCTGAAACACCACCCCCAGCATGACCCCTACACTGCCCGAACACCACTGCACTGCCCTAAACCCTGAAACACTACCCCCAGCAAGACCTCCTACACTGCCCGAACACCACTGCACTGCCCTAAACCCTGAAACATCACCCCCAGCAAGACCCCCTACACTGCCCGAACACCACTGCCCTAAACCCTGAAACACCACCCCCAGCACGACCCCCTACACTGCCCGAACACCACTGCACTGCCCTAAACCCTGAAACACCACCCCCTGCACGACCCCCTACACTGCCCGAACACCACTGCACTGCCCTAAACCCTGAAACACCATCCCCAGCACGACCCCCTTCACTGCACGAACACCACTGCACTGCCCTAAACCCTGAAACACTACCCCCAGCAAGACCCCCTACACTGCCCGAACACCACTGCACTGCCCTAAACCCTGAAACATCACCCCCAGCAAGACCCCCTACACTGCCCGAACACCACTGCCTCTAAACCCTGAAACACCACCCCCAGCAAGACCCCCTACACTGCCCGAACACCACTGCACTGCCCTAAACCCTGAAACACCAGCCCCAGCACGACCCTTACACTGCCCGAACACCACTGCACTGCCCTAAACCCTGAAACACCACCCCCAGCATGAACCCCTACACTGCCCGAACACCACTGCACTGCCCTAAACCCTGAAACACCACCCCCAGCACGACCCCCTACACTGCCCGAACACCACTGCACTGCCCTAAACCCTGAAACACCACCCCCGCACGATCCCCTACACTGCCCGAACACTACTGCACTGCCCTAAACCCTGAAACACCACCCCCAGCACGACCCCCTACACTGCACGAATGTCCACTGCACTGCCCTAAACCCCGAAACACTACCCCCAGCAAGACCCCCTACACTGCCCGAACACCACTGCCCCTAAACCCTGAAACACCACCCCCAGCAAGACCCCCTACACTGCCCGTACACCACTGCACTGTAAACCCTGAAACACCACCCCCAGCATGACCCCCTACACTGCCCGAACACCACTGCACTGCCCTAAACCCTGAAACACCACCCCCAGCACGACCCCCTACACTGCCCGAACACCACTGCACTGCCCTAAACCATGAAACACCAGCCCCAGCACGACCCCCTACACTGCCCGAACACCACTGCACTGCCCTAAACCCTGAAACACCACCCCCAGCACGACCCCCTACACTGCCCGAACACCACTGCACTGCCCTAAACCCTGAAACACCAGCCCCAGCACAACCCCGTACACTGCCCGAACACCACTGCACTGCCCTAAACCCTGAAACACCAGCCCCAGCACGACTGCCTACACTGCCCGAAAACCACTGCACTGCCCTAAACCCTGAAACACCAGCCCCAGCACGACCCCCTACACTGCCCGAACACCACTGCACTACCCTAAACCCTCAAACACCAGCCCCAGCACGACCCCTACACTGCCCGAACACCACTGCACTGCCCTACACCCTGAAACACCAGCCCCAGCAAGACCCCCTACACTGCCCGAACACCACTGCACTGCCCTAAACCCTGAAACACCACCCCCAGCAAGACCCCCTACACTGCCCGAACACCACTGCACTAAAGCCTGAAACACCACCCCCAGCACGGTCCACCTACACTGGCCGAACACCACTGCACTGCCCTAAACCCTGAAACACCACCCCCTGCACGACCCCCTACACTGCCCGAACACCACTGCACTGCCCTAAACCCTGAAACACCACCCCTCAGCACGACACCCTACACTGCCCGAACACCACTGCACTGCCCTAAACCCTGAAACACCACCCCCAGCACGACCCCCTACACTGCCCGAACACCACTGCACTGCCCTAAACCCTGAAACACCACCCCTGCACGACCTCCTACACTGCCGGAACACCACTGCACTGCCCTAAACCCTGAAACACCACCCCCAGCACGACCCCCTACACTGCCCGAACACCACTGCACTGCCCTAAACCCTGAAACATCAACCCCAGCAAGACCCCCTACACTGCCTGAACACCACTGCCCTAAACCCTGAAACACCACCCCCTACACTGCACGAACACCACTGCACTGCCCTAAACCCTGAAACACCACCTCCAGCAAAACCCCTACACTGCCTGAACACCATTGCTCTGCCCTGAATCCTGAAACACTAGCCCCAGCACGACCCCCTACACTGCCCAAACACCACTGCACTGCCCTAAACCCTGAAACACCAGCCCCAGCACGACCACCTACACTGCCCGAACACCACTGCACTGCCCTAAACCCTGAAACACCAGCCCCAGCACAACCCCCTACACTGCCCGAACACCACTGCACTGCCCTAAACCCTGAAACACCAGCCCCAGCACGACCCCTACACTGCCCGAACACCACTGTACTGCCCTAAACCCTGAAACACCAGCCCCAGCACGACCCCCTACACTGCCCGAACACCACTGCACTGCCCTAAACCCTGAAACACCACCCCTGCATGACCCCCTACACTGCCCGAACACCACTGCACTGCCCTAAACCCTGAAACACCACCCCCTGCAGCACCCCCTACACTGCCCGAACACCACTGCACTGCCCTAAACCCTGAAACACCACCCCCTGCACCCCCCTACACTGCCCGAACACCACTGCACTGCCCTAAACCCTGAAACACCACCCCCAGCACGACCCCTTTACTGCTCGAACACCACTGCACTGCCCCAAACCCTGAAACACCACCCCCAGCACGACCCCCTACACTGCCCGAACACCACTGCCCTAAACCCTGAAATACCACCCCCTGCATGACCCCCTAAACTGCCCGAATACCACTGCACTGCCCTAAACCCTGAAACACCACCCCCTACACTGACCGAACACCACTGCACTGCCCTAAACCCTGAAACACCACCCCCAGCATGACCCCCTACACTGCCCGAACACCACTGCACTGCCCTAAACCCTAAAACACCACCCCCAGCATTACCCCCTACACTGCCCAAACACCACTGCACTGCCCTAAACCCTAGAACACTACCCCCAGCCCGACCCCCTACACTACCCGAACACGACTGCACTGCCCTAAACCCTCAAACACTCCCCCAGCACGACCCCCTACACTACCCGAACACCACTGCACTGCCCTAAACCCTAAAACACTCCCCCAGCACGACCCCCTACACTACCCAAACACCACTGCACTGCCCTAAACCCTAAAACACTACCCCCGCATGACCCCCTACACTACCCAAACACCAATGCACTACCCTAATCCCTAAAACACTACCCCCGCATGACCCCCTACACTACCCTAAACCCTAAAACACTACCCCTGCACGACTCCCTACACTACCCAAAGACCACTGCACTACCCTAAACCCTAAAACACGACCTCCTACACTACACAAACACCACTGCACTACCCTAAACCCTAAAACACTACCCCCTACACTACACAAACACCACTGCACTACCCTAAACCCTAAAAACTACCCCCAGCACGAACCACTACACTACCCAAACACCACTGCACTATCCTAAACCCTAAAAACTACCCCCAGCAGTATCCCTACACTACCCAAACACCACTGCACTACCCTAAACCCTAAAACACTACCCCCAGCAGTACCCCTACACTACCCAAACACCACTGCACTACCCTAAATCACTACCCCCAGCACGACCCCCTACACTACCCAAACACCACTGCACTACCCTAAACCCTAAAACACTACCCCCAGCACGACCCCCTACACTACCCAAACACCACTGCACTACCCTAAACCCTAAAACAATCCCCCAGCACGACTCCCTACACTACCCAAACACCACTGCACTACCCAAAACCCTAAATCTACCCCCAGCATGACCCCCTACACTACACAAACACCACTGCACTACCCTAAACCCTAAAACACTACCCCCAGCACGACCCTCTTCACTACCTAAACACAACTGCACAATTTGTTACAGGCGTTGCAACGCAGGCCTGTGGTGCTTACTGGAAGTACCTAGTGGGCTAGTTGGGCCCCAGGGACCCTCAGGATTCAAGGTCACCTAATCCCCCAACTTAAAACGCACCACGGGGCGCGTTTGCACAGTGGTGAAGGGAGGGGGCGGGGCCTCGGGTGACATGTGCGCAAACACGCCCTGTGGTGCGTTTTAAGTTGGGGAATTAATTCCCTTTGAATCCTGAGGGACCCTGGGGGCCAACTAGCCCAACAGGTACCTTCAGTAAGCACAACAGAGTTGCGTTGCAGAGGTGAAAAAAGGTGCGTGGCCTCGGAACGCCTCTCTGCAACTCAGCTCTGTGGTCCTAACTGTAGGTACCTGGGGGGCTAGTTGGGCCCCAGGGGCCTTCAGAATTCAAGGGGACTTAATCCCGCAACTTAAAACGCGCCACGGGGTGCGTTTGCACACATGTCACCTCAGGCCCCCCTCCCTTCACCACTGTGCAAACGCGCCCTGTAGCGCGTTTTAAGAGGTAGTTTTAATCCCCCTGCCCTATTATGTACTAGGGACTTGCAGAGGAGGTCATGCTAATCACAGGGGTACCCCAACGCATAGTGTTCCCTAGTGTATGTAGGTGTTTTCACTGTATTCTAAGTGTCTTTTAGCATAGCACTGGCTCTGGTTAGTCAGAGTCAGTTACCACCAGTACCCGTCTGAAAAAGTTGTGGGCACAGGATGATTTTGCAACAAGGCCTCTTTCTGCTCCTCTGTTGGTTCTTTCTGCACATCTTTTGCTTCTTTCTGTGCGTTTTTTCTTCTTTCTTCACATGTCCTACCTCTGTAGGCATAGTTAGAAATTAGCATTTAAAAAACCTTTGAAATTCACTGAAAAAAACCATAGGTTTCAGACACGTTATAGTTAGAAATTAGCATTTAAAAAACCTTTGAAATTCACTGAAAAAACCATAGGTTTTAGGGACAGTTATAGTTAGTTGGACATTTCACTCGTACAAAACCATAGAAATTCCCCCGTTATAGTTAGTTCAGCTAACTATAACTCGCGCCCCGCAATGCACTGCTGATGACGTCACATATTACATCACTCATGACATGGTCAGTGACATCACTGATGACATCTCAAATGACATCACTGATGACATCATCCATGTGATAATTTCATGCATCTTCTCACACCCTAATATAACTTTTGATACACCCACTCTAAATTACAGACTGCCATTCTCAAAACCATAGACACTCCAACACCAAAAACTACATACCCACTCACTGATTCTTAGGTCTACACACACATCCACTCACTCACCCGTACAGTCACTCATACTTAGTCACTCAGTACAGGACTATCATATGCACTCATACACCTATATAAACACTCACACACCGCCACTCATCCATAGAGGTACTCACACACCTAGTCAGTCATGCAGAAAACTTAATCACACACCCATTTACTCACCTATACAGTTATACACACACCAGCTCACTTACTCATACATATCCTAGCACATTCTTACGCTCTTATACAATCACTGATACAAGTACACACTCATCCATACAGCCACTCTCACAATCACACACTCTCACTTATAGCCATTTATATACTCCAACACACATATATACTGCCTTTCACATATGTAGTTACTCACACATGTACCACTGAGATATACATTCAATCACTAACACACCCATACACACACTCACCCACCCATACAGTCCATCACAGATGCACTCTTGAAACCATGCACCCAGTGAATCACCAACTCACACATCTATGCACAGAGTCACACACACCCCACCCACACAAACACTCAGGCACCCATACAGATACTCAGACAATCAATCAATAACCCATGTAGACACTCATGTAGCTATTCAGAAAGCCATGCAGCCGCTTACAAACCAACAGACAGACGGATACAGAGATTCACACAGTTTAGTCACTAACCCATGCATTCAGTAAGATACATTTAATCACTCACTTGTAGAGTCAGTCACTCACGTACTAAATCATCCATTCAGACACTTATACACCCACTCATTCTTCAATACGCCTTTCCCTATATATATTAAACATATTTAAACTTTACAGAAACACAGTCACTGGATGATGTCATCAGTGATGTCATCAGTGATGTCATTTGAGATGTCATCAGTGATGTCATCAGTGATGTCACTGACCATGTCATGAGTGATGTAATATGTGACGTCATCAGCAGTGCATTGCGGGCGCGAGTTATAGTTAGCTGAACTAACTATAACGGGGGAATTTCTATGGTTTTGTACGAGTGAAATGTCCAACTAACTATAACTGTCCCTAAAACCTATGGTTTTTTCAGTGAATATATATATATATACACATATATCGCCATGGTGAGGCAAGGAATCGTGTGCAAAATCCGACGGCTGTGGCGAGGGATGTATCAGTACCCCATTCTTTGGTGATTGAAATTGTGGACTGGCAAAGACTGCGGGGCAATCACCAGTAAAAGCCATTTCTTTCTGCTTACAATACAGGGGAACATGGGTATTCAATAGTATATTTGAGGGGCTCTATAACACATATATACATAAGACATGTCTGCCTGTGCAACCAAATGACAGAGCAGAACTAAGAAGATTTGACCACCTATTAGAGAAGCTACCCGCTTTTTAAGCTACCATCTTCAGATGCATAACACATGTGAGAATACATGTGCAAGTAGACATATACCTCAGTCACGTGAGCACGCAGACCTTAAAACTTGACAGCTTGCACTTCCCATTTGAATATAGAAACAGGCGAGAGAAGTACAGAAAGGAGCAAGAGAATTGCAGAAAAAAACGAGAGGTGCAGAAAGAGTAAGAAATGTGCAGAAAGAGGCAAGAGAAGTGCAGAAAGAGGCAAGAGAAATGCAGAAAGAGGCAAGAGAAATGTAGAAAGAGGCAAGAGAAGTACAGAAAGAGGCAAGAAAGGAGCAGAAAGAGGCAAGAAAGGAGCAGAAAGAGGCAAGAGAGGAGCAGAAAGAGGTAAGTGGGGTGCAGAAAGAGGCAAGAGAAGTACAGAAGGAGGCAAGAGAGTTGCAGAAAAAGGGAGCAGGTGTGCAGAAAGAGGCAAGCGAGGTACAGAAAGAGGGAGGAAGGGTGCAGAAAGGCAGGAGGGGTGCAGAAAGAAGCAACAGAAGTACAGAAAGAGGCAACAGAAGTGCAGAAAGAAGCAAGAGAGGTGCAGAAAGAGGGAAGAAGGGTGAGAAAGAGGCAATAGGAGTGCAGAAAGAAGCAACAGAAGTGCAGAAAGAAGCAAGAGAAGTGCAGAAAGAAGCAACAGAGGTGCAGAAAGTGGGAAGGGGGTAGAGAAAGAGACAAGAGAGGTGCAGAAAGAAGCAACAGAGGTGCAGAAAGAGGGAAGAGGGGTGCAGAAAGAGGGAAGAGAGATGCAGAAAGAGGCAAAAGGGGTGCAGAAAGAAGTGAGGTGCAGAAAGAAACAAAAGAAGTGCAGAAAGAAGGAACACAGGTGCAGAAAGAGGCAAGAGGGGTGCAGGAAGAGGTGTGTAAAAGAGGCACGAGGGTTGTAGAAAGAAGCAAGAGAGGTGCAGAAAGAAGCAACAGAGGTACAGAAAGAGGGAAGAGGGGTAAAGAAAGAGACAAGAGGGGTAAAGAAAGAGACAAGAGAGGTGCAGAAAGAAGCAACAGAGGTGCAGAAAGAGGGAAGGGGTGGAGAAAGAGGGAAGAGGGGTAGAGAAAGAGGCAAGAGGGGTGCAGAAAGAAGCAAGAGAGGTGCAGAAAGTAACAAAAGTGCAGAAAGAAGGAACAGAGGTGCAGAAAGAGGCAAGAGGAGTGCAGAAAGAAGCAAGAGAGGTACAGAAAGATGCAAGATAAGTGCAGAAAGAAGCAAGAGAAGTGCAGAAAGAAGCAAACGAAGTGCAGAAAGAAAGAACAGAGGTGCAGAAAGTACAGAAAGAAGGAACAGAAAGAGGCAGGAGGGGTGCAGAAAGAGGGAAGAGGGGTGCAGAAAGAGGCAAGAGAGGTGCAGAAAGAGGCAAGAGAGGTGCAGAAAGAGGCAAGAGAGGTGCACAAAGAAGCAAGTGGGGTGCACAAAGAAGCAAGTGTGGTGCACAAAGAAGCAAGTGAGGTGCACAAAGAAGCAAGTGAGGTGCAGTAAGAAGCAAGAGAGTAGCAGACAGAAGCAAGAGCAGTGCAGAAAGAACCAACAGAGGTGCAGAAAGAGGCAAGAGGGGTGCAGAAAGAGGCAAGAGAGGATCAGAAAGAGGCAAGAGGGGTGCGCAAAGAAGCAAGATAAGTGCAGAAAGAAGCAACAGAGGTGCAGAAAGAGGCAAGAGGGATGCAGAAAGAGGCAAGACAAGTGCAGAAAAAAGCAAATGAAGTGCAGAAAGAGACAAGAGGGGTGCAGAAAGAGGGAAGAGAGGAGCAGAAAGAGGCAAGAGAGGAGCAGAAATAGGCAAGAGAGGTGCAGAAAGAACCAACAGAGGTGCAGAACGAGGCAAGAGGGGTGCAGAAAAAGGTGAGAAAAGTGCAGAAAGAAGCAACAGAGGTGCATAAGGAGACAAGAGAACTGCAGAAAGAGGCAAGAGAGGTGCAGAAAAAGGGAACAGGGGTGCAGAGAAGCAAGAGAGGTGCAGAAAGAGGGAAGAAGGGTGCAGAAAGAGGCAAGAGAAGTGCAGAAAGAGGCAAGAGAGGTACAGAAAGAAGCAACAGAGGTGCAGAAGGAGACAAGAGAACTCTAGAAAGAGGCAAGAGAGTTGCAGAAACAGGCAAGAGAGGTGCAGAAAAAGGGAACAGGTGTGCAGAAAGAGGCAAGAGAGGTACAGAAAGAGGGAGGAAGGGTGCAGAAAGGCAGGAGGGGTACAGAAAGAAGCAACAGAAGTGCAGAAAGAAGCAAGAGAGGTGCAGAAAGAGGGAAGAAGGGTGAAGAAAGAGGCAAGAGGAGTGCAGAAAGAAGCAACAGAAGTGCAGAAAGAAGCAACAGAAGTGCAGAAAGAAGCAACAGAAGTGCAGAAAGAAGCAAGAGAAGTGCAGAAAGAAGGAACACAGGTGCAGAAAGAGGCAAGAGGGGTGCAGGAAGAGGTGTGTAAAAGAGGCACGAGGGGTGTAGAAAGAAGCAAGAGAGGTGCAGAAAGAAGCAACGGAGGTGCAGAAAGAGGGAAGAGGGGTAAAGAAAGACGAGAGGTGCAGAAAGAAGCAACAGAGGTGCAGAAAGAGGGAAGGGAGTGGAGAAAGAGGGAAGAGGGGTAGAGAAAGAGGCAAGAGGGGTGCAGAAAGAAGCAAGAGAGGTGCAGAAAGAAGCAAGAGAGGTGCAGAAAGTAACAAAAGTGCAGAAAGAAGGAACAGAGGTGCAGAAAGAAGCAAGAGGAGTGCAGAAAGAAGCAAGAGAGGTACAGAAAGATGCAAGATAAGTGCAGAAAGAAGCAAGAGAGGTGCAGAAAGAAACAAAAGAAGTGCAGAAAGAAGGAACAGAGGTGCAGAAAGAGGCAGGAGGGGTGCAGGAAGAGGGGTGCAGAAAGAGGCAAGAGCAGTGCAGAAAGAAGCAAGTGGGGTGCACAAAGAAGCAAGTGAGGTGCACAAAGAAGCAAGTGAGGTGCAGTAAGAAGTAAGAGAGTAGCAGACAGAAGCAAGAGCAGTGCAGAAAGAGGCAAGAGGGTGCAGAAAGAGGCAAGAGAGGATCAGAAAGAGGCAAGAGGGGTGCGCAAAGAAGCAACAGAGGTGCAGAAAGAGGCAAGAGGGATGCAGAAAGAGGCAAGACAAGTGCAGAAAAAAGCAAATGAAGTGCAGAAAGAGACAAGAGGGGTGCAGAAAGAGGGAAGAGAGGAGCAGAAATAGGCAAGAGAGGAGCAGAAATAGGCAAGAGAGGTGCACTCAGAGGCACGTGGGGTGCAGAAATTTGCAAGAGAGGTGCAGAAAGAACCAACAGAGGTGCAGAAGGAGGCAAGAGGGGTGCAGAAAAGGTGAGAAAAGTGCAGAAAGAAGCAACAGAGGTGCATAAGGAGACAATAGAATTGCAGAAAGAGGCAAGAGAGGTGCAGAAAAAGGGAACAGGGGTGCAGAGAAGCAAGAGAGGTGCAGAAAGAGGGAAGAAGGGTGCAGAAAGAGGCAAGAGGCATGCAGAAATAAGCAAGTGAAGTGCAGAAATAAGCAAGAGAAGTGCAAAAAGAAGCAACAGATGTGCAGAAAGAGGGAAGAGGGGTAGAGAAAGACACAAGAGGTACAGAAAGAAGCAACAGAGGTGCAGAAAGAGGGAAGAAGGGTGGAGAAAGAGGGAAGAGGGGTCGAGAAAGAGGCAAGAGGGGTCGAGAAAGAGGCAAGAGGGGTGCAGGAAGAGGGGTGCAGAAAGAGGCAAGAGAGGTGCAGAAAGAGGCAAGAGAGGTGTACAAAGAAGCAAGTGAGGTGCAGTAAGAAGCAGGAAAGTAGCAGACAGAAGCAAGAGCAGTGCAGAAAGAACCAACAGAGCTGCAGAGAGGCAAGAGGGGTGCAGAAAGAGGCAAGAGAAGTGCAGAAAAAAGCAAATGAGGTGCAGAAAGAGACAAGAGGGGTGCAGAAAGAGGCAAGAGAGGAGCAGAAAGAGGCAAGAGAGGTGCACAGAGGCACGTGGGGTGCAGAAGATTGCAAGAGAGGTGCAGAAAGAAGCAAGAGAGCTGCAGAAAGAACCAACAGCAGTGCAGAAGGAGGCAACAGAAGTGCAGAAAGAAGCAAGAAAGGTGCAGAAAGAGGGAAGAAGGATGAGAAAGAGGCAAGAGGAGTGCAGAAAGAAGCAACAGAAGTGCAGAAAGAAGCAAGAGAAGTGCAGAAAGAAGCAACAGAGGTGCAGAAAGAGGGAAGAGGGGTAGAGAAAGAGACAAGAGAGGTGCAGAAAGAAGCAACAGAGGTGCAGAAAGAGGGAAGAGGGGTGCAGAAAGAGGGAAGAGGGGTGTAGAAAGAGGGAAGAGAGATGCAGAAAGAGGCACAAGGGGTGCAGAAAGAAGTGAGGTGCAGAAAGAAACAAAAGAAGTGCAGAAAGAAGGAACACAGGTGCAGAAAGAGGCAAGATGGGTGCAGGAAGAGGTGTGTAAAAGAGGCACGAGGGGTGTAGAAAGAAGCAAGAGAGGTGCAGAAAGAAGCAACAGAGGTGCAGAAAGAGGGAAGAGGGGTAAAGAAAGAGACAAGAGAGGTGCAGAAAGAAGCAACAGAGGTGCAGAAAGAGGGAAGGGGGTGGAGAAAGAGGGAAGAGGGGTAGAGAAAGAGGCAAGAGGGGTGCAGAAAGAAGCAAGAGAGGTGCAGAAAGTAACAAAAGTGCAGAAAGAAGGAACAGAGGTGCAGAAAGAGGCAAGAGGAGTGCAGAAAGAAGCAAGAGAGGTACAGAAAGATGCAAGATAAGTGCAGAAAGAAGCAAGAGAGGTGCAGAAAGAAACAAAAGAAGTGCAGAAAGAAGGAACAGAGGTGAAGAAAGAGGCAGGAGGGGTACAGAAAGAGGCAGGAGGGGTGCAGAAAGAGGGAAGAGGGGTGCAGAAAGAGGCAAGAGAGGTGCAGAAAGAGGCAAGAGAGGTGCAGAAAGAGGCAAGAGAGGTGCACAAAGAAGCAAGTGTGGTGCACAAAGAAGCAAGTGTGGTGCACAAAGAAGCAAGTGAGGTGCACAAAGAAGCAAGTGAGGTGCAGTAAGAAGCAAGAGAGTAGCAGACAGAAGCAAGAGCAGTGCAGAAAGAACCAACAGAGGTGCAGAAAGAGGCAAGAGGGGTGCAGAAAGAGGCAAGAGAGGATCAGAAAGAGGCAAGAGGGGTGCGCAAAGAAGCAAGATAAGAGCAGAAAGAAGCAACAGAGGTGCAGAAAGAGGCAAGAGGGATGCAGAAAGAGGCAAGACAAGTGCAGAAAAAAGCAAATGAAGTGCAGAAAGAGACAAGAGGGGTGCAGAAAGAGGGAAGAGAGGAGCAAAAAGAGGCAAGAGAGGAGCAGAAAGAGGCAAGAGAGGAGCACTCAGAGGCACGTGGGGTGCAGAAATTTGCAAGAGAGGTGCAGAAAGAACCAACAGAGGTGCAGAAGGAGGCAAGAGGGGTGCAGAAAAAGGTGAAGAAGGGTGCAGAAAGAGGCAAGAGAAGTGCAGAAAGTGGCAAGAGAAGTGCAGAAAGAGGTACAGAAAGAAGCAACAGAGGTGCAGAAGGAGACAAGAGAACTCTAGAAAGAGGCAAGAGAGTTGTAGAAACAGGCAAGAGAGGTGCAGAAAAAGGGAACAGGTGTGCAGAAAGAGGCAAGAGAGGTGCAGAAAGAGGGAGGAAGGGTGCAGAAAGGCAGGAGGGGTGCAGAAAGAAGCAACAGAAGTGCAGAAAAAAGCAAGAGAGGTGCAGAAAGAGGGAAGAAGGGTGAAGAAAGAGGCAAGAGGAGTGCAGAAAGAAGCATCAGAAGTGCAGAAAGAAGCAAGAGAAGTGCAGAAAGAAGCACGAGAAGTGCAGAAAGAAGCAACAGAGGTGCAGAAAGAGGGAAGAGGGGTAGAGAAAGAGACAGAGGTGCAGAAAGAAGCAACAGAGGTGCAGAAAGAGGGAAGAGGGGTGCAGAAAGAGGGAAGAGGGGTGCAGAAAGAGGGAAGAGAGATGCAGAAAGAGGCAAAAGGGGTGCAGAAAGAAGTGAGCTGCAGAAAGAAACAAAAGAAGTGCAGAAAGAAGGAACACAGGTGCAGAAAGAGGCAAGAGGGGTGCAGGAAGAAGCAAGAGAGGTACAGAAAGATGCAAGATAAGTGCAGAAAGAAGCAAGAGAGGTGCAGAAAGAAACAAAAGAAGTGCAGAAAGAAGGAACAGAGGTGCAGAAAGAGGCAGGAGGGGTGCAGAAAGAGGGAAGAGGGGTGCAGAAAGAGGCAAGAGAGTTGCAGAAAGAGGCAAGAGAGGTGCACAAAGAAGCAAGTGGGGTGCACAAAGAAGCAAGTGAGGTGCACAAAGAAGCAAGTGAGGTGCAGTAAGAAGCAAAAGAGTAGCAGACAGAAGCAAGAGCAGTGCAGAAAGAACCAACAGAGGTGCAGAAAGAGGCAAGAGGGTGCAGAAAGAGGCAAGAGGGTGCAGAAAGAGGCAAGAGAGGATCAGAAAGAGGCAAGAGGGGTGCGCAAAGAAGCAAGATAAGTGCAGAAAGAAACAACAGAGGTGCAGAAAGAGGCAAGAGGGATGCAGAAAGAGGCAAGACAAGTGCAGAAAAAAGCAAATGAAGTGCAGAAAGAGACAAGAGGGGTGCATAAAGAGGGAAGAGAGGAGCAGAAAGAGGCAAGAGAGGAGCAGAAATAGGCAAGAGAGGTGCACTCAGAGGCACGTGGGGTGCAGAAATTTGCAAGAGAGGTGCAGAAAGAACCAACCGAGGTGCAGAAGGAGGCAAGAGGGGTGCAGAAAAAGGTGAGAAAAGTGCAGAAAGAAGCAACAGAGGTGCATAAGGAGACAAGAACTGCAGAAAGAGGCAAGAGAGGTGCAGAAAAAGGGAACAGGGGTGCAGAGAAGCAAGAGAGGTGCAGAAAGAGGGAAGAAGGGTGCAGAAAGAGGCAAGAGGCATGCAGAAAGAAGCAAGAGAAGTGCAGAAAGAAGCAACAGAGGTGCAGAAAGAGGCACGAGGGGTATAGAAAGAGGGAAGAGAAGTGCAGAAAGAAGCAACAGAGGTGCAGAAAGAGGGAAGAAGGGTAGAGAAAGACACGAGAGGTGCAGAAAGAAGCAACAGAGGTGCAGAAAGAGGGAAGAGGGGTGGAGAAAGAAGGAAGAGGGGTTGAGAAAGAGGCAAGAGGGGTGCAGAAAGAAGCAAGAGAGGTGCAGAAAGAAGCAAGAGAGGTGCAGAAAGTAACAAAAGAAGTGCAGAAAGAAGGAACAGAGGTGCAGAAAGAGGCAAGAGGAGTGCAGAAAGAAGCAAGAGAGGTACAGAAAGATGCAAGATAAGGGCAAAAAGAAGCAAGAGAGGTGCAGAAAGAAACAAAAGAAGTGCAGAAAGAAGGAACAGAGGTGCAGAAAGAGGCAGGAGGGGTGCAGAAAGAGGGAAGGAGGGGTGCAGAAAGAGGGAAGAAGGGTGCAGAAAGAGGCAAGAGAGGTGTACAAAGAAGCAAGTGAGGTGCAGTAAGAAGCAAGAGAGGTGCAGAAGGAGGCAAGAGGGGTGCAGAAAGAGGCAAGAGAAGTGCAGAAAGAGGCAAGAGAAGTGCAGAAAGAAGCAACAGCGGTGCAGAAAGAGGCAAGAGTGGTGCAGAAAGAGGCAAGCGAAGTGCAGAAAAAAGCAAATGAGGTGCAGAAAGACAAGAGGGGTGCAGAAAGAGGCAAGAGAGGAGCAGAAAGAGGCAATAGAGGTGCACACAGAGGCACGTGGGGTGCAGAAATTTGCAAGAGAGGTGCAGAAAAAAGCAAGAGAGGTGCAGAAAGAGGGAAGAAGGGTACAGAAAGAGGCAAGAGTGCAGAAAGAAGCAACAGAAGTGCAGAAAGAAGCAATAGAGGTGCAGAAAGAAGCAAGAGATGTGAAGAAAGAGGCAAGAGGGGTGCAGAAAGAGGCACAAGAAGTGCAGAAAGAAGCAACAGAGGTGAGACACGAGAGGTGCAGAAAGAGGGAAGAGGGGTGCAGAAGGAGGCAAGAGAAGTGCAGAAAGAAGCACGTGGGGTGCATAAAGAAGCAAGTGAGGTGCAGAAAGGAGCAAGAGAAGTGCCGAAAGAAGAAACAGAGGTGCAGAAAGAGGCAAGAGGGATGCAGAAAGAGGGAAGAGAGGAGCAGAAAGAGGCAAGAGAGGAGCAGAAAGAGGCAAGAGAGGAGCAGAAAGAGGCAAGAGAGGAGCAGAAAGAGGCAAGAGAGGCGCACTCAGAGGCACGTGGGGTGCAGAAATTTGCAAGAGAGGTGCAGAAAGAACCAACAGACGTGCAGAAGGAGGCAAGAGGGGTGCAGAAAAAGGCGAGAAAAGTGCAGAAAGAAGCAACAGAGGTGCATAAGGAGACAAGAGAACTGCAGAAAGAGGCAAGAGAGGTGCAGAAAAAGGGAACAGGGGTGCAGTGAAGCAAGAGAGGTGCAGAAAGAGGGAAGAAGGGTACAGAAAGAGGCAAGAGGCATGCAGAAAGAAGCAAGAGAAGTGCAGAAAGAAGCAACAGAGGTGCAGAAAGAGGCACGAGGGGTACAGAAAGAGGGAAGAGAAGTGCAGAAAGAAGCAACAGAGGTGCAGAAAGAGGGAAGAAGGGTAGAGAAAGACACGAGAGGTGCAGAAAGAAGCAACAGAGGTGCAGAAAGAGGGAAGAGGGGTGGAGAAAAAAGGAAGAGGGGTTGAGAAAGAGGCAAGAGGGGTGCAGAAAGAAGCAAGAGAGGTGCAGAAAGTAACAAAAGAAGTGCAGAAAGAAGGAACAGAGGTGCAGAAAGCGGCAAGAGGAGTGCAGAAAGAAGCAAGAGAGGTACAGAAAGATGCAAGATAAGGGCAAAAAGAAGCAAGAGAGGTGCAGAAAGAAACAAACGAAGTGCAGAAAGAAGGAACAGAGGTGCAGAAAGCGGCAAGAGGAGTGCAGAAAGAAGCAAGAGAGGTACAGAAAGATGCAAGATAAGGGCAAAAAGAAGCAAGAGAGGTGCATAAAGAAACAAAAGAAGTGCAGAAAGAAGGAACAGAGGTGCAGAAAGAGGCAGGAGGGGTGCAGAAAGAGGGAAGAAGGGTGCAGAAAGACGCAAGAGAGGTGTACAAAGAAGCAAGTGAGGTGCACTAAGAAGCAAGAGAGTAGCAGACAGAAGCAAGAGCAGTGCAGAAAGGATCAACAGAGCTGCAGAAAGAGGCAAGAGGGGTGCAGAAAGAGGCAAGAGAAGTGCAGAAAAAAGCAAATGAGGTGCAGAAAGACAAGAGGGGTGCAGAAAGAGGCAAGAGAGGAGCAGAAAGAGGCAAGAGAGGTGCACACAGAGGCACGTGGGGTGCAGAAATTTGCAAGAGAGGTGCAGAAAGAAGCAAGAGAGCTGCAGAAAGAACCAACAGAGGTGCAGAAGGAGGCAAGAGGGGTGCAGAAAGAGGCAAGAGAAGTGCAGAAAGAAGCAACAGTGGTGCAGAAGCAGACAAGAGAACTGCAGAAAGAGGCAAGAGAGTTGCAGAAACAGGCAAGAGAGGTGCAGAAAAAGGGAACAGGGGTGGAGAAAGAAGCAAGAGGGGTACAGAAAGAAACCAAAGAAGTACAGACAGAAGGAACGGAGGTGCAGAAAGAGGCAAGAGGGGTGCAGAAAGAGGCAACAGAGGTAAAGAAAGAGGCAAGAGAGGTGCAGAAAGAAGGAAGAGGGGTGCAGAAAGAAGCAAGAGAGGTACAGAAAGAAGCAAGAAGTACAGAAAGAAGCAAGAAGTACAGAAAGAAGCAACAGAGGTGCGGAAGGTGACAAGAGAACTGCAGAAAGAGACAATAGAGTTGCAGAAACAGGCAAGAGAGGTGCAGAAAAAGGGAACGGGCAGAAAAAAGCAAGAGAGGTGCAGAAAGAGGGAAGAAGGGTGCAGAAAGAGGCAAGAGTGCAGAAAGAAGCAACAGAAGTGCAGAAAGAAGCAATAGAGGTGCAGAAAGAAGCAAGAGATGTGAAGAAAGAGGCAAGAGGGGTGCAGAAAGAGGCACAAGAAGTACAGAAAGAAGCAACAGAGGTGAGACACGAGAGGTGCAGAAAGAGGGAAGAGGGGTGCAGAAGGAGGCAAGATGGGTACAGAAAGAAGCAATTGAGGTGCAGAAAGAAGAAACAGAGGTGCAGAAAGAAGCAACAGAGGTGCAGAAAGAGGCAAGAGAAGTGCCGAAAGAAGAAACAGAGGTGCAGAAGGAGACAAGAGAACTGCAGAAAGAGGCAAGAGAGGTGCAGAAACAGGCAAGAGAGGTGTAAAAAAGGGAACAGGGGTGCAGAAAGAAGCAAGAGAGGTGCAGAAAGAGGGAAGAAGGGTGCAGAAAGAGGTAAGAGGAGTGCAGAAAGAAGCAACAGAGGTGGAAAAAGAGGCAAGATGGGTGCAGAAAGAGGGAAGAGGGGTGCAGAAAGAGGCAAGATGGGTGCAGAAAGAAGTAAGAGAGGTGCAGAAAGATGTAAGAGAAGTGCAGAAAGAAGCAACAGAGGTAAAGAAAGAGGCAAGAGAGGTGCAGAAAGAAGGAAGAGGGGTGCAGAAAGAGGCAAGAGGGGTACAGAAAGAGGCAAGAGGGGTGCAGAAAGAAGCAAGAGAGGTACAGAAAGAAGCAAGCGAAGTGTAGAAAGAAGCAACAGAGGTGCGGAAAGAGGCAAGAGGGGTGCAGAAAGAGACAATAGAGTTGCAGAAACAGGCAAGAGAGGTGCAGAAAAAAGAACAGGGGCAGAAAAAAGCAAGAGAGGTGCAGAAAGAGGGAAGAAGGGTACAGAAAGAGGCTAGAGTGCAGAAAGAAGCAACAGAAGTGCAGAAAGAAGCAATAGAGGTGCAGAAAGAAGCAAGAGATGTGAAGAAAGAGGCAAGAGGGGTGCAGAAAGAGGCACAATAAGTGCAGAAAGAAGCAACAGAGGTGAGACACGAGAGGTGCAGAAAGAGGGAAGAGGGGTGCAGAAGGAGGCAAGACGGGTACAGAAAGAAGCAAGAGAGGTGCAGAAAGAAGAAACAGAGGTGCAGAAAGAAGCAAGAGAGGTGCAGAAAGAAGCAACAGAGGTGCAGAAAGAAGCAAGAGATGTGAAGAAAGAGGCAAGAGGGGTGCAGAAAGAGGCACAAGAAGTGCAGAAAGAAGCAACAGAGGTGAGACACGAGAGGTGCAGAAAGAGGGAAGAGGGGTGCAGAAGGAGGCAAGACGGGTACAGAAAGAAGCAAGAGAGGTGCAGAAAGAAGAAACAGAGGTGCAGAAAGAAGCAAGAGAGGTGCAGAAAGAAGCAACAGAGGTGCAGAAAGAGGCAAGAGAAGTGCCGAAAGAAGAAACAGAGGTGCAGAAGGAGACAAGAGAACTGCAGAAAGAGGCAAGAGAGTTTCAGAAACAGGCAAGAGAGGTGCAGAAAGAGGGAAAAGGGGTGCAGAAGGAGGGAAGAGGGGTGCAGAAGGAGGGAAGAGGGGTGCAGAAGGAGGCAAGAGGGGTGCAGAAAGAAGCAAGAGAGGTGCAGAAAGAAGAAACAGAGTTGCAGAAAGAAGCAACAGAGGTGCAGAAAGAGGCAAAAGGGGTGCAGAAAGAGGCAAGAGAAGTGCCAAAAGAAGAAACGGAGGTGCAGAAGGAGACAAGAGAACTGCAGAAAGAGGCAAGAGAGTTGCAGAAACAGGCAAGAGAGGTGCAAAAAAAGGGAACAGGGGTGCAGAAAGAAGCAAGAGAGGTGCAGAAAGAGGCAAGAGGAGTGCAGAAAGAAGCAACAGAAGTGCAGAAAGAAGCAAGAGAAGTGCAGAAAGAGGGAAGGGGGTGCAGAAAGTGGCAAGAGAGGTGCAGAAAGAAGCAACAGAGGTGGAAAAAGAGGCAAGATGGGTGCAGAAAGAGGGAAGAGAGGTGCAGAAAGAGGCAAGATGGGTGCAGAAAGAAGCAAGAAAGGTGCAGAAAGATGCAAGCGAAGTGCAGAAAGAAGCAACAGAGGTGGAAAAAGAGGCAAGATGGGTGCAGAAAGAGGGAAGAGAGTGCAGAAGAGGCAAAAGGGGTGCATAAAGAAGTGAGAAAGAAACAAAATAAGTGCAGAAAGAAGGAACACAGGTGCAGAAAGAGGCAAGAGGGGTGCGGGAAGAGTGGTGTAAAAGAGGCATGAGGGGTGCAGAAAGAAGCAAGAGGGGTGGAGAAAGAGACAAGAGGTGCAGAAAGAAGCAGCAGAGGTGGAGAAAGAGGGAAGAGAGGTGGAGAAAGAGGGAAGTGGGATGGAGAAAGAGGCAAGAGGGGTGGAGAAAGAGGCAAGAGGGGTGCAGAAAGAAGCAACAGAGGTGCAGAAAGTAACAAAAGAAGTGCAGAAAGAAGGAACAGAGGTGCAGAAAGAGGCAGGAGTGGTGCAGAAAGAGGCAAGAGAGGTGCAGAAAGAAGCAAGAGGAGTGCCCAAAGAAGCAAGTGAGGTGCAGAAAGAGGCAACAGAGATGCAGAAAGAGGTAAAAGAGGTGCAGAAAGTAGAAGAGATGTGCATAAAGAGGCAAGAGAAGTGCAGAAAAAGAAAGGTGCCGAAAGAAGCAACAGAAATGCAGAAAGAGGCAAGAGAGGCGCAGAAAGAAGCAAGAGTGGCTTGCACACCATTAGTACCAATTTAACACCCACATTTAGCAATAAGTAACAGGTGACCATTCTAGGTTTACAAAGGACCTTCCACCACGCTGTATCACTTGTCGCTGCATTTTTGGTAACGTTTGAGCCATTTGAGCTAGAAACAAGGCTTTTCTTGTTCAAATCTCCAGATTAGGCAGCAGATGATGGATTATGTGGCTAATGCGGAAAATGTATAATTGTGCGAAAGTCGGTGCAACCAAACAGTCTCATAATTCCAGTGGCCCTGCTCATACCTCTGACTAGGTCCAGAAGTGCTCCTCAGTGGTTCCTTCTTTTTTTGTCTCATTGAGTTCATAGTTTAGCTTCTATGGAAACGAGGAAGACTAAACCTAAGGTTACCACTCCACAACACAGACTACCATACCACATAATTACTCTCCATAACATATAATCCCACTCTACATAATTCCTATACACTAAATACCACATACTTTCTATCCACATAATTTCTCTGCACAACATACCACATAATTCCACTACACACAACGTACATCCATCCACTCCACTCCAAAAAACATTAGTAAAAAACGTTTACATTTACAATGCCAATAGCTCTAACTCTCACAAATGCGAAACCTATTACATTGCAAATGCTTCTTTAACTAGTAGTCGCATTTGCAGAGTGGTGATAAAGGGTGCTGGGCCTCCAACCAGCGCTCAGGAATTCCACTGCGTAGGACTTACAGGAGGTACCAGGAGGGCTTCTTGGCCCCCAAAGTCCCTCAGGAGTAAAGTGGACTTCATCCCCCAATCCGTAGTGTGCCAGGAGGTGCATTTGCAGAGTGGTGGAGAAAGGGGGGCATGGCCTCTGAAGACCTCTTAACAATCCCACTGTGTGGGACTTACTGGAGGTAACAGGAGGGGTAGTCGGCCCCCAAGGACATCTTTGGGGGCCAACTACCCCTCCTATTATCTCCAGTAAGTCCCACACAACAGGATTGCTAAGTTCTCATAGCAGGCCGTGCCCCCTTTGCCCACCACTCTGCAAACGCACCTCCTGGCACGCTCTTGGTTGAGGGATGAAGTCCCCTTCGCTTGTGGGGGTCCTTAGGGGCCAAATAGCCTACCTGTTACCTCCAGTAAGCCCCACACAGTGGGATTCCTGAGAGGTGGACACAGGCCATGCCCCCTTTCTCCACCACTCTGCAAATGCGCCTCATTGTGTGCTCTTGGTTGGGAGATGAAGTCCCCTTCCCTCCTTAGGGTCCCTGGGGGCCAACTAGCCCTCCTGTTATCTCTAGTAAGCCCCACACAGCTGAATTGCTGAGAGTAGTCCGAGGCCACGCCCCCTTTTTACACCACTCTGCAAACACGCCTCCTGGCGCACTGATGCTTGGGGGATGAAGTCCACTTTAGTCCTGAGGTCCTCAGGACACAAGAGGACCTCATTGCCCCACCAGCAGTGCGCCAGGAGGCGCGTTTGCAGAGTGGTGTAAAAAGGGGCATGGCCTCGGACCACCTCTCAGAAATCCCACTGTGTGGGGATTACTGGAGGTACCTGGTGGTCTAGTTGGCCCCCAGGGACTCTTAGGATTGAAGGGGACTTAATCTCCCAATTCAGAACGCGCCAGGAGGTGCGTTTGCACAGGGGTGCAGGGAGGGGGCGGGGCCTCCAGCAAGATGCCAGCTTTTTTTTTTACTTGGTTTTTGGAAGTGGTGCTGTGTGGCCCCCCTTCCCTTAATTATTTTTGGGCCCTGGGGACCCCATCCCCCAGGCGCTGAGCATTTTTTGTTTGTTTGTTTTAAAAAAAAATGGGAAGGGGTTCCTGTGGCCCCCTTCCCTGGCCACTATTGGCCATGGGGACCTTATCCCCCGGGGACTGCCTCATTTAAAAAAAAAAAAAATTAGTTTTTCCCTCCCCTGGGCCACTTCTGGCATTGGGGGCCGTGGGGGAGCCCCAATGCCCCCGCGGTCCCAGCCGGTTCCCCGCCTCCTGCGGGAGCCGGCATTGCTTTTGGACAAGGGGAGCTAACATGCAGCTCCCCTTCTCCAAAAGCAATACTGCTTTGCTTCATGGAAGCGAGAGCAGGTTTCCTGCTCTCGCTTCCATGAAGCAAATCAGAAGTTTGCAATGTCCCGGGGTTGGGCACCCTGGGACTTTGCCGGAGCCGGCCCTGGGGGGTGGTGGTCCCCAGGGCCATGGAGGGCTCCAGGAGGGGGGCCGTGTGGCCCCCCTCCCTTTGAGTACAAAGCCCCAGGGAGGTGGTGGTCCCCGGGGCTTGGGAGGGCCTGCGAGGCCCACCCATCAATGAAGAAAGCCTGGCCCATGAGGCCCCTACATAATTAATAAAGCCCCAGGGAGGTGGCAGTCCCCGGGGCTGCGGGGGGCCTGCGAGGCCCCCAACCCATAATTAATGAAAGCCCCGAGGAGGTGGCAGTCCCCGGGTCTTGGAGGGTCCCGTGAGGCCCCCCATTGATGAAGAAAGCCCTGGGGAGGTGGCAGTCCCCGGGGCTGCAGGGGCCCCGTGGCTCCCCGCATACAATTTCCTCATTGCCCCCGGGACCTGGCCCACCCGGGGGCTCAAAGAAACAAGCGCGAATTCAGCCTATTTTTCTTTTTTTTTTAAATGCTTTTTTTGGCCCTGGGCCCCCTGAGCAGGCCTAGGGGGTCAGGGTGTTTCTATCCTGCCCCCTTTTCTTGTTTTTTTATCTTTTTTTTACTGTTTTCTTGTGACTCTGTTATACCGAGTCACAAGATGGCTGCCAACACTTCTTGGTTTGAAGGGTTGGCAGCCAATCAGAATGAAACTCGTGATCTGGAGGGTTCGCGAATCCTCCTCGGTCACCAGATATCGATATTTTTTATTTTTTTATTTCTCAGGAACTACTGAACGGATTTACACTATCTAAAGCGAAGAATGCACTCTGGACCAAGAGCTACCTCCCTGCCAAATTTGGTGTAATTCCGTTCAGCAGTTCGGGCTGTAGCCGCAACAAAAGTTCCTATGGAAATTAAAATGGAGAAAACGCGTTTTGGGACCCTCCTTTTTTCTCGGTCCCCGCTTGATGAATCACCCCGAAACCTTCAAGACAGGAGCTGACCGGAGCGAGCCATTAGTTTTGAAAATTTGGCGAAGATTCGTCAAACGGCGCCAAAGATATTGACAAATCAAAAAACTCTTTTCCTATGGAAACTAGGTCCTAACTACTGGCGACCGCCAGTAGGATATATATATATATATATATATATATATATATATATATATATATATATATATATATATATATTCACGAAAACTGCTCCTCACTTTCACTCCAAGTTTCAACGAAGCAGACGCGGACCACAAAGTAAGTGCTTCTTAAGTGTTTTTAATGTCGGCCATAACGCGTTTCGGTCCAGCCAGGACCTTGTTCACATGACGACGCTGCTACGTTATCATGACCTTTTTAAGTGCTGTACGTTGCATTTGATTGGTTGTGATTAGTAGACATAAAAGACCCATTTTTACGGAAATTAAGACACATTGAATGATAACATGGATATCTACAAGGTCTAGCATAATTGAAAATACATAAATAAAGTCAGTCATAGTTAAAAACAATGCAATAAATACCAAACATGATTTAAATAAACAAATAAATTTAAAATGCTCATTATCATGGTTTTCCACTAGAATATCTCACGGATAAATCCCAGTATTATCTTTTTACATTTGAATAACGTAATGGCCCACTGTTGCATTACAATATTTTACTGCTAAGCCATACTTTACTAACATGTGTCTACTAGATGAAATTACTTTATTGCCTTAATGCAGATTTATTCTGTCCATTAAATTCATCCGTCCAAGGGTCCACTAAGTGTTTTATTATATAAAGTGCTCATGCCAAAAATAGTTAAATGAAAATAGTTTTTCCCATCTTTTTTGATTTTATTCCCTAAAACAAGTGTCTAATACTTCTAAAAATACTGTGTAAACGTGCAGTTGAATAAAAAACCATAATGTCAAATGGTTGGGGTAAGTAGGCAGCCTCCCTAAAAATCTGGTCCACCATGGCTCACAATGTTTTCGTCCTACTTTAATCCTAAACTGGTTTCTATTTTAAATAAAAACATTACGAAATTGCTGATCCATTGAATTTTTAAAAAGGACAAATTAATATACTCTTCAAATTGAAAGACGTATGCTGATTGAGGGGCAGGGATTTACAATAAAGTTTCTATTACAAGCATGTGTAAAGGTCCTCTGTGTTATTTAGCTCTCCAGGGGATTTGCTGTCTAAATTTAAAATATACCTCGTCTCCAGTTTTCTAAGACGTCCCTCCCTGTCTCCTCCCCTTTTAGGTTTGGGTATACAATCGATAACGTAATACGAAAAGTCTTTCAAATTATTTTCATGCACTTCTCGAAAATGTCTGGCGACAGGGTACGTCGGGTCACCGTTATTAATGGCTCTAATGTGTTGAAGAATTCTTTTATTCACTGGGAGTTTAGTGCTTCCTACGTATCTGAGCTTGCATGAGCACTCTAAGATGTAGATGGCATATTCTGTTTTACAGTGAAGAGGTTTAGTGATATTGATTTCCTTCTCACTGAAAGCAGTACAATAAGTTTTTTATTAATGCCGTACTGGCAAGCTTTACAATTCCTACACTTAATGAACCCATTTGGTTGCGCCCACCACTTAGGAGTTTCAATTGTTTCTAAACCACTCGAAACCAGGCTACTATGCATCGAAGGTGCCCTCCTGTAAGTGATGCTTGGTTTGGGAGGCAAATTTATTCCTATTACTGGGTCATTTTTTACTGTAGGCCAATTGCGGTGCACGATTTTCTTGATAGTTTTTTCTTGGGTACTAAACTCTATGATGAGTCTAAGTACATTAGAATCTAGACTCAGGTTGGAGGTTGAGGTCTTGTTTCTGTTAGTCATTAAAAGTTGCTCTCTATCTAGGTTGTTGGTTTTGCGGATAGCTGCCTCTATAGTTTTGCTAGAGTATCCCCTCGATAAGAATCTTTTCTTACTATCTTGCTGGGCTATAACCAGATCTGATGGGTTACTGCAAATTCTCTTTAGGCGTAACATTTCTCCATAGGGAATACTTTGAATTAAGTGTCTAGGGTGGGCACTCGAGGAGTGGAGAACTGAGTTTCCAGCTGTTTGTTTTCTGTATACTCTAGTCTCTAATCTGTTTGCTTTGGGGTATACTTCAACATCTAAAAAATGAATGTTAGTATCACTGATAGTAGATGTGAAACTTAAATAAATTTTGTTCTTGTTTATATCAGACACAAAATCCATAGCTTCCCTTTGAGAACCCTCCCACACAATGAACAGATCATCAATGTAACGATAAAACATTTTGACATTTTTGTCCATGTATTGTTTATGTGTGTCTCCGAGGACCAGCTCCTCCCACCAGCCCATGAACAAACAAGCATAGCTGGGAGAGAAGCTGGCCCCCATAGCCACCCCTCACATCTGTTGGTAATGAGTTTTATCAAACATGAATATGTTGTTATTTAGACAAAAGTTAATCATGTTCATTAGCATCACATTGTGTTGAGGCAAAGTCATTTTGTTTTTCCCTAAGAAATATTCAATTGCACGTATCCCGTCCTTATGGTTGATACAAGTGTAAAGGGATGCAACATCCAACGTTAACAGCATATAATTACTACTCCATCTAAAATTTTTCACTTTTGAGATAAAGTCGCTGGCATCCCTTATATATGTTGGCAATTGATGGACAAGGTCCTGTAAATGAAAATCAATGTACTTAGAAGCATTTTCAAGTAAACTTTGTTGTGCCGAAATGATTGGTCTTCCAGGAGGGTTCAGTGCATTTTTGTGGATTTTGGGAATAAAATAGATATTTGGGACAATGGGATGATCTTTTTTGATAAATTGATATTCATCCGTAGTTAAAAGTCCAGCACTTTTCCATGCTATCAATTTTCCGTGAAAATCATTGGAAATTTCTTTTAGGGCCAAAGCATTGCTGGTCCGATAGCATGCTCTATCGTTTAGTTGAGACATAGCTTCCTCCATATAATTTTTTCTGGCCCATAGGACCACATTGCCACCTTTGTCCAAATTTCTAATGATGATATTTTTGTTTTTTCTTAATTTAGTCATTAATTGGTGGTACTGTCTATTTCTATTATTGATTTTCTTCTTCATATTTAAAATTTTGAAATTTAGTTTTTAATTTCATTGACCACATTCTCACTGAAAATATCTATACCATCCCTTAAGGCTATCGGAGTAAACGTGGACTTTTTCTTGAAAGGAGTCTTCTTTTTAAACTTAGTAGATGTGGAATCCTCATCCCAAATTGGTATTTCAGAGTTCCCCTGTCTTTCAATGCATTCATTTTCAGCTTGAAGTGCCAATAGATTTTCCAGGAGGGATGAATCCACTATGGAATTTGATACTGGAGAGCAGTCATTTGGATTAATACTTGGATTGTCTACATCTGCTCTTGGTTTTTGTTTTTGCAGAGCGTGATATTTTTGTAATTTTAATTTGCGGACAAATCTATATATATCCATTCTCGTGTTTGCATAATTAAAGTTTGATTCTGGACAGTAGGATAGACCGAGCGCCAGTATTTGTTTTTCGGCCTTGTTTAAATCAATGTTGGTTAAATTGACCACTGTTTTCTCAATTTCTTCATCATCGTTTATTTTCGATTCCACCAGCCCCTCCCTCGTCTTCTGCTGGAGGTCGGCCTGTCTTCTTGCCTTTCGCCTCTGTCGGCGCCGGTCGTTTCGCCTCTTTCTGTTATTTTCTTTTGTGGTCTTGGGCGGAGGGTTTGTCTCCGCTAAAAAATTCAATTCCTCTGCCGGAGATAATCGGCGACGTGTTTCACTTGCTGTTGCTTGAGCATTTTCATTTTCCACCTCGCTTTCTATTGCAGAGCTTAAGTCAGAATTAGAAGTATCTATTGCGCCCTGTTTGCTAGTGGAAGCCCCCGATGGTTGTGTACTTTTTACCGCAAATTTATTTGATTTCATGGCATCATATTTCCTCGAGAAGGTGAAGACGCGTCCTGTTTCGTAATCCACCCTATCACGGTGAAACTTGAAAGCCTTGCGTTCCTTCACTTTATCTTCCTCCTTACGAAGCCTGACTGACATCTCTTGTCTTAATTTCATTACTTCATCGTTATGGCCCATTTTTTCAATTTCCTCATTTAGTTGCTCTATGCGAATTTGCAGTGCAGCTCTATCTATTTCTGCATATTTTACTAAAATTTCCACAAGTCTCTTGGAAGAATCAAGATTACAATGTGCCCAGTCTCGCAACATGTCTGGATTCGGTTGATCATAACTTGGCGCTGTTAAGATCCTTAACCCCCTTGGGATTCTCCCTACGTCAAGGTACCTCTGCAGGGACTTGTGCTCCCACCACTTTCCCTGTTCAGCACGCATCAATTTCTCCAATGCCCGCATTTTCTCTTTAACATTTTCTTCCGCAGGCCTGGGTTTAGCATTTCGTTGGAAATCAGTACTGGTAGATGGGACGTTCTGAAACATTTCGGAGGCTGCCGCCTCCCGGTCTCTCAGCGCCTCCGCCGACATTTTAAATCTTGATAGCGTTTTAGAATTGATAACGGTGTATTGCGGACAAAAGGAAACTCAGCAATGCCGCTTCTGTCCCGCACTCCGCTTGCACACCACTCTCCCCGCAATACCAGTTTGTCCTACCTCTCTCGTTTATCCGGCGTCTCGTGGGTCCTCCGACACATCGAGCGCCGCTTCCGATTGGGCAGCTCAATCCACGGTAGCAGAGGGGCTGACAGTCCAGATTCCTTCCGGATTTGAATTAACTTCCGGTGCAAGACCGGAAAATGTGGCTTTAGTTCGCCGTCGCCTCTTCCTGAGTGGGGGTCCGCGTAGACTGATCAAAGCCTCACCAGTCTAAATATTCACGAAAACTGCTCCTCACTTTCACTCCAAGTTTCAACGAAGCAGACGCGGACCACAAAGTAAGTGCTTCTTAAGTGTTTTTAATGTCGGCCATAACGCGTTTCGGTCCAGCCGGACCTTGATCACATGACGACGCTGCTACGTTATCATGACCTTTTTAAGTGCTGTACGTTGCATTTGATTGGTTGTGATTAGTAGACATAAAAGACCCATTTTTACGGAAATTAAGACACATTGAATGATAACATGGATATCTACATGGTCTAGCATAATTGAAAATACATAAATAAAGTCAGTCATAGTTAAAAACAATGCAATAAATACCAAACATGAATGAAGCTCGTGATCTGGAGGGTTCGCGAATCCTCCTCGGTCACCAGATATCGATATTTTTTATTTTTAAATTTCTCAGCGAAGAATGCACTCTGGACCAAGAGCTACCTCCCTGCCAAATTTGGTGTAATTCCGTTCAGCAGTTCGGGCTGTAGCCGCAACAAAAGTTCCTATGGAAATTAAAATGGAGAAAACGCGTTTTGGGACCCTCCTTTTTTCTCGGTCCCCGCTTGATGAATCACCCCGAAACCTTCAAGACAGGAGCTGACCAGAGCGAGCCATTAATTTTGAAAATTTGGCGAAGATTCGTCAAATGGCGCCAAAGATATTGACAAATCAAAAAACTCTTTTCCTATGGAAACTAGGTCCTAACTATCTACTGGCGACCGCCAGTAGGATAGATAGATATATATATATATATATATATATATATATATATATATAATAAACAATATGGGTAACAAGATTTTGGCCCGGCGCAAACCATCCCAGTTACTGGTCTCCACCAGTATTTTTTTACAATCATATAACACCACACAATACTGAGATAGCCACAAAAACAACAATTCACAACAAAGTCTTCTTGTTCGTTTTCTTTAGTTGTATTTATTCTTTCTTTAAGTTTTTATTCTCCATGTCAATAAATCCAAAACCAGTCTTAAATACTGTAAGCAGTCAGAAAAAGCCAACACGTGTTTCGCGCTCCACTGCGCTTCTTCAGGGCTGTCACAAACAGAGTGATATAAATTAAAATCTAAACACAATATAAAGTAATCTAAAACATAATCAATCGATTTGACAACACACTTGTGGAATTGACAATATAATTTTTACTACTGTAACACTTGTTAGGGCTACAGAGAGTACATTAACTTCACGATCTCCCTTGGTGTCTTGACATATATTCTATACATTGGTCCCATCTCATGACATTAGATCCAAGGTTACATCTCAATATTATCCCTTGATTCATACGAACCCCATTCTCTAGTTCGTTTGAACAACACTTTTATATTGATAAACTCCCATCTTATGGTAGTTTTGCCATTCTTGCAATATACACACCCAGACCCCTTAGACCCTTCCTGGGGCATAACGTCTCGTCCTGCTCTCTAATTACCTTATGGTTCTGTCCTTGAAGCTTGTTATTCATACACTCTCCTTGCTTCAGTTTAAACAATTCGCTTTCTCAGTGGTAAGTTTCTAGGGTAAAAAATATACAAAATCCTTGATTTCTCTGGGCATATTTATGGAAATGATTCTATCTACAAATAGTATAGGTTCTCACCTCCTAAAAATTCTTTTAAGGCATATGATGAATCCTCTTTAATATCTGTTTGAGTTTATATCCTTCTGAATGGTATAAAGTATAACTTCCCCTTGATACGGGTCTGTAATGTGGAAAAAAACCCTGGTAAAATATGTACATTCCAGCCTAAACTCAAAAGTTAGTAACTTTCCTCCTATTTCCTCCCACATTAAAACCGCTATTGTTATAACTCCAAAAATGCTTTTGCATTAATAAAAGCACCCTTTAGTCTAATAAACGTTCCACCATCCCCAGGAATAATCATAAATTACAGCATTCCTTTACGCTTACCGATAACAGGCTGGAAGGACCAGGGGGTCCTTCTCCTTCCGTTCACAAATGCGTACTGGGCTCAAATTCACTCTCTCCTTAAAAACCTATGCTGTGTTAAATGCAACACACCTGATGTGGCGCGAAAGTTTCTAACTAAGTTGTAAAAACTCCACAAAATGATTCCTCTTTAATGCGCGGCCAGAGCTTCCTCTATAATTAATATAATACAAACTAAAATGTGAAAAAATCTCCTTCGGTAATAATCAAAAATAAACAAAAATAAAATAATGTTAAACATGTAATTTTCATTCAAAAATTCAGGCATGGTTCGGATTCGTACCCCTACCTATAAACATGATATATCCATCTCTTAATATTGTGTGCTACTGCTCTCTAGTGGTTTCTACCAGGATACGAAATAGTTCCTTACTCCCTACGTCCATGTGTCGCCAATGATAAAAAGTATGGCACTTTTGAGACGCTCTTATTACTGTGTAATAAACACTGCAACGAAGGCAGCACACTAACACTTCAGATACTTGTACAAAAAAACCCAGAAATTACACACTTCTAAAAAAAAAAGGAAAAATTTAAGTATTCACAAAATTAATGCCCGGTCGGGATTCGTACCCGTGTCCCTACCACAAATCACCTCTCTCTTAATGGTGTGTGCTACTACTCCCTTTCGTTTACCAATCCAGCATGATCATGTATATTAATACCTTCATAAATTCTGGTGTAGCTATACTATTAATAGTTTCCTATAAATGCTCTAATGAAGGTGTGGTCGTATTACTCTTTCTTAAAACATATTAGCAAAGATATAAATTGTATTTTAACCTGAGACTCAGAACCGCTCTTTGTCAATAGTCATGTACCTATCTCCAGGGTAATCTTATTAGCTGCTCAGTGCTACAAAGCCCTCTTTACATAGTCCACTCTCATAGTTCTAATAACCCAAAAAATAGTAGTAAAAAAATATATTTTTCAAAAATATTTACATGATACACTTTCATGGTGCCTGGTGGAGATTCGAACCCATGTCCTTAACTCCAGTTAGTTATCTCCTATTCTCTAGTGCTAAAGATCCTTGGTTACTCTGTCCAGTATTTTCTTTAAGCTATTCTCTCTTATCACAATTCAACTTTTCACCTATGACATTGGTATGGGGGTCCAATGTAATTCCACTCTCAGGATCCTATGCATCCATGTTTCTACAGATATATTGTCTAAAGATATACCCAGTTACGGTGAAAAAAAAGGGGGAAATTCCTCTCGCTTCTGTCCAGTTACCTTATCTATGCTCCAATTTTTCAACATAATATAGCCATATTAGTCTTTGCATATTGATCATCTCATCCAATTACAGTATACAGTTCTCTATCAATATTCAAACCATATTGAACCATACGTAATTTATTGATCCAAAAGGTTTCTCTAATACGTAGTTTACTCTCTAGATCCCCACCTCTCCTGTCTAGAGTGACCTGTTCAATTCCAATAAATCGAATTCCTCCTATTTCAGTCAATTTGTGAGTATCTTTGAAGTGCACAGCCATGGGGTATTTCAAATCACAGTTTTTGATAGCACGAAGATGTTCCATCCATCTAATTTTCAATTTCCTCACAGATGACCCTACGTACATCTTCCCACATATACACGTCATTGCATAAACACAGTTATTGGTATTACAATTGAAAAATGAACCAATTCTATAAACCTTGTGATGTTTGCTGTCATGAAAAGTTTGTTTCTTATCAACTATATGCTTGCAACAAATACAATTGTTGCATTTATAAGAACCTGATGGTAACGCACCTCCTGGCATGGTTGATGTTCTCCTCCCAGCACTAGGAACTTCATAATCCACAGTATCACTAGGGCTCAACAAACTTCTTAGAGTAGGTGCTTTTTTTATATACCATTGTAGGTTTATTTCGCAATATTTTTGCAACATCCTTGTCTAGGGTTAACACATCCCAATGTCTACATAAAGTGTTAAAAACTCTGGCATTTCCCTCAATGTATGTAGCAATGTAGCATACTAAATCCTCTTCACCCCTTCCCACCTTACTCTTGTCCTGTAATAGTTCATTCCTTGTTACTTTTTGAGCCCTTATTCTAGCTTTCTCCATGCTATTCTTATCATAGCCTCTTCTCAAAAATCTCTCTGTGATATCCTGAGCTATGGCAGCATACTCTTTCAATTCACTACAGTTCCTTTTCGCACGTAGGAATTCTTCATAAGGGATATTATCAATTTGACTTTTCAGATGTCCTGAATTCGCATGTAGTATTGAGTTAACTGATGTAGATTTCCTATGTAATTTGGATTCCATACGTCCCTCCCTGACATACAGTTCTAAGTCTAGAAAGACAATACTTTCTTTACCATATTCTAAGGTAAGTGTAATGTTATATTGGTTATCATTCAGGTAGTTGTGAAATGATTTCAGTTTCTCCTCATCTCCTCTCCAAATCATAAAAACATCATCTATAAATCTACCCCAATATATAACATTATCTTCATAGACTTCACCAAATTTCCAAGCATGTTCCCATACATAGATTTGCATAAGAGGGTGCAAATCTTGAACCCATCGCTGTTCCTGTAACCTGATGGAATAAGTCTTTCCTGTAGTAAAATAAATTGTTCATAAGGACCAATCTCAATAAGTCCAATATCATATTAGAACGCTGTAGGTAGCTAGCAGATTTGGTATATAGAAAATATCTAACAGCCTCAATCCCTTTCTCATGCTCTATGCTGGTATACAGACTATTTACATCCATAGTTACCATAAACATATCTTCCTCCCAGATTATGTCTCTCATCTGTTTCAAGAAATCCTTAGTATCCTTAATGTATGAAGCCAAAGTCTTAACAAATGGTGCCAAGTACATATCTATATATTCAGAGATATGTTCCGTCATACTCCCTATTCCAGATATTATAGGTCTTCCATGCGGTGTCCTCCCACCTCTATGTATCTTTGGTAGAAAATAGATTATTGATACCTTAGCATTCTCAACCCACAAATAGTTGTACTCATCAGTATCTAATAGTTGTTTATCTAGATATGATCTGAGTTTCTTCTTTATTAGATCTTTTGAATTCACTAGCTGTGTCATGGCTGCCTTCTCATAGCTTTTTTGGTCTCTTAGTCATCGCAATGCTTCATTGTGATAATCACAGTGATTTAAAATCACTACATTTCCCCCCTTGTCCGCCTGTCTTATAATGATGGATTTGTCATCACTCAAGTTTTGTAATGCTTTGAATTCTTCTTTATTCAAATTGAAATTATGTTTTATCGGTACATGTTTATCAAAATCCCACATCACAAGATTAGTAAAAACATCCAATACATTCTCACCTTTCATAGGTGGTACAAACTTAGATTTGGGTTTCAAATTACTGGACAAACAATGATCAATATCAATGTCAAGTTCCAAAGCTATATCTTCAATATCACAATTAGTTTCATTGTCCAAATTAACCAAAACCCCAATATCCATTAATTCTTTAATAGATATATGGCTCAAATCTCTTTTTATCTGTAGGGTTTCTTTAGTCTCAGGCTTACTCAAAAAAAACTTTTTCAATTTCAATTTTCGTACAAAACGATTCACATCAATCTTAGCGTTCAAATCATCCCATCTATGTATGGGTGCAAAACGTAATCCTCTATTGAGAACACTTTTTTCAGCATCCGTTAGAACTTTACTAGACAGATTCACTATCAAGTTCTCTACTTCTTCAGTTCCGTTTCCCTCTGTAACTGTAGTCTGGTTTTACCCCATCTCTGTTTCTGTCTCCTATGGAAGGATCTGGTACCCCCTCCTTTGTTGCCTCTCCCTCTCTTCTGTCCTGTTCCCGGTCTCTCCCCTATGTTTGAAATTGTAATCACCGCATTCTCCGTAGTTCCCTTAAAAAAGACGAAGACCTCGCCCCTGACACTTGATCTCCTACATTAGTTCTTTCCAAATCAGAGCGCGAAACATGTGTTGGCTTTTTCTGACTGCTTACAGTATTTAAGCCTGGTTTTGGATTTGTCATGGAGAATAAAAACTTAAAGAAAGAATAAATATAACTAAAGAAAACGAACAAGAAGACTTTGTTGTGAATTGTTGTTTTTGTGGATATCTCAGTATTGTGTGGTGTTATAAATATATATACATATATAAATATATATATACATACACTTTTTTCACTAAAAACAAAGGTTACAGGGGCGTTATAGATGGGTTATAGTTGGGTTCAGATTTTACACACACAAAAGCATTAAAATTCAGCAGTTATAGTTAGAGGTATCTCAAGTAATTTGTGCTCTAAGGTAACTATAACTCGCGCTCCCGCAATGCAGTTTTCTCATAAATAATTTTACAGCAAATGTTGCAGTGATATTATCAATGATGTCAAAAGAAGATGTTATGAGTGATGTAAATTGTGGCGTAATTAGCAGTTCAAGGCAAGGGCATGAGTTATAGTTGCCTAAGGGCATAAGTTAAAATAACTATGGGTTTGTGTGTGTAAAATCTGAAACCAACTACAATGTCCCTGTCACATTTGGTTTTTTCAATGAATTTCTAAAAAGAAAAACTGTAATGCTATTTCCCAACTATAATGTCCCTGTTACCTTTGGTTTTTTCAGTGAATTTTTAGGAGTTTTTTTTCCAAAAAGTAATCGCCAATTACCATACGTTAATCCAACTGCCGCCATGCACAGACAAAGGCTGTGTGTGGCAGGGGGTTGACTGCAGGGCCTCGCCGTGGCCTACTGTCAAGCCTGTTGTGCCCGCTGTGTGTAATGGGTGGGGCACGGCAGGGGAGGAGTATAAGACTCCCCTGCTCCTGCACTAGAGCGCTTCGTGTTCTAGTGTTTGGGGTGTTATTCTGCTTCCGGGTTACCTGCAAAGGCTCTTCCGGGCTGTTCTGTTCCTTCGCAGGCTTTTAGCCTCCTCCCTCTTCCGTCGCAAGCCCGGCGGTGTCTTCAGTGCTACTCCTGCTTCCTGGGGCTGTTCCTGCCTCCCGGACTCCTCATTCTGCTGTTGCGAGCCCAGCGGTGTCTTCGGTGCGGCTCCTGCCTCCGGGTGTGGTTCCTGCCTCCTGGACTCCACTCCGCTTCTTGGTTGGAGATAACGCCTGTTCCGGTCTTCGTTCAGTGCACTCGGCTCACCTAATCAAAAAGAAATAACAAAGAAAGATATCCATTAGTACGGTAACAGTGCTTATACCTAAAAATAGTATTTTGTCAAGAAAAGAAGTACTTATCTTAGTAGTGTTCTGTCGTCCCTGAGGATCTGCCTTTTCTTGTGTTTTGGCACCTGAATGGAATGCTCCTGTAAAGATGAAAATAGAAGATTTTAGTTAGAATTCCTGACATTAAGGAAATCCAGATTTTTCTTTAATATAGTTAGTGGCTGGAGATTTTGCTTACCTGTTCACAGAGAGAGTCTCCCAGCTAACTTTGGTGGGTACCATATATCACAGCCTGAAGACATTTCATTGTCACTTTTCTTTTGAGGGCTCAGATTTTCATTGCTCTTTTGGTCTTTCTCGTTAGCTAAAATAAAGTGATTGTTTTACAATACAACTTAAGTCACTACAGAATGAAAGAGGGGATTCACTCAGGTAGGGAGAAAGCCAAACATCATTAAAACATTATAGTTTCCTTTCCTTTATTGTATCATATACCTAATGCACTTTTGTTTTTGCCTTTAGGAAGCCCCCTGATTGACTGACCTTAAGTTTAAGAAGAGACATCGAGGGACGATTGTTTTGTTTACCCATAGTGTTTCCCCCTCTTCCCCTAGTTACCGTTGTCACTTTCACAACCGTTGGGCGCAACTGGTGAAAAGGGGAAGTTGGGTGCCTTCATCTTGCATGTCGTTCCTGCGGAAACATAGGTAAGAGTTTTAAAACCTACTCCCCAAAGGCAACCAACCTGCAGGCCTCCTCCCCAGGATGCTTTTGGGCCCAGGGATCCCATCCCCCAGAACCCAGCACATTATTTGGGGGAGGGGGGAAACGTGTCCCCCCTCCCTGGGTTGATTTTGGACATGGGGACCCCATCCGCCAGGGCCCGGTGCATTTGTTTTAAGGGAGGGAGGTACGTATCCCCTCCTCCCCGGGCTGTTTTTGTCTCCGGGGACCCCATCCTCCGGGATCCACTATTATATTTATGGGGGAGGATGGCACATGGCACCTCTCCTTGGGCCGATTTTGGCCCTGGGGACCCCAAACCCTAGCCAAATTAAAAATGTGGGCAAGGGTATGTGCCCCCATTCTGGTTTTGGCCTTGTGGACCCAATCCCATGGGGCCCAGCCAAGAAATGGTAGGTGCCCTGGTGCCCACTCAAGGTACCCACCATATCCTTGTTGGGTGCCAAGGGGGGGGGACCCAAGACCCCAAAGCCCCAGCCAGCTACCCGCATCCAGCAGGAGCTGGCATTGATCCCGCCCACAGGGAGAAGTTAAAAATGCTGCTCCCTGTGGGTGGGAGAAATCATCAGATCGGTTTCCCTGCACACATCACTGCGGGCAGAGAAACAGATCTGAAGTCCATTCCCAGTTGACGGGAGCATTTTGAAATCTCATGGCAGCTGGGAGCAGACTTTTGGCTTTCACTTGGTGGGAGTTTTGAAATTGCTACTGCCAAGCACTGAACACAAACAGATTTCCCTGCACGCACTACAATGTCCCGGGGGTGGGTACCCTGGGACATAGCAGGAGCCAGCCCTGGGGATGGGGTCCCCAGGGCAATAAATAAATGGATCTGGGAGAGGGGCTGTGCAGCCCCCCTCCCTTTTCAAATTGCAGCCGAGCCTCGGGGGATGGGAACCCCAGGGGTCATAATCAGCATGGGGTGGGGGCTGTGAGCCCCTCCCCTTTTACAACTATGGCCGGGGTCTGGGATGGGATCCCCAGGGCCAAAATCTTGGGAGGGGGCCACACACGCCCCCTCCCGGCAATTATATTTATAAATCACCACCAGTGAGCATAAAAAAAAATCCTCTGTATTTCTTTTTATTTAAAGTTTAATAACTCAAAAACTACTGAACGGATTTACACCAAATTACAAAAAGAGATCTTTCTGGACCAAGATCTACCTTTCTGCCAATTTTGGTGTAATTTCGTTCAGCGGTTCTGGCTGTAGTTGTATTTAAAATCTCTATGGGAAATTGCATTGGGAAAAAGAGTTTTGGGCCCCCCCCTTTTTCTCAGTGATGTCATTTGAGATGTCATCAGTGATGTCACTGACCATGTCATGAGTGATGTAATATGTGACGTCATCAGCAGTGCATTGTGGGGGCGAGAGTTATACTTAGCTCAGCTAACTATAACGGCCGAATTTCTCTATTTTTGTACGAGTGAAATGTCAGCCTAACTATAACGTCCCTGAAACCTGTGGTTTTTTTCAATGAATTTCTAAGGTTTTTCAAATGCTAATTCCTAACTATAACATCCCTGAAACCTCTGTTTTTTTCAGTGAATTTCTAATTTTTAAATGCTAAATTCTAACTATAACATCTGTGAAACTTGTGGGTTTTCCAGTGAACTTCTAAACTTTTTTAACTAGTGGTCGAAATTTCAGAGTGGAACAGAAATGGTGCTACATGTTCAACTATTTCTGAAGAACTGCAATGTTTACAAGTTACAGTACATCTTAAAAAAGCTTGTTAAAAATATTTAAAAACATAATGTTTTATCTTTTTTCATATATTTAGTAATTTATATATATTTTTTTTAATAAACTGTAAAAATCGCGTATTGATCGCGTACAGGTGGCGATGGGTGTGCAAATCCATTTTATGTTCGCGTAGAGTGCGCATAGGGTGCGCGATGGATGTGCTTCTCCCAAATTTTTCAATCGTAAAATTTAAATACATGATATATAATATACAATTTTGAAATCAATCGTATGTATTTTATAAAAAGAGTTATAAAATTGACTTTTATATAAATAATTTGAATATTTGACTTCTTCTCATGAAGTTCAGAAGTCGCGACGCTTCCGCGTAACCTCCCGCACATATTTCCGGGTGCGCGATAGGTTCGAGACTCCAGCGGAAATTATGTACTTCTAAAAAAATATATATATATATATAATTTTATATCATACTTTATACCAATAGATTTGCTTACATATTTGTAAATCTACTATATTTGTAACTGAACTAGATATACAATATTGTTTACACATATTTTTGGGATTTGCGTCCGGTGTGCGGTAGCTGCACATCCGGTACGCAAATCCCATGTGACTTTAAAAGAAACAATTTCATTGGTTAAGAACCTTTCTTTCCTACTAATTGGAGGCCCCACCCAATTTGTTCTTTCTTCCTAGAGCTTCTTGAGAATAAACACCTCTTGTGTTCTCTCTTTGTCTTCCATTTATTTTTTGGGTGTTTCAATTGACGACTACAAATGGCATCTGGAAATCCACCCACAGATGAAGTTCAAGATGTGGAGGACAAGGAGGAGCCTGTCAAGAATAGAAAAGAAAGCGTTGTCTGGACTTTATTTCAATACCACCTGGAGAGAAAAAAGTAAACGCACGCAAAGTGACTTGCACTTTGTTTGATAAAGTTTTATCTCAGGGCTCCGAGAAAAAGTACTCCTGTGGAACTTTATCTATGATGAAACATCTACAGACAATACACCCTAACCGACTTACCAGAGAGCAGCACCAGCGACAACTGGAACAACAATCTGAGGATGCTGAAGTTGCAGGACCTAGCACATCAGCAACTTCTACTTTAACTGACAGAGCCTTGCTAGTAGCTAAATTTGCAGGTTTAGAGCAACACTGTTTAAAGTGTAAGAAGCTTCTTTGTGCTGGAGAGCAGTCGATCCGAGCAATTATTCTTGCTGCCAAAAATCATAAATGCTAGTTTTTTTTCTGTTTTTGCAATAACGTTCTAGTTGCAAAATGTTTTACAGCAGTTCGTTGCCTTGTTTTGACGTTTTTTTAAAAAACACCCAAAAAATAAATCAAAGATTTAGAAAAACACACAGAAATTTAAAAAATGAAAAAAATGGTTCTTTTTACAACTGCCTATTTGGTTAAAGATAGACAAACTTGTATGTGTTGTATGAATGAGTGCAAGGATAGTGTCTGGATTATTGAATGAGTGTATGGATAGTTAATGGGTTATTGGGTGAGAGCATAGATGGTGCCTGGGTGATTGCATGAGTGCATAGGTAGTGCCCGAGTGAATGACTGACTGTAAGACTAGTGCCCGAGTGATTATATGAGTGCATGGGTAGTGCCTGGGTGATTGCATAGTGCAGGGGTAGTACCTGGGTAATTGGATGAGTGCATGGGTAGTGCCTGGATGGTTGCATGACTGCATGGGTAATGCCCGAGTGATTGCATGTGTGTATAGGTAGTGCCTCTTTGATTGCATGAGTGCATGGGTAATGCCTGAGTGAAAGGATGAGTGCATGGGTAGTGCCTGAGGGATTGGTTGAGTGCAAGACTAGTGCCTGGGTGATTTCATAACTGCATGGGTAATGCCTGAGTGATTCAGTGTGTTTAGGTAGTGCCTTGATTGTATGAGTGCATGAGTATTGCCTGAGTGAATGGATGAGTGCATGGGTACTGCCTGAGTGGAAGGATGGATGCAAGGGTACTGCCTGGGTGATTAGATGAGTGCATGGGTAGTGCCTGAGTGACTTCATGAGTGCAAGAGTAAGGTCTGGGTGCTTAGATCAGTGAATGGGTACTGCTTGAGTAAAAGGATGACTGCAAGAGTAATGCCTGGGTCATTTGAAAAGTGTACAGGTAGTGCCTGAGAGAATGGATGAGCGCATGGGTAGTGGCTGAGTGAATGGTTGAGTGCAAGAGTAGTGTCTGAGTGATTGCATGAGCATCTGGGTAGTGTCTGGGTGATTGCATGAGTATAGGGGTACTGCCTGGATGATTAGATGAGTGCATGGGTAGTGCCTGAGTGACTTCATGAGTGCAAGAGTAATGTCTGGGTGCTTAGATCAGTGAATGGGTACTGCATGAGTAAAAGGATGATTGCAAGAGTAATGCCCGGGTCATTTGAAAAGTGTACAGGTAGTGCCTGAGAGAATGGATGAGTGCATGGGTAGTGCCTGAGGGAATGGATGGGTGCATGGGTAGGACCTGATTGAATGGTTGAGTGCATTGGTAGTGCCTGGGTGATTGCATAAGTGCAATGGTACTGCCTGGGTGATTGGAGGAGTGCATGGGTAGTGCCTGAGTGAATGGATGAGTGCATGGGTAGTGTTTGAGGGAATGGATGAGTGCAACAGTAGTGCCCGAGTAATTGCATGAGTGCAAGGATAGTGCCTCCTTGATTGTATGAGTGCATGGGTACTGCCTGAGTGGAAGGATGGATTCAAGGGTAATGCCTGGGTCATTGGATGAGTGCATAGGTAGTGCCTGAGTGAATGGATGAGTGCATGGGTAGTGCCTGAGTAAATGGTTGAGTGCAAGAGTAGTGCCTGAGTGGTTGCATGAGTGCATGGGCAGTGCCTGGGTGATTGCAAAAGTGCAGGGGTACTGCCTGGGTGTTTGGATGAGTGCATGGGTAGTGCCTGAGTGACTTCATGAGTACAAGAGTAATGTCTGGGTGCTTAGATCAGTGCATGGGTACTGCGTGAGTAAAAGGATGACTGCAAGAGTAATGCCTGGGTCATTCGAACAGTGTATGGGTAGTACCTGAGAGAATGGATGAGTGCTTGGGTAGTGCCTGAGTGAATGGTTGAGTGCAAGAGTAGTGTCTGGGTGATTGCATGAGTGTAGGGGTAGTGCCTGGGTGTTTGGATGAGTGCATGGGAAGTACCTGAGTGAAAGTATGAATGGAAGACTAATGCTTGGGTCATTGGATGAGTGCATGGGTAGTGCCTGAGGGAATGGATGGGTGCATGGGTAGTGCCTGAGGGAATGGATGGGTGCATGGGTAGTGCCTGAGTGAATGGTTGAGTGCATAGGTAGTGCCTAGGTGATTGCAAAAGTGCCGGGGTACTGCCTGAGTGATTGGAGGAGTGCATGGGTAGTGCCTGAGTGACTTCATGAGTGGAAGGGTAATGTCTGGGAGCTTAGATCAGTGCATGGGTAGTGCTTGAGTAAAAGAATGAGTGCAAGGCTAATGCCTGGGTGATTGCATGAGTGCATGGATAGTGCCTGGGCGATTGCATGAGTGTAGGGATAGTGCCTGGGCGATTGCATGAGTGTAGGGATAGTGCCTGGGTGATTGGATGAGTGTATGGGAAGCACCTGAGTGAAAGTATGAATGCAAGGATAATGCCTGGGTCATTGGATGAGTGCATGGGTAGTGTTTGAGTGAATGGATGACTGCATGGGTAGTGCCTGAGTGAATGGTGGAGTGAAAGAGTAGTGCCTGAATGATTGCATGAGTGCATGGGTAGTGGAGGGGCGTGGCTTGCCAGCCAAGATAGCGGGTGTACCTTGAAGTAGCTCCGTGCCTGGGGCCCACTAATCTGCCACAATCATCCAAATCCAGGCTTCATCTTCCTCCATGAGAGCCCCCATGGTGTAGCAGGCAACAGCACGCACCGCCTGGGTTGCCGAGTGCAAGCGACATCGAGGCTGCTGAGATGGGAGTAGTGTGCAGCGTGATCCGCAGTCATCTTGCGGAGGCGGGTGGAGATCTCGGCACAATCGGCACGGGACCTGTCAAGACTGAGGCACTGTGATGGCCGAGGTAAGCAGACTGCAGGCTGAGGATGGAGGGCGGCTGCGGTCGCGACTCGAGAGGTGAGGAGTGGGGGGAAAGCACAAGACTCCGGCTTCCCCCGTCATCTGGGACCCTTCCCCCCTCCCGCCCACTGCCGAGCCGTGCTCCAGTCGTGGCACCTCAGGCGGCCGCAGCAGGTGTAGACTCTGTGCCTGGAGGTGTCCCGACGGAGAGGCAGAAGCCCTCCCAGTTTTGACTGCGGCAAGGCCCGGGAGCTGTATCGAGCCCAGGCCTGGCTATCCGCCGACCGCTATACCCTACTGAGCGGACATAGGCAGGCAGCAGGCACTCGTCAGAAGACACACAGGCCTGGGAGCCCGGAGCTGAGCTGCTGCTCGGCGCGTGAGACACTACAGCTGAGAGGTGCCAGAGGCAAGGGCAGAAGTGGGTGCACCAGACCGTTGCCATTCACGGCATCAGCGGAGGTGTGAGAGCCCAGGGAGCAGCTCGTGGGTGCCTGGCCTTGCACCTGAACTGTTTGGGAAGTACAGGCACTCGATCGGTCACGAGGACTGTGCTGTGCTCAAATGAAGTCGCGAGACCAGCGGGAATCACGTCCCCGGATCGGTGGGCCCACGCCTGGATACCAGTTGGAGCGCTGAGCTCAGTGCCCGAGGAAAGATGTGGATGCTGGTTGGTGGTTGCGCTAGCCACGCACACACGCTGGCAACTGTCCCTGAGGGAGCGTTCATTACACGCTGCCATATGGTGCGGCCTGACAGGCATGGCGGCCGGGAGCATGCACACTGGTGGATCGCCCTAGGAGGTGTATTGTAGTACCTGGAGTGTCCTGGACATGGTCTGTGAGGTGTGGCCCTACATCTGCCTGCCTGCATGGTGTTGACATCTGGCTGGGCCTGGGAGTGAGGTCGTGCCTGGGCCTGGTTGCAGATGACGTAAGGGCTACATCCCAAAGCACACAGAGCTAACAGATGTAACGTAGGGGCTGACAGATGGACGGAGCACGGGGGTGCGCATACTTACCTTGGCCCCTCCTAGTTAATCCTGCAAGCCCTGCCACGCGGTACAGTTCAATGGGCGCGGAGTCTCGCAGTCTGGGCTGGCCTGCACGGGTTTGACACCGGTGACCGGGAGCTGTCGCAGAAATCCCTGCTGGTGTGGCAAGCGAAGCCGCGCTGCTGATTATCTGGATTCGAAACGCCTGGGTGCCGGAGGGTCGGCGCCAGTGATCCCAACTCATTGAACAGGCCTTAACCCGCACAAGGTCAGACTCAGTGGGCGAGCAGCAAGATGGGCAGGCAGCATCCTGGAACGGGTACGCCGATCGTGCAGCCCGCCAAGGTCGCCAAGCAGCTTGGCCCGGGCCAAGAGGGACCAGATCGCACCTGCCATCAACACTAGAGTCCAAAATAGATACAGTGCTCAAGGTGGTGGAGCAGATTGGGACTTTGCTATCACAGACTCGCTCATTCCCTGGAGGGCCGTATCAATAAGATCACGTCAGACTTTACATTGCTACATGCAGACCATCGCAAACTGGCGGGGAAGGTCACCGATATGGAGACAGAACTGGAGGAAGCCCTCCCAGCACTCAAAGCCACATCGGCCAAGATGCGTGATCTTACTGAGCAGGTGCGAGCACTGGAGTGCAGAATGGAAGACGCTGAGGGCCATTCCCGCCACAATAGTATCTGCGTCATTGGCCTGCCGGAAGGAGTGGAGAGACGCGACGCAGTGGCGTACACGGAGCAATGGCTTATGTTATGTTATCGGAGCTTGTAACGCGCACAGCCCAAGAGAGGAAAGAGAAAAGGAAAGGCTCAGCAAGAAAGGAGAAAGAGTCGATTGAAGAGAAAAGTTTTAAGTCTCTCTCGGAATTGTTTAGGATCCTGCAGGCTGCGCAAGTCAAATGGGAGTGTGTTCCAAGCCTCTGCTGCCATAAAGGCCAGGGAACTGCCACCTGTCCTTTTAAGGCAGAATCTGGGGATCCACACCCTCAGCGTATTGGAAGAGCACAGTTGTCTACTGGGGGTATAGAACTGAAAACGCTTCCTATGGTATACTGGGCCAAACCCATATAGAGCAGCATGCGCCATTACCAAGGCTTTGAATTTAACCCGTGCTTTCACAGGTAGCCAGGTTTCGCACATGCTGCCTGACGTGGATTCTTTTGGGGAGGTTTAAAAGCATTCTAGCGGGGGCGTGGTCTCGCTGCAGATGGAGTGAGACGCACGCCGTTGGAGCTCCGGGCTGCCGCCGGTGAAATCAGCGTTTCCAAGCCATACAACAGCCCCGGGGGTGCCCTAGTTGGGGGCGACTGGCTGGCGGAAAGGTTCAGGCTGCTGCCCGGGGGCCTGGCGACCCCCCAGATCGGCGGGTAGCGGTGTGTGCAGAGGCGGGGGGCGAGCGCTCCAGCTCTCGGGAGCGCACCCGCCATCTTGTGAAGCCCAGCCCTGCGTGCTCTCGGGAGAGCGATTCCCGTTGTGGCCCTGGGATCAAGGACAGGAGACCATCGGAGGAGAGGCGCCTGGGCACCTGGCGGTGCTGAGGGGGCTGAGACGGCCTGACGCTGTTATCCCCCCGTTTCAACTGGCAGCACCCTGGAGGAAGATAGACTGCACCGACTGGCGGGAAAGTGACCGCCATCTTACAGATCCTGACCGGGAGCGCCCCTGAGTGAACCCCGGCTCTGATCAGCGACCCCACCCGGGGATTACAGGCGACAGCAAGCCCGCAAGAACAGCTAAGGTACGGGGCTGGGGAGCATCGGCGGCAGTAGTCGGGAAGTGCCTTACCGGACAGTAGCCAGCCTTGCCGCCATTTTAGGTCTCCATGGACCGGGTCCCACCCGGGGCCTAGCTGGATCTGCCTGCTCATCAGCGGAAGCGCTTACCACTCGGCGGGACCCCCAGGCCCTCCGCGCTGCCCTGTGAGCTATTCTACAGGCTGGGAGGGTCCTACCTGTGGCCCCCTACGCCCGGACTGGGCCCGCCCGCCCTTTGCTGCCTCTCACCGCCCACCCGCTCTGGACTTGTGTGGGCCCGGGCACACAGCCACTGCCCCCCGGGGGGGCCTCTCTGGTTGTGGCTGGACTCTGGGGCGCCCCTACTGACTCGGGGGCATCGAGAGCTGTTGTGACATTACTGGGCTGCGCTGCGGCTGAGGCACGGTGTTGGGCGGCCCGGATCCTCGCAGACATGGGGAACTGACCGACGCCTCTGTTATCCTGAGTGGATCCCCCTGAATACAGTTGCGCTCTTGGGGTGTCCCGCTGACTTTGCTGAGGACCTTGGCCTAACCGCGGCAGAGCGCGGGACACCACCACTCTGCGGTCAGTATGGAGGCGAAGTGCTGGTCACCTTGGATCTTCCTGGGCTCTGAGGGGCACCTGGTGGATTGAGTTCCCTTCACACGGCTCACACACGGCACTGGGGCACCTCCTGCCACATCGCAAACCTGGATTGACGTCCGGAGGGTCGAGGCCCCTGTAGGTAGCCGCTCCAGAGTCGGGTCCCCGCCGCAGCATTAGCCGCCAGTTGCCAGACCGTGGACTGATACCCTGCCCCGCTGCTCCTCCGCTGCGGTGGAGTGGCCCCGTCGGGGTATACCGGTGAGTGCACGCTGCGTATGGCCACCCGCCGGCGCATTGGGTGAAGTAGACACCTCGCCACAAACACCCCTCTTGACCTTGGCAGACCTCCGTGGATACCGCTGAGCACCATCCCCGCTGCTGAAACTACTGCCTGGCCAGAGTGGGTGACCCTCCTTCTGCGCCCTGTTGGAGGGGGGGCGCCATCAGCGCTTGCTGGGCCGGGCCCCTGCCCTATCTTCGACCCAGTGCTGTCCATGCTTCGCACCTTCCCAACAGCCTAGTGGAACACTTAGGGGGACCCGGAGGGACTGACCGTTGAATGCCTTAGGGTCACTCCGCCTGCGCCGGACTTCACCTCAACGATCTCCTGTCTCTGTAGCCAGGTTCGCCCCCCCCCCCTGGCTGGACCGGACGGCAACCAGTGCCTGTGTGGCACCTGACCACCGGGGATCTCCTACTCGTGACACCACTTCTGGGGGGACATGACTCGTTCACGGACCGGGAAGGAACCTCAAGCAACCCCTAAAGATAACCCAGTCACGGCTCTGTGGAACAAGCCAGGTTCAGCCTCAACAGCGGACATGGCATCAGCAGCCGGGGGATCCTCTGACCCTGTCACGCAATCCTTTATGGCCACTTTCATGCATGAACTCAAATCTGAAATAGGTTCTCTTCGAACAGAGGTTCAGGCCTGCGTTAAAGAACTCCGGAGAGATGTGGTGGAGCTAGGGGGGAGAGTAGACGACCTCAAAAAGACACTGGATGCCCGTTCGGAGGATCAGGAACATCTCTGGCAGCGCCTCGCCACCCTGGAGGAACAGCACATTGAGTTGCAGATCAAGCAGGAGGACTTGGAAAATAGGGGATGCCGAAACAACCTACGCATGCGAGGGGTTCCGGTTGGGGCGGAAGGCTCCGACATTATGACTTTTGTGGCTGATCTGTTTCAGGATATCAGGGGAGATGACGATGCATCTCCGCCAGCCTTGGACCGCGCCCATCGAGTCTCTGGCCCACCTGGACGACCGGGCCTCATCCCAGACATCCTGGCCAGGGTCCATTTCTTTACCGAGAAAGAGGCCATCCTCAAAGCAGCCCGAGACAAAACGGAGCTCACTTTCAAGGGTGCCCAAATCCAGCTGTTCCAAGACCTTGCACCCACAACACTCCGCTGCCGCAGGGATTTCCGGCCTGTAACAGATACGCTCCGGGAACTGGGTGTTCGCTACCAATGGGGACACCCGTTTGCACTTATCTTCCAGTGGGAATCCAAACGCTGGGTGCTAAGGTCCTTCCGAGAAGCTGCTCAACTACTCCAGATCCCCGACAGGCCACCCACAAGCCCCTCACGCTTGCCATCCAGGGCTCGTGAACCGGCAAAACCCCAATGGTCCAAGGTGCATCACTTCAGACGTCCTTCCCCCGGGGTGTCTACACGTCATCCCAAGAGAAACAGGACATCATCCAGCATATCCGCTCCCTGGAGGGCGGACAGTCGCCCCCAGGTTCCCAGCCATCGGACAAATAACTGGACAATGCACCCGCTGCCTGCCTGTTTTGCTTTTCTCTGCCCACTGAGCAGGCCCCTTGCGGAAACGGGACCATTGCCTGGCCCCCTCAGGGCCACTCGGCGGACATAGCTGTCTTGTGTCTGAATTGCACCCCGACGGCTGCTCCGGTTTACGCTCCTAGAGTGTGATACGCTATCTGATGACCCGCCTCCTCCTCTATTCCTTGGAGAGTGACATCTCTGGGATGGCCAGCGCCCTGGTGCCTGGCCAGTCCCTGGACTGGAATAGACTTTGTTGGCCATGTTGGCCGTTGTTTTGCTCGAAATGTTATGCCTTCTTTTTCCTTCTTCTTTCTCCCCCCTTCTCTTACTCTCACCCTTGGCGGGGGGACACTTCCGAGAATATTGGGGACTCTCTTTTGACAGGCTGCCCTTCTTACATCCAGTACTCTGCAGCGAACGCTACAGCCTTTGGGCTCTCCAGCCCTCCACTGGGGGGGGGGGGAAATGTCCTGCGTACCACTCCAACCCTTCTGCCTATGTTAGCTCCCGCTCTTGACTCGCTGAGATCATGACCTCTGTACCTTGCCTGAAACTCCTCTCCCTCAATGTGAAGGGCCTCAACTCCCCCAACAAGCATCGTCAGGTATGGCGATATCTTCTATTGCAAAATCCGGATATCATCTTTTTGCAAGAAACTCACCTCCTGAGAGACGACGTCCCTCGCATGGCACATCCTCGATACCCTCTTCAATTTTGGGCCTCTGCGACCACCAAGTCGGCGGGGGTAGCAATCCTCTGTCGGGCGGGTATCCACCAGGGGGACTCCAGAGTAGTCAGTAGCAAAGATGGCAGATTTCTCAAAGTAATGGTCAGGATTGGGCACCGCACTCTTTACCCTGTGCAACATTTACACACTGAATCAAGCTCAAGACTCGTTCCTGCGGGGGTTGTTACGAGAGCACATAACACACGATGACCCTGATCTCATTTTGGGGGGTGACTTCAATTTGGTATGGGAGGCGGGACTTGACCGCAGCGAGGGCTCATTCCATGGGACGGGAGCCATGTCAAAGGGCTTGAAGCGGCAACTAACTGCACTAGGCCTTATAGACATCTGGCGCTACCATTCCCCGGACGCACACGAGTACTCCTATTACTCTCATGTCCATCGTTCCTATTCGCGCATCGATTATCTCTTCGTCTCACACTCCCTCGTCAAGGACACCCTCTCAGCGTCTATGTCTGATATCTTGATCTCTGATCACGCTCATGTGGAACTCCTTATTCACGACAGTTTCTCTCGCCCCAAACATCCCTCCCGGTGGTGATTCCCCCCTCATATCCTCAGGGACCCCGTAGACGTGGCGGAGCTTCGAAACGCTATTACGTCCTACTTTGAGACCAACGATCTCCCGGAGACTCCACTCCCTGTACTCTGGGACGCGTTCAAGGCCACGATTCGCGGTAGCATCACATCCATCGCTATTGCTCGAGCGCGGGAAGCTCGCTTGTTTGAAGACAAACTTTCCCGCGACATAAAGGCATTGGAGAGGCTAGATCAGGAGCGTCCCTTGGCGATACATAAGAGGCGCCTAGCCATGCTCCGAGGCCAGCTCTGGGCGCATAGAACCAACAAGGCCGAACACGCCCTTTTAGCCTTGCGACAGCGGTACTACGATGGGGGGGACAGGGTGGGCACAGTTCTGGCACGCCGCCTTCGAACGCGGGCAGCCAAGGTGCATATCGCTAAACTTAAAATGGGAGATGGTACTTGGGCCACTACTGAGGCTGCTAAGCTCCAAGCCTTCCAGAATTATTACTCGTCTCTCTATGCCCGGGAGTCGCTTGACCCGGACCAGGTGCTGGTCACCTTGGAGGCCTGTAGTTGGTCCCCGATCAGCAAGTATCACTCCCAACTGCTAGAGGAGCCTATCACTCCAGAGGAGCTCGTCGGCGCTCTAAAAGATCTTCCGATCGGCAAAGTCCCGGGCCCGGACGGACTACCTGTCTCGTTCTACCGCGCCTTTCTACCACAGCTTCAATCTCATATGCTTCGCCTCTTCAACTCTTTCTCAGATGAAGTAGGACCCTCCACGGACATGGCCATGGCCGAAATCGCCCTAATTCCCAAGCCGGGGAAAGACCTTACGCTCTGCTCCTCCTTTCGCCCCATTGCACTTCTAAACATAGATCTCAAAATTTACACTAAAATCCTAGCTAAACGCCTTAGCGTACACCTCCCAGGCCTTATTGAGCCAGATCAGGTGGGCTTTATTCACCAACGCCAAGGAGCAGACAACGTACGCCGCATTGCGCACTTGGTTGGAAAGGCTCACCATTGGAAGATACCCTCCTGCTTATTGTCGCTCGATGCTGAGAAAGCATTCGACCGAGTAGACTGGGTATTTCTCCGAGCTGTCCTACAGAAAATAGGGTTAGGCCCGCAGATGATTGCTCAAATTATGGCTCCTTATATCTCCCCGCTTGCTTGAGTGCGGGTCAACGGCCAGCTCACACAGCCCATCACCATACACAGGGGCACCAGACAGGGGTGCCCCTTATCGCCCCTCCTATTTGCTCTTGTAGTGGAGCCACTGGCCATTATGATCCGCCAATCTCCTGACATTCATGGCATCAAACTTGGGGCCTGGACCACAAAATAGCTTTGTTCGCGGACGACCTCCTTCTCACGCTGTCAAACCCACGTTCCTCTCTGCCTGCCTTGCACGAGTTGCTCCAATCGTTCGAAAGGGTTTCAGGGCTTAAAATCAACCATGCAAAATCATGGGCTCTCAATCTCACGATTCTTGCGGAAGAGATCGTTGCGCTACAATCTCTCGTTCCCTATCAATGGGCATCCCACTCCATTCGCTATTTGGGACTCAATCTGACCCCTAATCTAGCCACTTGGTCCCAAGTCAACTGGCAGGAGTGTAAAACTGCTGTAATAGCTGACTTAAGAGCGTGGAAGTCCCTACCACTTTCCTGGTTGGGGCGCTTGAACACAGTCAAAATGTCGATCCTTCCAAAGATACTCTATCTTTTCCAGACACTACCCACGCCCATCCCGGAACATCAAATTCAGGCCCTTCAGCGTGAACTAATCGCGTTTATATGGGGAGGGAATAAGCCGCGTTTCTCTAGTAAAATTCTCATGGTCCCACGTGACAGGGGAGGGTTGGCCTGCCCCAACCTGTTGGAATATTATTGGGCGTCACACCTCCGCTTCATCTCGGAGTGGATGGTGTGGGAGAGTGAGAAAGTTTGGTTTCATATGGACAGGGCGGTGACCTGTCGTCCCATTTGGGATCTCGCGTGGCTCCCTCGTGATGCAAGCTCCCGAAGCGCTTATATCGCGGTCCCTACCAAGACCGTGCTTGAGATATGGGATAAATTGGCAACACGCAAAGGCCTCACGTCCTTCCCGTCTCCCCACACTCCTATAGCTCGCAACTCTCACTTCCCGCCGGCCCTCCACCCGCCCTAGTTCTCAGACTGGACGGAAGGGGGATGTAGGACAATTTGTGATCTCTTCGCGGGGGATACCCTTAAAACTTTTGAACAATGCAAGCGGGACTTCCAGTTATCGGAGGGGGCGAGGTTTCAGTATATTCAACTTCAGCACTGGGTACAAGCGTCCTCTCTGACGCGAGCGGCCACCCGACCTTTCACCTCGTTCAAACGGCTGGTACGTCCGTTCGATAACTCTAGGGGACTAATATCTCGTACATATCAAGTTCTCCAACATTCACAGCGAACCGCTCCGAACCCCTACCAGCTGCGGTGGCAGTCAGTACCTGACATAGATATAGTGCCCACCCAATGGGAACACTTGTGGCGCGACATCCCGAAGATCTTCCGTAGCATACCCCAACAGGAATCCGCCTATAAGGTAATGACCCAATGGTACTACACCCCTCACAGGCTGCATAAAATGTTCCCCACTTCTTCGCCTCTATGCTGGCGCTGCACCAGCACACCGGGGGATTTCCTACACATTTGGTGGACATGCCCACTCTTGACCATTTATTGGAAGGAAATTCTCAGTCATATTCGACAGGTATCAGGCTACCCGCTGCCTGAGAACCCGCTCACGATTGTCCTAGGCCTCCGACCGGTGAACCTGCGTGCCATGACTCGCCGCGATCGGCACCTCAGCCTCCACATGCTTGGTGCTGCTAAACAAATCATTGCTCTCTACTGGAAAAAGGCAGAAACGCTGCCGATTAACATATGGTTCACCCGCCTATGGCATACAGTGGCAATGGAGCTACTCACAGCACTCTTGCAATTCCAAGACACTAAATTTACTAAATTATGGAAACCCCTGGTGGATTATCTAAGCCGACTGGAATATGCTAGACTGCAACCACCGAGATTGCGGGCTCTACACCTCTTTGAGGATGCAGTATGCCCCCCAGACCCAGATGGTCTCTGGAAGCCCACAGGGGGAGCAATTCAAACGGTGCGCCGGACGACCTCTCCCCCTCAGAGCCTGAGAGCTCCGACGCCCCCTCCGCCATAGTTGACCCTTACTCTTACTCGCATGTCATTGGAGACAACCTGCGGCTTTAGCTGCTGTAGCGCCTGCACCTTTGTGAATCAACCTCCTGGCAGCGTTTGACTCCCCTCGTCCCCCCCGCCACGCCTCGCACTCCCTTTTCCTTCCTTTCTGCTCCTTCTTACCTCCTCTTTCCTTACTTCATTGTTTTCACGATAGGCGTTATGTTCTCAGTTGCAATTGCAATGCCCACGTACAGATCCGAAATGTGTGCCTCTAGGACTGAGTCTCTATGGGTTGGAATCCAGTCTTGTGCATTGGTGGCTTAGTAAACGCCTCACGATAACTGTAACTTTAGGTTGTATGCACGAGAGGATCGCCCATGAGGTACTGTTCTTCCTTGCAATCGCTTCCCGTTGCCACAAGCAATGCTCCTACCACCGCGTTGGTTGAACTAGGCAGATGATAATAATGGGCACTGTATAATGGTCACAGATTGTAGATTGGAATGATATAACGCTGTGAAAAATGGTTAACAGTAGTACTGAGAACTGCACTGTGAGCTTATCTTAAATGCTAATAAAAACAAGTTTAAAAAAAAAAGCATTCTAGCAGCAGCGTTTTGAACCACCTTCAATTTGTCTAGTAGGTAAGTGGGCAGGCCGGCGTACAGTGCATTGGCATAATCAATGCGAGAGGTGATGAGTGCTCTGGTGACCGTTTCTTTTGCCGCTAAGGAGAGAAAAGGCAGATATTTTTAAAGTAATTTCAGAATGCCAAAGCACATTCCTGTCAGTTTATTAATCTGCCTGCTGAAACTTAGCTTTTCGTCAAACCAAAGGACTCTGATACCGGCGGATGCGCTCTCCCCCTTTTTCGCAGTGGAAAGGGCCCATAGAGTCCCCTCGGGCCGACCACCACCGGGTGCTGGCCCGCAGCCCTTTCTGTTCCGACTTCTCAATTTCAAGGACCGGGACATAGTACTGTGGGAAGTGCGCAAGTTAAAGTCAATCAGAGTGGACAACGCAACAGTCCTCTTCTTTCCGGACTATGCCTTGGGTGTGCAGAGACAACTAGGTACTTTTCTGGCAGTGAAGAGGCGGATGCGAGAAGTCGATATCCATTATTCCCTTCTCTTCCCGGCGCACCTGCAGGTGATTGCTGAAGGATCCACCCACTTTTTGGCACTGCTAATGAGGATTGGAACTGGCTGGAAGCAGCGGGACACCACACATCGCCGAGCAGGCACGATGATACACGCAAGCCTGTCCCGAACACCCGGATCAATCGGAGGTGGAACTGTGGAAGGGGTGGAAAGGTGCCCCCACGGCGTCACCCAGTCCCGGACCTGGAGCAGGTGATGCAGGAGAGGCATGCGGCCCTACGGTCAGCGGCCACGATACGGAACTCTGGGGGCACTGGAGATTCAGATGCCTCTACAGTGCACTCTCTTAGTGAGGACAGCTCATCGGCGGTGTGGCCATCTGGTGAAGACCCACAGAGACTCCCTACAGTGACTCTACAAACCGCTGATGCAATATGCTGTTTAATGGAAGCGCATGCGCGATGTCATCCCCGGCTGGGCAAAACCACATGTCGCTACTAGTCATGCGCCACGCACACGCAGCATAGTGATGCTTGAACCACTGTCCCTATCAGACGGTGGCCCACGGCCTCGGCCGTGATTGATGCACATGCGTCATTTCAAAAAATGCTTGTCGTAAAGTAGGCCTGTACATGCGCTGAGATAGGGCCCAGGCACACACAGGCACTACTTTCTCAAACCGCCTCCCCCCACCCCCTTTTCAGTAGCACGGCGCACACAGCCGGCACTTGCCATTTGGCATAGTTCATTGTTTGGGCAGACACACGTTGTCCCTCTGCTCGTTTAAAGTTACAAAACAAAATTATTATCCCCCTTTTAGTTGACTCACAGACTAATGTTGTACCGCAGAAGGCACGTCTTCTGCCCGTAACACACACACGCCACTCATGGCCTGATCCTCCCATGCTGCGCCCTTCACGCCTGCTTCCACTCTATCTTAACATAGCATGCCGCCCATCACCCTGATTGCCTGGAACGTCAGAGGAATACATACACCAGCGCACAGGTACGAAACATATGCCTACATAAAACGCCACGCCGCCCCCATAGCGCTGTTGCAGGAAACGCATCTAGCCCAGCCGGAGGTTCGCAAACTTGAGCATAGGTGGAGGGGCCAAGTATTAGCCACTGGCTTTTCCTCCTATGCCAGAGGCGCCCTCATATGGATTCGCCCAGATACCCCATACACACCCGAAGAGACAGAAATAAATATACATGGGTGCTATGTACTAACACGGGGTAAGCTAAATGGGAGGCAGATGGTTCTGGGGTCCATCTATGCCCCTAACACCAATCAGGCAACATTCTGGCAGGCACTATCTAACATTCTATCCTGTTGGTGTGACATCCCCTGGCTGCTGGGAGGAGAGTTCAATGCAGTACTAGACAGCAGCTTAGACAGGTCCTTCCAACCCTTGCAGCTCACTACAGCTGCGTCCAACGCCAAAGTTTTAGGGGAATGGTTGAACCACTGGGAACTAGCGGACGTGTGGAGGACACTGCATCCACGGGAGCGTGTATACTCACATTACTCTCATCCACACAGGCTGCATGTACATATCGACCAGTTTGTGGGAAGCGTTACACTTATCACTGAGTGCGCTCAGGCAGCATACTTGGGGCGCACAAACTCGGACCACAATCCTCACATAGTGCAGATGTTCGACGAGGGTACTGCACTTGTGGAGGTTACAGCCCGCGGCGCTGGAAGACCCTCCCTTTCAGGGCCTGTGGCCGCCACTATTGAAAATTACTACAAAACAAACGCGGACTCAGTTCTGGACGCTGGTATTGTGTGGGATGCATGCAAAGCGGTTGCCCGGGGTCAGTGCATGGGGCTCAGTTGGAGTATGCACCGACAACTAGAGCAAGAGGCAAAACGCATAGAAGATGCCCTCATCCACTTAGAGACAGAGGTCGCGAATGCAACTAGTACCCAACATGCGCTGGATGAAATGAAGCATGACTATGCCGGAGTCATGGAACGGCTGTGCTGCATAAATTATGCCACGCACGCAGCACGCACTCACGCGGTGGCAGATAGAGCAGGTAGCTGTTTGCGAGATTGATCAGGCAAGAGCATTCACAGACTCCGATTCTCGCGCTGCAATCAGCGGCAGGTCACCTGCTGACGTGCCAAAAGGATATACATCGTGAGCTCACAACCCATTATACTACACTTTACAGGTCAGCCCTTAGGGTGGCGCCTGCGGATCTAGACTCCCATCTGCTCCCGCTGCCACTACCGGCGGTGTCGGCGGAGCAGAGGGCAGAACTAGAGGAGCCGATCACGATCCTGGAGGTGCAGGCAGCCACACAGGCGTTGGCAACTGGCAAGGCGCCTGGCCCGGACGGCTTCCCCGCCGAATATTACAAAGCGTTTCAGCCAGCCTTGGCTCCGCGCCTACTGTCAATGTACCACAGTACGCAGGAGTCATGCCTCCTCCCGGAGTCGCTACGCGAGTCGCTACTGATCTTGTTACCCAAGCCAGATAGGGATCTGGAGTTGCTGTGCTCCAACCAATCACTGGCGCTGCTGAACACAGACTACAAGGTGCTAGCCAAGATATTAGCGTGCAGGCTTGCTCCCCTGGTACCACAGCTGGTACACGGCGATCAAAACGGCTTTGTGCCTGCCCGTTGCACATCACTGAATATACATCGCTTCTTCCGTGTGGCACATTACTCCAGGGAATGTTGGACGCACCCGGGTTGCCTGGTCCTCGACCTGGAGAAGGCGTTTGACACCCTGGAGTGGGACTACGTATTTGCTGCCCTTAGCAAGTACGGATTGGGGGAAAACTTCCTGGGTCTAGTTAAACGGTTATATACGCAACCCATAGCCAAAATCAAGACAGGTCCCTATGTGTCACAGGCAGTCTCCATCGAATGTGGCACCCATCAGGGGTGTCCACTCTCCCCGATGCTATTCTCGCTCGCCATCGAGCCACTGGTGGTGGCTCTTCGTCAAACTGGCGCAGAAGTGGGGCATCCCTCTGGGCGACGGCACACATGCGGTTTCTCTGTACGCCGACGATCTGTTGATATATATTCGGGATGACGTGGATCGTGCTCGGCGGTGGAAAGGGCGTTGCTGGAGTTTGCTTTGATGTCAGGGCAGCGGGTAAATTGGGGGAAGTCGTGTCTGTAACCGTTCGCCGAGATGACCCCTGATCCAGGCCTAGTACTGGGGGTTACCCCGGTGCCATGGCAGAATTCGGCGTTCCGTTACCTGGGAGTCAGAATCTATCTCCAACCGAAAGACCTTCTGGAAGGCAACACTGTGCGGGCAGTCATGGCAGTGCGCTCGCAGATGTCCTTCTGGCACACTCTCCCACTAGCCACCATGAACCTCATTGCGCTACCGAAGATGGTGGTGCTCCTGCAGCTACTTTACCACTTTACAAACCTGCCAATACACATCAAGCCCTCGTTTTTTTGTGCTCTCGAAAAGGACTTGCAGCAATTCATTTGGCATGGCACCCGCAGCAGAGTGGCGCTTACAAAGCTTTATCTGCCCGTTGATCGTGGTGGATTAGCCATCCCCAACATGGAGCACTATTATTTGGCATCTCAACTCCAATGGGTGGCTCGTTGGATTGGTGGCATGCAGTTGGCAGACACTGCGACACAGCGGCCGGGCTGCACTCAGCCCCAAATTATAGCTTTATTCCACTCGGGCAGGCGAGGTGTAGCCCCGATCCAGCTCCTGACGGCAGTAGCATATAAATGCTTTCGTCGGAGCCTAAATCTCACAAAAGGGACTATTCCATATGCCCCCTTCCTGCCGATACTTGGCACGTCGTGCCACCGCCGTGCAGTCTCGGCAGCTGAGCTTGCCCCATGGGAAATGGCTAGGTTACAGACCCTGGGAGATCTGTATCAAGACCAGCAACTAGTGCCATTCCACGCGCTAACCGAAGACAGTTGTCTGCCGCAGGGCCAATTCCTGTTATACGCTGCACTAATGCAGGCATTACGAGTCCTGTGGGGAGACATGGCCTGTGAGCCCACGACTCATCTCACCGTTCAATATCTTCAGGAGTTGGGCACTGGCAGACACCTTAACAAATGGTTTGCTGAGTCCCTGCGGACGCACTTGGCACAATCATTGAAGTCGCTTAGGCAGCTCTGGGACGCGGACCTGCAGAGACAGTGCACTGATCGCGAGTGGTCAGGCATTTTGGAAGGGCCTACACATATCCCAAGGAATGACCGATTCCGCTTAATACAATACTACATCCTTCAAAGAGTGTACATGACGCCAGCCAAGATCAACAGATACTTTAACCGAATAGATGCCGGGTGCCCGAGAAGTAAACTGGTAGATGCAGATTTGTTGCATATGCTGTGGGCCTGTGCAACCCTCATCCCCTATTGGAGAGCGGTCATAGCGCACTTAGTGGACTGCACCGGTCGCGCGATAGAGTACTCATGGGAGGTTTGCCTACTGGGCTTATTCCGTAGAACTAAGAAGTATAAAGTCACGTCCCGATTCATAGACCTTGGCTTGATTGTATCCAAGCGTCTTATTACCAGGCGCTGGAAATCTCAGGAACCACCAAATATAAAAGCCTGGCAACACTCACTGACATGCTGGGCGCAAGCGGAGAGCGTGACGTTGCACCGGGAGGATGCACTGGGATTGCGGATGATCCCTCTGCAGAGGCGTGGGACACGATACTGCTAGATTTCAGGAACTCGTGGCAAGTTGACCTGGAGTCATCCGAAGCCTCCTTATAATGTGGATGGGTGGCAAGGACCGGGGATTCGCACATGCTATGTCAAGCGCTGCCCGACCCCTCGCAAAACAAGGAGTGGGCCTGCTCCACTGGCTATGCACCTCATATACACACAAGGCACATCATATTTACTCACTCAGACGCGTACAGAATCTCGAGCCTACAGTAGGCAGGTGAGACACGGCTAAAACTACAGCGCGCGCAGCAGGGGAAACGTAGGAACACCGAACGGGGTCGGCACCACCTCATGGGCCCAAGTGGTACAACGCAACTCTATCCAAGTTCATACATCGCCTGTTCCTTGAAACATAAGCACGCACAATATATTCTGTGCGACGCGCGAACAAGCAATATACGTCTAGCATCTTCAGATGCATAACATGAATGAGAATACATGTGGAAGTACAGACATACCTCAGTCACAAGACCATGCAGACCTTAAAACTTCACAGACTGCACTTCCCATTTCAAGCAGACACGTAAAATTATGCGGCATATTTTAAGTGTACCTTTCCACAGACTCATACAAAGTAGCTTAATCACTAATGCCTCTGCCAACATGTCTTAAACCTCACTTTTGTGCTGCAGATTCACCATTCTACTACTACTCAGAGTGTTGGGCGTAGCCAAATGTAAAGCAGCAACCCTTTGCATATCTCTGTTGTAAGTTTCACCATATTCCTGAAAGCATGCATGCATGCATGCATGCGTCGGTACGTTTTGCTAGTGCCATCATATACAAAAGAAACATACAAATAGACCTATACCTGTGTTTTATATGTCTAGCATCTTCAAATGCATAAGACGTATGAGAATACATGTGCAAGTAGAGACATACCTCAGTCACAAGATCATGCAGACCTTAAAACTTTACAGACTGCACTTCCCATTTCAACCCTGAGACACGTAAAATTATGCAGCGTATTTCAAGTGTACCTTTCCACAGACTCATACAAAGTAGCTTAATCACTAATCCCTCTGCCAACATGTCTTAAACCTCACTTTTGTGCTGCAGCTTCACCATTCTACTACTACTCAGAGCGTTGGGCCTAGCCAAATATAAAGCAGCAACCCTTCGCATATCTGTGTTGTAAGTCTCACCATATTCCTGATAGCATGCATGCGTCTGCACCTTTTCCTAGTGGCATCATATATAAAAGAAACATACAAATAGACGTATACCTGTGTTTTATACGTCTAGCATCATCAGATTCTTAACACATATGAGAATACATGTGGAAGTAGAGACATACCTCAGTCACAAGACCATGCAGATCTTAAAACTTGACAGACTGCACTTCATATTCCAAACAGACACGTACAATTATGTGCCATACTTCAAGTGTACCTTTCCACAGATTCATACAAAGTAGCCTAATCACTAATCCCTCTGCCAACATGTCTTAAACCTCACTTTTGTGCTGCAGATTCACCATTTTAATACTACTCAGGGTGTTGGGCCTAGCCAAATATAAAGCAGCAACCCTTCGCATATCTGTGCTGTAAGTCTCACCATATTCCTGATAGCATGCATGCATGTGTCTGCACCTTTTCCTAGTGGTATCATATATAAAAGAAACATACAAATAGACGTTTACCTGTGTTTTATACGTCTAGCATCTTCAGATGCATAACATGAATGAGAATACATGTGGAAGTACAGACATATACGAGTCACAAGACCATGCAGACCTTAAAACTTCACAGACTGCACTTCCCATTTCAAGCAGATACGTAAAGTTATACAGCATATTTCAAATGTACCTTTCCACAGACTCATACAAAGGAGATTAATCACTAATCCCTCTGCCAACATGTCTTCAACCTCACTTTTGTACTTCAGCTTCACTATTCTGCAAGTACTCAAGGTGTTGGGCCTAGCCTAATATAAAGCAGTAACCCTTTGCATGTCTCTGTTGTAAGTCTCACCATATTCCTGAAAGCATGCATGCGTCTGTACCTTTCGCTAGTAGTATCATATATAAAAGAAACATACAAATAGATGTATACCTGTGTTTTATACGTTTAACATCTTCAGATGCATAACACATATGAGATTACATATTGAAGTAGAGAAATAGCCCAGTCACAAGACAATACAGACCTTAAAACTTGACAGACTGCACTTCCCATTTCAAACAGACACCTAAAATTATGCGGCGTACTTCAACTGTACCTTTCCACAGACTCATACAAACTACCATAATCACTAATCCATCTACCAATGTACACATAGTATGCACAAACTATTTGAATCATCATTTCAGTACAATAAAACAAACTACAATACATATCTGTACATTTCGTAATATATTTCAAACATCACACTTCTTAAATAATTTCAAAACTTTGAAAATAAAGCTTTTCAAATCTAAAAATATCACTACAAACAGTAAAGCACTACTATATAATACATAACACACCTTACAAATTTGTAACTCACCTTTCAAATAGTATTGCAGAATATGCAATATCAGAAACTCATAAAAGATTTTCTTTCCCACACAATAAATGTAATGCGCCACTCTCAACAACGTAAAACCAGTAATGGCAAACTTTCCCTCTCTTTCTGCACACAAATAAATATAAGTAACAAATCACATTGCTTCCTATATTATTTCAAATTGTGAAACACATTTCTATTGGTTAGACATACTAACCCTTTTCAACTGTCTTCTAAAAGTGCCCAAACTGGTTCTGTAATTTTCTGGAGTCGCGATTCCACCGCGGTGCCGCAGTGTAGCGTCGCAATGGAACCGTGCACCCTTACGGGAGTTCAAAAACCTATTTCTAATAATACTAGTATTTTTTTTTTTAACAACAGACTACTTCTACACATACTACTGACTTAGAAAAACTTAATTTAGTAACATATCACTTATATATAAGTTACCATTTCACATTTTAAATCCACAGTGAAGTTTCAACCCTTCTCCCATTCTGCTTAATCCCAGTTTCCACAGTAACAGTTCCTGCAACATTCAACTGTACTAGCAGGTCACAAGTTCACCATATTTTCAAGTTCAACACAGTAGATTACAAATGCAAATAGCAGGTGTGGTTGACTTTTGCAAAATATTACTTTATCCTACCTACTGTATCTTTCAAACATTTTTTAATAACCTATAAGAAACATGCTTCTTCAGGAAAGTAGCATGCATCCTATTTTGAGTGCACAATGTTAATGAACGCCAATCACTTATTGGCTTTTTCAAAAACAGCATCTTCTCCACCATTTCAGAAACCTCTCATTCTACCAACGGACTACCTGAGCTACAGACATCTTTTCATTTCTTCCAGACATCCCTTCAAGATGCTTACAGTATGGATTGTAGGGCACAGCTATGTTTTCTGGTGCAAAATGTATGCTGAACACAGAGGTATTGACAGAGACCTAGGTTAGCAAAATGTGGATATTAAATGGATTGCACAGAGAGGATTAAAGTGGCACCAATTGATGCCTTTGGTTAAAACTTTTTTGCATCTCCAACCCCCTAACCTCATGATTGTGCACTGTGGTGGCAATGACCTAGGCACATTGACTGGGGTAGGTCTCGAAATCCTAATGAAGAATACCTTTGCACAATTCATGTTGCTTTTGCCTCAAACTGTCTTTGTATACTCTAATATATGCCAAAGACAGAAATGGAAGTGGTCAAATCAATTCTGTCCGCAAATTGAGAAAGCTAGGAAGAATGTCAATAAAGCTGTTTCTGCTTACCTCAGAGACCATAGGATGGGCTCCATCTATAACAACAATGTACGTTTTGATATGGATGACATCTACAGAAGTGATGGAGCACACTTCTCAGATGAAGGGAACAGAGTGTTTCTCAACAACCTTAAGCTGTGCATCCACACTTACATGTAGCTCCAACAAAGTCACAGTGAAAACAAGGGCTTTTTTTAGAGCCACCCTCTAACCCAACAGTGAATCTTATTTTTTTTTTAACATACATACTCTTTTTACATTTTTTGTGGACTCGCAAAACCCGTCGCCAATCCACAAAACAAAAGCACAAATTCAATGTACTACAACACAATACACTTTTCAAGTTTAACTTTTAATTTTTTATATTATTACTAACTATCAAATTTAATGTGATTATTAACTTCAATCTCACTAACTCTATAAAAAAAGTTCACAAATGCAACACTACCTTCTGAATTATATACTATTAAATTATTTATTTAAGGTAGATCCGCGAATCCACCGCAACGTTACACTGGGGGCCGCTCTGAGAGCCGCAACTCCTATCACGAGAGGAAAAAAAAAAATAATGCACCCCAGTTCCATTACCCGATGTTGGCCCCGGGGACCCCATCCCCCAGGGCCCTGCCATTTTTGATTAAAAAAAAAAAAAAGGGAAAGGGGACACTAGGCCTCCCCCTTCTGGGTCATTTTTGGCCCCAGGGACCCCATCCCCCGGGGCTTGGCCATTTCTTTTCCCATTAAAAGGGAGGGGGGGCCGAGTGGATCCCCTCCTGGGCCATTTTTGGCTCCCGGGACCCCGGGACATGGTCAATATTTTTTTTTTCAATTTAAAAAGGAGGGGGACCAAGTGGCCCCTCTCCTGGTCCATTTTTGGCCCCTGGGATCCCATCCCCCAGGCATGGCCTCATGTTGGGGACCACGAGGGGGAGACCCAATGCCCCCGCTGTCCCTGCCGGCTCCCCGCCTCCTGCGGGAGCTGGCATTGCTTTTGGGCGAAGGGAGCTGCTAACATACAGCTCCCTTTGCCCAAAAGCAATTCTGCTTCGTTTCATGGAAGCGAGAGCAGTTTTCCTGCTCTCGCTTCCATGAAGCGAAGCAGATGTTTGCTATGGCAGGGCGGGAGCACTGCTCCTGCCCTGCCATAGCAAACTGCAATGTCCCGGGGTGGGCACCCCGAGATATTGCTGGAGCCGGCCCTGGGGGGTGGCAGTCCCCAGGGCCATGGTGCGCTCCACGAGGGGGGCCCCCCTCCATCAAATTTAAAGCCCCGGGGAGGTGGTGGTCCCCGGGGCCGGGGGGCCACAACGGACTCCTGTATTTACATAATTAGTGCCCCGGGGAGGTGGTGGTCTTTGGGGCAGTGTGGGGGGGGGGCAGGAGCCCCGCCACACTTAAATTTTGAAAATGAAGCCCCGGGGAGGTGGTGGTTCCCGGGGCTTTGGGGGCCCACGAGGCACCCCCACCCATAAACATTCAATGCCCCGGGGATGTGGTGGTCCCTGGGGCAGCGTGGGGGGCAAGAGCCCTCCCACGCTTTTTCCCAACAATAAGCCCCGGAGAGGTGGCGGTCCCTGGGGCTGCGGGGGGACTGCAGGCCCCTGCATCACATTTTTTAAATGCCCCCAGGACCTAGACACCCGGGGGCTTAATTAAACGAAGCGCAGGAGACCCCACTTCGTTTTTGTTTTATTTTTTCTGCGGGATTCGCGTACTGTACGTGAATCCCGCAGAGAATTAAAAAACAAAAATGCTGTTTTTGACCCTCAGGGTCCCAGTGGGAACCCCCGAGCAGGGCTAGGGGATCAGGGTGTTTCTACCCTGTCCCTTTTGTTTTTTTCTTGTTTTTCTTGAGACTCGGTTGAACCAAGTCACAAGATGGCTGCCAACACTTCCTGGTTTGAAGTGTTGGCAGCCAATCAGAGTCACGCTCGTGATCAGGAGGGTTCGGGGTTCCACCGCGGTCACCAGATATCTATATTTTTTTTATATATGAATTTCTCAGCAACTACTGAATGGATTTGCACCATTTAAAGCAAAGAGTGCACTCTGGACCAAGAGCTACCTTTCTGCCAAATTTGGTGTCATTCCGTTCAGCAGTTTGGGCTGTAGCTGCGACAAAAGTTTCCTATGGAAATTAACATGGAGAAAACGCATTTTGGGACCCCCATTTTTCTTGGCCCCCACTTGACGAATCACCCCGAAACTTTCAAGACAGGCGCTGACCAGAGCGCCCCATTAGTTTTGGAAATTTCACTAAGATTCATCAAACGGCGCCAAAGATATTGGCAAAATAAAAAACACTTTTTGAATAGAAACAAGGTCCTAACTATACCTACCTACTGGCGACCGCCAATAGGTAATATATATATATATATATATATATATATATACATATATATATACACACATGAAACAATGTCCGATATTTTCGCCAAACACCAGACGCCAACACACAGAATCCTTGTTCACATAGATTTATTCTTGTCGGCAATTACGCATTTCGGCTCGTAAAAAGCCTTGGTCACATCATGGGAGCCGCCATTTTAATTTCATTTTATACACGCTCGTCATAGTCATACATCACAATGCGTATAGCAAACATAGTGAAAATACTACACCCAGTGTTTAGACCTCTGCCCAATCACATTAATTTTACATGATTGCTAAAAATACAGAAAATACTGATAATTCATTGCTGGATTTAAAATAAAGAAAGGAACAATGTGCTTGCATTTCAGCATCATCAAAATCAAGTCCTAGTGGGTAATGCTACTAATGTGAAATTAATTCAGACAAAAGTGTATAAGTGCAAATGTGAAACCGGAACCAAATGTTGTGCGGTCCATATAGCAAAGCAGTACTGGATGTTGAACATATGATCCAGTTCGTCCAGTGCACAATTGAAATTATTGAAATTCAATATATGTAAAATAACCATGTACATAAAAAAAATAAAAAATTCAAGTGATGCCTAACAGTAAATCAAAATCAATGAAGATCATACGATGACAATTACATATTATCCATATGATAACATACTCTATTTGACTTATGACACATCCTATGTCTCCATGAGCAGAGAGCTACACCACAGAAAAGACTACTAGGGGAGAATGAGAAAAAGAGAAGATTTGTGATATTGTCACTCCCTAACTAATCTATAAATGTGCATGTAGCTCCTCATCAATGTTGAGCCCCCTGGACTTATGCAATCTATTCTTAGGATGTAGGAAGATTCCAGTTTTCTAAGATCCTTTTCCCTGTCTCCACCCCTGATTGTCCTAGACACTGCATCTATAACAAAAAACCTCAGATAGCGGTCATTATTGTCATACACTGCTAGAAAGTGCCTTGCAACTTATTATGTTCTGTTGTTATTTTTAATAGTATTGACATGCTGCAGAATATGTTTGTGGACTTGGAGTTCTCCCTACGTATCAGAGTCCACAAGGGCATATACAGCATAGTCAGTTTTACAGTTAAATGTCCCCTTGATGTTTTGAGGGGGTTTTCCAGAGGTGTTCTGAACTGTGTCTCGTTGACTCCGTATTTGCAGGCTTTACACCTGCTGCATTTACGGAATCCAAGGCTACCTCTGAGCCAATTCCTAGTGGTGAATTCTGGTGAATTGCTTTGGACTAGGTCATTGCGCATGGACCTCTCCCTTCTGTATGTGCAACCTAGCTTAGAGGGAAGCGTTGAACTTATTACAAGGTCATTCCTCAAAAGATGCCAATACTTGCTCAGAACTATAAAGAGTGATGAATCTATGCTAAAATTGTTTGTGTTGTTTTTCTTTGCGGGGTTTGAATAAGACTGCCTCCTGTTTCAGGCCCCTAGTCTTATCAATAGCTTTACTGATTACTTCTTCTGAGTACACCCTCTACCAAATCTCATTGCCACTTTTCTAACGGAGAGATCAAATTATGTGTCATCACTGCAAATATTATATATATACATTCCCACACAGTATCTGCACAGCCACACACAAGCGCAGACATTGCAAACATTAACTAATTGCAATTGCTTGGTATATACAACTGTCTTGCCAATGTTTTATGTTATGTTATGTTAAATGTATTTTATATAGCACAAAATCACCTTCAGGTCTCCAAGCGCTTTTAGAGAGAGTGACCAGAATCACTGACGGCAGCTGGAAATGCAAGGCAGCAAACAGAAATTACACTGTGACTAACGTCTCCCTAAATAGGAGCGTTTTAAGTTGTTTCCTAAACGTGAGGAGGACCGGTTCCCTAAGAAGGTGCTCAGGTAGATTATTCCAGATTTGTGGGAGCAAGACAGAAAACGCTCTGCCCCCATTGGATTTGGTGATATATCGGGGAAGGACTAGGCGGCAGGCCTCAGACGATCGCAGTGTCCGGCCAGGAACATATTTCTCCAGGCGTTCTTTTATATATACTGGTGCTTGGCCATAAATTGCTTTGTGGGCAATACAAAGGCCTTCGAATTGAGCTCTCTGTTTGATGGGGAGCCAATGCAATTTATGTAGAAGAGGGGTGGCGCGGGTCCTTCTGGGAAGTCTGAAATGAGCCTGGCGGCATCATTCTGCACAACCTGCAGTCTCTTGATAAGTTTCTGGGGGAGGCCAATATAAAGGGCATTCCCATAGTCTAGCCTAGAGATAACAGTGGCTAAGACAATTGCCTGTAGTGAGGACGTTGACAGAAGAGGGGCAAGTTTCCATAGCTGCCTCATTAGACCAACACAGGTTCCCACCACCGTGGTGACCTGGCTGGACATGGACAGCCCGGAGTCAATTTTTATACATAGGCTTTTTACAGCCGGGACTGGTACGGGGGCAGTACCCAGTTCCGGTGGCCAAAAAAGGTCACACCAAGGGCTGTTTTTTGTGGGAATGACGAGCACTTCGGTCTTGTCAGGGTTTATTTTCAGAGAATTGGCCATCATCCAATTCACTGTGAATCTGAGCAGCTTTTGCGCCGATTCCTGGGCCTGACTAGAGTTGCTGATCCGGATGAGGAGTTGGGTATCATCAGCATAATTGAAGACTCGGCAGTCCATGTGAGCCAGGGTCTCCACCAGGGGTTGCAAGTAGATATTAAAGAGGAGCGGGGATAATGCGGAGCCCTGGGGTACGCCACAAGTAAGAGTGCCCTTAGCCGATGTATGCTCACCCAACTGAACCCTCTGAGTCTGGTCTGATAGAAACGATTCTAGCCATTGATGTGCTAGCCCGCTGATGCCCAGGTCAAAAAGACGGGACAGCAGCTTTTTATGGCTGACCGTATCGAATGCCGCTGATAGGTCTAATAAAATCAGGGCACTCGGTTGTTTGTTGTCAGCCATAATTCTGAGCTCGTCAAGAACAGACAACTTCACTAGCTTAGTACTATGATGGGCTCTAAAACCCGCCTGCCGTGCTTGGAGTAGCTGGTGATCCTCCAAGTAGTTCGAGAGTGTCCTCAGTACATGTTGTTCTATCACTTTCGCCAGGAAGGGGAGCTGGGTGATAGGTCTGTAATTCTTAAGAGTGGAAGCATCCGCACCAGGCTTCTTTAGCAGGGGAGTGACCCTAGCTTCTTTTAGGTTGGCCGGTACGTAGCCAGTTTCCAGGGAGTTGTTTAATAACATGAGAATCTGTTTTTCCAGCCCTGGAAGGGCCATTTGGAAAATCCTCGGAGGACAGGGGTCTGCCGGGGAGCCCGATTTGGTGCGATTCATTAATAGAGATGCTGAATCTATTTTAGGGAAATTTGTGAGTTGTCTACCAGGGGAAGGGGAGGACTGGGTCTGGAAAGAGGAACCAAGATTGGACGGGGTGTTTGCAATTTCTGAGATGATATCCCTAACTTTCTGAAGAAAGAATGCCTGAAAGACATTACAGTCTATGGGTGCAACCGTAGATTTTTTCTCAGACTTTTGACTTAGTTCTTTCAGAATTATGAACGTCTCTTTCTGTATATTAACTGCCTCTGTAATCCTTCCCTCATAATACTCCGCTTTCCTAGTTATAATGGCTAGTTTGTAGGAGGTGAGAAGGGCTTTGTAGGCAATCAATTCAGCTGAGTCATAACTTTTGTGCCATCGCCTCCCGGCTTGGCGAAGATTTTGTTTCCTTTCCCTCAGAGGTTCATTAAACCATGGGCCCCCCTTTCCTTTGTCTCGGACTTTCTCCATCCGTTCTGGAGCTACTTTGTCTATGGCTTTGCATAAGTTAGCCAAAAGAGCTTCACTCTCCTGATCAATATTCACTATCGTAGTTCTTAAGGGCGGGAGTGTGAGCAGGGTGGCTACTAGATGGTCTGCCTCGATTTTTCTCCAGTTTCTCACCTTTCTCCACACCGGTGGTGGTTGCAGCGGTTGACTGTCACTCGGGGCCCAACATCTGAGTAGCGAATGATCGGACCAAGCGCAGGGACTAATATCGGTTATGGCCGCCCAAGGCTGCGATGACCAGATAAGGTCAAGGGTATGGCCCATTACATGGGTGGGGCTATTGACCAGTTGGTGGAGGTCCATTGATAGCATAGCAGTCTCGAATTGGCTAGCAGATGGCTCTCTTTGTGCTTTATCCCAGTGATAGTTAAAGTCACCAACTACTAGGAGACGTCTATATCTAGAGCATAAATCAGTGATGAGCTCCAGGAAGAGGTCATTAAAACTGGGGGTGGTCCGCGGGGGACGATATACTACCAGAGTAGAATGCAAGAAGATTTAAAGGAGATTTTGACCCCTAAGATGTCTGCATTGTCACAGTTCTCGGCCGTTATCTTAGTGACCATTAAACTTTTTTTTTAAAAGATGGCCACCCCCCCTCCTCTAGTATCCCCTGGTCTGTTCTGCCAGAGGGCATCAAAGTCCTCCGGAAGAGCTGCAATAATGTCTGGGGCTGACGAGTCCCCTAACCAGGTTTCCGTGAGGGCCAGAATGTCTATATCTCCATCTTGCAGGAGTGAGAAGACTTCAAGGTGGTGTTTCTGTAAGGAGCGTGTGTTGAGAACCGCCACCTTCAGACCTGGTGGATTGGTAAGAGGTGTATTTTCCTGGGCTAGTATGCGCGGGGGCATAGATATAAACTCAGCCCCATTCCTTCTCAGTAAGTCTTCTGCTTGCAGCTTGGCTATTGAATTGACATCTAAAACATGGCTGCTTGTGGCGAGGGTCCGCAATTCTGTTGCCGAGTAGGTCAGCGGAGTGTCAGGGGTTCCGGCCGGGCGCGGCCGGGCACAGACGGGCTTGCCTTTGGCGCGCCAGCGGCACACCCGTTGTGCGCGTCCGCTCAAGCGCAGCCCTTAAGCAACTTCCCTCCGCCCAGCAACCAATCAGCTCTGCTGTGCAGCAGCTGTAGCTCCCCTGAGCACTAGACCGCGTTCAACAAAGCGGAAGTGCCAAGTTTTGCAATGCCGGTTATCGGTGAAAAGGCAGGAAGTGTGGCAGGTATGAGACCGAATGCAGTTCAATTTTAACAAGTACAATTCAGGTATTTTCTAAAATGAATAAAAATTGCGCAACAGTATTTAGCAGCAGCAAGGATCAATTTTAAAAACAGTGATAAGGCTTTCAGCAGCGTCTCTCGTTACTAGCTATGAGCGTTACCAGTACGGACCGCCTTGTGGCGTGTCACTTTCCTGATCCGGTGGCTGTGTACTCTATTTGAATCATCGCAATTACACGGTGGCATAATTTGAGGCAATGTGTGACCTTCAATGATTGAACAAGCTTGTGTTATTGTAACTTTGTAAACGTGTGTCGTTACACCCAGCATATATTTCATTGGTAAATGTACGCTTTAAGTTGGCCGCCACCTTCACACTGCCACTTGTCATTTGTTTTGAGCAACAGTCCATTTTCTATGTCACTTTTTTATATGTACTGCATATCAATTGAATTGCTCAGCGTGTGATCAAGACAGTTTCACTGTCGAAACGCGTTGCAACTGAGGAATAACGTTTTTGGCACAAGCAGAGGATCGTTTTGAGTGTGCGCTCTATTGAACTTTACTTTGACACAATTGTCCGGCTGTGGTTCCGCCGGCACCACGCACCACCTGACCACGGGCCTGATCTCAGGAGGAACCTTCTCTCTGGCGATTTATATGGAGGGATCGTGAGCCCGCCGCAGACTCCAATCGAGGATTGAAGTTTCAACGAAACCAATGTACCAGCCTGCTTCACAGAGGTAAGCTTGGCCCCTGGGGGAGTTTTCCGGGAGGGTGGTGTGTGTGTGTGTGTGTGTGTGTGTGTGTGTGTGTGTGTGTACTCTGTGCACGTACGGGCTCCCTCGTGGGTACGACACCGGGGGTTGGGTGCAAACGTCTCTGGTAGGCAGCGGGGGAGATCTGAATTACAAAATCATCGGCGCAGGCCGAAGGCAGACCACAACAAAAAAACGGGAAGGGAGTCTGCCAGCGTCCGCAACAACCAACCAAGAACAAGAACTGTGCATACAATTTTGTTTTTTTCCCCCACACCTCGGAACTCCGTATAGACCAAGCAGGACTCTCCTACATCGGTGTAACTCATACGCGAGTGGTGTGGGTTGTAGTGGCTGCCAATTCAAATCTCCGCACTGCGGTCCTGTTAATAATCCACTACGGCATCAGGAACTTCCTACAATAGGAGGGAAAGAGACTCTGCTTCAGTGCTTTTCAGTGAGAACCACGGGCCAGGGTTCCCCAGAGTTCCCACGATCACGTGCACCAACAACAAGACTGCACTCAGACAACTGAGTTTCAAGATATCATGGAGGAAGAAAATGAACGACGCATGGCTGCGCAGACGCTATTTACCCGCGCACCAGGAAAGGGACAAACAATTGCAGTATCTCGGAATCAGGATACTTCACTCAACACCAAGCTGAAACGGTACGAAAAATTGAAGAAACTCGAAACATCCAAGTGGTGGGAGGCGATCTCCCTCCACGACTATGTGGACAAAAAGATGGCACCGCAGGGACTCAGGATATATGTAACCCCATCATATGAGTCACCTAACCCGCGTATGCTGGAGGAATGGGCAGATAACTCTGCCACCAGCTCCAAGAACATGCTCTGCATACTCCAAGTATGCATGGGAAGACAGAGAAACAATTTTAAAGGAAATATCTGAAATTGAGGAAGAACTGAAAGAAAACAGCGATCAGGACACTATTAAAAAATTCAGAGATGATCTGAAAGGTAGATTACAAAAACATGAGGAAGACATGAAACTCCGCAAACAGAGGAAGCTACATCGCGATTGCATTGACTATGAGGACGGACGAATATTAACCTACAGCCATAAGTACGACCATCTTTATAATATAAAAACGACACATGATGACCCGGCGCCGCCAACCAGTACCAGACAAGAACCTCCATCTGTAGCAATAACACAGTGACTCAGCTACGGATGTCTCAATTACTACAGCTAGTACATCTTCGGACGTCGAGATCCTTACAAAGCCAGCGACTTTTTTGGACGAGTACCGGATGCTAACGAGGGGTCGTCAAACGAGAAAAACAACCCCCACACCTCCATTGAGAGGACGGGGCAGGGGCAGAGGACGAGGAAGAGGCAGGGGCGCAGCAAACAAAGGAGAAGCAGACAGAAACATAGGATACAAAAATGGAACAGACACAGAGCCTATGGGAGTCAGACAGGGAGGCTCCAGGAAGAAACAATGATGGATAGTAAAATGGTAAACAAAACCATCATTAATCTAACAACCCACCCCCTTTCCCTGCAAGAGAAAATAACCTTATGCCTAGGATTGACATTCTGTCCCACAGAAATATTTAACTATTCAGAGACACGCATTGACATTTTTAAATTCATTAGGAAGCTTAAGTTAAAAAAGTGGCACAGCCTGAGAAATAGCAAACTTTCCATCACAAACGGCAATGCATCAGAAACACCCCTGCTTCCCAATCTCACAGTTGGTGATGTGAATACCCTGCAGGTCATGTACGATCTTGAACATACCCCCATGGGGGACATCAGTGTTGCACCCATCCCCAACAGTGACTTGGATATCACTACGGACAGAGCGGCTTGCACCAATTTCAAACCACGCTCCGTGTTTTATCCCAACCTTCCGCATGACTGCATAGACATTTCATGAAGTCGTTATAAAAGAACTATTGAAACAAAAACATCAAAACAGTCCAAGAAATGCTCAAGCATACAATCTATCCAGTAGACAGAGAAATATTATTTCTTCCCTATCTAAGGATAAAAACATTATAATCCTCCCTTCTGATAAAGGCGGTAATACTGTATTGATGAGCAGGCAAATGTATATTGATGAAGCATGCAGGCAACTTGATCATTGTAGTTTTTATTGCCCATGTAACACCATCACATACAATTAGAGTATCATCACCACGTGGAGGAGACTTGCGGAGTGGCAACAGTCTGGGATCATCACATGGGAAGAATACTGCTTCTTGAAGAAGGATTATCCCAGACTGCCCATTCTGTATCTACTTCCTAAGATACATGAAAATCCCACGGTCCTTCCTGGCAGACCAATTGTGTCATCATTGGGGAGTGTATTTGAAAACATCTCCAAATACGTGGATCATTTTTTGAGGGAATATGTTACCATGTTACCTTCTCATGTGAAAGACACAAAAAAAATTTTAAGCAAACTTAAGGACATTGTCTGGGAGGAGGGATACATCCTCATCACCCTTGACGTGAATTCTTTATATACGATCATGGTATAAAAGCATGCATGCACTATTTAAGTGACAAACACATTGGTTATCTGGAACACACCCAAATGCTGGCTGATGATGATACTATGTTTGACCAACAACATCTTCATGTTCAATGGAGAGCTGTACAGGCAGGTGCGAGGCACAGCCATGGGGACGTGCTTCGCACCAAGCTTTGCGAACCTTTTCTTGGGCATGTGGGAGGAGATTCGCAACGAGAACATGTTCCGCATAGATTTTGAGAGAGTGGTAGTCTGGTTAAGGTACATAGATGATTTATTCATCATTTGGAGAGGGAACGAACTAGAAGCCACGAACTTAGTTGAGAAATTGAACATCAACCCTTACAACACAGTACTTACCCAAAACATGAGCAGACACTGCATTGAGTTCCTGGATGTCAGGATTTAAGTGCAACAGGGTAATCTCATCACCAGTCTCTACCGCAAGAAAACAGCAGGGAACAGTCTTCTTCATGCCCTCAGCAGCCACCCAGATGCTCTCAAAGGGAGCATCCCCTACGGGGAGCTGCTGAGGGCAAGAAGAAACTGTAATACTGACGAAGCCTACCTCATAGAACAAGAAACCATGCTTTCCAGGTTCAGAGCACGGGGGTATCCTGATTGGGTCCTGAGAAAGGCCATCCTTAAGATGAGCACGGTCAACAAACAGCAAACCCTTGAAACCCGTGAAAAAGACACTAAGAATATTGACACCAGGGTTATCATGACTTTCAACAGGAACTCTCAGAAAATCCACAAAATCCTGGCAGACAATTGGGAGATCCTTAAGATTGATCCTACTGTGGGACCCACCCTAAGTGAGAGACCGATGATCACATACAGGAAAGGAAGGAGCCTTAGGGACACCTTAGTACACGGGGACATTACAGAACCACGGATGGATAATAAACATAATCTCAAGGGCTTCTACCCATGTGGGCACTGCAAGGCTTGCAGATTCAGCCACATGGTAAAAGAATTCAAAGTACCAGGGTCAAGCAGGAATAAAAACATCACCCAGTTTCTAACATGCAGCAGTAGCTTTGTCATATATGTCCTGGAATGCCCCGGTAGAACGAAGTACTTGGGCAGCACGACCTTGATGGTCAAAAAGAGGATTTTAGAAAACCTCAGGGCCATCACCAACAAAGATTTGCATTACCCAATAGCGAGGCATTTCCAGGATCACCACCAATCCAACAATTCCCTCTTACCCTTCTATGCCATTGAACAGATAAATATGGGACACAGAGGCGGCAATAGGGAATTAGCACTGCGCAAAAAGGAATCCAAGTGGATACTTGAGTTGGAAACAAAATTTCCTGGAGACCACAACCTGGATGAGGAGTTAGCAACACACTTGCATGATGATTGAGATGTCCCTCTAATCTGTATTCCAGTTCCTCCATTCCTCTGTTTTCTGTTTCTCACAAGAACAGTAGATATTGGTTTTAGTATTAGATGTAAATAACAACGTATATTCACATTAGGTGTTGTCACGAAGATTAGGTTCATTTGGTTTCTTTTCTTGTCTTTTTCACAGGAGGAAAGGAAGGGACCCACTGTACTTCGATGGACACTTCACGGGTTCGCCAGCTCGGCGATGCAGCGCGCTCAAGGTAAATAGTTTAATTTATTTATTTACTTAGTTTACTCCGTTCCGTCGTATGTCTGAGTCCACTACCCCCCCGCCCCTCCCCCGCCGCACTCCATCTGCGAGCCGCCACTGCAGCTTCCTGATAAAACAGATTTATTCTTTTTGAGTGGTACTGCAAGGGAGTTCCCAGCTGAACTATTAAGTGTGTGCTTTTAAAGGACAGTTATAAAAAAAACTGCACTATGTACAGTCTGGGTATTACTAAAATCTATATTTGGAAGCACTTTCATCTTAAACCTTTTTGGTATTTTGTAATACCCTATCTTATACTTTGTGTAATGAAAGTTAAAAATAAAGACTTACATGTTCACGGTGCTTTCTGTCACAGACTGGGACCTCATAGCACTAAACATACACAAGCCACTTCTTCACTGCACCAACCAGGATTTAATTCTGTGGCTCTCTGGGTACAGACACAGAACTCTTGAGTTTCATAATGTATGATAGTGCATTTCCCACTGAATAAATTAACTTGCATTTATTTTTCATTTAAGCTTTACTTTATTTATATATAAAGACCAGTAAAAGTCAGAGAATTTGTTTTTTTAGCCATGCTTTGACCCTGCCCCCATGCTCACACTGCCTCCTTTCCGCACAGCATCACAGTTCCCATAAAAAATGTTATGCGCTTCAACCACCGAACTAAGTGCCAAGCAAAAATCTTCAACAGCAGGTTGTCGGCCCCCACACAATAAATTGGTCACAACCTCCACCTGGTGCTTACTTTTGACATTCTAATTTGTGCTCTGCCCTTCATCAAGTTATGTGGACTGATCAAGTAGAGACACTTTTTTTCCATTACCACTACTAACAATTTTAAGTTAATGCACCAAACTTTGTGACAGAATATTGCCAAAGCTTGACAAGGATCATGTGTCTCTACATTACAAATCATACCTATTGAAAGCTTTATTTACGAGTGCTCTTCTGCATACGACTCATTCGACAAATTTTTTTAACAAGTTTGTCCACACTCATGTTAGATATGGTAGGCCTGGAGCGTGCATGCTGCTAAGCAGTGCACGTCACAAAATATGATAATAGAGGCCCACAAATAAGTGTCACCCCTGTGCACTGACATCAGTTGTCTTCTACTTTGTTTCCATGCCCTCAGCTGCAAGCATGGCTCATAAGTATGTATTTGTGCCTTACTACTACTGAAAGTCTACTCCAAAGAAGCGGATGGGTGGTTAGGAATCTGTGGTTAGGTAGAATATCAACCAGACACAGTGTTACCGAAGTAAATCAATTATTCTTCTGATGGACACTTCTAATCACATATTCCTCACCTTTTTAATCAGCACCCACACAATGCCTCCACCAAGAAGGTGTGAGTGTGACGGGGGGAAATACACTTGGAAGTCCCGGAGGACCAAACGGGGAAAAACTGCCATAACTGTGTACTTGAAAATTGCCACACAGTAATCCTGGTGACAATATGGACAAAGGCTACAGTAGCAGCTTTCCCCCCAGTAGACTAAACTCCAAGGCCATTGAGGCAATATTTTTTAGCCAGGGCATAACTGTTAAATTCAGAGGCAATCCATCTCAATAAGGTCCTTTTTTGGATCGTGCTCCCTATTGATAATCAATGCAGTACTCTTTAGTCCTATCAGTGTAGAAGCTAAGAGCACAACGAGAATCCAACCAGTTCCCTTCTCTTTAGATGGTGGTGGTCTAGAAAAGAATACAGGGGGTGTGTTGGGCTGCTCCAAACAGAACGATGACAGTACTTTCAGAGGAAAGAACGCACAGGTTCTAGGTAGAAGTTTGTCCGGAGAAAAAGTCGACCATAACAGCTGACCTGACAAAGTTTGCAGGTCTCAGAATGGCTGTGAAGAGGCTCAAAGAAGGCACACATTAGGAAGGTCAAGACCCAATTACCATCTCACCGAGGCATAATGAAGGCAGCAAGAGGGAACAGATGTGAAAGCCCTTTTAAAAAAGAAACTGGTAATTTGAGTAGTGAGGGCTGATTAGGCAAACATAGAAATGTCGAAAGGGGGTAATAAGCAACCCCACAGCAAAATCTTGATGGACTCAAAGATAATACAAACAAAACATTTGTTTTGCTGGTAGCAGGCCAACTTGCTTCTCCTCACAACAGGCAGCAAATTAGGCCCTTCAAAGAGAGTATAAGACTTGGTGGAAGGCCATCCGGCAGCCAGAATGACATCCATCACTTTGACAGAGGGTCAACACACCTCTTTTGATTCTCTTTAATATCCCCCAGAGGTGTAGACTGTGGAGGGTTTTGTGTGGTTCTCTGCCCTGGTGCTGTGATAGCAGATCCTTCCCTAAACCAAGCTGAAATGGAGGGCATATGTTCAGGTTTAGGGTAAGGAGTACCGCACCCTCCAGGGCTTTCAGATTCAGCTGTGCACAGTCCTGCCTAATTTTATTCAGCATCTGTGGGATCAGAAGCAGATGCAAAAATAAGTAAAGGAGACTGAAGCTCCACTGAGGATAAAGAGGTCTACCAGAGATCCCAGTGAGGGAAACTCAAAAGCACAAAACTTTGGGCACTCAGTGTTTTCGGCTGTAGCAAAAAGGACTATTAATACCCAGCGACAAGGGGTGAAAATGCCCTAAGCCACTTTAGACTGCAGGTGCCACTTGTGGTCTGCAAAATGACCCACTGCTGAATTCATCAGCACTGATATTGAGGCATTCGGCCACACAATTGACCATCAGGGAGATCCTGAGAAGTGAAAGCCAACTCCATAACCCAAAAGGACAGCATGTCTCCCCAGACTGCCTTCCCTATTACAGTATCACATGGTCGTTGTGTTGTCCATTAGCATACGGTTTGGTCAATCTTGATGGAAGGCAGAAAGGCTACGAGAGCCAATCCCATAGGATGCAACTTCAGCAGATTTTTATGATTGCATTGCTCCACTGACAACCAGAGACTGCTCACCTCCACGCCATTCCAGTGACCTCCCCAACCAATAGATGATGCATCCATCACTACACTAATTACTGGAGGGGGTAAGGAAAATGGGCTAGCATCGGTCATTCATCAATTAATGCCTTGTGAGAAATATTAAGCCTGCTCGAGAAGATTCCCCAATATTGGGCCCAATGCAGACACAGGTTCCACAGAAGGGCTGGCATGCGTCACTGAGCTTGAGGAATCAGCAGGCTGCATCATACTAGTAGATCTAGGACCCCTAGAATGGACAGTAACTCTCACGCTAAATACAGCCTGATTTCTCAGAATCGCTTTGGAGGTGGAAAAGCATTCAAGGCAGCCATATCCAGAATGGCCCCAATGAAGGGCAGTTGATGGGATGTTTATAAATTTCATGTGGATTATTTTTATTGGAAATAATTTTATTATTTCCAATATTGAACATAAAACAGGAGCTGCAAGTGCACAGGAAAAAAAAAAAGAACAGCTGTCAAGCAACTACATACAAATTTAACTCTCAATAATACTTATAATAGATACCTAATAATTTAAAAATGTAGCTTAAAAACAGACAAGTACATAAATACAAGTAATAAAGTTTTAAAAGTTATCAAGCAAATACATACAATAAAAAAGTAATAAATAATAGGTAATACATAATAATTTAGCTTTCAAATTGACAAGTACATAATGGAAAAGCCCAAAGAGGACAACAACATTGCTTTTTGTGGATGGCTGAAAACTAGTTGAGGCAAGCCTGCCTTTAATAGCAACAGTCAAGGTACAGGCATATGTGAAGCCTCGACCTGCAAAATTTGTCCAGGACTCCTGGCATGACCCTTCATGATGACCTGAGGAGCTGATCTAAGACTGAAAGGCATGATGGTCAACTGGAAATGCTCTGACTCCACTACAAAACAGCTACTTCATGTGTGATGCAGCCCTCGCACATAAAAGACATATTCTGCAGAGCCAGGGACAGCATCCAATCCTCATGAACAAAACCTGTGCGAGGGTCATCATCTTTTACTTTTCCTCCTGGAGGAAAAACTTTAGCAACCTGATGTCTATAACAAGTCCCTGGCCCCAGTCCATCTTGGGGCCACGGAGTTCTGTGAGTGACAACCAATTTCTTGCTCGGTCTCAGGAACAGCTCCCTCGTCAGGCAACATCAACACACCCTTGGAGAGGATACTGGCATTGTCCACCAATTCTGGGTATAAACAGAGGGATGATTGGAAGAGGTGTCCAGAAAAGGGGCGCGGGGATAACCAAATGGACAGTTTGGAGAACCCATTGGTCTGAACTGATTGTGCACCAGTATGGTAGGCAATGCTGGATTCTACCCTCAGCCAGTCTTAGCTGTCAGCCCAAGGGTTAACCAAAGGGCATAAACGCACTATTTGGAGAAGAGGAAGTAGAGGACAGTTGCTGCTGCCCTTCTCCTTTGATGCTGCCTCTAGCACCGCAAAAACGTTTGTACTGGCTGGGCTGAGAAGTTGCTTGTGGAAGGTGAGGCCTCTACAATAATCTCTAAATTTCCAGTACTGCTGGTGGAACTGGCTAGCGGAGATAACAATCCCAAATAGAGAGCCATTACTCTGATACTCTTGAAGCACTCCAATACTGCATTAGCCTTATTGCCAAAAACTCTGGCCCAATCGAAGGACATAGTCATCAAAGATGCCTCTGGAAAATCTTGTGGCACACATCCAGGTGTGGCTTCTAATAATAATGATGCCCATAGCACAAGCTACAGTATCAGTGGAATCCAATCCAGAACATAAGATCTGCTAGCTGTGTCTTGACAATTCAAAATTCAATTTAAAAAATACTTTATTTCGTATCGTTTCCGAAGCATAACAAGTACAAACATACAATTAAAAGCAGGAAAAAACTTTTAAAAGATGGTTAATATTATTTAAAAACTGATTAACATACAAACTCATGTATGGGCAGTTTATCCTACCACTTTGATCCCATAAGGTAGACGAATGTCATTGCCAAGATGGTGCTGCATATCAAATCATGTTAACCCTCCTGTTAATCTTTCATATTTTCAATCACACGTTGTAGGAAAATAGATCTGCCTTCATGGTTACCCCCACTTTTTGCTGGGGTCATACTGTTTTTCTGACTTGGATCCTGCTAATCAGGACCCCAGTCACTGTGCGTCTTCCCTAAATTGGCTATGGTGAGAACCTTGGTACATTCCTAATTGGCTGCTGGTGTACCCTAGTAAGTCCCTAGTATATGGTACTAAGGTACCCAGGGCCTAGGTACACCAGGGGTCCCCTATGGGCTGCAGCATGTATTATGCCACCCATAAGGAACCCTCCAAACGCTGACTACAGGCCTGCCATTGCAGCCTGTGTGAGTTGGTGCTTGCACTTCTCCCGAAAGATGTCTGCTTATATCTAACCTCACTGCACTTAAAACCTCTAAGTCACCCCTCTAATAGGCCTTTCAGTCCTAAAGGCAGGGTGCTTGGTTCCAAGTGTGAGGGTGCACCTGCATGATCAGGACACCCCTGCAAGCTTCGGAGTCCATTCTCCGGGGTTGCCAGTGAACCAGCCATTACGAAATATATATAGAGTGGCCATGCATCATTACGCAATGACAATCTCTAAGCTGGCTGTAACGAACCCTAATAAGTATCAAATGGGAGAGAGAGGAAAAAGCTGGAGCTAGTTCACTTCCCGTTACATATGTAAAGATCAATGGGAACTAGCTACAAAGTAGAAGCTCCATGTGTGTGTTTGTAGATGGAAAAACATTTGTTTTTTTTAAGAAGACCCTCACCCACCAACCTAGTTGGTGGCATGCTTCATCATCGGGTCCCACCCAAGGCACAGAGTGTGACCTTGGGTGTGCTACAACGCCTGATTACAGCGGAGCAGGTTGTGTGCAGTGAGTGTGCAGTGAAAGTGAAAAGTGTGTAAGTTAAAAAACTGTCCAGAGGTTCCCAGATACTCAAATGACTATTTTAATAATGGGCCCTTGGCAGCACTTAAAAACTGAGAGGCGGATATTAGTGGAGGTAGATTATGGCTCCAATATCCTGTGTGGTCAACATGTTTCAGCCGGATCTCATTATTAAACTGGCTTTCATCAGGACCTATGTGAGTGGTGCTAAATGGTGGTCTGGACAGTGTGTATTAAGACCAACTAAGTGACGCACACGCTAAGGTGCGCTAACTGGAAGATGATGGTTTCCTCTATTGGCTCAATTACTGTTAGGGATAAAAAGACAGACAGAACAAACAAACACTTGAAGAATGAATGGCTTCTTGATTGCACATTTAAATCATGTGACTCTAGAGCGTCGTGTCCGTGCTCTATGCGGAAAATAAGCGGTTGCGAATGCGGATCGTGTATTTGTGAGAAAGTGGTTGAGCACGCTTCGAAATATGCGCTACTGTGCAGTGATTCAATAGCGTCAGAGCGTTAAGGTATTTAAGCATAGGTGGTGACATTGCCAAAAAAGAAATTTTCTTACGCCGAGATTTTCAGAAGGGAGCCCCATGAGTTCTGTGGGGGGCCCGACCTGTTGTCACACTCTGCGTGTGTTGGGAGGAAGAGAAAACAAATACAGCGCTTGAGGCAGGGAGCCAGACTGCGTGAGGACTCGTCTCCGCTAGTCGGCTTGTAAGGGTAAAATTCCCCCCTGGCTTGCCCCACTTACTTCATCAAGGTCTGCGACCCTCTGCCCGTACCTACTGCGGCCTGCATCGGAACTCCGTCGCTGTGGGCCGTTCGTAGAGGCGGCGTTTAAATATCTGGTTTGTCTTCCAGGTGTCTTCAATCAGCGGCGTGTGAGTAGCGTCTGCAGAGCGAAAAAACTGACAACAGAGAAGGCGGACACAAGTCGCTGCCTGTGTCTAGCGCTGTGTGTGTTGCCTCCGCATAAAGTTTTGTCAGATTTAGAAACGGGAATTTCTCAGTGTTTATTGGGAACATTTTACCCTCTTAAAAGAGCGGTGATAAAATGTGTTACAGGCCATAGTCATTACTAAAAAGATTTGAAACGTGTACATGGGAGATAGAAGAAAGACTGAGCAAGCTTTCCTGCGAGTATCCCTAAGAGGGCTAGTTTCTCGATTGGGTGGCCATGTGGAACATGAGTCACGTTGACAGCGAGGAGGATTAAACATGGCACGTCCTTACTGTAGGGACTGGGAGATTTTAGGGCATAAGAGGGTCAGAGTTAGGTTATGTACACAGTGGCCTGGTATGCCCGGTCAATCATATACATTTGTCATGTGGAGTAATGTTAGTCTCATGTGGGGTACCAAAGGTAATATGAGTCTTCTGTCGAAATGTTATACTTTACCACTTAGCTTAGTAAGTCAGGGTAGGGTTCAGTGGTTGTGTAGGCTGTTCCACGGAATGTTGTCATTGAGTCCTACTGTGTGAGTAGAAAGGCGATAAATCCATCGCTGTTCCTTTTGGAGGAGGATTTTGTCATTCGTGTAGTAGTCGCATTCAATTTGTTCTATGACTGCACCTCATGTCGTTGGGAGTATGGCCTCTTTGGATAAAGTGGTCTGTCATTCTGCTTATATTCCTTTTACACCGTATATTGCTGCAGTGTTCTACTATTCTTGTCTTAACTTTACGGCTCGTCATTCCGATGTAACTGAGTGTGCACGGGCATTCAATGAGGTATATTACGTTAGACAAGTTGCAATTCATGTGTTTCCTTTGGTGCCAGATTTTGTCTTCCTCAAGGTCCAGGGTTTTGGTGGCTTGTGTGAGGTGGCAGACGCTGCAGTCCCCACAGGGGTAGTGGCCGACTACATTGGGTAGTCCCCATGCGTTTAAAACTGTGTTGGTGGTGGGTACCTGAGGTTTCTTAGGGCGGGTGGAGACCAGGTGGTCTTTCAAACTTCCTGCCTTCTTATATGCGAGGAGTGGTGGGTCCCATTTCAAGGCACCTGTATTGAGGATGTGCCAGTTTTTACAGATTATCTTTGCCACCTTGTTGGAGGCTACGTTGTATGTGGTTACGCAAGTGAGTGGGGTAGTAGTGTTCTCGCGTCTAGTGTCTTCCAGGAGGGCCTCCCTGTGTTGGATGCGTGCGCGTTTTTTGGTGGTTCGGATGATCCTATCCGAATACCCTCGTTCTCTAAGTTTTAGTGCCAAATCGCTGGACTGTCCTTGATAGTCCTGTGTAAGGCTGCAGTTCCGTCGTATGCGAAGGAACTGTCCATATGGCAGATTCTCTCTGAGGGGCTGGGGGTGGAAGCTCTCGAATTGGAGTAAGGAGTTCCTCGCAGTGGGCTTGTAGTACGTGGTGGTTTGGAGGTACCTCTCTTTGGCCTCAATCGTGAGGTCCAAGAAGGCTATGCTGATGTTGCTAGCATCGCTGGTGAAGCATAGGTAAGGGTCCCTTGTGTTGAGCCATGTGAGAAAAGTGGCTAGGGAATCTTTTGTCCCTGTCCAGATCATGAGAATGTCGTCTATGTAACGACGCCAAAATCTGATGTTGTTGCTGTTAGGGTTCGTGGCTGGTAGGATGTGTTGCTTCTCAAATTGGTAAACATAAAGGCCTGCTACACTTGGGGCAAAAACGCTGCCCATAGATGTTCCATTTGTTTGCAAGAAGAGCTCGCCTTCGAACTCGAAGTAGTTCTCCTTTAGGGCCAATGTGGCACACTGTAAGATGAACTCCCTGGGGGTAGTGTACTCCCACGGGGTGTCCATTAGCATGTTTTGGAGAACCCGCAGGGTCTCGTCCTGTGGTAAACTAGTGTAGAGACTTTCAATGTCTAGACCCACTAGTAATTGTGAGGAGGGGTCGAAGCTCACATCTTTAATCAGGTTGAGTAAATGCTTTGTATCCTTGACATAGGTGGAGGACTTTTGCACCAAAGGGTTCAGGAAAAAGTCACAGGTGGGTGAGGGTCTTCTAAAAAAACAAATGTTTTTCCATCTACAAACACACACATGGAGCTTCTACTTTGTAGTTAGTTCCCATTGATCTTTACATATGTAACAGGGGAAGTGAACTAGCTCCAGCTTTTTCCTCTCTCTCTCGTTTGATACTTATTATTATAGGCAGCGCACAGCTGTGAGAGCATACACATAAACTACCCGCCCCTCCACAATGCAGAAAACCCAGGCCTGACCTTTTCAGAGGAGGAAATCAGTGAAATCCTGGACGGCCCCTCACTAATGGCCGATCTCAATATATCACAGACCATAGCCCAAACCACGGACTGGGACAAATTGACAGAGCAAAAGCGGAATAGGATCCGCACAATCCTTCATGGCGTGATCCTTACCGAATATCTCCGCACAAACACCGCACCTAAGGGCCTACTCGTGACCAACGCCCCCAGGATCTTCCTGGAGGATGCTTCCTTCAGGAAGGACTGGGCGCAGATTGCATGGCACTGTACGAGAGACTGGCTAGTCCTCATAATAAAAAACGCAAAGAGACTATCAGATGCCATGATCATTGACATCCAGGTCACAGAAAACCACTTTAAGATCACCATTACATCCTTTAAAAAAAGTTGGATGAGTCAAATAAAGAAGTGGTGGAATATAAGGAGTACCTGACCCAAGCCAAAATCACCAAGTTTCAAAAAGATTTAAAGCGGTTCTCTTACAGCAAAATATACCCCTATGCTGAAGATAACTATGTTGCACCACGCAAACAGGACACGTCATCTGATACTTCAGGAGATGACACTTCGCTCTCGAGTGGCTCAAGCACCGGTAGCTTGCACAAAACCAGGGGCAGGGGAAGAACACCAAGATGGCAACAACCATGGGGTACATACCAACACCAAGGCCAGCACTACGCACCACCGATCTTTACCCACCCGCCCCAAAACCCATTCATTGGATGGCCACCCATGTATCACCCTGGACCACAGGCCTACTTCCCACAAAATCAAAGGCCACCGCCTTTTTTAGGGAGGGGAGGAAGATCCAGAGGAAGAAGACGGAATCAACCACAAGTACACTGGGCAGAGGAAGAGGGACCAGTGGCCGCCAACACGCGGAGCAAGTCGAGGGAACCTCAACCAGGCCACAGCGGATCCCGCTAACAACGAGTGACCGACAGACACCCTCCTTGGTGTTCAACCTGTCCACTACTCCCCTCACACCTATCGAGGAAGGTGTCCTTAACAAGGGCCTCTCCTTTGTTCCTACAACATACCTGGATAAATTCCAACTCCACACTGAAATGGCAGAGTTCTTCCGTAAACTAAAACTCAAAGCCTTTTTCAAGAGAACCACCCACTGAATCCATACCACCCACAAAAGAAACGGGCCTTAAATTGAAATCGAATTTTCTCCCACCACCTTCATGCCTACACCTGTGGAAATATCCACGTTTGAACAGGCGGTTTACAACCAGATTGAGGAAATACGTCAACCGAAGACCTACAACAACTTCACCACAAAAGACAGGGAAGCTGTGCGAAATCTACAAGAAAACCCCAACATTGTCATAAAACCGGCAGACAAGGGGGGAGGCATAGTCATCCAGAACAAGACGGACTACACTATTGAGTGCCAACGACTACTCAACGATGAGAGAAATTACAGACGCCTCAGAGAAAATCCCACCAACGCACTCAGAGACACCATTGTGTCCCTGGTAGAAACAGCAGAGGCCAACAATTACAGCGCAAAACAAGAGGCAGATTTTCTATGCACCAAGAAGGCTAAAATACCTTATTTTTACACAGTGCCGAAAATTCACAAACAAAACGAGACCACCACCAGGACGCCCTATTGTGTCAGGGATCAATTCCCTCCTAGAACCCTTGTCACGTTTCTGTGACTTTTTCCTGAACCCTTTGGTGCAAAAGTCCTCCACCTATGTCAAGGATACAAAGCATTTACTCAACCTGATTAAAGATGTGAGCTTCGACCCCTCCTCACAATTACTAGTGGGTCTAGACATTGAAAGTCTCTACACAAGTTTACCACAGGACGAGACCCTGCGGGTTCTCCAAAACATGCTAATGGACACCCCGTGGGAGTACACTACCCCCAGGGAGTTCATCTTACAGTGTGCCACATTGGCCTTAAAGGAGAACTACTTCGAGTTCGAAGGCGAGCTCTTCTTACAAACAAATGGAACATCTATGGGCAGCGTTTTTGCCCCAAGTGTAGCAGGCCTTTATGTTTACCAATTTGAGAAGCAACACATCCTACCAGCCACGAACCCTAACAGCAACAACATCAGATTTTGGCGTTGTTTCATAGACTACATTCTCATGATCTGGACAGGGACAAAAGATTCCTTAGCCACTTTCCTCACATGGCTCAACACAAGCGACCCTTACCTACGCTTCACCAGCGATGCTAGCAACATCAGCATAGCCTTCTTGGACCTCACGATTGAGGCCAAAGAGGGGTACCTCCAAACCACCACGTACTACAAGCCCACTGCGAGGAACTCCTTACTCCGATTCAAGAGCTTACACCCCCGGCCCCTCAGAGAGAACCTGCAATATGGACAGTTCCTTCGCATACGACGGAACTGCAGCCTTACACAGGACTATCAAAGACAGTCCAGCGATTTGGCAGTAAAACTTAGAGAACAAGGGTATCCGGATAGGATCATCCGAACCACCAAAAAACGCGCACGCAACCAACACAGGGAGGCCCTCCTGGAAGACACTAGACGCGAGAACACTACTACCCCACTCACTTGCATCACCACATACAACGTAGCCTCCAACAAGGTGGCAAAGATAATCCGTAAAAACTGGCACATCCTCAATACAGGTGCCTTGAAATGGGACCCACCACTCCTCGCATATAAGAAGGCAGGAAGTTTGAAAGACCGCCTGGTCTCCACCCGCCCTAAGAAACCTCAGGTACCCACCACCAACACAGTTCTAAACGCATGGGGACTACCCAATGTAGTCGGCCACTACCCCTGTGGGGACTGCAGCGTCTGCAACCTCACACAAGCCACCAAAACCCTGGACCTTGAGGAAGACAAAATCTGGCACCAAAGGAAACACACGAATTGCAACTCGTCTAACGTAATATACCTCATTGAATGCCCGGGCACACTCCGTTACATCGGAATGACGAGCCGTAAAGTTAAGACGAGAATAGTGGAACACCGCAGCAATATACGGTGTAAAAGGAATATAAGCAGAATGACAGACCACTTTATCCAAAGAGGCCATACTCCCAACGACATGAGGTGGACAGTCATAGAACAAATTGAATGCGACTACTACACGAATGACAAAATCCTCCTCCAAAAGGAACAGCAATGGATTTATCGCCTTTCTACTAACAAAGTAGGACTCAATGACAACATTCCGTGGAACAGCCTACACAACCACTGAACCCTACCCTGACTTACTAAGCTAAGTGGTAAAGTATACAATTTCGACAGAAGACTCATATTACCTTAGGTACCCCACATGAGACTAACATTACTCCACATGACAAATGTATATGATTGACCGGGCATACCAGGCCACTGTGTACATAACCTAACTCTGACCCTCTTATGCCCTAAAATCTCCCAGTCCCTACAGTAAGGACGTGCCATGTTTAATCCTCCTCGCTGTCAACGCGACTCATGTTCCACATGGCCACCCAATCGAGAAACTAGCCCTCTTAGGGATACTCGCAGGAAAGCTTGCTCAGTCTTTCTTCTATCTCCCATGTACACGTTGCAAAAGTTTTTAGTAATGACTATGGCCTGTAACACATATTTTATCACCGCTCTTTTAAGAGGGTAAAATGTGCCCAATAAACACTGAGAAATTCCCGTTTCTAAATCTGACAAAACTTTATGGGGAGGCAACACACACAGCGCTAGACACGCAGCGACTTGTGTCCGCCTTCTCTGTTGTCAGTTTTTTCGCTCTGCAGACGCTACTCACACGGCGCTGATTGAAGACACCTGGAAGACAAACCAGATATTTAAACGCCGCCTCTACGAACGGCCCACATCGACGGAGTTCCGATGCAGGCCACAGTAGGTACGGGCAGAGGGTCGCAGACCTTGATGAAGTAAGTGGGGCAAGCCAGGGGGGAATTTTTCCCTTACAAGCCGACTAGCGGAGACAAGTCCTCACGCAGTCGGGCTCCCTGTCTCAAATGCTGTATTTGTTTTCTCTTCCTCCCAACACACGCAGAGTGTGACAACAGGTCGGGCCCCCCACGGAACTCATGGGGCTCCCTTCTGAAAATCTCGGAGTAAGAAAAATTCTTTTTTGGCAATTTCACCACCTATGCTTAAATACCTTAACGCTCTGATGCTATTGAATCACTGCACAGTAGCGCATATTTCGAAGCGTGCTCAACCACTTTCTCACAAATACACGTTCCGCATTCACAACCGCTTATTTTCCGCAGAGAGCACGGACACGACGCTCTAGAGTCACATGATTTAAATGTGCAATCAAGAAGCCATTCATTCTTCAAGTGTTTATTTGTTTGTTCTGTCTTTTTATCCCTAACAGTAATTGAGCCAATAGAGGAAACCATCATCTTCCAGTTATCGCACCTTAGCGCGTGCGTCACTTAGTTGGTCTTAATACACACTGTCCAGACCACCATTTAGCACCACTCACATAGGTCCTGATGAAAGCCAGTTTCATACTGAGATCTGGCTGAAACATGTTGACCACACGGGATATTGGAGCCATAATCTACCGCCAATAATATCCGCCTCTCAGTTTTTAAGTACTGCCAAGGGCCCATTATTAAAATAGTCATTTGAGTATCTGGGACCCTCTGGACCGTTTTTTTAACTTACACACTTTTCACTTTCACTGCACACTCACTGCACACAACCTGCTCCGCTGTAATCAGGCGTTGTAGCACACCCAAGGTCACACTCGGTGCCTTGGGTGGGACCCGATGATGAAGCATGCCACCAACTAGGTTGGTGGGTGAAGGTCTTCTAAAAAAACTAATGTTTTTCCATCTACAAACACACACATGGAGCTTCTACTGTAACGAACCCCGTCATGTTTAGTATCAAACATGTTTGAATCATACCTCCCACACCGTAAACGGTGTGGGAGGTATGATTCCATGCACTGTAAAGCTCCTTCGGAAGGCCCTCAGTGCTCCCGGTACCAGTCATCCAGAACCGGACAGCAAGCTAGGGCTGCTGCCGTCCTGAGACATGATTCTGCCCTCCTGCTGCTGAGCCACGCTCGAGCAGGGGAAGGCAGAACAATAGGTATCCTGTCACAGGGAGGTTTGACCACCTCCCAGACAGGATTTAGTGTATTGGGACAGGGTGGGGGGAGCTTGCCAGCGCCACTCAGACTGCTTGAGGTGCACATTTGGTGTCCTCCTTGCATACTCCAGCTCAAACCAGTTCAGGGAGCCGTTGGCTCCCACTCTGGCGCGAAACTGGACAAAGGACATGGGAGTATCTTCCCCACTGTCCAGCCCCTCCTCTGGGAGGGACCCCTGAATCATCCCAACCCTTTCCTTAGGGTACTTAAGGGCTTACCTGAGGGTGGGTCCCTAGATTCGTCGTGGGATTTGATTCAGCTAAAACTCAGCGTCCTGTTCAACCGTCTGGACATTCTGACTGAGTCGTGCAGACTGCGTCGGACTGACCGCATCGGACTTCGCCTTTGGAACAGAGACTGGAACTGGGAAGACTGTCTGCTTCTGACCTCTTCATTCTGCAAGCCGGCTGCACTGTCAGTGTCCGTGCTCCATAAAGGTCCCTTCCAGGTCCTGTGGACATCCAAAGACACCCGAAGGAATCTCCCTTGAAGTAAAGGAGTCACTCCACTGCATCCGCAGGCACCGCATCACAGCTGACCGATTGTTGATCCTGGTCTCCTACCAGGTCGGTAACACAGGTGACAGTCCTACAACTTCCTCAAGGCCTGCACCGTCTTCAGACCGAGTCTGAGGCCAGGATCCCTCGTCTACACCGCCGGAACGAGTCCCTGTGCACAGAATCGGCTGGCCTTTGCTAAGGCTGGGCGACTCTTGTCTCCAGAGATCTTCGGGCCTTGTCGAGGGTCTTCTTTGATTCCAGTAGGCTCCCCTGCTTGCTTGGGGCCTACCCTGACTTACTTGAACGTGGGGATGCTCTTGGACCTTGCTGGTCCCGACACTGTACCTTTTCGTCTTCTTCCATGTGTTGCCGTTGCCAAGGCCTGTTGGTGCTCCCACCGGACACCGACCTACTGGATATCGACATCTGACGTGGGACAGCTCCTACACCGTTCCTGGTCGTCCTCCGCATCACCTGGTCCACGTAGCTGCAGAGACAAGGGCACCGTCAATTCTCCTGCAACAGCCGACATTGGTGGGCACTCGACTCCCGTGCCTCCTGGTCACTCCTGAGTGACCTAGACTCTGTCCCCTCTGCTTGCAGGTACAACTCTTCTTGAATCCACCCTTGGATTCCACTGGACTCTTCCAGCTTCTTTGCCAGCAGCATCTTGCTTGAAAGTCCTCCATTGGATTCTACGGCGGATCCAGACGTCCCTTCGTACTTATGCACCCGGCTTACCTGTGGCAGGTAACCTGGTCTCCTGAGTATCCACGGGTGGGGTGACTCTCGAACTGTCCATTTTCCACGGGGTGTCTTCCAAGCCCTCAGGGAAGGGTCCTTTTTCCTAAGAATTGCAACCGCGACTTCCCCGTTGACTTACCTTGAGCACGCGGTCGTGTATCCACTTAGAGCACGGCCTCCTTGAGGTTCCTGGAACCTTTCCTCGGGTGGTGCCTTAGTTCCCCGGCACTTCTAAGTCTTCTGGGTTCACTCTCGACTTTGGTCATTAGTCGCATTCCACTATTTTTATATATGGTTTGGCCTCCCCCTGGAGCCCACTGTATTTTCATGCTATTTACTTGTCATATTATCGAAGTACTGTGTGCATTGTTATTATATCTCCAGGTAGGAGATATTGCATTGGGTTAGTGCGTGTCTAATAAATACCTATTTCTATAACTACACTGTGTGGTTCTTTTTCACTTAATCTGCACTATAAGATTAGATACTGGTGAAACCAGCTGCTTTGCACTCCTAGACTAAGCCGGAAGGCTGCTCTCCTCAGCTACCACTTCGAGAGCTTTCTAAGGTTGTCTAAACCACTACAAACACCATAATGGTTGTCTGGATTGGTGCAGGGTGCTACACTTGAATAAGTGTGCACCATATACCATGCCAGCCTCCTACACACATGAATACATGTTAAGGCGATACCATATTAAAAACAATTATTAAATGTGTTAAAACATCTATATTACAGTGTCCCGGGTATACACTCACAATATCAGATCAAAATACAACATCACGACTCCGATATAGTTGCCTTTGTTTCAGAGCACCCCAGAGAAATGTTGCTAATGCATAGCAAACCAATCGGTCATCCAGCTGTTGGTTGAATAATAGTGCTGGAGGCACTGATTAAAATTATATTTGCGCAGAAAGGAGACTATAGATCTTTTCCTTTGTGGAATGTAAAATGTGCAAAAGACTATGTCCAAATCTGACTGGGTGGAAAATCCATCACAGGGACATAAGGTCAGCTCGTTTACAGTGTGCATTAGCGGCGAAGCCCAACATAAGTGGAACCTTGTCAGTATAAATCGATGCTGGGGATTTAGTACAAAAGCCAGATAGGATTGCACGCTGCACTTGATTGTAGGAGACATATGGTGCAATCCAACAGTGCTTTTATTTTTATTTAACTCCACCTATCAGCAGCGGCCTTTGCCAAAAAAATCTGCTAGATCTTTGCCTTTGAAAAAAAGGCACATGTGGAGGGGGAATCAAAAAGAGCTAGTAAACCCAAGTCGGCCAGAGTGGATTTACATAATTCAACCATGGAATCTTATTTGCAAGATCCAGTTTTAAACAGTTCTTCAGGACAGCTTGGTTCAACTTTACGGTCTCCCTCTTCCATATTGAATGACCTAATAGGATTGGCGCCAATCGAATAGAGTCACCAATATACGGAGGTCATAACTCACTGTGACATATATAATTTGCGCAAGTACGAGGCACGGATAGCAGTCTTTTACAAAAAGTATCCCCCACACGTTGCAGGGGTTCGATGTCCACCATACCCCACGCTGCTGCCCCATAATTGGCAATGGCGCTTGCTTCAGCTTCATACATTTTTTTAAAGTTCGGGGATAGATATGGACCCCATATTTCTTTGTGAAACTAAATATTACTGCAATGCTTCTTTCTAGAAGAAGCGCGCTATTTAAAACCATATTTTTCCATGTGTACTTCCCATCGAATAAGATCCCCAAGTATGAAAATATATCTACGACCCCTACCCTTCGATGATCTATATTAAAAAAAAAACCAGGAGTTTCTTTAGGTGCTTTCCGCGTGATGAGAACATACGATTTTCTTTCATTCAAATGGAGGTCTAGGCTATCCATAAACGTAGTACACTCCTATATGAGCCTTTGCACAGCCTGAGCAGTCCTAGCTAGAAGCACTGCATCGTCTGCATAGAGGAGTACCGGGAGAGGAGCCACCTCAATATAGGGTACGTCCCGACACTCTCCACCAGAACAGCTTCCACACTACTAGTGTAAAGGGAGAACAGGAATAGAGCGAGGACGCACACATGTCTCACGCTCTCTGAATATCAAAATGCTTAGTACACTCCCCCTCCCTGCCGACCCGTCCACAGGCCGTGGCCCTTGAATAGAGCTGCATAATAAATAGGATAATGGATTGGTCCATTCCTATAGTCTCCATGATTGCCCATAATTTACTATGGACAACGCAATCAGATGAGGCCGAGAGATCGATAAAGGTAATGTAAAGTTGGCCTTTTTGGCCATGGTATATTTCGCAACAACCGTACTGAAATTGAGGCAATGATCGATTGTTCTTTTGCCTTTTCTAAAGCCATACTGTGCTTCGGCTAAGGGTTTTCTTTCCTCTACCCATTCCTCCAATCTATTGAGTAATAGATGTCCCATCAATTTGGCCATGCTGTCAACCAGTGAGATTGGCTTATCATTTTTCAGATTTGCCTTATCCCCCTTTTCATATATAGGTATGATTATAGATTGCTTTCAAGTTTTAGATGGGCCAGTCTTTGCGACAGAATTAAAATATTTGTCAATAGGGGGGGCCCATAAATCCTGAGGCTCAAAAAGAGGTCTACAGGAATCCCAGGGAGCTAAACTCAGCTAATGCTCGCTTTATCTCCATAACCTCAAATTCTAGGTGGGGTCATGATCTTCAATACAGGTTGGTGTCTCTAGAGGATTTTGAAAAATGCTTTGAAAATATGCCATACGCCCCGCTTTCTCGATATGAACATCTAGTGAGGGGTTTGTAGCCTCTTGCAAAAAACTGGGCCTTCACCACCTTTCAAAATCCTCTATTGTCCTTATTCTAAAGTTGCTCGCCTCAACTCCGCCCATGCTTCCTCCCTTAGTTTACTTATCTTGAGCTCTCTCACCTGCTGTACTTAACCTGCAGGCTCCGTACCGAGAAGATGTCTCTGGGAACTATGCGTAGGGCCTTGTGCAGGTTTGATAATGCCTTAGTGCATGTTGTGTCAAACCATTGTTCTGATTGGGGCTTTTTATTTGAAGATGACCATGTCAGGTGATCTCTGATTTCTGCCAATACCTCCAAGAAAGCTATAGTTACCTGTATTGGGATAGCACTAGGATCATTATAGCTGCCTGTTTATGTGTGAGCACTGTTGGAAGATTTACTTCATCCACTTTATCCCATTTAAGTATATAGCTGTTTTTTCTAGCTAGGACAGGCTTAGGGGCTTTCCCCGCCTTCTTTTTGATGTTTCCTTCCCATTTCAGATCACAGGCAAGGGAGGCATGATTACTAAACCCCAAAAAGGTCACCTGCATGTTAGACAGTCTGGCCTTTTAAGTATCTGAGGCTATTATATAATCTATTGAGGACCCCTGTCTGCGCTCCCATAAGTCCCATCCGTGGAACCTGTAAGGGGATTTACCCGTTAATTACCCTGAAGTTCCATCTAATCATCATCCTATTTAACACGTTCCCATAATCACTATGATTAAAATGGGTAATTACATCACCTTCACAATCCATTATCCCACAAACCGGCTTCCCTGATTTTTGACAGCACCGGGCATTAAAATCTCCCATCCAAATAAACTTTAGGGGCTTTGGGTGATGGGAACTTATGTCATTAATTGCCAGCTCCAGTGAGACTGCTACCTGTGACATATCACCCTCAAAGCAGTTATTATAATAATTTATGATTATCGTATCCCAGGTTCTTTGCCCCTCACATGCTAAATGAAGTAGGAGGAAACATTAAAGAACTTGAGGATTCTGAGCTTGGTGGTATTAGCTATCAGTGTCAGAATTCCACCTTTTGCTCTGCCAGCCTTCGATGGTAACGCCGGGGATTGGTAGAAGCGGAAACTGTCCAGGGAAATGGGACCCACTTCCTAAGTTTCCTTGAAGCATAGAATGTCATATTTAGTTACCTCACGTATCCAAACCTGGTTGTCCATTTTCCATCTTTAACCTGCTAAGTTACAGGATACTAACTTAATCAATTCTGCCCCGGTCTCCTTACCCTTCTTCCCTATTGCAGATTCCCTAAACACACCGGCATCTACTGGCTTGCTACCACTAATATCCAGTCAGTCACAATACTCTAGACTCTCTAATGGGGCAAACCTGCTTCTGGACTCGACATTTCTCATATGGGAGATACTACGGGGATAGAGGGGAGCGGAACTACTAACTCTCCCTAACCCTGGCTTCTGAGCATCTCGTGGTTTATAAAGAAACCTAGGGGGGAGTGCAAATATCTGGGAGCCTAAGAGGGGAGCTGCCTTAAGTCCCCCACTAAACCGAGGCTGTCAAAATTTACTACAATGCAGTCCCCAGCTATATTTTCTGGAGTTGACCAAACTCAGGGGATTCTTCTTGCCTTGAGGATGTGACCATTTAAATAGGAATCCACCCTCGCAAACATGGACAATCAGTGCAGGGCTTTCCCCATAACTTGCTGAGTTGATTCAGTCTGTGACTGCCTTAACTCAGGGACAATAACCAAAATGAGAACATATGGGCTGGCTGAGGGTGGCAGATACAGTATCTGTCCCCCTTGTATCACCCGTCCCCTACATGAGGTGTGATCTTCTCTACCAGCCACGTCCCTAGGCTTAGCCCTCCTTTCAGTAGCTGAAATAATGGGAGGGTTTACAGAAGGAGGGCAAATGTACCTAATGGTTCCGGGTTAGGGGTTACATCTAAGGTGGGAGCCAACTAAACTGGGATAATGGGCGCACTAAGTGTCCAAGTCTGAGTGGGTTGGACCCTCCCCTCTACCACATCCAGTACGTTGTGAACTATCAGGCCCTTTATGCGCAACTGGGTGATGCAAGTCTTTGATCCCTCCCCCGGCCCTACTACCAACTGTTCAAGTTGGAACAAATGATTTTGAATATGGGTTTAGACCACTAGGTGGATTAAAGGCCAGAGAATTCTGGGTTACACCATTTTGTTTAGCCAATTGAATTAAACGCTGGCATATTGACTCTAACCAAGTTAGTAGGGGTTGTAAATGAAATGACAGTGCACATCCCAGTTTATGGCATAGTTCGTCCATGTTTACAATTGGGGTTGCCTGGGTTGGAGTCTTTGCTCCGGGCATCTTCTTCGCTTTAGGGGCATTTTGCTGCCTTGAACCTCCCCTTTTTCTTTTTACTGGGGGTTCCTTGGGGAAAATAGAAGGACATCCTTGTTGTCCCAGCTGAGTGTCAAACGGTCTGGCCGGGGAGTCTCTTGGTGCCCCGGACCCTGGCAAAACTGTGTCTACCCTTGAAGGGGGGCTTTCAGTAATAAGTTATCCACCTCCTACCTCTTTCAGGGAGAGCCGGTGTTCTGTAAGCTCAATTTCCTTTGATAAGACATTCGCTGCCCTCACAAAAAATGAGTCGAGGGTTGTTATAATTTCTCTGCCAGGTTCAGGTTGCTTTGCCTTCGTTTTCCACATGGCCTTGTGTAGCCAGCCACCAGAGCCTAGGAGTTAGAGGAGAAGCCCGGCCTCTGACCGGCACGGACGGGCCCACCCTTCGCCCGGGCGTGTCCCGCACCGTGAAACAGCATTGTGCTTTTGAGCGTGTGGGCCTCACAACAGGGGTAGACTGGATATGTAGTGCCCCAGCGATGCTTGGGTCCTCCGGCACGGCTTTCCCCTCCTCACCGACAGCAGCAGATGCGGCGGCTACACAAGCTGTGGGACAGTATCGCGCTTTTGAGTGTGTGGGCCTCAAAGCAGGGGCAGATGGGGTATGTAGTCCCCCAGCGGTGCTTGGGTCCTCCAGCACGTCTTTCCCCTCCTCACTGGCTGCAGCAGATGCAGCTGGGTCTTGTCAATGTTGGACCATTTGTGTGAAAGCATTATGATGGTCCTCAGAAAATGCGATCAAAACTTTGCACTCCATGTCCAAATGGGTGTATCTTATATTGTACCAAATGGCAAACTGCATTTAAAGGGCACAACGTCAAACTGCCTGATGACAAAACTTTCTTCTTCATTGTATCAGTTCTCTATTCGATTCCTTGTCCAGTGGAGGAGGAAGGAAAAAAGTTAAGATTGACATTACAAGTGCAGGCCTGCATCACAAGGATCTCCAAAGTGGGATGCTGTGATAGGATTTTAGGGTCTCCAGGTGCTGGTCTACGGCACCTAGCAATGGGGAAATTCAATGCTGGAGCAGAAAATGGTTTAGACCGAGCTGCCATAATTGGATCAAGTGAAGACTCACTGAATGGCAACAGAGGCTCTGAAGTAGAAAGCCCAGGTTGCAACTTTTGTGTCAAAGGATTAGGTGAAACCAGGGCAGATTTAGGGGAGGTGCCTAAGCCACTGGCCTTTTGCAAGTAAAGGTGCAAACCAGCATCTATATAGAGTGGGAGGGGAGGGGGGAGGCAGATCAGTGATTATCTGCCTCCTTATCTTACAAGCTGCACTAGTTCAAGCCCTATTATGGCCTCAGTCTGACTGGAAAATATCCTACAAAAGTACTGTAGCTGAGCTGGAGGAACTGGAAGGAGTCTTCCTCCATAATAGGGTGCGCCTTAGTTATGATGCAATGTGACATAGGACGATCTCTCGCCAAAGAAGGGCCACAGCTGAAACCAGATCCGAAACCTGCAACACTGAACCCAGAGGAGGCGCTATAGAGGAATAACTGGCAAGGGTACAGCTATGGAGTAAAGCTGTAGTCTGGCGTTAGAGGTGGAGTGGGCTGGCTACCTCATGGGTCAGTCAATGCAGAAGAATGTCTTAACAGTGGAAGATCGATTAATTGAACCCCACCAAGTCCAAGAGGCGTAAGGTGCACCAGAGGAAGCCAGGATGAATTTGAAAATCTGCAGCATGACCTTTTTTTTGAAGGATGCAATGTGCTCCGAAGTTACCATCAGGTCTGAAGAGGAAGGCACGTTGGGTTTTAATTTCTTGAAAGCCAACTGCATGACATCTTCCTTGATTGGAAGTGCCTGGATGTTGAAAAGTCTTACTTGTGCTTTCTACGCTTTTCAACTTGTCTCTCAATTTCACCTTTGACTTACTTGAGGGGGAGGGCGGTGAGGGGGGGGGGGTCGGGGAATTCAGTCTCGCAGCATAGTTAGAGACCAATGCCTCTTCCTGTGTTCGACAACAGAGCTAGTTCCCAGCTCCATGATGTCTTAGCGTGCATCAGGGAAGCATTTATCACAATACTTGGAGTCATATTTGGTGCGAAGGCATCACAAGAGACATTTTGTGGGCAGGTCACAGGCATTTGTTTGTGAAAAACACACTATGGTTTGAAGCTTGTCATCTTCGGGGCAACATCCCTGCGCACTGCCAAAACAATTTATAAAACAAAACAAAAATTTGTAAAATAAATTAAATTGGTATGCATGGAGTCTAGGATCAGTGTAAAATTGTGTGGAAAAAGAAGACTGATGTCAGAGCGCAGGGTTGGCACCTACATCGGTTCTGTGTTGCCATGTTCAGGGGAAGGATGGAGTTGCAGCGGAGGCCAATGGCACAACTTGCTGGCACCCGAGAGCTGTTGCAGAAGTTTCCAGATCCAGATTGGTGGCCACGGAGATTCAAAATGTCTGGAATCTGCAGTTAGAGGTATCGATAAGAATGCTTAGTTCACCTACGTGCAGGTGTTAGGTTTCTACCTGCCTGTCCACTCCTCATCAGTACAACTCCACGCTAGCTTACCATGCTTGCATCTGCATAGGTTGTGTACAGAAGGAACACTGAGGGAACATGTAGAAGAACGCATCCACACTAGCCTCTGACAGTCTTAGTTACCCAGTTACACCACTCTTTTATAATTACCAAGAAGTGTCACAAGGAAGCAAGAGCAAGACCGGCTCTTAGGCAGCCAGAGAAACACTCACTGTTTGCAAACAGTCTACAGCTTATTTAAAAGATCAACTGAACCAGTCGTAGGCTTTTCTGTGACTAAACTGCATCCCCAGGTCTACATCAAGAGGAGGTTAGTTCGCCCTGCCACATTAGAGTACTCGGTCTGCAATCCACAATAAAAAACGAATTGTAACATTTGTCAACAAAACAATAACAACTTGATAACCAACGTATTATTAAAATAAATTGAAACGTTAGCTACATAACCACAAAGCATTTAAAATGACATTTATTTCATGTAGACATCTTAAGAAAATGCATCTTTTCTTGGAAAAGCTGGAAACAAAGGATACATAATGCAGAACAATAAACCATTGTTTGTTTTATTAGGATTTGACAGATGTCACAGTAACATTAAAATGTTTAATTTGTCATGCCTCTGAGTCATTTAAATATATGTCCAAAAAGAAAAAAACTATAATTATTTTCTCACAAAGTGGCTATTTGAAACGAATGAGAAAATAAAGGGTTGTATATGGTTAAAATGCATTTATTTCGCTGATCTGTCATGTAATCAAACAAAATATGTCAAAAAACACAGCAAGGTGTAGGAAAAGGCTAATGCGTGATTTTGTTTTTTTCCTAAGTGGGTGTGAATGACTGCCTATGCCCACATGGCTATTACAGAGACTTAATGTCAGGAGCAGCAATTTTCTGATGCAACTTATTTTAGGGAAGGACAGAGAGCTGGGGCTGCGTCACATGGAACAAGGATCAATGACAATTTTCCAAAAATGATTTACAACATCTAAGACATTGCTGGTAGACGGTCTCAAAATCTTCATCCTTTCCCTAAAAATAAAAGAATATTGTTACTAAAAAGAGACACAGACTTTTCAAACTGTTCCACATAGATTACTGAATGTATTATCAACTGACAGAAACCCCAAATATGCTTTCTTAAAAATAGGTTCACAGACGGCAATTACAAGTAACCTTCTCCCAACACACATGGTAGAAATAATATAAAAAAAACAAGGATTCTTTAGAAAGTTTCTCAACAAGAAAATATTGCACATACTATTAACACTGCTGCAGTCAAAAATATTGAAAAATTTCTTCTGGAATAGTACAGCATTCAAGTTGTTGTTTAATTGCCAAACGTCACCTCGCCAACTATACGTTACTGTTAGTATTAGACAGTCTTAATTTAATATCTCATTCAAGTGTGTTGAAACTGAATTGCAAAACCACGAACAGAATGACTGAATAAGAAAAATGCATTCCACCATACAAATATAAAAAATAGCCATCAATGGAAATAACCTCCAGCTCAGTAATCCACCATTCATAAATTTTAGCAGATAGGAAAATAGTTCTCCAAGTAAGAGGATTCTATGTCAGGACCGGAGGCGAGGATTATGCTATCCTTTCTTAACTTTATTTCAACATCAGCCATTTTAAAACAACAATAATAAACTTAATTTCCCATGAACCACAGGGAAAAGCAAGGACTTCAGTCCAGTCAATAAACAGGCAGGGTCCCTCCTCATATTCCTCTGTTGACTCTCCTGCCTCCTCTTTCTTCACTGCTCCAGCAGCCGACAGTCAAGTGCTTTTATTTTTTGCTACCTGTGTAATGATTAATTGCCTATTCTTTGCTGGAGTATTGCAGGAATGTTGCTTCGTGGCCCCTGCTGAATTATAGAATTTTGCTTCAGGAGAGGTGGCGGGGCTGGTGCACAGCAGTCTTCCGGCCGCTAGTGGGCATACGCCGGATTAAACAACGCAACTCTTGACACGCTCATATCTCCTCACCCCCCTTGGTTGGAGCTATTCGGAAACTTCACGTAAAGCCCATTTCAACTCGCCCTGTCGCAGAGTGTTTGGATTAACAGCCCCAGCCCGCCTGGAGTCATAACGCCCCTTTTGAGGAGTCTGTAATGAGATCACGAGTTTTGAGGCAGTGGGCCTCTGCATCAAAAGTTGGGACACCGACCCAGGCAGTGATTAATCCTAGAGAGCCCGGACAACTCACCTTAAGGGTGTGTGGTGTCCCGTGGCTTGACCCTGACTGGACGTGGGGTCAGTCTCTACCAATAATACTAACCTTATACATAGCTGCCAAGGTTTCAGATTGCTATGTGTGACATTTTCACAATTTCAGTGTAATCAAGAGTGACATTTTAACGACTATGAGTGACACTTTCTCCCGAGAACATTAAGCAATTTAGACATAAATAATATCCGAAATTACACCCATTTGAGCAACGAGAAACTAAAAAGTCATTGAACTAAAGTGTACTAACCGCAGGCAGTTGCAAACTGAGCAGAGCAGCATCAGTACACCACAGGACAGGGGGCGCAGGCAACTCGGAATGATTGAAGCATTAATGTTATTTATCAAGAGCTGCCATAGCAAGTTAGCTAAACTACTAAAACACAGATGCCATAGCAGCCTTCACCCACACTGGCCCCCCTGGGTCCTCCTTGCTGCCAGCAATCATTTGTGAGTCACTCGAGTGACTCACACATTTTGATCTGGTGTGACAGTGAGTGCGTGCAGCTGTGTGTGACACAGACTGTCAACAAAAGACACCACCGGCGCAGCGCGACACAAAAGGTTTACCCGGCCGCAGCCCGCGACGACAGTACAGTCTAGTCACACACACGACAAAGAGTCGAGTCAGACACACTGTACACACTGGCAGCACTGAGCGACGTGTGACTGTGAGCAGGCTGCCTCTCAGACACAGAATTGAATGTATGTCAAGACAGTGACGAGCGGAGCATTAGAAGTACTTTAACTTAAGTTAGCTGTACTTACTGAGAGTTTTGAGACTGTTCAACTTGTGTGTTGCGCCTCGGCCTGCCTCTCGCCGGCCGGCGCCGCACAACATGCATGCAGTGCTGCAGCAGCTGCGTGCCCGATTTGTGAATGCAGCCTCCACAGGCTCGATGCGGCGCTGCCACATGGTGAGACTCTGCAACAGAGAGTCCCGGGTGGCCACCGCGCCGCCGCTCGGCTTCTTCTCACTCCGGCGGGAGCCTCAGCCTCACTTCCTGCTTCCTGTTAACCAGCCAAGACGTGAGTTAATGGGGCACCAGAGGCGAGCCAGTTAACGCACGACCTGTCACAACTAGGGCAGGCCCCGGGGACTCACGGTAATTTAATTGGGCAGCACAGCAGGGTGAGTCTCGACATGACTCACTGACTGACTCTGTCAATGTGATCAGCGCCGGGTGGGAATCGAGCCCCAGCACTCTGCAGAACTGCACAGTTTTGCAACATTGTAGCTAAAGCACCAAGCGTCACAATGAAGCATAATTATTTCGGGCACGCACAGGCTCAGCAGCATCCGATGTCAATTACTGTCCCTGGAGTGTGCAGCGGGGAGCGGAGAGCAGCGCCCCCCCCCCCTCCGCGGCGCACACAGGTCAGAGGCACCACACCACAGCCAGGCAGCGCGCGCTAGCAGCACCCTGCAGTTATTTAGCCAACTTTCAGCGTGTCAGCAGAGAGTGGGCAAATGCGTGACAATGCATTTCAGTGCGGTGATGCGGAACACCACACTGAAATGCGTTAGCGTCACGCCTGATGTGTGACACTTGGCAGGACTGCTTATACACATACCTTTCCCAGGGTAGTCCCCAGCCATCTATAGCTCTCTGAAGAGATGCAGGAGTCTGAAGATTCGTATATGGAAGAGGGGTTTATCTCCTACTTTTCGATCAAAGATTAATTTTGTGGCGCAGTAGATGGTTCAGTTCATAGAGCAGTCTCGGGGCGGTGGCGCCATTAGAGCAGAAACTCCTACAAATGGCGCAAAGATGTAAACCCCTCCCTCCGAGGGAAGACCTTCCTGGACCTCTAGGCAGTCTGACGCACGTACTCCCGAGCTCACACGCAAACACATATACAACCCATGGGTGGATCAGGATGCCTTTGCCAGGCTTAATCAGGCTTTTATGAACCAGGCTCTGCTACTAGCCCCCTCCACCTCCATCTGCAGCTTTGACAGGGTTGGATTCACAGGAGGCTGATCATCCCTCTTCCCCTCCTCCTCACAGGGATGATTCCTTCCACAGGGTCTGATGGACATGTGGAACCTGACAGGCCATGGTGCCTGGCTGCGCACACCCAGTGGCAACTCCCCACATCATTCAAAAGTCCTGGATAAGGAGTCTGATATGTTGGACCCGGAGAATCTATTACATGCTTGTTCTTCTGATTGGACCCCCAGCGGAAAAGGTAGCCACTTATATGGTGGGCAGATTGTGCAAATCGCTGGATAAAGAAATCCGCAAGCACCTGCGGGTGGAGTGCCCATCCATCACTTGACAATAAAGTGGCACTGACGTCTCGAGACGTCTTGGCTAAATACGTCGGGGACCCCAAGAAGGCAATTGACTGCTCTTGGAAGCAGGGTTGGCTCCTCCACTAGGGCGGAGGAGCGTCACCCCGCTGCTTGGTCGCAGTGTGAGAAGCAGAAACATAAAATGCTAATAACTTTCAGTTATTACCATTTTATGTTTGGTTGCGGGCGGGCGGGTTTTAGGGCTGCTCTGCGAGCAGGGGAGGTGTGGTGTGCCTGCCCACTCACAAGTGCACCAAAGACTGTTTAGTCAGCCACCTGGGGCCGTCCAAACCAGTCATGCAGCCTGCATGGAGAAAATGGCCTCCCCACAAGCCCTTGGCCGGGCGGCGTCCCGACCAATGACAACGCTGCTTGCAGCGTTGTGATTGGCTTTGGGGAGGGAGCCTGGCTGCCTGCTTCTGCTTCCTGTTCCTGCCAGAGGCAGGAGACAGGAGCAGAGAAGAAGCGGGACCCGGCAGGCGGAAAGGTAAGTTTAATTATTATTATTTTTTTATTATTAAATTAACCCCCATGCGCGACTCTCTGCCCCCCCGTCCCCCAACCTGCGAGCCATGCCGGCCGCAACTGCTTGGCAGTCGTGTCAGGATAAATTCCTTGATGTGACAGGACCTCGGACAAAGATTCTTGGCATGGCCGAGGACGCCAAGGCATCAGGCGCTCTCATATCCCCGGAAATCCTTTCGGGCTGGGTCTAGCAAGCCATCATTTTCCTGGGGAATGCCAATTGCGCCCTCTCTACTGAGAGGCGCAGGTCCCTTCTCATTAAAGTTAGGGGACTTGGCGACCTCCGAGGCGGGTCAAGTCGCACAGGAGGGGCTTTTTGGTGAACACTTTATAAAGGAGCTCAGTAAATTCGTTTCCACTTTCAACTCCTTAGATAAGGTGAAATCCTCTATAACACACATACTTACTCCTTGGGTATTCACAGGGGCTGGCCATGGCAGGGGGCACTCAGTCAACCGTCCTCAATATCAAGCCTCCTTCAGAGGTCAAGGCTCCAAGTGGGGCCAATAGCAGGATGTATCCAGGTTCGGGGGTTTCTACCACATCAGAGGCTACCCTTGTCACCGAGGCTCCAGAGGCAGCTCCAGAGGAGGCGGTAACACCGCCTATGGTAAGTGTACACCTCTTTTCCAACGCAAAACTGGGGGGCAGGTTAGCATGCTTCATTCACAATTGGGGGGTGGTGATTTCGTGCTCGTGGGCCCTTCAAACAATTCAGGGTTTCCACTAGAGTTCTACGACTCCACCTTTCACCCCTCCCCGGATCTATTCTTCTCAGACAAGGAGACCGTCCTCCTCGATGTGGAGGTAGAAGAGTTAGTCTCAATAAAGGCTATCAGTCCCACAGGATTCACCAGAATATCTATTCCTGGTGGAGAAGCGGGATGGAAGCCAACATCCTGTAATCAATCTATGGACATTCAACGAGCGATTGGTCTTCCGTCACTTCAAAATGGAGGGGATTCTCCTCCTACAGGACCTCCTGATACCCAACGATTGGTTGGTACATCTGGATTTCAACGGCGCCTACCTGACGATCCTGCTATACATGCTGCATCATCGGTTCCTACAGTTCCAATGGAGACTCTAGACCTTCGAATTCATAATTCTCCCTTTCGGTCGGTCCTCCGCTTCTTGGTGTTTCAGCAAGGTTCTGAAACTAGTGGTGGAACACCTCAGGGCCAGTGGTATCCGTATGATTGTATATCTGGACGAAATGCTACTCATGGATCAATGCCAGAGGACACTGTAAGCCCACTAGCGGAGAAGCGTCATCATTCTTCAGTCCCTGTGGTTTATTATCAACAGGACGAAATCCATCCTAACCTTGACACAGACCCTCACATTCTTGGGATGCGTGGTGAACTAGGTCGAGACTACTCTGAGCCATCCCTCCAGGAAGATCTCCAAAATCCAATTCAAATTTTGCAGAACCCATGCCAAGCTGACCTCATCTCTCAGATTGCAAGGATAGTGGGCCTTCTCTCTTCCTCAATACAGGCCATATTTCCAGGAACTTTGCACCATCGGGCCCTCCAGCACCTGAAGGCTTCTGTTCTGCAAGGGTCTCCCGTACTTTCAGCGGGTCACCCTCTTGGACGACGCCAAAGGCAAGCTTCTTGGGTGGCTCATTAATATGGAGGCCTGGAATGGGCGTGCTGTTTTCGGTTCCCAACAGGATTTAGTGATGGTGTTATATGCTAGCAGCACGGGCAGGAGGGGGGGCACGATAAGAGGAATTTGACACCAGAGGCAAATGGTCCGCCTCAGAACTATTCTTACACATAAATTACCTTGCGTTGATGGCAGGCTCCTTTGCGGTGAGATGATAGGCCAAGGGCAAGGCACGTTGTTGTGTCCTTTTAAAAATGGACAACGTGGTGGCGGTCCGGCATATTAATCATCTGTGCACCACAAAATCCAGGGCCCTCTCAGATCTGGCTTAAAGCTTTTGGGAATCTTGCCTCGAGAATCACATTTTGGTAGTGGTGGAACATCTCCCGGGTACAACTAACCAAGTGGTGGATTGGCAGTCACACTACCTGAAAGACGCTAGCCTTGGGAAACTAGATTCAGCAGTGTTCCAGGGCATATCGGACCAATGGCGCCTGTTCACTGTGGATCTCTCTGCGTCTCAAAAACCTCTAGAAATGGGTAGTGATGGGAATTTAATTGCACCTCTTTCATAATGTGCAATTATGTAAGTAGCAGATTCATCTAATGCATTTCCAGGGTGCTGTTTGGTACATTTGCATCATACTACCCAAAAAGCAATATCCACTCAAGCAATGGCTCTCGTGTTCCTCAGAAAAACTAGAGACCTACGCACTCCTGCCAACAATTTATGAACAGTTAGATTTACAAATGTGATTAAGTCCTTAAGCATGAACCGAAGAAATATTCCACAATACAGAATCCAATGTTTTTCAAATGATGTTTATATATTTCAGGTGGTACAAGCAACAGCCAGTCCGGTAAGTACAGTCGACACGTGTTTCGTCACGACAGTGACTTTTTCAAGGCTGTAATGTATACATATAAACATATTAGAGAACAGTTCATAATATTACATGCAATTTATTAAAACACAATTGCAGTTATAACAAATATTCATCTCCTTGCTGCGTTTGCGTGAACAGTGAACAAAACGGCAAGGAAAACCGCGCTAAATTTATTGATTTAAAAAACCGTTTAAAAAGGCTGATTTATCATAGTGCCCCTTGTGCACAGAGTGATCAAGTCAAGAGATGGAGCAGGTATCATGCTATTTGTTGCAGTTCCAAAGGGATGTGCAAACCAATAGCCAAGTGATCCAAGAGTGAGAACAGAATAAGAAAGAAGATGAGGAACCTACGACCCTCATGTGACTAACCATTAAGTGCACCGGAAAAAGAGAGTAAAGAAACCACACTTCCCATGTCTACAAGGTTGTAGGCAGTAAAGCATAGACAAGATGAAAAAGTAATGTACTACTGATCTAAAACGGCAATGAAACGGTCGCTGGTCTATAAAGGCGATCCAGAAAGTTCATCAAAAATGACAAGAGCCGCTAATATGCAGTACAAAGTAATAAAGAACCGTCAAATTTCTTTGACCCATCCAAGTAAGAAAAATAATTTTTAAACGGTAAACAAAAAGAAGAAAACTCACATGCAATGTAGGGATTATCTAAGACAGTCTATGCGTTGTCAAAAATGTAAAATTCCAATGGTGGACCTCATAAGGTTCTAAAAGTAAAGACATGATGTATATCAACCAAATCCCCAACGTTATTAAGTAGGCCAATAAAACCATATACATCCATTTGACTCTGGTAACTCACCAAAAAAAATGTAAGAAAGGACATAGGTATTTTCCTCTTGAGGTGGAGCAATGTGTAAGTCTCTAAACGTAAGGAGTGTCCTCCTGCTGTCCACCCATGGACACAATCCGCTAGCGAGCCTTGATAAGCCCCCTATACAGTAAATAACAAATCATGTTGTGAGTTACACGAATTAAATATATAGGATTGGTTGATAAGGCTATAGCACACTTCCATTAGTTAAGACTGCCCAACGCAGGTTATCGGTAACAAACTCAAAATCAAATATACACTGATAGGTACAGTTCTCTATGCCCGGATCCGTGTAATACAAACAAATTAAACCAAATGCTAGGTCACGTTGTCCCATAAAATAAACAAGCATTGGCATAGCCAATAGGTCTCGCCTTTGGGGCCTTATAAGTGTTTAGCCAGAGCTATTGACTTTGCCAATGTCTTCAAGCTGTACTGTAGAGAAGTGTGGCTGCTGTGCGGCATGCTGAAAAGTTATAATAAAAAGTGTCAGAAGCATTTTTGTTACTTTATATATGACCAAGAAGGCATTATGTAAAACTGAACGACCATATTAAAAAAGTATTTACAATAAAAAATTTCCTCAGTTTTCTTTTGTTCTTGCAATGCTGGCAACTTGTTTCTGCCTATTGCAATGGTTGTTTGTTAAAGCTTTTTTTTTGAGGGGGCATAAACAATCGGAGGGTGAAGGTTGGGAACTAGTACCTGTATTATAACACTAGCAGCGGCCAGACGCTAGGGGAGAATCAACAGATGCCAGATTCCGAGAGCAGGCTGAGGTGGTGCTGAGTGATGCTGAGGTGGTGGTGGTGGTGACTGTTGCGGAGACGATGCTGAATGATTCTCAGGTGTTGCCGAGTGATACTGCTGTGGTGCTGAGTGATATTGTCTTGGCGCAGAGTGATGCTGTGGTGGCGCCGAGCGACGCTGTGGTGGCGCCGAGCGACGCAGTGGTGGCGCCGAGCGACGCAGTGGTGGCGCCGAGCGACGCAGTGGTGGCGCCGAGCGACGCAGTGGTGGCGCCGAGCGACGCAGTGGTGGCGCCGAGCGACGCTGTGGTGGCGCCGAGCGACGCTGTGGTGGCGCCGAGCGACGCTGTGGTGGCGCCGAGTGACGCTGTGGTGGCGCCGAGTGGCGCTGAGTGATGCTGTGGCGGCGCTGAGTGATGCTGTGGCGGCGCTGAGTGATGCTGTGGCGGCGCGGAGTGATGCTGTGGTGGTGCTGAGTCATCCTGTGGTGGTGCCGAGTCATCCTGTGGTGGTGCCGAGTCATCCTGTGGTGGTGCCGAGTCATCCTGTGGTGGTGCCGAGTCATCCTGTGGTGGTGCTGAGTCATCCTGTGGTGGTGCTGAGTCATCCTGTGGTGGTGCTGAGTGATGCAGTGTTGGCCCTGAGTGATGATGTGGTGTCGCTGAGTAAAGCTATGGTGGTGCTGAGTGATGTTGTGGTGGCGCTGAGTGATGCTGTTGTGGCGCTAAGTGATGCTGTGGTTGTGCTGAGTAATGCTGTGGTTATGCTGAGTAATGCTGTGGTTGCACTGAGTGATGCTGTGGTTGCACTGAGTGATGCTGTGGTTGCACTGAGTGATGCTGTGGTTGCACTGAGTGATGCTGTGGTTGCACTGAGTGATGCTGTGGTTGCACTGAGTGATGCTGTGGTTGCACTGAGTGATGCTGTGGTTGCACTGAGTGATGCTGTGGTTGCACTGAGTGATGCTGTGATGGCGTTGAGTGATGCTGTGATGGCGTTGAGTGATGCTGTGATGGCGTTGAGAGATGTTGTGTTGGCGTTGAGAGATGTTGTGTTGGTGCTGAGTGATGCTGTGCTGGCTCTGATTGATGCTGTGCTGGCTCTGATTGATGCTGTGGTTGCGCTGAGTGCAGGCCGAGACCTAAAAAACCATCATAATTATAAAATTGCTGCCAAAGGTGCAGATTAATCCGTCACCATGCAAATGTAAGTTATAGCAAAGTAACTGTGACCATAAATGCTTCACCTAGAGGGTCTACATGTTAATTCAAAACCCCTAGGTCACTCAGGGTCCATGTACCTCAATACTAAGAGAGAATGGGAATAAGAATGACTCAGGCACTAGCCAAAACTCTATTAGTGACCGGCAACCGATGAGGAAAAAGCCGAATTCAAAAATGAGAGGCACAATGTCCAGGATGCCCGACAAAACCCAATGTCCAGAATAACTCATAAATTAAAGTTTCAGAACCTTACCTCCGTTATTCTATTTAACGTTCTCCTAGTGTCTGACGTAATGCAATAAGTCAATCCCCGGTGGCCGTGGGGATCGCGTTTAAATGCCGCGTAGTGTCTGCATGTCGAAACAGAAAGAGGACTCTCAGATTATGGGAAGCCAAAAACCACTGTGCCTAAGGCCGCCATTTTATAATACTCTGATTGTCAAGGAAAGTGCATAAACAAAGGAGTCTTTCATGAGTTACACATCCATAATATAACACTGTGTAATTCAATGAACGGTTGTACGTCCTATTGCGTGCAAACCCATTCAAGATACAAGAGATGGAAAAATAAGGACTCTGTCCATAGTGTACCAAAATAAAAATACTGGGCCATTTCGGTTCGTGAAGGGCTCATAATGCGACCCTGTTAAAAGTAAGTCACTTCCTGAAATCAATAGCAGAAATTCTGTACACCAAAGAGGATTGGTTGATAGAGTAGGTTAATAAGTGCCAACAAACACAGGTCACTCTCAAGTTAAGGCGATCTTAAGTTACATCATTAGATTGGTTGATAGAGTAGGTTAATAAGTGTCAACAAACACAGGTCGCCCTCAAGCCAAGGCGATCTTAAGCTACATCATTAGGATGTGCAGACAAAAGGGGATGTATAGAGGTATAATATAAACAAGAAAAGAGGGAAAGATTGGAGTATCTTGGGGGTGATAAGTCACCGGTGATAATAACCACTTCCCAAGTGAACAGCCATAGTTGCATATGAGAAAACGATTTACATCATCCCTCATTTAGCTTCTCCACTGAGTTACTCAAACGCAATAATCCTCATACGTTGTATATTAACCATCCTGTAGTTAAGTTTCTGTGATAAGTAACCCCTTATTAAAATCATTAGAAAATCGATACATAATTCATTTTGCAAATGGGAAAAAATTAATCGTTATGCGCACTATTGCAGCTGACAAGCATGTTATAATTCTGACCATGTAGAAACACATTACATGTTAGCGGCGGACGGTAAAGTAGCAGATGATTAATCTCTCAGAAATACATGCAGCTCATTATCTGTGTTGAGAACGAAAAAGCAGGCCCCTTTTTCCGTCATTCTTTCACGACCAACAAACGCCCAGAGCCAACCCCTGAGCTGGGTTACCCAATAGGAAGGAAAGGTGTAAAAGGGGGCGGGCTCAGGGTTCCGCTCATCCAATCCCAGTCATGTCTGCATTGATGGCCATCTGACCAATCACAGACCACTATACATTAGAGAATGTGGTGGAATATCCGTAATACTTTCTGATTGGCTGTGGGCAACAGGTTTAAATCGTTTGGTCCCGTTTGCCATAATTTACTGTCTACTTGCCCTTCGGGCAAAACAGACAATAAAACTTCTTGCCCTCGCAAGAAATCTTGATGTCTCGGGCGATATGAATTACCCACCCCTGTATTATACATTTACTTTTCAGTAAAATCAAAAGCCTTGGCTGACGCTGGACCTCAAAATAAAATCGTATGAAGTTTAGGAGGGAAGAACAAAGCACTGAAAGAGTTCTGCAATAGTTTAATGTATCGGATTATCTGACATGACTTCCCAAAGGACGCAGAAGCTGACTGAAATAGACTCGTTCTGTCAGGACGAACTGAACAGTCTAAGCTGCTATAAAGATCGCCCACAAGATTTGGACTTTATTGCGCAGGCCTGTGCAGTCAATGATTTAAACAGACTCTGTCGGCTCACCTGTGCCCAGCGAGAAGAATTCATCAACCTCAGAATGCAACAGGCCTGCAACACAACTCCAACGAGAGACTGGATCAGACTCACAGTACAGCAGTATATCAACCCTTCAATACTGTGTGGAACGCGGTTTGCCTCAATGGGCAAGAGAACTTCTGGACAGAGGAGGGTAATATCTCTCATGGCCTTCAGCTCCCAGGAGGTTGACTCCCCTTCCCTCCAACCTGACAAATACATTTGCATCAAACCAGTTATTTGGTAAGAGAACAGAAATTCATATGATTCAAGTGATTTACTACTCTGAGGGCCATAGAGAGTGACCACTACTCTGAAGGGTGTGTAACCCTGGGTCGAACACCTCGCTAACCTCACAAGCAAGACGGGAAGTTTGGACTGTGCCCATTGGCCGAGATACTCTTCCTAATGATGAAATATAACATCTGCTGTGGGACATGAACCAAGTTAGACAATTCCAAATGCAGGAATACAGGGGATGACTTTTCTTCAGGCAAGAGATGCAGAGGGGATCTGGTTAGCTGCTGGAACCAATCAGTGACACAAGTATGGTTAACATTTAAAGCATAGTGGCCTAAGGTACCTGAGCTGAAGGAAAAAGAAAAGAGTAGGCAAACATCAACCAAGTAGCAAAGATGTAAAAAAAAAAAAAAAATGCGAGCAGCCCAGTCTATGAATTTTTTTACCGCAAAACGTGCAACACAGTAATAATGATCACAACTCCGATTTAACAAATTGGAAGCATTCTGGATCCTGCGACTAGGTGGCAGGGCTTTATTGAGAATGAGAAAGAGCCTGGAATTACGAGAACAGTCTCTACAGAAGAGGGAGAACTTTGAACAGGAGTGGAAGACCTCAAACCTGAGTTGGTGCAGGCTACCTTGAGCTGCAGGCCCGTAAACGTGGGCTCGAATGGAGGCTCTTAAGTCTAGAAGATTTAATTATTTGTTAAAGTGCAAGTGCTTCATTGAAAACAAGAGTTATAATGCACTGAATTATCACAAGAGATTCTGTTTATAGAGGAGGTCTTTGATTGATCATTGAGTTTGTACCTAGGAAGAATACTATGTAAACAGTCGTCCCTGGCACTGGGCAGAACAGACATGAGCAGTAGTGCCACTAGATGGACCACTACTGCTTCAAGGAGGAAGTTGCAGACTCCATGCAACATCTGCTATTTTAGATGAGCACTATACCAGTCCATTTGCAATCAACTTCATCAAGGATGGCAGCTCTTGAAAGTTCCCCACATCCCCTCAACAAAGAAAGTGGTTGAACGGAGGACACCATTAAAGGCCAACCACAGCTGGAACTGTTGGAAATATGTAGGGTTCACACAAAGCAATATTTTTGAAGAGTTAACTTAGAATGTATCGGGAAACATGACACATGACTTGCTATAGAATAACACAAAGTGGAAAAACTAGTCTTATGGGAGAGCAGACTATAACAAAAGAGGCTTACTTACCTTCTCTTTCAACTGCCGTTTAGTGAAAAACATGAAACCCATATGTGGACAGCAAGCAAAAAATTATTTTCTCCAGCTAGACACTAGGTTGACCACCTCACTTAAGGTCATTATGTAGGTTGTCTCCAGTCCTAAACCTTTTGCCTACAAATTATTGCTTTCAGGTGTGTTAATCTATCTAGCAGGTTTGGTGCACTCATAGTATGACTACAGTATCCACAAAGCAGTAAGTTATCACACGAAGGTTCTAGAATAAAGTGTCCATAGTGACCAGATGATAGGAAATCACCTTAGCCGGAAGCGAAAAATGAACTGAACAAGAACATGAAAAAGTGAATAATGAAGATAAAGAATCAAGTGTCAATCGTTGGCTAAACCATTTATATTCACTGGAGTCCGTAACTTTTGGCATCAATATGACCCAAATGTACTGCATAATAAAGACAGAGAAAAGGAAATTCCGGTAGAAGGAAAATATGTTCACAGAAAAAGAAATATCTGGGCAAATCATGTTTGGACTTGTTCCGTAGAGTGAAGGGACTGAAGCCGGTGTGTCACATGCATACGTTTAGCAATCTTTACATATTTTTGTGACTTGCAAATTCTGCTCTGATTCTAACCTATGTCTAACGGCTACCATCAATATGGGGGAAGTAGACTAATATGAATTACATATAAACACAGCATAGCAACTATTTTTATGCTTAATAAAACATGGTTTTACTGGGACTTACATAATACGGATCTTCAATGATGTGACATTTCTGTGGATCATAGCTTCCAAGAAGTTCAATTTTTGATTTGCAATTTTGAACTTTATCACTTTTTCTTTTCAGATCTCTGAGGGGAAAAATGAATACATTAATTGTAAACTAACAATGTTTGCAATCCAATGCACTATGTACACTTTTAATTCATAGAACAATTATGCAAATTCTGCAATAATAAAATGCTATATGAAAAGAACAAAACCACATCATGAATTTACCAGTGTTCTAAATTCATACTTTCTCAAATGTTACCGACTACTGAATAGGTTAATAAGGAAAGAAACAAGTGTAGGTGGCCATGACACCAGTACATCCAAGCTTCAAGTTACCGTGTGGGGACGCATTAGTTAACCAGCTAGGTACTTTCTATGGAACCTTCGCTCTAGCCAACTGCAAAAGGTATTTTCAGGGTCCATTAGATGAGGCAATTGGCCACAATCTAACGGAATTCTTAATCACAAGAGGACAGCTGTTGGGTCACTTTGTTGGTAAAGCCATTCACTTTCTCATTCCTCACTAAACAATGCTTCTGAACCTGATGGTCTGAACAAAATGGCAGAAAATTCAATCTAAAAATAGCTGTTGCATTGCTGGGAATCATGTATTCGATTGATGTCATTATGAGTCATTTAGAGTTGGTCTATGGTAGATGTCCAACAAAAAAATCCTATTCTGAGGTCAACCTCTAAATCGTGGAATTATGCACAGTCATGGGAACCTGGAATAGGTTCCTGTTGCCCAACATATACATATAAAAAAAATATACAACGACAAAATACATATCTCAGAAAATAAATAGTGTATTGGAGATCATAAAGGACTCCACATAAACATTATCAATTTCGAGGAAAAGACCATGTTTTGATCATCATTTTAGAAGTCCAAAGTCTGTGGTCAGTTTAGCACTGCAGACAATACCTGGAATGATACAATTTGGCTTAGAGAATTCTTGCTAGGAAACATGGTCAGGTAATGAGAGAAACATGCAAGTGTGATCTTTTGGTAACCTTCAAAACTAAGCCACAGCATTCTCCTGACTAGGTAATCAACCACTAACCAGTCTATTTTTGTGCAGGCAAGTTCATCTTGCTTACGGTCAAAGATTTTTGTGACCTGCCTCGGGTTGAAGTTTGCCACCTTTAATACGATTTTTTTTTTTAGGAACATCAATAAGCCTCTGATAAAGGAATGACAAATCTTAGAGAAGATAGAAGAAAGCAATCTTCAGCAACTGAACTATGATTTGAATGACAGCTTAAAATGAAACATATTTATTGCAAAGAGCATCTTGTCACGGGACTAAAGTTACTGAGAATTTTCACCACAGACCAGACAAAGTGAAGCACCACTCAGTTGTACCCATTCAGGCACAACAAATTATTCTATGAGAATGTGGTTGTTTTTATTGGGGACCTCGCCTACTCCGCCTTCTAGACGGTGAAAAGGATCTATGAATTGTGTGGAAATGTCTAACTTGAGGCCACACACATTAGCACCTTTAGTGAAGGATAGGTATTACAAATAAGTGCGAGAAGACTCCTACAGTTTTGTAGTATTAAACTCTAACTTCTACAATATAAAACCACTTAGTCTAATCTGCTACAGTCATTTCAAGCCCCTTTCAGAAAGAAAAGACTGGAGCAAATATAAAGCAATTTCATATATTTTTTAAGTAGCAGCAGCATGCACAACTGTGCCACAAAACTGCACTTCTTTTTTGGTTTTACTGCCTTTAGTTTCTGCGTGTTTGTGGCACAATGCGAGAAGATACTCTGAGCTACGCTGCAGTATGTCTGGCCATTTCAGAGACCACCCATGACACAGTTTGATTAGATGCCAATTAATACTAAAAGCATATAAAGTGATGCATGCTCCAGAGGAATGGCATAATACTACTTAAAAAATTAAACATAGGCACATTGCTGGGCGATTTTCTTAAAAAACACAATGTCATACATCAAGGAGTAGATTCTTTTTTGCATTTAATGATTTTATAAATTGTGTCCAAATGTTAAAAACAGTGTGTAGACTTAGAAGAAATAGAAAGTGTGAGGGATGATTAAGCTACAGAGGAGCAAACATGGGTAGATTACTACTGGACATCTACCTTACGCCATAATGGCAGTGATCGGAAACAGGGAGCAGATAGTAATAAATTAATAAAAATAAAAGATTGCTTGATTTACCATGACAAACTGGATAGCAGCGTGTGATGCATGATGCCATCTGGTAATAGAACTGTATAGCCTTGACAGTTAAATTTTTGGGCAGCACATGTTCTATCAAGCAACAGCTTAAAAGTGTGTGCCAAATCAAGATTATGGAAGAGCTTCCCTACTCTGCTAGGAAGTGGTCTACAAAAGAAAGGTAGATATTTGTATTGATCCAGGTACTGGAATAGAGCATTGGGCACAGTCTCTGAAAAACCACACTGCTGTTCCTCCAGCAAATGCCCAACTCACAACTGATCACTATGTTGACTGGTGGACAGAGATCTCAGTGGTTGTAGGGAGACTGGGGCAGTTCATTTCAACCTACTTATGAGATAGATGGGTGTTAGATTCACAATGACTACAAGAATTGCCTCTCTGTCCAACAGTTCAGGAATCTTGACGTCATGCCTGTGAACCTGGTCAAGCAACAGATTCTGTTGCGGGACATATGGAATCTGATCCTGAGGTATGGCATCTCTGTCTCAGTAAGGGAGCCTACCCCGCACAGAATTAGCATCTGATCTGAAATTAATCTGAAATTAACTGAAATCAATCTGAAAGGGAGGAAAATCTGTTAATTTTAAGAGGTTTTTGCTACAAAATAAACCCCAAAATAAACCTCCTGCTATGGTTAGCAAAATTATTGATATCCTTGGATTTAGAGGATTCCCTCTTCACTTTCCAATATGGAAGTCTAATCACAGTTTGTTGGCCTACTTCCCTTTGTGCATAACCTGACACATTTGCACATACAGCGATGACACTGGTTGGGATGCGTCATCCGCTTCTGCCTCCCATTGTAAACTATATGTTTGACACACAGGGTAACAGCAGTTTACATCAAGGTTTCTGTGTTACATATTATCAGTACATTTTCACAAGCCTTTACCATCTTCGTCTTTCTGGTATTTTTCCAGAGTTGTAGAATAAAGTAATTGGTTTGGGGGATATCCTGATTGAGTCTAAAGATTGGACAAGAAAAAAAGTGGCAACACTGCAATTCATTACTGGTTCTCTCAGTCCTCTGAATCTTCACACATCCCATTCTAAAGGATCTACCCTCCTTCCAGAGATTTAGATGATGGATTTGGAGTACTGAGCTTTAGTAGTCTATGCAGATAGATAAAATTTGAGGAGAGTGTGGTCTTATATTCTCCCGAGGGGATACTTGCTTTAATTCAATAAAAAGGTATGCAATTGAATGACTGCTCATGAGAGGAGACTTCACATCAGTTTCATGACTAGGCTGAGAAAAGAAAACTCAGGGTAGTGCCAAAGTGAATGCAAGATTCCCATTTTTTATACCCCCCCAGTCATATAAACAGCAAAGTTAAATGGTATATGCAGAATTACACTAAAACATTAGCAGCATGGAAAAGGTCAATCGGGTTCCTTGCAACCTCAGCATCCTTAAAACTTGAAAAGACACGAAAGGACCAGAAAGATTTTGGGGAAAATTTCACTAACACTCACACTATCCACTTCTTTGGACTGTATTTCATGCCCGAAGCTTGCACTCTGAGAACACATCCTTTCAATTTTCAAAGCTATGACTTTAAACTGCACTGGATAGTTCAGCCCCAAATGCTACTTTATTTAATGGCATCATCATAAAAAGATAGGAGTGGATGGGTTATAAGTGGATGGGGTTCAGTCTGTATTTTCTGCAGCTTTTTTTCTGGTTGAGGAACAGTGGCCAACTATGATGTTACTGATATGCAAGACTAACAAATAGAATTGTTTTTAGTTGTAATCGAAATAGTGAGTTGAGTAGCATATTATGGGGCAGAATCAATTGCAAATTCTACCTTAATTATTGGGGCTAACAGACCAAAACGCTGCCTTAATGAACAAGCCCTGACAAATCCAATAGTTATGGCTTTAATGTGACAAAACAGGCAAAGACAGGAATGCAGAGATATATTTCCATACAATAATACATTAAAGCGAATCCTTGGTTGTGTGGTTCTGGTAGTGGTGTTACACGGGTAATGTTCTGTGCATACAAGTCACATTATAAAATGTAAACTATAATCAATCCAGTGACATTTAAGAAAAAGAACAGTTTATCAATAATTTTCTGTGTGTTTGCTTTTCTTTAGTAATAATAAAAAGTTTATTTTGCGAACAGGCTGCATTACCAAAGTTAAGCTGAACCTTCAATGAAGGGTGTTATGAAAAGAGGAGTAAAAACATGAAGTTTGTGTTGTAAGTTGTGAACATAAAATGCGCATAAAGCAAAATATAGCACAGTAGATAAAAAGGGGCATCATAGTTTTGCATCTTTAAGAACGCTTGCAGATTTTTACTTTGTAGTAAAAAAGCTGTAAATCTAGCAACTTGTTCTGACAGTTCAGTAAAAACAAATGAATGTGAAATGGCAATTAGGAAATAGTACTGAGTTTTTATGCCAGGATAAGGAATCCAAATAAGACAAACTTCAAGAAAGTGAGCAAAGTTAATACATCAAATAACAGTCGCTATCAATTGCAACGTACATTTCATGTTGAATCTGTAGTGATGTCCCTTCTGGGCCCACTTTGGTTCTCCCTTAGTTTAGTGCATTAGATGTTTTAGGCTGTCTTTGCTTTGCACAGCCACACAACACATTTGTTTTTGTGCCGCTACTTTAGGAATACGCTGTACATGTTGTTTGTTATCCAGTGATTTTTCTCGGGAGTTGGTCCGCACATTTTGTACAAGGTTGCCTGGAACACATAACATAATGTACTGTTTTCTTTTGCCCGATCAGCAACAGCTCCTAACGTTTTAGACATAACACGGCAGCACAGCTGCAGCTTTCCAACACAGTAGTTTTATCATATAAACTGTGTCTTGTTCCCTTGGGGGCAGAGAGGAGAATTCTGGCATAGAGACTTGTCCTGAAACAAATGCACGCAGAGTCTGACATGCAGCCTTACGTAAACTGAGTTTACACTCATGATGCGGACCACCTAACTATATAAACCAGGTTTGGAATCAGTTGCTAATCCCAGAAATCACAGATATATCCCTTTGCTTATACATAGACAGGTAGATAATTTGCCATGGTGGGATTGTTTACTGTATAAAGCCTGCCAGTAATGCTGATTACGTTGCTTAGTTGTATTTGCCTACTTATCGCAGGACATTTGCTTCATAATAGACTATGATAGTTTAAATAAATGTATTGTAAACTTTCATTGCGTCTTTCCTTTGTTTACTAAGGGCATGCATAAGTGGGAGACGAAAGGTGATGATCTGTTTCCACAGTTCCCTTGGGGACTAGACGGTCCTGTTCTAGGTAGCCAATATCACCTGCTACTCTGGGAAGCTTAGGAGTTCAGGTGAGGCACTGTGAGCTAGTCAGGATTCGGGCCGACGGATACTGATGTTGTAGAGAGACTCAGTTTCTACATTCTGACATCCTGTCACCCCAAGGCACAGTTCTGCTTTACCAGCAGAATCCCTGTGACAATTCTGAAACCTAATAAAAGGACTACCTGATGTCCGATTAAGGATCCCTAATTAACACACAAATGAGACCAGGTAACTATCCACAAAATCCATAGCCTTGACGGAAGGACAGGATATCCATGCAAAGGAAAACCATGAAAAGCACATAAAGTCAATAGCTGGACGTGGTTAATGCAAACTCAGTCTTTCTCCATACTTTTAACTGTACTTTTTAGAAGAACTGATTGAGACCACGAGGGCCAGAACTAAAATGGTACTGCCAGCATGAACTGTTTATTTAAATATCAGAATGAATTCATTCAAAATCCTCTTTCACTTAAAAAGAAAATATATACAAAAGTGCAGAGCATAACAAAATGCTTGGCAAAGAAACATTGTTCAGTTCTCAAAATGTCTCTTTCAATACATTATTTAGTGACCCTTACCGTAGATTACTTTCATCCATGCACAACATGTAATCATACGAAAGAAAATCCTCTTTTGTAACCTACAATAAAGAAGACCATTTTGCAGTTATTAAGAATGTTTTACTGTCAATGTAAATACAATTAAAGTAACCCTTTAGAAGCAAACCGTGTACTTACCTGTAGTGCTAGTACCCTCTAGCGTTTTGTTATCTACACACATTGCCAACCATTGAACTTCACTGACAGGAGTTTAAAACCACGTTTAAAATATCAGAGGACCAGGAAAAAAATATATAATCAGCAGCCCTGTTATGGTGCTGTGGATAGGGACTTTTATTCAAACAGCAAGTGATTAATTTAAAAAAACATTGTTTTCTATTGTCGAGTCACTAATCAGGACTACTTCCAATATGCCAAAGCTCTATTTTACAGGGTAATAAAATGCCCTCTCAGTATCCCTTTGTTTACCTACTTAACTGATTGAAAACTACAACCTACTTAAAACAGTCGAGCCTCTTACACACCAAATCTTCCAACACTTCACCTAATTAAGTAGTGTGTCTTTGATTCATTTCTCATTTCACAAATATCGTTTTCAGAATTCGACTGACGATCATCATGTCAGCCTGTAAACATGTTGTGGTGCATGTACTTCATTAAAGTCAATCCCCTTCTCTTCCCTCGGAGCCATTTAAAACAAACAGATCTTACAGTTTAGTTTTCTCCAGTTGTTGCCAGCCACTTTACTTTTTGAGTCTAACATAGCAGGTAGCCCCACTTGACAGTATAGCTGTCTGCAAGACCTATTGTTCCCCTTCCCCATATATAAAGTAGACTTTGGGTTTGTTACCTTCAGCCATTTGCTTATTCTGCCCCCCTTGGCCGCGAGCTTGAGACAGTGTCAATATTGGACCTGCCCAGAGGAGTATACATCTCTCACCTCATGCCATTGGCTAATTTGGTGCATTATTCCCCCTTCAAGAGCGTGTTTCAATTGCAATGCACGAGTTGCATTGTTTTCATCATGAAACAGGGGACTAGTTGGAGAATCAAAAGCCATATTCTAAAAGTGACATAAACACACTATACATGTGTAATTTTAAAGAACCCCACATAATGGTGTGGTAAAAGAGCTCCACAAAAAAATATTTTCTTTAAAAATAAAACTAGACAAATATTACCCAGCATTTACACACTTTTTTGATGAGCCAAGTCATTACTTTTATTTGTTTTGCCTCAGTGCAAACAGAAGAGAAAAGAAAGCTGTCTTGCATTAAACTGTGAGTACCTTCTCGGTTTCTCAACTGGGAGAGGTGGAGGGGGCATTATATTCCTTTTCTTATTGTTCTGCCTTGGTGAAAACAAAATGAGTGAAAAAGAGTCTTGAAGCAAACTGAGTCAGTCCTCAGTGTCTCAACTTGTGGGGAATTTAAGTCCTACTTTTATGTCATTGTTTTGACCTGGTGGAAACAGGCACACGAAAAGAATGGGGTATTGGAACAAACTTCCAGTGCTGCTTCACTTTCTTAACTGGAGGGACGGATAATGCCTCTTGGGCCCGCAAGCATGTATAAAGCCATTAATATGTTGTATGCCAGGGTGAAGTGCTCTGCACATCCTATCTGCCATGCAAGCAACACCTCAGTTTGGACTCAGACATATGCAAATCAGTCTTGGCCCTGCTCCTAAAGGGAACTGTCCAGCCCGAACTGCCAGGCCAGGTCCTCAATGAACCAGAACACAAGAAACCCAGGACCGGTTTCACCCTAGTTATGGGTTCATCCGCCGGGTACAGCTTGGTTCCAGTGACATAGTGAACATGGAACCCACGTCTAGGCATTCCCATGCCACTTAGGGCGGTACATGAAACACACAAAAGGTGATGGTAGGTTGCATGCAATAAGTCTAACCACTGGCAATCGCTCAGGGTAACACTCCGACCCATCGTTCTTTTGCTCACCATGCCACTTCAGTTTGGACCCAGCCATATGCAGATCAGTCTTGACCCTGCTCTTATGGGAACAGTCCAGCCTTAACTGCCAAGCCAGGTCCTCCCTGAACCGGAACACAAGCAACCCATGACCGGTTTCATCCTAGTTGGGGCTCATCAGCAGGATACAGCTTGGTTCCAGTGACACTGTGAGCATGGGACCCAAGTCTGGGCAAACCCATGCCACTTAGGCAGGTACATGAGTTTCATGTACTGCCCTACCTGGCATGGGTATGCCCAGATGTGGGCCCCATGCTTACTGTGTCACTGGAACCAAGCTGCACCAGCCTGATGAGCTCAGAAATAGGGCGAAACCAGTCTTGAGTTGCTTGTGTTCCCGTCAGGGAGGACCTGCCAGCCAGTTCAGGCTGGACTGTTCCCATAAGGAGCAGGGTCAAGACAGATTTGCATATGGCTGGGTCCAAACTGAGGTGGCATGGTGAGCAAAAGAACGATGTATTGGGATACTACCCCAAGCGCTTGACAGTGGTTAGACAAACTGCAAGCAACCTCCCATCACCTTTTGTGTGTTTGAAATGTTATTAACACTGCAGCAACACAAGCCATGCCCAAACGAACAAGTTACTTACCTTTGGTAACGATATATCTGTAAGAAACATTGGTTAGCTATAGATTCCTTACCTCAGAATTACCCCCAGGCGTCAGACTGGATCTGGAAAGTTTTTCGTCAGCAGTACCCCTACGCGTCGGAAGGTGGCATCGGTCGACTCCGCGTTCGTCGTTGGCGTTGCCGGGATGACGTCGCGGTAGCTACATAGACTCCACCCTCGCGCTGACATCAGTTCTGTACACGACTTTCCACGCCAGAAGCGCAGAGCCATGCAAGACACTGACCACTGGTGCACAAAACTAGGGCCCTAAAAGGATGTCCTTAACCCTAGAAGTCAGTTCGCAGAACGGGGAGGTTGGGTGGGGCGGTAAGGAATCTATAACTAACCTATGTTTATTACAGCTATATCGTTACCGAGGGTAAGTAACTTGTTTATCTGAAAGAAACAGTTAGTTATAGATTCTTTACCTTAGAAAAGATACCCCAGCAATACCAACCCCGGAGGTGGGTCTGCGAACTAAGTTCACACCAGAAAGTCCTGGAGAACAGAACGGCCAAAGAAGCAGTCTCTCCGGACTTGGCTATCCAGGCAGTAGTGCTTGGTGAACGTGTGCAACGATGCCCACGTAGATGCCTGACAGATGTCATTCAGAGGGACTCCCCATCCCAAAGCAGTGGTGGCTGCCGTCACCCTGGTGGAATGGGCGCGCAGTCCCACTGGAGGTTCCTTCTTTGCCAAAGAATAGCAAGCTTTGATGCACAGAACGACCCACCTGGAGATGGTCCGTTTGTGCACGGCCCGACCTTTCTTAGCGCCCACATAACCAACAAAGAGCTGGTCGTCCACCCGGAATTGTTTTGTGCGATCCAAGTAGAAGGAAAGCGCACGTTTTGGATCCAGACGGTGGAGCCTCTCATCCTCTTTTGAAGGAGGCGGAAAGAAGGTGGGCAAAGTGATGGTTTGGCCAATGTGGAAAGAAGTAACCACCTTTGGAAGAAAGGAAGGTCTAGTTCGCAGGACGACTTTGTCCGGCTGGACAGCCAGAAAGGGAGGCTTGGAAGAAAGAGCTTGTAGCTCACTCACCCTGCGTGCAGAGGTGATGGCCACCAGAAAAGCAGTTTTTAAAGTGAGAAGCCTGAGAGGACAGTTATGTAGTGGCTCAAAGGGAGCGCACATAAGATATGTAAGAACCAAGTTCAAGTCCCACTTGGCATTACGAAGGGAACAGGAGGAAAAAGATGAGTAATGCCCGTAAGGAATCTATTTACAACAGGGGACTTGAAAAGAGAAGGCTGATCAGGAAGCCTAAGGAAGGCTGAAATGGCCGAGAGGTAGCCCTTTAGAGTGCCCAGAGCAGAGCCCTGCTGGGCCAAAGAAAGGAGGAACAAGAGAACCTCAGAAAGAGGGGCAGAAAGGGGATCCACAGCCTTTGCTGTGCACCATGCCACAAATTTGTTCCATCGGCAGGCGTATACCGTCTTAGTGGAGGGACGCCTGGCTGCCAAGATAACATCACAGACTTCAGGAGGCAGGTCAAACAACGTCAACTGCTGCCGCTCAATCTCCACGCAAGGAGGTGGAGGCTGGACAGGTTCGGGTGGAAGACCGTCCCCTGCTGCGACAGAAGATCCTCCCGAAGAGGTAGTCGGATCGGAGGATCGATGGCCATGTTGAGCAGCTCGGGATACCAAACTCTTCGTGCCCAATCCGAAGCCACAAGAATGATTTGGGCCCGGTCGCGCTTGATCTTCTTCAGCACTCTGGGCAGAAGTGGTATAGGCGGAAAGGCGTATAGAAGACCGCAACTCCACTCGCGACGAAAAGCGTCGCCTAGCGAGTGCTGCCTTGGAAATTCCAACGCGCAGAACTGCTGACATTGCGCGTTCTTTTCGGTGGCGAATAGATCTAACCAAGGCTCTCCCCACTGCTGAAAGAGACCTTGCACCACCTCTGAGTGAAGACGCCATTCGTGATCCATCATGCACCTGCGGCTGAGTTCATCCGCCCTGGCATTCAGGGAACCTGCCAGGTGTTGAACTACCAGGGATATGCCCTGATGTTCCAGCCATGTCCAGAGGCGGAGGGCCTCCTGACATAGGGTCCATGACCCCACCCCGCCTTGTTTGTTGCAGTACCACATGGCGGCGGTGTTGCCGTGAACACCTGCACTACTCTTCCCCAGACAGAGGGAAGGAATGCTTTGAGTGCAAGACGAATCACCCGAAGCTCCAGAAGGTTGATGTGGAGTCCGGACTCCGCCGGAGACCAGAGGCCTCTGATCTCCGCCTCCCCCATGTGGCCGCCCCATCCCAGAAGAGATACATCGGTCACCACTGTGAACTCTGGTTGAGGAAGGGAGAGGGATCTGCCTTTGACCCAATCCTGGCAATTGGTGTGCAGTGCCCTCCAAGATCTGGACGCAATCAGACAGATTCCCCTGATGTTGTGCCCACTGGAACTTCAGGTCCCACTGCAGAGCCCGCATATGCCATCTCGCATGGTCCACCAGCAGGATGCAGGAGGCCATCAGACCCAGCAGCCAGAGGGTCATCCTGACCGAAACCCGGGATAGAGGCTGAAAGATCTGAATCATAGCCCGAATATCCCAGACTCGCTGTTCGGGAGGATAAACCCGAAATGCGTCGTGTCCAGAACCGCTCCGATGAAGAGGAGCTTCTGAGAGGGGTTCAGGTGTGACTTTGGCACGTTGATGGAGAACCCCAGCAAATGCAGGAGGTCGGCCGTAGTCTGGAGGTGGGAGACGACAGCCTGGGACGAGCCCGCCTTCAACAGCCAGTCGTCAAGATAGGGGAAGACTGGAACCCCTGATCTGCGCAGATGAGCTGCGACCACCGCCATCACTTTGGTGAACACCCGAGGGCTGCTGGAAAGGCCAAAGGGGAGCACGGTAAACTGAAAGTGCTCGTGGCCTACCGTGAACCGCAGGTAACGCCGGTGGGCCGGCAGGACGGGGATGTGAAAGTAAGCGTCCTGCAAGTCCAACGCTACCATCCAGTCTCCAAGGTCGAGGGCAGACAAGACCTGAGCATCAACATTTTGAACTTCTCCTTCCGGAGGACGCGTTTGACGTTCCTGAGATCCAAGATAGGACGCAGGCCTTTGTCCTTCTTGGGCACCAGAAAGTAGTGGGAATAGCAACCACGACCTACTTCTGGGACAGGAACGCGCTCGATGGCTCCCTTGGCCAAGAGTGCCGAAACTTCCTGTTGGAGAATGGCCAGATGATCCTCCGACATGCGATGGTACTGAGGTGGCATGGATGGAGGGGTAGTCTCGAAGGGGAGGTAGTAGCCCCTTCGGACTATCTGCAAAACCCACCTGTCTGACATGATGGTTCGCCAGTGGGGGAGGTGAAGGCGAATCCTGCTGCCCACTGGTGTTTGGTGGCCCTGAAAAGTCGGACTAGGGGGCTGTGGTGGACTGGCCCTCCCACTGGCCCCTAGAACCTCGGTACTGGTTCCCACGTCCCTGGCTGCGCAGAGGCTGAACAGCTTGCGCCGTCCTGTGGCTCTGGGCGGGACGTGGCGGGGCACCCCTTCCGTAGCCACTAAAGGGGCGAAAGGCAGACTGCGCAGGGCGGGTGGTGGAGAAGCCCAAGGAACTGGTCGTAGCCCGAGAGTCCTTAAAGCGCTCCAGCGCATTGTTTGCCTTGTCGCCGAAAAGGCGACGGCCATCAAAGGGCATGTCCATAAGAGTGGATTGGACATCCCAGGAAAAACCAGTCAACCTCAACCAGGCGTAGCGTCGAAGGGCTACTGACGTGGAAATCGTCCTGCCCAGTGAGTCAGCGGTATCCAGCCCACAGCGGATGGTAAACTTCGCTGCGTCTCTCCCTTCGGCAACCGCCCGAGAGATTACGGCCCGGGCCTCCTCCGGGCACTGAGGCAGCACTTGCGCAACCGTGTCCCACACGGAGTGGGTGTAACGGCCCAATAGACATGCAGTGTTTACCGACCGCAGTCCCAAGATGATCCAGCTTTTTGGATTCCCTGTCCGGGGGAGCGGTAGGGAATGCGCCCTTGGAAGTGGAGGCTTGGACTACCAAGCTCTCAGGAGTGGGGTGTTGGGAGAGGAAAGTGGGGTCGCACGGGGCCGGGCGGTGGTGTCGGGCAATCATCCTGTCCACAGGAGCCTGTGTTGGGCCTGGACCAGGCGCTCAAAAGTATGTCCGTGAGGGCTTCATTAAACGGCAGCAGGGGCTCCGAAGAGCTTGCTGCCAGTTAAAGCACCTCTGTCAGGAGGTTAGTCCTGACTGCCACCGTAGGTAGCTCGAGGTGGAGAGCCTCGGCTGCCCTACGCAACACCACTGCGTACGACGCTCCCTCCTCCATAGCCACGGTAGGAGGAGACAACATGCCAAGGTCTGGTCGGTTAAAGGGTCCCCAGACCCCTCCCAGTCCTCCTCACCCTCCTCTGGCTGCCAATCTGGTCTCAAAGAGCCAGGGTACAACAGGGGCACAAAAGTACCCGCCGGCGTCGGATTTGGCGTCGGTCCGACTCAGTGTCTACTTCGAGGTGGAGGCCGGGGTCGACGTCAGCTGGGGACACAGCCGACGCCGGTGGCGGACGTGGTGCCGGTGGAGGCGTAACAAGGTCGACCGGCGCCGATTCGGATCCAGGCCTGGATCCAAGGGGACCCTGCGGCGCCGAGGCCAAAGCCGCCGAAGGCCCAGGGCCTCCAGCCGAGTCCGCGGGGCCCGAAGGCGCGCCGGCGGAGTCGTGCATCGCTTCGTAAAACTGACGAAGCTCGGCAGGGGTCGCTCCCGGTCCTGGAAAGGGGGGGGGGGGAAACCTGGAGCCGTGGGAGGGGCACCATCTGCATCCCTCGTCGCGCCGGCCGACAGACGGGGAGAAGTCGAAGAGCGACGATGCTTCTTCGACTTCTTCTTGGGCTTCGACTTACCTGACCCAGAGTGCGAAGACTTAGATGATGGTGTTGGCTCCGCAATCGGTCCCTCGACCTCCTACGCAACCGGGATCTTGAGCGACGCGGAGCCGACTGCCGGGCCTCGAGGAGCTTTCGGGACCACTCCCACAAAGACTTCGGGGCCATGGTCTGGCAGTCGGAGCACGACTTGGGGTCGTGGTCGAGCTTCAGGCAGTAGAGGCACACGCGGTGCGGATCCGTCACCGACATCAGTCAGTTACAGGAACCGCAAGCTTTAAAGCCGGGCATCCCTCGTGCACCAGGAGTCGATGGACTCAAAAACTAAGTCGAAAAAAGTTGAGAAAAAGTCAGTCAAAAAGTGACTGGAGGTAACGCTCTCTCCGGATCTGTGCTTGCTGGCGCGGAAAAAGAAAGAACCGACGTCAGCGTGCGAGGGCGGCGTCTATGTAGCTACCGCGACGCCGAACGCGGAGTCGACCGACGCCACCTTCCGACGCGTAGGGGTATTGCTGACGAAAAGCTTTCCGGATCCAGTCTGACGCCTGGGGGTAATTCTAAGGTAAGGAATCTATAACTAACTGTTTCTTTCAGATATCTTATAATTCTTCTTGTTGGTGCAAGGCCCCATCCCCAAAGCTGCTTCCATGCTCCGAACGTGCAGAATCAGAAGCAGCAAATAAAGGTGCACTATCTACAAATAGTGTCGTGAATCCACTAGAACTAATGTTTTCCTCATCCTTGTTTCTACTTGGATAATTCATTTGGTGAGACTTGTACATTTTCCTTCTGAGCAATGGCCCTTTCCAAGGAGTGCAGTCTTAGCCTCAGAAGCTCTGTAGGAATTCCTGCTCTGATCCTGTGTTCCGGTGCCACTGATGCGCTGTACCAGGCACAGGGGTAGAGAGAGTACAAAGAGGGTTCCAGAACATCTGCCTTGTGCACCTCCCTCTCAGAACTGAAAACACGCATGTAATAAACTCCCTGTGTCTCCTCAGTAGCTCTCTACTTTGATTCTGCGCAACCCTGCCTACCTCGACTTCGTTATAAGTAATTTCTTTAGCGAGAATGGCAAGTGACTAAGGCACCTCTCTGTCTCCAATCTGAATTCACTTTGCAATACAGTCTATTTTGTAGAAGCACCAGCAGTAGGCTGAGTGTGCACAGCGTGCATCCACTGCGCTATGTAGATGTATTTGTCTGGTATGTTATATCTAAGTGAAGGAAGACAGTGACCATCAACCTTCAAGATTTTGCCCAGGACGAGAATATACAATGGTTATTCCTCATAGGAGCAGGGGGAACATGGAGGCCGGCTAGCGGCGGGTCGCGGAGGCTCCGAGAGTCGGGAGCATGGTTGACGGCGTCTCTGCAGCTTTACAGTTTTCTTCAGAGGAGGCAAAATGCGCTAGAGGATATTTATTGAAACAGGGATTGTTTCCCCTGCTAAAAAGCTAAATTTTTCTTACCGGTAGATGCGACGGAAAGAAGAAGATTCATCTCCGCGCCTCACGCCGTCTGTGATCGCGGCGGCAACAGAGCTGGAGGCGGCAGCGGTGGGTGGCGGTGAAACAGCCTGTAAAGGACCCTCGGGATTTTTTTTTATATATTTATTTGCAAAGTTTTATATAGCGCTAGCTAGACCCGGAGGTATCAGAGCGCTTTACATGAGGATCAGTGAGTTACAGGTTCCATAATTACATAGACAAGTATAGACATAGGAGAAAAGAAAAAAACATGAGATTACACAATAATGTGAGATTATTAGCGCGTACACACGTCTTATGGGGAGTGAAGAGGTAGAGGGGGAATGGTAAACGGGGGTAGGGAATGCAGGTAGGAAAACACAACGGGGAGGCGAGGAAAACGATGTCCGATGTCCGGCTGGGTAGGTGCCGGCCGAAGGGTGAACCAGAGCCAAACTCCTCTATAGCTGCATATGACAGCTCCACCGGGCATCAGCCAAAGTTGCTCGGGCACCGCGGTAAGTACAGACAGTTTTGGTTTCCGCCCAGGGGGCATCGTTAAAGTTCCAAAAGTTCAAATAGATCAGGACCAGAAGTGAACCTGCGGGCAAGCATAGCAGAGAAGTCCAAAACCAGTGGTAATCCAGTACCGTTCCAAGATGGCCACCGTGATTGCTTAACCGGTGTGAAGGCTCGTGGAAGTCCATCCTTTGTTTTCATGGTTAACTAGGAGAGACCATCCGTGGTGGTCCCGTGCAGCCCTGGAATTGAGTAGGAGGCGGAGAGCGGTCGCACGCATTCCAGTCCGGGGCGGTGGGGGAAGGGGCAGGACCAGTGCGCTAGGTGCAAGCGAGTCAGTAGGAGCCCTGCAAGACAGAGAGCACACCAGTGGATGCAGGTAGGGGGGAGACTGTGTTACAGGGGATCAAGAAGGGGAGAGCTGTCCGCGCAAAGCATTCCAGGAAGATTTCTAAGGGTGAAAATAAAGTTCCCAGGGAACAATCTAATTCTCTGGTAGCACCATCAGTTGAGGGTGTGAAAGGGGAGATAGTAGCACACACCAAACAGAAGGGAAGATACTCCTTAAGAAGTGCAGTAGCAAGGCCAGTCTCAGGGCCTTTATTAACCAGTAACATAACCTTGCAAGATACTTTAAAAGTGGTCGAAACTGCTAATATCCGGCTAGGCCTTACTGAGATAAGGACTGAAGAGGGGGGCAGCCTCAAGAAGGGAAAATCAAGGAAATTAAGAGCACCTCCTCAACAGCATAAAGTTAGAGTTACCCCTTCATTGAGAACTTTTTTCCAAGGTAATGCCAAAAACGTTGATATTCAAAACACCCAGGTACCCCAACGCTAAATAATACTGCGTGTCTCTTAGAAAGTAAGATGGAGACAATAACTAGCCCTAACAGGTTCCAAGTGATGGCTGGCGACCCACAGTTAGTGAACGATATCGCCCTGCGTGAGGACACGGTTATGCCCCCGCAGGTTGAGTTACAAAAAGCCTCGCACTCTGGGGATATCGCCCAGAGCCAGACAGTAATAACAGATTTGAAGGCGGGACCTCCTAGTCAGGCAGCACCACAGTCAGTTTCAGATCTGATTCAGTTACTGACGACAGAGGTCAGAAGTAGATTTGAGATCTCCGAAGCTAACCAGACTGAGATTAGGTCAGCATGTGAGAAAATGGAGAACAAATTGGATGCTCTCGCGGCTAGAACTGTAGCACTTGAAATAGCAGTGAAGGGTCTAGAGTCTCAAACTGAGGAAAACAAGAAAGATCACTCTGTTAAAGGAAAGTGGGATGGGTGTTAACGAAAAGCTTGAATCCCTTGAAAATGCTCAAAGAAGGAATAACCTCCGTTTGCTGAAAATCCCAGAGGGGGCGGAGGGGGAAAACCTAAAGGAATTTGTAGTGAGGATGATTAGAGCAGGGACCCAAGTTGGCTGTACAGAGCAAGACCTTTTGGCGGACATCCAGAGGGTTCATAGAGACCCGTTTAGGTTAACCCCTAACAAGACTAAACCCAGGAAAATATTAATCCCCTTCCATACATACAGGATAAAAGAAGACATTCTGGCTAAAGCCCTAAAAATGAAATCATTAATGGTAGACGGAATTAGCTTTGAAATAAGATCAGACGTATCATCCATCACCGCAAACAGGCAATGGGAGCTGGGGAAATGATTGGAGCCCTTCAAGAAGTTGGGCGCCACCGTACAGTTAAAATTTCCCGCAACCTTACGGGTAATGCATAATAACAAAATGCATACCTTTCGGCGGGTGGAGGATGCAGAGAATTTTTTACAATCTATCTCAGAGGGGGGACAAGCTAGAGGAATTGGGAAGTAGACCCAACCCCCTCCCCCCCCCCGTAGCTAACCTGTCATTAATATCCTCAGGTCAAGTAAATAATGTTAATGGGTAAAAAGCTGTGAAAAGCAGTAAATAGCGACAAGGTATATTGCATCCTTCCGACTCCAGGAGGGGCCCCATAGGCCTAGGTAGGGGCCATGGAGGTAGGGAAAGGAGGGTTCTCCAGGGTGGGTGTCATGGGAGGGACTGGGTGGGGTAAGGGTATGGGTCACTGGGTGGGGAGCAGCGGGAAAAAAAAAAATCAAAAAAATATGTCCTGTTCGCCTTAGTATAGTTTCCGGCGCCCTGAAGGCAGGAAAAACTCAGCCCATTCGATGAGTGAAAAGAGTGCCCAGTTGAAGGCTCTCTCTTGGAACGTGAATGGATTAAGAGTTAAATATAGGAGGGGGGGAAGATTTTACAATACTTAAAAGACACCCCGGCACAGATCCTAATATTGCAGGAAACGCACTTAACGGATATAGAAATGAGAGGTCTCTTTAAGTCTAGGCACTGGGTTCAGAATCTTATCTGTACTACACAACAACTAACTATTAAAGGAGTGGCAATTCTAATTAAAAGGTGTCCACATATCACTGTAGAAGATAGTAAAGTAGACAGAACAGGTAGATGGGTCATACTGAAAATTAGGTTCTTTCATTATAAGTTCACACTGGTTGGATACTATGGGCCTAACGTAGATGATCCCAGTTCTCTTTCGGGATTGCTCATGGAGTTATTACGTTTTCCCGATCCTATAATTTTAGGAGATTTTAATGTAGTCCTAGACCCAAAATTGGACCGTTCATATAGTAGCAGAGCAATTTTGAACAGCAAAATGCGATTCTTGTTAAAGTCCTCTATGAGACAGCTAGGTTGGGTGGATATCTGGAGAGATAAAATGGGCACTAAAAGAGGTTTCACTTTCTATAACAAAAAGTATGGCCACCAATCAAGACCAGATTTCTTTTTAATAGATCAAAATCTGAAAAGATGGGTGAAGGATGTAAAACACCTAGGTGCACATTTATCAGATCACTCTGCAATAACTATAGTCTTGGATCTACCAGTTAAATGACCCCAGAGGAGGTGGACAATGGATCGTGTCATATTATTGGAGGAATCTGTGATTGAAAAGTTGAGTGTCGAGACCCGGGAGTTTTTTGCGAACAATCTTGATAGTGCCCCATTGGGGATTGTGAGAGACACCTACAAGGCCTTTCTAAGGGGGTATATAACCTCCTTACAGATATCTATACAGAAGATCCATAGAGATGAAGTAGGGGGAATAGAACGGAGCACCCAGCAGTTGGAACAGCAGCTGTTAGTTTCAGGGGTGGAACAGGAAGAAGGACTTATACAAGCATCTCTCCAGACTCTCAGATTGGAACTAGCCAGGGTGATCGAAGAGAGATTAAGGAAAAGGTGGCAAGTAAGCAAACTTGCGCACTTTGAATACGGGGAGGGGTGTGGAAAACTCCTAGCCTAGAAAGCTAAAAACGACCTTGCAAAATGGTTCATAAAGGAACTTAGAAATGAGGAATCGGGTAACAACTTTACAACCAGCGAAGAAATAGAAAAGGCCTTTAATGATTATTTCGAAAAGGTATATCAAGAGCAATTACGAGTAACGGAAGAGGATATCGAGGCTTGGTTGGGTCAGGATGTTCCGGCTAAAATCGAGGATAGAGAGGCTGGTAACCTTAATAGCCCCATTATAGGGAATGAAATTAGGAAGGCCATAATGGCTGGGAAATCTAGAAAAGCGGCAGGTCCAGATGGTATACCGGCTGAATTTTATAAGTGCTTGAGTGAGGTTCTCATCCCTATTATGGAGAAGCTATTCTCACACATCTTCGAGGAAGGAAGAGACATGCCAGCATCCTGGAATGAAGCCACAGTCACGCTGGTTTTAAAGCCAGCAAACCCACCCAACTCGTGACTCATACAGGCCTATCTCTCTGCTTAACTGCGATTATAAAATCTTCGCTAAGATCTTAGCAGAGAGGTTAAATGGGGTGGTGGGGGGCCTTCTGCATGAGGATCAAAAAGGCTTTGTTCGAGGAAGAGGGATTCAGGACCTGACCTACAATCTAATCGGAGCGATAGATTTAGCTACACTTCACAAAACTCCCCTGGCCATTATCACCTTAGATGCTACTAAAGCGTTTGATAGGGTAAACTGGCCCTTTTTGCAAAAAATATTAAGGATGTGCAACTTAGGAGACAACTTCTGTAGGACTGTGAGCCTGATGTATCAAACGCCCACAGCCAGGGTCTTGGTGAATGGGAATCTATCCCCCTCTTTCGAAATCCAGAGGGGAACTAGACAGGGGTGCCCTTTATCCCCCTTACTTTTTAATTTATATATAGAGCCCCTGGCTGTAAAAATCAGGCAGGAGGGCAGAATCCTCCCTTTTAAATACAACAGTTGGGAGAAGAAGGTGGTTTTGTATGCTGATGATTTGATGGTGTACACCTCAGATCTGCCCTCGGCGGTTCCAATATTGTATAATTTGGCCTCCCAATTTGGTCGTATTTCAGGCTATGAAGTAAATGCAACAAAAACGGAGTCCATGGCCTGGAATATGATCACACAACAAGGGAACATCAAAACGGAGATAAGATATCTGGGCGTCATGGTCACACAGGACATTGAGAGAATTCCAGAAATCAACTTAAAAAAAGTCAGCAAGGAGATTAGCAAGTCATCGGCAAGCTGGGCTCACTTACCATTGACCATAATTGGAAGGGTAAATCTGATAAAAAATGATGATCTTCCCCAAACTCATTTTTATATTCCAAAACATCCCCTTGGTGTTCAGGGAAATCTGGCTTAAGAAACTGCAGTCCAAGATAAGTAGTTTAACTGGGCCTCCAAAGGCACACGTATTTCGTGGAAAAAACTCAGCAGGAAGAAAAATAAGGGAGGACTGTGCCTGCCAGATTTAATTTATTACGCATGGGTTTTCCTACTGAGGAACGGGAAAATGCTGATGAATGAACCGGATGGTTCAGATATCGGAAGAATGTTCAAGGTGATGCTCTTAGATGTGAAAGGGGGGGGGGGGCGGAAGCAAGGTTTCATCTATAAATTTAGAGATTCCAAATACTTTAAAAAAAGTTTGCTTAAAGATCTTGCGCGGACTAGCCACCACGTGGTACAGAATGCAAAAGGAGCTAAAAATTAATTATCATAGTGCCTTAGCTCCGATTTGGGATGCTCCTGGCTCTCCGGAATGGACAATGGACTCTTTGGCGGTTCCTCTGAGGAAAGTCGGAATATCGTGTTGGAAGCAGCTAGTCGATGATGGTGCTCTACTACCTTTGGAAACATTGCTGGACATAACGGATAATGAATTATCTAGGTTCAAATATTTGCAATTGAGAAGTTTGCACCAAGCAGTCGGACCAGGTGTTGGTACCCCGAACGAGTTGGAATCTGCGCTAACAAAGAAATTGGAAAAAAAGAAAGAGGTGGCAAACCTATACTGGCTTCTGATCGATCTTTCGGAGGGGGATTTTAAACTGCCGACGGAGCTGTGGGAAAAGAGCTTGCCGGGGATCCACCTAGAAGAATTATGGCAAGTATCTTGCAACATTTTGTATTCTACGGTGCAGGCTGCGAATTTCAAGAGAAACCACATTTTTTGTCTCCATAGGGTTTATTGGACACCCTTAAGGCTTTCCAAATTTGGGAAGGGTGCCACTCCGAAATGCCCCAAGTGCTTCCAAGAAAAGGTAGACGATACCCACATGTTCTTGTACTGTCCAACACTGCAACATTTCTGGGCCGATGTAAGTAATGGTATTTCTACAATGCTCGAAAGGCAACTGCAGGTAAGCCCAGAATTGGTCTTTTTTGGCGTTCCGGTATGGCATGAATCTCTGTTGACAACAAAAAACTGATGTTTTATTTAATTTTACTGGCCCGAAGGGAAATCTGTAAAAACTGGATTAAAAAATGCCCCCCACCCCCGACTGTAAGAGATTGGATCAAAACTGTGAAATATATAATTAAGTTGGACAGGTTATCACCGAACCAGAAGAGAGAATTTTGGTTACCATGTGCAAGTTGGCTGCAATCTGTGGTCCTATGATTAGGCCTCTACACTGAGATACTTCACCACTCCGGTTACCTTCTGGATAGCTCTGAAAGAGAGCTGATCTTAACCATGTAAGGAGAGGTTCTGTGTAAAGTGCAATACCTTTGGAACAGAGTTCTGTGGTCAGTGCCGATCAAGTAGGGGGGCCCCAGAGAATCCCCATCTATCTCTGTTTTTATCTAAGGCGAATAAGGACTATAAAAAAAATAAAAAAAAGAGAATATACAATGGTTAATGTAAAAGAGCAGTCGGTGCAGGACCCGATCAAAAGATTTGAAGCAATTGCTCTGATGGTTGACCTGTCCATGGCTTTCTGAACACAATATACAAATATATAGTCCGTACCCTGATTATCCAATAATTTCTTTAATTGCTTTGTGTTTTTCGATAAGTAAAGTATTTCTAGGGTCTGTATGACCGACTCCAGCAAAGATACACAGCATGACAATGAACACCCAACTAATTTCACTTTAAAAAAAAATTGTTGTGTATTCTTCACATACAATGTTCTGCCGAAGACGCTACAAGGGTCCATGATGGCTGCCTTTTCAAACAACACTAAAAACAGGTCAACATATTGGCTTACCTATGACTTCTCTTAATATGCGGAAGTCCCTGTAATCAATCAATCAATCAATCACAGAATTTGTAGAGCGCACTACTTACCCGCGAGGGTCTCAAGGCGCTGGGGAGAGGGAAGGGGGGGGGGTGCTGCTACTGGTCGAACAGCCAGGTCTTGAGTAGCCTCCTGAAGGTCAGCAGGTCTTGGGTCTGTCGTAGGCTTAGTGGAAGGGTGTTCCAGGTCTTGGCGGCGAGGTGTGAGAAGGATCTGCCGCCGGTGGTTGTTCTTCGAATGCGAGGGACGGTGGCGAGGGAGAGGTCGGCGGAGCGGAGCTGGCGGTTGGGGACGTAGAAGAAGAGTCGTCTGTTGAGTTAGGCTGGGCCAGTTTTGTGGAGTGCCTTGTGTGCGTGGATGAGGAGTTTGAAGGTGATCCTCCTGTCGACGGGGAGCCAGTGCAGGTTCCTCAAGTGGGGGGTGATGTGGCTGTGGCGTGGTACGTCGAGGATCAAGCGTGCGGAGGCGTTTTGTATGCGTAACAGTGGTAAAATAACATTTGTAGGTCGACTTTCCATGTCCATTAACTACAGAACAGTGCACAGCTGGAATTGAAACCTGCAGCATTAAAATTCATACTTCTGTCTACGAGCGTTCCCAGCTTCTTCACTTGCCTTATACTTACAAATACACGTCCATTTAGTTTGCAACTGGTGTACACCACTTGAGACTTATCTGTAGGGAACCTTCGCTGACACTTCTGTGCCTATGTGCCAAGTCTTGTAAATCCTTTTGTAAATTTTTAGATCACATAGGTAAAATATAGTATTCCACATTTATCTTTAAAACGTTTACAAAATGTTGAAAAACACTGGACCGATCAGGGCACCTTTAGAAACTTCACTACGCACCTCATACTCTCAGATGCTGCGTGCTAGCCATTGCCCTTTCAACCATTCCTTTCAATAAGTTGATTTTTTAGGTTATTTAATAAGAAAGCTATTTATAATTTATCTGCGCAAACTACTATTCAATGCTAAAACCAAAGTAACATGGCTGAGGGTTTCATATTATCAAGTGAATGGAGAGAGAGGTCTTTAGCAAGTTATTACAGACCCAGGGTTGGGGAAGGCGAATGATAAATGGGAGAGATTGCCGCAGCCTGGGAGGTATCTTCATGGGCCACATTTTTTATATCGCTTCTAAAAAAACAACTGAGCAGCTTAGCTGGGCAAGAATTATTACCCTACGCTCATGCAGAATCACACAATTAGACTGTGCTACACCTAAAATAGTTATCAATACACAAAGTCTGCCAACCCAGACCAGTCGTGTGACACGATTTCACACCTCATCCTACGGAGTCCAGGTAAAAAGGACCTGTCACAGGGTGAGTAGGAAATCCTTACATTGAGTGCTTTGCACAGTGGGGGTCTTTTTAAACTTCCCCAGCACGTGAGAGGTGTCTATAGATGATTTAAACAATCAAACAAAAAAACAATTCATGGGGGGCGGGGCTAGTCAGGACTTTTTAGGCAGAGCAGGGTTTCCAAAGCCTCACTCGCCATGCCCTGCCCCTTTGCTACGGCCATGCTCCATTTTCTGTATGATCACACTGTGAAAAATGCTTTAAGGTTGGCAGGTCTGAGTACACACGTATTGTTAGGCTGAACATTGATAAATAGGGCCAATCTTCACAGATGCTGAAAACCTTGTGATACTGCATCCCATTCAGGTAGGGGTTATGACAACAAAAGGAAAGGCTGAATACAGTGTAAGGGAAATTATATTATGCTATGAAAGTTCATTTCTTACATTTGAATATGAAATAAAATGCAGAGTCAAGGCTTTTTTTTCTTTTTCGAAGTGCCCATTTGTTTACTGTGCAGTGCTTATCTTATGAAAAACGGAGGAATAAAAATTGCTTGAGAATAGTTGAAATATCAGTGGCACTTTGTAATCTTTGGGAAAGTGGGCGAAAGTCAAGGGAGTGTGTAATACATAGTCTCATCTTTCAGTCAACTAAAGCCACAAATAAAATGCTTTGCATGAAAAACCTTAAAGTGATTGATATTAAGCTGATCCTCTGATTAATATTGCTTTAAAGGACGCCAATTACAATCTGAATCAAAACCTCACAAAAATATAAAATGGAGACTAATTATTCAACAGATTCATCTTTAAAATATAGCAAGCAAACAGGACTTACCAAAAGCATTTGCTAAGGAGGTATTTTAGATACAGTTTCCAACTGCTGTTATGAATTTGTAACAGTTCAGATTTTACTATTTTTCTGACAAACTTTTTAATGAAAATACTTGTTAAATTTGCATAATCCAACTCAGGGGGCAAAATTATATGGAATATGCATAGATTCTGTTTCTTCGCTTGGTTTAACCCCTTTTAGAGACAGTTCTGTGCACAAACACATTGCGGGTAAAAAGCATCGATAATTCTGAAGCAAAGAATTGTATATGAATTTGCTTTTATATACCTGCCGTGCTTTATGGGTAGTCTCCAGCCCATGCCTTCTTAGACAGCTTAGTGCCCTTACATCAGGGGAGCATCCTATATTCCAGTCAGAAACAGCACCACTGTCTATCATCCACTGCAATACAAAAAAAGTTCACAACTAAGATGATAAAAGCAAATTAGGATACAGTACCTGCCGGGCAATATGGTTCATGATAATGCCATGTCTCCTCATGCAGGCGTCACCTCGATAATCAGGAGGGCTTCCTATTTCATATGTAGACGTTGCGGCACTGTCTATTCTCCACTATAGAAAGAAATACACACAATATTGTATTCTCCCCCAAGAGTGATCCGACTCAAGTAAATATAAAGGAGAACATTTGATCAAATAAAAACAAAGACCGAATACCTATCACCGCATCACACAACACTTTTCTTTTTCTTGCTGCACAAGAGTGTAGAAAATAGATTATATTCCGAAGGGACTCAACTGTTACCTATCCCTACTCTCAGATTGACAAGAAGTGGTACGTGGAAAGTGAGTAAACAAGGTTGCTGAACACCTAGACACAGATATCACAACTCTATACATGAGAGCACGGTGTGACCCTAAAACCTGAGACAAAGATGTTAATGGTTGATTCCGATACGCTGAGAGGCACAAAGAGGCCTAAGTTGTGGAATATTATAATTGCATTTATAAAGCGCTTACTACTCCCGACGAGGCGTTGAATCGTTTGTTCGGCAAGTAGCACGAGACTCCAGAACCCAAAAAGGATCAGTGGTGAATTAGTATAGGGAGATATGAAATTAATTGGAGAGGTGGACATGCTAGTCTGTTAGTTGGATTGGAAATGATAGTGGAGGGATAGAAAAGGGAAGGGTCTAGAAAGTGTTTTTTTTTTTTTTTTTTTTTGAGCTCATAGCAGTAGTGGGATGAGTAAAGGGGAGGTGAAGGTGTGGGGGGAAGAGTCACAGGAAGGGTTTAGAAAGGCTTGTTTGGGAGATCTGAATAGTAAAAGAGGTATGAGATGATGCAAGGAGGAGTAGAGGAGAGATGAGTCTAGAAATGTTTATTTTGGGGATCATAGTAGTAGAATGGGGTTTGGGATGAATGCATATGTTTGTATGTATTTTCATATTAAAGCAAGACTCGGTGTCCTTTGGATCTTTTTAGGTGTAGCCTACACAGCGCATGCACGGTGCTGCAAGGCGTATTGTTTACTATTCAGTGGGCTTACAACCTGCCTACAGCACAATCTTTCAACTGCTTAGCTCTCATATGATCAGGCCTGGGTGTAGTTTTGCTACTCAAAACTCAGCGAAGTGTCAAAAAAACTCTGCGGAGTTCCACAAGTGGCGGAGTGCAGTGTGAACTGCCGTTCGCGCTGGTCTACCTGCCGCTCGGGTACAAATTCTACCCGAGCGGCAGCTCGCGAACTTACTGTTCGCGAGCAAAAACTCCGCTGCGCTACACGGAGCGGAGTTTTCTGCACTCCGCAAACTCAGTGAACGGAGCGGAGTTCACCGCCCAAGCCTACATGAGATTCCATACCTTTCTTGTGTGAGCTCCTCCCTGGAGCATGTATCAAGCATGTGTTCTTCCTCGTCTTTTTGTGACGCACTATTTGTTTTATAAGCGTTTCAGTATTATTCCTGGATGTGCAATGTGCTTTCCTACTTTTAACACAGGCATACAGCTTCTGATTTATGTTGCTTTCATCCTATGTGCTGTATCTATCAACGCTTTAGTTAGTTACACCCACACCTGTACACCTCTATGCCACTCTGCACTGCTCTACGCTGTTTCGCTCTACACTTCGCCACTCCATCCCAATCTATGCCACTCCACACCAATCTATGTCATTACACACCCACACCAATCTAGGTCACGCCACACCAATCTGCCACTCCACCAAAATTCTATGCGGCTCCTTCCCAATCTACACCTGCTCCACCCCAATCTACGTTGTGCTACTCTATGCAACTCTACTCTATGCCACTCCACTCCACCCTATGCCACTCCACTCCACCCTATGCCACACCACTAACTTTTAGCCATGCTGAACAGTAGCCAGGCTGCTGTACAATGTGGCTGTTAGAACTGGGGTTTCTGGTTGGGAGAGGTATGCACCTTGTCCAAGCAGGAACCACCACTCTAGTCAGGGTAAACTAGATACACACTAAAAGATAACCTGAGCTCACCCTCCGGTAGCTTGGTACAGAGCAGTCAGGCTTATCTAAAGAGGCAATGTGTATTTGTGCAACACACACATACCAACAAACACACACAGCAACACAATGAAAACACCACACATATACTCAGTACAGGTTTAGAAAACTAGAGAATAATTTTATTAGAGAATCACGACCAAAAAGACATAAATCCAATAAGTAGAACCGGAATTATGAATAAACCAAAATAGTGCTTAGAAGCCAATAGTGATAGAAGGTTACCTGAGGTCGCACTAGACTGGGGTAAATCCAAAGTTTAGGCTGAACGTGATGGAGGGCAGGCTGGCTACAGGACTCAGACAAGTCCCGCTGACAAAGTACTTTGGATGGAACAAGCGTCGACAGCGAAGACTTGATGCGAGGAGTCGCCGCGTCGTTGTCGACCCCGTGGATGAAGGCTTCATCGACAAACCCCTGTACGATGTAGGCACTGCGTCGTCGTCGAGCTGCGCTGTCCGTCGAGGTGATGTCGATCGGCTCCTGCATCTAAGGGCAATGTATGGGTTACGATGGCGCAAAGTCGTCACTGCGTCGATTTTTTAGCAAAAACAGCTGCAGAACTCACTTCGGAGGCTCAGGACTGAATTGGCCCCTCAGGCAAGGGAGGACTCACAGATGACATAGTCCAGCAGCAGCAGGGTTGTAGGAAGTCTTTGATGACCCTGAGAATTCAAAACAGGGGGCAAGTCAGCAAGCCCTTGGAGTCACGCTGGGTTCAAGTGAGATGGGTCCAGTCCTTGTCCTCAGTGGGGCAGAGATCAGCAGGCAACAGGGCAGCTCAGCAAAGCAAAAAATCAGCTCCTTCAGAACAGTCAGTCAAGCAAGTGGCAATCCTTGTAGCACAGCGGTCTTTACTCCTGGAAGAGGTCTTCACAGGTCCAGTAGTGTACGGTCTTGGAAGGGCCAGAGCCCCAGTACTTATAACCAAATGTGCCTTTGAAGTAGGGGTGACTTCAAAGCAGGCCCTTGAAGTGCACAGGTTCCCTATCATCCCAGCCCTGTCTGCCAGGCTATCAGTGGGTAGTAATCAGCCTATTGTGTGAGACACAGGACACTGCCTATTGAGATACAAGTGTCAGCTCCCTCTCCCTCTTCTTGCCCAGGAAGAGCTATCAGAATGTAGATGAATGCAGATGAGTTCTCTGTCACACCCACCCTTCCTGTGTTTGTGAGAGAATGCACAAAGTCACCCACCCCAGCTGTCACCCACCCCAGACATGTATTAGAGACAGGCTGCAAGGCGCACACACAGCAGTAAGAGCGGAGAAATGTCCACATTCTAAACGTGGCATTTCTAAAACAGTAATGTGAAATACAACTTAACCCCTAAAGAGAATTTATCATTACCATTCCAAAGCTATAAAAAATTATGCAGCTACTCCGTTCCAATCAGGAATTACAGCTTAAAGGTGTTTTAAGGAATTCCCAATGCTAGCCTATGAGAGGAGTAGGCCTCAAAGTAGTGAATAACACATTTAGCTGTTTGTCACTACCAGGACATGTAAAACTTAAGTGTTTGCACAAAAAGTTAGAGGCAACTAAAAAACAATTCTTTAAGACAGAGTGATAATCGAGACCAATGTAAGTAAGGTAACAAGGTCCTCTGTTGGAGTATCTTCTTTTTTTTTATTCGTGCTTTATTTTACACATAGGCAGAGAAGTGCGCATCAAACTCGTTTCGCCAACATATGGCTTCTCTCTTGGGCAGAAACCACTGTTAGCTGAGTCCGTGTATATACCTCGCAGCGCTTGTGAAACACTATCATCTCAACTGAAAACTTGAAAGCCTGTATATACAAGGACTCAGATAACAGTGCTGTCTACGACAGAAACGGGGCTCTACAATTCAGCAAATGTGCCAACAAAATAATTATTTGAAGCCACAGTTTCATCTCAGCAAAAAACGAACACAGATGGAACACACAGGAGAATAGAGCCCTGAAGAAGCCATATGTTGGTGAAACACATTGGCTGCGCACTTCTCTGTCTACGTGTGAAATGAAGCACGAATAAAAAAAGAACATGCTCCAACAGAGGACCTTGTTGGCTTACTTACATTGGTCTCTATTATCATTGTCTTAAAGAATTGTTTTTTATTTGCCTCTCATTTTCTGTACAAACGCTTCTAATGTGCGACTAATTGGTTGCAAGAGGTGGGCAACTGTTGTGTCCCTTACATACAATGACTACATCAGGTAGTGCAGCACTGAGGACCCTGGCTACCAAAGTCTGTTCAGTAAAACTTAAAAGTATATGTTCTGCCTTTTACTTACACAGCACGCTGCCCCTAGGGCCTACTTTAGGGGTGACTTTTGTGTAATGAAAGGGGGGTTTAAAACTTGGCAAGTGGTTTTAAAAGCCAAGTCAAAGTGGCAATAAACTGCACACATAGGCCTTGCAATGGCAGGCCTGAGACAGGTATGAAAGGCTACTTGTTTGTGTGGACCAACCAGTGCTGCAGGCCCACTAGTAGCATTTAGATAACAGGCCCTGGGTAAATAGTATAACACTTTACAAGGGACTTACAAGAAACTAAATATGCCAAACAGGTCTACACAACTGTCACCATGTTTAGGGGAGAAGCACATGCACTTTAGCACAGGTCAGCAGTGGTATAGTGCTCAGAGTCCTAAGGCCCACAACAAGATACAGCAAAAAGTTGAGGTAAGCAGGCAAAACGTTGGAGTCCCTAAGGATGACAACAGATCCAACAGTGGCTAAAAGACACTGGCAAAGCCAACAGCTCTCATATAGACGAGACACATTGGCTTTGCCAATGCTTGTTTCACACAGAAGTAAGATCGTAGCTTTACTGAAGGTGCCATTGCCTTCATTATCGTTCTCTTTTTGTTTCAATGCAAAATGATGTTCACATGGAAAGGGAGTCCTCCTACATCATGCAACAGTATGAGCCAACAAGTGGCAATTTAAACAAGCATTTGCAATGCAATAGGTCTCGCATTTGTGAGAGTTTGAGCTATTGGCATTGTAAATGACAATGCCTTTTATTTATGTGTTTTGAAAATCTGCAAGCGGTGCGTAAACATGCACTTTGTACTTATAGTCCTTGCTTAAGAGAAGCAAGGCTGGCAGTAAAAGAGGCGCAGTTACTGCCAAACTTGCTTCTCGTAAGCAACGGCTATAACTACAAAATATACATGTTTACGCACTGCTTGAAGGTTTTTAAAACACATAAAAAGCGGTCATTTACAATGCCAATAGCTCAGTCTCGCAAATGCGAGACCTATTGCATTGCAAATGCTTGTTTCTGTTAGGGACAGCCCAAGACAGCCTGCAAGTGGGAAACAATTCAAGTGACCTCCATATATTAGGAGGAAACTCCCTATATGTCAGTGCCATTTTTGTTTTCCCCAGAACCAACATCCAATTCTGGTTTGACCCAAAAAAAAGGGTGCGCAATGGGGCAAAACCAACATGGCATTGCTCTGCAAACGTCTCTATCTTCTGAGAAACCGGTGGTGGGTTCACAGAAGGCGATGTGATTCCTGCCAGGCAGGTGGGTATCTCTCAATGTGGTGGGAGTTCTCTGCCAGGAGAGCTGAGGCTATGGTCTCTACTGACTTGTCAGGTTGCAGGTCGGTTTGCCAGGCTATAAATTAACCTATTAATCTCCTATCCTTCAAAGCTTAAGCAAAGTGCCCATTACTTCTACAAACCCCTCTAATGCCAACCAACGGAACCTCTGCCAGTGTAACCTTTTGGTACACACCTGTGAAAAGCCATGCCTCATAGATGATAAGCTTCACACATCCTAATTCAAATATTCAGAGTAGCCTACATTCTCTTCTTTGGACCATATTTCAAATCGAATACCATTAAATCGAGCAACTGTAACAGCGCACACAAAGAGTACAGGGTGATATGAAGCAATATATATGAAACAAGTTTTTCCTAAAACACGGCAGGTGAAATAGGCATGTGGGCAGGTTAGGGCTGTCAAGGCACATGCCAGAGTTAAGACAGGTGTTTGGGAATAGGTTGTTCTCTCCATTTGATGTCAATTTTTTGCCAGCCATTCAGTCCTTCACAAGGTTTTTAGCTTCCAACCAGCTACTGACACAGCTGGCACGGGATCGCAGACACCATATTACCCACTGTTATGTCAACTGGCCTCCTGGTCTACTTTATTGCTATTTCTGTTAATCACAAGTTAGCGAAAAGCGGAGCGAAGCAGTGATTCACGCACAGCCTGTGGAGGTGTAAAATATTAAACACGCTGGAAAATCTCCACCAGAAAACTTTCCACACAGACATCACAGCGAAGAATGCCGCGACTGTTTAAAAAAGAGCCACAACAAACCTACTTTCTTGACCTAAAAACGATGTAGGTTTGCATGCAAATCACAATTGTAAATACATATAGCTGAAAGCAAAATGCGTTAAACAAAAGAATTGAGATGATATTTGGACATTAAAAAACATCTGGTGTCTGCGGGTATAACAAACCATTGTGCTGAGGTTTAAGTTACTTACAGCGAGTCATCACTTACTGATATTGCACGGTTGTAAACAGCTTCTTACCTCGTGTTCTACGTTTTCATCAAAAAGAAAATACGGAGTGATCAACAGCTTCCCTCAAATTAGTTTAAGGACCAAAGCCTAGTGGTACAAAAACCTGTAGCCACGTCTAAAGAGAATGCACATCCTGAAGTCGGAGAAATGTAGGAGGATGAGCAGTTGATATTGAAACTCTCTCTCTCCACCCTTCTCCTCCCCAAAACGCTCATATGGGAACTAAAGACATCCAGGGTGATCTGATTTCACCCCGCAGCAGATCCGGGGCAGATAACACCATAAAAGAGTGGCCATTATTGACAAATATTTGGATCTCACAAGCACTGACCCTGCTTTCCAAAAACAAACTTTAGGGCACATTTAAAGGGGACGTCTTTGATTTTGTTTTTTTGGATGGATCAACATTTAAATATCAGTCTTTAATAAAAGGAGGTGGGATAAGTATCTTTCCCTGCCCCCCGAATGCGTTTACAGAAAATTTATTTTTAAGACCACAGAACATTACAATGAATTTGTTTTAATACTTAACCAGAACTTGTAGACCAGCTAAAGGAAAAAAAGAAAAAATAACGGACCCTTACTTCTCTAAAGAAAGTTAATGATGATGTAATAAGTACTATGCAACTATACTGTTTTAGCAGGCATTCTCCGACATAGGTAGGAGTCCGAAACCTATACAATGAAGTTCTATCGAGTGTCACCTTAGCCTAAATAGGTCCAAGTACAGCACCGGCTAGCGTTAAAAACGGTCAAAGCTCAAAAATGTAAACTACGTTGAAAATGGTTGTTCAGTCGACGATCTCGTCTGCCCCCGTGAAGCCCACCCGAGCGGCTCTGTCGGTTCTTTACGAACTCTCTGCTAATGAACAAGATGTAAATAAGCATGTTGGATCTCTGTTTGACCACCCAGGGCTACCTCTCCACAGCGGAATCCTCAATCTTCTCCCACCCCCAGCACAGAATCAAACTGAACGCGGAGCGGCAAATAACTAGGGGTGCCACAGAAACGGTCACATGGCACCGCGCTGAGCGTACCTCGAGTTAGGACAAGAGGATTTTGCAACAGGGGGTCTCCTTTGCCGTTACCTTACCTCTCACACACAAACAGCAGCCAGCCGCTAGCTGGAGAGCTTCAGACCTCCCACCTCTCCTCCTACTGCGGTTGCGGCCATACTGCACCCTGTGCTTCCTGTCCCCGCCCCTCCTCTGAGCATTTGCCCACTGTTCTCTCCAACTGTCTCCGCCGACCCGGTCCTCGCTCTGAGCTTGCGCATTGTCTTTCGGCGACAGCCTGTTGCGATATACCGATACGCACAGTGACGTCTGCAGCAAACGTGGCGGGCTGTTACGTTACATTCGCTTACAAGCGAAGGGAATACTTCTTAACTAACGTTCGCAGACACATACCGTAAAACAAGCACAGAATCAAAACCTGTGGTGCGCGCGCACCACAGAGGAGCCGAACGCGGGAATAGAAACCTGTGGTGCGCGCGCACCACAGAGGAGCGGGGGGAGGGAGAGCGGCAGCGAGACGAACGCGCGCTGCTGCGCGTTCTGGCCACCGTCGGGAATGGGCGCGGCAAAGGCGGGACATGCGCCCGCCTTTGACCAATAGCGTGTTGTCCCCATAAAAAAAACGGACGCACCAGCCAATGTGGGCTTCTGAAAACAAAACCACACGCACGAGCGTGTAGGTCGTTTTCAGAAGCCCTTTCTAGAGGTCTCGCGCTGCGCGAGCAGTGCTACGCACTGCAACGCTAGGCGCGAGACCTAAAAAGCATGTTTCCTGAAAAAAATAAAAAGGCTTCATAAGCAATGCATGGATGATATGAACTGAATGCATAATGGCTGCTTGTGATCCTGTAAAACTGAAGGCCTGGATCTAAATCAGATTGATGACAGAAAGCTATGGGCAAAATATCTTAACAGTAAGGAAAATGCGGTATTATTAATCCCAATCCTTCATTTGGACCTGAAAATTGGCAGATATATGACTAATTTTCAAAGTGAAGCCACACATAGTGAACATTGGCCAGCTTTGCAGTTCGATTCCTTACTGAACTTATTTCTGCACATGTAGACCTCTACAACACAAGATTCTATGTCAGTAGCGGCTGGTGTCAGGGCAGAGTGGTGAGGCGGGCAACGAGAAAATAATAATAATAAAAAAAAAAAAGAACTTAACTGCTACCCGGCCACATCGCCGCTCTGCTGCTCCTCTCTGGCTCCACTGCAGCACAGGCTCTCAGATTCCCCTGTGGAAAATCCAGGCACTGCTCTCATGCTACCCATGAACTGTGTTGTGGACAATTAGCTTCAAAGTTGTGCCTGTTGTGACAGACTTCTTTCATGAAGGAAAGACGAAGTACCCATTTCAAAAGAAGCAGAACCTCCAACATAAAACTTCAAAGACCCAGACACTGAATAACATTTGGTGTCCAGAAAAGGACTATAAGAAGGGGAGGTTGAGTCCTGAAAATATTGCCATCTGCCAAGCAGCCAGCTGTGTAAGAAGGGAAAGCTCTGCAAGACTTCTTACTGTGACCAGTACTGGGGGCCAAGGGCTGCTAGTCCCCCTGCTGAGTGAGGGGACATCACCCACGGAAACTAAGTCCAGCTGCCCTGGAGCACTCGCACTTGCCTGCTTGCCAAGATCAGTGTGCCCTGTGAGGAAGAGGAGAGCTTTGGAAGGAGTGAGGTCCAGTGAGGATCCCTACCGTGAGGTCTCTCTGTGTGAGGTGTGAGGAATCAGCTGAGAACGGATCGGGCTGTCGCCCATATGCAGGATTGTTTTCGGTAACCCCCGTATGCCAGGAGAAGGCTGCCGTAGACTGAGCCGTGTGTTGAGTGCCATGCGGGTCTTGTTTACACCCATACCACTGCGCTGCAGTGACCTGTATGCCAGAGGGGGCCACCGGTAAAAATACCACTTCAGGAAGTGCCAAGACTTGTGACCGTCTGGGAGGGGCGCTTGTGCTGGCCATGCCTGCCGGTACCAACACTGCTAAAGGAGTCTGGCCGCTGTCCAAAGAAGAGACAGGCTACGACCCACACTGATTGAATTGCCTCCGACTCACTGCAGAGGATTGTCGGAGATGCCATGGACGACGTTGCATCCTTGCTGGCCCAGCTGGGAGCTGAAGAAAGGATCCCCCCCCGCACCCACTCACCTTTAGCAAAGTCAACTTACCACATCTTCGCGAGTAGGGTGATGCTCCGACATCGGAGAGACCTCCAGCAGCACCGCTCAGGAGAGACAGCCTGAGCTGCCGGTAGTTGCTGCGTGGGACGCAAGCAGCCCGACTTCTCTATACTGAGCAGAACTCGTGGGTGTGCGCTAAAGGCACCCACTGCACCGCTGGACATTTCCGTGCTGCGAAAGCAAGTAAGACATGAATTGGGCCAGTTGGGTCCTGAGGGACTAGTGGCTAATGGTGCGGTGGCACCACAGACACTCTTGACTAAATTCCTAAAGAGTCAAAGAGAGAACTCTTGAGTACGACCTAATAGTTTGCATTTCCTGATGTGGATGGGGAACAACCCTGAACACATTATACAAATGAGGGTGGGACAGGGTTTCGCCTGGCAACTACGAGAGCCCCGACCTTAAGGGGAACTGTGTTTCTGCTTCTGAATGTCATACTTCTTTGCATGTATAGAAATAAAATATTACTTGGTTGGGGAGTACAAGAACCAAGTTGCAAGGTGTACGAAGCTGGCTCTGTATATACTATACCAAAGTAAGGTATAGTGTGCACAGAGTCCAGTGGAACTCCAAAGGTAGGCAGAGGTAAAAGTAGATAATACCTTACTCTCTATTTGTGGTAGTGTGGGCGAGCAGCAAGGCTTTATTAGAGGGTAGTGTTAAGCATTTATTGTACACACCCAGGCAAAAAATGATGTCACACACTCAAAGACTGAATTCAGACCAATTTGTTTGTTTGAAAATATTTTTTAGTTGTATTTTATTTTCTAGAACCAAGCCAGGCCTGGTACAGATAAGTGTAACAGTACTTTGCAAGAATAATGCAGTAAAATACAGTTTGAATGCAGTTGAATGCAACCGGAACGGTTACAGTTAGGTCACTTTTTCATAAAACAATTAGAATTACTTTTCAGTTACTATTGAGATTACTTTGTACGATACTTTTCAGATAACTTTTTAACTTACTTTTTCTACTCAGTGTGATATGCCTAGATATCACCCTGGGACAATTCCTAGAGGTAAGGTAAGTAATCAGTTTTTGTACATAGGCAGTTTCTTAAGGTTTCATACAAACCAACTCCACACTTAGAACCTTTTTCACAAGAAAGCAGTCAATGTTAATGTTAATGTTAAAGGGTTTTGTAAAGCGCTCATACACCGATTGGTTTCATGGCGCTGTCTAGGGACCGAGCTCAGAGGAAAAGTTAGTAGGCCTGAGTGAACAGCCAAGTTTTAAGAGACTTTCTGAAACTCAGTAAGTTGGGACTAGATCTGATTTCCAAGGGGATGGAGTTCCACAGTTTAGGGGCTAGCATGGCGAACCTACAACCCCCTTGGCGCTTGAGTTTGAAGGAGGGGACAACCAGAAGTTGAAGATGAGCTGACCGCAGGTTGCGTGAAGGAGTATAGCGGGAGATGAGGCAGTCAATGAATTTAGGGGCCCGACCATGCAGCGATTTGAACAGCAAGCAGCCGACTTTGAAAGCGCAGCGCTGGGGGATGGGAAGCCAGTGCAGCTTCTTTAAAAGGGGGGAAGCGCGTTGCCACCTAGGTTGTTCGCAGATCAGTCTGGCAGCCTGATTTTGAATCAATAGGAATTTTTTTTGAGAGGTAAAGTGGAATGCCGAGGTAAATAGAATTGGCGAAGTCAAGGCGGGATAGTACCAGGGATATCACCACCTGAGTCAAAGCTGCTTGGGTGAGGAGTCTTCTTATTTTCCTGATCTTTCGCAGCTGATAGAAGCATGCGGAGATCACAGAGTTGACATGAGTTTTTAAAGACAGGTCGTTGTCAATGATAACACCCAGACTTTTAACTGATAGGGCAGGGGTCGGAGGGGGACCTTGTTCATTTGGCCAGTAGTGAGGGCCCCACTGGTTAAGACCGCCGCCGGTCAGGACTAGTTCAGTCTTGCCAGGATTCAATTTGAGATGGTTGCAGTCCATTCAATGACTGATAAATTGCATAGTGGATTGGAAGTCAGAGATCGACTGCAGAGAGTTGTCTACAGTGAACATTAATTGTAGGTCGTCTGCATAATTGAAGGCGACCACATTCCTTTCTTTCAGAGACTTTATTAATGGGATCAAATAGAGATTAAAAAGGAGCGGGGAAAGAGAGGATCCCTGTGGGACCCCGCAGGTGGTTTCTAATTTTGGGGCTGTGAATTGGCCGATTCGGACTGCCTGTGAACGGGCTTTCAGAAAGGAGATTAGCCAGGAGAGCGCTGTACCCCGAAGACCTGCCTCTGACACGGTCGACCAATATGTTGTGGTCGACCGTGTCAAAAGCGGCCGAGAGGTCCAGCAGCACCAGGGCTTGGGGGACGGCTCTGTCAGCTTTTTCCCGTAGAGAATCAAGAACTGCTAGAATTACTGTTTCTGTAGAATGGGCTGGCCGGAAACCAGCTTGATGGGAATCGAGGAATCCAGATTCCTCCAGAAAGGTGGATAGGCATTTCGCTACGTAGGCTTCTTTAACCTTTGCTAAGTACGGAAGCAAGGAAATCGGACGGTAATTTGTCAAGGTCTGGGGGTCAGCTCCAGGTTTCTTTAAAAGAGGGACCACTATGGCCTCTTTATAAGCATTTGGGACCTTGCCTTGAGAAAGTGAGTTATTCAGAAGGTCCAGCACAGGGTCCGGGAAGGCCACTAAGGCATTTTTTAGAACATGAGGAGGGCAGTGATCCGTAGGAGATCCTGATTTAATTTTTGACAGCAGTTCACAGAGGGTCTGTGTATCCACGGGTGGAAAGGAGTCAAAAGAGTGAGGGTTTCCTACAGAAGAGGGAAAATTTACCGGCCAGGAGTGGGTGGGAATACTGGCTTTGATGGATACTATCTTATCAATAAAAAAATTGTTTAAGGATTGGCAGAGAGCCTGAGATGGAGTGGGTTTACTAAGGACTCTGTCAAGATTAGACAGTTCGTCAACGATGGTGAAGATTTCTTTAGTTTTGTTGTTGGAATTTAAAATTCTGGAGGAGAAGTGTGTAGCTTTGGCCTTCAGAACTGAAATCTTGTATTCCCTCATTGCTAGTTGATAGATAGTTTTGTCTTTTTGTAAGTAGTTCCGCCTCCATTTCCTTTCCAGTTGGCGGAGAGAGAGTTTTAATAGTTTTAATTCCTGGCTAAACCATCTCTGTGCCTCAAGCCGACGAGATTGCCTGATCTGCTTTAGTGGAGCATGTTTGTCGCTGGCTTCCAGGAGCCAGGTAGAGATCACATTCTCATGGCTATTTAGGTCAGATTCAGGATTGGGGGCTGTGTTGGTTAGAGTGGCGAGGAATTCATTATTGTCAATATGATTCCATTTCCCCGCCACCCTCCCAATGTTGGTGGGGGGTTTACTGATGGTGGAATTTTCTAAATTGAATTTAATTAGATGGTGATCGGACCAGATACATGGCGTGATAGATATATGGGACACTACTAAATTAGTGGTCCACATTTGATCTAGGGTGTGGCCTTTGTTGTGCGTGGCCGTGAATATGTGCTGGGAGAAGTTTAAGTTGCTGACTAGTTCAATAAGTTCAGCTGACTGTGGCCCCCCTAGTACGTCATTTGCCCAGTAGTTGAAATCACCCATTAGAATGACTCTGGTATGGGTAGTTGCTAGGTTGGCGATTTGTTCTTCTAAGGAGTGAGAGAAGAGACGCATGTGTTGAGGGGGTCTGTATACTAATACACAGATAATTGGTGCCAACTCGGTTTCTATTTTTATCACTGCATTTTCTGTATTGGGAAGCAGAAGTGGAGTGAGGCTGGTGACTTTAAGATCGCGGTGAATGATGGCTGCTACTCCGCCTCCAGTTTTGCCAGGAGGGCGGTTGGTTTGAATAATGTAATATTCATTAGGTAGAGCCGCCAAGATGTCTGGTGAGGAGTCAGTGGTAAGCCAAGTTTCGGAGAGCAGCAAAATGTCAGGCTTTCCTGACTCTAAGAGGGTGAAAATTTCCAGTTGATGTTTTACTAGGGAGCGTGTGTTGAGATAATAGATCGATAGAGTAGTTCTTCTATCTTTTTCCCGCTCCCGGCAAATTATTGTGGCTGGCTGGGTTGTTTCCGGAAGATATTTCTGGGGCTGATAAATAGAATACCGGTGTAGCGTAGCAGTAGTAGTTGGGCTAGGCCTATGAGAGGTGGAGTTGAGTGAGTGAAGTTCTAGGGAGGAATATTTAAGTATTTGGGCATAGTGACTGGGCCCTGGGCACGGCTGGGCGCAGACGGGCTTGCCTTTGGCGCGCCTTCGGCGTACTGCTGGCGCGCCCGCTGCTCGGATCCGCTGCTCGCGTCCGAGCGCTGCTGCCGGCATTTATGCCGATTCCGTCCCCAGCTCCGCCCCCCAACAAGCCTGATTGGTCCAGAGGACCAGGAAGTGGGCGAGTGCACAAAGGGAGCCCGGTAGCTGGCGCAGTGAGTGAGAAAGGCAAATTCAAAACACAATTTTCATGAAGTGAAAAGTAGTATTAAAAGCGTTGCAGTAGATACTGTTTTTAAAAAGACTCACGAGTAGCGGCCTCTGCCTAGAGTGCCCGGTCCCGCGCTGCTGCCGGCATTTATGCCGATTCCGTCCCCAGCTCCGCCCCCCAACAAGCCTGATTGGTCCAGAGGACCAGGAAGTGGGCGAGTGCACAAAGGGAGCCCGGTAGCTGGTGCGGTGAGTGAGAAAGACAAATTCAAAACACAATTTTCATGAAGTTAAAAGTAGTATTAAAAGCGTTGCAGTAGATACTGTTTTTAAAAAGACTCACGAGTAGCGGCCTCTGCCTAGAGTGCCCGCTCCCTCGCTGCTGCCGGCATTTATGCCAATTCCGTCCCCAGCTCCGCCCCCCAACAAGCCTGATTGGTCCAGAGGACCAGGAAGTGGGCGAGTGCACAAAGGGAGCCCGGTAGCTGGCGCGGTGAGTGAGAAAGGCAAATTCAAATTCAAAACACAATTTTTATGAAGTTAAAAGTAGTATTAAAAGCGTTGCAGTAGATACTGTTTTTAACAAGACTCACGAGTAGCGGCCTCAATGCAGTCCTATGGGAGAAAACCAGGACATCGGTTTAAAGGTAAGTACTTAGGTTTGGGAGTTGGTTTTCAGGGGTTAGAACAAGGGTTTCCCCAGGGTCAAGGATGCACTCTCAAAGCACCCTCAGCGGCACTAGGGCGGCAGGGTGCAGAGTGCTGATGCCCAATGTTATCCAATAGGGGGCCTCCGGTTGGTGGCTGCTCAAAGCAGGCCACAAGGTTGTGGGAGCAAAGCTCCTGGACTTAGGCTCAGGGCGATCCGTTTTAGCACACAAGGTGCACCCACAGCGGCACAGGGGTGGCCGGGTGCAGGGTACTGTTTTGGTGCCCTGTTGTTTTCAATGGGGATTCTCTGGTTGCAACAAACACTGCAGGCTCGGGGACGAAGAACTTCTGGAGGCGACCACCGGTTGAAGACATAAGTTGGGATGTCTTGTGATGCCGGGACACCGTCGGTTGGGCCACCCAAAGCAGTAGGACGTCGGGTGCAGGGGTGTCATTTGGCGTCTGGTATTTCTTACAGGTTCTGATCGCGGTTGGGGGGATCCTCCAGAAAGGGGCTGCAGGCGTCGGTTGGAGACTTGAGGTAGGTCCGGAATCACCAGATCCCAGGTCAGGATCACTGTGGAGACCTCCTCGTGGTGTTGGGCAACTTGAAGTCGGGCCGTGGGCATCGGGTGCAGACTCGCGGATTTGGCAGGAGCCAGAGTCTGTGGTTGAGCAAATCCGGTGCTCACGGGGGACAAAGTCTGGTTTGGAAGGCAGGGAAGGTCCTCCGGGTTCTTGGGGGCTACTGGCTGCAGGACACAATGGGATTTCGCTGGAGGAGGTCGGGACAGGCCGATAGGGCTGGGGCCAAGTCAGTTGGTGTCCTCCTCTTCTTTCAGCACGGCTTCTTCGGTCCTTCTTCTCTCTTCTTGTCTGAGTAGGCAAGGTTCAGGGTTGCCCCTAAATACTAAATTTAGGGGTGTTACAGGTAGGTACAGGTCGGGACCAATGGGTCCCTTCCTTTGGGTGGGTACAACGCCCATTATGCCACCCTCCAGTGGGAGGGGGAATAAGCTTCACTCTGGTTGGCTCGGTCTCCCCCCCCATCTTCAATATGCCGGGGACTGAGAGCTGTGCTTCACCTCACCTCCCCCACCTGGGGGGTGGGGTTGGCACAGGTGGACACTCCTCTCCTCCTGACTTGGTTTTCCTGCCGATTCTCCCGCCCAAAGTGGAGGTCAGAACCAGTGAGGGCCAGTTGCTGGGAGCTCACAAAGGCGGCAAGCCTTTGAAGCTTCCACTTCGTGGACCCTGCCCATCCTGGGGGAGGAGGCTTGGCACCTCCGACCCAGGATGTGCTTTGTTTCAGAACCCTGAGAGCGGCAGGCTCTCAAACCAGGGGTCCAGAAACATGTCTGGTGTTGGCAGCTGACGAGCAGCCACTCAGCCAGGACACTAGAGTTAGGTCGTTTTTCAGGGGGCATCTCTAAGATGCCCTCTGAGTGCATTTTCATAAAAATCCCACACTGGCATCAGTGTGGGTTTAATGTGCTGATAAGTTTGATACCAAACTTCCCAGTTTTCAGTAAAGCCATCATAGTGCTGTGGAGTTCGTAATGACATTCTCCCAGACCATATACTCTTTATGGCAATACTGTACTTACAATGTCTAAGAATGGACTTAGACACTGTAGGGGTACAGGGCTCATGCACCTGTACCCTCACCACTGGTATAGTGCACCCAGCTAGAGGGGTGGCTTACCTATGCCAGGGCAGTGGATTGTAGGCATGGCACACAGGGATGTGTGCCATGTCGACTCTTCACTTTGCTCTGCACCAAAACACGCAGCCGGCAATGGCAGTGTGTGTGTGTGTGTGTGTGAAGGTACAGAGCCCCTAAGGGTGGCACAATAAGTGCTGCAGCCCTTAGCGGCTTTCCCTGGACACAGTGCCCTTGGAGAGTTGCCAATAGGGTTTTGCAACAGTACAGTTTAGGGAAAGAACATAGGCCCTGGGTACCTGGTTAGCAGGAACCCAGGGCGCACACAGTGCAAAAAAAAAAAAAAAAGGGGGCACTTTCCTACACAAGCTCCTCCCCTCCACCCCCCCAAACGAAAGTGGATGAGACTATCCTTTCCCTAGAGTCTTTATTATCTAAGTGGAAGAACCTGGAAAGTCTATCTGCATTGGCATGGGCAGTCCCAGGTCTATGTTCCACTGTAAAGTCCATTCCCTGTAGGCAGATGGACCACTTCAAAAGTTTAGGATTTTCACCTTTCATTTAAAGTAGCCATTTGAGAGGTCTGTGGTCAGTTTGAACTGTGAAGTGAGTACCAAACAAGTATGGTCTTAACTTTTTCAGGGACCAAACCACAGCAAAGGCCTCCCTCTCAATAGCACTCCAATGCTGCTCCCTGGGGAGTAAACTCCTGCTGATAAAAGCAACAGGCTGGTCTTGGCCATCATCATTGGTCTTGGATAGGACCACACCTATCCATAGCTCAGAGGCATCAGTCTGCACAATGAACTGCTTGGTGTAGTCTGGAGCTTTGAGAATTGGTGCTGAGCACATTGCCTCTTTCTGGGTGTCAAAAGCCTTTTGACAGCTAACTGTCCAGTTTACCTTATTGGGCATCTTCTTGGAGGCGAGTTATGTGAGGGGTGTCACAATGGATCCATACCCTTTCACAAACCTCCTGTAGTACTCAGTTAAGGCAAGAAATGGCCTGACTTGGGTCTGGGTTGTTGGAGCTTCCCAATCCAGGATGGCCTGGATCTTGGGCTGTAAAGGTTGCACTTGGCCTCCACCCACAAGGTGGCCCAAGTATACAACTGTTCCCTGAACTATCTGGCATTTGGATGCCTTGATAGTTAGGCCTGCAGTTTGCAGGGCTTTTAAAACTTTCCCCAGGTGGATCAGGTGATCCTGCCAGGTGGAGCTAAAGACAGCAATATCATCAAGATATGTTGCACTAAAGGCCTCCAATTCAGCAAGGACTTGGTTCACCAACCTTTGGAAGGTGGCAGGGGCATTCTTTAAACCAAAGGGCATAACAGCAAACTGATAATGCCCATCAGGTGTGGAGAATGCTGTTTTCTCTTTGGCTCCTGGGGCCATGCCAATCTGCCATTACCCTGCAGTTAAGTCAAAGGTACTAAGAAATTTGTCTGCACCCACTTTGTCTATCAGCTCATCGGCTCTTGGTATGGGGTGAGCATCTGTCTTAGTGACAGAGTTGAGACCTCTATAGTCCACACGGAACCTCATTTCTCTCTTTCTACCCTGTGGATGAGGATTGGGGGCTAAGACCACTGGGCTGGCCCAAGGACTCTCAGAGGGCTCAATCACCCCTAACTCCAGCATCTTGCTGACCTCAGCTTTGATGCTCTCCTTAACTTGATCAGACTGTTGATAGATTTTGTTTTTGACAGGTACACTGTCCCCAGTGTCCACATCATGGGTACACCAGTTTGTCTGACATGGGGTCAAGGAGAAGAGCTTAGCATACTGCTGCAAGACTTGCTTACAGTCAGCCTGCTGTTGGGCAGTGAGCTTGTCTGAATAGATAACCCAATCTACTGACCCATCTTTGGGGCTGTAAGAGAGGAGGTCAGGGAGAGGTTCACTCTCTGTCTCCTTATCCTCATCAGTTAACATCAGCATGGTCATGTCAGCCCTGTCATGGAAAAGCTTTAGGTGGTTCACATGGATCACCCTTTTGGGAGTCCTGCTTGTGCCCAGGTCCACCAAGTAGGTGACCTCACTTTACTTTTCTAAGATGGGGTAAGGACCACTCCATTTGTCATGGAGGGCCCTTGATGCCACAGGCTCCAAAACCCACACCTTTTGCCCTGGTTGGAATTCCACCAGTGCAGCTTTTTGGTCATACCAGTGCTTCTGGAGCTCTTGACTGGCCTCAAGATTTTTGGAAGCGTTTTCCATGTACTCTGGCATTCTAGACCTTAGGCCTAGTACATAGTCCACAATATCCTGTTTGGGTTCTTGGAGTGGCTTCTCCCAACACTGTTTAACAAGAATGAGTGGTCCCCTAACAGGATGGCCAAACAAAAGTTCAAAGGGTGAAAACCCTACTCCCTTCTGAGGCACCTCCCTGTAGGCGAAAAGTAAGCATGGCAAGAGGACATCCCAGCTTCTTTTGAGTTTTTCAGGGAGCCCCATGATCATGGCCTTCAATGTCTTGTTGAACCTTTCAACAAGACTGTTAGAAATGGGGGTCTCTAGTTGGCAGAGGTAGGTACCTTTGTCCAAATAGGGACCCTTGCTTCTAGTCAGGGTAAGCGGGATAGACTTCTAAAATAACCCCTGCTCACCCCCTTGGTAGCTTGGCACGAACAGACAGGCTTATCTCAGAGGCAGTGTGTAAAGCATTTGTGAACACATACAGTAATACAGTGAAAACACTACAAATGGACACCACACCAGTCTACAAAAATAAGTAATCTTTATCCAAGCCAAAACATGACCAAATGACAAACATCCACAATACAGTGATAAAAATAGGACTTTCAGATGGTAGAAATAGTTCAGTTCAAAGCAAATTGCAGATGCAACACTTTTCACACAAAGTACCTGGGATGCATCACGCAAACAAACAAAACGGGCCGCAGGGAAGGTGATGCGTCTGTTCCTTACACTCAGGGAAGGTGATGCGTCGGTTCCCTGCTCCGGGGGAGGTGATGCGTCGGTTCCTTACTGCTGCGCAGGGGAGGTGATGCGTCGGTTCCTTACCGTAGAGGAGGTGATGCGTCGGTTTCTTACTGCATGGGGAGGTGATGCGTCATTTCTTACTGCGCCCCCCAACGATGCGACAAACTTGGCGCCTCGATGCGATGCAACTATCCGGGACGATGAGTGGATTCTTCCAGCTCCCAGCGGAAAACAGTCTCTAGAGGTCCAAAACAACAGCAGGCACCTCTTTGGAGGTCAGAACTTCCAGCAAGGAAGTTCAGAGGAGCTGGTGGTGAAGTCTTTGTGTCCCTGAGACTTCAGAACAGGAGGCAAGCTCAGTTTCAAGCCCTTGGAGATCTTCCTCAAGCAGGGGACACAGCAAACAGCAAAGTCCCTTTCTCCTTTCCTTGGCAGCAAGTAGCCACTGCAGGCCAACCCCAGACAGCAAACAGCACAGGGGTAGTATTCCTCCTCAACTTCTCCGGCTCTTCTCCTTGGCAAAGGTTCCTCTTGATTTCCCAGAAGTGATCTAAAAGTCTGGGATCTGGGCCACTCTATACCCAAAAATCCTTTGTTCTCTGAAGGCAGAGAGTGTCTGTACACAACAACCTCCATTGTCAGTGTGAGCCCTGGCTCCAGACACACCACAGGGGTGGGGGGGGGGGGGATCATCATTGTGGAAGGCAGGCATAGCCCTTTTCAGGTGCAGTTGCTACGCCTCCCACCACTCCAAATGCAGACCAGGCCTATTCAGCCCAGCCCCGACTCATCAGGCTCTCTGGAGCCACTGCTCCTCCCCAGCTTCTGACACTCCAAAGCCAGACACGCAATACACAAACCTAGCAGAGGCATACTGGATGGCTAAGCAAGAAAATACCTACTTTCTAAAAGTGGTATTTTCAAACACAGAATGTAAAAAAAATCACCCTCACTGAAAGATGCATTGCAACATTCTGAGTTCAGGCATATCAAACTTTATTTTCCTACCTTGTTCCCAGGGGTAGTTATGCTTATAAGATGGTATAAACAAACTCCCCATTCTATCCTATGGGAGCAGGTAGCCTTGCAATAGTGAAAAACGAAATTGGCAGTATTTCACTATCAGGACATGCCACACACATCAGGGCATGTCCTACTTTTCACATACAATGCACCCTGCCCACAGGGGTACCTTGGGCCTACCATAGGGGTGACTAACATGTAAGATAAGGGAAGGTTAGGGACTGGCAAGTGTGTGCACTTGCCAAGTCGACCTGGCAGTACCAGACTGCACACAGGCTCTGCAATGGCAGGCCAGAGTTTACATTTACAGGCTGCTTATGTGGGTGGCACAATCAGTGCTGTAGCCCATTAGCAGCATTTGATTTACAGGCCCTGGGCACACACAGTGCACTATACTAGGGTCTGACTAGTAAATCAAATATGCCAATCATGGAATCAATAATTCATAACAACAATTTACAAAGGGAGCACTTGCACGTTGGCACTGAACAGCAGTGGCAAAGTGCCCAAAGCATCTAGACCAGCAAAACAGAGTCCAACACATAGCAAAAACACAGAAGGCAAAGACAGGGGAGACCCACGGCAATGGTGCCAGGACTAACAAAGACCATTGGTTTGTGTGTGATAGGGTGTAGTAAACGTGTACTGCACTCCTCACTCCTTCCACATGTGTTTGAGGTATGCAGACATGAAGTTTGACCCTCTGTCTGACACCACCTCCTTAGGAAACCCTATCCTGGTGAAGACACCAATCAGGGCCTTGGCTACTGCAGGAGCTATAGTAGTCCGAAGGGGAATTGCTTCAGGATACCTGGTGGCATGATCCACTAACACCAGTATAAATTTGTTTCCTGAGGCTGTGGGAGGTTCAAGTGGACCCACTAAGTCCACATCTACCCTCTCAAGGGGAACCCTAACCACTGGTAGTGCCCACCTGTTTTGCCACTGGCATGACAGGTGACACAGGAGCATACAAACTCCTTTACTTTCTGGTCAGGAAAACTGCTCTCCCCTCGTGCAGCTCCGTCGTAGAGGCACTGCCCCCAGCACCTTTCTGGTTCCAGGTAGGTGTTCGAGGCCCTACTCCACCCGCAGGCTCCTGCCTGCACCTCATCCCTGGTGGTCCAGTGGGAGAGCCTGCTTTTCTGCTGGTCCGCTCTGCCAGCCTTTTTCTGTCTGCTCTCTTTTCTATTTCCTTTTTCTGTCTTTTTCCTGATTTCACTGTTTGCCTCTGCTCGCTGTTTTCCTCTGTCTTCCTTTTGCCTTTCCCGCCGCTGCTGCCCCCTTGGCCCCCCCCGCGTGTTCCCGCTCCCGCCTCCCAGCTGCTCTTCCTCCCCCCCGACCCCTACTTAATGGCGGTCGCTGCGCGACAGGGCAAGCACGACCTCGGACCTCCTGATCAGGGAAACTACTCTCCCCTCACGCAGCTCCGTCGTTGAGGCACTGCCCCCAGCGCCTTTCTGGTTCAAGGTAGGTGTTCGAAGCCCTCCTCCATCCGCAGGCTCCTGCCTGCGCCTCATCCCTGGTGGTCCAGTGGGAGAGCCTGCTCTGCTGGTCCGCTCTGCCAGCCTTTTTCTGTCTTCTCTCTTTTCTATTTCCTTTTTCTATCTACGCCTTTTTCCTGATTTCACTGTTTGCCTCTGCCTATTTTCGCTGTTTTCCTTTTGCCTTTCATGCCACTGCTGCCCCAGTGGCCCCTCCCTGCGTGTTCCCGCTCCCGCCTCTCAGCTGCTCTCCCTCCCCCTGACCCCTACTTAATGGCAGCCGCTGCACGATAGGGCGAGCAAGACCTCTGACCTCCTGGTCAGGGAAACTGCTCTCCCCTCGCGCAGCTCCGTCATTGAGGCCCAGCGCCTTGCTGGTTCCAGGTAGGTGTTTGAGGCCCTCCTCCACCCGCAGGATCCTGCCTGCGCCTTATCCCTGTTGGTCCAGTGGGAGAGCCTGCTCTTCTGCTGGTCCGATCTGCCAGCCTTTTTCTGTCTGCTCTCTTTTCGATTTCCTTTTTCTGTCTTTTTCCTGATTTTGCTGTTTGCCTCTGTCTATTTTTGCTGTTTTCCACTGTCCTTTTGCCTTAGCTGCTGCTGCTGCCCCCGCTGCCCCTCCCCCCCCCCCCGAGTGTTTTTTTTTTTAGTTTTTAAAACTTTTATTTGTGAATATAAGCAATTACAGACAGCGACATAACGCCAGTAAATAGAGCAGGAACATGCGTGGAAAACAAAATCTGGACTCGCATATCAACGCTACAAAGCAATCCTCCTGCTAGAGCATTCAGGAGTGACCATTCAGGCGTACTTTGGTCCATAGAGTCCAACCGCTCTCCCATCAGCGCTTAGCACAGTTCGTGTAGCGGCAGCCGCCATCTAGCAACAGGGGTACAACTCAGCACCCAAGAAAAAGGAGGAACTAGGGGGGGGAAAGAGGGGGGAAGAGGAGGAGACCTCTCTGGCAGTGCCGAGAAAACAGTTGGAATGCAGATACAGGAGGGGGAGCCCCCCCCACCCGGCACACATCGCACCCCATTCTCACCTACCCATCCACAGCCGGGGCCTGAATCCCATCATCTCGCTGCGCTTGTGAAAATCTTTGCAATGGTTCCCATATATCCAAGGGTCGCGCTTGCGTGGGCATCAGAACCCAGAACTCGGACAGTTGTGTGTGGCAGAAGGTTGCGTCTTTCAACCAGTCATCCCTACGCGGCGTACGCCTGCGGCCCCAGCATATCGCCACATGTCTCTTCGCCAGCAGCAACATCATGGCAGCAAGCCTTCTAATGCCTTTAGGTAAGTTTTTTACATAACCTAGCAGGGCAGTCAGCGGAGTACGCTCTATCCTATAGTCCAGCATTTCATCAAACACATCGAACACACACCCCCAGAAATCGGCAACCTCCCAGCACTCCCATGCCTAGTGCATGAAAGAAGCCTCAAGCGCCCCACATCGCACACAGAGTGCCTCCGCGCTCAGCCCAGCCTTGCACAGCCACACCGGGGATCTATAAAGTCTGTGGAGAAATTTAAAATGAATTAATCCAAGCCTATAATTAGGCGACATGTCCCTGGATTGCGTGCAACAGTAGGTCCACACACTCTCCTCAAAGGGAACTCCCAGGCACTCCTCCCAAGCAGTCTGGGCCGGGCGCACACACAAAGGGTAATCCCGCTGCATGCCGGTGTACAGGCGCGGTATAAGTTTACGGGGTGAGGGATTAGACAAACGCCTCCAGGACGTGGAACGCTGGCGACGCGACCGGGAATGAAGCAAATCTCGCCCGCACGGCCGCCCGCAGCTGATATGTCATCCTGTCCAGGAGTCCCGTGTGCCCCCAGCGCATTTCTGGTTCCAGGAAGGTGTTCGAGGCCCTCCTCCACCCGCAGGCTCCTGCCTGCACCTCATCCCTGGTGGTCCAGTGGGAGAGCCTGCTCTTCTGCTGGTCCGCTCTGCCAGCCTTTTTCTGTCTGCTCCCTTTTCCGTTTCCTTTTTCTGTCCTTGTCTTTTTCCTGATTTCGCTGTTTGCCTCAGCCTATTTTCCCTGTTTTACTTTCCTGCCGCTGCTGCCCCCGCGGCCCCTCTCCCCCTGCGTGTTCCCGCCTCCCAGCTGCTCTCCTTCCCCCTGACCCCTACTTAATGTCAGCCACTGCGAGACAGGGTGAGCAAGACCTCTGACCTCCTGGTCAGAAAACTTCTCTCCCCTTGCGCAGCTCCTTCGTTGAGGCACTGCCCCCAGCGCCTTTCTGGTTCCAGGTAGGTGTTCAAGGCCCTCCTCCACCCGCTGGCTCCTGCCTGCGCCTCATCCCTGGTGGTCCAGTGGGAGAGCCTGCTCTTCTGCTGGTCCGCTCTGCCAGCCTTTTTCTGTCTGCTCTCTTTTTCTATTTCCCTTTTCTGTCTTTTGCCTTTTTCCGGATTTCGCTGTTTGCCTCTGCTTATTTTTCCTATTTTCCTCAGTTTACCTTTTGCCTTTTCCGCCGCTGCTGTCCCCTCGGCTCCTCCCACCCTGCGTGTTCCCGCTCCCGCCTCCCAGCTTCTCTCCCTCCCCCCGACCCCTACGTAATGGTGCCCGCTGCGCGACAGGGCGAGCAAGACCTCTGACTTCCTGGTCAGGGAAACTGCTCTCCCCTCGCGCAGCTCCGTCGTTGAGGCAGTGCCCCCAGCGCCTTTCTGGTTCCAGGTAGGCGTTCGAGGCCCTCCTCCATCGGCAGGCTTCTGCCTGCGCCTCATCCCTGGTGGTCCAGTGGGAGAGCCTGCTCTTCTGCTGGTCCACTCTGCCAGCCTTTTTCTGTCTGCCTTTTTCCTGATTTCGGTGCTTGCCTCTGCCGGTTTTTCACAGTTTTCCTTTTGCCTTTCCCACCACTGCTGCCCCCACGGCCCCTCCACCCTGCGTGTTCCCGCTCCCGTCTCGCAGCTGCTCTCCCTCCCCCCTAACACTACTTAATGGTGGTCGCTGTGCAGCCGCACAGCAAGCGCGTCTCTGGCGCTCCGAAGGCATGCCAAAGGCAAGCCCGTCTGTAACCGACCGTGACCAGCACCAGGGACCCTGGTCCTCCGACACCCCGCCGCTACGACTCCAGCACTCTCCACGCACTCAACCCTGGATGCAACAACTGCCAGCTCTCAACGACAAGCAACTCCCAAGGCCCGTTCTCCTGCTGACACTTCTGCCGCACCTTCACCCACCTCCGGACCCAGTCATCTAGCGCCAACCCACCGGATGCCAGTGCACCCAAACCCCTGAGCTGCATCCTCCTAAACGTACCCTCCCTGCACAGACACTCAGTAGAAGTTTGGGACCTCCTCAACACCCTCTCGCCCGACATCACCTTCCACACACAGACCTGGACCAACGCCAGCTCCGCTCCCGACATGGCAACCGCCATCCCCGACGGGTACAAGATCCTGAGGAAAGACACCCCCCAACAGCCCAGGAGGAGGCCTTGCCATCGCTCACAAAAGCTCCCTCCGACTTACAACCTCCATTTCGAATGACGCCTCGCCCCCCAATGAACACATCCTTTTCTAGCCCAACCACAGAACGGTCGGCAGTCCGGTCTGGACTGTTCCCATGAGGCACAGGGTCAAGACTGATTTGCATATAGCTGTGTCTGAACTGGGGTGGCAAAGTGAGCTAAAGAATGATGATGGATTCAACCCAGATCTGTGACTGGGGGTGAGTGTTTGAAAAGTTTCAGCACTCCGTCCATCATCTCCTTGTGTTTGCTTTGTTCGCCCTAAGTTGGCAGGGTATGCCCAGACGTGGGTCCCTTGCTCACTTTGCCACTGGATTCAAGCTAGCCTGGCTGATGAGGGCTGTTAGCCCGAAACCGGTCCCAGGATGCTTGATTCCGGTCCAGGGAAGACATGGCTTGGCAGTTCGGTCTGGACTGTTCCCATGAGGCACAGGGTCAAGACTGATTTGCATATAGCTGTGTCTGAACTGGGGTGGCAAAGTGAGCTAAAGAATGATGATGGATTCAACCCAGATCTGTGACTGGGGAGAGTGTTTGAAAAGTTTCAGCACTCCGCCCATCATCTCCTTGTGTTTGCTTTGTTCAACCACAGAACGACACTCTGCCGAACACTGGTCTACAGACCACCCAGACCCCGCACCCCGTTCACCAACACCATCGCAGACTACATCACGCCCCATGCCCTCGCCTCCACGGACTACATAATGCTCGGAGACCTGAATTTACACCTCAGCGACCCTAACTACACCGCCCTCCTAAAGAACCTCGCCAACATTGGACTGAAGCAACTCGTCTCCACCCCCACCCACACAGCGGGTTACACTCTCGACCCCATCTTCGCCAGAGGAAACAACATTCGCTTCAGTCACACCCTTGGAACCTCTCTGGCGGACCACAACTGCGTCCACTTCTTCTCGAAACCCACTGCACACAATCCTACACCACACCTCACACGCAAAAACTGGAGCAAGATCACTTCACCTCCTCCCCCAGCCGCACCCTCCCCCTACCATGACAGACACCAACACTGCAGCCAACGACCTCCACAAATGGATCGCCGATTTCACCGCCACACTCGCACCCCTCCAGAACTCTGACAGACGACACTACACGAAAGCCACCTGGTTCACCATGGACCTCCGAAAATCCAAGCGTTCGTGCCGATGACTGGAGAAAGCATGGAGAAACAGCAAAGCCCCGGAAGCACACACCGCCTACAGGACCGCCACCATGGCACACCACCAACTCATCAGATCTATGAAGAGAAACTTCATTCAGGACACAATCCTCTCCAAATACCACAACTCCAAGGAACTCTTCACCATCATACAAGAATTCACCAGACCCCACAGCGAAACCACCGACGTCCCTCCCTCCCAGGACCTCTGCAACAAATTCAGCTCCTTCTTCCACCACAAGATCAGGACACTCTACGACAATTTCGACGACCAAGACCAAGGCACCGACCTAACACCATCCAACAGCTATGCCACCTAGCCGACCCTCCCCACCTGGACCCCTGTCACCACAGAAGACATCGCAAAGACTATGAAGAGCATCCACTACGGAGCACCCACTGACCCCTGCCCGCTGCACATCTTCCACAGGGCCGCCTCCGCCATCGCACCAGAACTACGACAGACTATCAACTGTGCCCTCGAAACAGGCATGTTCCCCGATGACTGGAAACACGCCGAAATCAAACACGTCCTCAAGAAGCCCTTCGCTCACCCGACGGACCTCAAGAACTACAGGCCCATCTCTCTCCTCCCCTTCGCCGCTAAAGTCATCGAGAAGATCGTCAACGTGGGACGACACATGTGGCCCCCCCCACCCTCGGAAACTCTCCCACCCCCATGGACCACACCTGCAACCTCGGCATCATACTCGATTCCTCACTCACCATGAACCGACAAATCAACACCGTGTCCTCCACATGCTTCAACACCCTCCGCATAATCCGCAAGACCTTCAAATGGATCCCCCGACTCCAGGAAGACCGTCACCCAGGCACTCATCACCAGCAGGCTGAACTACGGAAACACTCTCTACGCCGGAATCAACAAATCACTTCTTCACAAACTCCAGACCGTCCAGAACGCCGCAGCCAGACTCGTCCTCAGCATCCCACGACACAACCACATCACCCAGCAACTCAGCGACCTCCATTAGCTCCCCGTCGAAAAGAGTTACCTTCAAGCTGCTCACACACGCCTACAAAGCCCACCACAACACCGGACCCCAATACCTCAACGAAAGAATCTCCTTCCACGTCCCCAAGAGATACCTCCGCTCCGCCGACCTAGCTCTTGCTGAAATCCCCCCGCATCCACAGAGCCAGAAAGGGGGGCAGATCCTTCTCCTACATCGCGGCCAAGACCTGGAACGAACTCCCCCTCAGCATCATACAAAGCCCAAAACTGCAAACCTTCGGAAAAGACCTCAAGACCTGGCTCTTCAGATGACCTCTGAGCTGCCCGAACCGCAAATCCCCACCCCCTCCCCCCGCCTCCTTGAGACCCTTACTGGTGAGTAGTGCGCTCTATAAATCCCTGATTGATTGACATCTGGGGCCAGTAAAAGTGGCTAACTAGCCTTTACCCATTCTTGGTCTGGCCAAGATGCCCAGCTAGGGGGATGTCATGAGCCAGAGTGAGTAAAAACTCTCTGTACACTTGAGGCACTGCCACTCTCCTAGTGGCACCAGAGTTGGGGTCTCTGTCCCCAGTATACAGGAGTCCCAATAGGCTCTATGGGTCCCACTGACATCTCCCTTTTCCTGTGCAGCAGCTTGCTGCCTCAGGCTTTCAAGATTTGGACAGGTCTGCTGTCCAAGGCACAGCTGTTACCTAGTGGGTCCCCCTGGGCCTAAAGAGCTCAACCTGGTAAGGGTCAAGTTCCATGGGCTCAGTTCCCTCTGGGGCTACCAAGTCCTCTCCCTGAGGAGAGGGGTCCTGAATCTCTTGCTGTTCAGAAGCTGGTTTCCCAGTCTTCTTACCTCTTCTCTTGGAAGGTTGGGTCACTCTTTCAGGCTCCAGCACTTCTTTCTTTTTCACCCTGCTTTCGGCTCTGTGCGCTAGTCTTGACACACACAATCGCAGGGATGTCCAGCATCGCTGCATGGGTTTTCAATTCTACCTCAGCCCATGCCGAGGTCTCCAGTAACACTGTCAGTGTTGGTGACTGGAAAAGGTTTTCCAATCAGGTATTGCTCTGGGGAAACCAGTGTCTCTCTCACCATGGTGACACTGGCACCTGTATCCCTCAGGGCTTCTATCCTAGTCCCATTTATCCAAGGGTATTGCAAATACTTCTTTAAGTTGGGAGGCCACACAGCTTAAGTGGCAAACTCAACTTCACCTTCAGTGACTAGAACTGTTTCAGTGTGAACCCCGATTTGCTCGGGGCATACTGTTGAAGCCATCTGGAGATTGGCTACACCAGTACTAACTGGAGCAGGACTAGGGGGCTTCTTGTTAGGACAAGTAGCATCTCCAGTTAAGTGTCCCAACTTCTTACAGTTGAAACACCAGGCCTTCTGGGGATCAAAGTTCTTCCCTTTGTACCTACCACTGGACTGGGAAGTGTTTTGGAACCCACCCCCTGAGCAGGTTTTTGGGGCCCTTTAGAAGACTCTGGCTTTTTGTTTTTGGGGGTCTCACCCCCATTCCCCTGGGGAGGTTTGGTAACCCCTTTCTTTTGGTCACCCCCCAGTGGCTGTTTTTGTTACTCTAGTCTTGACCCAGTGGTCTGCTTCTTTCCCAATTCTTGGGGAGAAATTAGACCTAGGTCTACCAGATGTTGATGCAACTTCTTATTAGTGCAATTACTCAAAATATGTTCTTTCATAAAAAGATTGTATAGTTCATTGAAATCATGCACTTTATGTCCAGTTAACCATCCATCTAGTGTCTTAACTGAGTAGTGTACGAAGTCAATCCAGGACTGGTTTTGGGTTTTGTGAGCCCCCCTGAATCTAATCCTATATTCCTCAGTTGTGAGCCCAAAGCCCTCAATCAGAGTGTTCTTCATGAGGTCATACGACACAGCATCTGCACCTGTAACGGTCAGAAGTCTGTCCCTGCAGTTACCAGTGAACAGTTCACAAAGGAGTGCCCCCCAGTGTGACTTCCTCACTTTTCTCATTTCACAAGCTCTCTCAAAAGCTGTGAACCATTTAGTGATGTCATCACCTTCCTCAAATTTGAGGACAAGGCCATTGGAGATTTTGGGATCATATAATTGCTCTCTCTCCTTATTTATTAAGTTGCTGCCACCATCTCTACTCTTTCTTTTTCTAGAGCCAGCAGTCTGGTCTATAGGTCTAATATTTTGGTCAACCTCACTAAGAGGTTGGTCTCCTCATTGAGGCTGTTCAAAATGGACACAGAAGCACCTGACCCACCTGTGTGGGATCTAGGTGCTGCGAGTTGTATTCTTGGAGTCAGGGGTACAGGGGCCCTGTTGTCCCTAGGAAGTAAGGGGGGTTAGAAGTTATCCTCATCCCCTCCATCCTCTTCCCCATCTGAGAGGTCTTCACCATGATCAGAGGGGTGGTCCTTAGCACGCCCTGCCAACAGCTCCTGGAACTTTTGTTTGAAGGGATGGGACTCCATGGTAATGTTTTTAAGTTTACATAGAGACCGTAACTCCCTAAATTCTAAGTGGAGATAAGGGGTGAGGTCGAGTTCCTCAACCATGTTCTCTACGTCATTGGTTATATTTTCACTAATAGCTGGGTTCTTGTTAAGAGACATTCTACAAAAAGATTCTAACCCTCTTACCCCTAACTATAGTGAGTTTTTATTTTTCTAAAATTCTAAAGGGACTTAACCAAGGCCCTAACAAGACTTTTAGTAATTTGGAAACATTTGTCAATTAAAAAATTCAGAATTCTAAAGACAATTTAAGAGTTCTGTCATGTGATCAGGTGTTGACCAAGTCAGTCCAACAAATGCAAAGTTGTAGATCCCACCGCTGCCACCTTTGCAGGAAAGTAGTCTATAGTGTGCACAGAGTCGAGTGGAACCCCAAAGGTAGGCAGAGGTAATGGTAGATAATACCTTAATCTCCATTTGTGGTAGTGTGGGCGAGCAGTAAGGCTTTATCAGAGGGTAGTGTTAAGCATTTAATGTACACACTCAGGCAAGAAATGATGTCACACACTCAAAGACTGAACTCAAACAAATTTGTATAAGAATATTATTTAGTTGTATGTTATTTTCTAGAACCAAGCCAGGCCTGGTACAGGTAAGTGTAAAAGTACTTTGCAAGAATAATGCAGTTAAATACAGTTTGAATGCCGTTGAATGCAATTGGATACAGGTAAGTCACCTGTTCATAAAACAATTGGAATTACTTTTCACTTACTATTGACATTACTTTGTACGTTACTTTTCAGATTGCTTTTTAAGTTACTTTCTCTACTCAGTGTGATATGCCTAGATATCACATTGGGACATTTCCCAGAGGAAAGGTAAGTAATCAGTTTTTGTACATATGCAGTTTCTTAAGGTTTTATACAAACCAACTCCACACTTAGAAAATTTTTCACAAGAAAGCAGTCAATGCAGTCCTATGTGAGAAAACCAGGTTATCGCTTTAACGGTAAGTACTTAGGTTTAGGAGTTGGTTTTTTGGGGGTTAGAACAAGGGTTTCCCCAGGGTCAAGGATGCACTCAAAGCACCCTCAGTGGCACTAGGGCGGCCGGGTGCAGAGTGCTGAGGCCCAATGTTATCCAATGGGGGATAGGAGGCCTCCAGATTGGTGGCTGCTCACGAGCAGGGCACAAGGTTGTGGGAGCAAAGCTCCTGGACTTAGGCTCAGGGCAAAGGGGGATCCGATTTAGCACACAAGGTGCAACCACAGTGGCACAGGGGCGGCCGGTTGCAGGGTGCTGTTTTGGCGTGGGGTGCCCTGTTGTTTTCAATGGGGATTCTCCGGTTGCAACAAACACTGCAGGCTCGGGGACGAAGATCTTCTGGAGGTGACCAGCGGTTGGAGAAGTAAGTTGGGATGACTTGGGATGCTGGGACACCCAAGGCCGTAGGAAGTCGGGTGCAGGGGTGTATTTTGGCATTGGGTTTTTCTTACCGGCTCCGGTCGCAGTCGGAGGATCCTCCAGAAAGGGGCTGCAGGCGTCGGTTGGAGACTTGAGGTAGGTCAGGGATCACCAGATCCCAGGTCAGGATCGCTAGGGAGACCTTCTCGTGGTGTTGGGCCACTCGAACTCGGGCCGTGGGAGTCGGGTGCAGAGTGGTGCAGACTCGCGGATTTAGCCGGAGCCAGAGTCTGTGGGTGAGCAAATCCGGTGCTCATGGGAGACAAAGTCTGGTTTTGGAAGGCAGGGCAGGTCCTCCGGGTTCTTGGGGGCTGCTGGCTGCAGGCAAACCAGGACGTCGCTGGAGCAGGTCGAGGTCGGGACAGGCCAGTAGGGCTGGGGCCAAGTCAGTTGGTGTCCTCCTCTTCTTCTTCTTTCAGGGCGGCTTCTTCGGTCCTTGTTCTTCTCTCTTCTTGTCTGAGGAGGCAAGGTTCAGGGTTGCCCCTAAATACTAAATTAATGGGCCTTACAGGTAGGTACAGGTCGGGACCAATGGGTGCCTTCCCTGGGGTGGGTACACCCCGTATTATGCCACCCTCCAGTGGGAGGGGGGAATAAGCCTTACTCTGGTTGGCTGGGTCCCTTCATCTTCAAGATGGCGGGTACTGAGAGTTGTGATTCACCTCGCCTCCCCCACCTGAGGGGTGGGGTTGGCAAATGTGGGCACTCCTCTCCTCCTGACATGGCTTCCCGCCGATTCTCCCACCCAAAGTGGGGGTCAGAACCGCTGGGGGCCAGTTGCTGCGAGCAGCAAATGGCAGGGGTAGCTCACAAAGGCGGCAAGCCTTTGAAGCTTCCCTGTCGTGGACCCTGCCCATCTTGGGGGAGGAGGCTTGGTGCCTCGACCTAGGATGTGCTTTGTTTCAGGACCCAGAGAGCTGCAGGCTCTCAACCCAGGGGTCCAGAAACATGTCTGATGTTGGCAGCTGGTGAGCAGCCACTCAGCCAGGACACTGGAGTTAGGTCGTTTTTCAGAGGGCATCTCTAAAATGCCCTCTGAGTGCATTTTTCATTACATCCCACACTGGCATCAGTGTGGGTTTAATGTGCTGAGAGGTTTGATACCAAACTTCCCGGTTTTCAGTAAAGCCATCATGGTGCTGTGGAACTCGTAATGACAAACTCCCAGACCATATATTCTTTGGCATTGCTGCACTTACAATGTCTAAGAATGGACTTAGACACTGTAGGGGTACAGGGCTCATGCACCTGTACCCTCACCACTGGTATAGTGCACCCAGCTAGAGGGGTGGCTTACCTATGCCAGGGCAGTGGATTGTAGGCATGGCACACAGGGATGTGTGTCATGTCGACTCTTCACTTTGCTCTGCACCAACACACGCAGCCTGCAATGGCAGTGTGTGTGTGTGAAGGTACAGGGCCCCTAAGGGTGGCACAATAAATGCAGCAGCCCTTAGAGGCCTTCCCTGGTCACAGTGCCCTTGGTAACTATGGTACCTTTAGCAAGGGACTTACATGTGGCCAGAGAGTTGCCAATTGGGTTTTTCAACAGTGCAGTTTAGGGAAAGAACATAGACCCGGGTTCCTGGTTGGCAGGAACCCAGGGCACACTCAGTCAAAGTGCATCAACATTAGGCAAAAAGTGGGGGGCAACCATGCAATAAAAAAGGGGCACTTTCCTACACAAGGCCATTGTTATACATACTGCAAATTTATTTCAAGAAGGTCCCCAATCTCCTCTTGGAGGTGGTGGTGCTGTGTGTGGAAGCAAACTCATTCTTTCCCACTGATGGCACTGGTCTAGTATTACTATTCTCAAGGTGCTACTTAGTGAGTACATGCAGTGAAGATGTAGTTGCCCTGCATGTGTCAGCTGAAGAAATGTTATCAGTGAAAGGCAATGCTGCTTTTATCCATGTGAAGTGAGCAGATACTACGTTGGTGATTAATTGTGAATATGTCTGCATAACAACTCTGTCCCTACGTATCTACAGAAAGGCATAGCAAGAAACTGAAGCCCAGATACCCTATAGAACGAGGCAGGAAAATTTAAAAATGCCACCTTGAAAGTCAAATGCTGCAAGATGATGAAGTAAGGGAGTGAATAATGTCTTTATTACTGGCCCGAAGGAAATCAAGATGGTCTCTTGTAATATAGCAGGCTTCAGCAGAAAGAGGGCTGTAACACAGTGGTAAAATGAAATAAATAAATATGATATAGTCTGCCTGCAAGAAACTTGGGATACAGGAGTAATATCGATGGACGGCTTCAGAATTTATCAGACCCCGGCAGTTACAGCAAGAGCAGGCAGGGCAAAGGGCAGGTTAGTAACGTTTGTGGCAAATACCCTCAGTGATAGAGTATTAAAATTCTTCTATGAGTCTGTGTATTTCCATTATCTAATAATCGAAGGACAGGAAGATTGGGATTTGTTAATTTTTATAACAACAAATTTGAGGGGATGATGGACAATGTGGTAGGAGAGCTAGAAAAAGCAATCAAGGAAGTCTCTGCTGACCATCCCAAAATATTAAGAATTCTCTGAGTGGGTGATTTTAATAGTAGAGTGTGTTACTTAATGGATAACACAGCCATTGAGATCACAGACTGTTATGGAGATCCAATTGTACATTTTAACCACTCTACTTACAGGGAGGCATTGAACAGGATTTTAACTATATGGGAGTTGAAAGAGTGTCAATGCTATCACAGGCGCTATGGATAGGCGCTATGGATAAGACCTATGGTTGCCCCTACGCAGGCTCCACAATTGATTTTATAATCGCCTCTGAACCCTTAAGATGTAGGCTTAATAACAAAAGGGTGGTGTTTACAGTCTTCAGCGATCATGCTTTCTTGGCCTGTAATTTGCGGTGGGAGTTCAAGCCCCATACCCAGCTAGACTTAGTACCAAAACTGATTTTGGCAAGAAATAATGGGTACATTCTAAAATGGGATAAGGTGGAGGTACATGATTTCCTCTACTATCAATACGAGACCTGGGAGAGGCAGCATTTCCTTATGAATTGCATCAGGAGTGGTAGCAGGAGGAAAGTAGAAGGAAATGACCCATACCAAATGATATGTAGGGCAATGTCTTTTAACCACAATGCCCGTTACCTGGATGTGTAATCTGAGCATTTTGTGTTTACTCATATTGCAAAGATGTTGGTCTGTAGAAAACTGAATTTGGTAAATATGCTGTGAACAACGGCTCAAATACCGGAGTAACATCCAATTTCCTGATCAATGGCTATGAAACGTTTGTGTTATTCTGACAAGTGACAAGCAAATAAGTGAATGTCTTACTTGAAGGACCATTACCAAAATATCTGTGTGATGATGCAGGAGGTACTAAACACGGTCATTTTCCCCTTGCTTGTTCAAGTAAATTCTATTCTCTATCAAAATTAGAATTATTTCATAATGGAAAAAAAACTGAGAAGAAATAAAATCACAAAACCTAAAAATTATTAATAATGAAAATGTATTCAACAATGGAAACTTATTTGAGCTTCAACGTGATTTTACCGCTGGAGGCTTAGGTTTAAGGATAGATTTAGGGTGGTTAAAAGGTTTAGGTAAGGGTTGTTGTGTAATAAAGGTTAGGGTTGAGGTTAGGGTATTTTTAGAGACTGAAGAGGATTCCTATTTATTACAATTGTGCGCCGATCATTATGAATATTTTTGCACGAAAACACTGCACTTAGCAAAATCATGTTTTCCTGTGCTTGACTAAACAATGCCAGAACTAGGTCTGAACTCAATCTTGGATTGTATCGCAGCTATGATGTGTTTCACTTTTCCTCTCATCACGCAAAGCAAAATATGCACTGTTATGTTTTATATGGTCGTGTTGCTATTCTTGAAGAACTCCAGAGGTAGCCTTTTGCCACACTCAAAGCTCTTCATCCCTTTGCTAATGTAGGCCTATTCATAAATGAGACCGTCATGGTTTTGAGAGTAACTAGATTTGTACAGAAACATCCGATAAAATTAGGTCAATAGGGGTTATCTTATTCATTTTGGGATGTTGCTAGATCAGGCCTCTCCAGCGAGTGGTAGATCAGGCCTCTCCAACAAGTAGCTCATAAGCCACTTGTAGCTCTACAGTTCTCTGTACGTAGCTCTTCTCTTTTGTATGCAGGCAAACCTAGTAAATAAGAAGCTTTTGCTTGGTTAAATTAAATGTATGTATACCTAAATTGTTACTGCAGGCAGCCTTGAATGATTCACTCAGGTGATTATTGCCGTGACCTTGCGAGGGTGGCGAGTATTGTAATCTACCCTGATGTGGACACAGTCACAACACTAATAATATCAGTAGCTCAGGATGATTTTTATTAAACATAAGTAGTTCTTATTACAGATCAGGATGGAGATCCCTGCGCTAGATGATACTGCATTTCATTTCTTATTCTGATTTGTTGTTCTGTGAAATTATGTATGATCACCTCATGCGGACATACTCTTTCCACAGCATATTTTGTCATATAAATCTGTCTGGGGTGAGTAAGGGTCTGGTTTGTCTCAACTTAGAGAGGACCCACGCTAGTCTGTTTCTAAATCAGGACTTAGACTTATTTCACTCTAAGATTTTACTTCATGTCTTTCTCTTTGCTGCATTTGATTAAGGGTTATGCTAACTCCCCATAATGATTTGCTACAGTGTGATTATTATGTTTGTGTTCTGTGTGCCATTTTAATTATTTAATAAACCTTCAGAGTTTCAAAACTTTTAAGATGCTCGAGTCCCTTCTAATCTTAAGGCTTATTTGACCATGTGGATTCATTGTGCTGTTAATCGGCTATCTGTAGGGACACATTGCCTCATACAATCTTGAGGGATACACCCTCTCTGAGCCTGCGTAGGCGTTTTATCTTAGATTATATGATAAGATAGCGTCAAAACGTTTTAAGGAGTGTTAGAACTATGTTCAGGTAAAGGAACAGGATTAAGGGTCATGGTTATTATTATGTTTATGCATATGGACAGAGTTGTGCTTAAAGTTCTGTTAAATGTCAGGCTCAGGATTAGTGATAGAACTTGTTAGTTTTAGGGTTAAAGTATGCGGTTGAGTAAGGTATATTGTTCGAGCTAGGCTTTTCTTTATTTTGTTAACTTTATACAGGTTTCATTATAATAATAAAATGAATGTGAACTGCATTTTAGACTATTTTTGTATATAATACCTTCTTTAAGAAAGTATTTCATTTTTACTCGCTACTGATTATCATACAGATATGTCATAATCAAGACTATCTAGTCCTCTATCTCAGTTTAGAAAACATCCATTTTAATTATATGGTCATCAACACTAGAATTGTGACATACAGTACCATTTTTTGCTAGCTTTCTATTGACAATTATTCCATAAATACTCTACAACCTGTACTGGAAGTGTCTGTTGTGATGGTCACCCTTGGCATAGTGGCTGAAAATGGTCCACCTACTATAAATGCTAACTTGAAGTTGAGTGTTCTGTAGTTTGTGTGTCACTAAATCCACCTAGGACCCTGCGTCTGTCACTACCGACTGTTGAGCCATTCTTGCACTGGTCATATTTGCAGCACTGAATGTAGAACTAAGTGTATGCAGACATTATCCAGGAGCTTCATCATTGTCTGATTACACGATGTTAGTAGTTGGTGAAGTGGTCTGTGGAAAGAGGTTTGTGCCACCACTTTCAAGGTGCGTTTTGGCCTCCAAAAACGCTTTGACTGGAAGGGGGTTGGACATGATTTCTACACACTGACTGTGACGCTGAACAGGAACATAAATTTGATGGCTCCATCTGTGCTTCTGTCACATTGTTCAAGAGAATTTCTGAGTGAGCGAACAGTATGCGTATGAATACACACATAAAAATTTGGTGATCACTCTTTGCACGGATATGGAAAAATGCATCCAATTTCACTGTAGCAACTAAATCTTCTTCAAGCAGAGGAATGATGTGGGGTAGTCATCTTGAATTTTGTTGTTGACATATAATAAAGGAATGGCCAGATCTTTTGGCTGTTAGTTGTCATCCTGGGGTATGAGGAAGTCAATGACGTCTACTTCCTTTCTTCCTTTCCTCAACATCACTTCATCTATTACACCCCGAGGTATTGACACCTATGCCTCTTACAGCAGGAGAGAAATTTGATAATCATCAATGCGCATTTGTCATGGACTAGTAGTCTTTGTTTTTGAGACATTTGTTTGCTACAGTAGTCCTATCAAACTCTCTCTCAACACTCCTTGTCAAAGGTTACACCCGGTCATATTTGACAGAATAATTTCAATATCTTCCTAGCAGGAGTGGTGGGGGGAGCTTGGGGGGAGTGGGAGGTGGGGGGGAGGGGAATAAATATGGTTACAGTTGAGGGTACAGTGCCACCCTTGTATTCTGTTTTGGAAGGACAAGCTAGGAACTTTGCCACGAACTGACGATTTCTGTGTTATTCTTGCTTAGTACCACAAGCTTCTTGGCCTTCTGCTATAGGGGTTGTAGTTTTGAGTGCTATTAACATTACTGCTTAAGCCCATTAAAAAAAGAGCAACCCTTACCTGATCTGTTAATCCTTGCTCTACAACAAGCTTTCGAAAAACAGCTTCTGCTATCGGGGACCGGCAAATATTTCCTAAATAAATAAAATACATTGCTTATATAAGCGGCATTATTTTAAATGTCAGTTTTTACTCACTACATTAAATCTGTTTTACTCTGTACAGAAGAAAAAAAAAACCTAAGCAGCAACGTTTTAAACATAATTAAGTACAGTTTCCACGATTTTGAAAATGTAGTAAATTGAAGAAAATGCAGGGTCCCTCGCACTTGCTCTGGCCAATTATCCCTATAATCCAGCTTTTGCCCTTTGATACACACTCCTCAGTATAATACTAAAGCACAGAGATATGATCAGGAGTTTGCGTTGTCACTTTGATCCAGCAATACCTCTACATGCTACTAGGATTACTTTAATTGTGGGATTGCAAGTCACGGCATCTGTGTCCTTGCTTGTAGCAGATTTAAGGAACAGGGCTTCTTTGCAAGCTCGAACCAGAGTCAGTGAGGAGAGTAAGGAAGAGTTTCAGGTAGGGCTAGTTGAGAGTGGCTTTAGGTGCTAAAAATGGTGCATTTTAGGAGTAACGGTTTACATATTTATTTTATATTTTCTGTTATTAACGTGGGACACTGTCATGGAGAGCGCAGTGAGTGCCGTGCTTGGAGGGAGATATCTCACTAGCATTCTAACTTGTACCTTTTAGGCTACACACAGACATTTTCATTAGTTGCATTAGCCCATTGATCTAGAAACTTTAATCTGTGAATTACAAGTTACATATAAATCTTTTCAATAGGAGCACTAAGCGACATAGGGCCAGATGTACGAAGCTTTTTTTGCGTTTGCAAACGTACCGATAAATGCTAAAAGGCATTTTCAAATGTACAAAGCCTAAATTGTGATTTGGTAACTTGTTACCGAATCGAAATTTGGGATTGCGAATCGGTATCTGAAAGGGGCATGTTTAGGAACACCCTTCTTAATACCAATTTGCACTGGTATGTACAAATGTTTTGTGTCTGAAATGTGGTCGCAAAACATTCGCATTTTACCACCAACTCCAAGTTGGTGGTAAACCATTTGCAAAAGTGATGGGTTCCCTTTGGGACCCTTTCCCGTTTGAGAATGAAAAAATATATTTTTCAAGAGCAGGCAGCAGTCCCACGGACCACTGCCTACTTTTAAAAAATGAAACAGAAAACCTTTACTTTATTTTTTGAAACGCAACCCATTTTCCTTTAAGGAAAATGGCCTGCAATTATAAAAAAAAAAAGTTTGCTTTATTTAAAAGCAATCACAGACATGGTGGTATGCTGACCCCAGCAGGCCACCTTTCCTGAGTTTTTTGCGATTTCCAATGGGTTGCAAACTGAGACCTACCTCATCAATATTCATGAAGTAGGTCTATTTGCGACCCACTGGGAATCGCAGAAAGCGCAAAACACACTTTCGTACATTAGTGTTTGCAATTACCAAATAGGGAATAACAGAAATTCGCAATTTGGTCATCGCAAACACTAAACTTTGTACATCTGTCCCTTAGATCCTACTGGTATAATAAACTATGAACTGAAGAAAACACAAATCTTTGCAGAGGTGCTTCTCCCTTTAAACCATCTTGATTGGGATTAGAAACTATGACCTGCAAACTACACAAAATTACTGGCACCACGTATATCAAGCAATTAATACATCAGGCTAGTATTGGAACTGATTATCATCAGATTGTACATAGTTCTCTAGGCCTGCAAGCTGCGACCTGAAGTCTAAGCAATGCACTCTTCGGTGGGTACATAACCCACTGAGGCACTGTGTACATACTAGTGTTAACATGTGCAACTTGATTATTTGTATGTTTTGTCTTTTCCTTCTTTTCCCCATTGGTTAATTGTATATCTTTTGCAGGTCTGGATTCTTTGAGTCAGCACTGCCTTCTTGCATCACATTAGGTCTGGCAACAGACAGCTTTAACAGATGAAAAGACTAGGCCTGGGCAGAGTTCCGCAAAATGACCAAAAAACTCCACTGTGTTTGTCTGGAAAATCAGCGTGAATGGAATCATGCGCAGCGCAAGAGGGCGCTGCTTCTTTCTGCTGCTCAACTAGAAGTTCTACTCGAGCAGCAGCTTTCTTAACGCAAACAGAAGGTTTCTCAATGCGAGCTGTAGCGGCCATCCGCTACCGCCCACGTTGAAAAATCTCGCTGGGAAGTGGTATGGAGTAAGATTTTCCTCGCTGGCGCTCCCAAACTTAACTTTGGCGAGCGAGGAAAAAATATAGCGAAGCAGAGTTTTTCAGAACTCCGCGCGCTACGCAGAGCAGGAAAAACTCAGCAAACAACGAGAGCGGAGCAAAATTTCACACCTAGGCCTAGAAAAGACCTCATGTCAGCACATTATGTAGAAAGCGGCTTTGATTCAGCCCCCTTTAACCACTGACTACCCGTCACATTTTGGATCAGCCCACAACATTTTTCGAATATGCACATTTTTTTTTTTTGCGCAATAGCAGCTGAAATTGGGGATGGCGTAAAGTGTCTCCTGCTTTTGACCTCTTTTTTGAAGTCTGATATATACACACACACACACACACATACATACATACACAAACACACATACATACATAGAAACACACACTTTCGGCCATCCCTCTGTTCAATTACCATTTATATTTTACTCCAGCACAACATGGGGCAATGGGTCAGTCCACTTCAGCCATTGGCTCTCTTCACTCTGTGTGATGGCATTTTGCTCTTGCCCATGACAAGAGCTTTTTTCATAAATTAAAATGAATGCAATCAACGTGTAACAATAACGTGTATACCTGCCACGAAAAGCCACATTTTAAAAAGCAAACTGGACAACTAGGCTTCCATAGCCGTATATGTTAGGTTAGCAAAGGCTTCAGAATGTAATCTTTCTTTTCCACTGACTTAAGGTCAATGTCAGTAATGTGAAGAATTGAAGAGTTCAATAATACAAATATGCTGAACTGAACACGACCTAACAGAAAATGTTAGATTTCGACCTTCCCATAGAGATATTTTCATACAATAAAATAATGTATTACTTTATGTAATTTAATTTCTCTTCAATTGTTTTTCATGAATACAATTCGTATGTTAGAATGTGTGGGAAAACCATGAATTTATTTGTGCAATGAGAGACCTAACCATGAACTGTTTTGTCTTGTATTAAAATTAACAGTGGGAACCAAACCTCGACTTGTGCAAGGTCAATAAAATGTTTAGTTTAACACTTAATATCTGTAAGTCTTTTTGTCCTGAAACTGCTTCGATGAAGAGAGATTTGTTGTTCCAATGAAGACACTGAATTTCTATTGGAGGACGAGACAGATGAATGCAACACTTGTTTTATATGTAGATATCAAATTGCTATATGTTTGTATGTTCCTAGAGTAGGAGAGAGATTCTTTGAACCCTTTCCAGACTCTCTGCTGAGCTCTCAGCTGAGACCCACTCATATTCCTCTTGCCTGAATCTATGCTGTTTTGAGATTCCACTGAGTATCTGAGCTTCTCTTAATGGGAAGCACTTATTGAATGACAAATTGCTTAAACCTTTATGCTTTCACCTCTCGATTTCGAACTCTTTATGAGTTCAATGCTACTTTTCTCATCTTGAGATTTAATAATAGGGATTTTCATATATGGAACACGCTTTATGCATTATGTTCTGAATTGTATTAATGATCAATTGATGACTAATAGAGAAATACTTACTAAAGGTTACTAAAACCCTTTAAACTCAGATCAAAAGCTCATCATTGACTCTCAAGAATTTACTTAATAACCGTGATGTATAAATTGAATGCGATTCTCAGCTCCTCATTAATTCTTCACCCATGTCCAAGGTCCTATTGACCCTGGGCCCAGTAAAGCAGGGACTTTTGTTTCAGATGCGTTGAATGAAAATTCTGATACCGCATACAAAATAAATTAAGGTCCCATGATTCGCCACCCATGTGTACCTAAAAAGTGGTCTCCTTGAGCTTCAGGGCTTGCAGGTCAATTTCTGCTTTCATTTAATCTTTTTATTTATTCTTACACCGGTCTAAAGCTGGACTAAAGCGCCTTGAAGCGATTCAGCTGTCGTCCCCGAACTTGTGACCAGAATCTGACTACATTTCTGCCTCAACCCAGCGAGGACTAAGACACTGAATCAATGACTCACCCAGTCCAGGAGGAATGAGACCCTGCCCACCACCTAAGCCATGTGCCCTGAAGAGAGCCAACAGACACAAAAGAGTGCAATGGCAATCAACTATACAGCCCAAACAGGCCCCTAACAAATCATTGGGTCAAAAAGAGCCTACTTGGCAATCACAGGGGGGGAGGTGGATAGCCCTAATAACCGAGCACCAATTAGACTGGATGAGGAAGAGGGCCACCAATTGAAGAAAGCTGCATGCCTGTCACTGCCTAGGGACATTGATGAGAGTAGTTTACTCTTTCCTGACTAGATGCTGGCAATGACTTCCTGTGAGAATGGAGGGCTACAACTTTATTCAGCAATCCTATAGCAAATCCTACCTCAGTTTTGATCCTTTATTATATTTTCCACATATTTCTGTTATACAATGGAAGGTGATTGCTATTTTAGGAAGTGATAGAGTTTAAAATTGTAGACCAAAAAGATCTAAATGAACACATTATAAATGTGCCTTAAAACGTAGGAAATTGTGCTTAACTCTGTCGTAGAAAAGTTGCATGAATAAATAACACGTCGGAAAATATGCTTGCTTAAATGTGTAGAATAAAATGTGAAGCTTTAAATGCAGGAAGCACCCATTTCTAGTGTGCTTCTATGACGAGGCACAGATTTCTTTCATCTCTTGCTTCCATTTTAAGTAAATAAATACATTTTTAGAAATTATTGACCTAGTATCAACATCCGACTGTAGAATGTGCTGATTTATAAAATGTATTCTTTGCTTCATCACACCATATGAGCTCATTTTATTTAGACAATGTGCTCTGCTGTTGCCTTTAGTATGAATAGAATATTAGTATAACCAGCATATTAAAACATTATGTGTATGATTTAACCAGGACATTGTAGATAGAAGTGTTTCATTGCAACAGACTAACCCTTTGTGCACACAATGGGACACTGAAAGCAGCTAACAGCATAGGTCTGATGGTTCTCATGAGAACCCTCTCCCATGTATCTAATGTGCAACATTTTAGAAACTTTTAGTTTAACTATGCACCTGCGTGTTTACCGTGGGAATCGGGAGGAGAGGCGACAGATGATGATGAAACCATCAGACGATTGGTTCCTATTGGACGAAGATGACAACCTGCTGAACTCGCAACATGAAAGGTGTGTTTTAGTATATATGCAAGTTCCTAGTTAGGGAAGCAATGCTTTTTGGGCAATCCTGCTTTATGCTCGAGGCTTCATGCTTCATCCAGCTACTATGCTCACCAACTTCCCTATACTTCATTTCTTTAAATTGTTGTAAGCTACTGCTGCCAACGGTGATTTCCCTTTGCCTGACCTTTTTTGCAGGGAGACTTTCTCCTTGTACTGATTATAGCTAATGCTGTGACTGTCTTTCTTTGATTGGATTCAATGGTTGATATTTCAACTGTTACGGGAACTCTGCTGAGTTTCCAGGACTACTCTTTAAGAGGAGTTCATTTTATTGATCATGCTCCGGTATTTCATTCTTTTCCAGAACAAACTCTTTATGGGTTTCCTTTAGGATAGGTCTTTTTAGATTAAAATATAGACTTTTTCTTAATGGAACATGCTGTTCTTTTTATACTGACTCTAGCCAATCTTTTCTCAATATTTTTGTAATTGGACTAATCTGAATAAATACGGCAAAAACAATTACTAATCTCTTAAAGAACAATAAAGGTTTTTCAAACTATTTTGACCCTCTCATCATTGACTGAACATTAAGAGCCCGAAAGTTGATGATACTTGGAATGCATTTGTTTACAGCTTCATTCAACTATGATGGCAAAGGTCCATTGGCCGGACGACGAAATGCCACAGGAACCGAGGTCCATTTGTAAGTGTGAGGGGTGAATTATTTATCTAACTTCAACGACCAATCCTTGGAGCTAACAAATCTGGTAGCAGAGGAAATAGTTTACACCGTGAACGGAGCTATACAAGAATACCCATACTTTACTTTGAAAATTCCCGAATCCATTTTCCAGTGTCTAGAACTTGAAGATCTGACAAGGTGGTATTTGAAGGCTGTTGCGGTTTGGAAGGTGTGAGTATTAGAGTAAATTTTGTTGTTGTGAGTGTTTCTTTCTGGGTTGTGTGAGGGAGTGGTAGAGAGATCGATACGTTGTTTAAGAGAAGAGATTGACGTTTCAGGCTTGTTGTAGTTGAAAGATCCCGGGATAATATTAAAATAAATTAAACTTGCTTGCAGAATTCTAGGTGTTAAGTGTGAGGTACCATCACTTGCATCTGTAATATAGGGATAAGTTGTCATTGATTAACATTGGTTAATGCTAGTGGAACCTAATTGCACAAACGGTGCAAACTGCATTGATTTGGGTGACTTCCCGCTGGTCAAGAACTCACTTGCAGTTGTAGAGAAAATTCTTGAGTGGTAATACTTCGTTTCTCTTAGAAGAGCAAACAAGAATTTATTTAAGAGGTTATTTGATAGAGCTGTGTGAAGAGTAGGAAAATTGTGAAGGGGGGCGACTGCTGCGAGGAGCTAGATTGTACGCCATAGTGTTTTGTGCTGAGATTGGACGGTTAGTGCGTTTTCGCGCTGCGATTGGATGGTGAAGTTGCAGAACTGCGTGTGATTGATCTTTAAAAGTAAATAACACGTTTGGATTTGGTAGCGAGACCCATAAGAAATAATAGCTGAAATTCAATTGGGTTGTTTAAATTGATGAGTGCGGAACAAACCATTTGGCTAACTTGGAAATTGTCAAAAATTAAACTGTCATCATGAAATGTTTTAAGGATTTCAGAAATTTGGTAAGAGGGTGTCTAACTATTCCTGTAGGAAAAGGTGAGGAGGCATCTCCTGAGGGTACTCCTGCATACATTAGGACTACTGAACATGGTTTAAGTACATGTCTATGGCTTTGACAATGGAGTAGGAATTAATGAGAATGAGAGTGCATTAAGTTTTGCTAGATATGGGATGTTTGACACCAAAAGATTTACCATTTGAAGGGAAAATTGTACGAGATGAAGCCGCCACCTCGACCTATTCAATATGAGGCTTTCAATACTGGGGAGAATGTTGCAAAGGAGAAAGAGAAGGAAAATATCAGAGAAGAACTGGACGAACAGTGCAGAATTATGCAAATGCTCGATGGGATGAAGAACAGCGTAGGTGGAAAAAGGGTATTATTGAAGGAAGCAGGTTGTATTCAGTAATTACATCAGAAGCTGCTAAGAAGGGTAATGTTTCTGTTACACAAGAGAGAGATGAGTCAGCTATTGATTCAGGGGACAAGATATTAGAACAAATGTTGTCCTTCAGACCCCCCCCATGCTACTTTTGCTGATTCAGGAGAATTTAGTGGTAGTCGAACAGTGGCTACTGCCCATGTAGATCCAGGTCCAATTCCAATTGAACTACCTTTCCAAATTCTACAGATTATCCCACCAGTTGTGGCTCGACCACAAGCTATGCCCCCCTACAGTGACAAATGTGGCTGCAGTGCCTGCCACAGCTCCAATACCAATTGTTAATGCCCCAATTGCATCCTGAGTGGTTGCAAGTGCTCCCCCGCCAGTAGAAGTGAGGCCAGACATGTGCCAACATCTACATCTGGATCTGTTCTGACTTCTCAAAATCCACAGATAGTTTTGTGGCATCCTCCACAAACTCTGCAAGCTTTGGTGGATGGAAGAAACTTAGTCTTCACAACACCTTTGACTTCCAGCGACTTAAGTGTTACAGAGGACGGTCACATACCAGCATGGCTAGAAGAAGCCACAAGAGAGAGGAAGTTAGAAGTTGCAGATCTACAAAAGGAGCCAGATACGGGAAAGGACAGACATTTAAATATATCAAAATTGGAGGAAATAATCAAGGGAAGTTTGGAATTAGAACACTTAGACCAGTACCAGAGAAACAAATTGATCTACCTGTGTAAGGAGCTTATTCGAAGAGCAGCTATGGTGCACCATCGACTGGCAGAAATAGCTGAAAGGTATGATGTAGATCTCACCAGCAATATGAATTTACACCGGAGCTATAGGGTCCAATTAGATGACCCAGCCACAGAAAACATGAGAATTACGGAATGCGATTGCACATTATGGAACTGACCAAATGCATTCACAGATAAAAGGATGTCGACAAACTAGAACTCAGATGGGCAAAGAAACATGAAAAGAAAAAGAGAGAGGCAGCTATTTGAGGGAAGCAGGATGAGCAAAGAGAGGATCCAGCGATGGCCTATCCACTTACGGAAATAACTGGAGGAACGTATGTGCATGTTCCTTAAAGTAGAGGTGATTTAGCGGCATTTACGAATAATGTTCCAAAATTGAGAGACAAACCAGTGCAGTGGTACACACAATTAGAAAGGTTCATAAAAATGTCAAAAGTATTTTGGACTGATTTGAGTACACTCTTTGACACTGTGGTTCCTGCTGATTTATTGGCAGAATGTAAGACTGATGAACAAAAGAGGAACCAGCTAGGGAAAAAGGGTAAAATGCACCATCACCTGTGCTAATGGAAAAATATGAAGCAGTTGTCGCATTTTTGAAAGGCAGAGTACCTCCAAAAGATATGGATTGGCTCAAAATTAAAAGGATCACACAAGAGCAGAAAGCGACAGTCCATGAGTATTATGAGAGGTTCCTGCAGGTGTTTCAGCAGCACAGTGGACGTGAGTATTCAGAGAAAACTTGGGGATTTTTATATCCCAGTTTGTTTTAGGATTGAAGCCTGAAATCTGTGCGCACATAACGCAAAGTGTTATTTGTTGGCAAAACAAATCTCTAGATGAAATCCTGCGATATGCAAAATATTGTAGTGATGAACTGGACATGAAGCAGAAAAGGAGAAATTTATGTTGGCCCAGACTAAGCTAGCTCAGAATATATTTCAGAACCCTCCTTTTACAGAAAACCAAGGAAATATGCAATGAGTTGCTGTTCAACTATTGGGTTTTCAGGGGAATCAAGGTGGAAGGAATATGTCACAGGTTAGAGGGAGAGGTGTTCCTGTGGGAACAGGATCAGTATTGCCGCCATGAAAAAAAGATTACTGCTTGTCACATTGGTCATAGGGTTGGACATTGGAAGCGAGAATGTAGATATATTCCTGAAAATAATGGGCAAAATATGCAGACTCCGCGAGGTGTGCCGATTCCAAAAATGTCTATGCAATCGATGCATATGCCAATGCAAGGACAGGTCCAAATGATGCCCCCTACACCCGCCCAAATGGAGAATCCCAGATTTAGTTTAAATCAATTGCCAAAAATAAACACAAAACAATTCCAGAATGCTATGCCACAATTTCAGAATTCAAACCAGAATGTATTGCAACAATTTCCTTTATTTGAACATGATGGATCTGGTTCTGATTATTCCAAATGAAGGTGCCTGAGGGGGGAGGAAGATTGCGTACTTGGCGCAGTCTTAGAGGTAGATCAGAGTGGCCCATATGTAGATGCAAAGGTTTTTGGCTGGGACGTGCCATTTTTTATTGACACAGGAGCTTCCCGTTCTACTGTTAGAACAGAGGTAGTACCAGATCTACCTCTCTCATGGAACACTATCCAAGTGGTCAGAGATACAAATAAGCAGATCTTGAATCCTGTATCAGAGGAATTCCCAGTAAAAATAGGGGCATTTGAAAAGAAACACCAATTTGTTTGTTATACAAGCCCAGTGAACTCATTAGGGAGAGATTTACTGTGCAAGCTAAATTCCACCATCTACTGCACGCCAGACGGTGTGGCTCTCCATACCCATGATGACGATGTATGCTTTAGAATGATTAAGCAGCAAGCTGAGATAGGGATGATCCCTTTGCTCACCATTAATGAATTACCCGAGGATCTAAAAGAAACAGTGAATGCAGAAGTTTGGGATTTCCCAAGAAAAGACATTGGACTCATTAAAGGTGTAGAATCATTTCGAGTCATTGTAAAGCTGAATGCGGTCTGCCCCAGAACGGCACCATATCATTTGACTCCAAAAACAACTGCAGGGATAAAACCAGTGATAAATGACATATTACAACAAGCCTTTGCAGTGCAATCGGTCTCGCCTTTGGGACCTTATAAGTATTTAGCCATGCAGCACATTATCGCACATTACTGCAAAGTAGCCTAGTTACGGACTGTGTGGCAGTGATCATGGGTATGGCAGTAGATTTGGCAACAAAGTGAACGTGGTATTTGATCTCTTAGGAGTGGGTTGAAGACAAATACATTAAATTATTGATACATTTTAATTCCATTTGTAAAAAAGTGGAGCCTACAAAGAAGTCTGTAAGTTTGTGGAAATTAAAATGCATGTCCTTGTTATTATTTGCTGTTATCACCAGCTTTTGAGGCATTTGATGTGGAGGGAACTCTGCTCTCACACTTTCAACCTTTTATTCATAGTCTAAACTATCAGTAGTAATCTAACTACTAGTAACCAAAAAGAATGAAAAACTAGAACCGCATCTGACACTTAGCAAGAACGTTGCATTTTGCAAACAGTTGCTTCTGAACTCTGGAAAGTGACCAACTCAAGGTAGTAAAGCAGCCAATCAGAGGGTGGCAACAGCAGTGTACACACAAGAGGACCAGTGTGCAGAGCGTGCATCATGGCAGCGTGTGCTCCGAGTTCACAAGCAAACCTGTGGCGCGCGCTCCATGCCCCACTCACGGATGCCAATGCAATATTATCACACCAGTGATGGTAAACTGCACTAGAGACAGGTACCCTTTACACCATCAAAAAACACCAGAAATTGCACAGGGTAAAAAACAATTTTTGATTTCCTGGTGGCCTCACACTATCATTGTGGCAGTGAGACCTGCACAAGAGGAACTAACCCTCTGCAACCGTCGTCTCCTTGCACATACTAGCCAGAAGTGAAACAGCGTTTTACAACGCAGACAGAACTACGCAGTGCCATTACAACGCAGGCACTACAACGAACGCGTCATTACCACGCGTTCCAGTACAACGCAAGTCGTCACGACTTGCTTTACTGAACGCATTGTTGGATTTTAAATCCAACACCTTCCCTACTTTTGCAGAGACTGGAGTTGGAATAGTAAAATATACTATTCCAAACTCCAGCACTTCCCTAAGGCAAGTCGTTGTAACGACTTGCATTGTATGCAACGCGCGGTAACAACTCAGTTGTTGTATTGCCAGTGTTGTAAAGGCATGCGTTGTTAAAGCATGTGTGAATACGTCATACATCCTATTCACAAGGCAGTAAACCAGTGAATTACATGCTTGAGACACGACCCGCACACTCAGCCATTCAAACTCTTGAGGCCGGTAACCTATTGTGGTTGGTAACGTGAATATAATTCTTGAATTAAGCGATGTTATCCACAGTTCTATGGGACATTAAAGTGCTAAACAAACAAATTATGTTTCACTCCTAAAACCGGTCTATTCACTCTGCAGAGGTCAATCAACGAACGAGTGATGAGGTGGACTCTTAACATCTCTTTTTAAGCTCTGAAAGACACTTCATATTGACACAATTATGATTACTGAAGATTCACTGTGTTTTGCATCAGAGCTGGTAGAAGCTGAGACGAAGAATACATCGGAAACTGGGCCAAGCCTAAATTCAATCTATTTTGTACTGTCAGTAAGGAAATGCAGAGTGGAAAATGCAGGTCACATCTTTGGCGGCCTACCACAACAGGACAGGAACAATTCAAGGAGGAAGGCAGGCCGACTGGAACTCAATGCCAGGCCTGCAGCAGACCTAAACTTTTCAATCCACAGGGAGATAGCGTACTGCCCAGGATCAAAGAGTGTTGAGAGGCAGAGCCAGGGATCCACTTTGTGAGTTCTCTCGAGCCTTCCATAAGCGACGTGATTCATTAAGTCAATGGTTTTCACAGTTTGACCTCAGAAGGATGAAAGTATGAGTCATCAGTGCTGCTAACAGAGATTTGAGGATACACAGTGGTATAACGTAGGAGTGGGAAGTAGCACCCACCAACTCTGCTCGAGCACCTTTTCGCCAGGCACTTTTAAAATCTTTGAGCTCGGCTGGCATGTAGGGCCGCAGAGAAATTTCTTGCCAGCCTAGCACCGCTGATGAGCCGGCAGGGCTGGGACAAGCAGCTGTGAGTCAGGCATTCCTGAATTGCAGGAATCTATCCGGACCTTCATGCTGTGAAGAGTGGTTGATGGTGGCACCAGACACTGGACTTGAATGCACGTAGCTGGGAGAATGAGGGGGTTGCAATATAGGGGTGGGGGTGTTGCATAGACTGACGTGCTCAAGTTCACATGACGTGCTCAAGTTCACATGAAGTGTCAGGGAAGATCTGGTATTTTCAGTGCTTTGACCTAGGGCGTTAAACTGCTGGGCACAAAGCTTGCTGCAGTGGCGAGCAGGCCCTTGAGTCCCACCAGGGCACACCAGGCCTGGACTAAGCGATACATACATGACACAAACAAGCCCTGGGAATCTAAACAAGAGGCTCGTAAGTAAACCAGATGTACCCGTGATGACGACTGTACCGAATTTCCCAGCAGATGAGGCCCGGCGTATGCTGACAGAGCACACTGCAAACACAGCCCCAGGAGACGTGCTGGGCAACCACCTGGGCACCGAATTCGGCCTGGGTGAGGCAGGTGGTTGATGACACCCAAGTCAGGATTCGAGGCAGACAGTGCCCGAAATGCTGAACATGGAGAGTGGAGGAGACGTTGAAGCAGAGTGCGTGGGACTGGTGAACTTTGATGCTGTTATTTATGGCTAGGGTCCCAGGGGGTAGATGTGGAGGCTGAACAGCGTGGCGCAATCACAGAACAAGTGAACTGCAAGTAGCACCGTGAGCCTGCGAGTGGCAAGGAGAGAGTGAAAAGTAAAAGTTGTGCACACCAACAAAACATATGGCCCATAATGAAAGGATCCATGTAGCAGGAGCTGTCGCCATGGCGGAACAAAACAGCCACAAGGCGGGACAAATGTACACTATTCACCAATAAAAACTATGGAACTTGTAAAGGCAGACCAAGCAACCAAAGAAAAGCATTGGGCGTGTTCAAACACACAGACGGAATGCAGCATGCCTCGCAGAGCAGAAAATGCGCGCGGACTCTAGGCTCGACCTAAAAAGGAATATGGAGGGAATTGATTAGGAGTCCATGTAACTCTCCAGTTATGGGCTTACAGAAGCCCAATGGCAAGTTTATAATTGTTCAAGATTTGAGGAAGGTGAACGACATTGTAGTGTCCTGTTGTCCTTTGGAACCGAATCCAGCCACTGTACTATTTCACATCCCATGTGCTGCAGAGTGGTTTACTGTCATTGATTTATGTTAGGATTTTTTTTCAGTCCCTTTGCACGAAGATAGCTAGTATCTATTTTCCTTTACATTCCAGCAAGGGACCTTAACCTGGTGCCTTGTCCCACAAGGGTATACAGAGAGTCCGTCCATCTTCAACCAAATTCTGAAAAGAGATCTAGAGTCTTTACAAATACCAAGCGAGTCTGCCCTTGTTCAGTACATAGATGATTTGCTTGTGGCATCAGAAACACATGATGTTTGCAAAAACGACACTGTTGCACTCTCGAACCACTTGGCTGAGAACGGCCACAAAGGGGCCGATTACGATGCGGCCCGTTCAGGGCTGCATCGTAATGGGCCGCTCGGTTTCCTTTCCCACCGCATCATTATGATGGAGGCGGTCGGAAAGGAAACCGGCCGGTCATTCCGGCTGGCTTCTTACGGGCTCGGACAGCCCGTCCGCCAGTAGGAAGCCGGCTGGTAATCTCAAGGGAGGGCCTTTCCAATGCACGATTTCCGACATGATTTCCATGCCGGTCTGTGCGACATGGAAACCATGTCGGAAACCGTGTTTGGAGGCCTACAGCAGGGCCCCCTTTGGTGCACGGCCTCTGGTTGGTGTTGATCCCTGCACCTTGTGGCAGGCACCTTGAGGTGCCTGCCACGAGGTGTAGGGATGAACCACACCTCCCATTTCACTTTGGGAGCATGTATTACGGCCGGTTTACGGCCGTAATGCATGCTCCCAAAGTGAAATATAGGAATGCGACCGAACAGTTTTCGGTCGCATCCAAATTAGGCAGTCGAGACCGCCAACCGGGTGTCGGTCGGTCTCAGGACTGAGTCGGTATCGGGCGGAAGGAATTCCGCCCGACATCGAAATCAGGCTCAAAGTGTCTCCAGGGAAACTGCAGTACTGTCAAAAGAAGTTCAATATCTGGGACACATTATCATGAAGGGAGTTAGAAAGGTGTCTCCAGAAAGAGTAAAGCCAAAGGAAGTCAGAATGTTTTTGGGAATAGTTGGCTATTGTAGACAGTGGATAGCAAACTTTTCTCTAATGGCAAAGCCTCTACCAAGGTTGACGCACCGAGAGGTATCGGATCAGATTCTATGGGACAACGAATTGGTAATAGCGTTTCTAGATCTGAAAGAGAAATTATGTCATGCTCCGGCACTAGGAATGCCTGATTATACAAAATAATTCACATTGTTTTGTAGTGAGAGAGATGGGTGCGCTCTCTCAGTCCTGACACAAATGCACGGAAGAGTTTTTTCCAATACACATAATCCTATAGCCGCAAGTCTTCCCAGTTGCCTTAAAGCAGTAGCCGCAGTATGTACTAGTCTGAAAAAGAGTGAACACAGTGATGGGATAGCCTTTAACTGTCATGGTCCCGCACTCTGTGTAGCTATTGCTGACACAAACTAAAACCCAGTACTTAATACATAACAGATTGACCCGTTATGAGCAGAACCTGTCTTCAGACCATATTGTTTTGAAATGAGGTACTATTCTCAATCCTTCAACACTGTTCCCCAGTAACGAAAAGGATGATAAATGTGATGAATTTGATCATGATTGCCTAGATGTCACAGAACTGTGCATCAAACTCCGACCCGACATTTAGGATGGACCATTAATTGAGCCTGATCATGTCCTATTTGTGGTTGGTTAATGCCTAAGAGGAAATTAAGGCACACTAAAAGCAGCATATGCCGTTGGCACCATAAATGATGATGTAGAAGCATCATGGCTTCAGACTGTCATCTTCGCACAAGTTGCTGAGTTAATTGCCCTTACCAAAGCCTGCAATTTAACTGCACAAATAATGAGTGTTGCCATATTTACTGACAGGCAGTATGGGCTCGGTGTGGTTCATGATTTTGGGCAATTATGGTCTTGGAGAGGGTTTCTTACTTCTGCAGGTACACCGATAATGAATGGAATCCATGTAAAAAATCTACTCAAAGCCCTCCAGTTACCAAATTAAATTGCTGTAGTTAAATGCCCAGGTCATAAAAATGGAAGGAGATACGTTGCTATGGGCAACCGATATGCTGACTCAGTGGCTAGATATTGTGCTTTGTTAGCCTGTTCTTTTAATGAAACTTTCACATGCAAGTTCGGGAAAGAGAGCTCTTTTGCAATGATAATGAAAGTCACTGACACGTGATGAGCTAAAACAAGTACAGGGGAATGTGTCTGAAGCAGAACAAAATGGTTGGGTAAAAGCAGGTTGCGATAAAAATGCAAATGACATATTGATGTCAGCAGATGGGAGGCCAGTGTTGCCTGACAGCATGTTGTTTCCAATGATACAATACTACCCTGGCTACACACATTTGGGAAGAGATGCCATGGTGACAACATTCAGGCAGAGTTGGTACAATCCCAGGTTCCGAATGGTTTCAGATGAGCTCTGTCATAGGTGTGTTACATATCAGCAGGGAAAATAACACGTCACTTTGACACACATACGGAGATCAGGTGGCCCTTTCAATAGAATGCAGATGGATTTTATCGAGATGCCTGTACATAATGGGCTTAGATATATCCTGGTGACTGGCTGTCACGAGATGGGTGGAAACCTACCCAAAGAGGAGGAACGACAGTCTAACTGTAGCCAAACTGTTATTGCGAGAACTGATCCCTAGACTGGGAATGCTGGTCTTTCTTGAGTCAGAAAGAGGAACACACTTCAACAATGAAGTGATGAAAAAGATGTGTGCAGCTTTACAAATTGAGCTAAAGTTACACTGCAGCTACAGACCAGAAGCTTCAGGTATCGTTGAGCAGATGAATGGCACCATCAAGTCTAGATTGGCAAACATTTGGGCTTCAACTTCTCTAAAATGGCCAGATGCTCTGCCCTTGGTGCTGATGAGTATTCAAAGTACACCAGACAGGAAAACAGTAGTATCGCTGCACGAGAGCAATGAGACTACCTGCTGTGCCTGCAAATGCTCTTGGAAATATCACAGATAAGATTTTGGACCACTGTAAGGAATTGGCTGATGTGGTTTGTTCGGTCTCTCATCAGGTGTCAGCTGCCACACAACAGTCATCAAGAACAGTGCCACGACCTCAATCCTGGCAATTGGGTCGTGATCAAGAAGCACGTTCGGAAGACTTGTCTTGAACCCAGATGGAAAGGCCCCTTCCAAGTTATCCCGACTACGAACACTGCAGTTAAATGTGCTGGAGTCGCGAACTGGATTCATGCCTCAAACACCAAAAGAGTGAGCAATCCAGAAGAAGTGCCTTTGGTCTATGATCCTGGAAGAAGAGCTTTAGTGGTCTCACCCCCAGTTGAGAGATCACCTAGACCAGCAGCACCAGTTCAGTCACAAGGAAAAGAAAGGGGTGAAGATAAACACACAGAAAGACAAGCGCAAGTGCCTTAAGTGACACAAAGTGGCACTGAGATCTCTAACAATGAAGAGGCAGAGATCAAATCACACATCAGAAGAGTCCATGAAGTGGTGCAAGAAGACGGACAATACCCAGGTAAAGGAACAAACACTGGGATAAGAAGAACAAACCGACAAGCATAGTCAATCAATCAATCAATCAATCAAGCAGGCTTTATAAAGCGTGGCTTGTCACCCATGAGGGTATCCAGGCACTTGCTATACATCTCAGTCGAAGAGCCAGTTCTTGAGCCCCTTCCTGAAGTCAGTCAGCAAGGGCAAGGTGCGGAGGTGGAGGGGAGGGTGTTCCAAGCTTTGGCGGCGAGATGGGAGAAGGAGTGCCCTCTGACGCAGCAGCGCCATAAGTGTGGAAACTGTGCGAGGGCGAGGTGTGCGGAACAGAGGTTACTGGGGGGAGGGGATTGGTGGAAGTGCAGATGGTGGTTCATGCAGGCGAGTCCTTGATCGTGGAGGGCTTTGTAAGCGTGTGTCAGGTGCTTGAACTGGCATCTCTTCTGGACCGGGAGCCAGTGAAGGTCTTTCAGGTGCTGGGAGATGTGGATTCTCTTGGGCAGGCTAAGCATTAGTCTGGCGGCTTCGTTCTGGATTGTCTGGAGTCTTTGCATGAGTTCGGATCTGGTGCCTGCATAGAGTGCGTCGCTGTAGTCCAGTCTGCTGGCGATGAGGGCCTACGTTACCGACTTCATGGTGTTGATGGGGAGCCACTTGAAGATTCTGCGGAGCATGGTGAAGCAGGCTGAGGCAACAGCGCTGACGTTTCATGGAGAGTTCACTGTCGAAGTAGAATGTGGAGGTTGCGGGTGTGATCTTTCGGCGTGGTTCCGAGTTCCGCAGGCCATCAGGAGTCCTTCCAGAGGGCGGTGTGTTTGCCAAGAAGAGGACTTCCGTCTTGACTGTGTTGAGCTTGAGGCAGTTGTCCTTTATCCAGGTTGTGTGGCCACAAAGCTTTGAGTACAAGAACCCAGGGAGGAATTCATCAGCTCAGATCCCAGAGACTGTGCCCGAGGAAACTGAAACAGACGAAGGTAGTCTAGACCCAAATCATCAAGTCATACGAATCATCTTACTACGTGAACGCAGCATATAATTCTACTTTGGAAGATCTGTGCAAAGTGAATCCTGAACTCTTAAAACCACCCTGAAACAAAGGAATGGACAAATCTAGAAATACAACTCGAAATAAACGAACCTAGAGAAGAACATTAGGAAGAAAGACTGAGCTAAATTAGTTAGGCTTTAGTTGTTAGTTTTAAAGAAGACTAACCTAGGTCTGAGTGAAACTTACAGAAGAATAGGGATAACAATTTAGAAAAACACAGAGTAGGGTTAAAGATTGTCTATTAGAAAACTAAACTGCTGAAAACCTGTTTTAAAAGAAAGTATGTATTACTATCTCATCGCAAGATACTGAGCTTATGTGTTTTGTCTGACTCATAGAAAATGTGTTGCATTAGACATAAGTGTAAATATATCGTGGGTACTGTTTTCGTAATAACAGTAATAATGATCACTATAGTACTAATATGGTTTTGTCTGATTCAGAGCCAACAAAGAACATTACTAATATACATGCATACAATACTAAAGATAGCTTATTTAGGCACTCTTTTGTGAGTTATAAAAAGGATGAATATTCCACTAACGTTTATTCTAGTCTAGTCCAAGAATACACCAATGCTATGAATATGAAGGACTGCTATGTGCACTCTTGCACACTTCTGTTTTCTGAAGAAGTAACCTACTACCACATACCCCAATCTTTTGCTGTTTCTTGTATCATTTTATTCTCGTTAAGTTTACAGGCGAGGACATTTTGACTATTTCTATTCTAACTATGATTTAGTACTTTTTAGAGTGCCACTAATAAAAAGCAAGAATTACGACCCGCAAGATAAAGGGATGGACACAGATTGTTATTATTTATTTCCACATGCACCTACAGATAGTGTAAAGGCTCACAAAAATCATCTAACCTGTCAAATGCGACCAGTAGAGAGAACTTACATAATGTCTTTAAAAGAAATATGCACTAAGATAACACAAATTGCAGACAAAAAGAGTGATGTCTTAGGAAATGCTTGGAAAATGGAAGAAAATTAATTTAGAAAGAAAATGATTTACCCCAAACTCAGACTAGACAGCCGACACAAAGGGAAAATTTGCACATAGAAGACGAACATCAAAAAAATTAAAAAAAACATGTAGGGATTAGTAGTAGTGAACACACATTTAAATTGACCGGGGGATCTTGGCAAATATTACAGGGAGACGAAAATGCAATTCCAGAGATTTATTTCATTTGTGTGCATATTCGGAGCAGTGATACCACCTGTAGGAGTCATACTAAATGATGAGAAGATTAGAAAGCTAGCAACAGTTGTCGATAAAGTGGCAACCAGCACACCTGGGGCTTTGTTTGTAATTAATACAGTCAGTTGCTATAAGGTCCATGGTTTTGCAAGACAATCTTGTTTTAGACATATTGCTGGCCGAAAAAGGTGGAGTATGTCGTATGCTGAAATTAACTCTCTGCTGCTCGTACATACCGGACAAAAGTAAAGAAATTTGCAAGGAATATTTCAGCGTTAGAACCTGAATTACATGATTTGGAAACACCAAGCTTATATGAAAATTTTGGGAAAGGGATCTCCACAATGGAGAACTGGTTTTCAATAGCAGGGAACGGTATACTGAAAGCTATAGTAATGCCAATAGTAATAGTAGGGCTTTGTTTAATAACTCTTTATGCTCTACTGCTGATCTGCAGATACATATTTCGCAAGAGACGGGAAAACGCACAAAAGAAATTATTTGACAGAGACATAGGATTACATGGCATCATGAACGATGCCTATATGAAATTTAGGAGGATAAAAAGGAAAATTGACACATTTGAGGACGAAAGTGCATTCTGAAACAAATTCACATGTGAAACATGATTATGGGATGATTGAAAACCATCAGAAGGGAGGGATTGATAGAGTTTAACATTTTAGACCGAAAGACTTAAATAACCACATTAGAAATGTGCCTTAAAACATAGGAAATTCTGTTTAACTAGGTCATAAAAAAAGATAAATAAATAAATAGGAAAATGTGGTTGCTTAAACATGTAGAATAAAACGCGAGCTTTACATACAGTAAGCTCCCATTTCTAATGTGCTTCTATGACTTCACTTAAAGATACCAGTTGGTCAATTTAACCAAAAGGGTGTCTTACTATAAATTTTTAATATTGCCCAGTTGCTCCATTATTAAAATACAAATTTTGAGTTATATCTGGCCAATTTTTAAATCACTTTTTCACTCACCTACACAGAAAACAACCTGCTCCACTGTAATCAGGTGTTGAAGCACACCCGGATGGCATTCGGCCATTCGGGTGGGACCCCGATGATGAAGCATGTCACCAACTAGGTTGGTGAGTGAGGGGTCTTCTTAAGAAAGGACATTTCCTTTCTTGTGCCCTTTTCCCAATACTTGAGACTTTGACATGTCTCCTGGTTGTACTCCTTCTATTGTTTGTTTACTTCTATGACTAGGCCCAGATTTCTTTCAACTCGCTTCCAGTTTAAATACATGTCTTTTTAGAAATGATTGACCTAGCACCAACATCGGACTGTAGAATGTGCTGATTTATAAAATGTATTATTTGCTTCATCACACCCTATGAGCTTATTTTACATAGACAATGTGCTTTGCTGTTGCCTTTATAATTAATAGAATATTAGTATAACCAGCATATTGAAAACACTATGTGTATGGTTTAACCAGGACATTGACGACAGAAATGTTTCATTGTATTAGACTAGCCCTTGTGCACTCAATGTGACACCAAAAGCAGCTAACAGCGTAGGCATGAGGGTTCTCATAGGAACCTTCTCCCATGTATCTAACGTGCAACATTTTAGAAACTTTTAGTTTAGCTATGCACCTGCGCGAGTTTTACTGAGGCAATCAGAAGGAGAGACGACTGGTCACGATGAAACCATCGGACGACTGGTTCCTATTGGATGAAGATGACTTAACCTGCTGAACTCGCAACATGAAATGTGTGTTTTAGTATATATGCGTGTACATAGTTAGGGAGGCAATGCTTTTTGAGCAATTCTGCTTTATGCCCGAGGGTTCATGCCTCATCCTGCTAACTATGCTCAACAACTTCCCTGTCCTTCATTTCTTTAAATTGTTGTAAGCTACTGCTAACAGTGATTTCCCCTTGCCTGACGCTTTTTGCGGGGAGACATTCTCCTTGTACTGATCATAGATAATGCTGAGACAGTCTTTCTTTGATTGGATTCAATGGTTGATATTGCAACTGTTGCGCAAACTCAGCTGAGTTTCCAGGACTGCTCTTTATGAAGAGTTCATTTTCTTGATTATGCACCGGAATTTTATTCTTTTCCAGAACAAACTCTTTATGGGTTTCCATTAGGTTAGGTCCTTTTAGATTAAGATTGAGACGTTTCCTTTATGGAACACGCTGTTATTTTTATGTTGACTCTAGACAATTTTTTCTCAATATTTCTGTAATTGGACTAATCTGAATAAAAACGACAAAACTAATTACTAATCTCTTAAAGAACAATAAAGGTTTTAAAACTATTTCAACCCTCTCATCATTGACTGAACATTAAGAGCCGGAAAGTTGATGATACTTGGAATGCATTTGTTTACAGCTCCATTCAACTACGATGGCAAAGTCCATTGGCCTGACAACGATGCGCCGGAGGAATCGAGGTCCATTTGTAAGTGTGTGGGGTGAATCGTTTATCTAAAGTCAGCGACCAATCCTTAGCGCTAACAGAAGTTTGAATCATCTAGAGATCTGCATAATCATTTTCAATTGAGGGAGATGTACCAAACTCTAAACACTGCTAGGTAACCAAGGAGACTGACTAGAATCCAGGACCTTGGTTTCAATACAAAACGATTATGAACTTACTGTTCATTAGGCGCCAATACTTTACATTACAGTTTCAATTTCCCAAATCTACAGTGCTCAACTTATTGATCACAGAACAACAAAAGGCTGTTTGGGCTTCTGATTCTATACACATTTCTGAATCAGGTGTTGGTGCATTAACCAATGGGTTTTTTACTACGCAAGAGTGACATATTTCAAAGCACTGTTTAATTATTCTCTATAAATTGTCAGCAAAGAGTAATAAATTACCAACTCTCTATCTCGGCACTCGTTCCTCAAAGTTCACAGGAACATGGACGGAAGTGTATTTTCTTCTTTGGTCACCATAAATCGATAGAAAAGTTGCAAGAGACAGGAGTGGCTAATCGAATTCTAAAAAGGAAAACACGTTTGTGGAATTTTGAAACGTTATAAAGTTCAAACGTAACATTCAGTAGTGCCCCGATTTTCAAGCTCAGCTGATATAACAACGAACATTTTGTACTTATTTTTTATGCTTGTACCTTTCAAAGCACTGTAAACTACAGGTTTTTTCATCATCCTGAGTTATGCACCTTGGATGCATGACTGGTTAAGGGATCCGTTGAAATTAAAACTATGTCTACAGGTAGTAAACAATCTGAGTTATCTCACAATATTATGTGCATAACTATAAAGACTTCAAGGCTCATGTCTGTAGCTCCTTCTTAGTCCCCACAAATATACACTGTTATGTACACTGTGATATTGCACATAACACACTGTGATATTGCATTGCCTACTTGTATGATGTAATTGGAACCTTGGGGTGGTAGGGATTCTGGAGGGGTAGAGGAAGCTAGGAGAGACTAGGGAGCCGAGCAGCAGAAATGTTGTGTTGCCTACTGCTGAGGCTGTTTGTGGAATAAATTATATTCTCTTCTTTGGTGTCAAAGAACCCTCACTATAGAATTGGCTACAAGCTCTTGTTGACATGGACAGCCTCACTCTACAACGTAGATTGAACCCACGCAGGACTTTTGTCTATGACTGATGCTGTGACCAACGCTATCTACTGCTCTGTGGGATATGCATGCATTGAAACTTCGCACTAGCCTTAGTGTGAACTCTTGTGGAAGGTAAGTATTTTCAGTGGTGCTATCCTCTTCCTTTTGTTTACCGTTGATCCTCACTGGATTGGATTGTGCTTGTTCCTTGCAACCAGAGGCTCTTTCAGTTGGTCTCGTGCTGCCAACCAATACGATTGGTAGAGTTACTAAGACACCAACAAAATATAATGATTACATTACGCATGTATACAATCATATGTCTTATTTTGTGTTTTTCTCCCTTAGTGTTATATAATTTTTATCCAACATTGTAAAGACATACTTCATGTTTCTCCTCAGTTTCTTGTAAAAAATTTAAAAAAAGAGGGGGGGGGGGTTTGTAATGTTATGTTGCGATATTGCACTGATTACTCATATGATATAATTGGATCCTTGGGTGGTAGAGATTCTGGAAGGGTTATGACAGCTAGGAGAGATGAGGGAACAGAGCAGGGGAGAGGTTGCGTTGCACACTGTTGAGGCTGTTTGTGGAATAAAGTATATTCTCTACTTTGGTTCCAAGGAGTTGTCATTACATACACCTACTTTTCTGAAATAAACACTGACAAACAACCTGTTCAGTACTCTAACCTCACACAGATATATCTATATCACATGACAACTTTGTCGTAGGAAATGCCAGTACAATGCTGAAGATTCTTGTATTGCTCTATACTTTCAATTCTTTCCTTTATCCGACTCCGCAACTTATTTTCTGCTCCCTCAGTTTAACCTACCAAAATTTGTTGGAGGCCACAGAGCTGCATATTATGGTGGAGCATTTAAAAACCGACCTTGGGGATTGTGTGTGGGGGAGGGAGTGAGGTGGGGAGGGTGAAATGGAGAATAGAAAGAGCAGCTACAGTCAGGAACCTGTTAGAGATTCAAAGCTCCCTGCTGCAAGTATAGTCTTTGCCAATTTAGGTCTGTGTACAACAAGCCTTTGCACTGCTCCTATATGGAGGATGCTCAAAAACACTTAAAGTCCTTGGCAGCCTGCCCAGTAAAACAAGATGTGCATAGCAGACACATGCAGACAATGCTGTAAAGCAATCTGCATGGTGAAGCACAATCGTTCCATACTTTAGCTCCTGCATGGTAAACAAAAGAGAGCTGTGCAATGTCTGACAGAGATAGGCTTAAAATGTGCATTAGCTAAACTCTTTTCTTCATTACCAAGAGAGAGAAATGTTGTGAGAAAATTGACCAAAAAATTGTAACTAATAGAAGACAGTCCGGGCATAATGTTTCCCTGCTTAAAAATCTACAGAGTAAAGAAACCTAGAGTAAAGAAACCTTTAGGACTGTCTAACGCTTAGCTTGAAAGTGTGCATGTGATTGGCTGCTGCTGCAATCATTAGGAAAATGCTCAACAAAATGAGAGCCTAGGTCTCGTAAACAGAGGTTTCACTTATTGGACCCTCTCCACCTTGCAAGTGCCCAAAGATATTTGGGGAAATCATCTCACCCACTATATATCGTGGCATACTTCATCATTAGTGAAATTTCCACATCAAGGTCAGTAGATACCACCTTGACGGACTCAACCAGTTATGGGAGTTCCTGATAAATATTAATTGGATAGAAGCAATTATCCAGATGTTTTTTAGTAAAATTATCTTGTTGAATACTCAAAGGAATTCCCCTTTATTTAATAGGGACCCTGGATATGAATCAAATACTATAAAGCGGATGTTAATCAAATAACAAGGATTCATAAATCCTTATTATTCTGCCAACATGTTTCAGCCTATTAAACTGACCTTAACGGGTCAAAAGCCTTCTTCAGTGCTCCTTGAAATCACTGCATGACATACAGGCCATCTATTTATTTCGTGGTGTTCTCTGCTGGCATGATGAGTAGGGCAGTTCCACATCTTAGTTAGGTTGAGCAGGCTCTGTCCTACACACAACTCACAACGGAGGCCTGGTGTGTGCGACGAAGGTGGAGCTAGTATCAAAGTGTAGTGGTCTGCATAATCTAGGCAGGCAGGCCCCATCAGCATGCCACGGTGTAGTCTCTCACCAACATCTGATGGTCTAATGTGTCATCAACACCCAAGAGTGTAGTGTATCATTATTACCTCAGAGTCCAGTATCTCAAAAACACCTCAGGTGTAGTGTCTCACCAACAACTCCGGATGCAGATTGGCATCAAAATCTCAGGCCCAGTGTTTAATACCTTGGTGCAGTGTCTCACCAGCGCTGCTGCCACTCCCTTTCCCCCACTTTTCAGTGACCATCCCCCATTCTCATTAATGTCATCCTTCCCTCCACATATTACTGTCAGGTGTATCTGTAAGTGCCCTTCCCCTATACACCACTGCCCTCCTTTCAACCTATTACTTCCTTTTCTCCTTCCACCTGCCATTGCTTTTTTTTTGCCCCAAATGTTGCTTGCGCTTTGAATTTTTAAATGTTGGATCAAGCATCACTTAAAAACATACTGTGTTGCTTTTGAACCAACCCACAAAAAAGTAGAAAGACATGAAAGTATAATTTATATATATAAATAGTTATACTGTATGCACACTCGCATCCACAGTGTAGGAAGTGAGGGAGGATCCAGTCAGCTATAATTGAGAAGGATCTGTGCTGGACCCAGTGAAGTAAGTTGAATTTGTCCCAGTGTAACTTGCCGGCACCATGACATGCTCAACAGTGCCTACACTTGTCTGCTTTCTGTTCGGAGCTGCAACCTGTAACGTGAGCGAGCAGGATCGTGCTTCTCACCTCCATTACAATTTTTTAACTATTGGTTTCAACCAGTTTTAAACAATTTTTAAACTGTGTTTTTAGTCGTTTTAACACCACCCTAGGGCTGAGCCTGTTGGGAGGGGGGCATACGAGAGGGCAATCTTACCAGGGACAAAAAGCACTGCTGGAAGTACCGAGTTTCAGAGGGGGCTGTTCAGCAACCATAGAGCAGGAGTGTTAGCGTGGTGGAGAGGTAGTGTTACCCCTCTCTACCACTGAGTAGCTCGTGGCGCGGGGGTTAGCGGTCTAGTGTCCAGACCTTCCACGCTTCAAATGGCAGCGGGAAGGCGGGCGCGCCGCTGGTGCGCCAAAGGCTAGCCCGTCTGCACCCGATTGGGACCAGGGGCCAGGAACCCTGCCCAAATAGCGGAATTACACTATTCAAGAGATCAGCTTCTATCATTGGCAGGAACCCAGGTACCTTGTAGGGATAGGGGAGGACTTATAGATTGCTATATTGATAAGCAACAGTTATGTAAATGTTGTGAATACTCGACTAACCCTGGGGGGGTGGGGGGGTAGTAATGCTGAGGGACCAAAGAATACAATAGAGAAGACCTCCCTAACCCTGGGCCTCATCAATAGTCGCTCGCTCCCCAAGCATCAAGTGCAAATTCGTATGCTGCTAGAGGAAGGTAGTTTTGATGTATTATTTGTCACGGAGACTTGGCTCAATGACAACTCGGCACCAGATATTGTGGTGACTTTGCCACCAGGGTTCCATATGCACACACTCAATCGAATTGGAAAGGTGGGAGGAGGACTCGCGATCAGGGAAGAGTTTAAATATGTTTTTCAACAATTCTTTATTGCTGACTGTGAGTGCGGTCAATTTACCATCACCTTCTCACCAACCCACACTTTCTCAGGGCTGTTAATTTACAGGCCCCCTGGGGCAGAAACGAAGTTTATAGAAGGACTTATAGAAACTACCTCCAGCCTCTTGATGAAAAAAGCCCACATTACTATTTTAGGGGATCTGAACCTGCACTTCGGGAATTATAGTAGCCAGAATGTTGTGAGGTTGGAGCATGAACTAGAGAGTCTGGCACTCTCCCAGCTTATAACATCGGCCACCCACTCCAAAGGACACATACTTGATCCGGTTATAACAAATGACCCTAAAATATCAATACGCCTTCAGACCCCGGTACCTTGGTCAGATCATTATCTAATTACGATCACTTTGGGGAAGAATGAGACCGAGAGGACTCATTCTCGACCCACTAAGTTGGTCTCAGTACCTCAAGTGAGAAACTGGGCCAAACTGAGATCCGAAGTCTGGGTTGAAGCTTTGCAATCTTCAGGCTTCAATAACGGGGGAAACATTGACGAAGTCAATGCCAACTGGGAAGGTTGGGTCCTCCGGGCACTAGAGGAAGCCGCTCCCTTGACGATTTCTAAACCAGCTAACCGAACCAAAAAGGCCCTGTGGTTTAATGATCAGCTAATATTGCTGAAGAAAGGTTGCAAAAGATTGGAGAGGGACTGGAGAAAGACCTTCGATCCCTTACTTAAAGAGAGATATAGACAAGCGATCAGAAGCTACCATATGAAAATAAAAGAGGCTCAAGCAGTGTTCTTCGAGAACAAGATTATACAGGCGCACAATTCCTCCAAAGAGTTGTTTAGAGTGGTAAGATCCTTAACCACGATAAATCAAGACACCTCTCACCACCAAGCCTCAAAAGAGAAATGTAACGCGCTAGCCACTTATTTTCATAAAAAGGTCGCAGATATCTACAGCTCCCTACAGGGGAAATCAACTCTGTACAACCCTGCCATCTCAGAATCAGGTCACCAGGAGGCTGCAACCCCTGTCCTATCCTTCATCCCAGATCTGGACACCGACACGGTTCAAATGATTGTCAAAGAGATTAGATCAAGCTCCCCTAGATCCAGCGCCTCCACATATCCTTGCAAAGGCTATGGTGGTCCTATTGCCTTCAATAGTTGATATGCTAAATCTCTCCCTTCAGACAGGTAGAGTCCCTGCTGCATGGAAGCAAGCAGTAGTTAAACCGCTGCTAAAGAAACCAAATCTGGATGCAGCCTTACCTGAGAATTTCCGTCCAATATCATTGCTCCCATTTAATAGTAAAATCTTGGAGAAGCATGTTAACAAAACTGTGTCCCAATTCCTGGAAAATCACCTCAGGATACACCCCACACAGATGGGTTTCCGCCCACAGCATAGCACAGAATCGGCTTTACTAGCGGTAACTGAGGAATTAAAGATGACCCTTGATCAGGGGGGGATCCGCTGCGATACTTCTGCTAGATTTAAGCGCAGCATTTCATACGGTGGATCATGGATTGCTGGCACATAGACTAAGTGAAACAGGTATTCAGGGCAAAGCATTGGAATGGCTAAAATCCTTTCTGGAGGATAGGTCCTTTCAAGTCAAGGAGGCCAACTTCTTGTCTGACAGCAAACCCATGACATGCGGCATACCACAGGGCTGGTCATTAAGCCCCACATTGTTCAATGTTTATATGCAGCCGTTAGCTGATATAGTACAGGAACATGGGATCTCAGTTACTTCTTATGCTGACGACACCCAGTTGGTGGTGTCATTGGACTCCAGGACCAATGGAGAGTGAGGTCCGCTGGCCCCTTGCCTAGAACAAGTAGTCAAATGGATGACAGGGAGCTGTCTGAAATTAAACGGGGACAAGACCGAAATGATGGTCCTTGGTAATGCAGGTATACCTAGGCCCCTAGTAAGCTGGCCCGACTGCCTAGGTATGGCCCCGGCCCCCAAGACGGCCATTAAGAATCTTGGTTTCTGGTTGGATCAGGAGCTGACCATGGAGACGCAAGCAAGGAAGGTGGCAGGCACGTGCTTTGGGCTATTAAGAATGCTTCGTAAGATCCTCGTGCTTATCCCTGTACAGTTAAGGAAAATGGTCATACATTCCTTGGTCACCTCACGACTGGACTACGGGAACTCGCTCTTTCTGGGATCACCTAAATATGTCATTAGGAAGTTACAAGTAGTCCAGAATGCAGCGGTCAGGCTCCTGTGTCAAATTCCCATGAAAGAATCAGTCTCAGAACACCGTAGAAACTTACATTGGCTTCTGATTGAAGCGAGAATTAGGTTTAAAACACTTTGCCTAACCCACAGAGCAATAAATAATAAAGGGCCCAGCAAGATTAAGAAACTGGTTTGCCTACATCTCCCCAACAGATGTCTGAGATCAGGCTCTGAGCGCCTGCTAAAAACCATCAGAGTAAAAAGGGCCAGATTGGGGGGGCGACCGGGGGGGGGGGGGAGGGAGGAAAGAGCTTTCTCCCACCTGGCACCGAAGCTATGGAACTCACTCCCGTGGGAGATCAGATTCACATCCTCAGAGACATCAATCAGAAAAAAGCTGAAAACATGGTTGTTTACTGAGGTCTACTAACTGCCTGTTCCTCGCTGTCATTCATCAGTCCACTGCTTAGCGCTGGGAAGCCTTTGGGTAGCTACCCGCTCTATAAATCCCATTAACATTAACCTCAGGCATTGATGAGGCTTTCTAATTTTCACTTCTAGGTGGGCCCAAACCAAAAGCCTGATTAAAATGGTCATCTACCCTTCTTTTGTTCGAAAATCATCCTGGTTATCCTGGCTGGGAGCAATCTGGAGACTACTGCCTAGATGGGAATGCAATGGTGGGAAACAAAGGTACACTACTTGTAATAACTTCACATATACATACGAGAAACTATGATGTGGGGAGAGGTGTTTGACTTTGCTCGACCCCTGTAAGCAATACATATGCATGCACTGTAAAAAAGTCATATATACCTGTCTGTATACGTAATCACATAAATAATTTAAATAGAAATTACTCGTTTTTTTATTTAATTATTTTAGAACACTACTCATCACAATGTAGAGTGTCAAAGTACTCTACATCACACACATTATACAGACACAATACATTATAGAAGTGTGTAAATTAATGTATAGGGAATGTTTCAATGAGGGTTACAATGGTCCATACTGGTTGGAAATATTTGTAAGGGGATCTGGTTGGGGGAAAATAAGTCAGGATTTAACGCATGGTTGGGGTTATCTGTATAAATAAGACATTATTACTGCCCAAAGTAACCCTTTTTAGCAACTTTTCTACAGATTGGGAAATACTACAGACTGAGAAAAAACACAATACGATTCTAAATACATGCCTTGCAGTTTGCACGCACTTTCTTGATGCTGGTTCATAGCTCACTGTGCTACATTAAGACTGTGACTTTAGTACCGCAAGTGCCAAAAAGATGTGTGTCAAAAGCAGTAATACACTTATCGACATTAAAAAGAAAACTGTGATCTGCATGTTACACCATGATGTGCTTTGCAGCAGGCGTGTTAACCTTTTATGCTACTTTGAGTCAAAACTGACAAGACAAAGAACAGATCTCTCCAGGAGTGCATTAACCACCAAAATCATCTTGCCATTATTATCTGTGGAAAATTGCTGGCCACACAGATTTCTGAAGCAGGTGCTTTAATCCTGTAGGATATTTTTTTAATGCAGCCTCGTTGTGACCAATTAAGGAAGCCAGAAAATATTTACTTTTATATTTGTCCTTGCTGTAAAAAACTTTGCAGAAGAGGTTTTAAAAAACATTGTACATTGACTGTTAAACTCTACTTCTCATAACTTAGCCCCCTGTGACTTCACCCTTTTTTTACTGCCAGACCTTGACCTCCCCCGCCCCCACTTTCTGGTTTACCGGAATGAATGTTTGCATTTCCTGCACTGCACATATATTTAACAAAATGTATACTTTAGCTTAGACTAGAAAATAAACCCACATCGTTTCAAGGGAATGACAGATAATATAATCTCTTCCTACCGTGAAGGGCCATCACTAGGGTCAGACGGGGACAAAAAAACAAGCATTGGCATAGCCAATAGGTCTCGCCTTTGGGACCTTATAAGTGTTTAGCCATGCAACAGTTGCATAACTAAATACTTATAAGGTCCCAAAAGCGAGACCTACTGGCTACACCATTTGCTTGTTACTTTGCTATAATCGCGGCACCCGAGCTTTACTTTTAACATTAAAAGTAAAGCGCTTTAACATTAAAAGTAAAGCGCGGGTGCCGCAATTATAGCAAAAGTAAAGAAATAGATTATTTTTCTATTTCTTTACTTTTGCTATAATCGCGGCACCCGCGCTTTACTTTTAACGTTAAAAGTAAAGCACGGGTGCACGCGATTATAGCAAAAGTAAACAAATAGAAACAAGCATTGGCGCGGCCGCAAAGCCGCGAAAGTGATCGCGATGCACTTAATGACCCGTGACGGAGGAAATACAGATGGCGGCTGCGTGAACGCAAGCTGGTAGCCAGCAAAAGCCTCTGGCAGCACTTCCAAAAGCCGCTTACTAAATGTCTGCAGAGCAGCGCATGCGCGCTGGCTCAGCGAGACCTAAAAAATAGGCCCAGGCACCAAAATAAAAGTGCGAACCAAGAAGGTTTAAAAAAAAAAAAAAGTCCCACATTGAGGCTTCTTGGCCTGCTTATAGAGACCGGCTGCATCTAACAGTGCCCTCCTGCACCCAAGTGGTGGTACACTGCTGGAGGGCAACAAGTTTAATTAGATAGGATCATCGTCTGACAAATATGAACCCTCTCTGGCGAGGCACCTGGCTTCAGCAGTGTCGAGTCTTGGGGGTTTTGCCTACTGGGACCAAATAGGGTTCACGTATCTTGGAGATGTTCGCCGGGGAGGCACGCTTACGCCATTTCAGGAATTACGAGACCAATATGCTTTATCCCACACGCAATTCTTTAGTTTCCTCCTGTTGCGCCATGCCCTGCGGGCTCATTTCCCCATGGGCGTTGAGATCCCTGAATGCAGTCCGTTAGAAGCAAAACTTCTCATGAGGTGCTTACTGCAAGGGGGCCATATCTGCAATCTATCGCTCACTAATGATTAACGCACCAGACGGCCTTGCTTCCCTCTGACAAAAATGGGAAATCTGGATGGGCGAACTAGATGATGATGACTGGAGGGAAGCTTGTTTAGCTCCAAGAGAATTGGCGATCTCATCACAGTTGAGAATGATCCAAATTATCTTTGCGCCCCTTTACATACCCCCTCATCGGTTGCCACAGATGGTCCTAATGGCTCCGGCCATGTGTGTGCGCTGTCCTTGCCCTGTTGCAGACTAATACAATGCGGCCTGGGACTGCCCAGCTCTGCGGCCCTTTTGGGAAGGAGTGGGTAATGAGATTTCAGGTGTACTTGGCCACCCCATTGATTTGGGACCCCTGGTGGCCATGTTGGGCCTTTTAGACGAACTTGAAGGACCTCACTCCGAAAGGATTTTCATAGGGATGACCTGCTTTGTGGCTAAGAGAGATTGCCCGCTAATGGAAACAACCTAAGTCCCTGCTCACCAAAAGAAGCCAACTTATGAAGCATGGGGTGCCCCCAAAAACATGATAAAATATGGGGAAAGTGGTGGATTTACCACGGGTTATCTGGTTAAAGGAAAGCTATTTTATTTGACTATTCAATCTTGAGATTGTACTCCAGAGCTGTTATTATAATATTTGTGCCACGATTAATGATGCTTGCTTTGTTCAACCTTATAAAAATGTGGTTATAAACAAAAAAGTGACCCACTCCAAACCAGTCCAGTTTTGAACCTGTAAAGAAACGCTGTATGGGTATTTGCAACGTATGGGAGACTGCATACATTTGAGCTTGCTGCAAGCAATGTTGGTGGTAATATAATGGAAAACAACAGTAAAAACCATCTCAACTGACCATATAAGACAGGCCCACAAACAGCCACGAAACCGACCCACACACTGCTCTGTCTACCAGTCCATCGGGCACTCCCCGATTGCCCTATAGTCCAGTCTGAGCCTGACATTACTGCACATTGTTGGGCTTGTTCCTCGCTTTCAGGGCTCAATGTAAGCCAGTTTGAGTGACTGGTGCTAGGTAGTTGAGACTAGACAAAATCAATTAACTAGTGTCTTGTGCGCGGTTCAGTGGATTTATGGGGGGTAGGAGAGTGTCGTCATTCCAGGGTTTTTTCGTTTATATAACAGTCCTGTGAATCAGGGTACGAAACAACTAAAGGCACATGACCTCTATGTAGCTAATATAACATGGCACGCCCAAAACTAGTGGCAAGCGATATTCCTTTCTCGCGAAACGCCAAACGCAAGCCTACCAGTTTGCATTCCAGCCGACTCCCTTCTTACAAAACGAACAGAGTTTTCATAAACTAAAACGGAACTATTTCACAGTTGTTAACACTTTCAATGAACACGAAGGAGAAGGTTCTCCACTTATGTCAGCGATTACGCTGTCTATTTCGTTGCATTGCTGAAAAGCCGACGCATGAAAACCAATCTGAATGCGGAAGTATCACTGCAATTCCTTCTTACCCAGGCACACGAAAAGCACAGACTTGCTCCCTGTGTCGGCCATGACTGCCTCTGAAACGTGCAGGGTCCTCTCAATACAAGCAAATGCAATGAGATTGCGCGTCACAGGCCAACCATAGCAGACTAGCACTGTGCCTGACTGAAAATCCAATTAATTCAGAGGCGATCTATTATATTATCTCACCACATGTAGCAAGCATTTTGAAAGGGAGAAGACTGTGACCGAAGGAAAACTGTAAATGGAAGGGGTAATTATCTGTTAAATAGAGAGAACTAGCAACAACCTAAACCGATTGCTTAAAAAGAGAGAACTAGCTACAACCTTAACCGAATGCAAGTCACATACGTACTAATAAAATAGGCACATCGGATACATTCAAAATAGATTATTTCCCAACTACGTTGAAGTCCGCATTGTATGCCGACCTCTTTTGTGATCACGTCCCTGCTACATATTTTCCTGTCCATCCCGCTGTTTTCTAGTGGGTTTGTGTAAATTAGCACAGTTTTTCTCGTATCCACAGGAACCGGTGCGGGACGGGGTGCTGATTGGGGTTTGAGTTGTAATGGGCGGGTACGTGGCAATAATGATTTCACCGTGTTGATAGGAGCGTCGGAGATGGGTGTGGTTCAAATTGGCAGGTGCGCTGTTGACCCGCCCCTGGCAGGTGAACAGGTAGAGATCACGCTCTTCGAGAGATTGCAGTAAAGCAGAGGTTACCCGCAGAGCTACGGGGACTGTCACCACTGAAGGAGTGAGTACCAGGGCTCCAGCCCACTCTGTGCCATAGCTTGAACCCACCCGCCCTTTCCTTTGACTCCGCATGTCCTTCTCGCGTTTGAGTGCACACACTGGGCGGTCACTGCTGAAACGATACTATATCTGACATGCGCGGCATTTAATTTCGAGGTGTGCACTGTCTCAGCCGTGCAATACGTTACCTTCGCGAACGGCTGTACTTTGGTGTCAGTTGACAGGAGCTTATAGATGTCTCTCCTAGTAGTGTTTCCTAGTACGGTGGCCCATAGGAAGCGCTCCAAAAAACACAAACTAAGCTTGAGCAATTGATTTCGGAGTGCTTAATAGACTCTTAGGGGACGCAAAGCTGACATGCATTCCAACCTCCATTGCCAAGATTCAAGCAGGAATCTCTTATTTTTTGTTGACTCTCCAGTGGGTAGAGCTTTGTCATGAAGCTTGACATAGAAAGGAGCCCTGAATCCATACCTTTGCACAGTGCTCTAAAAAGGCGTTAGAATCAGAATGGAAGATGTGTTTTTTCAAAGAAATGCCTATTCCTTTTTTTCCGATGAATACTCTCCTTTGTTGTGAAAGTAGGCTCAATGATGGTAGATCTGGCTACTCATGTTACCATAATTTCTGAGAATGCTTCACCATCGGATCCTGTTGACAAATGGGTGGATTTAGCAATGACTAGGGCTTATGCGTCCTCAGATTTTGCAATAAGGGCTGCTGCATGTGCTAGCTATACCGTGCAGTCCCTCATTAAAGATTTTCAGACTCTGGCTCAACTGTTAAATCAAGGTGCAGAAGTAATTCCCAACTTTGGCAATCATGGAGCAGCAAGTAAGAGTTTTGTTGGACATTTCCTAAGAGGCTCTTAGTGCTTCTTCTCTTGTGGCAGGATCAGCAGTGGGTGTGCTGTGACTTGAATTGTTAATATGCAACCTTTCCCTTAGTTACCTGTTCTCCGCTACTCAGCCAGTATGAATGAGATGTAGTGGAATGCCAGAGTGCTTTGTGAGGTTGAGTGTCAGTTGGAGTGTGTGGGCTGAGCAGCAAGGATGCGTCTCCTGGTGGGGCTTACTTAATACCATCTACTATACTTGGACTTTTACCTGTAATCTTATTTTTTTTTTTTGGGAGATATTTTATATATTCAAAAATAAGATCAAACAGAGGCAACATTGAAAAGCTGGAGTAGGCGTTTACATGGGAAATAAGTAAGCAACATACTTTGGTAATGATATGTGGGTTCTATAGGAACATAAGATAAGTACAAGCCCGGGCTCAGCCTCATAACACAATATAGAAGAGAGGGAAAAGAAATTAAAGATGGCAAGAGAAGTGAAATAAGATAGAGAGACCCTCTTGTCGATCTCCAACAGGGTGCTATTATATCAGCCAGTTAGGAGAGAGAGTGCATCGAAAAGTATAACACAGTACATTATAATATCACCTATACAGTACCTACATTACAGCATAATTAATACATGTTCATATAAAAATTGGGATACCTATTTGGTACATGTAGTAGGTGACTTGCTGTCTCATGGGCGTTTTGTCATGGCGAAGTAGCTGTCCAGGGACTCCCAGACGTTGATAATCTGTGGTTTCCAAGGAGAATTCTGGAGAGAGATATTGTCTGCTCCTCTTCAAAAAGTAATCCAGTTCAGCCAAGCACAAAAGGAGGTAGCAGCAGTGTTCTTCCAGTTAGTCAAAATCGATTTGCAAGCCGAGGTCAGTAGTATGTCTACAAGAAGTCTATTGTTCTATGAGTGGATCTGGGGGTCTAGGAAACCCTGAATTAGGGAGAGCAATTCTTTTTTTAAAGCGTATCCCGCACAGAGAGTGAATAAAGTCAAAAGCACTATCCCAGAACGGGGAGACCGCCCTGCAGAGAGAGTAAATGGCAAAGGTCACCAGTAGCTGCATGACAATTCCAACAAGTTGGGTCATCTCTAAGAGCCATTTTATGAAGCTGCGCCGGTGTCCAAAATGTCCTATGGAGGAGCCAGTATTTTGTTTGGGCGAGGGAAGGAGAGATCTTGTGGGATACAACAGACTTTCAGATTAACTGCCACTTGTCTGGGGAAATGGGCCCATGGCTATCCCAGTTTTTTAAGACTGCTCCTGTGATAGATGTGTTTTTTGGTTTTAAGATGTGATAAAGTTTGGAGGACTGGTGACATGACTTATTGAGGGAGAGCATTGTCTTGATGATGAAGGGGTCTTTGTCCGGGCAACTGATCTTAGACAAACTGACTTTGAGCTTAAGAAAGTCATAAAAATCTATGTCTAGTAGATTGTATTGTTGTTGGAGTACTCTGAAGGAAATCAGTGTATCTGGGGTGCCCAGTTGCTTTAAGAAGTGGATGCCTTTTGACTCCCATGATTCCCTGAAAATAGTATTCCCCTGGATTTTGATCCTTGGAGTATGCCAGATCGATATCATGTTCGAGTGATTAAGAGGAGTATCTAAGATTTTATCGATTCTTCTCAGCGCTCTTTTAGTATGGTTGAAAATGATTTTACCAGAGGATGTGGGTACTCTGTTACCTGTTAAAAATGTGATGGGGTGAAGTACACCTAAGATTTCTTTTTCAATTAGCCAGGAGGGAGTGTAGACAGGAGGATGGGAAAACCACAAGGAGCCTTGTCTAGCCAGGAAGGCGGATTTGGTATTTTTTGAAGTCAGCTAGGTTTACTCCACCAAGGTGAACGGGTAAGCACAGTTTTTTGAGAGATCCTAGCACGTTTTTTTGCCAAATGAATTTTGATAATAGCTTATCCAGTTTTTGGTGAAAATCCTCTGATATTACAAGGGGTAACATACTGATAAAATAATTAGCTATCGGAGTGACCATCACTTTGATGGTCTCAATGCTGCCCCACCATGTGAGAAAATTAGGATTCCAGCCCTCAAACAGCCTTTCGACCTTTTTAAATGTCCCATTACTGTCTCATATTTGGTCTTAACTATAGGTGAATGGGCATTTGTCCTTGGCAAACAAAGTGGTTCTTGGGTGGGCCAATCAACAGCTCTTTTACAATCTGCCCACATCTCTTTTGGAGCCGCTGCTTCAAACAACACATTCAAATCTTCCCACAAAACCTTTTATATGATCACAATCTGCTCTAACTTGGTATACCATTCGTCGGAATTTTCTCTAAGTTTTGGCAGATTATTTGTATAATGGAAAAGTTCTGAATGAGACCACGGAACATGCACATATGGTACTCTCTGAACCTCGTGTAATGGAAACTTTTATCCTTTCACCCATAGCAGTTTCTTCTCCCCCCACCCCACACCCTTTGCTTAGTTTTAACCTTCACTTTCTTCTACCACAAGTCTGAGCTTCTCTATCACTCCATCCACTGATATTCTCAATTAAATCTTTCACATGCATTCTCAAACCTCAAACTTTCACCATTTGCAACAGTTGCATCCATTCTAGTATTTCTTAGCAGCTTCTCCCGTTGTGTTATATGAATACCACATTCATCCGCCACCCTTCCTTTTTTGGCATACTCCTCTTTCACCACTCTCTGCTTGTTTGCACAAATACAGCATCTCGTTTTCCCCATAGTATCCCAGATAATCCATTGCCACATTTTCCTTTACCAGTTCTTCAAATTCTGTCTTTAACTGTGACAAATTGATTCTTTATGTAGGGGTTCCCTTACTGGGAGCGTTAATCGATAGATTTGTACTAGTTAAGTGTCCCAGGCTTTCCCTTCTAATGAGATTTCCGGCTTGGTAAGGAACTAGTAGCCATACTTCCTACACTTGGAGCTTCCTCTTGGGGTATACTCGCGACAGGTTGTCTTTGAACCAGGTTAGAAGAGGTGTCAATCAAAGAAGCTAGTAGTATGCCACATAAAGTTAATGTGCTTATTGCAACTGTTAAAGGGGTCTAGGGTCAGGGACAGAACAGGGGTCTCTGTATAGCTTGGGGACTCACGAGGCTCAACTAAGGATCTCATAGTCGCTGTATTCTTGGAAACTGTGCAGGGACACTCTGCACTACTGAAGTAGTTGCATCATACAGGGGTGATCTAATACTAAACGATTCTTATATCAGAGAATCTTCCTCCTTACTTTCTGTATCTGCTTCTTTCTCAGGGTTTTCTTTAGTCTTTTCTTTCTCTTCCTTTTCCAACAGAGGATATACTCCTACTGTTTCAATACCTTCCTCTCGCCACTTTCTCTGATTTTCCTTCTCTTGTTCTTTTTCCATGAGTGAGCTGTACTTTGAATTTAAAATTAAATCTTCTTTCTCCTTTTCTCATTCACTGTCTGCTCCCAAAGATTTCAAGCCTCAAATTGAGTAGATATAGGTTGCGGCTTTAACTTGTACATCTTCCTTCTCAAATTCTCTATTCGTGGGATGTGTAAGGTTCCACTCAGAGGTAATCCTAATTCCCCATCTCTAGCTGTATATTCATGCCATTGGATAAATCAGATGCATACTTGTAGCCCTCTCTAGCTGCCCTTTCCCTAGCAAGTGTACCTTCTGATGAAAACGTCTCTCCCTTATTTACGTCTCTTTTGGACAAAGGATTCCCCATTTTATTTTCATTCGCAAGTAATCCTTGTTTAATTCTCAACATCCAAAACAAGGAGAATGTTTGCACTGTGACAGAGGGTGTGAGACTGTGATACCGGTATGCAGCACCTCTCCAACACCTGCACACCTGCCAACACTAATATGGGCACAGGGAGTGATGCATTTTTCTAGGCTGAGGAGTTAAGTTGTGGGACAGTTCTTCAAATTAGAATTTTTGGGTTTCTTAGAATTGAGCTTGGGGATTTGTAGTTGAGTTAAACGGTGTTCTTTGGTTTCATCCATGGTCAGCAAATACCAAGGCATATGCACAGATGAACACCCCTAACAAATACAATGGCTGCTTCCACCACTCCTTCTGCCTTACACAACATACAACAGAGTATAGAGAAATAAAAGGAGTGATTAGCACCCATTAAAACATTGATGATGGCTCGGCACCAAGCTAATATCCAAAAACTATTCACATATTAAAACTGTTTCTTACTCTTTCTGTCCTGTAAGTAGATGTCTTAACTTGTTTATTTTTGAACGACATCTGTAAAGTTCAAACATACAATTTGAAATGATCTTTGCTGTGAAGTGGAGAGGCTGCGAAGGAGAAATACCAATGTTTCTTGTGTATTCTGTATCTCGACATTTTTGTAGGGTTATGCATTGAGAGCAGAGCACAAATAAGCAGCATCACTCAATGTAATTTTATGTTTTCATAGTGGAAGTTAGGATATGTGCTAGGATCATTCCATATATTTATTGATACTTGCCAGTTGTTTTTATTTAGCGAGGTAGACTTTCAGGCCTATTTATTATCAAGCCTGTGAATATTTTACTTTTTTTCATAGTAAATATCCATTACCTGTACGTTTACTTGTCCTTCTACCAGTCACTGCTTATGAGGTGTATCCCACCTCTCAAAACAAGAAAATACCTAGGAAGCATGGTAAAAACCATCCCTTCTGATAGGACATAAGGGGCTGGGTCCCCAGCATCCGCCTGTGTTTTTTTTACTATCTCTCAACAAGGCTGGTATGAGGACTTGCACAACTTAAAAGAAGTAACTTTAAAACCTTGCTGGGCCTGGGCTCTATAGTGTATTGATAGATATAGCCCTTTGGACTCCCCCTCATGGGCTTGGGGAGTCACTATGAGACGTTTGTGATATCTGCAGGGCACCATACCTAGGAGGGCGCAAGGCAGATGAATGTCATCAAGTGTAGTGAGTACCCCTGAACACTGTTTGGGGATTAGTTCTTGATTGGTGGAAGAACTAGCATATTGGGACGTCTGGTAACTATTTGTGACTCTACTGCTGGGCTTTCAAAGTTATACTGAGTATTTAAATTTAAATATGCTTACTTGTTCTCTTCATGGTCTTGGAGCCTATCGAAAGATGCATTAATTTGGTGAACGCAGCAGTATGTGGCCACTCTTCACACACAAGTGTTAGTGGTCTCAGAGATCCCCCCCATGGACAAGTTTCCACTTCTACGGCTTCTCACTTTAAAGACATCTCACTTTAGCATGTGACAGCACCTATATTTAGAGACCTTGGGGTAACACAGGTATGTGGCGTTCTCTGCCCGGTGCTGTTTGTGGTGAATTCTTTGCTAAAACAACATCCTTTCTGGTGGGCTTGACTGTGTTTCTGATGAACTGTGGGAAAACACAGATCAAAGCGTCATCATGACTCCATCATTGAGGAGGAGAGAGTTAGAAAAAAAGTTATGAAGACTCTTATCTCTTTAGGGACCAAATCATGCAACAGGCAGCATGGCAAAATACTGATAACTGACTTCTCCAGTAATTAGGGAGAGGAAGCTAAAGAGTCTCCTTAATATGAGGGGGGAAGTATATAGGAAAAGATTTCCTGCCTTAAATCTTATCCCATATAAGATGCAGTATGGGACTTTGGATACCACAAGAGCCAGATAATTCTTCGGAAACAGTGTTGCGTCAGTTTGAGAAGACTCCTCCATAGGATTTACCCATCCATTATCATGTATTAGACGTTGCACATAGAGAATGGAAGAATCTGGAGAAGGTCTCTATGCTGAGGTTCATGGAAAAGATGTCCCCATTAGAAAAAAAATTATGAAGTTTTACTGGGTGTAGTGCATGTAAACTCAATTGTTGTCAGCCTGCTGGGGTACTCCTCAATGGCTGAGGAGTCTATATTAAAGGATCAAAGAGAAAATAAAATAGATTCCTCCTTAAAGAAAGTACATTGGGGGGTGGGGGGACATGAGCTTGAAAAAGAGGGTTTGAGTTTATGGTGCCTGTGCTAAGCAGTAATAACTATCAGACTTCCAGAAGTTGTTTAAAGCCATGGAGAGTGGAGCAGAATGTTCAGCACTTCTTGAAATAATAGAGTTTCTCTCAAGTGTTTCCTTCAGTGTAGTTTGGGCCCATGCCTTTGCAAGTGGAGCAATAGTAGCTGCAAGGAGGAACTTCTTGCACAAAGAAGGGCATACAGGCTGTGCTCAAAAAGCTGCTACCTTGAAGATGCCTTTCCCAGGCAATATACTTTTTGGTACAGAGCTAGATTAAAAACTGTTTAAAGAAAATAAATATTTATCACGTTTTCGACAGAAGAACGTGATACTGTTGGACCTGGCCCTCTCTGCATGGGCACCCCTAAACATTTTGCCTTTAACCCTCCTGTTTTCCGAAATCTTATTTGTTGGCCTTTAGGACTTTGCACACTTTACCACTGCTAATCAGTGCTAAATTGCTTGTGCGCTCTCCTTTAAACATGGTGAAATTAGCCTACACCCTATCGACACATTTAATGTATTTTTAAGTCACTAGTGAAATGGTACTACAGGTGCGCAGGGCTGGTAAATTAAATGCTACTAGTGGGCCTGCAGCACTGATTGTGCCACACACTTAACTAGCCTTTTAAAACATGTCTCAGGTCTGCCATTGCAGCCTGTGAGTGCAGTTGTAAATATCCCATTTAGACATGGCAAAACAAACCTGTTGCTAAGCCTAAACCCTTCCTCCTTAATACATATTAGTCACCCCTAGGGTGGCTTATATTCTTTTTAATACATATAAGACAGCCTGAAGATAGGCCCTAAACAACCCAGAGGGCAGGGTGCAGTGTAATGTGTAATTAAAAAGTTGGACATGTACCTTTTTAAGTTTTTCATGCCCTGGCAGTGAAAAACTCTTTTTTTTTTTTTTACAAGGTGCTTTCGATGCGCTCTTCCACAAGTCATACACCAGAAAACTTTAGCACATGGGTATCTGCGGACCAGCCCTTAAGTAGATATCCTCCTTCCTCATGGACAGAACTCAACGAGCTATACTCCCCACCTTCCCCCCCCTACCCCCATCACACCTCGAAACCCAAGAAACTCTTCTGTGGAGTCCTTCAAAGATCGTCGCTCAGCCCAAGACTCTTCAACGTCTACATGACGCCCTTTGCGGACATCATCAGAGCCCACAGCATCAACATAGTATCCTAGGCCGATGGACTCTGCTCATCCCCTCCCTTACCGATTCAACCAACTGTTATATTCCAAATAGGTACCCAAATATAGGCTCGGGTAACATCCCAACCTTTCACCTATATTCATCACTACATTACATACATAACTGGCTGCTAGGACTGACCCTTTACCTAGTTACAGTACTGCACACAGAACGTGGGTTTTTCCCTTAACACTAGCCTCATACATTATGCATGAGGATTCTTGAAAACTCAGCAGGAATACCATCTCCTGCATAATAACTATGTACAGTGTTCATTCCCGACGTCATCCTAAGTCCGACAGTGGCACAGCAAGGTAGAACCCCCGGGGATACCTCCGGGTATATAAACATCACATCTTGCTGAGATAGGCAGAGGAGATCAGGATTTCCCTGCCGACACATACTGACACGAGGCGCTGAAGTTCCTGCATGCAGATACTCCAGCTCACAGTGGTCTAACATCCCTTGTGGGGTGTCCAGCTCGAGACCAAGACTGGGTTCCACAGTCTCTCACTTCAGGTAATGGGGGTTGACTTTGTCCTAGAGGGATTCTTGGCTTAACACCTACATATATGCTAGGTAAACTTGGGTACATCTAGTTAGGGAAGCATCGTAGGAGTATGCATTTTATTGTCCTGTATTTTATATACTTACCTGTATTCATGGTTGTAGCAAGATGGTAGAACTTTACCATCCTTTTACTTTCCTAGTACTTCTAAGTTCAGAAGTAAGTTTATTGAGGAAAATATAAGTCACAATACAAAAGACAAGATAGCAATACATAGTCACATGAATCAAATTATAAACTTAAAAGCAAAATAGTTGGGTGTATAAATGAATTTAGCCTACCTAGAAGGAAAAGAATTAATATAAATATGCAAATCAATTAGCATAAACAAAGGGGAATTACAAGTGATATGAAAAAAGAATCGTAATGCAAAATTCAAAAGAATCATATATGTATAAGTGCAATGAAAGGAAAGTCATGGAGGTTTAGAAACTTCTTGCTGTACAGGAGGCAGGGTGAAGGAATTTTTAGCACTAGCATCAATGTACAATGTGATAGGTAACCATAAATTCAGGCGCTTCGTTGCCATGGAGACAGGATATACAAGAGTTGTATCTAATCTATGGTTGTAGCACACGGCGTACCACCAAGCTTGAAAGGATAATTTGGTAAAGTCTTTCCAATTTTTGGTTATCTGCTGAAAGGCAACTGCCAACAATAAGTCTACAATCTTTGTATTAGAATTGCAATCTGTCCATATCGAGGACAAGCTTCCCAAAAACACATGAGAGATAGAGAAAGAGTGTTTGGAGTGAAAAATTAAGTTGATTTGAGACCACACCTTTTCCCAAAAAGTACAGACAGGTGGGCATGTAAAAAGGAGGTGGTGTAAATCTGCATGTGGGGAGGAGCATGTCCAGCAAACATCCGGGAGATCAACATGTCTTTTATTTAACCGCTTCCGTCGGCCAACGGCCGTCGCGAGCACTACCTCGCTAGTGCTGCGCACGTCCGTTGGCCGATGCGGCCCCGCCCACTCTTTCAAACCGCGGCGGAATTCGTGCTGCGGTTAAGCGGTTAGAGTGACCGGGGTCAGCAAAAGCCTATTCTATATAAAAAAGAGTGTCTGTGTAGTATTGGCTTCTCTTGAGGACTTTCTGATTTTGGTCCAAATTGTATTCCAAGTGCCTACGGACCAATTGACTCCCAAATCTTGTTCCCAAGAAAGTTCCACCTTAGTTTTTTCTCGTACAATAGACAAGATCTGTAAGTAATTATAAATTACAGATGCTTTGGGGTTAGTTTGTAGTAAAGAATGCAATTTGTCAATTGAGGAAGGCGTAGGAACCGTGAGAGGGTTTGGAGGTAAGTATTGGGTGCGGGCATTCAGAATAGCTTGTTGTAGGATAAGATATTTAGATTGAAAAGACGTTGGTAAGTTAAAGAGTCCTCTAACCTGCGCGAAAGACATAAGCTGATCCTGTGCATATAACTGATGTATCCAAATTAAACCTCTCTGCCTTCAGAATTTCCAATAAAAAGGCTTACCACAAATTAATATCATAGTATTATGCCATATTGTTGAACTGGAAAAAGAAGTCCAGGTTATAGGGTCCAATGGGGAATTGAGTTTCAAAATTTTAGAAGTGTGTTTAATTATGGGAGTCGAAAGGTGTTCTAGTTTGTGAGAAAAGGAGAGATATTCTTGAAAAGAAAGTTCAAGTTTAGCCCAAAGAGGACAGTCCTCGGAGGGGTTGGAGAGCCATCTTGATGCTTGACGAAGCAAAAAAGATTTATGATATATAGGAAAGCTAGGGAAGTTAACACTCCCTTCAGACTTAGGACGAATCAATTTTGATAAGGACATGCATGACTTTTTATTACTCCATAAAAAAGATGACAATAGAGTTTATTTTTTTGAAAATTTTTAAAGGAATGGATACTGGGATATTGGATATTGTATAAAGCACTATAGGGGATAGCATCATCTTTATGGTTTCAAATTCAGCTTTATTTGATTGTAAGATACTGCAATCATAAAAGCAATTCGTACACATTATAATCATGTTAAAAGACTCAAAATTGAATATTGATTTTGTTAAGTTAATTCATAAAGAAATTTTGGCAGCAGCTATGATCATTATATCGCACTTAACATCAATTAAAAATTCATAACGTTTCATTAATTCTAAAAACAATATTCTTAAAAAACAATTCCTCATGATATTATGCTCTTCCTATAGCTGACCACTTTTTTTTAAAAACATCGCAATTTTCCAATTCATATTAGCATTGTCCATAGTTTGTAATGCGATGTAAGCTGGACGACATTTTCTTATCCCCATAGTTCTCAACATTGGCAGAATCCAGACTTTCCTAATGAGAGTATAAAATCCACAAAAGAAAATAACATGGATAGTGGATTGACTTGAGCAATTATCACAGGGACAGGGTATCGTAGTTCGGCTCCAGTCGTTCATATCGGGAAAACTAATAAGTCTGTGTACCATTCCAAGCCTGAATCTTGTTAGTAGGAATCTGTCGTATCCTTCTGGTACTATCACCAAATATGGCTGAATTTTAAAAACACTTAAAATCATTTGATTTTCCAGTACCGTGGGCTTTAATATTTCAGTCGTCAACCGTGACATTTCCAACATCACAAGACCCTCTTTTTTTAAGTCTTTCCTACGTACCGCTTGCATAGGATCAGTGAAATACTCCAGATGTCCCAGATTCTGCAGGAATTTTCGTACATAACTGACCCAGGGTATCGTTAAGACTTTTTCCATTTTTAAAATATCCTTTAAAATATCCCTGTTTAACTTGGTTTCTTCTTTTGTCCATACTCGGTGCCATAAAAGAACAGGCTCCAGTTTAATGAGATCAGACAAATACGTTAAACCCAGTTCAGCGTGGCACACATTGGAAGAGGTTGATCTAGGTACTGACAAAATATATCTTAGAAAATTATTTTCCAGAAACTGTAATGACTGGGTATTTGCAATACCCCACACCCCTGAGCCATAGGTTACAGTTTTTGCCTGGTAGATCTGTAAAAGCTCTACCGGGGGTCTTCTCCCTAACTTTTTTGAAAATTGGGCGAGTGCTGAGAGAGTTCTAATAAAACTTAATTTTTTAGCTCTACCTGCCTGAACCCATGAGTCATCTTGGTGAAATGGTATTCCATGATATGAAAAAAGTTTTGTTGCCTCGATTTTTCGATCACCTATGAACATCTCCCGACATTTTTTACTGCCCCTACCACATCTCATGACATATGTCTTAGATGTATTCACCGTAAGTCCTAATTCATTCATATATTCATTAAAACCATTTAAAACCTTTTGTAGACCTACTTGAGTTCGTGACAATAAAACCTCATCAGCGTATAGAAGTGCGGGATAGGACGACCATTTATCTTGGGGTAGTCAACCTGTTTCTTAATCAATGCTTCCTCTAAATCATTTATATACAAGTTAAAAAGGAATGGGGCAAGGACACATCCTTGCCTAACTTCCCTACTTATTGGAATTGGAGTTGTACATCCACCCTTAATGTCAAAACGAACTTTCGTCTGAGCATTACAATAAAAACGTCGTAAAAAATAAATAATTTGTTGTTCAAAGCCTATCTTTCCTAAAACCTCCCAAAGTTTGGCGTGTATTACAGAATCAAAATCAGCGGTGAGGTCTACAAAAGCTAAAAACCAACTTCCTTTTTTTACCCGTACATACTTTCCCACCAGTAGGGCTAAATTTAAACTCTGTTCAATAGTGCCCACTCCTTCACGGAAGCCATATTGAAGGTCGGAGAGAACGTTCTTATCTAGTGCCCAGTCCTTGAGTCTTGCTAATAGTACACGACCCACAATTTTAGTCATTGAGTCTAATAAGGAAATAGGCTTCTAGCATCTAGGGTCCTGGCGATTTTCCCTTTTTAAAAATGGGGACAATGATTGACTCTACCCAGGTTGGCGGGAAAGGTGCTAAACAACTTGCATTCACTACTTGTGTTACAATTGGCCCCCATAAAATTAAGTTTGATTTAAACAAATCACATGGGACACCATCGGGTCCTGGAGCCTTCCCTGCTCGAGTGACCGAGATAGCCCCTGTCACTTCCTCCAGGGTAAATTGGAGGTCAATATTTTCTGTGTTGCTAGTTAATAGTGGTTCACCTAAGTTATTGTCAGTGTGACCTACCCCCTTGAACACCTCTGTGAAGTGCTCAACCCATTGGTCCTCTGTGATGGCAATCTCGATAGCGGAACCCCCATCTTGCTTCAGGTATGGTGCTTTAACCGCCTTCCAAAAGGCACTACTGTCCCTGCTTAAAGCGGCCAAATGAAGGGACTCCCAAGCTTCCTTTTTTAAGCTGGCTTTCCTCTCTTTAATGGCCAGGTTGTAGATTCTCCTAGCCTCCCTTATGGCGTCCTGATTTCTGGGAATAGTATGAAGTACTTTTTTTAAATTCAGGTGTGCCTTGGTACAGTTCGAATCAAACCACCCTGTTGATTTTACCTTGTAATGTTTTTGTACAAAGAGGGCCTCCCTCACAGCACTAGAAATTAATACAAAAGAGTCAAGAATACTACCGGGGGTTGCTGACTCATTCAGACATGTATCAAAAGCAGCTTTGCACTTATTTACCACAGATTTTATAACGCCTTCAGGATCAATCATAGCCCATTTCAAAGTAAAACCGTTAGTTCTATCAAGTGCGATTGATTCTAAAGGCGGGGGGCAGTTTTTTCCTATACTTGAACTACTCGTCCATCCTTTAATTGTAGTACACAGTGGGAAGTGATCACTCAGAGCTATATCACCAATATGAAACAATCTGATTCTTGGAGCGTGGTTATTTGACACAAATATGAAATCTATCGTTGAGAATAAGCCCCGCCCATTAAAGGTGTAACCCATTAGAGCTGGCTTTGGACACATTTCATTCACGAAACCTAAATCCAGAGTGCACAACATTTCATTATACAGCTCCCCCGATTTTGTGTGACAGAAGTGCGTACAACTGAACCCTTCATTATCATCATGGACACACATATTGATATCCGCATTTGAACATAAAACACAATTAAAATCCCCTCCCAGAAGTATCATGGTGTCTTTAGCATTTTTATGCCATAATGATTGTACATCACTTACTAACTTTTTCATCACAGTTTCTACATCAGGCAGGGGAATATTATTATAAAAATTGATCAGGATGACAGATTGCTTCCTATCAATTTTAATGTTAACTAGCTGATAGTAAATATCTTCTAAATAAAGTTCTACCTTATTAAAATTCATAGTATTCGATACAAATGTACAAAGGCCACCTTTGGGCCTACCTCCTTTACTTTCAGTTGCCCTTGTGTGCAGAGTTTTAAATCCATTAATGTATAGCGGGTCTATTGCCCACGTCTCCTGCAAACAAAGAATATCTTGACTTTGAATATATTCGCACCAAATAGAGTTTGTCAGCTTTTGGCGAAGACCTGCTATGTTCCAGGACACCAATTTACAAAGAGCTTCCTCTGTGTTGTTATTCAAACTATTATTAGACAGTTTAGGTGGAATAAAGTTAGTGGGAAACTCCAATAACCGTGATCGGGAAACACCCTGAGTGTTAATTATCTGGCTGGCACAGGGCGTCTTTAACGCTTTATGGTCGGTATCAATCTCCAAAAGCTGGGAACTATCCTGGATTGATATTACGTCATTTGTAATCAGGTGTTCTCTATTAGTAGTGAATACGTCCCCACAATCTTTAGTTAATCCAAGCGCACTAATTGTTAATTCATTTTCAGGACTAGGCAGAAACTCTACGTGGGATAAAGTTGTTTCTCGATCGATAAGTCAATCGATATCTTCCATTGAGCCAAATACTTCATAACGATTGCTAGTTGGCACCGAATAAAGATGACGTCTATTCTCTGGGAATGAATCCCGCTGCCAATAGCAATAGCACGGACCACCACTCGGTGGTTGATAGAAAAACCCCAATGGAAGAATATTAATGTCAGTTACATTAATCTGCCCACTACCTGCTCTATCCAAAATGAGCTGAACAAGATTTGGAGACCCAAAAGATAAAATTACACAATCGCCTGATAACCGTTTACTAGACTTTCCAACCCATGATACCCTGCGTACCATTTTAAATTCATTAAAAAGAACATTATTTAGCCCTGTTCTCGTAGTCAGTAGATGACAAGCTTTGTTACGCAGTGTTGACCAATGTTCAAATTCGTTTAAAGATAATTGTGGGACGTTTGCTAAGACCACAGTGTAAGGGGTTGCTTCTGGCAGAAGATTTAAAATCACATTAGGGGATATGCCACTGGCACTCCTCTGGTTAGAATCCAGTCTACGTGACTCACCTGAGTTCCTATCCAAATCCCCCACCCTAACAGTTGGTGCGGCTCCTTTTGGAGCCAATGACTGTAATCAATGGCTTATTCTGACTCTGGTTAGTCTGATTATGTGCACAGGGCAATGGTCCAGCATTTACGTGGGAGGGCCTGGGTTTAGTTAAATCATGATTAATACCCGGGCAGGGTTTAGAATTAGAACATTTTGTCTTAGCATTGGTACTCTTTCCCATATCATCTCCTCTCCTCGGGGACATCAAACCAGCGCCCCTACTATTAGCTGCGTCGATATTGGGTGACTGGATAGAATCACGCGGCTGTTCTAATACATTTAGCCTTGCTTCAATTTGACATAACTTATGCAACAAAGGAGCAAGAAGGTTAGATACCAATTGTTCTAATCGATTACATAAAGCATCCTCGCTTGGCCATGCAGGGGAACTATTTGCAGTAATGGCCTGTAAAGGTGATATACAGGCTTTATCGTTCACCGCCGGAGAGCTAAGTTGGCAAACTGTGTTGCGAGTCACTCTTTGTTTTTGTTTCTGGACCACACCCTTTTTCTTCCTTGTGATAGGGTCATGTCCCTTTTTTGAGCCTTTGTTGATGCTTGCTTGCTGCCCTCTAGTGCTAACACCAAGAGAATTTGACCCTGGTAATGGTCCAGACGGAGGACTCCTTTCCAAGTTGATAGGATTACTGGAAGCACCATGTATATCAGAGGTATTGTCCGCAGGTGGGTGGGCAGAGGAAGTTTCCAGACCATCGCTAGTCCCCACACCAGATTGACATGAGAGTAGAGATTTAGGATCCAGAGACAACCGCCGCTCAGTCAATGCGATTTCATGAATAAGTGCAGATTCCGCACGAACAAGAAAGGCATCTAGGGTTCCCACCACCCCTGACTTGCGCCTACTCATAATTACAAACTATTGACAATTAGCCTCAAATTAGCCTCAAATGGGCTTTATTAATTGCGGGTTAGAAGTAGTCCTATATGTTGAATAACCAAGCAACTCACTACCAGTACGGAAATATTCGAATTGTGGCCCAGCCCAGCCTCTTTCAGGCACTGACGGGCGCAGACTGGCTGCGGGAGCCCTCGCGCTGATTTAAGCGCCTCCGGGCGCGTCCGGTGACAGGTAGGATATGCGCCCCGAGGCTCCTAGGAAATGGAGTCCGCGTCCGCTCCACTCGTGGCGATGTTTGTAGTGGCAGCAGGGTAGGGCGGAGCAATGATGAGCAACCAGCAGCCGCCGGTAAGTTTCTCCAGAACTTGCAAATATTGCCACTGGAAGCACCTACTTGGAGCACAATTTCTGGATTGAGCTCTCTTCTGCTTGCGCTGCAAGGTAACATGGGGGCATGCTTTACCGCTCTCACCGTGCCCCCGCTGCTCCTGATGCTCGCAATGCCCTGGGATATAATTTAATTATACCTGACAGTCCTCTTCTCACTGTCTGACACCTCACACTCCGGCGGGACCGCAGCCTTCTTTGCGCACAGAGGCGAGAACAGGCTCCGATTAGTTGTTTCTACGCAGGACTTGGAATTTAAAACTGTGTCTGGTGCTGACTGGTGGAAGTTCTTCAGCCTTGGCTCTTTGCAGGACTTAGGATTGGCTGCATAGAACTGTCCATGCCCCTAAGTGCCCCTGTGTAGGCTGTGAGAGGGACATGTGCAGGAGCAAAGAAGGCTGCAACGCGTGGCCGAGCACAGAAGAGGCACGCCAAAAGTGTGAACCCTCCTGGAGCCAGCAACCCACCGACTAGATGAGCACCCCAGAGCCACCATAGACGTGTGAGGAAAACCTGAGAGGCACCCCCATAAGTGTGAACGCTCCAGAGCCAGCCACTTGTCAGCTTGCAAGGACGTGAGAGAAAGACACCTCTCACGTGTGAACATCCCAGAGGCGCCCTTCTACGGGTGAATAACCCTGAGCCAACCACATCTCGATGTCTGAGGGCCCCAGAGCCTCCCTCCACTTGTGATTACACTCAACCTCTGCTTTGTGGGAGACGCTTTGCTCTGATCCATGTTCACCCCTTTCACGCACGTCTGGACAGGGTAAGGATTTATTTAGTTCCTTTCTCATAAAATGTTTTTAATACCAGACCTTTCCCTCTATGTTTATGTATATTATTTTGTGTATATAACCCAACTCTTACTTTATGTCACCAATTTAATACGTTCTTCTGGAACACTGCTGTTCAGCAGATGGTAGGGGCGAAGGTGGGACTGCAGCAGAGGCTCAACTAAAGGCAAATTTCGGGGGGAGGGGGGAATTCTTTCAGCAATAGGCAGAGTGGAGATTAAGAAGTGAAAACAACAACAAATGTAAATGGTCTTTTAAAGACCTGAGAAGTACTCGTATGCGGCTGTGATAAGCTCAACAACTGTCTGTGTGTGTGCCCGGGGCTGACACACATGACAGGGGGGGCTGAAGACCTTTGAGCCCTATGGGCGGTGCATGCCTGGACTGAAGTTTGTTGTTAATGTTTCTAGAAGGGGCTTGTCCTTTTGTCTGGCTAATCATCATTACTACAGAAAGGCTAATAACAGCAGGGTGCACATAACTCACTTCATTGTGCCCATGTTTTACACTCCTGCTTGAAGCCAGTATTGTTGCTAACTGCTTCTAGAGAAATCACCTACTACTACTGTAGTTCAGTCTTTGCTAGTCTTCCAGCATTAGGAATCCATACTCTCCAAAGACTGAAAAATGGTGTTGTCCATTTGCTCTCAGGAGGAAGAGACCATGTTATGGAGGGCCAGAATAGCTTGCCATGTCTTCAAATGTATTCACGCACTTTCCTCGTGCTATATAACTCAGACAGTATCTAATAGCAAAAATAAACTCCATAACCCACCCCGGACGGAACTCCATTCTAAAGGCAAAATGTCTGCTCTCCCACAATTTCCTACCCAGAAACATCTGGGAAATCTCCTTCTTTGGTTCCTTAAAAAAAAGGAACTACATATGGCTCTTTACTAGGGTAACTAAAATATCTGCTCCAAGAGATCCTAAGGTAGTGAGCCGAGGCTGGGCGTACACCCCCCCCCCCCACCCGAATAAAAATAAAATGACATAATGGGGAGCCACGGCCAAAGGCCAATAAGTCAAGGGAGCCGCAGGTTGAAAAAGTTTGGGAACCACTGCATTATGGTGACCCCACCAAGATAAGTATAGAGGGTACCATTTAGCGGTTAAAGAGGTTATTCTCTGTGTACAATTGTCCATGCACCGTGAAATTGTACCTGAAATAGAGGGAGTAAAATGTAAACCCAAGTATTTAATGTACTGAGGGCTCCAAGCGAAATTTGAGATTACAAAATAATCTTTAACAGTATATTTTGTTAAAGGTAATATTTCGCATTTATCTGTATTTAATTTATACCCGGAAACAGCTGCAAAGGAGTCTACTTCATGTAGGAATGCGGGGAGAGAAGACTGGGGTTGTGAAATAAATAGTCAAATATCATCAGCATATGCTTTCTATCGCATTGCAGACACTTAAAAAAGATAAAGCCCCTGGCCCAGATGGTTTTACTGTGGAGTTTTTTTTATACATTTTACACATTTATTAATCCCCAAAATACATATTCTATTAAACTTTTTTAAATTCAGGTGAATCCTCAGGCTCTTTTTCAGATGCCCTCATTTGCCTTATCCCTAAGGAGGGGAAAGATTTAAGACATTGTAAAAAATTTCGTCCCATATCTCTAGTCAACATTGATTACAAATTTTTTTAAAAAACTCAAGCCTTACGTTTGGAATCCCACTTACCTGACTTATTGGGAAAGGAACAATCTGGATTTGTTAAAGGTTGTCTTATCACAGATAACACTCGTTTATTTTTTGACGTTCTATCTAAATCCTCTCATGTTTCGCACTCCTTAGCAGCAATACCACCGGACGCAGAAAAAGCGTTTGACAGAGTGGAATGGACATACCTTTTTCAAACTCTTAAATGGTTCGGCTTTGGACCTAAAATAATTTCCTTAATATCAATTTTATATTCAAATCCAAGAGCGGCTGTATGTGCAAATGGCACTATATCTTCTTATTTTAATTTGGGCAGAGGTGTTAGTCAGGGTTGCCCGCTATCCCCGTTTCCTTTTAACTTAGCCTTAGAACCTTTTTTGTCACGGATTCATCAAAATAAAGACATCCATGGATTTAACTCTGACACTCAAATCAATTTCCTAGTACTTCTAATCATCTATATCTGTTACTGTCTAATGATTGTTTCAGCACACTTATGTTACACTAGAATAACGACTGCTCAATAAATACTTATTGAAAATGTCCCTACCGTTTATTCTGTGTATCTCTCTGAGACTAAGTGAGCATGAGTGACTGAGCGAAAAGTAGTACACTGTTTCCACGGTCCTGAGGGATCAGGGTTGTCCTGTTCGATAGTTGCTAAGAACTATTCTCTCCTTGGTAAGAGGAGTTTTCTAGTGGCACTGTGAGCTAGATGGTACACAGGCCAACATACCCGGTGGGGGTGTCTAGAATCAATCTGACACCAATCCTACAGTATATGTTGTCTAAACGCGCAGATCCTGTATAGGTTTTATAGGAACTACACAACATCGCGCCGCCAACGTTGGTTGGGTACTTATTTAACGGTCAAATCTGAGTAGTTCAGTCGTGCTATTCTCAGAGACCCCTACTCGCATTTCCCCAGAGACGTCTGGAGTGGGAGGGTACAAACTCCACCACAGGTGAGTAGGCAAAATCCTATGTATTGGCTGTTGGTTAATCAAGCTTGAAGGACACATTGTTCCTATTGTGCATAACACCTTATCTCAGTTCCCTTGAAAGGCTCTTCTTACTAAAACAATTATTGTACAGGAAGATCCTGTGGTTGCCTTAAACCTCTCAGGAGAAGAAGAAGATGATGCAGATGCAATACACATTATGGAAAATGTTAAAACTGCCATCACCCTAAAACTAGCCGCATACGGTTTAACATATAGGGGTGGGCAGGTAACCTTCGTGATTGAGGCACACAAATTATTTAGAACAGAGGTATTCTATTCATGGGTTACATTCCCACAGGCAAATGCATTAACAAAGACATTTCATCACTACACAGAAGATGAAATACCGAACAAATATTGTCCGTATGAGGAAATTGAAATTCCACTCACTTACCAGGAACATTTATACTGGCTTAAAGGCGCCCTACCCCAGACAAGAAATAGAATAATACTCCGTCTGCTCGGAAGAGACGGAGCAACATGGCCAGTATTAGCAGCCTACACACCACATCCTGACATTGACACAATGCTAGGAGGAGACTTACTTACACAGCATAAAGAATTAATAAAACTTTACAGAAACATGACACAGTTCGTGATGAGAACACTCACACTTCAGCCAACATCGGCTACACAAGCGGGACCAGTCCAAACTTCTACAACTAAAATTACACCACAAACATTACACGCAGTGATGGGTAAATTGCCCACTAAACGTGAGCAAATGCCTTACTGGATAGCTCAAAAAATAATACAGCTAGAGGCAGTATTTCCACACACTGGTCCACACGAAAAGCATAGAATGCTAACAATTTGCTTGCCAATGGGGATCGCTCCCCCGATTGAGGATTGTACTTCTTGGGGTACAGTCTTCGCTGCAATATATACCAGGACTCATGGTATCCCTTCATTAGCAGTCATACCAGACGTATTGAGACAGATACAGAACGAGTATGGAGCAGTACCTGCTCTGAACTTGGGGATGAAGTTATTAAATAACTTCGCCCAGGTATCAGCTATAATATTAGCAAACATTAAAGGGGAAGAAGCATCAGTGGAAATACGCCAACGTCTGAGAGATTTCACTCCTTTACAACAGGAGACAGAATTACCTAAAATAATTGAAACTGCTTATGCAGAATTAGGTAGAGATTGTTTGGGAGCTAGACCAGTAAAACCTCAACTAATGGGGAATCCTAAAAAGGATACCTTTAAGCAAGCACCTGCTTCTTCAAAGAAGAAATGGGACAATAACAAACAACAAAAGAATAAAGACAATAGATCTCAATCCAGAGGTGGTTCTCCTCAACAGGAGCCCTTCGAAAGGAGGTATAACCTTAGAAATAGAGACAACATTAGAAAACCTGACCGGTATTAGGACACTGATGCATGTTCCTCTCGTTCCTTTCAGGGCTCTTCGAAAAACTCCGAGAGAGAAGGGCGGTCGGAACACAGATAGGTGGAGCGTACAAAGTCCAGAGACAAGCAACGCGCTGCGGACTACGCTCCTAAGAAAGAAGAAAAACAAAAACCTAAACCTCAATTCAAAAAGAAGAAAGTAGCAGGTCTCAAGATCAGACATGCCCAGAATTCTGAGGACTCAACTACTAAACGGGGAATGGGCTCTGACCATGCTAGACAGCGCAGCAGAAGTAACAATAGCTCGCCAGAACCTGATGGAATTTCTGGTGACAGCGGAGTTGAGTGAACATATCATGGTGGAAACGCCTGATACTAGGGTAAGCGTCCCACATAGGTTACATGAGAACACTCTGGATGGAGGGGGACAAACCCAGGAAAATTTAAGGTCTCTTTTGGGAGAACCTAACTTTTGGCGATTACATTTTATTTGCTGAAAAAGATTGTCCGCCTGCTATTGTTTTGGATTGCCCAAAAGGGGAAACAGTAATTATGCCAGCTTTTTCCGACCTCCTTCCCCAATATTTAAAACATACATATGCGCGGGAGTGGGCAGTAGCCCTTGCTCCAGCACTATATCGAAACCATGTTGGATGGGATGAAGAGTCGACCCACCACGTGATACCTTTAAAATCTACCCCAACTCCACAGAGACAGTATCCCATAAAGCAAGAAGCTAAAAAACAGGTCAGGGAGATCTTAGATCAACTTGAATACCAGGGGCTGATTGAAACTTGCACCTCCTCAATGAATAATACTTTGTTTCCGGTAATGAAACCGGACAATACATATCGTCTAGTTTTGAATTACAGACATCTAATTGCATGCACGAAAACATTTGCAGTACAAAACGAACACAGTGCCGCATTAATGGATAACATTGTGCGGAAAAAATACAAAACACTAGATCTCTCAAATGGATTTTTCTGCCAGAATATAGTGCCTGAGAGCAGATACTTGACAGCATTTTCAGCGCTAGGGTCCCAGCGTCAATTTTGTCGACTTGCCCACAGATATAAAAGTAGCCCGGGGTTGTTTTCCGCCAGAGTAACTGAGTTACTTCAAAATCTGAATGAGGAGGCATTGTCCTATGTAGATATTTATCTGACGGATGATGACCTGGAGGAACACTTAGCCAGGGTGAACACCATAATTTTGGGATTCGCCTAAGGGCTATAAATCCAACTTCAAGAAATGAAAAATAGCCCACCTCAGTGTCCTATTCTTGGGATATGAGCTTTCAAGTGAAGGGAAAAGCTTGGCAGCCAACTTTTTAGAAAAGTGCGCGCTGCTCCAACCTCCAAAATCATTGAAAAATTTACAATCAATACTGGGATTCCTACATTTCGGCAGAACATACATTTTGGATTACGCAGAAAGGGTTAAACCTTTCTACGAACTCATAAGACCTAATTTTTCAGTTAGGCAATGGACACAGGAACACACAGATTCACTTTGTTCCCTCCAGGCTGACATGATATCGTCTAAACACTTACAGACACACGTAAGTGTCCGCAACCTGGTGATCTGTATAGTTGCGGGTCAATCTGAGTATACTTACCTCAAATATAATGAAGGAGAAACAGTACCCATTGCTTACAAGTCACACTTGTACACAAATGCTGAGATGCGGTTCGCATCCACGGAAAAAATTCTGACAGCAGTACAGACTGCTGTAGTGAGAGAAAGAGCACTGGCTCAGGGGAAACGAATAATTGTCGTGACTCCAGTACCAGCCTTAGAAGCTGCTACAAAGGCAAGCGTTACATCCGAGATGGATACAATGGGCTAATTCTCTCACTGCATCAGATGTAGAATACAGATATGATTCAAATCTGAAAACACAAGCATTTCTGCAAAATGAACAAGAATATCCTCTCCCGAATGAAATAATGCCTCTAAATCAGTATGAATACATAATTTACACTGACGGATCTGCACAACCGACCACAGGAAGTAAACAACAATACAGCGCCGCATGTGCGATTGTAAAAGGTTGTATGCGAGATGGTAAGTTCCATCCAAGCTGTACAAAGACTCAGTCTCTAGGCGACTGCACGGCTCAGTTAGCAGAACTAAAAGCTCTTTTACTGACACTGATTAATACGGATAGAGAATTCCCCACGCTAATAGTGTGCGATTCTTTTTACTGTGTCCAGTCATACAATGAATATCTTCATTATTGGGGGCAAAATGGGTTTAAAGACTCAAAAGGTGGCACAATTAAGCACAAAATGCTATGGGAACGGGTAGCTGAGTTGAAAAACGAACTACCAAGAGCTCACGTGATACACACGCTGAGTCATCAACGTGATGGCGTTCACGTTGAAGGGAATTCATTGGCTGATGAAGCCGCGAAGGGGGCAGTACGAACTGCTTCCGTAGCTGCAATCACTCGTTCAAAAACGAGAATAGATGGACACATCATGATAGCTGTCATTGCTTCACGCAAAGACAACAAAGCACTTCCGAAAGGTTTTCCACTCAAGTACTCCTACAAGTTAGATGCAAACAACGTTCCATTTGCTCTGATTCCTGGAGTGGGGGATAGAGTAATACCAAACATGGATCGCAGATTAGGCTTAATATTCGCTGCACACAAGGGTTTGGGTTCTGCACACGCAGGAGTTACTGCAACTGTTTCTTTATTGAAACAACGCTATTGGTGGTCAGGGTTAACGAAGCAGACCAAAGACTATGTCTTAAAGCGCGACATCTGTCAGCAGATGAAGGGCTCCACCATAACCCGTCCAGCGCAAACACCATTGCTAATATCAGACAGACCACTCGTGTGTGTCTATTTGGACCACTGCGGCCCCTTACAATCTGATGGGGCTTAAAAGTATATCATGGTTGCAGTGGATTCCTGCTTGAGATTCCTATGGGTATGGCCTCAGCGCTCGGCTGACGCTCGAACTGTTATCAAAGATTTGCGAGTCTTTATAGGGACATACGCAGTTGGGACATTACATTCTGACCGTGGCCCCCCGTTTCGCTCTAGGGCTTAGAAGGAGGCCATGGGAGGTTTGGGTGTGGCATTGCGGTACTCCTCTCCGTACCATCCCGAGGGAAATTCAGTCGTGGAGAGGAAAAACCGGGACTTAAAGCAATCATTAACAGTTGGAGTATTAGGCGCGGGTGGTAGTTGGGTCAATCACTTATATGGGGTTCAGAGGGCCTTAAACAACATGCCAAGAAGCTCTGTAGGGGGTGTCACTCCTTATGAGGTCCTGTTTGGGACGAGAATGTGGGTACCTGATCTTCATTGTGAAGGCAGTGTGGCGGATGAAAAACCTTTTGACATCCATAAACGTTTGGCTGTTTTACAGGATCTGAATGAATCACGGGCACTACAGAGCAATGTCCAAGTGAAAAGGTTCGCCACTGGGGAAGTCAAGTCAGTCACTGCAAGACCTGTCTGGATTCCAAAAGTCGGGGATCTGGCCAGGAAAAAGATAACGGACAAAAAAGAATTTGGGCCATCATACAGAAAGCCTGTCCTGGCCGTTGAAGGAACAAGAACTGTACTTCTGCCGCCTCATGCAGGAAAAAAGGAGAAAAGATTTCTCTCCATTGATCTGATAAAACCACACTATGTAGCGGATACTGAAAAGTAGGCCTCGCAGGCTCCTCGGTAGCCGACGCACTCCTCTCGCTACCATACAGAAAGTTCAAACAGAAAGGCTCATCCCCTTCGAAGAGCCGCCCATACGGAATGATGGACTAAGCAACAATGCCATGGAACTCGTTCCCCTTGAACAAGCAATACAAAATCAAGAAGAAAGACCAATTTCAATTCGACCTAGACACTGATGTCTACATAAATATGCCTTAACAAGCACCATCTACAAGTTCAACAAAACCTGCTGGGCTACCTAAAATAGATCGAACTGCATCTGGCTATTTCATCCACTTTGATACCTTTTCGTTGGATCCAAGTGAACCTGAAACAACGCCAGCCCCAATTTCTCGTAAACAACAAATCAAAGACTTCTACATTTTTCTTAAAAAGACTTACCTGGTGTCACTTTGGATAGAACTTTGGATAAGCACCGGGATGCTTTTCTTTCTCTTCTGGTTGGGCTTAGTGGCTGTCTTCTGCTTACTTGTTATTGGAACTTACCTTCGCATAAGCTCTGCAGCATCAAAAGTGAACTTGCTCCTGAAACCTCATGTTTCCTCACATCGTGAACAAAGAGACTTGTCATCAGTGAACATTACAGCAGTTCCTATACCCGATGGTATAGTATGGGACAAGGTTGATTATGATATATTCGGACCGATAGAACTTTTAAAAATACCACATTTATTTAAAATTTCCTCGAATGATATCATTACCTCCAGTACATTTTCCGATGATTGGGATTTTGAAACTGTGAATAATATGTTGTCTGATTTAGAACAATCTGCCGCATTTTCTAGCAATGAAATGTTGGAAGACACATCAGACTTTAACACAAAGTATTGTTATCAACATTATGGTCATCATTTTCTACACAAATCCAGTAACCCTAGAAATGTTTTCACATATCACCAATGGAAACATTGCCCAACACCGCCGAAAAGTAGTTTGAAAACCTCTGCGCACAATTTTTCATATTTTTCAGGGTTTAATATTTCAGACCCACCTCATATTACTATTAGGTTGCATCTACACCTGCACAGAAAAATATGTTGACTAACAAAAAACAGATTTACTCTGCTTCCTTTATTACCCAACTGTCTGAAAAGGGTTTCGACGTATGGAAAGACACTATAGACTTAAAATCAGTCTGGGGTTCTAGAGACTGCCAAGTCTCGGGAACAGAGGCGCTATTTAGAGCATGCCTCATTCCTCAGCAGATGATATTTCTAAATGAGACTGTGCAACAGACTTCCTGTCTTGGAATAGCCAAGAACAAGGATTTGAACACACCTCGAATTCCAACACCATCACAGGCCGAGGGTAATTTTACATAGTTGAAAGGGGGTACATTAGATGACATCTTACAATAGAATAGATCAGACCCCGATTGGAAGGGATGGTTGGCTTGGCCCACAGACACTAATAGATGTCAGGAAAGATTCAGGGGTACCACCGAAGGGTTCAGTATCCATAAGCTAGACCCACGCTACGTACAAAGAGTACATCCGGGGGTGGTGACATCATACCATGTTGGGAAGTTATGCCTTGATTGGCTAAGAACCTCAACACTAACACAAGTGAAACAACACTTATCCTTACTAACAGACGATGTGGACCTAAGGGATTTTTTACTAGGTCAAGGAAAGCCACGTCAGAAACGTTTCTATTATGCTGTCTATAATTAAATTTGGAAAATCTCCCAACAAGAAGCTGCGAAGAGACTACGAGTAATAGATAGGGTCAATTTGGAAAAGGCGTTAGCCGTAGTTGACAATGGTACGACTACGTTAACATCCAGGATTTATTCACTGGGCAACATTTTATCTTCTGCTATTGATGTACTAGGACAAGATTTGTCCATACTACAGCACGGACAATCACAATTACGTTCTATTATGTTAAGCTCGATGCTGCAATCATTGCGCGCAGGTTATGTACCTTGGCGTTTTATCAACAGTACATCACTATTTTCTGCTTACAATCTAACGGAAAAACAGATGAAAATGGCACAGCGGGGAGCAAAATATATACAATGCTGCGTATTGAAAAACTGAACAGATTAGCCTTTACTGTGGCAGAATCACCTTCCACAGAATGGTTGATCCATGGCCATATAACATTAACGGTCACAATTTTCCAGTTTCAGTACTGCCTAGAGCAACAACAGGCAGGCAGATATGAAGAAATGGGTAGGTAATATATCAAGGAATCATGGGAATTACCGTACAGATTTCGATGCAGGAGTGGGGATCGAGAAGTGTTTCTAAGCGGTACAAACTGCGAGGGCGCTTTGAGTGGATCTCTCATATGCCAGGATATTATGTTGCACGGGGCCTGCAATGGTTCGGTAGCAAACCTATCCTGCCACTTGAGGGGTACCTCAGCAGCTGTGATTACTCCGGTATTCAAGCTACTTTCGAATGGGAGTTAATTGATGCTGAACGATCAAGGTTGTTGTGGCATGCTTCCGGGCATCGCATATCTAGTAACCATGAGCTCCAAGGTTACTTGCTGTAAGCAAATATTGTTTCCACCGACCCATGCAGTCAGGGAGGCGCCGTTATGGCCTTCCCTAAATGTTTCTCTTATACGGTTTGATACTCTAAGCAGAATGAAAGCCATGCTTTTACAGAAAACCGTGCCCTTAACCTCCGCCCGGGACTCTTTTGATTTCCAGATCGCAAGGTCCTCGGCCGAGATACAGGCACTCATATGTGCAAACTGCCCCTTCAATTTTGCAGAAACGGTGAATCGTATCTTTAACATGTCTGATAGGACTGGTATAGTACACCTATTTAAGACCATAGGTTCAGGACTGTTAAGCACCTTTCAGACAGTCCTTGGAGTTATACCAAACTTTATACACTCCGTATTCAGAAGCATTTTTGGAGGACTTCTGCTGATCCTGTTTCTAATAGCAGGTATCCAGATTGTAATTTTTCTGCTACGCAATGGACGTCCCAGTCACCAAGGAGATGGAAAAAGCACTCCTGGAGCGCAAATACCGTGATCGCATGGTACAACATCTGGGCACACCTCGCTTACGGGAACTAAGTGCTTCTTGGTTCCTGTAATATAGACCAGTCTGGATGGACTGCATCTTACCTGTTCTCCGATGCCTGTTCTGTGGAGAAGAATGTGTGTTGGAACTCTTCCTGACACTTCCATCAGTTGCGCAACCGGACGTTGATGCACTACTGGACCCGATAACGGACCATGTTCTGCAGTGTCCCCAGCGTATTCCAATGTTGATGGCGGCATTCTTGGAGCTTCCACATGAAGTTTCTGCTCCTGTCGGAATGAATACCAGCTCCTCCACTGACAACCAGGCCTTGGATAGCGCACAGGCTGCCTCATCGGCTGCTGGCAGTACGGAAGATCATCTGTGCTCAATTGACGTACTCTGCGAGGTGTTACAGGGACCGTCACCTGCGGAGGCAGGCAACAGCAATGTTGCGTCTACCAGCCAGGACACATAAACATTTGGCTCATCGTGTGCTGGGAAACAATTCGGCTTTTTAAAACAATACTCAAATTAGAGCTCCAAAACAAATTGACACTTTTTGAATCTGCATGGCTTTCCGATGCTTGTAGTCATTCGAACTATATATACGGACACATTAGAGCTATTGCTTGAGTGACAATTTCTGTTTTAGCACCTTTTTTTACGTTAATTTTTTTTTTAGCGGAACCCTTGTTTTACTGCATATGACTGCGTACCAGTACCTTGATAGGTAGTACGTTAGAATTAGATTATGTCGTGCAGTCGGATGAGAGTGGGTGTTATATTTCATATAGGTACCCAAATATAGGCTCTGGTAACATCCCAACCTTTCACCTACATTCATCCCTACATTACATACAAAACGGGCTGCTAGGACTGACCCTTTACCTACAGTACTGCACACAGAACGTGTGTTTTTCCCTGAACACTAGCCTCATACATTATGCATGAGGATCCTTGTATTCTTGGAAACTCAGCAGGACTATCATCTCCTGCATAATAACTATGTACAAGGTTCATTCCCGACGTCATCCTAAGTCAGACAGTGGCACAGCAAGGTAGAACCCCCGGGGATACCTCCGGGTATATAAACATCACATCTTGCTGAGATAGGCAGAGGAGATCAGGATTTCCCTGCTGACACACACTGACGCGAGGCGCTGAGGCTCCTGCATGCAGATACTCCAGCTCGCAGTCGTGTAACATCCCTTGTGGGGTGTCCAGCTCGAGACCAAGACGGGGTCCCACAGTGTTAGACCTGGCATTTCTTGGCGTGGTTACCCCTGACTTTTTGCCTCTACCTCCTCTATTTTTGGTGCTGTGATGGATTTTGTTTTGCCAACTTAGATGCTTTGGACACTTTGCCAGTGCTAGTCAGTGTCAAAGTGCAAGTGCTCCCTGTATAAAGTGTAATGGTAATTGGTTGTCCATGATTGGTATGTTTGCCTTACTAGTAAAGTCCCTAGTAAAGTGCACTATGTGTGCCAGGGCTGGTAATGCAAATGCTACTAGTGGGCCTGCAGTACGAATTGTGCCACCCACACAAGTAGCCTTAAAGAGGGAACTCAGGCCTGCCACTGCAGTGCCTGCACGCAGTTTGCTAACTGCCATGTTGTTGTTCTGGTAAGTGCACCCACTTGCCAGACCTTACCCTTCCCTTTCTATGCACATCAGACACCCCTATGGTAGGTCCAAGGTACCCCCTGGGCAGGGTGCAGTGCATGTGAAAGGTAGGACATGTACTAAGGTGTGTACCATGTCCTGACAGTGAAATAATCTCCATTTTGTTTTTCACTGTGGAAAGGCCATCTTGCCCATAGGATAAAATGGGGAGGCTGTGTAATGTTTTCCAACCTATCTTCCCAAAGGCTTAAGATGGAGAGGTGAAGTTTAGTGTGCCTGAACTCACAATGTAATAACACATCTTTTTATGAAGGGGGTTTTTGAAATTGTGTGTTTAGAAGCCACTCTTTTAGAAGTGGCTGGGTTTTTGTGCTCTAACATTTCTGTGTGTCTCTGCCTGGTTGTGGATTGACTGTCTGGATTTGAAAGTGATAGTGTTAGAAATGGGGGTCTCTAGTTGGCAATGGCTGGCCACTGTCCAAGTAGGGACCCTTCTTCCTAAGTCAGAGTGAGAGGGCTACCCTCTTTAATACCCCTGCTCAACCCTGTGGTAACGTAGCACGAGCAGGTAGGCTTATCTCAGAGGCAGGGTGTGAAGCATTTATGACCATACACAGTAACACAGTGAGGAACACTACAGAGAGACACCACACAAGTAGTTATAAAAAATAAGTATCTTTATATAAAGGCAGATTTATCACAAGACCAATAACTGTAAAAGCCACAATACTGTCAAAAATAGGATAGCTGTTGAAGGGCTGTCAAAGATAGTTCAAAGGTTGCAAGAATAAGGTTCAAATTCAAGGCAGTGGTCTCTGCGACCCTTTCTCTCATAAGACTGTCAAAAAATAGGATGGCTGTTGAAGGACTGTCAAAAAATAGTTCAAAGGTTGCAAAAATAAAGTTCAAATTCAAAGCAGTGGTCTCTGCGACCCTTTCTCTCACAAAGTACCTGGGTTTAGTAGCAAAACCAACAAAATGTCGCAAAGAAGTGGTAGCGATGATTCTCGGCACGCGAGGCCGGCGATGCGTTGAAATCCTTGCCGCAAGGGAGTATGATGCGCTGATCTACTTGATGCGTGCGGAGACACTGCGACCAACTTCTGCACGCTAGGCCGCCGATGCGATGACTTTCTTGCCGCGAGGGAGAAGTCGATGCGACGATCCTGTTGCGCTGTGTGATTGTGTTGCGATGCGAAGAGATGAGCGCTCCGCGAGGAGCGACGAAATCCGGTGCGATGCGATGAAAATGGCGGACGCACGGCGTCCGCAAAGCGATGTCTTGAAGCGATGATTTCTTTAGGGGTTGCGAGCGCTCGGCGACAGCAGCGCGATGATTTTTCCAGCGCGTCTCAGCTGCAGCGGCTCGCAGAGGGGCGTTAGCGATGGTTTCGTGTTGCGAGCACCCAGCGGCAGCAGCGCGATGATTTTTCCAGCGCTCTCGGCTGCAGCGGCTCGCAAACGTGCGTTAGCGACGATTTCCAGCACTCTTTTCTCTGAAGCAAAACTAGAGGCCCTAGAACTCACAGGAGCCTCATCAGCAGATAGCAATCCTCGCAGGGAGGAAGCAGGAGGTTGGTGGTGGAGTCTGATGTGCCTGAGACTCCAGCAGGAGGCTAGCTCTCTTCCTAGCCCTTGGGTAATTGCTGTAACAAAAATAAAAGTTCTCTCAAAAGTTCCTTTTCCTCTTCTTCAAGGTCCAGTGGTCACTGCTGCAGGCCAGTGGAAGAAACAACACACAAGCACAAGGACAGTCACTTCCTGCAGATTCCTCCAGTGGCACGGACAGAGTTTCCTCTCCAGATCCAAAAGCAATACAAATTGTAGGGGTTTGAGCACAGATATTTATACCCCAAAAGTCTTTGTTCTCAGAAGCTACAAGTCACTGAACCTAGCCAGAACCAGTTCTGCTCAGGCCTGGAGCACTTTGTTTACCAGGCTGCATTCTTCCTTTCAGAAAGAGGGGTTTGCTAGCAGACACACAGTAGGAGGTGGAGCCAGCATTCACCTTGCCAGGCACAGCCCTATTCAGGTCAAGGAGCCACCCCTCCCCACACTCTAAATGCAGATCTCTCTATTCAACCCAGGTCTGACTCAGCCTGCCCTGCCCCTCTAAAACCAGACAGCCAATACACAACAGCAGAGCACACTGGAAGGCTTAGGCAAGAAAATACCTACTTTCTAAAAGTGGTATTTTCAAACACAGAATATAAAAATAAACTTCACTAAAAGATGTATTTTAATATTCTGAGCTCAGGCATACTAAATTCGTTTTTCTACCATGTTCCTGGGGTCAGTTAGGACTATAGAATGTAATAGTCAAACTGCCCATTCTAGCCTATGAGGAACAGGTAGCCTTACAGTAGTGAAAAACGAAATGGGGCATAATTCACTACCAGGACATGCTACACACAGCAAGGCGTGTCCTACCTTACACATACAATGCACACTACCATAGGGGTGACTTACAAGATGCCAAGGGAAGGTTCAGGGGCTGGGAAGTGGGTGCACTTCACAGCCAAGATGGCAGTTCTGGACTGCACACAGACACTGCAGTGGCAGGTCTGAGACACACTTTACAAGCTGCTTCTGTGGGTGGCACACATCATTGCTGCAGGCCCACCAGCAGCATTTGGTTTACCAGCCCTGGGCACACACAGGCCACACTACTAGGGACTAACAGGTAAACCAAATAAGCCAATCAGGGATATACCAATTCACATAGTCATATTTACAAAGGGAGAGCATATGCACTTTAGCACTGAACAGCAGTGGTAAAGTGCCCAGAGTCATAAAACCAACAGAAACAGGTCAGCAAAAATACAGGAGGCAGGCAAAAAGTTTAGGGGTGACCCTGCAAAAGGGCCATTTCCAACACAACCCCCTTCCAGCCAAAACGCAGGGTAGACCAATCACTACTTTGATGGGCTTCCCTGCTTCGAGCGATAGAACACGGAACTGGCCCGCAACTGCAGGGGCATATGGCAGCTCTACTCCAATCTGAACCCTGGTGGATCCCTCTGTCCACACTCCTAGGGCCCACTAAGATAACCAATGGGGAACTCTTCCCCTCACCTGTGGATACCACCTGTGCAGCATCTAACCTTAACTGGCCCCCAGGTGTGTCCCAACAGATAAACAACAAGCCCCAGTAGTCACTGACAGTAGTCAGTGATAAAATCCAAGCCCTATACCTCTCAGGGCTCTCAAACGTTTGTGGCATCAGAGAGTGCGGGGCAGTAACCCCAGGTGTCTGGCACCTTTTGTCCACTCTCCCTCCTGTCAGGTCAGGCAACCCGTCCTGACACTGACCCACCAGCCCTGGGCCTGTACCCAACGGCGGGGCCAGCGACTGGGGTGGGCTCCCCCACACCCGGTCCTTCTCTTTGGGGCTCGGTACCCTCCCACTTGGAGCGGTACCCCCTCCAGAATTGTCAGGGCACCTGAGGCAGGTGTCCTGCATAATTCGCCCACCAGTTCAGGGGTTCTATCCTGCAACTGGTATCCCAGCATAGGGTCTGTACCCTTAGACTGGGCGGAGGTCAGGGGTGAGGCTGCCCTCTCCCCGCCCCCTTTACTGGGGCCCGGCACCCTCCCACCTGGAGAGGTGCCTCCATAACACAAACCGGGAGGGGCACTGTTAGCAGTTGCCCCTTCCTCCAGATCAGGGGGACACCCTGAACCTGGCCCCCCAACCTAGGGTCTGTACCCTTAGGCTGGGCCTGTGCCTGGCAACCCAGGACTTCTGGGGAGTACACCAATTCCCCTCCAAGGAAAATACACTCTTCCACTAGTTCAGGGCCTTGTCCCTGCAACTGATCCATCAACCTGGAAAAACCCTCAGGTGGTACTGGGGTCAGAGGCGAGGACTCCCTCCCTCTGCACCCCCTTCCAGCATACTGCACCCTCCCACCTGGAGTGGTGCTTTTAGGGAAAAAAATGGTCGGGACACTGCTTACAGTTGTCCCTTCCTCCAGGTCAGACAACACCTGGACCTGACTTACCATCCCAGGGACCAACCCCTGGGGTTGAACAACCGCCTGGCCACCCAGGACTTCCTGGGTAGCACACAGGCTCCCCTCAAGGGAAACACACCCCTCCACCAGTTCAGGGCCTGGACCCTGCAACTGACCTACCAACCTGAAAAAACCCTCCGGGTGCACCGGGGTCAGAGGCGAGGACTCCCTCCCTCTGCACCCCCTTCCAGCATACTGCACCCTCCCACCTGGAGTGGTGCTCTTGGAAAAAATGGTCGGGACACTGCTTACAGTTGTCCCTCCCTCCAGGTCAGACAACTCCTGGACCTGACTTACCAACCCAGGCACCAACCCCTGCGGCTGAACAACTGCCTGGCCAACCAGGACTTCCTGAGGGTGACCCATACCTAGCGTGTTGCGTGACAGTCTGCCTGGCACAGAGCTCACGACCTCCTGTCCCTCTGACAGTGCGTGAAGATGCCCCAGGACAGAAGTGGCATCACCATGGCCAATCCTATGAGGCTCAGCCCTTCTGGCTGGCCCCTGACCCACTGGTTCTTCCACTGGGGACTCTTTCCCCCTTTCATCCCTCAGACTGGACTTCTGTACCCTCCCCCTAGGAGTGGCACTGCCAGGCACAAGAACTGATGGAGGCCTGACTACAGGCACTCCCAGCTCACCTAACACTGGGGTACCCCCCACAATGGACGGTCCATCCAGACAGACTAGGCTCCCCACCTGGTGTTCCCTCATGGAACCATCCAGTCCTGGGGACTGAGGCTGGGGCACTTCGGGACCTATCCCAGTCTCACTCCTGCTCCCACGAGACAGGATGTGAGGCCCTACAACCTCCTCACAACAAGGGGACCCAGCTGTAACACTCCTAACCTTTCCCAGCACTCTGGGTTGGAAAACTTCTGAACCACTTCTCTTAGGGTCATTCCCTAATGCCTCTACAGAGCCTCTGGTACTCACCCAGAGGTCTGCCTCCTGTGCAAGTTCCCTAGGATCAGAGAACTCGCAATCTGACAGGTGTTGGCCTAGCTCTGGAAAACAGGAACTCACAATATGCTCTCCCACAATTGGATTACACAGCTCCACACAGGTGCTAACCTTTACCTCACAATCCAGTGCCTCACACACGTACCCCACACCACTCTCTTGAAATGGGCGAGACATTAACTGACTGTCTCTATCACTCAACCCACACTCTTCTGGGCGGTCCTCACACTCATACACCAGGACTTCAACCACGGGGGAACCCCTCTCCCTGCACCTCTCATCCAGAGTCGGTAGAGTATCCCTCCTTTCACTAGGACTATGGGCCCCTGCGCTAGTTCCCCAATCCACCTCAGGGACACTGCACACCAATGGAGCTATCTCAGGTCCTTGAATCCCCTGGTGTAGATCAACCCCTCCTTCAAGTCAGGTGCCACATCCCTGGGTGGGTGTACTACACTGTCATCACTATATACTTCAATTTTGCTGCCACCACTGGACCCCACCCTCTCTGGGGAATCCAGACAATTAAAACTGCGCTCCAGGGGTAACCTCCCCTCTGGAGCTAACTTCTCCTTTTCTGCTATCTGCGCTAGGTGCGCCTCCAGCTGGGCAATCTCTATTTGGAGCCTCTCCAATTCCAGCTGGTACTCCCTCTCCCTCTGTCTGTCCAACTCCTCTGGGGACCATGAAGGGGATTGGGCACTACCCTGTGCACTAGATCCAGCAAGGGACTCCCTACCTATGGGACCTTCCCGCCTGTCCCCCAACTCCTCTGGGGACCATGAGGGGAATCTGGCACTACCATAGGCACTAGGCTCATCAAGGAACTCCCCACCTATGAGATATTCCATAACACTTTCTTCCTCCTCTTCAGACTCTCTAGAGCCACCCTCAGACCAACTACCCTCTTGGTAGGTGTACTGGGACTCAAGAATCTCCATCTGTCTTGTTGCCAAAGTCTCAGGGATGTCTGCAGGGATAGCTGAGTCTCCTTCCTACTCACTGCTAAGCCCTTCTCCTCACAGAACCCCCTTAGCTCCTCTAGACTGTATGGTTAACAGATCATCTATATAAAAGGTAGGTCTCATTTCAGCAATACTCCATTGTAGCAATATCTGGCAATATCAATAATAAAACAAATATGCTTGCCCGTTGTAACAATCACGGGCAATATCAATAACAGATAGAAGAAAACTTCTCAAGAAAATGTATGCGGGTAAAAAATCACCGGCAACGATGGTTTCGTGTTGCGAGCACCCAGCGGCAGCAGCGCGATGATTTTTCCAGCGCTCTCGGCTGCAGCGGCTCGCAAACGTGCGTTAGCGACGATTTCCAGCACTCTTTTCTCTGAAGCAAAACTAGAGGCCCTAGAACTCACAGGAGCCTCATCAGCAGATAGCAATCCTCGCAGGGAGAAGCAGGAGGTTGGTGGTGGAGTCTGATGTGCCTGAGACTCCAGCAGGAGGCTAGCTCTCTTCCTAGCCCTTAGGTAATTGCTGTAACAAAAATAAAAGTTCTCTCAAAAGTTCCTTTTCCTCTTCTTCAAGGTCCAGTGGTCACTGCTGCAGGCCAGTGCAAGAAACAACACACAAGCACAAGGACAGTCACTTCCTGCAGATTCCTCCAGTGGCACGGACAGAGTTTCCTCTCCAGATCCAAAAGCAATACAAATTGTAGGGGTTTGAGCACAGATATTTATACCCCAAAAGTCTTTGTTCTCAGAAGCTACAAGTCACTGAACCTAGCCAGAACCAGTTCTGCTCAGGCCTGGAGCACTTTGTTTACCAGGCTGCATTCTTCCTTTCAGAAAGAGGGGTCTGCTAGCAGACACACAGTAGGAGGTGGAGCCAGCATTCACCTTGCCAGGCACAGCCCTCTTCAGGTCAAGGAGCCACCTCTCCCCACACTCTAAATGCAGATCTCTCTATTCAACCCAGGTCTGACTCAGCCTGCCCTGCCCCTCTAAAACCAGACAGCCAATACACAACAGCAGAGCACACTGGAAGGCTTAGGTAAGAAAATACCTACTTTCTAAAAGTGGTATTTTCAAACACAGAATATAAAAATAAACTTCACTAAAAGATGTATTTTAATATTCTGAGCTCAGGCATACTAAATTCGTTTTTCTACCATGTTCCTGGGGTCAGTTAGGACTATAGAATGTAATAGTCAAACTGCCCATTCTAGCCTATGAGGAACAGGTAGCCTTACAGTAGTGAAAAACGAAATGGGGCATAATTCACTACCAGGACATGCTACACACAGCAAGGCGTGTCCTACCTTACACATACAATGCACCCTACCATAGGGGTGACTTACAGGATGCCAAGGGAAGGTTCAGGGGCTGGGAAGTGGGTGCACTTCACAGCCAAGATGGCAGTTCTGGACTGCACAGACACTGCAGTGGCAGGTCTGAGACACACTTTACAAGCTGCTTCTGTGGGTGGCACACATCAGTGCTGCAGGCCCACCAGCAGCATTTGGTTTACCAGCCCTGGGCACACACAGGCCACACTACTAGGGACTAACAGGTAAACCAAATAAGCCAATCAGGGATATACCAATTCACATAGTCATATTTACAAAGGGAGAGCATATGCACTTTAGCACTGAACAGCAGTGGTAAAGTGCCCAGAGTCATAAAACCAACAGAAACAGGTCAGCAAAAATACAGGAGGCAGGCAAAAAGTTTAGGGGTGACCCTGCAAAAAGGGCCATTTCCAACAGATAGGATCTGGGGAATGTCTTGACCCAGGGGAGGAGGTGAGACAGCAACAGTCTGACCTGCATCTGGATTGTAGGGGGGAGGAGTAGCCCCTAGAGGTGAAGAGGCTTGGGCGGCAGCCATAAACCAATGGCTCTGTCCCCTGCTGAGTGATTGAAGATCCATACCCCCACTATCAAAGGAGTAATGTCACTGGCAGGGAGGCAGCCAGAACTGGTTTGAACAGGGGTCAATGCCCCCCTGAACACAAAGACTTCAAAGACATTTAGGGGTATAACTATGAGAGCTGAAGCCCCTGAACTTTGGAGAAATGGATTGATCAAGACTGAAGCTACTTCGTGGTCAAGAGGAACCTTTGCCAAAGAAGAAACAGCTGAAGAAACTAAAGGAAAGGACTGACCCTTGCTGTGTGTTCTGGGGGCTGGCCTGCAGTTTGCTGCTTTAACCAAGGAGAGGCTAAAGGGACCTTGCTGTGTCCCCCTGCTTGAAAGGAGTTTGCTGTGTCCGGAAGTAACTTATCCCCAAGGGCCCGAGGTGAGCTGGCTCTCTGTTGCGGAAAAGAAAGAGAGAGACAGACAGACACAGACACCCCCGGAGTCCAAGTGAGTCTCGGCGACGCAGTGTGCGTGTGCCCTGTTGCAGCCTGAGATCTTCGTAGCATCAACGGCCCGGACCAGCAGCCCCGGAGGAGCCCGCCGTTGCCAGAGCGGGACCTCGAACCAACCTCATCGAGGGAGGGCCTGAGTCCCACTGCCTGGAATTCACAAAGATTGCATCGGAGGCCCAAGTCGCGGGAAGAGGAGAGCGAGGTCGCACCCCCCAGGTAACGTGTGTCGACGCCTGGGGCGGGGTGCGAGCTCGGAGGGAGACTCTCTCGGCCTCTCCCATTCCTGCAGTGCGAGCCTCTGCTTCGGCTCGTATCGTGGCCCGTACTTGCCAACGGAGTGGCAGTACCGGGGCAGGAGTGCGGAGCTGCACTTTTTGTTTACACCATACCTGTGTGGGGGCAACTGTTGACAGAGGCTGACTGCAAGTCAGTACGAGTGGCGGAGAGACCGCCTGAGGCACCGTGATCGGTGCTGGGGTGTATTACGCATTGCATTGTTTCTGCATAACGAACTACCTGATTGTCGTATTACGCATTGCATTATTTCTGCATAACGAAATACCTGATTGTCGTATTACGCATTGCATTATTTCTGCATAACGAAATACCTGATTGTTGCGTTACGCATTGCATTATTTTTACATTACAAAGTGCCTGATGCTAGCGTTACGAACTGCTTAGCATTGCATTAGGACTGCAGTGGAACGTTTAGAAGTGCTCATTAATATCGCCAGAACTTACAAGGGCTGGCTGGCCTAACAACCGGCCAGCAAGAATATTACAAATACGCATATGTTGGATTTATATCATGTGGTCTTATCATATATCTTTTTATATAAATTTATACTCGTTTTTAGGAAACTCGTGTGGAGTCCATTTGTAGTGTCATCATTGGGTTGCTGTGAGCGTGGTTGCAAATTCTTTACACATTTGCCTTGAAGATCAGCCTGGCTGCTCGTGCCAAGCTACCAAGGGGGTGAGCGGGGGCTATCTGAGAAGGTGTCCTTCCTTTCCCTGACGTGAGAGCGAGGGTCCCTATTTGGCGTAAGGTACCTACCTCAGCCAACCAGGGATCCCGGGTCTAACACAGTCTCTCACTTCAGCTAATGGGGTTTGACTTTGTCCTAGAGGGATTCTTGGCTTAACACCTACATACATGCTAGGTACACTTTGGTACATCTAGTTGGGGAAGCATCGTAGGAGTACGTATTTTATTGTCATGTATTTTATACCATCCTTTTACTTTCCTAGTACCTCTAATCATCCATATCTGTTACTGTCTAATGATTGTTTCAGCACACTGTTACACTAGAATAACGACTGCTCAATAAATACTTCTTGAAAACGTCCCTACTGTTTATTCTGTGTATCTCTCTGAGACTAAGTGAGCACGGGTGACTGAGCGAAAAGTAGCACACTGTTTCCACGGTCCTGAGGGATCAGGGTTGTCATGTTCGATAGTTGCCAAGAACTATTCTCTCCTTGGTAAGAGGAGTTTTCTAGTGGCACTGTGAGCTAGCTGGTACACAGGCCAACATACCCGGTGGGGGTGTCTAGAATCAGTCTGACTCCAATCCTACAGTATATGTTGTCTAAACGTGCAGATCCTGTATAGGTTTTATAGGAACTACACGGCACCGCCAAAGCAAACTTCGCAAGCTACATGTGCAATGTTGCTGTTTGGATGAAAAACAACTGCCTCCAACTCAACACTGACAAAACCGAAGTCCTAATCTTCAGCAACAACCACTCTCCCTGAGGTGGCTCTTGGTAGCCCTCTGAACTTGGACCCCCAGCCACCCCCACGGACCATGTGAAGAACCTCGGGATCATCTTGGACACAAACCTCTCCATGAATAGACAGATCAACGCCTTCTCCTCATCATGCTTCCACATCCTGCGAATGCTACACAAGATTTTCAAGTGGATCCCACTGAACACCAGGCGAACGGTCACCAAAGCTCTTATCACAAGTAGACTTGATTACGAAAACGCCCTCTATGCCAAAATCCCAGCCCATGTCCTATGCGAACTCCAAAGCACCCAGAACACCGCTGCCAGACTCATCTTGAACATCCCGCTAAATAACCACATCTCTCCGCACTTAAACAATCTCCACTGGCTCCCAGTCCACAAAAGATGTAAGTTCAAACTCTCCACAACACCGGTCCAGCTTATCTCAGCCACCGTCTCAACTTCTACCAACCCACCAGACACCTTCGATCTGTGTCTCAGGCAAGAGCACACCTCCCTCGCATCAAGAAGATCAGAAGTGGTGGAGCTTCTTCTCATACTTCACAGCCAAGACCTGGAATGTCCTCCTGGACACCTCAGAACCTCCCTCGTGGACTTCCAAAGGAACCTCAACACATGGCTTTTCCAGATGAAACTGGCATGATCTAATCCTCAGCCTGCCTTACTCGGTGCCTGGATACCATCATGGGTGATAAGCCATGCTCTACAAATTCAATACATTTAATAAATGATCATTTTTTATTGGGAGCATGTAGGAAAGCCATGGTTGGTGCCCGAGGAATGCAATTTAACACCCTCTTTAATGGTAAAGCCAGATTTTAGGTCACAGTTCTGAAAATAGCATTTTTTGTGTGAAGCCGCGCTTCATCAGAAACGACACAGAGTGACACGAAGTCCTGCAAAGACTTGCAGCACCTCGCAGCTCTTTATTGGAATTGATGCAGCTCGACACAGGATCCTGCAGCTCTTCATTGGAACAGATGCCAAATGACTCCAAGCCTCGCAAAGCTCTCCCCCTCTGTCTGCACATCAAGGGCATAAGGTACAGTCCTCAGAAGACCAAACTTGGTCCTATGCCCAGTCTGCGGTCCATCGTAGTTGGCAAGAGCTTGTGACTTTGTGCTGGTCCAGCGCTACTAGACCACCTCGGTTGACGTTGGCGCTACTTGTGTCCAAGTCTTTAAAATTGCATCTCTCCAGTTCTACTGATTGTATTTTTGTCATTTTGATCTCAAATAATTGATTATATTTTACTATACTTGGGTATGGGATTTTTCTTGAGTTGTTGTTGTTTTTACTTTATTACTAGTTGCTCGCTATATAAATACTTTACACATTGCCTCTAAGTTAAGCCTGACTGCTTTTGTGCCAAGCTACCAGAGGGTTAAGCACAGGTTAATTTAGTGACTTTTTGAAGTTCACTCTGACCAGGATTGTGGTTGTTGCTTGTGTAGGGTTTCAGCCCCCTCAACCAACAACCCAGTTTCTGACATCGGTGCTCAGTGGTGGGATCCAGTAGTTGTGTTTGTGCGTTACCATACCATTATTAGTGTAACACAAAAATCCCATATAAACATTTAATACTCTTTTTAAATTCTCCTTTTTTTCATCTCTCAATTGGTTATTTTTCCAAATTTAATATCTGCCTCACCTTTCTGCACTTGAGACTTTCTGGTAGTGCACTTGTGATACCTTGCCATAATAGAAATGGATCCCAACTGCCTATCATACAACACAATATGGGGGAGCTAAAAGAGTTCTGCAAGGAGAGAGGTTGGTCGTGGAGAAGGGGTCCACTAAGCAGGATAATGGTGCGGTCAGACAAAGTTGTGACCGTTACTTCTATAAATCATCAGAGGAGAACAGGATCTCAATCTGAGGGTGTTGGCAACACAAATAAGTTTGTGGGTCAAGAATCGCATATTATCTTTGTCTTAATGCCAGGTCTGGTGGCTTAGTGAACTAATGCATCCACCGCAGGGGCCTGTGTTCAACCTCCTGGTCACAGGTTCAATTAGCGGCGGGTCCACTCAGCGTGTCATCCTTTCTGAGGTCGATAAAATGAGTACCATTGAGTTGGGTAACAAACATCTGTTATTCAGCGCCAAGAGGCCCCTTTGGGGGTGAACATGCGCTTTACAAATACACATGCTATGTGAAGGGAAGAGGAGAATTCTCAAGCAGGAGCTTTCAGCAGGATATTTCCACAATACCAATATTGGTCTCTAATGCTTGAAGTTTTTCTAGTGATTTTTCAGCGATTCTGAAAACTGTTAATGGATGTGTCTGAAGGTAAGGTCTGGGCTAGAAAACAAAGGTTTTCTCAAGCATCTTGCGGAGGCAATTCAGAATACCAGGAAACCATCAACACTAAGGTCCTATTCTAGGCCTTGGGGATCTTGTAGAAATGGTTTAGTAGTCATTTATTGTGTTTATTAAATTATCTTTCTTCTATTCTGGAATTTTTATGGGATGGATTCCAAAAGAATTTAACTACCTCTACTTTGAGAGATTTGTGGTCAGTGATTAAAGCTTTCAGTGTTTTATGGGAGAACCTTAAGGAATGCCAAGACCGTGATTAGGCTATTGAAAAGTATTTGGTTAGCTCAACCTATTGCTTGCCCTTTAGCCACATAATGGGAATTTGGTACTTAAGGCCCTATGAAGTCATCCTTTTGAACCACTGGAAATTATTGAAATTTGTGACCATGAGGGTGTTTTCTTCCTATGGCTATAACTTTGGCATGCAAGATTGGAGATCTGGGTGCTGTACTTTGTAAACCTCCTTTTCTTTCTGTTATGAATGTTGGAGTAGTCCTAAGGACAGATCCTGCATTTATTCCTAAGATTGCTTGTAGATCAAATGCGAGCCTAGATTTGTTTCGGACTGTTTTCTTTCCAGAGCCCACTAATGATAATGAAGGGTTGAGTAATTTGTTGGATGTTAGGAGACCAATTCTTGTTTATTTGCAAAAAAACAAAAGATTTGTGCACTTCTGACTAGTTATTGGTACCCTTTGGGGCAGCAAAGAAGGATCAGAAAGCTTGTAATTTCATTCTTAGTTGGTAGTTCAGATAAACTATTGCTTTATTCTTCTCCTTGGCAGATTCAGCTCCTCCGGAGTGGATTCATATAAGGTTTACAGGGAACCTTGCTGCATTATGGCCTGAAGTATAGGGAATGTCTATCTCAGAGATTTACAGGACAGAATCATGGTCCTATGTGGAAACTTTATTTTTCTCATTACAAATTGAGTATGTGGAACATTGATAAAAGGAGTTTTGGTGTTTGTGTAATGAATTCAGTTTTGTCATAAAGTTATTGTAATAAACCACTTGGGTACTGCAATAAGTGATTTGTTATTTTGTGGTTATAGAAGTCCATGTAAATGCTTTGGTATCCCTCATAGGTAAGGACTGGTAAGGAGACAAGGGATGTAGAAGTAAAGCAGCGATTAGTTACCGGTAATCTTCATTACTCCTAGTCCTACTTGTTCTCGTGCCAGTGTCAGTCAGTCATTACTCCCTGCCCTCCCTCCTAATCATAATTGGCCTTTGTTGTCTTGCTTAGTATTCCAAGGGGATTTCATGGGTGTACAGATAGAGAAGAACTCTTGCCTTGTTTTTTTTTAGCACTTTTTTGCTCCCAGTCTGATGGTGTCCTATCCTCGAGTGTGCTATGATTCACCACAGATGGTGAACTAGCTTTTCAGACTGTTCTGTAGGGGCTCTGGTCAGGCTACCTTTATATATGATTCAGTTGGTTTTTAAGTTGGTGCAAGCTGGCAAGGGAGGCAGTGAAATTCCATCAGTTTGGGAGTGATGCGTTCACATTTTTTCAGGCCTTGGATGACAAGCGTTCCGCTGTGAATAATGCCCTTGAGGGGGGGCAGTGTGATGTCGAGGAGGCCATTGAGTAGGGCGTTACTTCTGTCATGATAAGAGCTCTATGTCTTGAACAGCAGTTCAAAATTCACTTTCTGGGAGGAATGGTTTCATTTTCTTTAGTAGAAGCAGCTGGTACCACACCATGTTTGTTTAATTGGCAGTGTGTTACCTGAGGGTGAGGTTGGTTTCCAGGTTAAATCCATGTGACTTGGCGTTTGGTGAAATTTATTGTTTGAATTCATCCAGATCCATCTCATTCATCCAGTGTTGGACTGGTTGTTGACTTTTGTTCTTCGCAAATAACAGAAATTCAGTCTTGTTGGGGTTGACCTTCAGGTAGATGCTGACATATGTCACCGGATCAGGGCACAGTGTGTTTGAGGCTTAAGATGTCTGGAGCAGAGGAGACTTTCAAGTAGAGTTGTGTATCGTTGGTGTTAGAAATTGGGCTTCTAGTTGGCAGAGGAATGCACCCTGTCCAAGTAGGGACCCAATCCTACTTAGGCTAAGTCAGATACACACCCTAAATTAACCTGTGTTCACTCTTTGGTAGCTTGGCACAGAGCAGTCAGGCTTAACTTAAGAGGCAATGTGTAAAGTATTTGTGCAACACTTTAAACAGTAAAACAGTGAAAACACAACACACAAATAATCCACATCAGGTTAGACAAATAGGGTTTAATTTAATTAACAAAACAAGACCAAAACGACAAAAATCCAATAAGTAGAACTGGAGTTATGAATTTTTAAAGAATATCTTGAAATATAGTGCTTAGAAACCTAAAGTGCCAACCTAGGCTATCTGATCGTGCTTGACTGTGTCAAATCTGAAAGTCCAGGCCAACGTGATGGAGCCCAGGTCGGATACAGGGACCAACCTTGCCCTGCTGAAAAAGTACCTTTGAATGGCAGATGCATCGACGCCGAAGATCAAATGTGGGGAGCAGAGAAGGCCATACGTCTGTTCGGATCCTTAGGATTCGTAGGTGATGCGTCAGCGCCGAACTGCGCACTCTGCAAGACGATGTCCTCAAAGCAGGTGATGCGTCAGTGCTGAAGGAGTTGCATCTGTTCTGACTAGTGCAACAGCAGCGTTTCATGGATTTTGCAGAAAACAGCCAGAAAAACCCACTTCCAAGGGTCCAGGACTGCATTGACACCACTTGGCAGGGCTGGACTCGCAGTTGGCAGAGTACAGCGGCTGTGGATGGGTTGTTGGAAGTCTTTGATGTCCCTTAGACTTCAGAACAGGAGGCAAGCCAGCAAACCCTTGGAGTCGCTTTGGTTCAGGGGATGTAGAGATGCAGGTCCAGTCCTTCTCACTCCCATACAAGGAGGACAGCAGGGCAGGCACAGTAAAGCAGGAGTCGAGCAGAATCCAACAAAGTGACAGTCCTTTCAGCAGCACTGCAGTCCTTCTTTCTGGAAGAATGTCCTTGGCTCCAGAAGTGTACTGAGTTGGTGGGGCGAGGGGGTCCGGTACTTATACCCACCTGTGCCTTTGAAGTGGGGTGAGACTTTAAAGAGAAACCTCTGACGTGCACAAAGTCCCTGCCCTGGCTTCAGACTCACTACAGGGCGGGTATGCAGCTGCTTGTTTGGAGGCACAGCCCTATTCAGGTGCAAGTGTTTGCTCCTCCCTCTCATCCTGCCCAGAATGGCCCATCAGTCTGGTGATGGCCCATCAGGCACACCTAAGCTCTCTTTGTGTGTGGCTGTCTAGAGGGAATACGCAAAGCCCAGCTGTCACCCACCCCAGATATGTATTCAGAGAAGGGCAGAGGCACACAATGGTTAAAGTAAGAAAATGCCAACTTTCTAAAAGTGGCATTTTCAGACATGCAACTTAAAATAAAACTTTACCATAAGTTGTGATTTTAAATTGTGAGTCCAGAGACACCAAGCTCGAAATATCTATCTTTTCCCAATTGGAGATTGCTCTTATAAAATGTAATCAGGTAATCCCAATGTTAACCTATGGGAGAGATATGCCTTACAGTAGTCAAAAACAAATTTAAGAGTTCTCCACTACCCAGGCATGTAAAACTTTAAAGTAGATGTCCAACATTTTAAATACACTGCACTCTGCCCTTGCGGCTGTCCAGGGCCTCCCTTAGAGGTGACCTATATGAATTAAAAAGGCAGGTTTAGGGCCTGGCAAGAGAGGTAACTTGCCTGGTCGAAATGGCAGTTTAAATAAATCTGCACACACAGGCTTTGCAATGGTAGGCCTGAGACCTATTAAAGGGCTACTTTAGTGGGTGGCACAATCTGTGCTGCAGGCCCTGATAGCATTTGATTTATAGGCCCTGGGCACATGTAGTGCACTTTAGTAGGGATTTATAAGTAAATTAAATATGGCAACTGTGGATATGCCAATGTTACCATGTTTTAGGGAAAGAGCACAAACACTTTAGCACTAGTTAAGTTCCCAGAATACGAAGGCCCGCAAAAATGAAGTCCGCTAAACGGGAGGTCAGAAGGCAAAAAGGTCAGGAGATACCATGACAAGGATACCATTTCTAACAGTCAGCTTATTATCAGTGAGTAGAACCCCGAGGGACTCCATGTAAAGACTAAGGAGTATCGGGGCAAGATGGAGCCATGGGAGACTCGTTGGGTGGTAGGTATCTTCTGGAATATGCTGATGCCCGTTTGCATGAACTGGTCTTGGATGGATAAGCAGGAGAAGAACCAGTGAAGGACGTTGCCAGTGAATCCCCTACAGAACGTCAGGGTGTGGATGAGGGTGGAATGGTCAACTTTGTTAAAGGTGGGTCCGAGATCCAGCAATGATGGAAGGCAGTACAATCAGTATTTACACTCCTCCTCTTTTGAGGAAGAAAAGTGAAATTAAGCTGTGAATAAGAGTTGTAGGTGTTACTCCACGACACTACCAAACCAAAGGTGATGCATTTGAAACAGCACTATAGCTTTTCTATTGGTATCTTTGGTGCCTTGCCAACTTCCAGTTTGTAATTCAGTAATGCATAAAATCCTATGGGCGGGTCAGTCAATCAGGGGTTTATATAGCTCGCTACTCACCCGTGAGGGTCTCAAGGCGCTGGGGGAGGAGGGTGGGGCGGCGGCACCGGATCAGTCGAAGAGCCAGGTCTTGAGGTCCTTCCTGAACGTGTGCAGGGTCGGGGAGCGTCTGATGTTCACAGGGAGCGTGTTCCAGGTTTTGGCTGCGATGTGGGAGAAGGCTCTCCCGCCGGTTCTGTTTCTGCGGATGCAGGGGACTTCTGCCAGGGCGAGGTCGGCCGAGCGGAGGTTCCTCTTGGGTACGTGGAAGGATACTCTCTCGTTGAGGTATTTGGGTCTGATGTTGTGGAGGGATTTGTAGGCGTGGGTGAGGAGTTTGAAAGTGACCCTTTTCTCGACGGGGAGCCAGTGTAGGCCTCGTAGGTGTTTGGTCATGTGCTCCTGGCGCGGCGTTACCAGGACGAGTCTGGCTGCGGCGTTCTGGACTGTCTGGAGTCTGTGTAGGAGCGTTTTGTTGATTCCGGCGTAGAGGGCGTTGCCGTAGTCCAGTCTGCTGGTGATGAGTGCGTGGGTGATGGTCCTCCTGCAGTCGGGGGGGATCCACTTGAAGGTCTTACGGAGGATGCGCAGGCAGTTGAAGCTGGCGGAGGCGACGGCGTAGATCTGGCGGTTCATGGAGAGGGAGGAGTCCAGGATGATGCCGAGGTTCCGGGCGTGGTCTGTGGGTGGGCTTCCGAGGGCAGAGGGCCACCAGGTGTTGTCCCAGGCGGAGGTGCAGGGGCCGAGGATGAGGACCTTGGTCTTCTCTGAGTTTAGCTTCAGGCAGCTGTCGTTCATCCAGGCTGCCACGTTCTTCATGCCCTCCTGGAAACGGAGTCTGGTGTCTTCGGGATCCTTTGTGAGCGAGAGGATGAGCTGGGTGTCGTCGGCGTAGGATACGATATTGAGTCCATGATATCCGACGATGGTGGCGAGGGGGGCCATGTAGATGTTGAAGAGCGTGGGGCTGAGTGAAGATCCCTGGGGGACTCCGCAGTTGATTTCCGTGGGTTCGGAGAGGAAAGGGGGGGTGGGGGAGTCTGATCCTCTGGGTTCTGCCGGAGAGGAAGGATTGGATCCATTCGAGGGCGGCTCCTTGTATTCCTGCGTCGTGTAGTCTGGCTGTGAGGGTGAGATGAGATACGGTGTCGAAGGCTGCGGAGAGGTCAAGAAGGATCAGGGCCGCGGTGTGTCCCTGGTCGAGCAGCATGCGGATGTCGTCAGTGGCGGCGGAATCCAGGCTGGGAGGCGTCCAGGATGGAGTTCTCTTCCACGAAGGCGGTAAGCTGGGTGTTCACTAGTCTCTCGGTGACTTTGGCTGCAAAGGGGGGGAGAGAGATGGGCCGGTAGTTCTTAAGGTCCGTTGGGTCGGCCGATGGTTTCTTGAGGAGGGGTTTAACCTCTGCCTGCTTCCAGTCGTCTGGGCAGATGCCTGATCTGAGGGAGGCGTTGATGGTCCGCTCCAGTTCGGGTGCGATGACGGTGGCGGCCCTGTGGAAGATGTGTGGTGAGCAGGGGCCGTTGGGGCTCCGGAGTGGGTCTTCTTCATGGTGGCTGTGATGAGTTCGGTGGTAGCAGGGTCCCAGGATGTGATGATGGGTTTATCTGCGGCGGTCGGTAGGGCGGTGGTGCTCGTCTTTGGTTCGCTGAAGTTGTCGTAGAGGGCCTTGATCTTTAGATGGAAGTAGGAGCAGAGCTTGTCGCAGAGTTCCTGGGAGGGTGTGATGTCCGTGGCTTCGCAGGTGGGTTTTGCGAACTGCTCTATCACGTTGAACAGTTCCTTGGCGTTGGTCGCGTTGGTCTGGACTTTATCTTATGAAGGTCCGTTTGGTGTCTCTGATGCGCTGGTGGTATTCCTTCAGGGCGTTCCTGTGGTAGTTCCGTGCTTCTGTGGTTTTCAGGTTTCGCCAGGATTTCTCTAGGCGTCTGCAGGAGCGTCTGGCTTCTTGAAGTTCTGTGGTGAACCAGGCGTCTTTCGGCGGGCGTTGTTTTGCGGGGGGGCGGAGGGGCGCGAGCTCGCCGGCGCAGCGGGAGACCCATTGGTGAAGATCCCTGGCTGCTACGTTCGGGTCTGTCGTGGCGCAGGGGGGGGTGTTGGTGGAGGGTGGTGTTGAAGAGTTCCTCTGTGACCTTGCTCCAGTTCCGTCGTGGCTGGCGTGGGGCGGGTTTGGGTGCGGAGGTGCCATAAATTGATGAGAACCATGTGTACCCTCCTCTAACAGTATGCTTTCTGTATATCGGTGTACGTCATTTACGTATTTTATACATTTATATTTATTGTTTCAGTGGATGACAAATTCAACCCAGACGGGTAACTGCACGTGCCGTCGTTGCTCTGCACTGAGGAACTGGTTTTGCTTTCAGCGGTCCATCGGCATTCCTTAGTCGTCACATAGTGAGGCTGTAGAACAAGTTGAGCAAGCAGAGTTGCACTGACAGTAAGAATAGAATGCTATTTTTAAATCATGTGACGCTTGTTAATTATTAAGCTCTTCTGCGCAGGTACTGTTTTTGTGTCTAGTAAAATTCTGAATATCGGTGGGTGTTTTTTAAACAGATTGCAATGAACGTCCTCATGAAAGGATAGGCTTGCCACATAGTCCTGCATTTCATGGACTCCTAAATACTACTCACGATCATTTGATCATAGTTAGCCTTTTACTGCTGCCCTGTGTTACATGTGCTCTCATTTTGTCTTCTAGTAGCCGCCCTACCTGCGCCGTAAAGAGCTTTGAAGTGATGTGACAGCAGCGTTAGTGCTATACAAAACAAAGAAAAAAAAAGAAAATAAGATTCATTTCGTTATATGGACTAATAGTGTGCGATCGAGGTCTCTGTAACCCTGTCAATATATTTGATCTTTTCCACTTAGCTCCTCTGGGAACTTAGTTATTATTTGAAAACCCTTACTGTGCTCCAATTTCAGTGTCTGGAAATGGTAGCTCAAGCTGGTGTCAAGGCCTGTCTGTGCTGCTTTCCCCAGCTTGAGCATTGGGGTTTTGGGATTGTGCTTGCTGGGCAAATAATACCCAGATAAATCAGAAAAGCTGAGTTTTTTTATAGGCTTGCCTTCCAGAAATTGTTCTCCTTTTACACACCACACTTTCATTTCTGTCCCACCGTAGAACACTAAACATCCCAGAGTCCTCATCAATGAGTGAAGGTTTCCCACCTTAGCTTTTGAAATAACCATGGCTCTTAAAAGATTCAGTTTGTCTTTGTTTTTGAATTGTCACAATTGAAGAGATTGCTATCGTTCAGAAATCCATATGTTCCTCGTTATAACGCACATTTCCTATCGCATATGGTGAAAGACGGCCATATTCTTTGCTAGCACTTGTGCTATGGTTAAATCATTGCTTCAAAAAAGTCAGTCAGGATTTATAAAGCGCAGCTGCATCACACATGAGGGTCTCGAGGCCTGGGGGAGCATGCTCTTGCTGCCTGTATTCCTGTTGGTCGCACATCCAGGTCTTGAGGTCCTTCCTGGACTGCTGGAGCGATGGTGAGGCTCTGAGGTGCAGGGGGAGGTTGTCCAGGCCTTCGCTGCCAGATGGGAAAAGGAGCGGCCTCCACTGATCGTCCGCGACGCCTCGGGTGGATGCTAGATCGGGGATTCACATATTGTAGTAGTCCCCGATAATTACTTTGTCTTTTCTGCTTCTCCCTCTTCTGTGAGGTGAGAAAGGTTGTCCTTTACCTGAGGATGGATGGGCATTCTGGCCCTCTGAATGCTTGGTCCGGCTCTTTGACAGGCATTTCTCCCGTGACTTGACTTTAGCACGAACCACCAGAGCAGATAGCTGTGGACCATGGGTGGAACTGCGGCAAGAGACGGAGATCGCCAAAAAGATTGAAGGTACTTTTTCTGTTTGTATTACCTAATACCAAGCACAGCTGTTCCTGGCAGAAAGAGCTAGGTAGAATCAATCCTTAAAAATGTCTACACCCTTACTGAGCCCGGTCTTTAATTGGCTTGTGTACAGCAGTAGGGACTGAAAAACACGGCCTCGTCTAATTCCTGTTTAGGGTTTCACGAAAATGCAACATCATGTGTTCCATAAACAAAACGCATAAAAGAAACCAGGATTCTGTCTCGGAAAAACTGCAAAAAATAGCTGAACGCATCGGTACGCTGTAGATACAAATCTCTATGCAGTACATGGTCCACGCGTTATTTAATTGCATCGGTTTCCCTATATAGCTCCTAACTTTTGAGAATATGCCTTGAAGCGCAGTGCATGTCAAGGGTACACGTCCTTGGCGAGTTCTTAAACTGCCCAAAAAACGTCGTACACACATGCACATGTTATCTTTATGATGACGATTGTCAAAGAAATTCGTAAATCGATGCGATGAAGCTTACGTTCAAGTTTTGAGTACATGTATATTTTTCCGACTTTTTAAAGAGTTCTAGAACTACTCATAGGTAGTTGCATCTATACTGATACATAAACATTTATTTACATGTGCGAAAATATATATGTACTCCGTTCCACAAGTGCGGAGCTGCGTATCAAAAGTGAATTTAAACAGAAGAATATTTGAAAGTCCAAACGTGAACAAAGATAGATTTTATCTAAATTAGTTGGCATTGATTGTATAGAAATCAGCTGTTGAGATTCTCATTTAAATAGCCATAGACCGATTGCCTAGAAACCAAGATGTTGTGGCTGCTGGTTCAGAAGGTTAATTTTATTAATGGATCCAAAAATCTACATTTTACTTATGCGAAGCAGAACCAGGTCCATACACTGAAATGACATTTTTTCTCAATGACCTCTATTCCATCGCAGGAGGTTATGGACACAGGATCGTAGGGCATGGCAGAACAGTTCCCTATGCCATAAACCGTATTTTTCAGGGCTGTCTTACTGGGTTCCCTTCAGTAGTCCAATGTAAGACCATTTCTGTCATCCAGAGGCTACATACAACCTTCGTCCTTTTACTGGGTGAGCTTCTAAACTATAGACTTGGAATAGGGTTCAGTATATAATACTGGCTTCCAGAGTTTCCCTCTCCTTTCTGCCCTCTGTTTCCAATAGCCCTCCCAGTTTCCTGGCTTGCCTGTATCTCCACTTTCCCCCTGTATCGCCCAGCTTCAAGCATCTTCCCACCCTAAAGCTGTGATTATCTGGATGAAGCTTCAGACCCTGCCTACCCCTCCTTCCAGTATTGGAGATTGGTGAGTGGTAGGTTCGGCACCTCCTTGCCTCCAAACTTTAATAAGTGATCGAAAGAATTGAAGACTTAGCTCCACCCCCACACAAGTCACCCCTCCCCTCTTTATGGACTGTTGTCCAATGCTCTGGAGCCAAGTCTGTTCTGTGGCTGACCATATGTCCTTCATACTCTCAACAATGAGACTTGCCCGGGTAAGTGGTAATCCCCTGTCCTTTAGGGTGTGGACCTTTTGTCGATGCTCTCACTACTGAGGTAAGTTAATGTCATCGGAGGGACGTTGGCGACTGTTGTTCCACATGGAAAAAGAAGGATGGTTTCCTTTCCAGCCTGTATGGGCCATCCTAAAGTCTGCGGTTGCCTCTCCATGTGCAACATAATATGCACAATTCTGTGTAACAGTTGTTTCGTTATCATTCAGCGCACTCCCATCAGATGTAGTTTCCTCGTGTATTGGAGCTACTGGTTCCCATTGATCTGCTTGAAAACACATTTTGCAACTTGCATTGTTACACACAAAGATTAATTTTGTGCATGTTAAGTACTACAAATCTGCCTGTTAATCTCAAAAGACCCAGAAAGAAATGACTTGGGGATGGTAATATCAACAACATGTCTATATTAAAGAGAGGAAGCTTATATTCATTAGTCCTCATTGCCAAATGGCTTCAATAGAACTAGTAGGAATACCTTGGGAACCCAATGTTATTTTTTTGTGGTTCACCCTAACCATTCTTGTAAGGGTGTACCACAAAAGTCACTAAATAAACCAGTGCTTAATTCTGTGGTAACTTGGCGCCAAAGCAGTGAGGCTTAACCTAGAGGCAATGTGTGAAGTATTTATGGAGCATTCTAACAGTAATGAAGTGAAAAGAAAAATCGCACTCCAATTTAGAAACATAGGAAATATTTTAATAAATTGTATGTTTGTTGATCTGGTACCAATCAGTACAACTGACGATATGCAATTTTAAACTTTTAGGTGGGTATAATGTCTAAAAGCACAAATCGCCAACTGAGAGTATTTGTTTGTGCTGGACTGGGACAAAGTCATAAGTTCAGGCCGACTGAGATGGGGCACAGGACCATAGTTGGCCCGCTGAGAGTTGGTCCTTATGTCTTTGGTGCGAGGTCTGCATGGTGTTGCTTTGCGAGACTTCGTGATGCTTTAGGCCAGTTCTGATGGACCTTTCTGCTATGCAGAGGGGCTTTGCATCACTTGGCATCGGTTCAGATGAAGCTCTCAGGTGTGTGCCAAGGCTTCACTGGGGATTTGTGTCACTTCGCACCAGATTTGATGGAACCTTTAGTTGGGCAAGGAAAAGTTCTCTCTGGTTCATGCCAGCCAAGGATCCAGGACCGGGTGAGGTACCTCTTGGGAATCAGGGACTTGCTCCAGCAGAGGCCAGTAGGGTTCAGGCAGGTCCAGTTGCAGGTCCAGTGCAGCAGGTCAGCTGGGCAGTTCAAGGAAGCCTCATGTGCTTGTTGTGTCCCTGTAGCTCACACAGGAGATCAACCATCTGATCGTTGGAGTCCTTCAGGTAGCCTGGGATGAAGGGATCAGGTCCAGCCTTCCTTCTCAGAGAGCAGGAAGGCCTCCAGCATCAGGGTAGTCCTCTGGGGAACAGGTCCAGGAGCGTACTGAAGAGTTGTTCTGATGGTCCAATATTTGACTGGTTCCAGCATTTGAGGTGGGGGAGTTTTCTAGGCTACCCTCACATCTGGTTCAGGAAAGTTCCTTCCTTCCCCTGCCAAGGCTCCAAGAAGTCTAGGGTGACGAAAGGTTAGTGTCGGGTTCTTTTGTGTGTACTAGAGGCAATCTTTTGAAATGCAAGTAGGACAAGGAACAGCTATGCCCACAACCATCCTGCCAATACCTAGTCCCACTTTGTCTCACTGTCTGGGAGGATTGCACAAAGGCCAACTGCCAAGTTATTCAGTCGTGTGACCCAGGAGACAGGCAGCAGGCACCAAATGGTTAGGACAAGAAAACGTCAACTTTCTAAAAGTGGCATTTTCTGAATTGTGACTTAAAATACGACTTTACCATTAAAGAGGATTTTAAATTACATTTCTCCTAAGTGCAAACATGACAACTCTGCCAATCAAAAGTTGGCACTCGAAAATGTAATAAAGTAGCCTAATGTTATCCAATGGGAGGGAAAGGCCTTGTAGCAGTGAAAAACTAATTTAGTAGGTTTTCTCCACAAGACGTGCAAAACTTAAACACGTCCTACTTTTTAAATACAATGCACCCTGCCCTATGGGATTTTAGGGCCTACCTTAGGAGTGAGATATATATTAACAAGCACTGGCAAAGGCAATCGGTCTTGACACTGGCTAAGCTCTGAGCTTTTGGCGTTGTCCATGTGAATGTTTTTTAATCGTATGAGAGGCTGCGGATGGGTTGTGTGCCTGTGTTCAAATGTGTGTTATTACTTGAAGTGTGCCAAAATGGGGGTATAAGACAGAACCCGCAGAAAATATTACCACGTCACTGCAGGAAAATCCAGGCATGTTATATCAACAATAAAATGACTTTATCGCTGCATCATTAAGGGCCCATCACAAGTTGGGTAGTGGTTCAATTCTGCCCGAAATTACAATTTGGTAGGTTTTACTGCACCCGGACTTACTTGATGTGGTACATCCCAGACACAGTCCCATCAATCAAAAGCAGGTGGAATATGTGCCCGGTAATTGCAGAAAAAATGCAGGAATCCCACTCCGAGCCCAGAACCCTAATTGGTGCGGTAACCCAGTAACCGGCATCGCTACATTGCGACTTGCCACAGGACTCTCAAAGCCTAGGTGTGGGGAGAGCCTGTGGAGATTGCCTGTGGTTACAGAAAAACAGGAGGAGGGACTTACACATGGCAGTACTCCCAATACGATGCTTCAGGGCAGTTTACTGCTTATGTCGACCACCCAACAACACACACACACACGCATCAGACTGTAGAGAGGGTTTACACCTGACAGAAAGTTGTACAACTAACTAGTGACACAGGGGTCTGAAAAGAGTGCGTCCGAGTCCAGGCCTCAGTGCGTTTGTGTTGCGTTTCCTTGAACATTTGCCAGACAACAACATGTTTAGCTTGTGCCCTTGGAGGTTATATGAAGTGAAGAACATTTGCCTCATTTCGCCTCTTGTACCAAAACCTAAGACTTGATATTTATTTAGCGATCAAACTAGGAGGTTGTTAGACCTGGTACCATTGGCGTGGGTCTCCCTTCCATTGTTTCGCTATGCCTCCTCTGTTGTTGACCTATTTGTGCTGGTTTAGATGCTTTGGGCACTTTGCCACTGCTAATCAGTGCCAAAGTGCAAGTGCTCCCTATGATAAAATGATGTATGGATTAGTGACTCCATGATTGGCTTATTTGACTTACTGTCAGACCCTAGTATAGTGCACCGCGTGTGCCCAGGGCCTGTAAATCAAATGCTGCTGGTGGACTTGCAGCACTGGTTGTGCCACCCACCGGAGCAGCTTGGAAAGCGTCTCAGGCCTGCCATTGCAGAGCCTGTGTGCAGTCTAGTACTGCCATGTTGACTTGGTAAGTGCACCCACTTACCAGTCCCCAAACCTTCTCTTTTCTGCATGTTAGTCACCCCTAAGGTAGGCCTGCGGGCAGGGTGCATTGTATGTAAGAGGTAGGACATGCCCTGGTGTGTGTGGCATGTCCTGATGGTGAATTACAGCCAATTTCGTTTTTCACTATTGCAAGGTTACCTGTCCCCATAGGCCAGAATGGGCAGTTTGATTATAACATCTTATAATCCTAACTGACCCAGGGAACATGGTAGAAAAACGAATTTAGTATGCCTGAACTCAGAATGATAAAATACATCTTTTAGTGAAGTTGGTTTTAACATTCTGTGTTTGAAAATACCACTTTTAGAAAGTAGGTATTTTCTTGCCTAAACCATCCAGCCTGCCTCTGCTAGCTTGTGTATGGTATGTCTGGTTTTGTGAGTGACAGGGGCTGGGGGACTCCAGGAGACTGGGTGAGTCAGCACTAGGCTGAATAGACCTATCTGCATGAGGAGTGGTGGGAGGAGTAGCACCTGGATCTGAATAGGGCTGTGCCTGCCTTCCACAATGCTGGCTCCACCTCCTGTGGTGTGTCTGATGACCCTGGCCCACACTGACAAAGGAAGAAGTTGTGCACTGGCAGAATGCACCCAGAACTAGTTTGGACTAGGTACAGGACCCTCTGCCTTCAGAGGACAAAGGATTTGCTAGCATAAATATTGAGACCCAGACCCCAAGATTTTAGATCACTTCTGGGAATCAAGACGAACCTTTGCTGAGGAGAAGAACCAGGAAGCTGAAGGAGGAGACTACCCCTATGCTGCGTGTTGTTGGGGTTGGCCTGCAGTGGTTACTTTATTGCCAAAGAAAGGAGAAAAGGACTGAGTGTGCTTTCATCATCTTGAAGAAGATCTCCAAGGGCTTGAACATTGAGATTGCCTCCTGCCTGAAGTCTCAGGGATACAAGACTTCGCCCCCAGCTCCCCTCCTGAATTCCCTTGCTGGGAATTGAAGTGCCTGCTGCTGTTGGGCCTTCTGAGAGACTGCGTGTCGCTGGGAGCTGGAAGCGCGACTCAACGAAGAGGAAGCGTGTCGCCGCCGCAGCAGCTGTCGTCGCATCGCAGAGTAAGCGTGCCGCCGCTGCCGCATCACCGAAGCGCCCCGCATCACCGGAGAAGCGCGCTGCCGCAGCAGGTTGTCGTCGCATCGCGGAGTAAGCATGCGGTCGCCATCGCATCACCGAAGCGCCTCGCATCACCGGAGAAGCGTGCCGCCACAGAGGACGCCGGCGCATCACCGGCGAAGCGTGTCGCAGGGCCTGTCGCTGCTCAGAAGATCGCCGAGCCGCCGCGCGGCCGTCTGGCGTGCACGCATCCCGTCTACGTTGTCGCACCGTAAGCAAGACGCCATTTTCTCGCATCGCACCGGATCATCATCGCATCGGAACCGGGCCGCAGTAAGAAACCAACGCATCCTCATTTCTGTGTGTAAGGAATCGAAGCATCACCTTCCCTGCGACCTTTTTGTTTGTTTTGCGTTACGCATCCAAAGGTACATTGAGAGTAAAGTGTCGCATTTATCATCTTTATTGAACTGAACTATTTTCTACCATTGACAGTCATATTTTTCGTATTGTGGATTTTTGTCGTTTTGGGTCTTGTGTTAAGTCTATATAAAAATACTTATTTTTATACTACAACAGGTGTGGTGTCCATCTGTAGTGTTGTCACTGGGTTACTGTATGTGTTCACAAATGCTTTACACACTGCCTCTGAGATAAGCCTACCTGCTCGTGCCAAGCTACCAAGGGGGAGAGCAGGGGTTATTTTAGTAGTGTATTCCCCTTACCCTGACTAGAAGCAAGGGTCCCTATTTGGACAAAGGTACCTACCTCTGCCAAATAGAGACCCCCCAGTTCTAACATTGGTGGTCAGCGGTGAAGATTCTGGACTTGCATTTGTGACTCATATACAGTAATTGGTGTACACTACTAGTGAGTGCAGACCAAACGCAACCACATACATTTCTGGTAGATTGTTTTTCCTGGGATTTCTATTTTTTGCCAAGAACTGCCAAGTTTAGTCACCAGGAGCAAAACGGCATCCATCGCATCTGTGGATTTAGATTTTGAAGAAGAAAAGCTGGGAAGTTACAATGTGAAACTGCTAAAGTACTTCTGCAGGAAATTGAAAGTTGCTACTACAGGTCTCACCAAGAAAGATGAGTACCAAAAGGCGGTGAGGGCCTGGGTGGAAGCAAGAAGTACCCCTGAGCATGTGGAAGAGCACGAGGAGGGGGCTGAGGATGCAGGAGGGCAGCTAGATGGGCCATTGGGTCTAGAGGGGAGGAAAGCACCTTCCCCAGCAGGCAGCAGTGTTTCTTCCAAGGGCCTGTCCCCAGGAGAGCTGGAGGACAGGGAGAGAAGTAGGGTGCATGAAATGGAGCTGACCAAGCTTAAGATGGGTGGGCAGTTAGAATTGGAAATTAAGAAATTAGCCCTAGAGGAAAAGAGGATGCAAATGGAGCATGAGAGCAGTTTGAGGGAGTTGGAGTTGAAAGCAAGTAGCTTAGAGATTACTCCCTCTGGTGGCAGCACACCGTCCATGCCTGTTGAAGCCAGGGTGTATATATCTAAAGATGTGGTGAAACAGTTTTATAAGAATGATGATATTGGTCAATGGTTCAAGGCCTATGAGGTAGCTATGTCCTCCCACCGGGTCCCTGAGAAGGATTGGGGAGTGGGGTTGTGGGGACGGTTCCTTAGTGAGGGACGGGATACCTTGTTAGACTTGCCCTCTGAAGTCCACAATTCTTATAGCCATATGAAGGAAGCATTGATGTCTAGGTATGGGTTGACTCCTGAACTGTATAGGCAGAGGTTCAGAAATTGCAAAAAGTTAAAGTCAAGTACTTGGGTGGAATATGTGCCTTTTTTTTGCAGAGCATTGGATGGTTGGGTGAAGGGTAGCAAAGTGAATGATTTTGATGCGCTCTTTGATTTGATTGCATGGGAGTACTTGTCAGGACATTGTATTCCAGAGCTACGCCAGCACCTTATTGATAGTAGGCTGACTAACCCTAGGAAGCTTGCTGAGGAGGCGGACCGCTGGGTGAGCACCCGGGTCCACAAGGGTCACGTGGGAGACTCCGCCAAAGGTGGGCAGGGTCCCCAGCAGAGGAGTGGGGGAGGGGCAAGGGTAAACGGAAGGAGTTCCAGAAAGGGCCCCAAAGTTATCCCCAAGGAAAAGGTTCCCAGCCTCTCCCTGAGAAGAAGCCAGGGGCCCCGACAAGCCTGTTCACAGGGGGCCCAGGACTTGCTTCAAGTGTGGTCAAGTGGGCCACTGCTCCTATGATTCTAAATGTCCCTTGTATGGGAAGACAGCACCCACTGGTGCACCACCCTGGCAGGTGGCTAGTGTAGCCCTGGGGGAGGAGATGGGTGCCCAAGGTGGGTGGGGTCCCGTAGCGATGTCCTTGGTCTCTTTAGGAGACAGTGAGATGGTCCCCAGGACCCAACTGCCTGATAACACTAAAAAATACAGGCAGTGGGTGTCCATCAATGGCCAAAGGGTGGAGGCTCTGAGAGACACCGGAGCCAGTGTGACCACTGTCAGTTGTCGGCTGGTGTCTGAAGAGCAGGTGATCCCCAATGCATTCTGCCCAGTAGTTGCCGCGGACAACTCGGAGAGCCACTGCAGAGTGGCTCAGGTTCCCTTTGAGAGGGTGGGGGGGGGTGTCTCAGGTACCTTTCAAGTAGCTGTGAGGCCAGCCATACCTGTAGACTGTCTGTTGGGCAACGATTTAGAAAGTTCACCTTGGGCAGAGGTGGAGAGAAGGTCTCATCTAGAGATGTTGGGTCTGCCTGAGTGGGCGTGTGCGACCACTCGGTCTATGGCAGCCAGTAGAGGTGTTCAAGAGGACCTGGAGCCTGAGAGGGTGGCCCAGGTGCCTGCCTTGAAGAGAAGAGGCAGGGGGTGCGGGAAACCGGCTCCGTAGTTCCCATGGTCCAGGAGGAAGCAGAACCTGAGGGGGATGTTCTGGAACCTACAGGGGAGCAAGTGGCCGAACTGGGGGACCTGCCTGAGCTGACCCATTGGCAGCAAGAAGGAGGACCCTCCAGGGAGGAGTTCTGCGAGGAGCAGAACAAGTGCTCTTCTCTTGTGGGTTTGCGGCAACAGGCCACAAACCAGGCAGCAGGTGATCAGTCTGGATCTACTGGGAGATGTTCTCCTGTATAGCAAGCCTAAGGTTGCTGAGCCTGGGTCAGCCCGTGTGCTGGTGGTACCCCAGCGCTTCAGAGCATTCCTACTGGGTTTGGCTCATGATGTGCCTTTAGCAGGACATCTGGGGCTGGGCAAGACCTTTGAAAAGCTTGTCACCCACTTTTATTAGCCCCAGATGCGCAAGAGTTCATACACTCATTGCAGGGCATGTCAGACTTGCCAGGCAAGTGGAAAAAGTGGGAGGAAGCACAAGGCTCCCCTCCAGCCTTTCCCTGTGGTCAGCACCCCCTTTGAACGGGTGGGTATTGACCTTGTGGGGCCACTGGACCCCCAAGACAGCCATGGGCAACAGGTTCATCCTGGTCTTGGTGGACCATGCCACCCGGTACCCGGAAGCCATCACTCTTCGGACAGTGACGGCCCCCGTGGTGGGACGTGCACTGATGGGGATTTTCTCCCGCGTGTGGTTCCCCAAGGAGGTGGCGTCTGACCGTGGTACAAACTTCATTTCCAAGTATATGAAGTCCCTGTGACAGGAGTGCGGTGTAACGTACAAGTTCACCACTCCTTACCACCCCCAAGGTAATGGGCTGGTTGCGAGATTCAACCGGACCCTGAAAGGCATGATTATGGGTCTGGAAGAACCCATGAGGTGTAAGTGGGACGTCGTCTTGCCATGCCTTTTGTTTGCTTACCGTGAGGTGCCACTGAAGTCCTTAGGGTTCAGTCCCTTTGAACTGCTCTTTGGTCACCCGGTAAGAGGACCTCTGAGTCTGGTGAAAGAAGGCTGGGAGAAAGCTCCCAGTAAACCTCCCCAGGATGTATTTAGCTACATGCTGGCCTTTAGAAACCAGACTAGGTGATTCAGACAACTCGCTGAGGCGAATCTGGAAGCCAGCCAGGAGGAGATGAAACGGTGGTATGATCAGAATGTCACTCTGATCGAGTTTCAGCCTGGGCAGAAAGTGTGGGTCATGGCCCCCGTGGAGCCTTGCGCGCTCCAGGATAAGTGGACCGGACCATTTGAGGTGGTGGAGCGCAAGAGTAACGTCACCTACCTGGTGGACTTGTGATCTCCCAGGAACCCTTTGCGGGTCCTACATGTCAACCGCCTAAAGCCCCATTTTGAGAGGTCCGAAGTGGGCATGCTCCTAGCAACAGATGAATGGATGGAAGAGGAGACAGAACCTCTTCCTGACCTCCTGTCTGCAACAGAGCAAGATGGGTCAGTGGAGGGTGTGAACCTCTCTAACTCCCTGACACCTGAACAACAGGAAGACTGTCGCCAACTGTTGGGACAGTTTCCTGACCTGTTTTCCCGGACTCCTAGTGTCACTGATTGGTGCGTCCATGATGTGGACACTGGGGACAGTCCTCCTGTCAAGCACAAGGCTTACAGAGTGACTGACCGGGTGAGAGCTTGCATCAAGGAGAAGGTCTCCAAGATGTTTGCATTGGGGGTGATTGAGTCCTCTCTCAGCCCTTGGGCCAGCCCAGTGGTCTTGGTCCCAAAGGCTGCCGCGCCTGGTGCCACGCCTGAACTCCAGTTCTGTGTGGACTACTGAGGACTCAATTCAGTCACCAGGACTGACGCGCACCCCATCCCCAGAGCTGATGAGCTCATTGATCGGTTAGGGGCTGCCCGGTACCTCAGCACGTTTGACTTAACGTCTGGGTACTGGCAGATCGCCTTGACTGATGGGGCCAAAGAGAGGTCAGCATTCTCCACACCAGATGGGCACTACCAATTCTGGGTTATGCCCTTTGGGATGAAGAATGCCCCTGCCACCTTCCAGAGGTTGGTCAACCAGGTGTTGGTTGGACTGGAAGATTTCAGTGCCGCCTACCTGGATGACATCGCAGTGTTCAGCCCCAGTTGGGAAGAACATATGCGCCACCTCTGGGAAGTGTTGATGGCGCTGCGGAGGGCAGGCCTCACGATCAAGGCGAGTAAGTGCCAGATCGGGCAGGGTTCCGTAGTGTTCTTGGGACACCTGGTTGGGAGCGGCCAGGTGGCGCCACTACAGCCCAAGATTGATACCATTCTGACTTGGGAACCCCCCCAAGACCCAGACAGAGGTGAGAGCCTTTCTAGGACTCACCGGGTATTACAGGAGATTTGCCAAGGGGTATGGCAGCATCGTTGCACCCTTGACAGAGCTGACTTCCAGGAAGCAGCCCAAGAGAGTGATTTGGACTGATACCTGTCAGAGAACTTTTGATGCCTTGAAGACTGCCATGCGCATGGCCCCCGTGCTTCAGGTGCCCAACTTCTCAAAAGAGTTCGTGGTCCAAACAGACGCTTCAGAGCATGGTGTAGGGGCTGTTCTGGCACAGTTAAATGAGGAGGGCCTAGACCAACCTGTAGCCTTCATCAGTAGGAGGTTACTTCCACTGGAACAGAGGTGGAGTGCTATTGAGCGTGAGGCATTTGCAGTGGTCTGGGCGCTGAAGAAGTAGAGACCATAACTGTTTGGGACTCACTTCCGGGTTCAGACAGACCACAGGCCCCTCAGATGGTTGATGCAGATGAGGGGTGAGAATCCAAAGCTGTTGAGGTGGTCCATTTCCCTACAGGGGATGGACTTTACGGTGGAACACCGCCCTGGTACAGAATACGCCAATGCTGATGGTCTGTCCAGATTTTTCCGCCTTAGTGATGAGAACTCCCAGGAGGTAGGGTAGGTCTCCCCACATTTCAGCTGGAGGGGACACGTGTTAGACCTGGTACCATTGGCGTGGGTCTCCCTTCCATTTTTTCGCTATGCCTCCTCTGTTGTTGACCTATTTTTGCTGGTTTAGATGCTTTGGGCACTTTGCCACTGCTAATCAGTGCCAAAGTGCAAGTGCTCCCTATGATAAAATGATGTATGGATTAGTGACTCCATGATTGGCTTATTTGACTTACTGTCAGACCCTAGTATAGTGCACCGCGTGTGCCCAGGGCCTCAAATGCTGCTGGTGGACTTGCAGCACTGGTTGTGCCACCCACCGGAGCAGCTTGGAAAGCGTGTCTCAGGCCTGCCATTGCAGAGCCTGTGTGCAGTCTAGTACTGCCATGTTGACTTGGTAAGTGCACCCACTTACCAGTCCCCAAACCTTCCCTTTTCTGCATGTTAGTCACCCCTAAGGTAGGCCTTCGGGCAGGGTGCATTGTATGTAAGAGGTAGGACATGCCCTGGTGCGTGTGGCATGTCCTGATAGTGAATTACAGCCAATTTCGTTATTCACTATTGCAAGGCTACCTGTCCCCATAGGCCAGAATGGGCAGTTTGCTTATAACATCTTATAATCCTAACTGACCCAGGGAACATGGTAGAAAAACGAATTTAGTATGCCTGAACTCAGAATGATAAAATACATCTTTTAGTGAAGTTGGTTTTAACATTCTGTGTTTGAAAATTCCACTTTTAGAAAGTAGGTATTTTCTTGCCTTAACCATCCAGCCTGCCTCTGCTAGCTTGTGTATGGTATGTCTGGTTTTGTGAGTGACAGGGGCTGGGGGACTCCAGGAGACCAGGTGAGTCAGCACTAGGCTGAAAAGACCTATCTGCGTGAGGAGTGGTGGGAGGAGTAGCACCTGGGCCTGAATAGGGCTGTCCCTGCGTTCCACAATGCTGGCTCCACCTCCTGTGGTGTGTCTGATGACCCTGGCCCACACTGACAAAGGAAGAAGTTGTGCACTGGCAGAATGCACCCAGAACTGGTTTGGACTAGGTACAGGACCCTCTGCCTTCAGAGGACAAAGGATTTGCTAGTATAAATATTGGGACCCAGACCCCAAGATTTTAGATCACTTCTGGGAATCAAGACGAACCAGGAAGCTGAAGGAGGAGACTACCCCTATGCTGCGTGTTGTTGGGGTTGGCCTGCAGTGGTTACTTTATTGCCAAAGAAAGGAGAAAAGGACTGAGTGTGCTTTCATCATCTTGAAGAAGATCTCCAAGGGCTTGAACATTGAGCTTGCCTCCTTCCTGAAGTCTCAGGGATACAAGACTTCACCCCCAGCTCCCCTCCTGAATTCCCTTGCTGGGAATTGAAGTGCCTGCTGCTGTTGGGCCTTCTGAGAGACTGCGTGTCGATGGGAGCTGGAAGCGCGACTCAACGAAGAGGAAGCATGTCGCCGCCGCAGCAGCTGTCGTCGCATCGCAGAGTAAGCGTGCTGTCGCCATCGCATCACCAGAGAAGCGTGCCGCCGCAGTAGGTTGTCATCGCATCGCCGAGTAAGCGTGCCGCCGCTGTCGCAATCGCATCACCGAAGCGCCTCGCATCATGGGAGAAGCGTGCCGCCGCCACAGAGGACGCCGGCGCATCACGGGAGAAGCGTGTCGCAGGGACTGTCGCGGCTCAGAAGATCGCCGAGTCGCCGCACGCCAGTCGGGCGTGCATGCATCCCGTCTACGTTGTCGCACCGTAAGCAAGACGCCATTTTCTCGCATCGCACCGGATCATCATCGCATCGGAACCGGGCCACAGTAAGAAACCGAAGCATCCTCCTTTCTGCGTGTAAGGAATCGAAGCATCACCTTCCCTGCGACCCTTTTGTTTGTTTTGCGTTACGCATCCAAAGGTACATTGAGAGTAAAGTGTCGCATTTATCATCTTTATTGAACTGAACTATTTTCTACCATTGACAATCATATTTTTCGTATTGTATTGTGGATTTTTGTCGTTTTGGGTCTTGTGTTAAGTCTATATAAAAATACTTATTTTTATACTACAACAGGTGTGGTGTCCATCTGTAGTGTTGTCACTGGGTTACTGTATGTGTTCACAAATGCTTTACACACTGCCTCTGAGATGAGCCTACCTGCTCGTGCCAAGCTACCAAGGGGGTGAGCAGGGGTTATTTTAGTAGTGTATCCCCCTTACCCTGACTAGAAGCAAGGGTCCCTATTTGGACAAAGGTACCTACCTCTGCCAACTAGAGACCCCCAGTTCTAACAGAGGTCTATTTAACTTCCTTGGTTATTGCCAGCCTCTGGTCTTGTGTATTTTCATCTGGGGCTCGGTAAAGAGAAGCTAGCTTTCGCCAGTAATCTGCATAGCTAAAATGTGAGTCGCCCACGTAACAACGAAAAAAAAAAAATAATAAAGGGGAAAATGCAGCCAAGTTAACTTAGTACATCAATTAAGTTTTTGTTGCTTCGAGACTCAATAAAATTAGCATCACAAAGTGGGACTGAAATGTACACTGCAGAGTTTAAAAAATTGCTCAGATTTCTCTCCACGGGACATCCACGAAGCAGTTTTTGTCTCTGGCCCTTTTCATGGGCACCCTGCATATTGAGATGCTGTGGGCTGGAATGGGCCATGACTGATGGGAGGCGGAGCCTGTTTTGTAGATGGAAAATTAGTCCTGTTATTTAAGCCCGGCAGAAGGCATCCTGCCTTCCTGTTCGTATGGCTTTGCTAATGAAACAAGCCACAAAACGAAGGACAGGAAGAAGCGTCAAAAGGAAGCTGCGTGCCGGGGCTGAGCAAGTCCCGGGGTGTCATACAGTAATTAAAAAATAGTCCTGCAACAATGCGATAAAATGGCCACTGTGAATGTTTAGCGGTACTTGGGCCCAGCGCTCATAGATGGCTAATGTCAGGAGGAGGCATCACGCATTCATGCCATGGACCATTGGGGAGAAGGAATAACGGAGCAAAGTGGGAGCCAGCAAATGGCAAGCTTATGAGCAGGTTAAAGCCCACATCAGTAGATACAGCATGTCTCGGTTCGAGACAGCGCATGTACGCCATCTAGAGCCAACGGTGTTAACCTCAAAGTCTATGAGGCAATGTGTTCCTAGATATGTTTTAAAACTGCATTTTAAAATACAATCAATAAAGAAGCACTGACTCAGAAAGGGAGAGCCGGATTAGAATTTAGAAAAATCATGAAGGTTCATTATAAAAATTCAAAGGTACAATACAGAAATAGTAGAAATAGTAGATTCAAATGCAGAAATAATCTCACATAGAAATCGTTTGCCATCAAATGCAGAATAATATAATAATGGGCAACACTTGGAGATATGCAGTCTCAAATGAGCAGCAAAACCAAATCTCACAGCATCCCAGAAGGCTCAGCAAAGGTCTCAAATTGTTTAGGCTCACCCCCGAAATTCAAGGATTTAAATATAGTTTTCATGCATAGAAATTAAGAATTACAAAATCAGCATGGTATGATTGTAACTCTAACAAATCCTATTTTCAGAATTCTAAAAGTCACATAACCTTAGCACTAACTCACTACATGAATGTAGATTTGCCCCTTCTGACCTAGTGTCATGTGGTGGTGACAGAACACAAACAGCAGTGAATGATTATGAATGAACGCAATAAGGTGTGCAAGTATAACAAGAATATGCATGGGTGGTTGCTCATTTGGTTTTCGAGCCTCCAAGATGGTTTGAGACCATCTTCAGAAACAACCTTTCAGAAGAGACTCAAAACATGGTTGTTTAGGCAGACTTAGAGCTTTTTAGTCCAAGACTGCTCTTTCCATTTTTAGATATTTCTGTTTTTAGGTTTTTGTTTTGCTCTCCTAGATGGCAATCTTCACTTAGGGTTAAGTGGAGGGCAATCCTAGCGCGGGTACGCTCCAGTTGGAGTAACCAGGCGCTTTATAAAAAGATTCTATCATTATTATCAAGAAGGACATTCTTTGAAAATGCAAAATAATTTCTTCTAGTAAGCTCTTCGAGAACAGTGTCATTCACAAATAAACAATCCACTTACTATTGTACATATAGGCCAACGTGAATTATTTTGAAAAATATGTTGTTGAGGCTTAGTTAGGCTAAGCCAGAAAAACACACTTTAATGCATTCCAATAGTTTGCTTCATGTGTATTGCCTCCTTGTTGGAAATGACCCTTTCTGCAGGGTCACCCCCAAACCTTTTGCCTTCCTCCTCCCCTTTTTGCTGAATTTGTTTATGTTGGCCTTAGGACTCTGTGTACTTTACCACTGCTGACAAGTGTTAAAGTGCTTGTTCTCACTCCACTAAACATGGTTTAGTTGGAATATAAGTAAACTAAATATGCTAATTAGGTATTATGTTTCATATAGGTACCCAATATCGGTTCAGGTAATGAATGCACCTTTCACCTACATTCCCCTGATATTACACTACATAGCGGTTCTTAGTACTGACCTTTTACCTAGTTACGGTAATGTCCAAAGATGACATGTGGTTTTCTCCGAAAAGCTTAAGCCTCATTCATTATGCATGAGGATTCTTGGAATCACAGCAGGACAGCAGGCCTACCATCTCCTGCCTAATAACTATGTATAAGGGTCATTCTTTCCATCATCCTAGTCCGACATTACACAGCAAGGTATATTCCCAGGGGGTACCACTTTGGGTATATATACACCATATCTTGCTGAGGTAGTCAGAGGAGAAACTGACTTCCAATGCAGACACACTGACGCACGACGCTGAGGCTCCTGCTTGCAGACCCTCCAGCTCGCAGTTGTCTGACATCCCTTGCGGGGTGTCCATCTCGAGACCAAGACAGGGTGCCACAGTCTCTCACTTCAGGTAATGGGGTTGTCTTTATCCTAGAGGGATTCTTGGCTTTTACACCTACATATATGCTAGGTACACTTGGGTATATCTAGTTGGGGTCGTATCGTAGGAGTACGCGTTCTACTGTCATGTATTTTATATACTTGCCTGTATTAATTGTTTTAGCACAATGGTAGAAATCTACCATCCTTTTACTCTGTAAGTGCTTATAATCATTTATATCTGTTACTGTCTAGTGGTTGTTTCAGCACAACTATTTTACACTAGAATGACGCTGGTTCAATAAACGCTTATTGAAAAACGTCCCCACCGTTTATTCTGTGTATCTCTCTGAGACGAAGTGAGCACGAGTGACTGAGCGAAAAGTAGTACACTGTTTCCACGATCCTGAGGGATCAGGGTTGTCATGTTCGATAGTTGGCTAGAACTATTCTCTCCTTGGTAAGAGGTGTTTCTAATGGCACTGTGAGCTAGCTGGTATACAGGCTAACATACCCGGAGGGGTGTCTAGAATCAGTCTGACACCAATCCTATAGTATGTTGTCTAAACGCACAGATCCTATATAGGTTTATAGGAACTACCCAACAGTTTAAGTCCCTTGTAGAGTGGTACACCATATACCCAGGACCTGTAAATTAAATGTTACCAGTGGGCCTGCAGCACTTATTGTGCCACCCACTTGGTGGGTGGGGGCTGGTAATCAATGGAGGATAGGGGGCGAATGGTATTGAACATGCAAGTAGGAGATGGAATTGAGTATTATTTTTAACAACATTGAAATTTTCATTGAAGGGGTAGGGGTTAAAAAAGTTGGTTAATTTACAGTTGCTGCACAAGAATTATTTCGTTTGTCTGACAGATATTCATTTACTATTGTAGATACCCCTGAGGAAGGTCCTAAGGACCGAAATGCATTGGGTGATGTTAAAGTTTTAACGGAGGATTCGAGTTTCATAACATGCCTGTGATTAGGCCTGGATGGGCAAATCCTGTGCAAATAAAATGGAAGAAAACTGTGGAATTTCGTACCTTTGATGTGATGGGCAAATGTTGAAAAATGATTAGAAATAAACAGACTGAACTTTTTTGAATACTTTTGAGTACGTGAATAATGTTGATCACAAATGTGCATAAGGCTGTGCAACCCTAGGTGACTCGCACAGCGCGCGTCACACCTTTTTTGAGTATTTACATATGTGCACCCGGGACGGGGCACTAAGAGGGTATGCACGCCAAACTTGAAAAACAAAGGAGGAAAAAAGACATGATCACATAAATATGGGTGTGCTTTGAGACATTTTCAGTGACTTTTAGAAAGTTGACATTTTCTCGCCCTTAGCCCTTTGTGCCTGCAGCTTGTCTTGGGTTGCATGACTATGAGTTGCTGACAGTTGGACTTTGTGAAGTCATCACAGACAGTCGCACAATAGAGGAATTAGCTGTGCCTCAATGGGCCATCACTGAGAGGTTGGGGGGGGCGGCGGAGCTGAGCACAGCCCCACTTAAACCTGAATAGGCTGTGCCCTGTCTCCTCATAATAGGCCTAGCAACCCTGTATTGTCACTGCAGCCAGCTTGGAGCCAGGCAGGAGAGGCAGAAAATGATGTGCACTTCAAATAATCTTTCCCGAATTTTCTAGAAGCAGGGCACCAGGGTATAGAAATGGGACCTTTAGACCCGCTCAGATTTTTCATTACAATTTTGAAAATTCCTGCCCTCAGCCCATTGTGCCTGCAGCCTGCCTTGGGTCACATGACTGGGTGTAGCTGACAGTTCGCCTTTGTGAATTCCTCCCGGATAGTCACACAATAGTGGGGTTAGGTGTGCCTCAGTAGGCCATCTGCTGGCAGGATGGCGGGGGGCTGAGCTGAGCACAAACTCACACCTGAATAGCCTGTGCTCTGCTTTCACACAAAGGGTCTAACGACCCAGTATTGTCGCTGCATCCAGCTTGGAGCCAGGACAGGGGAAGTCAGGAAATTACATACACTTCAAAGAACCTTTGCCGAAGCATCTCCCACCTTCAAGAAGAAAGTCACAAGTATAAAAATAGGACCTTCAGCCCACTCTTCAGTTCACTCCTGGACCTGTGGAAGGACTCTCAGAGGACCGAATGCCGCTGTCCCCTGCTGTGCATCCTCCAGACTGTTACTGTACCTCGATGGACAGCTTTGCTGTTTGGAGCCTGCCTTGAACCCTCAGAGGTCAGCCCTGCTGTTGAGCCCTGTATCTTCACCTGCTCCCAGGATTGACAGAAGTGATTCCAAGGGCTAGTTTAGTGGCCTCCTGTTTTAGCCACTGGGACATAACAGACTCTCACCATCTTGAACTGCACCTGGACCCAGCCTGAGTGAGTCCTGAACCTCAACGTGATCTCCATCCACTCCCTGACCCTTGGTTGTGGTGCTAAAGCTGCCAGACGGGCATTTTCCAAGACAGAGGACTTGGGCAAAATGTGGCCAGAAAGTGCTCTGAGAACCAGGAAGAGAGTGGGACTAACTTGCTCGCCTATCCGCCTGAGGTGCATCGCAGGACAGATTGACTTTGAAGCTTCTCCAGATACGTTCTTCTTTGCAGCAGCAAATCCATTTCAGTGGTCCTTCGCCAAAGGAGTATCCAACCTTGTGGAACTGTCTTCGGCTACAGCCTTCTGTTTCTTCCCGCTGGAGATTTTCGACTTCTATTTTGACAGCTAAGTCCAAAGGTAAACATCTTCACCACAGCTTTGCTCCAAGACCATCCGACGACGACACTTCCTCCTATGACACTCCTGTAGCCTTGCCTCGCAGAACTTCTACCTTAATCAGCAACTTTTTCTTCAAACATTTTTTAAGTTCCTAACGTAAGTGCTGACCGAGCCCAATCCATTTCTTGGTTCCAAACCATGCTCCATCGCGGTCAGCCTTAATGTTTGACTTTGACCCGGTCTCGCGTGACCAGGTGTCTGGTTGACGCGTTGATCTTTTAGGCGCTAGATTTCACTTAAAACTTTTAAAAAATCCTATCTCTAGTTCTCCTCATTGAATTTGTCATGTTGGTGTCAAATAATGTATTAAAATGTACTCTATTTTTCTAAATAGGTTTGGAATGTTTCTTGTGTTTTTACTTTTACTGATTGTGTGCTGCATAAATAAGCTACACATTGCCTCTAAGTTAAGCCTGACTGCTTTTAGTTCCAAACTATCCAGGGTTAAGCAGAGGCTAATTTAGTAACTTTTTGTGGTTCACCCTGCAAAGGATTGTGACTGTTGCTTGACCAGGGCTCGCAACCCAGTCAACCAACAACACAATTTCTAACACTCCTTATCTGCATGCGCGTCTGATTTGAGGTGCGGAACAGCTAATATTAATGCACATTTTAGTGTAATTGTACAAAAGCTTCTACACTTGGTAGGCTAACAAATTATTATTATTACTGATGCGAGATATTTTGTTATTGACATTAATTATGATGCGTATTAGAACACCGAATGCCAGCTCTGTTATGTTTAATAAAAAATATATAATTGCCACAAATTGTAAAAAAAAGTAAATTTTTAAAATCTATGAATTACAATTGCTTGTTTTTCAGTGAATAATCCTATTCCATCCAACTTGAAGTCTGAAGCAAAAAAGGCTGCTAAAATTTTGAAAGAATTTACTGAGATAAGCTCTCGAAGTGGACCGGACAAGATTATACCACGTCAGTATTAAAATGATTTGTAGTTCAAATGTTTTTGCTCCTGCAGTGCTTACTGAATTTGTAATTCTAGGCAGAAGCGTACTACGTTTGAAAACAGATGTGCAATAGTATGTGTTGCTGTTCGAGAGAGTGAGGAGTAATTAAATATACTTGTTGTCAATGTGGGAACACACTTAAGTTATGGACAACTACTACATAGTATTCTATTCCATCTGTGCATTTTCTTCCATTACCATTCTTCTCTGTGCGGAATGTGTTTAATAGTTGAAATTCAGAAGGAGTGTTGCTGAAATACTAGTTTTAGAGATTCCAAATGTTCACTTTATTCTCCCTCAAATAAGGATATAATCTTCGCCTAGAAGTAGACCACCGCCGGCAGTTCCAATACTTTTATAATATAGTTGTACCAAAAGTATGCTTGCAAGTTTGAGTAATCTAAATCGATGTAGATTCACCAATAGTAATGTTGTAGTGGAAGTGCCATTACTGGCTCTTTGACCCTGGGTGGCCCTTAAACCATGCCCACACAACCCGTTTTGTTGCTGTTGCTTTCAAAGCCTTATTTTATATTTAGGTCGAGCCTACCAGATGACATTGTGAGATTACCAAGAACGTACAGGGGCTTTGAGCCCACCCATTGCTTACCGTAGGTTGGCGTTCCTGTCTCTCTCATTTGCCTGCTTATTTGTGTCCCAGCTTGTTGATGTTATATTTGTCCCTCCAATGGGAGGTATGTTTTTTGATCGGCCGGCTTCAATGCTTCCTCTACTTGCTTTCCAAGCACTACTTTTTTCTTTTGGTTTAAAAACACCATAATAGTCTGTGCTTTACAGCAGTCTTCCTTGTGTACTTCTCTCCCCCTGCACTCAGTTTTTCTCGGTCACCAGTGTGCTTCTCCCCACCCCCCTCATGTTGCACTCACCCTTGAGTACTTCCCTCACTTTCTCGCCCATGTGCATCTCCCCTGCCTGCTCGATGTTGCTCTCTCACTCGTTGCTTCTCCTCCCCATCCTCTCTGTTGCTTCAACCCCTGCGCCCTTCTTTTCTTACCTATTGCTTCTCTTCCTCTCTCCGCCCTCCATGTTGCTCCCCTCATCCACGTGTCAAATTCAATGCAAGCTTCTCTCACTTCCAGAACAGGGTGATACAGAGAGCAGCATTGCAGACCTCCCAGTCTCACACAAAAACATTGTGTGTATCTGAAGTGCAAGAGTCCCTTAACACTACCAAACAAGCTGATGAAAGATATCATTATCGGTCATCAATCCAACTCCACTGACCAGCATGGGTATCCATTACCTTTCACCATGCGATCAATAACCCACTTCAGCCTCGCAGCTAATTAATTGCTTCATATTTCTGTTAAGATTGCTCTCTTCTATGATGCACAAAACACTTTTTGCTGACTCAAATACTCCGCCTAACTGTTTTTTCTCTACAAACCTTACAGAGCTCACCTCTGCTTTGACGACAGTAAACCTCACTTGCGCTTTCTCTGACCCTTTCAGTCCCAAGACCATCAAAACTCTGATAAAGGCATATCCTGCCTTAGTGCTCTTTTTTAATCATCCCTTGCTCCTTTACACTGATTTAGAATGTTTTAAGTCTGTGATAATCATTACTTTTCTACAAAAAGGCTTCCTTCAACTATTACCCGGTCTATTGATTCCCATTAATCTCCAAAAGACTAGAATGACTAGTGTTCGATTGTCTTTTCCTGTATCTCCCTACCAACGACTTGGAACACTCTACAATGTGGATTTCATATTCTCCACTCTCCAGATATTGCCATAGCACACTTGTCAAAACTAATCACATCTGCCTACAATAGTCACCTTACCTTTTTACAAGTAGTTATTGACCTCTTTGCGTCATTTGATTTTGTTGACCTCTTCACTATGCTGCTAGTCCTTCCGTTTGTAGACGTTTGCAGAAAATTGCTAAACTTATTTTGTTCCTAGAACTTCAGTTCCTCGTCCTTCATCTCTTGGAGCTCTTTACTCTTATGCCTACACACAGTAGATTTCCCCAATGTCCTCCGTCTTCAGTCATCCTTCTTTTCTCTACTGCACCTACCTTTAGTACATCCTCTTTTTCGTTAGTTTCTCATATCACCTTTATGCTGATTATGTAAACGTTTTTGCTTCCTATCATTTTCCTTGCTACATTATACCCAGATTTCAGATTGACAGTCATTCAACTCTAGAGGCTTTTTTCTGTGTCATGCCTAATGCCTCAAAATTGCTGTTTACTTCATGGTTTCCTCTGTCTTCGCTACCTTATCGGACATTGTTCTTACAACCCCGTCCTCCCCAGACATGATGACTTAATGCCATGCGACTGAGGGCCATATTGTTTAGAGCATTTAAAGGATCTGCTGTCACCTCCGCTACCAGACTGCTAAATCCTCAGCACTGATTATTGCAATAACCTCCTTCTTGGTCTTCCACGCTAATCTTTTTTTCCCTCTGGGACAAAGTGGCACAGTAACTCTCTTCTATCTCAATCACCAACCACAAATGTAAATATTACTTTTTACAATAAGATTGTATGTTGTCTTTTAAAAACACAACCTTTACAGTTCATACTCTTGTCTTAAGACATCTACAGTATCCCTCCCCTTATCACTAATTTGGTACACCCTCTCAGGCTTTTTGTATTTAATTAATCACAGTCCTCACATAACTCTTGAACTGCTCTGTGCCACATAGTGATACAAATAATGCCGCCTTCTGACCCTTCACTGAAGCTCATTCTGACTGAGAGGCACCCTTTTGCTCCATGCTTAGAAGACAACTGAAAATCTATTGTCATCCAAACTGAGCATCCACATGACTGACAATTTGTCAACACAAATCAGTGACACGATCAAGCTCGCGCCACACCCATATGTAACTTTTGTAATATATTCTATACACCTAATGTCGGTTCCCCAAAACTACAACTGAATGTTTTTCTCTGTTACGTCTAAATATATCCATTCAATTTGCCATTTGTCCGGTTTATCGTCTTGTTGCTCTGTAATGGAATTTTGATCAAAATTCTCTAACCAGCGTTTTTTAACTTGTCATCTGGGGATCCACAGTGCCTACTTATTTGGTCCGTGTCTGCTTGGAAAGTTAAATAATATTAACAGCTTGATAAAGTGTATATAAATAAAGAAGCAAAATGTAAGACTGAACATTTTATTCCATTAACTTTAAGGAATTTAAAATTGGTGTCTTCAGGTTGATTAGTGGGATTAGTGCAATTGATCAAACCGAATATAGTATTGACGATGGGTAATCGCAGTTGAGTTTAGAAATGCCCCAACCTTTCCATAAAAATAAAAAACATTTTTTTATATAGGTTTGTGTATTAAATAAAATGTAATCATTTGTGAATTTGTTTGATGAATGCTTGTTTCTCTATCTTCGTGTATTGTTTTGAGGTTCAAATCCTCAAAATTGCTTAAACTTGCCTCCTTTCCCCCCTCCTGTTTCCAGTTATGACTCAGGGGAATCTCCGGATTTCAATAATTATTAAGTGGGAGTCGATGGAAGCCATAAGTTTAAGGAACCCTGAACAAAACTGTATTTGTAAGAATTAGAATTATTATTTGGGGTTGTGCGAACAAACCACCTCAAGGAATAATCACAACTCTTGTCATGGTGAACTCTTAAAGTCGCTAAAGTTACCTGACATTAGACCCTGGTAGCTATGGCAAAGAACAGAGTGCATAACATAGGGCAATGTGTAAAGCATTTATGCAGAACCAAAAGAGTAATAAAGTCGAAAACACCATGCAATAAAAATCTCAAACTAATTTAGAAAATTGAGTAATGGGGACCAGAGATGATTTTCTTTTATTTATTTATTTTAAGGTTTTCAGTAGAAATAGTGCCAAAAAGCGCTAAGCACCAATGATAGTCTATGGTCACATGGTCCTAGACAAAATTTCAGGCTGACTTCGAAGGAGTGCGGGTCAGATACACCAACCAGGTTCACCCGGGTCAAAGATTTTACCTTCTGATTTAGTCTTTTCAGGGTTTCTGGAGCTGCTCCCCTTGGTAATTCTAAGGTTCCCAGGACCTTGGTAGCAGCACTTACAGGGCAGGACTCTCTCCAGCATTGAGAACACCAGCAAGATCCCGACCAGGTCTGATTGCTATTCCACTCCAGGGAAACGGTCTCTTGTAGCTTTGTGTCCCTGTAGCCACACAGGAGGTCAGCCTACTGTCCTTTGAAGTCCATTTCTTGGTCCTGGGTACAAGGGAAAGCAGGTTCAGTCTTTCATGGAGCCTCTTGTGTCAGACAGTAGGTGTAGTTCTGGTTTTGTCTTTTGCAGGTCGAGAAAGTGTTCAGTCCCGTTGCCTTGGGGGTGCCACATTTATGCCTGGCACCAGCTAGTGAGTGGGGGGAACACCTGGGCACTTCCTAACCAATAAAATTAGGGTTTCCATGGTACCCCTACCCACTCTTTCAGTAGTTCCTGTTTGCCTTCGTGCTAACAGGCCCAAAATGTAATGCAACAGGGCGTTTTCAAGATGGTGAAAGTCTTCATCCACCCTAAACTAGGGTTGTGGGTGTGTGGGGGAATGCACTATGGCAATTAGGCCTCTAAAAATCTACTTGTCCACTCGCTATGGTGAGTCAGATTTTGTCAGAGTGTGCTATTTTTAGGGCCTCTTGGCCTGTTCTGGCACGAGAGCCAGAGGTGTTCATTCAGAAAGTAAATAAGCAATAAAGATGCTGTTAAATCTTGTTTTTATCTTATCACATTTGCTATGCATTTAAAGACCGAGGTCAAATGTCAGCTTATGTCTTCTTACAAATTGCTGCTTATTTTATACTGGAGATTGGTGTTCACATTTCTTTCTGTGACTGCAAAGTTAGAGAATTTTATAAAGTGAACTGTCTTATAATCATGCTGAATTACAGGTAGTGTGAAATAAAAGGCTGTAAAATGTCAGTTTTTTTTTTCTAACACCATTTTAATAGCTTGCAAATGAAATGTACAAATATTTAAAAATAGATCAACAATTGGAAAAGCACTTTTTTTGTAATTGTGAAGTGTAATAGAAACAAATGTCAATAGGATTAAAACAAATCAGAACATTTTACTTGGTGACGTGCAAATGATAAATATTTGCTGAAACCCGATTTCCGCACATTATAATTTCTACGCAGTATAGTTTTATCAGTAAAACTGCATGTCAGTGGAAAATTTGTGGCCATTTCAATGGAAAATGTGCTGTCTGTAAATGATGATGTAACACATCATGCTTCAGTAATATAGTTATTAAAAGTGAGTTTTTGAACATGAACTGAGAAACAATCCCGCCCCGCCCTGATGACAATGCTACTAGTAAACTAAGAGGCAAATCAAGGGTCATGTGTACCCTATATGTCGGCTAGGTTCTTATAGAGCAAACGTTTAGTCTATTAAATAAATAAAAGGGTTTTTTATACAGCAGACCTGCTGAACACACATATTTGAACGTGCTCCCATATGTGATAATGATGATAAAAGGTGACTCTGTGAAATAAATGATTTCCCTAGGATTACACAATTTGGGACCAGTATATGGGTGAAGCACATTACAGTTAGGTCGAGTGCATTATTCAAGTCACTAGACCTGCAGGTCGGGTAACATTTTTATAATTTTTCGAGGCCTGCTATTCTCTAGTCTTCTCCCACATCTAACACGAAAATCAAATTATGAAGCAGGCATTGTACCCAGAAACCCATAGACGGAAGTCTGGTACGACAAAAGCAGGGTCCTTCAGTATTCACACGGGGAATACACAAGAATTGTTCTGGTATATGGTTCTCGCCCTTTCAAGTTCTCCAGTGTGTTACATGTGGCTCAACAGACCTGTCCGGCAGGATAGGACACTGTAGTGTCAACAGAATGCCCAGTGTCCTCACCTGCATTTTCTGTTGAGCTCTGATAAGTTATCTCTGCCCATTCAGGTCAGGCTATTTTGTGATTCTCGGAGGAATTACACTCCTCTTTCACACCTCTTCCTGGGCCTTGACTGGGGGCTGCTGGAGAGTGAATGCCAATTAGCCTCCAGTAACTTAAGGTAGGGTTATGGTAATTTACCTTTCCTTAATATTTATTAAAAATCGAACCTATAACTATTAAAAATAGCGATTTAATTATTTCTTAAAGCTGATACCATTCCCAAGATATAGTGTTAGTACTTTAATCTGTACTCTGATTTTCTACATAGGACTGCTAGTTCTGCTTCCGTGAAAAAAAAACTTTTTGCGCTTTGTCATTGTAGGGGCATCATCATAATAATTTTCTACCGGCCCCACTTTTAAATATCATGCACCCTCCTTTATGGGCTACACGACCTACATAAGGGTGACTTACTAATATTTAAAAGAGGTATTTACCTGTCAAAAAGGTTTTGCACTGCAGCTGTCAGGCTACACAGGGTAGGTCTGTAGCCTTGTTTTCACTGCCTCTGTAGTGGATGGCACAATAGTTACTGCAGTCCACCAGTGGCATTTAACTTCCAGGCCCTGGGTGCACTGTCTGCACCATCTACTAGGGACCTATAGGTAAGTTAAATTTGCCAATCAAGGATCCGCCCATTTAACCATGTTTAGAAGGGGAGCATAGGCACTTAGCTCGATAAATCTATATAAAAACTCATCATAAGGATGACACCCCAAGAGTCCAATGCATACCCTAGCCTAGAATAATACACCAATAGTAGTTTTCAAAAAGATCGCCTTAGATTGAAGTCTAAGTATAACAGTTTCTACACTGAATACATTTCTTTGGGATGGAGGTTTGAGTCTCTTGTAAAACTTAAAAATTATTGGACTTTGCAGCTCCTTGCCATAATTTAATGGGAGTTTAAACAAAGGGACAATCTGTCAGTCACTTAGAACTTTCCTGAATGGAGTGAGGTGGGCGATACACTCACATTAGAGAGGCAGATGGATAGCTCAGCTTCCGGCAGCTTCAGTGATAGAAATTGAGATCTGGCAACAGGTCATGTCTCACAAGGGGAAGAGCACAGTACCATTAACCGCTATATTTTGTGTAGAAGATTGTTTGTTTAAATGTAATTATTTCAAAGGAATTCAGCAATGTTTCAAGGTGGAGAGTACTGAATTCTCTCTTTTTTTTTTTTTTTTTTTTTTGGGGCAACATTAATTACATAGACAAAAAAATGCGGACATACATCTGAACTTGTAAAAACTATATTGCAACTGAAACTCTAGTCTTCATTAGCTACCTTTTTCCTTTAGTCCTGTCTCCCAGTTTTTAATCCTTTTATGCTGAACTTTCCCCAAATTTGGTTGAATCCCTTTTTGAGGCTTTGTATAATGCTAAGTAGGCACCGTATGATTGTTCATTCTAGCACAATGTTTATTACCTGATGCATCTTGTTTACCGCACTATCCCAGTATCCTATCAATTTTACAGGACCATGTCATTCATAAGAAAGATGCGTCCACCTACCCACATCAACGGCAGGCTGAGGATCTCTCAAAGTGTATTTTCCTGTTTTTTTTTGTTTTTTTTGTGCTGTTAAATATGCACGATACAGAAAATTAAAATGCCCAAGTTTGAATTCGGCATTACTTAACTTTGTCCTCATGTGCGCTCATACAGTCTTCCAATCTCCATCTATGAGTGGTTCGTGCATATCATTTTCTCACTGTTGCCTCACTGTCAAGGGTGTTCGTTGTCTGTCCTGCCTAGCACCCTGTCCTAGTCGCAATAATGCCATTAATGTCTGTGATGTGCTGAGTGTTTTAGCGAACTCTACCTATTGTTCCTGGACTAAACTGGCCTGGTCCTACTCCGAATATTACATTTGCAGATGTAAAAGAAACAAAGTCTCAAATGGGTATAGATTTCCCCTGTCTCAATTGTTCTATCTATATGTCTCTACTTGATCTTAAATCGTTTTATGGACCAAATCTCCTAGCTCGGGGAGAAGGGGACATAACAAATCTAAACTGCCTTCTCTCTGGCATATCCCATCTATCTCACCACAGGTAGGTAGAGTTTCAGTATTACGTTCCCCTTGCAATAATAACATCAAAAGAAAGTCCTCTCTGCTACAACCCTTGACGGGTTTTTCCCCCAGATTTCATCTTTGGTGCTCCATTGCACGGCATGCTGAAGCTGCAAGGCTATGTAGTACAACTCTTTTCCTCCACCTGTTCTCTCGAAGTATCTAACCCTGCTTCTTTTCTTGTCCCATATCCAAGGTATCGAGCCCATTTAGCTCCTTAAATCTTGGTCATTTAATATTGCGCTTGGTATTTTGCAGGACATACAGGCATCAGGGAAGGAGGAGTATTTTTGCTACATTTATTCTGCCCATTATTGAAAGCAGGAGTGAGTTTCAAGAGTGTTCAATACTTAATTGTTTAAGTTAATAAAAACCATAATAATATTCCAATAAAACTGTTAAAATGTTGCCTATTAAACATTATGGGTCCTCATTATTCGAGAGTTATTAATAGTGCATTATGCCATGTCAATTCTGATTACAGTTGGCGCACGCGCCATCAATTGCCCTAAGGTGCTACAATGCCATTATGATCCAGCCAGTAAATTTTAATTTATAATAAAGACCTCAATCTCAGTGAACAAATAATACAGTAAGGTTAAAACAGACAGTGACTCATGGTACTGACTTTATGATCACAAGTAGGAATTATTTGAGCGGTAATCGTCATGGAGTACTGTGTTTTTTTTTCCCTCAAACGTTATTACTTTTTCATGAAACATCAATGTCCTCATTTTACATTTGAGCTGAGGATCAGTTGGGTCAAGACCCTTAATTATGGCTGTTCTATAAGAGTGAATGCCCCTAACATTAAAAGCTTTTTCAAGATTAGAACTCTGCTAGATTTTAAAAAGGGGCATGTACAAATCAAATGAATAGTCCTGCACTGCTGCACAACATAGTCTACATGTCCTGGGACCACTACATTTCCAGGATGGTTCTTCGGCCAAAGTTGGCAACCACCCAAACTGAGTAGCCATTAGCTTTCTTTTTAGTTGTAGAGAAAATGTTGTTCTCAAGTATGCAGCCTATACTAGCGAGTGCATTTTGCTGACGAAATACCGGGAAGGAATAATTCTGACTCCAAAGATCTATTGTATTTGTTACCTTCAAAAGATGATCTCCGATATTTGCTGTAGGTAGAGTGGGGGCTCCTTCCTAGGCCTTCCACAAGGCATTATTTAATAAACTGGATCTGATTTGTCCATATTTTGTACTGTGTTTTTATTGTAGTATATCTTCTCCCTATCGCTTGTTTTGTAAGACCAAATTCCAGACGAACTTGAGATTTTGTTTGAAGATTATCCAGGGGCATTGCATCTTTACCGTGCAAGACCGCACTTGCATAAGCCACTGTTGGCAATAGTTTAGCCGCTATGACTGCCAACAGTGGCTTAAAGGATGGACCATTCCGTTTTTTTGCCAGGGTACAGAACGCATGGATTGAGCCATTTCCTTTCATAACATATTGTTTATGAAATTGAAAGTTCAATCAATTGTCTGTATAAACTCCCAAATACTTGTAATTACGGACTACTTCTAGACTTAGTTCACCAAGCTTAATTGGGAGTTGTGGCCCCGGGTTGGTTCCTGATGGTCAATGTTTTAGTTTTTGTAGTGTTAATTTCAAGCGCGCTAGCCTTAACAAAAACTGCTAACTCATTAAGTGCTCTTTGAAGGCCGACTCTTGTTAGGCTAAGTAAGACTATATTGTCTGCATAAGAGAGATGTGACATGCATAGGTAACCCAGACGTGGAGGATGGGAGTTTACCTGATCTAATCTTGGGGATATAAACAGGTTAAATAAATATAGTGGTAAGACACACCCTTGTTTGAGGCCTACATCTGTGTGGATTTTCCTTGATAGTCTGGCGCCATCAGCTATTTTGACTCTGATCCACGTGTCCGTGTACAACTGCATTATGGCTCGAAGGATTCTCTCTGGAAGGCCCCACATCCTTAGGTTACTCCACAGCAAGCCTCAGTCTACACAATCAAAAGCCCCTTTAAAGTCTAGGTAGCATAGTTGTAGATTTTCCCGAGAGCTTACACTTATCTGCTATAAGAGCAAGGGCTAGAATGTTTGTAGTTGTGCCGAACCCTCTGCGAAATCCTGTCTGAGTGGAATTTGCTTGTTGTTATTTGACCATTCATCCAATTTGTCTAGGATTAGTGATGCATAATATTTGGCTGCAGGGTCAATTAACCTGTAGTTAGCCGGGTCTGACCGCCCACCACCCTTATATACCGGGTTTATTATTGAACCTCTCCAGCTCCTGGGGATTGTGTCCATTATTCCCACCTCATTCTCCAGCACCAAAGGCGGGCTTGCTCAGTAGTCTGGATCACATTTAAAGTTGGCCTGCGGAAGGTCATTTGGCCCGGGGGCCCCATCCCTTTGTCCTGACACAATCACTTTTGAAACCTTCTCCACTGAATAGCATTGAGTGGCCTGACCTTTTGGGCAATCCAGAGCTGTGTGCAGATTACTTGTGTCTGTTGTTCTAAGAGTTGAATCAGCTGTTGTCTTATAATCTAGTTCTTCATTGCTATTGCCCAACTCTATATTAACTGTGGATGAACTTTTAGTAAATGTTTGCTTAAGTGGATAGCCAAGCCTGCTTCCGTTACGCTGGAGTTGTTTATCACTAACTGAGCTCTTGTAATCCTATTTATTGTTTCCCAAAAAGCTCTGATGTTTGTTTGCTTTGCGTCGAATAGGAGCGTTGTCCAAAATGCATCTGTTTGTACTTTCCAGTCCTCCCAAATTTGCTTTTTAAGTTGCTTTCTTACATTTTTTTATTTGATCCCATGTAGGTTTTATAACATTGGTGCCCCTAGTGTTTCTTACTGCCTTTCTTAAGATACGGGCCTTGTTTTGTGAGGGCAGAAGGCTGCTTGTATGTAGATTTCCTGGCGTAATTGATTTTAGGTGCAAGTGTTAGCAGATTCGTTGTAAAAGTGATACTGGTCTCCATTATCTCTTTGGCCAGGGTCGCTAATTCAGGGAGAGTGTTGTCCTACCATTGTATACATTTCAGATTAGTTGTGGTTAACTGCCTCATTTCAACAGGGGTGGATGCGTGCCTTGGGGGGGCTTATACTCCATTCCATGTGTTGATACGAGTGATCACTTTTGGTGGTATAATTAATAACGTATTTCTTCACGTGCTCCAATAGAGGTAACATAAGAACTGTGTAGTCTATTGTTGACTGCGAGTACCATGGTAAGTGTATCTCGGTGGTCTATCTTCCTGGTATCTACCATTTGCCACTAGCTTTTGCCCATGAAAATCTGTTTGCTTTGATACAGAGCTTGAAGTCGCATTTTGTGCTGCTAGATACAAGTCTTCCTCTGGGGTATGAATTAAGTTGGAGTTAAAGTGTCCTGTTACGGTTCTTTCCCATGTTGGCTTCTCAAGCCTTAGTTCCGTTATCTTGGAAAGTAACTTATTAAATAATGTAGCCTTTTTTCGTGTGCTCAGATGCATATAAACATTTATCAGTATTATTGTTGTTTTGGATAGTTAAGCCACTCATCCAGTTTGATTATTTGTAGCTCTGTTGTGAAGCTGGGCAGCTGTTCCGACGTGATGTTCAATGCCATGGATACATATACTGCGAGACCACCTTTTGGTCTCCTGTATCGATGTGTTCACATGGCTTTTACATGGTGAAGAGTGTAGCCCACCACTTGCTTTGGGTTAATTAGCCAGGTCTCTTGGAGCACACTGATCTCATACTTGTCCCAGTTTGTTGGGGGGTCATTATCCTGTATTTTCCTGGTTTGTCCCAGCATTATTCCAGGATAAAAGCTTTAATGAGGCTGTAAAGTCACAAATATCCAAATTGCTTTAAGTTGATTAGTCGAAACACCGATTGCAGCATAACATGAACGTCCTGCCAGGAACTCCTCCAGTCAGCAACTGCCTCCAAAGCTCCAGAGAAAAGGTTCTGGAACCAAGGATGCATGCGCTGAGAAGACCGAGGATACAAGTTCAAAGGTAAACACTCTACATTAATAGTAATACAATCATAATACATCTTCCCCCGTTAGAATTAAATCAATTTTTATTAGCAGTACACATGACCGGACATTACATTGCATCGTTGCCTACAACCCAACGGGCCGGCTACATAAAGGTCATTATGGAGAAAGAGAACCTGTAAAGTACAGTAAATCAATAGATGTTAAGAACACAGCAAGCCGCCTACAACCCAACCTGGGCCGGTCGCGTCCATAAGGACAAAGAAAGCAAAAGACGGCCAAGGTCGAACTTAAATGAACAATAAAAGAGACCTGCTGAGCGTAACGCATATTTGTGCATATGAAAACGACCCAGTGCCTTTACAGCAAGGCCGAGGCTGCTTAGTCTGCCTTTTCCAAAACAAACCACTAGAACACAACAAAAAAAGAACATTTAAAGGTCTGGACTAGGAGGACCACCAACCCCACCCCCCCAACCCCTCTCCGGGTGATCCGCATAATGCATACATGGGCTAGATGTGGCCCAACATGGGGGCTGTATAGCAAAAAGAGAAAAGTTCCGGAGAAAACTCATTAAGGGCCATCAGACCCTACCCAACTCCTAATGAACCGGTATCCATTTCAGAATACGTAAGTAAGCACAGCATGTGAACTCCCGGAATTCCATTGAAAGAATGGAGATAAAGGGGGCCGATATCTTTGCGTAGTCAGATTTATCCCCCAGGGTAGCCATGGACAACCTTTCCATACCTCAGAGAGACCACAGCTGGTGAAGCCATTGTGTATGGTCCGGTAACTTATCTGTTTTCCAACCCGTCCGCATCACTCGATGAGCAGCATTTAAGGCCAAGGCCATTTGCCTACCCCTCAAAGAACTCAAAGGAAAGGTCAAGGCGTTGGGCACTCCTAATATAGTGTATGCAGGTAGCCTGGGAATAGTGGTGTCAAAGGCCCGGTCTATCTCGTCTATTTCGGGCAATTCCACAGCAGATGCAGGAGGGTACTAGGGCTCCCACACCACCGCCAACAGAGACCATCGCACTGAGAGTTCCATTTGGCTATGCGGGCCGGTGTGTAGTACCAATAACATATAATTTTAAATGATGTTTCTGTGTGGCCCATGGAATGTGCAGTGTGGTGAGTCCTATAAAAAAACATCCTCCCACTCCTTGTCCGAAAGTGTACGCCCGATTTCCGCCTCCCATCGTTTCTGCCCGGCAGTCCGATCCCTGCGAATACCCTGAGAGAGGAATGCGTATATTTCAGAGATGAGTTTGTGGTCGTCTTTTTTTCAGTAGGAGCCATTTTTCGAATGGAAACATGGGCCTGCTTGCCAATGGGCGTATTTGAGAGCCCGACACCCAGTGCAGCATTTGTACATGGAGGAAGCGGTCCGAAGGGAAAAGGTTATAATCGACTGCGAGTTGATCAAAGGGAATGTGGCCCTCGAGGTCAAACAGATGGCCCAGCCGCTTGCAACCCCCAGAAACCCAGAGCGTGCCCACTCCCTTTACCATACCCGTAGGAAAATCAGGGTTTGAGAAGAGAGGGGACAGAGGTGAGGGAAACGTGAGATTCGCTGTCGGACACCCTGTCTCAGGCTTGCATGGTAGGGCGTGTGACCGGGGACGAGTACAGCCCCCATGAGCGCGAGGCCCTAGGTAGCCATGCCTCCCTCCAAACGTGACCCCCAGCAACAGTCTGATACATAAATACCCAGTGTTTCTCCGTCAACGGACGGTTCCATTCCACCAGGGAGCGTAGTAGAGAAGCCTGAAAGTAGCGAGTAATATTCGGTAGTGCGAGACCACCCTCCCGTTTGGGACGCTGTAACAGGGTCTTCTGTAATTTAGGAGAGACCGGGCCCCAGACAAAGCGCTCTATCTCTTTTTGAATGTTGGGGAGCATGCCAGGAGGCGGCCGCAAGGGGAGGGTTTGCAAAATGTAGAGTGCTCGTGGTAGGACATTCATCTTGACCGCGGCTAACCTGCCCAGCCAAGACCGGGGTAGACGCTGCCATTGGGATAGATCCTTGCGGATGCGAGAAATTAAAGCAGAGTAATTTGCCTCTGATGTTTTACTGAGGCACTTATGGAGGACCAACCCCAAGTATGAAATGCCGTCGGCCACCCAGTCGAAGTCGAACAGTGCCTGCAAAGTATCCACCGTTGACTGAGCAGTAGTCTGGTTTAGTACTTGCGATTTCTGCAGATTCATTTTGAAGCCAGAAACCTGATCAAAGGCCCTCGGGTCCCCGACAACAGCCGGCATAGAGGTCAAGGGATGAGCCAAAGAAAAAATGACAGTCGGCTTAAAGGCTGATCAGATGGCGATCAGCTCCAAAGGGAATGCCCTGCGCGTTAGTGTTATCTCGGAGTCTTTGAGCCAAAGGCTCCATATAAAGAGCAAGGGGGAGAGGGGGCAACCCTGCCTAGTTCCTCTCCCAACTGCGAAACCGTCTGAGCGTACTCCATTCACCTTAACCGCAGCACTTGGTGTGCTATATATAATCGCTATCCATCTGTGAAACCGTATACCCAAGCCAAAACGTTCTAATGTGGCAAACGTGTACGGCCAATGAACCCGGTCGAATGCCTCTTCAGCATCGACCGACAACAGCAGCGCCTCCTCCTTGGAGCGCTGTACTTTGTCGATGAGGTGGCAGATCCGCTTCGTATTGTCCCTGCATTGTCGGCTCGGAATGAACCCTGCCTGGTCCGGATCCACCAAACCGGGCATCAAAGGATTCAATCTATGAGCCAAAATACAAGAGAAAAGTTTGGCATCGACGTTTAACAATGAAATCGGACGGTATGAGGTACAAGACAAGGGGTCCTTCCCGGGCTTAGGTATAACTGTAACCGAAGCTTGTAACATCGTGGCCGTGAGGGTGCCCGTTTCCGCGAACGAATTAAACAACCAGGTGAGCAAAGGGGCTAACTCAGCGCAGAAAGTCTTATTGAAAAGCACGCTGAATCTGTCTGGGCCTGGCGCTTTCAGGGGTTTCAGGCGGGCGATAGCGGAAATCACCTCTTCTATTCGTATATGTGCTTCTAAACCCTCTGCCTCATGGGACAGAAGAGGGGTGATTGCTGCCCCATTCACATAGTCATGGGAGTCGGATAAGGGAAGGGACTCGGCAGAATAGAGGTCCGAATAAAAGGCCCAGAAAGCATCGGCTATACCCAAGTCATCGGTGATCTCGGATCCCTGGGTGCCATGATTTTACCGCCTGCGCGTGTTGCTTACTGCGTAAGCAGTGTGCAAGCATACGACCCCCCTTGTTCGTACCCACAAAGTACTTATGCTTCAGGCGAAGCACCGCAAGCTCAGCCCTATCTAAATCAAGGCGCCTTAACTGGAGCCGTTCCTTTTCTAGTTGGCGCCAGACCCGGGGAGCTCCCGTGCATTTGTGAATTGCCTCGAGTTCCTTAACTTTGGACTCTAGCTCCTCTCGCTTGGCCTTTCGTTTCTTATTGTCGTATGCAGCTTTAGCGATTTTAACACCCCTCGAGAAACCAGTTTGAGCTTCCCATACTGAGGCCAGTGCTGTGGAGCCATCATTTAGTGCAATATAGTCCGTCAATGTTCATCTCGCGTCATACACCACTGAGGGGGGCGACAGCAGAGAATCCCCTCAGGTGCCACTGCAAAGGAGATGAGGCCGTGGGTGGCAAATGTAGTGTCCGGGTAATATGTGCGTGATCTGATAGAGAACAGGCTTCAATGGATGAGGCCTGGGAACATTCCCAAGCTGCGTGGGTGACAAGGAAGTGATCCAAGCGTGCGTATGACTTATGGGCAGCCAAGTAGTGCGTGTAGACCCTTTCGCCGGGGTGTAGGCCGCGCCAAGCATCCCTAATCCCACATTCCTTCATCCAGTCCTTACCTAATGCAGAAAGTGCCCCCGCTCCTCCCGTCCTAGCACTAGAATGATCTAGCCCCGGGTCCATCACTAGGTTCAAATCCCCGCCCACCACTACCATGGGGTCGGGTGTATGGAGAACCTCAGCCATAGCCTCAATCAAAAACTTTTCCTGATGCTCATTTGAGGAGTTGATGGAAGCTACTGTGTAATTAGTAGGACCAGACTGAAGTCTCCCAGCCAACAGACGCCCCTCGATTTCTGCCACTGAGCCCAGTATAGTGCCCTTAAAGCGCTTGGAAAACAGTATGGCCACCCCACCCCTCTTGCCCTTCCCCGAAGACAAGAGTTGAAGGGGAAACTCCTTGGATTGCATCCTGTGTGTGTCCTTGGAGAGCAGGTGGGTTTCTTGAAGTAAACATATATCCCCTTCAGAGTGCTCGAGTTGGGCGAAAGAATTGCCTTACGCTTGGTGGGGTTATTAAGGCCACGGACATTAAAGCTGACTATCTTTACCTCCATCTACTCTGAAAAGGTGGAAGTTCTATGTATATTAGGCTATAACACCATAAAGATTGGACAGACCAAGGGAGATGTGAAACCGATAGGAGTTGCATAAAAAAACCAGCCCTGAGAAACCGCTGTTAGAGAGAACACCGGAGAGGGGAACCACCTTACCCAACAACAATACAAACCAATCAAAAAACAATAGACAAACTGTGTGAAATAGCACATATCGTCCATCCCGAAAGGGGGCCTGTAATAATGGGGGCTACCCAAAGAGCAAGGGACTGTTTCAATCTGTAATGGAAAGCTCCCCCGTTCCCGCCAGGCCCAGTCATGAGAAACCCAAACGCATCCACACGCTACCTCAATCGTTAGTCCAGGGAACACCCCTCTGCTTCAGCTAAAGTCCGTAGTACTGCAGAGCGTTCTTTGACCATCGTGGTGGGGTCAGGGTGAAAGCGATCCAGCTGCAAGCCTGCCCGAGGGCCGCACCTGGGCATCATGGGGGCCCCCGACCCGAGGCAGCAGACTGAGAGGGCAGGTTGTCAATATCCAAATTCAGCAGCTTACAGGCCTCGGTAAGTGAGCAAAGTTGGTGGAGCTTCCCTTCAAGACGAAAGATGAGGCGAAACGGGTGGCCCCAGGAGTAAGTTATTCCTGCCGATCTAAGGTGATTAGTTACTGGGCGGAAGTCTCTCTGCTTTTGAAGGGTGCTGGCCGCCAGGTCCTGAGAGTTGTGGCGTGTGATCTCTGAAGTGTAAGGGCTGACAGGACCCGGCCCCCTTGAGAATCTCCTCCTTCACCTTGAAATCATGCACACACACAAGAACATCTGCAGGCGGGCGATTAGGTTGTCGAGGGGGACCCACTCGGTGACACCGGTCAACTTTGACCGTGGACCCCTCGCAAGTATTCAGGATTGCACGGAAGAGCGCCTGGACATACCCCTCCAGATCTTCACCTTCCGCCCCAGTAGGGACCGCACGGACACGGACATTATGCCGCCGAAACCTGTTCTCCAAGTCTTCCGAGTGCGCTTGAAGATCTAGATGCTGGTCTTGCAGACGTATAATTTCTTGCTGGAGAGCGGCCATTTCTTCGTCCCTGGCTGTCGTCGAGTCCTCCAGAGCTGCTACTCTCTCACCTACTGCGTCCACGTCTCTCCTGACTTCTCGGAGGTCAGCCTGCAAGTCTTTTTTAATGGCCATGATGTCTTCACGTTGGGAGGCAAACAGGGACTCTAGGAATTCCCGTGTGACAGCCCCTTCAGAGCCCTCTCCTCCAGCAGCCGAGCCGGCGTTCTGTGAGTCCCCGGCAGACTTCATAAGGAGGTCCCGCACAGAGTGATCCTTTTTACCTTTGGCTGCCGCCATAGGTATGTCCTAACGTCTCCCCTCACGTGCCAAGGATCAGCGTCAAGATCGTAGGGTGTACGGGGACCCCACCGAGCCCCCGAGCGATCCCGGGACAAGGCGCTGTCCCATCAAAACTACTCACCACAGGGGTAGTTCTCACAACCGGCCACACAACGGGCCTCACTCCAAACCAGGTCAATGCTAGGCAAGGCCAAGGGGGGGACACTGTTCCTCCCACGCAGGAAATGTTCAAAGCGCCCGGGGGCCGGATGGGAGGCCCCAGCCCAAAACCAACATGCACAGATCCTGCAAGATGGCTCCTCAATGTGTACACCGCCTCACTACACCACAGAGCCGGCTTAGCCTATAGCGCTCTGTTGCCGCAGGAGATCCGGCCAAGAGTCCCAGCCGCCTCGAGGAATCGCCAATGTAGGTGCGCTCTTCCCCTGAAACTGGGCCCTCCTAGCCAGCATGTATCTCCTTCAGACCGCTATAATGGGGGATGTGCCCCAATGATGTGGCACCCCTCAACGCAGCTTCTCCAGCACGACCAGTATATAACCTCTGCAGGTCCCCGCGGGGGCAGCTAACAGCACTCACCCCCACAGGCTGCAACCGGCTGTCTTCAAAGGTTTAGGGGCTTCCGACTGGGCAGAGCTCGGTCTTACTTCGGCACCCTTCTGGGAGTCCCACCTCCGATGCTAGGCCCACACAGGCCCTTGAGTCGCACGCCTTGTGCTGGGGTAGGGCCTCACAGGTGCGCCCTCTACTGAGCTGCGTCAGACCACCAGGTAGCAACTGAGTCCGGGAGGCAGTTCGCCTCGCTGCGGTGGGCTAGAGAGCACTGCTTGTGGCGCCGCAGGAGACTCAGCGGATGCTCCCTGCTCCCAAAGAACTCCTCGTATGAGCAACGGTAGGCCGTGCGAGAGTCCGGCCGACTCCCGGGGCCCACCACGCCTCTCGCTGCACAGTGCCACAGGTTGCTCGGGGAATCTGGTGAGCGTATCTGCCCTCTCAGATGGACTGGCGGATCACCTCCCTCGCCGTGCCGGGATCTCTGTAATGGCCCCCCCACCACCAGCGGAGTATCGTAGCGCTGAGGGGTGCGGTAGCCGTGCTGCAGACCCGCAGGGAACGGAGCTCGAGCGAGACGCGTCCGCTTACTCCGTCATCCTCCATCTTCCCCTGTTAAAGTAATACACTAAAAGAACAAAATAAGAAAATACAAGATTGAAATAAAACTAATACAATTCCATATTTACAAACATAATAACATAGGAAATTATACAAATATAAGAAAACTATTCGAATATGTTTCACACAAAATCCTCCATCCACTTAGGCTTAACACTCGCTCTTTTGTCCCGTGCTTCTCCACCATCCTTTAAGTGGACATTTTCACCTAGGTCCTCTGCCACTTTTTCTTCTCTGAAACAATGCTTTTCAACAGAACCCTCATTACCTTCCATCTCAATCATCTCACAATTACTATTTAACATAGAGCCACCATTACTGTCTTCCATCACACCACCGGCCTCTCTTTCTGGCCCCGCACTCACATCCACATCTTGATGAATGGAACCAGGAACGAATAAAGACTCTTCATCCAACACCTTTGATTCTTTCTCATACAAATCACAATTACCTTTGAGGATGGCTATTCTTCTAAGGTTCCAGACCATACCATCACTCAAAAGGACAGCATTGCGTAACAACCTATTCACATGTAAAGGTTCCGAATACTGGCTTTCACCTTTCCTAACTTTCCATGGTTTCTTAAACTTCACCCACATACCCACTTTCATATCTACATTCTTCGAACCCTTCTTGCAATCAGAAGCTTGTTTATACTGTAAATGTATTTCAAGGATACATTTCCCTAACTTTTTTTATACAAATGTTCACTTCTGCAGTCTTCATTAACCATTCAGGGTTGCATTTGGTTCAGGCCTCCCGTCCCCTCATGATTTCAAAAGGAGACATTTCCAAAGCCTCATGTATTGTGGTTCTATACGTCCACACAGTTTCAAAAACCTGTACTTCCCATTCTTCACCTTTCATAACTATGATCTGAATGTAATTTTTCAAAACTCTATTGAATCTCTCAATCATTCCATTTCCACTGGGATTATAGAGTGATGTGGTTCTATGTTTAACTCCTATCCTTGCAAAATAACTCTTAGCAAGGTTGGACATAAACTGTACACCATTATCGTTTATAACCTGGACCAGTAATCCCTCTTCCACAAAAACTCTGTCCATGAACTTTAACACTCCCACAGAATCAATCTTATCCACCACCTTAATGACTGGCCACCTGGAAAACACATCAATCATGGAAATTATGTACTTAGATGGAGTACCAATGGGACCCAAAATATCTATGGCTACTGTGTGCCATGTCCTGCTGGAATAATTGGTTCACACATGTCCGGCTTTAAGGACTTGTCTGAATTAGCACACACAGCGCAATTCCTTACACTTCTTTCTGCACACAAATCAATGCCAGGCCACCAATACCATTTCTAAGCTCTTTGCTCTGTTTTCACCATTCCACAATGATCCTCATGACACATCATCATAATGAGTTCCATTAGAGAAACTGTGGGAACTGCTCTATCACCTCTAAAATTGTGTACCTTGATTTTCTGATCATGCATGTTTTATCTCCCAAAAGTGTTTCAATTTCAGTGGCACCTTAGATTTCTCAGGCCAACCATGAACCACCCATTTAAGGAGTAATTGTAGATCCATAATCTTTAAGTATTCATCTTTTCATTTCCCTTCTTCCACTCATGGATTAAGGCAATTTGTAATTTCTCCCATTCACTCATCACATTCTTGTAAGTCTAAAGGCATACAGGAAAGAAAATCCGGCAAAACATTGCAAATACATTGGCTACTCTATAGATAAAATCCTGTAGACGCATCGACATCCTTGCAATTCTAGCAGACGCTTTGTAAAGACCTTCAGTAATAAGCAACTTAACTAAGGGTTTGTGATCACTCCTAACTGTGCACTGTCTTCCCCAAACAAATGAACAAAAGTGCTCTAAAGCCCAAACACAGGCTAGAGCCTCTTTCTCAATAATTGAGAATTTTTCTTCAACTAGAGACAAAGCTCTAGACGCATAAGCAATAATGCATTCTTTGCCATGCTCATTTACCTGAGACAACACACCTCTCAACCCTTTATTGCTAGCATCTACCATAACCACACTCATGCTATTTATATCAAAACCACACAACACATGCTTGCACTTAAGCATTCTTAATGTTTTCAAATTCCTTCATGCAAAGATCAGACCAACAAAATTTCACCTTGTTCTTTAGCATTTGTCTAATATTGTAAGCTTTGCTCTCAAATCCTTCAACAAACTTGGCATAAAATTCTACCATGCCTAAGAAGGATCTCACTTCCTCTTTATTGACTGGGTGAGGAGCATTTAATTGAATCGACTAACTGAGGTTTAGTGGCAACCCCCTCGCCGCATAAAACCTGACCCAAATAAGTCACAGATTGCACTCTAAATTTACATTTAGAATGCTCAATCGTCAATCTCTGTTCTGTTCTTTCAGGACTCCCAGAACTTCCTCCAACACCTTGTCGTGTTCAGACTTGTCTTTTCCAAAAACCAAAATATTGTGTTGGAAGCACCTCACCTTAGTGTACTTACAAATAACTGATACATCTGTCTTTGAAAAATAGCTGCCACAGATGCTAGGCCAAAAGGCATTCTTTTATACTGGAAACACCCAATGGGAGTAGTAAAAGCAGTATACCTTTTACTCTCCTCATTCAACAAAATTTGGTGGTATGCTGCAGATATGTCTATTGTGGAAAACCACTTAGCATCTTTTATAAGCGTCAGTATTTCTGAAATTTTAGGTAGCAGAAATGTATCTACAACTATGTTGCTATTCAGATGGCGCAAGTCTATACATAACCAAATCTTTCCGTTTCTGTGTCCGGCCAGTATGATGGGAGAAAAATCCACTCTGAGGTTTCAATTGGTTCAATAATGTCCTTGCTCACTAACTTATCCAACTCCTTTTCCACTTCATTTTTTATTAGAATGGGTATGTCCCTTGCTCTATGTATTTTAGGACAAGCATCTGTCTTAACAATTATGCGGTGCTCAATTCCTTTTAGAACCACAACCTTTCCACTGAAAACTTTCGAAAACTTCCCCAACATCTCAGTACCTAAAGTCCCGCCTTCATCTATGACTAAAACCGGCTCAGGACTATTAAGATTTAGAATAATGTTTAACTCGCCTTGGTCTTGCCACCCTACAACCGAGGGGCTCCTTTTAGCCACATATAACTTTCCAACAAACTCTCTGTTCTTAAACCTGAATACTAAGGATCTCAAACCCACCATGTCTATTTTTTCCCCTGAGTACCCTTCAGGACTGATGTCCGGTACAAACAATCTATTAGCCAATTTCTTTTGAAATTTCGAATTCCAAACCTCCTCACAAACAATAGAGTAAGGAGAGCCAGAATCTGCGTACATTTGCACAGCTACACCACCATTGGTCATATGGCAAATGTTTCTTTTTCACCTTACTTGTACTGCCCTTGATATTCAACACAAATTGATCCTTGTGCATAGACACATCCGTCATACCCTCTAAAGTGCAATGCATTACTTTTTTCACTAAACTCCCATCTTCTCTGGAGGTACCTTCATCAACACATTTCACATTGTACCCCATTTTTTTTTTTTTGCAAACTCTTGCAAAATGTCCTATCACACCACATGCAGAACATTTCTGCCTGAGTGCTGGACAAAATTTACTCCACGCTAAATTTGAGCCACTGCAACAACGATAACACTTTAAACCTTACTTCTTCGTAAAGTCATGAACATCTGCAAACTCACTTTTCTGCTTAGTTACTATTCTGCTTTTAGTTCTTCCTACTACTTCTCCAGTAACCTCATTAGGTTCGGCTTGAAGTGCTTTATCACTGCGACTGAATAATTCTGCCTTTGTAACTATAGCCAAAATATCTTTCAAATCAGCATCACCATTGATCCATAACCTTTCCTGGATTGCAGGATCTGGAGTGTGCATCACAACCTGATCCCTAATTAACTGTTCTTGGAGATGGTCGAACTTACAAGTTCCTTTAGTGCAGCCACATATACATCTACTGTTTTACCTAACCCTTGTTTCCTTCGAAAGAATGTGTATCTTATAATACCTAGACACACTTAAGGAGCAAAATGGTTATCAAAATCTCTCAGAACCTCTATAAATACATTTGAATCACCACCACCCGTGTCATTTCCTCATAAACCTTTAAACCACCAGGCCCCACAGAATGTACAAATATTTTATTTTTCCTTTCTGGTTTCATTTTGTTACCTTCATCAATAGTCTCTAGAAAAATTTAAAAATAGGATTTCCATTCTACCCATTTCATACATTGGTCACCCCCTGCTGGCCAAAATGCTTGTGGTGGCTGAAAGCAACATTTTGTGTCACCATAGTTAAATATAAATCGCTTTTCTCAGTGTCCCTGCTTCACCCAAAGGGACTAGTTCTCTGAATATTAGTAGATGCGAAGATCCAAAATGTAAACTCCCTTAAGTTCAACTATTCACCAAAAGACTTGTTCTGAAAAAGAAAGGAAAAAAACCGAAACTCTCACTTGAAAATAACCTCCTTCTTGAAACCGCAACCTTTAGAGAAATTGTTCTTCACCACGAAGATGTATTCCACCTTTAGGCTCAAAGAGAGCAAACCTATCGAGGCAAACGCTGCACTGTGAGTGCACACCCAGATCCAAAATGACTGCATTTCTAACGTAATATGCTAAGACACAGCCAACACACAATGACTCGTCCCGTTCTGAATGTCTATTGCATACGCGTAGCATGTCCGATCCCGACTGTGCCTACGCTCACTGGAACTTGCTGCAACTCCGCACTCTCCATATGGGTTGCACCTCCTTATGCGGTGCAACAGCTTTACTTGGAACCTGCATGAGAACAGTGAGTTTCAAAAAATGCTGCGGCTCCAAGGAACTCCAAAGACGTCACAAAAACGATCCCAACGAATCACAGCAGCCGCAATTACCCACAGCTCCAACGATGAACGGTAAAGTTGTATATTCTTAAACTCCTCAATGAAAACCAGCACACATCTTCACAGCTTAGTTGATTCTCAATGAATGCACCAATTTGAAACCCAATAGTCCTTGTTTTGCTGCTCAAAATAATCATTGTAAAGTTAAATCTCACTGTAATAAAACATAGGTTCTTCCTCCACGGTGTTTCAACTCTCCTGGAACTCATCGCAAAAGTGTAAAGTTGCAAATATCTGAATTGCTTTAAGAAGAAGTTTATTAGTCGAAACACCAATTGCAGCATAACAGGAACTCCTCCAGTCCAACTGTTTCCAAAGCTCCAGAGAAATGGTTCCGGAACCAAGGATTCATGCACTGAGAAGAGCAAGGATACAAGTTCAAAGATAAACACTCTACATTAATAGAAATACCAACATAACAGAGGCATCATTAGGATTACTAGTTCTTTGTTTAGGGAGTCATTCACTTCTGGAGGCATTTAGTGTTGATGCAATCCAATGCCATTAATTTTCACCCTATTCCTTCAATTGTTTACTCTTTGCTTGTTCAACCCCTCCCTTCTTACCTCTAGCGCTTTGTAACTTCCAGGACCAGCGCTGACTCTCCTGAGCGGCATTGACAAGGGTGAAGGATAGCGTTGCCTTGGTGGTTTGAGTGTTTGACCCCATGCTTCAAACGGTTGACTAGCATTCATGGTTAGTGATGTGACTTCCTCAGATCTCCAAGAGGAGAGGGTCTTTTCCATTTGTTTCTTATCCTCCTGAGGGATACATTTAATTGAGAAGTCTGCAGAAGTGAGATTTTTCAGCGTAGGAACTTCCACGAGCAGTCTCGTTGTATTTCCTCTGTTGAGGAGGTCCTGTTGACCCTGTGAAGTGTACTGAGGAGTTGGTATGATCTGATTGTTCAAACTCTCTGTTCGATCTGAGTCTATTAATCGTTTGAGATTGGGACTGCTTCTCCACTTCTCTCGATTTTTGTACTGCCCGTTATTCTTTTGCAGATTGACTTTTATTATATGTTAGTTTTGTTCATTGTTTGTTTGGGAGTGTCTCTGCACAGGCCACTTAATGTGAGATTTTATTGATTGTTACTTTTTAAGTTAATTAGTTGCCCGGGTGTTTGAAGATATTAAATGCATTTTTTATGATTGTGGCTTTCTTCGTTGTTAGCATTGACGTTATTCACAGTTGTATTGATATATGATTTTCTGTTTTACCTGAGACCTGTTCTTTTCTCTCTGTACACTCTGTGCATTTTACCCAGAAAGTTTCTTTCTTTTTCTCAGATTGCAAACTTTGGTCAGGGCTTGTTTGTATCTGTACATTATCCTGTTCCTTCTGTATGATGTTTATCATTTCCTCATTTAGTGGTGTAGTACCCAATGATCTAGATGCGAGGAGTTTTCCTGATTTGTATTGATTTCATCAGTCGTCGCTTGTTTAATTGCAGTACTAGCAATTACTGCTCTTGTTGCTCACATTTGGCTTCGAAAATAGGGTATAGTCTTTTCCGATGTTGGGAATCCTTCCCTATGCACTGGGGTTCTTTCTGGCTTTCCTGGTGCGTTTCTTCTGTCTCTTGGTTTGGGAAGGAATCATGAGCTTGTCATGTTCAATTAGTTGGTCAGAGCTTTGCAGTATATGCTAAGTATTGCCAGGCACTCCTCCTGGCCCTCCCCTTGGATTCCTGGTTAATTCGGTTGACACAGACATATGTGATAATACGGTAGTCAGTGTTTGATGTTTGGGAGTCTGCTCTACGACGGGTCCGCCTAGCAATGTTGCCGAAATGTTACTTTTCCTTTAATTCAGAATGCTCATTAAGATGGCCGGCACAGCTCATTAAGATGGCCGGCACAGTACTCAGTTTATCAATTATTGGTACACATGCACACTTGGTGTGGGCTATTAAGTTAGGTTATCATCCCTTTATTATAAGATCAGTCAACTTTCTAGCTTTGAATTTATTCCAGTGATATGTGCAGCTATTATATTCATGAGGTCTATCTGGATGTTCAGCTTATCTGACTGAATATTGAGCGCAACTATTGACATTTGTAGGATGTTTAATAGCGAAGCGTGCAGGTTTGAGATGTTCTCCACTTTTGTTTCTAAAGTATCGCTCATCTCAATGTTTTTTGGGCTTACTTTTTGTTCAATCTTTTTCCCTATTACCTTTGTTACTGGAATATTAATGATATTACCTTCAGAGTTATGTGGTTGGGTCTGTTATAAAATTCACCTAATTTCTTTGATGCTTGTGCTCATTACCTGCATCATCATGAGTTAGTTATTCAGATGTACTCGATATTTCAATTACTGATTGTACATACCCTTCAGGGTGGCCATTGACCAGATACTCAGTCGGATTATCAGACTGGTTGATGGTTTTGACCTCTAGTGCCTGCATGAGATCCATATTGCTTATTAGTGATATTGAGTGGAGCCAGACATTGTTTTTTTTTCTGTGTAATTTTTGATGCCATGGTTGTTTCCTGTGGTAGTAGACTGCGGTGCTTTGTCCTTTAGCACAGGTCTTGGCGTGAATTGTGAACAATTTGAGGCGTGTACCTGGGCCTGAATCACCAACCTATTCCCACTCGGCTGATCATAGTTATACTCCTTTGCTACGACATGGCTTAAATTTTGATTTTTTTTTTTTTTTTTTTTTTTTGGTTTTTTGGTGGTGTGGTTGAATTGTTGGCTATTGCTGTGTCTACGTTTTTGAGGTGTGAGTGGATTTGGGAGGCCCATTACTTTTTCCATTGCTGAAAAAATGATTGTTGTTGAGTCCTTTAAGAAGGTGCATTTTCCACTGGGGTTCATTTTCCCAAATAGTGATTGAATAGGCAATATTAGTGGACTGCTTTGGCCTTTGTTTGATTTTATTGAACTTTCCAAGGCTGCCTTGGGTTTTGTTGTGGCTTTCTTTTGGTTTGATGTTTTTGCGCCGCCTGTTTCCTGACCTTTCCAGATCTCATTAAGTAAATAAATTAAATGATTGTTTTTCCGTTGTTTTGACTAGGAGACAGTGTCGAACTCACAGACCGCACCCCTACCTAGAGGGACCGTCTCTGCGAGTTCCATCCTGGACGATGACACTAGCAACACTCCGACAACACTCAACAGCTACTTTCTTATCAGCTGGTTTATTTGTTCCGCTCCTTGGTGGAGACCGCAGGAATAGCTGCCTTGTAGTTTCCAGGGTTTAGGTGCTGTGCCTGGGACTAGCTAATGCTGTCACCAGGTGTGTGGAATTTAATAAAATATCTACTTGTCTTGTAATAAAATCCACTTGGCCCTTTGGTGCCACGTAGTGTGGTGATAAATTATGACAACAATTTCAATATATAAGAGCTCTGATAATAGCTTCTCTAATTCTGCCAGGGCTCATACTGTAGTAGGGTTTGAATACAAGAAATTCCCTTATTTTGCCACCTTTGCGCAGATTTACATAGAGGGGCGAGAGGTAGCGGTAAACAATACTTCCAGGTTTAGAATGCCTTTTGAATCTGCTAATCTACATGTTTATGGGGTTTTCACTAGCTTTTCTCTAATCTTTTACCACACTGAGAAAGGTTGTAAACTTACTCCTGACAAGGTTGGAAAGAAAGTGGTTGGAGGAAAAGTGAACTTGTAAGCGTGCAACCGATTTTCGCATGAGCAAATCTCCACATGCATATTTGCTTGTGATAAAATGCAATTCACAAATATTTTCTAGGAGTATGATTTCTGGGCTTCTTCTATAAATTCTTGTGAATTAATGAAAGCCGCAAATCTGCACTAATGAAAGGGCCATATACCATGGCTGTACTTTTGTGACTTTCTTTAAGGATTGTGCCCCTAATTAGGTCTGGTGTTAACGAAGACCTTTTGTCTATCGCTCTCTAGCTGTCTGCTGGCTTCACTGTGAGTGACAACATTCTGCTCTTTCACAAGGAGTATATAATATATGGCACAAAAAGTAGTTTTGTTCAGTGCAAGTGACTACTGTGGCAGTGTGTGCCTTTTGAGACCAAAACATATTTTTGCTTTTTGCCAAAGTTATAATGGCGAGGGCCCGGCAGCTCCCACAACAATAAAGTTTTACAAAAAAACCATGTCAGAACAAGACACGCATTAACAAATCCAAAAGGCTGACCACGAACGTCAGGCCTATTTTCAAGTTTCCCATAATCTTGTTGAAATTGGTTTCCATTATGAATATTTTTTGGAAATACTACCATGCATGAACACATTTTACTAAATGATGCTTCAAAGAATTGGTCCCTAAAATTTCATAGTAGTTTAGGAAAACACTTTTTTTTCCTAGTTGCATTTTTGTGAACATTTTATCTTGAAAGCAAAGCATCACAAATCTTGCTTTCATGCTTCTGCAAATATTTGCATCTAATCAGATAGCATTCTGGGAGCATTATACGTAGCCTCACATTGTTAAACTTTGAAAATGTGTGTACACATTTTAATACTGGAACCACTGTCAGTAGTGCAGTCCTAGCTTACAACTTTTCCCATAGAGCGCTCACCCTAATAATAAAGGCTTTGCATAAAAGAACCATAAATACAAGTTGGAACACGATTAACATATGGTCACAAATAATACCTTAACTGCAGACAGTGGCCTTCCCTGAGCCACAATGTGGCACTGTAACTGCAGCCAAAGGGTTTGTGCTGCAAGGGGTTGGGCCTACCTGCCCCAAGGACAAAATTAACATGAAAACTTTTTGTCCTAGACTCTAAACAATATGTCCTGGGCATCGGGCTATAGGAACTCCACACCCATGTGTCGCTAATGTTGTTGGGGAGGAATCCAATGTCCATTGTCTGTCAGTGTCTCGGGCAGTTGTGCCACTTAGTCCTGTTAATCGTGCTGCTCTCCTCTTGTTACCTTTATTGCTCTCTCAGAGGTTTGTTATTTGGTGGTTGTTTTATGTGTTTTTTTTATCCTGATTTCATTCAACTCTATGCTGCCTCACCCCCGCTACCTGGTACGGATTTTTACTGGTTGTATTGAAGGAAGTGGCCCGATTAGGGTCACCCGGGTCACTAAAGACCACCTCTCAGCCTTCCATACCAAATGAAGAGTCAGTCAGACAGAGAATACAAACCAATAACTGTTTTATTAGATACACTCAGAGCGGAGCCCGGTCTGCCCAGTCGCTAGGAGTGCTGCAGAGGGACTGAAATCGACAAGCATAAAGATACATTATGTACGTTTCGTAACTGGGCTAAAACACGCTCCTAGTGGAATTATCCAGGCAGGTGCTACTAAGCAATGGAAGACCAGAAAAAAAGTCTCAGCATTCGTATCTTACACAAAGTTACAAAGTCCAAGGTTGTTCCAGTTGGGCCCGCCATCAGACAAGTGGGAGAGGGCCTCTATCTAGAGAGAAAGGTAAGCGCTAACATGAAGTCTATTCATTAGTGAAGCAAAACTTAACATTTCGGAAACGAAACATAACAGAGGCCTTTTTTCAGAAATAGCAAGGGATCAGTTTCGATCATGATTCAAAATGGCGCCTGAACAGAAAATGGTGCCGCGAATGCTAACTTTACATAGACAATGCACAAACACAAATATTTCTATTCTAACAGACGCTCCTTTTAGCATGAGCTAAAACATTTTCTAATAGCAAGCAAGGAAAATCTAAAACCAGGAAAACAGGAGACTATGAATAAAACTCCTTATGAGCTTTCCATATTCTCAGTATCGGGAAAGGAGACTGTAAGGAGGGAAGAATTCTCAAAAATGCCCTCATCTATCTGCATGAGGTCCTATCTCTTTCTGTACCATAATTGCAGCGAGGGTATCCTGAATCAATATTTTCCTTTTAGGGGTGAGAATGGTGGTGCAATAGGAGCAACAGAAGGGAAGGCATTGAATAAGGGCACAGCAAAGCACCTATAGTACGATCAGATAAATCACTTTTTCAAGAATCCAGCCCCAGCCACCAAAAAGAGACCCACTCCAATTCCCACTTTCCATTCCCTTAACGTTCTCTAGGATGTCTAATATGTGCTTGGTATTATTCTTTTCCATATTTTTGATCCCGACTACACGCTGGTCTTCCACTACCGCGCTTACACCACCACTCTTGGTTAAGATGAAATCAACGGCATATCTAGTCTGTTCGGAATATATCCGCATACTTTCCAACTGAGTGGTGATGTCGCGTAAAGCTGCCACGGTAGTATTAGAAAATATTTGTAACATGCACCCAAAATATTCTCTGGCTTTCTCACCCCAGGCCATAGAGGTACCACCCAAAGTAAAAATAAAAGAAAGGATGTATCCAAAGGTGATCCCATTACTATAGTTATTGACCTCTATATCTGTCACCCCCTCACAAAATTCTTTAGTCAGGGTCCTCTTAACCCAACGAACATTAGGCTTAGCGTATTTACAAGACACACCTAAGGGCAACACCATCCCAAGAGCGACATCATTAGTACCATTATGAACATTACAATAGGTTACGTTAGACAAAAAGTAAAACCCCGGGTGTGCATAAATCGGTCCTACCTAATCTACTGCAGCATATCGGGTGTTCATTCCAAACGTCTCCGGCCTTTATCATTCACCAGGGGCATTGTACTTTTGTACAGCACTGTTCCAGAACAATTGATATACAAAGAAGTGTCCGTACTATTCACGATAGGACAACAAGCAGGGTAATAAACAGCCTACCGGGTAACTATCAATTCCTTATAATGCCTACCCACCAATGTGACATTCTGTTCTTCCATGTAGAAGTTGTCGCAATATGTGTAATCACACCCTGGATAACCCATCCCTAATGGCTTTCTATAATATAAACAAGGACCTGGATAGCCAAAACCAAACACTCCCTTGACTTCTGTAAATTGGGGTGGACGAGTATAAGTATTGTTCACAAGGTAAGTAAGTAAATTTATTTGCATAGTTAATTAAAACCGTTGCAATACAAAAGAAAAATATATTCAATTAAAAGATCTGTCATATACATACATAAAACTTATTCCTTCATAATACTCATGTCTTAAAACCATACTAAAAGAGCTTGCTGCTTTTGAACAACTATAGCAGCATAGTAAATTGTCAGTTTTATCTGCTTAATTATATGTTAAAAATGTCTTCAGACTGGCTTGCACATTAGCTTATGTTATTTCTGACTGGGTTCTTGATGTCTCCATTTCTGGCATTTTGCTTCCGCACAGTCTCAAAAACTTTACTGCTCTGCAGTTCAATTGTGGATCGCTAGGTGCAAAACATGCCAGCAGGGCTTGCCTCCTTGGTCGAATCCCTCGTCGATTAAACAGTTGTTTCAACAATTTCTTTCGTTCTTTGAGGAGTTCTTTGCAGGAGCATAGTAAGTGCAGCAGGTCTTCCCGAGCTGTTCCGCATAGTCTGCACACAGAGCCTGCTTTATTACGTAGCCATGGTGGAAGATGCTGTGCACAGGGGAGCAGGCCAAATCTATATTTCATAAATGCAATTTTTATGTTTTTGTCATATCCCAGGTTAAAATAAGCTTGGGCGCCAGGCTTCGTGTATGTATTCAAGGTCATCCATCCATGGGCTCTCTTTGTAAGTGCAGCCTTGTCCTCCAGCCATGAGAGTAGTTTCACCGTCTTCCACACTGTTTTTTTAAGTATTAGGGTAGTTGTTCACAAGGGATAATGGGTATGCAGTCCATAAACTAGTGAAAGACTCAGTGAGGTAACAACTCTTCTTCCTTGGTGGGGAAAGAACTTTAACCTTGGTACGTAAAGGCACATCCTGATAATTTTCCAAAACCCATGACACCCCACATATTACTAGCAGTAAAACCACAAGAGCAACACATGTTATTTGCTGTTCCACACCATATTATGTTGGGCAACAGGAATCACTGGCTGCTCTTCCTCCGCATCCATTCTACCAAAGGGATGCATAACGAATGATGAAATGGGGGCAAAATGCGAAAGAAATATACAAGTTCCCAGTGTCCGTCAGAGCATCACTGGTACAGGCTCCTATTGTCCATCAATACGTTGGCGCTCTTGAGTACCGACGGTGGAGCTTGCTCTGTCCTAAACTCGTATCCCACGTCGATCAAGATGGTATACCTTCAGGGTACACTTCGGTCTTCCCTATCTAATGTTCAGACAACTAAAAAGGAGGTACGTAGAAATCCCTCACTGATCTCAACTAATGCTGTTGGTACTAGGCTTCAGTACAACCTATCTTACGCAGTCCATCCCTAATCTCTTTTCTCCTTAGATGCAGTTTCCCTCAGTCGAGGGCGCAAATTATACCTGGTAGCCCCAGGCACCGTTTGATCCGTGAATAAAGGCTCTTGGATAGCTCGTATTACCGGAGGAACAGCCTCGTTCAATACATCTGCATTTTCCTTATCTGTCTGCGGCCACGTTAGCTGGGCATCGCTGAATGGGACAAACCGAGGCACCTGCTAGCACTTTGAGTCCCCGATGCCGTCCTTAACCCACTGATCGTAGGGTAGAGGTAAAGGAACCCTCCGACAGTGGGTTGCATGAACCCAGTTCTTACGGGCAGCAACCTTCACAGCAGTAAGTGTCACCAATAGAACCTGTTCAGGCTCCTTCCAGCGCGGCTCCAAACTTTTCTTCCTCTGAAAGTTGCGTAATAGGACGTAATCTCAGGGCTGGATATCGTGGCCAGGTCCCTCTGGTGTAGAAGGTAGGGACTCGCACACCTGTAAACGTAAACTTTCGGTTAACTGACCAAGATAATCGAGCAACACAGGGTACTCAATGTCTGAGTACTTACGACGACATGGGACGCCCCGGAGATTTGCTGGGCGTCCAAACACGACCTCGCAAGAAGACAATCTTGTCCTAGAATGTGCTGTCGTTCTTGTTGACAAAAGAGCTAATGGTAAAGCATCCGGCCACTTTAACCCTGCAGTCTCCTGTATTTTTGCCAACTTCAGTTTGAGAGTACCATTGTACTTCTCAACCAAACCCGCTGACTGTGGATGATTAGCAGCATGGAATTTCTGTTTCACATGAAGACCCTCACAAATCAATTGAATCACTTTTGCATTAAAATGACTTCCGTTGTCACTCCAGATAACTCGGGGCAAGCCGAAACGAGGAAAGAACTCCTTCAGGAGTACCTTTGCAGTCGTAATGGCTGTATTATCTTTAGTGGGAGAAGCCTCAACCCATTTACTAAATGCACATACAACCACCAAAACATACTTAAGATTATTGCATCTCTCTAATTCAATGTAGTCCATCTGAAGGACTTCAAAAGGAAAAGTGGGCGGTGCAAAATTCCCTGGATTATGCATCATGCAGACCATACAATATTTCACCAAATGTGCAGCTGTCTTAGATCTGTTGTCATTCTGCCATACAGGGTCTAACAATTTACAAATGCCTTTTGCACTAATATGAGCTGGGCCATGTGCCATAGTAACCACAGGAAGGACATATGCATCTGGTAACATCCATCTCTGTTTCCCAATCCAACATCCTTCCTCATTTAACTGTGCTGTACTTTCCTGCCATTCTGCTAATTCTTCCATAGTGGCTTCACTTTGTACCTCTTTTACACTCTCAAGGGTATTTTCAAACATGACAACTTCAGGGACCCACATGGTGGAGCTGCTACAAACATGCGTTTCATCTTTGTTCGGGCTGTTTTCTTAGCTGTCTGAGCTGCAAGAGCATTTCCTCTACCCATGTCATCAGTAACCTTCCTGTGGGCACTACACTTGATTATGGCCAACTTCTTGGGGAGCGGACAAAAGCCTCAATATGAGGTCCCCATGCTGGATCTTGGTGCCATGAGAAGTAAGGAACCCTCTCTGTCCAGAGTCGCCCAAAATTATGCGCGACCCCAAAGGCATACTGGCTGTCAGTATAGATATTGACAACCAGTCCCTCGCTCAATTCACAAGCTCGAATAAGGGCAGCGAGCTCAGCAGCTTGAGCCGACTGATGGGGGACCCATGATGTCTCTACCACCGTGCACAACGTAGTGATAGCGTAAGCTGCAGTCGTAGTGCCATCTGGTAACTTAAAACGAGCCATCGACATATAGTTCTCCTTGGGGGTCAGATAAGGAAACAGTCAAGTCTACCCGTCCTTTCGTCTCTTCTTCCGTCCGGAAGATATAATCATGTGTGTCAACTGCATCATTCTCAGAAGGGAGGGGTAGTAACGTGGCTGGATTCAGAGTAGCACATCTTTTAATTGGAATGTGTTTAGCAAACTCTGTCAATTCATAGCCGGTAAGACGTGCACTGGTGAGGTGCTGTGTCTTTGTATTATTCAAAAGTGTATCCACAGCATGGGGTACTATAACTGTGAGGTCAGTATCAAGCACGAGGCCAGCCGATTGTCTGATTGAAGTGGCCACAGCCACGACCGCTCTTAGACAACTCGGGCGGGCCCTCGCAACAGGATCAAGCACAGCAGAGAAATGAGCACACAGCTGTTGCTTATCCCCAAATTTTTGTGTTAGGACGGATAGCGCACAACCAGCCATATCGTGGACATTGAGCAGAAAAGGCTTGCCATAGTTAGGTGTACCAAGCACTGGAGCCGAACAAAGCGCAGTTTTCAATTGCTCAAAAGACTGCTGGCATTCGGGCGTCCAAGGCAAAGGCTCATGCACTTCTTTCGTTGTTAATGCAAGCAAAGGTCTGATTAGTAGGGAATAGTTAGGTATCCACTGCCGGCAATAGAAAGTGATGCCTATAAAAGCACGCACATCTTTCGGAGTTTGTGGAAGGGGCATCTTTACAATGGTGCTGATGCGCTCAGGGGTCAACCTCCTACCCTCCTTTGACAGTAGGTGACCTAAGTAGATGACCTCCTGTCGACAATACTGAAATTTAGAAATGGAAACCTTATGTCCATGATATGCCAAATGCAACAATAATTTAACAGTACTATCTCTACAACCCTGCTCCGTATTGGAGGCTATGGGGAGATCATCAACATACTGCACCAATACATTACCTGAGGGAAGCGACAAGGAATCCAACTGACCTTTTAATGCTTGACTGTAGATACTAGGACTCTCTGTATAGCCCTGAGGAGCGCAAGAAAATCTAAAGCTCCTACCAGCCAGTGTGAACCCAAACCAATATCTACTGTCTGGATGGATAGGAATACTAAAGAAAGCATTTTTCAAGTCAATAACCGAGCAAGATTTAGCAGTAGAGGGAATCATTGTCAAAAGCGCAGTAATATCAGGAACCACAGGGAATTGTGGAACCACTATTTTGTTAACTTCGCGCAAATCAATCACAAAGCGATAAACACCATACGCATCCTCAGAGGAACCAGAGTGTGCCCTTTTAAGTATCGGAAGAATAGGACTATTACAAATATTGCCAGACGTTTCCTCAACTACTCCCTTTTGTAGCAAATTCTTAATAATCTGAAGAAGAGCCCATTCTCCTGCCTGCGGTATCTTATACTGAGGAATACGGGGCAAAACAGCATTCTCTTTGACTTGTATAGAAACTGGTGGTATATGCAACAGTTCTACGTCTGTGTCACCTGTGGCCCATAGAGTGGGTGGGATATCAGAAAATTCAGCCGGAAGGGGTGTATTCTGAGACAAACATTGTTTAGTACTCGCATCCGGACCCATCGTGATATAGACACCCGCAGGAGAGCAATAAATTGTAGCATACAACTTTTTGAACAAATCCAAACCCTTCAGATTCTCACCCCAATTAGAGGTCAATAAAAATGGAGACTCCACAGTAAAAGGACCAACCGTCAATGCAAGGGGGCGGGAAATGGGACTTACAACTGGTACACCTGAAAAACCTACCAAAACATTATTATGGCCAGACAGAGCTGCCCCAAGAACCATATGTCGAGAAACAGAACTTTTCGTCGCACCGGTTTCCACCAAAGATGCCTTAGTCGAGCCTTGCAAATCTGCTGTGACATAAGGACCACGCTGATCTACAGGTATTGGAACTGGTCCCTCTCCCTGTCCTTGGCTGTCCTAGCTATAGGACATACCTGTTGCCTCATCCATATCATAATCATCATGATAATACTGACCATCTCGAGGATCATCAAAGTAGTTATCAGAACGACCCTGTGAGGCAGTAACATTCTGAGCTCTCTCTCTGTCCCACGACCCCGCCCACCAGAACCTCGCCCTCTAGGTGCTGCAACTTTCAGTAAAAGCACAGGACACTGGCTACGCCAATGATCCTCCTCCTTACAATACGTACACTGATTTGGCCCCAGAGGCGTTGTGGAAGGTTGTCTACTAGTACGTGGAAGCTGCCTAGAAGGACCACCCCGTCCCCTATTCCCCGAAACGCTTGTTGTGACAACACCTTCGTCTTTAAATCCTTGTGTTTCTTATCAGTCCTATCCTTTTCCTCCTGATCTCGATGTTCATAGTACTGAGCCATATTCAAAATAACTGAAGGGGAAGAGGTGGACCAAGTAGTCTCAGACATCTGTAAACGAGTCGCGATTTCAGGAAGACGATTAGAAACAAATCTATCAACAAACAATCAAACACCTCCCTAAATAGACATATCGTGCCCATTATAGTCTAAAAACGTATCTTAGAACCGTGTGAAGAGATCAGACACACTTTCATTCTTCTTCTGTCGACAAGCCGTCAGTTTATCCCAGCTCACCTTCTTAGGCAGAATAAGGGAATGTATATATGTAATAATGCGACCTGGCAAAGCTAAGATCTCGGCTCGGGGTTTATCACCTGGCTTCCTTTCCTGATCCCATCCCTTAATCACATCCCACGTACCACCCAACTGCAACATGATCTTGAGTATGAACCTGTCTCCAAACATCAACCGGAACGAGAAGACCAAAGAATATATTTAAATATCAGCAAGAGTCATTACAGTAGAAGAGGCAGCCTCTGTTAATTCTTTATAATAAGCTGTAGGATTCTTCTTAGGAACAGGTAAATGAGCCTTAAGGGCCAAAACCTCACTTTTCCATGGAGTATAAACGCATTGCTCCTGAAAATGGGCAGGCACGGCACGGCATGTCTAATGACGGTGCCAAAGCGATACAAAAGGGGATGATGGACGGAACGTTTGAGCCAATCAAACACTCACCCCCAGTCAACTGATCTGGGTTTAATCCATCATCATTCTTTAGCTCACTCCACCACCCCAGTTCAGACATGGCCATATGCAAATCAGTCTGACCCTGTGCCTCATGGGAACAGTCCAGCCCGAACTGCCAAGCCATGTCTTCCCTGGACCGGAAACAAGCATCCTAGGACCGGTTTCTGGCATTTCAGCCGTCATCAGCCAGGCTTGCTTGAATCCAGTGGCAAAGTGAGCAAGGGACCCACGTCTGGGCATACCCCCGCCAACTTAGGGCGACCAAAGCGATACAAAAGGGATGATGGACGGAGACGCTTGAGCCAATCAAACACTCACCCCCAGTCAACTGATCTGGGTTTAATCCATCATCATTCTTTAGCTCACTCCACCACCCCAGTTCAGACATGGCCATATGCAAATCAGTCTGACCCTGTGCCTCATGGGAACAGTCCAGCCCGAACTGCCAAGCCATGTCTTCCCTGGACCGGAAACAAGCATCCTAGGACCGGTTTCTGGCATTTCAGCCGTCATCAGCCAGGCTTGCTTGAATCCAGTGGCAAAGTGAGCAAGGGACCCACGTCTGGGCATACCCCGCCAACTTAGGGGCGACCAAAGCGATACAAAAGGGGATGATGGACCGGAACGTTTGAGCCAATCAAACACTCACCCCCAGTCAACTGATCTGGGTTTAATCCATCATCATTCTTTAGCTCACTCCACCACCCCAGTTCAGACATGGCCATATGCAAATCAGTCTGACCCTGTGCCTCATGGGAACAGTCCAGCCCGAACTGCCAAGCCATGTCTTCCCTGGACCGGAAACAAGCATCCTAGGACCGGTTTCTGGCATTTCAGCCGTCATCAGCCAGGCTTGCTTGAATCCAGTGGCAAAGTGAGCAAGGGACCCACGTCTGGGCATACCCCCGCCAACTTAGGGCGACCAAAGCGATACAAAAGGGGATGATGGACGGAACGTTTGAGCCAATCAAACACTCACCCCCAGTCAACTGATCTGGGTTTAATCCATCATCATTCTTTAGCTCACTCCACCACCCCAGTTCAGACATGGCCATATGCAAATCAGTCTGACCCTGTGCCTCATGGGAACAGTCCAGCCCGAACTGCCAAGCCATGTCTTCCCTGGACCGGAACAAGCATCCTAGGACCGGTTTCTGGCATTTCAGCCGTCATCAGCCAGGCTTGCTTGAATCCAGTGGCAAAGTGAGCAAGGGACCCACGTCTGGGCATACCCCCGCCAACTTAGGGCGACCAAAGCGATACAAAGGGGATGATGGACGGAACGTTTGAGCCAATCAAACACTCACCCCCAGTCAACTGATCTGGGTTTAATCCATCATCATTCTTTAGCTCACTCCACCACCCCAGTTCAGACATGGCCATATGCAAATCAGTCTGACCCTGTGCCTCATGGGAACAGTCCAGCCCGAACTGCCAAGCCATGTCTTCCCTGGACCGGAAACAAGCATCCTAGGACCGGTTTCTGGCATTTCAGCCGTCATCAGCCAGGCTTGCTTGAATCCAGTGGCAAAGTGAGCAAGGGACCCACGTCTGGGCATACCCCCGCCAACTTAGGGGCGACCAAAGCGATACAAAGGGGATGATGGACGGAACGTTTGAGCCAATCAAACACTCACCCCCAGTCAACTGATCTGGGTTTAATCCATCATCATTCTTTAGCTCACTCCACCACCCCAGTTCAGACATGGCCATATGCAAATCAGTCTGACCCTGTGCCTCATGGGAACAGTCCAGCCCGAACTGCCAAGCCATGTCTTCCCTGGACCGGAAACAAGCATCCTAGGACCGGTTTCTGGCATTTCAGCCGTCATCAGCCAGGCTTGCTTGAATCCAGTGGCAAAGTGAGCAAGGGACCCACGTCTGGGCATACCCCGCCAACTTAGGGCGACCAAAGCGATACAAAAGGGGATGATGGACGGAACGTTTGAGCCAATCAAACACTCACCCCCAGTCAACTGATCTGGGTTTAATCCATCATCATTCTTTAGCTCACTCCACCACCCCAGTTCAGACATGGCCATATGCAAATCAGTCTGACCCTGTGCCTCATGGGAACAGTCCAGCCCGAACTGCCAAGCCATGTCTTCCCTGGACCGGAAACAAGCATCCTAGGACCGGTTTCTGGCATTTCAGCCGTCATCAGCCAGGCTTGCTTGAATCCAGTGGCAAAGTGAGCAAGGGACCCACGTCTGGGCATACCCCCGCCAACCTAGGGCGACCAAAGCGATACAAAAGGGGATGATGGACGGAACGTTTGAGCCAATCAAACACTCACCCCCAGTCAACTGATCTGGGTTTAATCCATCATCATTCTTTAGCTCACTCCACCACCCCAGTTCAGACATGGCCATATGCAAATCAGTCTGACCCTGTGCCTCATGGGAACAGTCCAGCCCGAACTGCCAAGCCATGTCTTCCCTGGACCGGAAACAAGCATCCTAGGACCGGTTTCTGGCATTTCAGCCGTCATCAGCCAGGCTTGCTTGAATCCAGTGGCAAAGTGAGCAAGGGACCCACGTCTGGGCATACCCCCGCCAACTTAGGGCGACCAAAGCGATACAAAAGGGGATGATGGACGGAACGTTTGAGCCAATCAAACACTCACCCCCAGTCAACTGATCTGGGTTTAATCCATCATCATTCTTTAGCTCACTTCCACCACCCCAGTTCAGACATGGCCATATGCAAATCAGTCTGACCCTGTGCCTCATGGGAACAGTCCAGCCCGAACTGCCAAGCCATGTCTTCCCTGGACCGGAAACAAGCATCCTAGGACCGGTTTCTGGCATTTCAGCCGTCATCAGCCAGGCTTGCTTGAATCCAGTGGCAAAGTGAGCAAGGGACCCACGTCTGGGCATACCCCGCCAACTTAGGGCGACCAAAGCGATACAAAAGGGGATGATGGACGGAACGTTTGAGCCAATCAAACACTTTCACCCCCAGTCAACTGATCTGGGTTTAATCCATCATCATTCTTTAGCTCACTCCACCACCCCAGTTCAGACATGGCCATATGCAAATCAGTCTGACCCTGTGCCTCATGGGAACAGTCCAGCCCGAACTGCCAAGCCATGTCTTCCCTGGACCGGAAACAAGCATCCTAGGACCGGTTTCTGGCATTTCAGCCGTCATCAGCCAGGCTTGCTTGAATCCAGTGGCAAAGTGAGCAAGGGACCCACGTCTGGGCATACCCCCGCCAACTTAGGGCGACCAAAGCGATACAAAGGGGATGATGGACGGAACGTTTGAGCCAATCAAACACTCACCCCCAGTCAACTGATCTGGGTTTAATCCATCATCATTCTTTAGCTCACTCCACCACCCCAGTTCAGACATGGCCATATGCAAATCAGTCTGACCCTGTGCCTCATGGGAACAGTCCAGCCCGAACTGCCAAGCCATGTCTTCCCTGGACCGAAACAAGCATCCTAGGACCGGTTTCTGGCATTTCAGCCGTCATCAGCCAGGCTTGCTTGAATCCAGTGGCAAAGTGAGCAAGGGACCCACGTCTGGGCATACCCCGCCAACTTAGGGCGACCAAAGCGATACAAAAGGGGATGATGGACGGAACGTTTGAGCCAATCAAACACTCACCCCCAGTCAACTGATCTGGGTTTAATCCATCATCATTCTTTAGCTCACTCCACCACCCCAGTTCAGACATGGCCATATGCAAATCAGTCTGACCCTGTGCCTCATGGGAACAGTCCAGCCCGAACTGCCAAGCCATGTCTTCCCTGGACCGGAAACAAGCATCCTAGGACCGGTTTCTGGCATTTCAGCCGTCATCAGCCAGGCTTGCTTGAATCCAGTGGCAAAGTGAGCAAGGGACCCACGTCTGGGCATACCCCGCCAACTTAGGGCGACCAAAGCGATACAAAAGGGGATGATGGACGGAACGTTTGAGCCAATCAAACACTCACCCCCAGTCAACTGATCTGGGTTTAATCCATCATCATTCTTTAGCTCACTCCACCACCCCAGTTCAGACATGGCCATATGCAAATCAGTCTGACCCTGTGCCTCATGGGAACAGTCCAGCCCGAACTGCCAAGCCATGTCTTCCCTGGACCGGAAACAAGCATCCTAGGACCGGTTTCTGGCATTTCAGCCGTCATCAGCCAGGCTTGCTTGAATCCAGTGGCAAAGTGAGCAAGGGACCCACGTCTGGGCATACCCCCGCCAACTGGTCCGTCAACTCTGGTATTTCTGGGTGATATATGGGATGGACCTCTCATCGGAAACTGGGATACCTGAGTAGGGCTCCTCTCATGTAATCTCCCCTTAAGCTATTAAAGTTGTAACGTTCCCAAATACTTGGCCTGGTTCCAAATCAGCAGCATACACCCGATCTCTAATATCAAATAAAATCTGAGGCGCTTCGGTCCCAATGTGTTGCTGCAAATGACTAATCAATGTAGCAGACATATGCTTAAGGGCATGCTGCTGTATAAAGGGTTCAAAATCTCGCATGACTTCCCAAACATCCTCCACACTATAAATCGCATTACGTGCCCACCGCGCAGCCTGGTCAGCTATTACTTGCTTCTCTTCATCCCCCACCCCAGATCGCACTAACAGGCCTATTCACTCCTTGAATTTCGTCCAATCTCTATCCTCAAATCCGCGTACTGGCGTCTCAACATTCAAAGGTGTCAGAGGATGAAAAACCACGGAAGGAGAGACAACCGAAGTGACGGGTACAATCGTCGCTGGCACTTGCACCGGAGGGGAGAGAACAGAGGATACAGGAGTTGAAACAGTAGATGTGCTGAGGGTCACAGTTGCCAAAGATGGTGAGGGTAAAGAAGGAGCGGGAGGTGCCGTAGCCACAGCCGTCGAAACTGAAACAACAGCTGTGGATACAGAAACAGCTGGAGCAGACGTAACAGGCTGCTGTGACTGTAAGGAATAGCAGGATGTATCCTCTGCGGGGCATAAGGGGGCGGGGGTCGAGTGTCGAGCAACTCCTCTACAGAAGTATCGTCTTCTTTAGTCAAGTAAGATTTATCTATATGCAACCGAAATCTCCTATCTTCACCTTCAAGTCCAGACTCTTGTTTATCTCTATCATATGCCACAGCTTTCTGTGTCAGTGTTTGCATTTTCCCTTTCCGTGCATCTCTCCATCTTTAACCGTCTCTGCCTCGCCTCCTTCTGCCAAGTTCTAAGGGAGTCAAACATAGACTGTCTACTTCGTTTCTTAAATAATTGCTCCTATAAAAACCCAATTGTTTGTTCATCAAAAGTGCCAGTCAACGGCCACTGTAACTCGGCATTGTCCCTCGTATATTTGTGCCATAATGTATTAAACATAATCTGGCCAAAACAAAGATTCACATACATATCAAAATTAGGGCTGCCTTCAGGAGGCGCCGGCTGAGCTTCTTACAATCGAGCATCTGCAGAACAACAACGACAACACGAATACAAAATTTTACTAAGAGTAGGCATTTTAAAGGAAAAAGAAATTCGTTATTTTTACCTAGAAAAGTAGTTGCAAATACTTTTACCAAAAAACGGTCCTCAGACCGTACCAAACCACAATGGTACCATATCCACAAAGAACCAAAACAAACTCACCTGATATGAGTAGCACAAACGGACCAATTCTCCACTGCCGACTCTTCAGACCAAACGGTCAAATCCAAGGGTTTCGCCATTCAGGACTACGGTCGGGATGACCACTGGGCGAGGCACCGTCCGACAGGACAGAAGGGGCAGCTGCGAGCAAATAAAATCTCTTCGTGCAGGGATCCCTGAGCCGTCATTCCGGCCTGACGATGTCCTCTGCCTCCCCTCCGTCCGCGGATAGGGGACGGATCAATCACCCGAAGGAGTCCCTGTTCGGGCGCCAACTGAAGGAAGTGCCCCGATTAGGGTAACCCGGGTCACTAAAGGCCACCTCTCAGCCTTCCATACCAAATGAAGAGTAGGTCAGACAGTAGAGAATAGAAACCAATAACTGTTTTATTAGATACACTCAGAGTGGAGCCCTGTCAGCCCAGTCGCTAGGAGTGCTGCAGAGGGACTGAAATCGACAAGCATAAAGATACATTATGTACGTTTCGTAACTGGGCTAAAACACGTCCATAGTGGAATTTTCCAGGCAGGTGCTACTAAGCAATGGAAGCCAAGAAAAAAACAGTCTCAGCACTCGTATCTTACACAAAGTTACAAAGTCCAAGGTTGTTCCAGTCGGGCCCGTCACCAGACAAGTGGGAGAGGGCCTCTATCTAGAGAGAAAGGTATGCGCTAATATGAAGTCTATTCATTAGTGAAGCAAAACCTAACATTTCGGAAACGAAACATAACCGAGGCCTTTTCTCAGAAATAGCAAAGGATTAGTTTCGATCATGATTCAAAATGGCACCTTAACAGAAAATGGTGCCGCAAATGCTAACTTTACATAGACAATGCACAAACATGAATAGTTCTATTCTAACAGAATTTGGGAGGGGGGCATGAGCATGTTGACTTCTTTTAGTCAGACTTGTTAAACAACACTGATGCAAATTTTGAAAGTGCAGTTGCTGCCTTTTACCAAGAATCAGGTGAAGGGGAGGGGGATGCACAGCAGTGCACAACCCGCACTACAGACTTATATGGGCCGCTTCCGCGCGCTGCCGGTTTGACCCTTGAGAAAAGCACTAAGCTCCCCCCATGCCCCCTCGGGCCTGACCTGAACCAAAAACTGCTGCATTCTTTCCTGCCCGTGAGCACAAGACACTTAAATGGGGTTTTATGGCTGTCGAGACTGTCCGGTCGCGCTGCTTGCTTGGTTTGCCAACACTCAGTTTCTCGCCTGCGGTGCTGATCCTGGAACGAGAGCCAGTTCTTCAGCGGAGTCGGACCGACCTGCCAAATGTTACTGCCTCACTCCACCGCCTACGGGGGTCAAGGATTTTCCAGCAGGATTTTTTTGGCAGAGTGAGGTGGCGAGTCAGCGCCGTGCGTGTGATTCCTGTGTGGGAGTGGTGCTAGTTTCCGCTTCCTTCTCTGCTGCACTGACAGGCTTAGATATGATTTGGCCAAAAGTGAATTGATCGTTTGAGATCCTGTATTACTTGTCCAGTATTGTACAAGTATTACATTTCGACAGTATGTGCTACTTGTATACCAAGATATTTACATTTATCCTGCTCCCGCTTTAGTTCCCAATCTGTAAGTTGATCAGGGGCATGTCCAATCAACTTTCTCAACATGAGCAAAACTCTTATTATGCTCACACTCCACACCAATCCAATCCTTCCAAAAGGACGGGACTGAATTAACTGCGTTTGTAGTGTAGATCAGTGCATGATTGCTACACATCGATACTGTGTGTATTTTATTCCCCCCCCTCCCCTGCCTCCCCAGCAGTCTCAAGTGCATGGCCAGGGGTTCCATTGCTAAAGAAAATAGCAGGGATGACGTAGGGCGCATGTGACCGGTACCACATTCTATGCACCACAGCTCTGATATTATTCCTCCAGGACTCAGCCTGGCTGTGACATATATGTATATAATATTTTAATCCAGGTAAGCAATCTGGGTCAAAACCCATATTCCTCAGGACAGCCTACAACTACCCCCTGTTAAAAGTACCACATTTTCAGTATCTAATGCCTCTAGTGTGTTTTCATTAGCTGTCTGAACCGTGGCATGCCCCACTTGGCTGAGTCTGTACATTCCAGAAGATTCTACATCCTGGGCTGAAGCTGCATTAATCTCAAGTACTAGGGTACCTATAATCTATTCACTCGAGACTTGGAGAGGCCCTTCAGATCTCTGTTCAGTGCAGCCCATACGAGGCAGGGTCTTGTGGGTCCTTATTCTGTTCCAGTGTTATTAAAATAATCGTTTTCCTCAAAGCTCTACTCACCCCACCTTTTTGTTGTGCCTTGTTGAATACTTCTAAAGTATACAAAAATGTGATGGGTGGAATGCTTGAATGAATCTTTCTAATGCTTTTTTTTAAAGGTTGTGGTGCTGAGGTTTGGTACAACTCTGTCAGGAGTCCAACCCTTCTCCCGCGGGTTTTTTTCTAACTGGCATAGCCTCTACTTCCTTCATCAGTTTGTCTTTTTGTAGTTTGTTTCCTGTTTCCGCAAATTGTTCTTCATCTAACTTGTGGAGCTGCAGTTCCATCAGAAAGCCCTCAGCGGCCGATGTGCCCCCTCGAGTCTGGTTTTAATGGAGATTTCCTAGATTTTGGTATAGAGAATATTTTATGATGAATCAGGCCTCGGAGTGTGTCTGATTTATCCCACTTAAGGCCAGTATTAATGAAGAAGGGCATTTTCTTCGAAGTAGCCGTGACTATAACCTTCAAAAGTTAGTCCCTTTTCTATGTAAGGCTTGCCTATACTCTTTCAAAGTGAATTTTTTCAATGCATCCTATAATGCTCCATAATGTCTCTTGACCTCTACCAGTTCTGCTCCAACCTGCGGCTGCATGTCTTCTCTGGAGGCTGGTGACTCGCTGCGTCTGTTTGAAGAGGGGGTCCTGCAGTTGTTTCTCTGGTACCATATATCTTACTTCTGAATTACCCCTTAGGATCATTTTCATGACCTCTCATTCGATCCCCCTTGTATCTATTGCTGTGCATGTATCACGTTGGAACCTAATGTCTGTTAAAGCCTCTAGTTTAAGTATTCATGTAGGAGCTGGACTTGGGTTTGTCTGCAGTTGTATTTCATCAAGAGAGGGGATAGGTCAGAGAGGAGTCTATTCCGATACCTAGCATACTCTATTTTTGCACTGAGATTTTGTGCTGTTATTTTACAGTGTAAACTAATGTATGTATTGTGGTGGGTGAGTAATAGGAGTATTCCCTTTCTAAAGGGTCAAGGGCTCTCCATGTATGTAAGCTGTAATCGTGCCCTATTATGTGATTTTTAAATAAGTCTTCAATTGAAGTGGTGCAATACACTTTATCTTTGCACTTTTGAATTTAAACTGCTATTCATTACTGAAATATTTGATCATTTTGACGCTACTCAATAAAAAAAGAGCCTCCCAGAACCCTGTACCTCCTCATCTTTAGGAGGGGCAAAAGCCCTTTTGCTGGAAACCAAACACTTGGTTTCACCAGTTTATCAACGTCCTCTCAGTCTTTCGAGCCCAGATAGTCCCAGATCTCCCGTTATTGGCTTAAGCTTTGTCAGAATAACTCATTATGCCATAAAGGGGGAGTGATTGTGCCTTAAAGGTCCATCTCTCTTTACTTTGAATCACTGGGCATCAGACGACTTTAACTCAGTAATCTCTAGTGTAGAGTCACTCTTATTTCCTCAGTGGCTGTTTTGCACTTCTCTAGGGGGAACCCACTCACCCAGGGTTCCCTCAAGGCCCAAGGGATCCCTGATGCAGTTCACCCCCTCTTATTTTGTTTTACTTGGAGGTCCCCACTCCCCCATAGTAGTGATCAGTGTTTCCAACGGGCCTCGAAAAGGAAGTTGTTAATCACCCCTGCAACCATGCCTACCTTCATGTGGGGAATGATCTTCTGTTTAACTCTGGAAACCGCAAGGCTCCCAAGTAGATATGTCTGTAGACCCTTCTGTTGTGGGGAAGTGGACCATGATGTGGCCTCAGGCAAAAACGGGACGAGCCAGCCTCCTGCTGCTCATGGTTTCTGTCCCTTGGTTGCTCCAAGCACCTTTGAGGCTGGCGCAGTTCTTCCTTGCTAACTTAGGGATTCCAGTTGTCTTCTCCTTCTGAGACCTTCTGAGACCTTGTAAATAGGCTGAGGGTGCCTCTGTCAGACGCAGTGTCTCTACCTGTTTCAGGGCTCCAGCACCACGGACGACCTATCACATGCAGGCTGACCTGGCTCGCACTCAGCTGCTCCTGCGCCTGGCTTTTTTTTCACCGCTGATGTGCTCCTTCACAATGTACACCCACTCTCTCCTCTGTCTGTGATTAATATGGCTGTGAGAAATTGGGCTGTTGGTTGAATGAGGGGTGACTCCTGTTCAAGCAACAGCTGCAATCCCTGCCTGGGTGAACCACAAAAGTCACCAAATTACCCTTTGCTTAACCCTATGGTAGCTTGGCACAAAAGCAGTCCGGCTTAACTTGGAGGCAATGTTAAGTATTTATGCAGCACACAAACAGTAATAAAGTAAAAAAAACAACACAAGAAAAATCACACACTAATTTCGAAAAATAGAGTACATTTTAATAAATAAAATGACACCCAAACAAATTAAATTAATTCCAATTAGTAGAGCTGGAGTTATGCAATTTTAAAGTTTTAGGTAAAGATAACCCCAATTGGCAATTTGTGCTTCTAGGTGCTATCTGGTCACACTGGACCGGGTCAAAGTCACAAGTTCAGACGAGTGCGATGGACCACGGGCCGGGCACAGGAACAAGTTCAGTCAGCAGAAGATAATACCTTGCGTCCTTGGAGTAAATTTTAATAAATTATTTGACACCAAAACAACAACAATCCAATCAGTAGAACCGGAGTTATGAATTTATAAAGTTTAAGGTAAAAAATATCTCCTAAAAGATCAAAGTGCCAACCGTGGGTATATTGTAGCGCGAGACCTGGTCAAAGTCGAAGAAGTGGAGTGGGCCTGGTCGGGGCTTACCTTCAGATTTAGAAGAAATTTTGAAGACCATGTTCTGAGAAGATAAATTTCAGTGAGGCAAGCCTGAAGGCAGTGTCCGAGGAGATGTCATCGTCTGGCCGCGGCTAGATGAAATCACAGTGAAGCTTTCTACATTCGGACTATTTGGAAAGTCAAAAAACTGCTGCGGGACGAGGTAGGTGGCTGTAGCCAAAGAGAGTTCCAGAGGCCGGATACCCCTTGGGCGAAGGATCGCTGAACAGGATTTGTTGCTGCACAGAAGAACGGAGAGCGAGCTACAGTGAACTCAGGCTGACTGGCGATGCACCTTGGACAGGTAGACGGGCAGGTTAGTCTTGGTCTTCCCTCAGTTCTCAGAGCAGTTTTTACCGGACCCCACCGACCTCAAAAACTACAGACCCATCTCCTTGCTCCCGTTCCCAGTGAAAGTCATCGAGAAAGCCATCCACAGCCAACTCGTCCCCTTCGTCGAAGAGCACAACATCCTCGACCCCTCCCAATCCGGCTTCAGAAAAAAACCACAGCACAGAAACCGCCCTCCTCGCCCCTACAGACATCCGCTCCCTCCTGGACAGAGGAGAGACAGTAGCCCTCCTCCTCCTCGACCTCTCAGCGGCCTTTGACACAGTCTCTCACCGCACCCTAACACGCAGACTTCACGACGCAGGGATCCGGGGCAAGGCCCTCGACTGGATCCACTCTTTCCTCTCTGGCAGAACGCAGCGGGTCAGACTCCCTCCTTTCCTCTCGGACCCTACACCAACCAACTGCGGAGTCCCCCAGGGATCCTCCCTCAGCCCCACGCTGTTCAACATCTACATGGCTCTGCTCGCCCCCATCGTCGGAACCCACGGACTCAACATTGTCTCATACGCAGACAACACCCAACTCATCCTCTCCTTATCCAACGAACCCAACGCAACCAAGCGCACCTTTCAAGAAGGCATGGAAGCAGTCGCCAAATGGATGAAAAGCAGCTGCCTACAACTCAACACTGACAAAACAGAAGTACTCATCATGGGCCCACACCCCGACGCCTGGAACGACACCTGGTGGCCCCCCGCCCTCGAAGCCCACCCACCCCCACGGACCACGCACGCAACCTCGGAATCATCCTGGACTCCGAACTCAAAATGGACAGCCAGATCAACTCCGGCGCATCCTCCTGCTTCCACACCCTCAGCCTCCTACGCAAGACCTTCAAATGGATCCCACTCTAGCACAGAAAGACCGTCACTCACGCCCTCGTCACCAGCAGACTTGACTACGGCAACGCACTCTATGCTGGAATAAACAAAAACCTCACCGCAAGCTACAAAACATCTAGAACGCCGACGCAAGACTGGTCCTCAACCTGCCAAGACACTGCCGCATCTCCCAGCACCTGCGCACACTCCACTGGCTCCCCATCGAGGCTAGAATCACCTTCAAGATTCTCACCCACGCACACAAGCCCTCCACAACATCGGACCAGCATACCTGAACAGCCAACTCTAATTCCACGAACCCCAAAGGACCCTACGATCAGCCCAGCTTTCCTACGCCGTGGTCCCCCGCACCAGGAAGTCCAGATCGGGAGGCTGCTCCTTCTCCTTCCTCGCGGCCAGAGCCTGGAACACCCTACCGCTCCACCTCAGACAGGCGACATCACTCCCCATCTTCACGAAAAACCTCAAAACATGGCTCTTCGACAGACCTCCTCCTTGATGGACTGGAACCTGCACCCTCCCTCCCCCCCCAGCGCCTTGAGACCCTCACGGGTGAGTAGTCGCGCTCAACAAACTCATGATTGATTGATTGTTGTTAGAATTATCTGATGTTATCTATCTTATTTCCAAATGGAGCAGGATATATAGTTTCCAAAAATTATAAAACAAACTTCAGTAATCTCAGTGATAGTGGAGCGATGCTTCCCATTTAAATTATGCACCTCTTATATAGTCTGATAAACCTGTTGTCTTAAACTTGGAGAGCGTGTAGTGAGCCTGCTTTATCTCCATGTTCAAGTGGAACATGCTCGGAGTATTGTGTTTGTTGGGCCGTGATTCTAGAACAGAGTGATTTAATCTGAGACTGAATGGAGACTTGCTAATACCAAATACCCACCTCATCTCACCCGACCCAGCTTGTTGCATATCAATCATTCAAGATTCACTTCGAGAAATAAAATGGCATAACTAATCAGGCTTGGAAAAAAATTGAAAAGAGCCATTGCTCATTTATCTTGACTGAGGAACTGTCACAATCATTGGTGAAATGGAGATACCCCTCATCTCTTGGATCATTGCATGCATTTCTCGTTGTCGAGAAGCGATTTCCTAAGCTAGGTCTGAGCAGATGGAAAAAATGCTTCTTCTGTCTGGCTAATTTAAAAACATTTTCATCTAGTAGATAATCGTGCAAAGAAAATTGTCTGCCCTGGCTCTCGCTGTTGGTGAAGTGTATGGGATCTGTTTTCTTTGAGCAGTAGACAGATTGGTGGTTTCTTCAGCAAAGTCTGTTTCCTTCATCCGGTATTCTTTTAGCAGATTGCTACTCCAAGGAAATAAGTTCGTTTTATGTTCAACTTTAGCCTCTTGTGGGATACTGACTATTCTCAAGTTAAAAAGTTGTGATCTGTTATCTAAATTCACACTCTTCCTGCTAAGCATCTTCTACTGTTTTTGATTTTGCAGTTGAGTCTCTTGGAACGTTTAGTCTAGTGGTGGGAACGGGGTTCAGTTTTCTTCAGGAGTCTGCATGAGTTAAAACTTCTTCCTCTACCACTCCAGTTTTATTTCCCAGATTTAGAAGATCGAGCCAGAGCTCTATGTTTGGGACCTGCTCTGCTTGAAACCTCTTGAAGGTTTTCATTTCCAGTAATGTAGTTTTGAACATGGGTTTAGTGGAGGCTGAAGGTATACTGAAGAGTTCAGAATTGACTAGCTCACTTTCAACCCTCTGTTCAGCTCTAATTGGGGTAGTCCCTTTCTTGTGACTGCTATTTCTGCGATCTTTGCAAGCTTCAAGTTCATAATTAGTTGGTTCAAGAGACTCAAAAGGAAGTGCTAAGGCTTGGTAATGATTATCCATCCTAATTCGGAAAGGAAATAAGATTTACTTGTGGTACAATGTGTAGGTGGTGTATTGTAGCTGAGTGGGCATGGCAGAAGGGTGACCAATTAAACACTTTGTGGCACCTGTAGTGTGTATATGTTTTGAATTGTGGCCGTAGGTAGCAACATTTTAGCTCTGTTCTGCCCCTTCAAGTGGCAATCTTCAGGACAGGTGAAACTGTTTGAACTCTAAGTTAGTATGACCCTTAAAGTGCTATCAAAGGAAGACTCCACCTGTGGTTAAGTCTTGAGTTGCATCCTGTCTTATGCTGTTCTATATAAGGCTGACCCATGTTTTGAAAGATGTTGTGAAAATGGCCCTGAATCCTTCTTTTTGCAGCGGCAGGGCTTCAGAATTTCCACAAGTGGTGGGGTAGTAGTTTAGGCAGTAATGGCTATTGACTGGTTGCTACTCTTTCTGTTTCCTTGCCCTGTACTGCATAAAAGGTCCCATCTTTTTTAGCAGTTGTGTGTAATTCCCCAGTCACATTTTCTCGTTCCAACTCCTGGTATGGTGGCAGTATTGGCCAGACAAGCGGGTCCTTAAATTGTGCTGTTTCTGTAGACAATACCAATAAGATGGTCTCAATTGATGTCATTTTAGGGGAGAGCTACTGACTGACTTTCCGACCTAGTGCAGGTATCGGACTCCTTGGGCGAGTGCCAGATGGGGTCAGGTGCTAAATTTAGCATAGCTGTTAAAGACAGTTCTTCGAAAAAATAATTGGAAAAACCTTCCTTAGGTGAACATCAAGTTGGGTTAGTTCTCTTGTGCCACAGCATACAGTGTTTTCAGAAGCTAATGAGGGTGAGTAAAATTGAATATCCAGTGTATGCAAATTCTTACCTTGCAAAAGTTTTTCATCAACCTTCCTGGAATTATCAGTGTTATGTTTTGTTTCTGTACACAGTCTTCTATGCCCTCCTGCCTGTTAGCTGGAGTCTGTTATTATTTTTGCGTTCTTGTTTATCCCCACTCCTTCCCCGGGTCTTTTTTTGTGTGAGGTCCCACCATTTTGGAAAATCTTGATATGATTAAAGGTCCTTACAGTTCTTTTCAGAAACGTCCGGGTAGCCACAACCACGCTTTGGTTTAATATGTGCAAAGAAAAAGCCCCCAGTGCTACCTGCCACCTGTTGACCAAGAAGACCTCTTCGCCCAGAACCGTTTTTTGTTTTTTCGATTTTTTTTTTTTTTTTTTTTTCACCCTACTCTTAAATTCCACAATACCACACGTTCACTAACTAGGAAAGGGTAGTGTCTCGCCATGTTTTTGCCTGCTCCTTGGTATATATATATTTTTTTAACTGTTTTTATTTATTATTTGAAAAAACACAATCCGCAGGTATATCTCGCATAGCATCCGTGTAATACAGTAGGTGACAGTCATGATTGGTAAGGATACAGAGTTCGCATTGTTGCAGTTCTTTTTCATGGATCCCCTGTCCCATTCCCCTTCCCCCGCGCTAAGTATGTCTCATGTCCCTCAAGTGTTCATGGGTTCTGGAGTATTAAGCCCAACGCCTTCATGTCTCCATGTGATGAGTTGTGTTGTGTCTGTTTCCTCTTCCTCCATCTCGAAGTTATAATAGCTCCACCATGGCTGCCAGACTTTCCGGAACTTCTTAGGGCACCCCCTTGCTTTATATACCATTTTTTCTGCTGCTCCTTGGTATATTTGACCTCGCTGTCCTCAACGACTTTTCTTCTCCTCATTGTAGATGCTTGAAAGTCCGAGTAACTTCATTGTTGAGGTAGGGATCCGGGACGGAGGTACGAGCACACTGGATCATCCCTGTTGTTGCCAAACAGTGAGCAAAAGTAGAGAAGCTCACAAAGCCACAGACCTGACTGGGACCGAGAAGAGCAGAACCAGGTTCTACCGTCAACGACTGCCCAAGACTGTGACCTTCACATACTAATTACCTAAAGCCAGATGCATCCAAAAGAGGAGCAGAACCATCCAAAGTGTCCATCTCTCACCCAAAGGTCAAAGAGAGGGTCCAATGCAAGGTAGGTGGGGATGTATGGTTAAGCACCGGTCATCCTCTGAGAACTCGGACAATGCACTGCCTGCCGACCACACACTCTGCTGCCATCTCCCCCCTCTCCCCTCCTTCTTAATTAGGGAAGCATTGAATTGTTGATGAAACTTGACAGCATTATCAAATAAGTAATACAATTAACCTAAATAACGTACTTGTTCCCTAACACCTGTTAAAGTATTTCAAGAGGTCCGTTGTGAAGAGGGCCTTCCTGCGAATGCTGTTGGAACCAAATCTCAGTGAGGTTTGCCAGCTGGCTATAATTGCAAGAGGACTGTGGGTGAATTTTGTCTTGTGTAAAGAGCATTAATGTTATTAACCGTGTAGAAGCAGACAACCATGAAGTGAGGGAAAGAAAGAAGGCCTATTGCTTCCTGTGAAAGGTGCCATTCACTCTGTGAATACATTTAACAAGTTTATTACTTCATCAACAGGCTACACAAATTGTAAAATGAACTGACTGTACCTTTGAAGTAAAGAGGATAGTTGAAATTTATCCCACAATCGGAGTATACCTAAACACAGAGACTCTGGGTTCAAATACATGATACCATGTCCAGGATCCTGGTATGTTTTGGGAAGCATCATGTGCGAGGTAGGTAATATGGTTGCATTGTAGGTAGTTCAGAATTCCTCCTGCACATGACTTGGTGGTAATTTTACTTCAGGCAGTGAGTTTCTACTTGGAGTACTAAGCCTTTGCTAAGATTGACACTAGTCTAGCTTTTCCCAAACTGTGTGCGTCATTACCTACTTGTGAATCTCAAGACGATTGGGTTGCGAAAGACCTGGGATTGTCCTATTTAGCCATGTTACAACAGATTAACCACGGACATACATCCACATATTCACATCTCACCATCTTCGACCAAAACATTCCTACGTGGCAATGTTCTTGTAGAAATATGTCAGTAGTTAATCTGATGTAACATAATTTAAATAGACCAAAGCAGAGAACACAAACTGGGAACTTACTAAACAAAGTATTTTGACCATTAGGACTGGGGAGGATTGAGTTACAAATCAAGCACCTTCTTTAAATGTGACTGATTCCTAGTTAGCCTCTAGCCCTTCCATCCGGATTGACCTGCAAGTGATTACATTAAATTGTACACGTAGCCTCGTCCCCGTTTGGCACTGAAGAGAGGCATGTGCAGCTGACAAGACCAAGACCTTGCAGGCTGCAGCACTAAACTTGGGCCAAGGCTATTGATCTGTAAAAACATAAAATCCGTCGCTGCAAAATTGTCAGGGTCAGGAATATTCATGTATCATCTCTCGATGAAACAACGTTTCAGCTTTTGTGCAAATGGGTCACAAGCAAACTATACCGCAAAGCTAGGTGGTTCGTGAAAGTTTGTCATTATAATAACTGGGTCGTGGTACCAAAAAGTATGGGAAGCACTGCATCGGCATTTAGGCACTCTTGAGCCGGGTGTCTCAGCACGCAGGACCTTACATTCGATTTGGTGAGTTAAGCAGAGATGTCTGCTTTCAAACCACTAGCGGGTAATTGTAACTCTGCTCAGGCCCGTAGCCAGAAGTATGGATTTTGGGGGCCTAGCCCCACATAATGACAAAAGGTGGACTGGAAGGGAATAAATAGTTTCTATCTACAGAATCGGTTTGAAGTGAAAATATTCTTTAATTTTGATGATATTTGAAAATAGGCAGTTTATCTGTATTTTGTATATTTGGCTACAGTATGATCCCCCTAGGGTGTTTGGAGGAAATGGGTGACAAATTGTAAATTTATAAAACATGCTAGTCAAAACAAAAGATAATGTAAAGAGACTTTAACAGTGGGTTGGGGATGTTCCGAAAGATTGCTGAAAACATTTGTGCCCCGTCTTACAACTTAAACACATTAGCAAACCACCGTACACAAAACTGAATAAGACTTGAAGCCAATTTTACAGGAGAATTGAGGGTCCCTCACAAGGGATCATTGTGATAGTTTGTGTGCATGTTGCATAAAAAATATTAGAGCAATCACATTAATCAAAATGGAATATTATTCAAATATGGCTTTACAGTAGATTTGGGGACATTGCCAATACTTTTTTGAGCAAAATAATAGTAAATGGCACATGGTTCAATAATATACAATTTAAGTATTTTATTAAAGAGAACTTTGTAGGCAGGGTTACTGTTGGTTCACTGAGGAATGGCAGGGGTTATGCCAGTTAACCTCTCTGGAGAGTAGGAGTAGTACATTTTAAAGCTTGTCTGGCCAAACGTATCCGTGCACTATAACTGGATTTTAATGTTAACACAATAAAAAATTGAACTTAATAAACATAAATGGTTTCAACTAATGCGTATAGGTGTCTTCACTGTGGAACCTAGTAGATATGCTTATACTCAACAGGTGTCCACCAATAATCCTCCAAAAATCCTAACATGACCAATTATTTCCAGTCCTCGATCAGCTCCACAAATCATTGCCAGTATATTCAAATGACCAAATTTATAAGCCTAAAAGAAATGTACCTCATCAGTAAATAAAAATCACTCTCTCTCACTCTCTCTCCAGATTTGAAACACCACTAAGAAGGTACTGTCTCCCAAACATAACCCCTAGGAGCTCATGATACATGTTTTGGGAAAAATTAGTTTGTTTTTTTACTCATTTCAACTAAGTCAAAGCCTGATGATACCAAAACATACTGAATGATATGTTAACTTACAGCAAACACAGCCAAAATCTGAAGGTGCCATGAGCCCATCATCTAAATATTACCAAAGCAAAGCTTTAACAAGCATTGATGAAGGCATTTATTTTTGCGTTTGGATTTAGATTTTTTTGTCTCACAATTCACTATCAAACCAACAACCTCTTCCCCTCATTGTAGGAAACACACATTAAATGTTGATGTGGACAATATTTAGGGGACGAGTGAACACTGTTAAAATAAGACATGCACAAACGTATGTGCTACATATACATAATCGCAATTAAATACACTTTCTAAATTGGCATACTCGCTGCAACAGATTCTATCAGAGCACTTCTGAGTATTTTCCCTATTCCATTGAATGAAATCTGATAATTGTCTCCTTAAATCTCTTCCCTTCCTGTTCTCTTTTTCTGTGTTCCTTTTTTAGCTAGACAGCTACCTCTGACTGGTGAGTAGGAGAAATGAAAAGGGGTTGGGAGAGAGGAAAAAGATAGTTAGAAGAATGGTGCAGCAGGAGGAGCAAAGTAGAGGGAGAAGAAGACTTGAAAGCATTACATAAAGACGTGGATGAGGTAGAGAGAAATATAAGGTAAATAGAGAAAGGCTGGGTAGCCAGAAAGATGCATACAGGTAAAGAGGTGGGTACAGAATGTACAGGATAAGAAGTGGAGTGATAGGCATGGTTTTACAGTGAGGCAGATGATAGAGCTAGGGAAAGGGAAAATTGGAGAGAGGTAGGGGTGGGGCTTACATCAAGGGGTGACAGAGTGACTGAATGAAAACAGAAAGCGGAGTTACACATACAGGCAGAGAGAGATAAAGGTAGATAATAGATTAGTTAGTGATGTATAAAAAGATTCAAGGTAAAGAGAGCAGTGAGAGAGATAACGGAAGAAAGGAAAGGCGTCGAGGGTAGAAAGTGAGATGAGATGGTAAGATAAAAGAGGTAAAGTAGGGAGTCATAGGTGAGGCACAGAAGTGAGGTAAGGTTTATACAGCGATGGCGAGAGGGTGACCCACAGAGGGTGAGAGATAGTGTTGTGTGATGATGAAAGAGGCAGAGTCAGAGATGTGTGTTAGAGAAATGTACAAAGAGCACAGTAGAGAGAGTGAGGTGAGGTAGGAAGGGTGAACTGAAAGACTGTGCTGAGAGAGATAAGGCAGAGAGGAGGTGCTGATAGAAAAAAAAGATGGAGAGGAAAGGTATTGAGAGAGTTAAGTATAGAGGGAACAGGGCTAGGAAGAAAGAGGAGGTGAAGAAGGTGGGTATCAAACAAATTGTGAGGTTTGGTAGTGAAAGACAGTGGGCATTTATATAGAGATAGATGCGATGGTGAGAGATGTGGGACAGAAATGAGGTACAGTCAGAGGGGTAAGAAAGTTAGTTGGTTAAAAATGAGGTCAAAAAATGTTTTAGATATAGAGTGACAGAGGCTAGGTAAAGAGAATGTTGCGGTTGAGGGAGACTTCAAGTAAAAGGAGGAGAGAGACACAGGATGTGAGATGGAAACAGAACTGTACCTACAGACAGCTAGTCGAGATAGCAGTTGAGTAAGATAGAGGGGTAATGAGGTAGAGGGATAGAGATTGGTAGAGAGACAGAGGTGAGGTCATGAGAGCGAGGTAGACATGTAGCTTTCCTGCTCTTCCCAGCGCCCAGCTCTGCAGCTCATCCAGGCAGTGCTCTGCCTCTGACCTGCTCAGACCACGGTTCGAGGCCCCGTGCCTCACCCTGGACTGCTCTTGATTTCTTTTTTTTTTTTCTTCTGTTTCTAATTTCTATTTTTCTCTGGTGGCTTACGCTCGCGTTGTATCTCTATTTTGTTTCTTTCTCCCCTTACTTCTGTTTACACCCCTGATTCACTTTTCTCTCCCCCCTCCGTGTCCTGACCTTCTGCCGGTTCCTGCCGCTGCTGGCCCCGCAGCCCCTCCCACGTTTTTCCCCACTCTCGTCTCCCAGCTGTCACGCCCACCCCCAACCTCTACTTAATGGAGGCTGCTGCATGCTGAGTCGAGCATAACCCCTTGGGTTCCTGCTCTTTCCAGAGCACAGCTCCGCAGCTCATCCAGGCAGTACTCTGCCTCTGACCTGCTCAGACCACGGTTCGAGGCCCCGTGCCTCTCCCTGGACTGCTCTTGATTTCTTTCTTTTTTTTTTTTTTTTTCTGTTTTTAATTTCTATTTTTCTCTGGTGGCTTACGCGCGCGTTGTATCTCAATTTTGTTTCTTTCTCCCCTTACTTCTGTTTACACCCCTGATTCACTTTTCTATCCCCCCTCCACGTCCTCCCTTCTGCCGGTCCCCTCCGCTGCTGGCCCCGCTGCCCCTCCCGCGTTTTTCCACGCTCCAGCCTCCCAGCTGTCAGGCTCACCCGACCTCTACTTAATGGAGGCCGCGCTGCTGGCGCGCCAAAGGCAAGCCCGTCTGCGACCCGACCAGCGCCAGGAACCCTGGCCCTACGACCTACCATCGCTACAGTTCAGCGAATCTCCACGCACTCAACGGCGGCAAGAATAAGAACTGCAAGCTCTCCTCTCGACACCCACGGTCCTTTCACCTGCCGAAACTGCCGCCACTCCTTCAACATCACCAAAACCCAGGACCCACCTCCGCCGACCACCAACATCCTCGCCGTAGCCCAAACCCTGCAATGCATCCTCCTCAACATCTGCTCCCTCCACAGACACGCCACAGAAATCTGGGACCTCCTCGACAGCAGCTCTCACCGAAACATGGACAAGTGCCACCTCGGACCCTGACATTGCGATCGCCATCCCCGAGGGATAAAAAATCACCCACAAGGACAGGCTAAACCGCCCCAGAGGTGGCATCGCCATCGCCCGCAGGGCCAACCTCCGCCTGAGCACCTACACCGACGGGCCTACGAACCTTATGGAACACCTCCACTTCAAGATACAGGTCAATCCGGCCACCACCCTACGAGGCACCCTCATCTACCGACCTCCCGGACCCCGCGCACCCTTCTCCGACTCCATCACAGACATAATCACCCCTCATGCCATCACCTCCCCAGACTACATTTTGCTGGGAGACCTCAACTTCCACCTAGACAGCCGCCAAGACCCTAACTCCATCTCCCTCCTGGAAAACCTCACATCATCGGACTCAATCAGATCGTACCAGGACCAACGCACCCTCGACCCTATCTTCACAGCAGGAAACTCCACCTCCTCAGCCACACCTCCGAACTCCCATGGACGGACCATCGCTGCGTCCATTTCACCTACAAAGCGAACATTTCCTGCAGACGCCCACCCAAGGCCAACGCAGGAATTGGAACAAGATATCTGACGAGCAACTCACCACCACCCTCAGCGGCTCCACTCCCACCGCCTCAGACAACTACCCCACCACCGCCGCCCGCACCCTACACAAATCGATCGCCAACTGCGCCAACACCGCCGCCCCACTCAAGAAATCCTCCAACCCTCATGCCAAGAAGGCCAGCTGGTTCTCCACCGAACTCAAGGAATCCAGACAAACCTGCAGACGTCTCGAAGCTATGGAGGAACTCCAAAACCCCTGCCAACCTCGACAACTACAAAACAGCCACCACTGCCCACCACAAACTCATCTGACACTCAAGGAAGAAAGCACTCCAGGACAGAATCTCTGTCCACGCACACAACAGCAAGGAACTCTTCAGCATCATCAAAGAGTTCGCCCAACCCAACAGCAAGTCCACTGACATCCCACCCTCCCAGTACCTCTGCGACAAACTTAGCCCCTTCTTCCATCACAAAATCAAGACCATCTATGACAACTTCGACAACAACAACCTCCACGAGGAACCCACACCCACTGCTCCCTGCACCACACAGCCGACGCTGGACAGCTGGACCGCCCTCCGCATCGAAGACACCCTAAAGACCATGAGAACCACCCACTCCGGGGGCCCCACGGACCCCTGCCCCCACCACATCTACCACAGAGCTGCAGACATCATCGCCCGAGCTACAAAGAATCATCAACCGATCCTTCAAGACCGCCTCCTTCCCCGATGACTGGAAACACGCTGAGATCAACCCTCTCCTAAAGAAACCATCGGCGGACCCCAGCGACCTCAAGAACTACAGACCGATCTCCCTACTTCCCTATCCGGCGAAAGTCATTGAAAAAGCTGTCAACAGCCAACTCGCCTCCTTCATCGATGAGAACAACATCCTCGACTCCTCCCAATCAGGCTTCAGGAAGAACCACAGCACAGAGACCGCCCTCATCGCTCCGACAGACGACATCGGCTCCCTCCTCGACAGAGGAGAGACTGTGGCCCTCATCCTCCTGGACCTCTCCGCGGCCTTCGACACAATCGCACACCGCACCCAAGCCTGCAGACTCCACAATGTAGGAATCCGGAACAAAGCCATCGACTGGATTCGCTCATTCCTCTCCGGCAGAACGCAGTGGGTCAGACTTCCTCCCTTCATCTCTGAGCCCACACCAACCACCCGCGGAGTTCCCAAGGATCCTCCATCAGCCCTACTCTGTTCGATGTCTACATGGCCCCTCTCGCTTCCATCGTCAGATCACACGGACTCAACATCATCTCGTACGCAGACGACACGCAACTCATCCTCTCACTTTCCAACAAACCCAACATCTCGAAACACAACTTTCAAGAAGGAATGGAAGCAGTCGCCAGGTGGATGAAGAACAGCTGCCTACAACTGAACACAGACAAAACCGAAGTACTCCTCATAGGCCCACATCCTGATGCCTGAAATGACACCTGGTGGCCCCCAGCCCTCGGGATTCCAGCCCCACCCTCGGGATTCCACCCCCACACGTGGACCACGCACGCAACCTCGGAATCATCCTGAACTCAAAATGGACTGCCAGATCAACGCCGTCACCTCTTCCTGTTTTCACACCCTCCGTCTCCTACGTAAAACTTTCAACTGGATCCCCCTTGAACACAGGAAAACCTTCACCCACGCCCTCATCAGCAGCAGACTGGACTACGGCAACGCACTCTACGCCAGGATCAAGAAGAGCCTCACCTGCAAACTCCAGAACATCCAGAACGTTGCCGCCAGACTAGTCCTTAACCTACTGTGCCATTGCCACATCACCCAACACCTGCGGGCACTACACTGGTTCCCCGTCGAGAAGAGAATCACCTTCAAGCTTCTCACCCACGTCCACAAAGCCCTCCACAACACCGGCCCCGCCTACATGAACCACTGCCTCTCGCTCCACGCACCCCATAGATCCCTCGCTCAGCCCAGCTTTCCCTTGCCACGGTACCACGCATCAAGAAGACCAGAACAGGCGGTTGTTCCTTCTCCTTCCTCGTGGCAAAAGCCTGGAACACCCTCCCTCTCCACCTCCGCCAGACATCCACCCTCCCCAGGTTCCTGAAGGACCTCAAGACCTGGCTCTTTGGCGAATCACCATGAGCATCCGACACCGCACGTACTCTGAAAGGCCAGGGAAAACCTCTGACCCACTTGGCCTTCGACTATCTTCCATGAGTGCCTAGGAGCTGCGCGCCCCCTCTCCCCCCAGCGCCTTGAGACCCTTCCGGGTGAGTGGCTGTGCTTAACAAACAGCTGATTGATTGATTGAGGTTTATTGATACTATTGATTGTGAGGTTGGGTAAATCTAGGTGATGTGGAGAGTTCAAATAGTGAGAAGTGTGAACGTACATAAAGTTGTAGAGATTGGTAGAGAGGTAAATAGAAGGTGATGAGATAGAAGAGGTGAAGTGACGATGAAAAGACAGTTTATTCATTAATTTAATTGATATAAAATGCATGAGGGTTAAGGTTGGGCAGGTAGGTATGCACTCTTAAGATTCTGCAAAGTGTGCATGCCAAACTGACAAAAAAAAGAAATCCTGTTTTTATGCACAATGTTTTTTATGGCAGTCCTGGCTATCTTGATCACTTTTACCAGCAGGGCAGTTGGATGTCGTGTGTCTTGGGCAATTTCCCACTATGCCCATGCCTTTAAAACGGTTCTGCAACAAGTGCCAGAAATACAACAAAGATCAGAACTGTTCAGTTACTCACACAACAACATGGAACGTTTGTTTCCAAGAGTACAGTTGATCTGCATCAAGGTGCAAAAGTTATGTGCATCAGGGAAGCATAGGATGGCGTACAACACGAGGTTTAAAGATGATATGCAGTGACGGACTGCATGGTGTTTGGCAGGATGGAAGTCTGAAATAAATTGCTTCAGTTTAGGGAAGTACAGGTAGGTGTACATTGGGAGCATTGAATGTTGTGCATCTGGGAGGACAGAGTGATATACAGCAATAGGCGCTGAGTGGTACACAGTGGGATACTTGCCTGTGTGCATTATCGGGCATAGTGTGATGTGCAGCAGTGAGCATAGGCTCATTTGCACATTCTTGATGTCCATTAGTAGATGAGCACATGGTGATGTCAAGGACCTCTGTAGTACAAGAGTATGTATTGGTCTATGCACATGGGAGCCTGTGTGTCTGTTCTCTTGTGTGCATGAGTATGTTTGTTGATTAACAGCAAACAAAATAACCACCTCTCACAGGCAGCAAAGACTGCACCTCCCATCCATGACATCTGTTCGATTTCAACAGAGAAGAGAATTCAGCTCTAGGTGTTTGAGATCTAAATCCATAGATGAGCAAAGGGACCTCTAACTGTAAACCAACACTTCCCTTCACCAGTAGCCCATTCTTTCAAAACAACGACTAGTAAAGGTTTGAAAATACCACTTCCAGCTCCAGAAAGAATTGACTTTGTAAAGGGATTACTAACAGAGGCACACAACACGCAGCCATACATTGATCATACTGTCAGCAGGTGTGCATGGGGGCCTGTATGTTATTCTGCCTGCATGGGTGGTATTGGTGACTACAGACACTGCATGTTTGGCTTTGTACATGAATGCCTTTGTTTGTGGTACTGTTGGATGGGTGTCTGGATGTCTGTGCGCATGGTTGCCCATTTTTCTATTTTCTGTACGTGTGCCTGTTTTAACTCGTGTCTCTAGAGATGTCATTGTCGGTATGCAGTTGGGTTTCCATATGCTGTGTTGTAATCTGTACATATATTATACAAGCCAGGCCTCTTGACTTGTCACGCTTGTTATGTTACAGGAAGAGAACAGGTGGAATTGATGTATTCTTTTTGGCTCTCCTTTCTTACACATTTAAAAACATAACTGCAAAACCATTGTTAATGGTACCTTCACTTCTCATGATTTCACCAATGCCTGAATTCACCCTGGCAGAGGGAGATGCAGACTGGAGCAGAATGCTGTGGAGCAAGCTTCAGGAAAGGCAACATGGAAACAGGGACATCTTAAGGATTTGGGGGGCCTTGGGCCAAACGTATTTTGGGGGCCCCTGTTTGGAACAGTTTTGATTTTATGATCCAACTTCAGCTCTTTCATGCCCTCTTTGGCTAGGTCACTGACAGTGCACAGGCACACTTGTCCAAATTCTAAATGTTTACATTTAATATTTTGGATAGTGATGCGTGTTTTCAATAAGGTAACACAGCAGCAGCTCACTAACATTACTGCAAATAATCTGACACCCTCCCATTTCTCATATGTGAGGTCCTGTTTGCATCTAAAAAACTTTTTTAATGGATAATGCATGAGACGTTAACTCATTTCTCTGCAAAATGTCTGCAATGAACTCTCCCACATTAAAAAATAAATTGAAAGAAAACGGTATTCAAAACAATGTGTTTAACAATTATTCAAGGTCATCAAGGCAAAACTCTCTGCAGAACAGAGCTGGCTCTATCAGGGGGCCCCTGAAAGGCTGGGGCCTGGCCCAGAGACCACTTTGGCCATGCCTTAAAACGTCTCTGCACGGAAAGACAATCAGGATAGGTTGGAGCGCAGAGATATTACAGTTCCTACAGAATTAAGCATTACGGCATTAATAAAGAAGGCTGGCACACAGACTATCTTCTTCCTCCATATCACTCTTTAAATGAACACGGATCGACAGACTCCGCTTCAAATGTTTACTGTAGCTGGCAAAGCATGTTTAGCTGAGATCTGGGCCCTTACCCACCAGCCTGACTGGGACCCCACTGCTGGCCCAGGATGCCCCAGGATTTTATGGTAGGACAGTCAGTTTAGTTTCAGTTTAATTATGTCTTTATTTCGATTATCGAAAATCATAAAAGACAACGTACATCAGCAAAACATACAAACTGACTCAATACCACATTATCTAGTGTTCCCATAAAAACATTTAAAATAACCAGAAAAGAAAATAAAGGAAAAAGGTACATATGGTATAACATTATATCAGATTGTCTAAAAACTGATCTTATATCATATAAATAGCTAAAAATCACAAGGGAACAGGTGACATAAAAACAATGACAAATATAAACATGATACATAATAATACTAAAACTGTGACAGATTATTAATAATTTATTATAAATAGCCGTATTAACAATCCCTCATCTTGTTTGCTCGAATGACCCACAGCCAGCTCAAGAATGTGGCCACTGCTATAATAATAGGATCCTCTGTGTTGGTTTTCAGAATCCTTAAAGCCTCCATAGCTACTCTGATGCCCATATTCTTACAAATCGGTTTCAACCATTTGTGCCTGGGTGACCTATAGGCAGTGCATACAAAGAAAATGTGAGCTAGTGACTCAATCTCGGCTGGACAAAAGGGACATTTGTCATCCGAAGGGGGGTGCCAACTACTGGTGAACACTTTGATGGGAAGAGAACCCACCCTAAACTGATGATACAGCTTCCTATCAATAGGTCTAGTAATAATGTCCCAGTATGTTTCGAGTTTTGGCTCAAATTTATGTTCATTAAAAACCCGAGTCAAGGAGCTACATTGGTGATGTGTCAGTTGCTGCAATCTAACCATGCTCCAATAAGCGGCTTTCAAATCCTTTTTCGCAGGGAAGATAGCAGCGGCTGGATCCTCCCACAGTTTACTCAACCCCATACTAAACAGTGTAATTTTTAGATTCCTTATCCAAGGGATTTTATTTGTACAACCCAGCGACCTAACTTCAGAGAAAGCTTGAGCGTACGGAGTAAGCTCCGGGGTAGTCCAGAGCCTTCTCCAGAATGCTACCGGTCTAAACCGTGCCTGGTCCGCTATTTTGTTACAGCCCAGATCCAAATATAAAGGCCGCAATGGAGTAGACTGCGGAAGGCCAGTCAAAGCTCTCACAAATTTGTTTTGGGCGACAGCCAAAGATGTTAAATCATTAAAACCCCATAATTCCGCCCCATACAACAATGATGAACCTATTTTATGGTTGTATATCTTTAACGCAGGGGCTAAGGGCTTGGTCTTAGAGAGCCTATGCTCTTTAAGCAATGCACCTGCGAGTTGGGAATGCTTAAGTGTCAGCAGGTCAATCTGGGATTTCCAGCTGAGTTTCTTACCCAAGGTTAACCCTAAATAGGTGAAGGTGTCAGTCTGCTCCAAGGGGGCATTATCCATGTACACCCTCCCCCTCACGGCCTTTGACCTATGGAACACCATGAACTTCGTTTTGTCCACATTTACCACTAGCTCATGCTCACGACAAAAAACCCCAAAACGCTCCAGTGCCACTTGCAACCCCTTCTGAGTTCTGGAAAGTAGCAGGGTATCGTCCGCGAACATGAGCAGCGGTATCTTCATTCTTGCCAGCATTGGAGCATCAGTGGAATGGGATGTGAAGTATTGGACCACCCTATTAATAAAGAGTGAAAACAGGGTTGGGGCCAGTACACACCCTTGTCGGACCCCCTTAGTTACCGCAAACCTTTCGGTAACATTCCCCTGCTTCCCCCAACGAACCTGTGCATAATTGGTTTCATGCAATTTAACCAGATACTTAGTAGTTCTAAGGGCATCCCCAGAGCCTGAAATACACTCCACATTTTGGCACGAGGAACTAGATCGAACGCGGTCTTAAGATCTACAAAGGCCGCGTAAATCGTGCCACCACCAATAGCAACTACCTTCCAATAAACAAGAGCAAACCTAAACACCTGATCAATGGTACTTATGTGGGGACGGAACCCTGCCTGTAGGGAGGTCAAAATGTCCATCTCGTCTATCCAGGCCTGAATTCTGACTAAGACGAGCCTTGCGACTATTTTTTGGATGGAATCAATAAGGCTTATTGGCCTATAATTGCCTGGCTGGGAACGATCACCCTTCTTAAATATAGGTAAAATTTCAGCACCGAACCAAGTATCCGGAATAGCTGCGCCACTAGCTACTGCATTTGCAAGATATTTAATATAGGGGACCCAGTTCTCTTTGTCCGATACAAACAGGTCAGCCGGAATACAGTCTGGACCTGGGGCCCGACCTTGTGGGATCGATTTTAGCACTTTTTCCACCTCGATGCAGGAAAAGGAGGCACTGGTATCCAAAACAGGTAGGGGGTTGATAAGATCACTACAACTAGTGGCTAAAAACTGTGCCTCAAAATGGGACACCCACACCTCTGGAGCAACATGGTTCGTGGGAACTTGGGATATAACTCCACTGCCCCATTTAACAAGTTGCCAGAAATGCGTCAAATTTCGCTCTTTGCTTGCTACAAGCAAGTCCTGCCATCGGGACTCATCCCAGTCCTTCTTCGCTTGCAATTGGGATGCCTTGTACTTAGCTCTAGCTTTTTTTATATCCCCTGCTGCATGTGATCTAATCGCCCTAGCCAGTGACCTATAAGCCTCTCTACAAGCTTTATTATACCAGGAGGCTGCCTTAATGAATGGAGCCCTCGTTTGTTTATTTGGTTTAATAAAAAAACATTTTAACTTCCCAAAGGGCTCATTGTGAACCTCAGGGATAATGTGGTTTACCGCCTCTTGGGAGGCACATTCATGTAAAATAGAGAGTGAGCGGACGACTCAGCCACATCACCCTTGTTATCCACCAGCCTAGCCCATCTAACTCTCCTCATATCATTGGTAAGTATGGCCTCGGTTAACTTGTCCTCAGCAGCCCTAGAGTCATTACTAGAAAGGCCAGGAATCTTTAAGGTTAGAATCAGCGGGTTATGGTCACTTTTATTCCGCTCCTGGACCACCATATCCAACATAAAAGACCAGAATTCCACATTAAGAAATATGTAGTCAATGCGACTACTTCTTGATCCATTGTCAAAAGTGTGAGTACCCTCACTATCTGAATGCGTCCTTCCATTGGCTGCTCCGAGTCTCCTTTCCAAACACAACCCCTTGAGCTGTAGTGCAGCCTCAGTCCACTTTTTAATTGGGCTTAAATTTAGTTGCGGGATGTTCCATTGTGCATCCTCTTCCAGACTAAGAATACAGTCTTCGTGGTCGAGGGGCTCAAAAGTGCAATTAAAATCGCCCGCTATTATCAGGTTGCAGCCACCCCCCAGACTACCTAAAAACTTGTCAAGGTGGGCGACAACAGATGATGCTTTACCCCCAGGCGACCCTCTGGCATAGACATTAATTACCAGAACGTCTAACGCGTCAGCCATCCGTAACCGCAATACCATTATGTCGGGACTGTCAATGTAAACTTCCTGCACCACACATCCATCTAACTGCCTGACCCAGCATGTGAGTCCGCCAGACGGCCTACCTTTCTGGCCCCTCAGCGCTGGTTTAGAGAAATTAAGATAACCAGGGAAGAAAATGGGAGCCAAAGACCAAGTTTCTTGAAAAATCCAAATGTCATAATTATCTATAAAGACTGCCCAATCAGTAGAGACAGTTTTGGTAGACAACCCAGCTACATTCCAGGAAGAAAAAGACATCGATAGCTGTGCAAGCCGTTTTACAGTAGTATAAAGATGGTCAGTTGCGCCCGTACTACTATTGCCCACAACCACTGACTTACTGGGAAAACTGTTGTACTGTTGGAAAACGCTATAGGGGGTAGGGGTAGCCAAGGGGGTAATAATAGATTCCCTCGTCCTCTCCTCCAGTGCTTTAACCATCCCAGTTCCACAAACATTCCCAGGGTCGGCACGACTACGATAGACACAACCAGAAACTGAGACATCCCAAGTACGAAATGGCCGTGTATAAGCTAGGGCTCCTGTCTTAGTCGGGCCGCCAGGAACTTTAAGTCAATCTATTTCCTCCGTGGAAGTTAAAGCATCAAATCGGTTGCAAGTGGAAATCTGAAAAGTATGTTGACCACACAAATTTGGTTCGCCCCTCTTCGCTCTATGGCCAATACTCCCTTCTGTTTTATAGAAAAAGCCCAGCGGGACACAATTGATATCATCCTCCTTGGTATAACAATTGCCCACCCTCTCCAATATGTGCTGAACCAATCTGGGGGATCTAAAGCTAAGAACCACACAATCACCTGGGAGAGACTTGTAGGATTTACCCACGAAAGGAACTCTACGAACCATCTTAAACTCACGAAAAAGAGGTTCCTTGATACCGGTCCTAACACTCAACAAATGTAGTGCCTTATTTCTAAGCGTAGACCAGTGCTCCTGCACTCCAGAAGGGAGCACTGGGACGTTGGACAGAACAACTGTATGTGGCGTGGCTTCCGGGGGTAGATGTAGAAGGGTCTGGGTACTCGGAGGGCTAGAAATGGGGGGCTGATGTATCTTCGGGCTAGTGAGTCTCTCTACCTGCCTCTTAGTAGAAGATAAGGGCTTTATGATTTGAGGTCGATTGTCAGGTTGTGTTACCTTAGTGACAATACCTGACAAAGATGGAGAGCAACTTGCACTGCTGACCAAGCCCCTAGATACTCCCACTGACCTCTCATTCAATTGTGTTGGAAGCCCACCCACCGTTGTCCCATTGGAATTGTTTAGGGGAGATTAACAATGCCCATCTCTATTTTGCCAAGTCTTTCTTCAATCAGGGACAACTTCTTTATTATGGGATCGATCAGTGCCGATAATTTAAGTTCTATCCTAGTACAAAGATCTCCCTCGTTACTCAAGTGGGAGGAAACACATACATCCACTGGGCGAGGCTGGCTAGTTAAACCGCTACTAGCCATCATGTTACTAATGCTCGCGATAGGCTCCCTTTACGTTTGCCAGATCTAAGGGGCATATGATTATTTTTAATGGTCCTCGGGCTTTCCGCTTTTTAGACAGTGGTTCAACAATAATGACATGACTAGGCTTCTGACCACTGGTAGATACCAGAGAGGTATTAAGAGGACTTTCCACATTTCCTAAGTTAGAGGAGAGAGATATCGTTTGACTGCTGTGAGGTAGGGGAGACGAACCGCTCTGCTGGTCAGTAGCTTCAATGGCAACTAACTCACAGCACGGGAGAAGTGGGGAAGGTCCAGGGATACTGACGGAAACTACTGGTTCGAGCGATAGCCTACGTTCAGTGAGCTGTATTTGGTGATTTAACACGGATTCTGCCCTGGTAAGAAACGCATCAAGAGTCCCCACAACCCCCACACCCGCTGTAGGTTTGCGTTTGTTCATAATGTCCAAGCACCACAACTAAACTTACCCTACTCACTACTCCAACCCACACGGCCACACAAACTATATGTCAGAGGGGTGGCCCAGCCCGGCCTTATCCGGTCCCTGACGGGCACAGACGGGCCCGCCCTTGGCCCGGGCTTCGACCGGGCTACGTCCCGCGCCGCGGTGGGAGAGGCCGCGCGATGACAAGCGCCTCCCCCTCACGGCAGCACCTGTGGCAGCAGCAAAGAGTTCTGGGACCTGTAGTCCCCTTCCGCGATGTTGGACCCCTCGCGGGAAGCCTGGCATAGGAGATGTTGGCCCTGGGACTCCTATCCCACCAGGGCGTACGGAGCGTGCAACGAGGAAGTTAGAGCAGCCAAAGGTAAGTGAATACTCCCGCGCCGCGGGGGGAGAGGCAGCGCTATAAGCGCGATGACAAGCGCCTCCCCCTCACGTCAGCACCTGTGGCAGCAGCAAAGAGTTCTGGGACCTGTAGTCCCCTTCCGCGATGTTGGACCCCTCGCGGGAAGCCTGGCATAGGAGATGTTGGCCCTGGGACTCCTATCCCACCAGGGCGTACGGAGCGTGCAACGAGGAAGTTAGAGCAGCCAAAGGTAAGTGAATACTCCCGCGCCGCGGGGGAGAGGCAGCGCTATAAGCGCGATGACAAGCGCCTCCCCCTCACGGCAGCACCTGTGGCAGCAGCAAAGAGTTCTGGGACCTGTAGTCCCCTTCTGCGATGTTGGACCCCTCGCGGGAAGCCTGGCACAGGAGATGTTGGCCCTGGGACTCCTATCCCACCAGGGCGTACGGAGCGTGCAACGAGGAAGTTAGAGCAGCCAAAGGTAAGTGAACAGTCAGCATTATACCAATAGAGGCATAGTGCCCAACTCTTGCAACACTCTTGCAGCAAAGCAAGGCTCGGGCTGTGACTATCAGTCATGGCATTTTATTTTATTTGTCTTTTTTCGAAAAGCAAATTTTTTTAAGCGCAGCTGTTAAATAGAAAACTGGTGCTGTGGGACTGTCCTGATCAGATATAAGGTGGCCCCAGGAAGGTGTGGGCGCTGGGCATTGTAATGTTGTGGGAGACAGTGCAACAGTCCACGTCTCCTCTGGTATTAGGGGGTGGTCCTGTTAGACCACGACCCCCCCCCCTGTGAAATGCGCAGGAATGGTTTTGGCTCGGCATACGCCGAGCCACGTATAGAAGATGATAAAAAAAGCCCAGGGCTCTGGGCGTGGCTCAGTTTTGGAGCTGGCCACTAATCAAACTACGCCTGGCTGTGTCCTCATTGCGTCGAGCCCAGGCCTTGACCACAATACCACATTGGCGACGAGGTGGTGTCAGCTTGCTGCTGTCTTACCTCTCACCCACCGTGCTGACCACCGGTGCCTCCGGGAGCCCGCTCCTGCCTGTGACCCGGCGTGCCCCTGCCGTGTGCCTGGGCCGGCCTGCGCATCTGCGCGACTCTACCGGCGGCGGCTCCTCGACCGACATACCTCCCTGCAGCCGACGTCCCACCAGGATCCCCGCGTGAGGCCCGGGAAAGAAAGAGAGAGAGAGAGAGAGAGAGAGAGAGAGAGAGAGAGAGAGAGAGAGAGAGAGAGAGAGAGAGAGAGAGAGAGAGAGAGAGAGAGAGAGAGAGAGAGAGAGAGAGAGAGAGAGAGAGAGAGAGAGAGAGAGAGAGAGAGAGAGAGAGAGAGAGAGAGAGAGAGAGAGAGAGAGAGAGAGAGAGAGAGAGAGAGAGAGAGAGAGAGAGAGAGAGAGAGAGAGAGAGAGAGAGAGAGAGAGAGAGAGAGAGAGAGAGAGAGAGAGAGAGAGAGAGAGAGAGAGAGAGAGAGAGAGAGAGAGAGAGAGAGAGAGAGAGAGAGAAAACACACACCGACCCACCCACCGACCCGACCTGTATTTCGGCCTGCGCGTCGCAGCAGCGCTCTACACCACGCAAGGGGGCCTGCTGTAGCGCGTGTGGAGTCCTGCAGCCGTCAGAAAGCACCGGGAAGCTGCACAGCGCCGTCCTGCTGCCCCCTCTGGCCGCCCTGTTGCACTGCACCGGCCCTAGAATACACGTGGCACACCCTGCAGTCCTACTTTGGGGAGGCTTCCCGGCTATCGGCTGCGCATGCCCTGGAGGTCTGCTGCCCCCTCCTGGTGTTTCCACTCGCCGCCTCCTGCTCCCAAGGCTGTGATTTGGGCCCGGCCACACTCTGCCTGCATCCCAGGAGTCCTGACCACCAGCTGCATGCGCTTCTCTCTCCCGTACTCCTGCTTGGGCCCCAGTTGCCTGTCCTGGTCTGCCAGTGCTAGCCTGCACCCTGCCGGCCTACCGCGCCACTGGCACGCTGCAGCGCCCTGCACTGGGAGGTACCTACGCTCAGCTGCATTGGCTAAGCGCGCATCCTTCGCCTTCCTGCCACCGTCCTCTGCTGGGCCAGCATGACCTCCATCCCACCGTTGGAGCCCTTTACCATCACCGGGCCACCACCCTCCCAAGCTGCACGGTGGAAGGCGTGGGTGGAGCGTTTGGAGACGTTCTTTGATGCTGCGGACATCCCTGCCCCACGGCGAAGACCCATGCTCCTCCACCTTGGCGGTGCGGAAATCCACAAAATTGCGAAAACAGTCCGCGAGGCTGGGCCCCCAAGGAACTGTGATGGCGTCGCGCATCGTGGCATGTCTCATTTTGAGCCCTACGCCATTCCAGATTACAAGCGCTTCCTCCTCCGCCAAGCAAAACAGCTCCCTGATGAGTCCGTTGACGTATTCTACGCCCGCCTCAAGGAGTTAGCCAGCACGTGCACCCTGCCTGATGAGGATGACGAGATCCGGGCGCAATTCATTCAAGGCTGCGCCTCCTCTAAGCTACGCGAGCGCGTCTTCTAGGAACACCGCATGCCGATGAGGGACATCCTGACCCTGGGACGCTCCAAATAACTGTCCAAAGCCAGAGCGGCCCATATGTAGCTCAGAGCTACAGCGGCCGTCAAAGAGGAGCCTGTCTGCGCCGTCCGTACTGAGACCCGTGAGCCTCGACAAAAGCCCAGAAGATCCTCGACCCACAGCTCCAGACAGAGCTCCAAGGTCCGCTTCTGTGGATGGTGTGGAGGCCCACTCCCACACGACGGCGCCTGTCCAGCCCAAGGGAAAACCTGTAGTGCGTGTGGAAAGATCAATCATTTCTCCAAGGTCTGCCGCTCGAAGCCTCAGTGGCAACCACCAGGCCCACCACGACAGGTGCGGGCACTTGATCCTCTCCCAGATGACTCCTCGAGCGGCGACATGGACGAAGATGAGGCCGCAACCGTGCATGTGGTACACATGCTACACGCCCTCTCGGCCTCCCCGCAGGCAGCGCCCATGTGCACTATCGACGTGCAGGATCATCCAGTGGCAGCGCTCATTGACACAGGAGCAACGATCAACCTCATGGCTGCCAGCGTCTACAGGCTGTTACCCAACATGCCCGCCCTCCGCAACACCAACGTCCAGGTGTACGCCTTCGGGACCCACACCCCGCTCAGAATATGTGGCGTGTTCCAAGCCAATCTCTCTCACGACCAAGTCCATCAACGGTCCAAGATCTACGTCTCCCAAGAAGGGTCGGGATTCCTACTCAGCTGCCGTACCGCACAAGACCTCCGCCTCATCCACTTTGCCTTCACCGTGCTGGCTCACGACCTGGAACGCTTGCTGACCGAGTTCGCACCTCTCTTCTAAGGGATTGGATGCCTCAAAGGCCCGGCGGTCCGGCTGCACATAGACAAGTCTGTGGCCCCGATTGCCCTCAGGCACAGGAGGATTGCCTTCCATCTTCGCCCAAAGGTCGAGGCGGAACTCCGTCTCTTGGAAACGGCCGGAATCATCGAACGGGTGCGCGGCCCCACCCCGTGGGTGTCCCCCATCGTGGTCACGAAGAAGCCGAAACAGCCTGACGCGGTCCGCATCTGTGTTGACATGCGGATCCCAAACCTCGCCATTAAACGGGAGCGCCACCTGACGCCCACAGTTGACGACATTATAGGCGAACTCGCGGGGTCCAAGTGGTTCTCGAAGATGGACCTCCGCTCAGGATACCATCAGGTCCCTCTCCACTCAGACTCTCGTCCAATTACCACCTTCTCCACCCACGCCGGTCTTTGGCGCTACAAACGCCTCAACTTCGGAATCTCCAGTGCGGCCGAAGTATTCCAAAACATCATCAAGACCGTCCTGCAAGGACTGGAGGGGGTGCTCAACGTGAGCGATGATATCTTAGTGCACGCTCCCTCCCTGGAAGAACATCTCCTCCGCCTAACTGCTGTGTTCGCCCGCCTGCGAGACTGTGGGTTGACCCTACACAAGGAGAAGTGCGAGTTCCTGCGCCGAGACATCAGTTTTTTGGGATATTGATTCTCGGACAAGGGCATCGGGCCAGACCCGGACAAAGTGAAGGATGTCCAAGAGGCGCCAGCCCCCACATCTGTGTCAGGAGTCCGCAGCTTTTTAGGTATGGTCACATACTGTGGACGTTTCATCAGGAACCTCTCGGATCTGACTGGCCCTCTGCGAGATCTCACCAGGACCACCACCCACTGGACTTTGGGTCCGGAGCAAGAACGAGCATTCCAGCAGACGAAGGCTGCCCTGTCCGCGGATACCACGCTGGTCTATTTTGATCCACGCCACGACTCCCAGCTAGTAGTTGACGCCAGCCCAACAGGCCTGGGTGCTGTCCTAGCGCAACGTCAAGACTGTGGCGAATGGGCACCAGTTGCCTATGCGAGCCGGACCCTCACACCTACTGAGCAGAGGTATTCGTAAATTGAGAAAGAAGCCATCGCGATCCTATGGGGATGCCGCCATTTTCACATATACTTGTACGGCCATCCTTTCACAGTCATCACGGACCACAAACCTTTGATCCCGCTGTTTCAGGGGTCCTCGTCTCGCCCTCCCCCGCAAATTGAGAAATGGATCCTGCAGCTGCAAGAGTTCCAGCTCACAGTGGAATACAGACCTGGCACCCGGAATCCGGCTGACTTCTTGTCACGGCACGCCCGACCGGCCACCCCTCCGGAAGCAGCTGAGGCGGCAGCCACGGAAGACTGCGTGCGGATGGTAGTAGAACGGTCCCGGCCTCTCCCGATATCTCTGCATGATGTCATAGCCGCCACACGAGACGATGACTGCCTCCAAATTGCTATCCAGGCAGTTTCCTCAGGTGACTGGCGACCCCTGCAGAGTCCTTCACCACTACGAACCGTAGCGGCTCAAGCAACATTGAAGTCCCTGCACCAAGTCCGTTATGAACTGTCAGCATCAGCCGACGGCTGCCTACTGCGAGGTCCGCGCCTTGTCCTACCAGAGAGCCTCACCAGACAGGCAGCCCTTCTCGCCCATGGCGCGCACCAAGGAATCGTCAAATCGAAGAACAGACTCCGCAGTAAAGTCTGGTTTCCAGGCCTGGACCAGCAAATAGTCATTGGTGCAGCACTGCCCAGTATGCCTCGCCACGAGCCTACCAAGCAAACCTGCGCCAGTTATCACCGAAGCATCGCCGAATGCCCCATGGGAGAGCGTGAGTGCTGACTTCGGCAGTCTACCTGGAGGAAAGCACATGCTAGTGGTGGTTGATGACTTCTCGAGGTAGCCTGAAGTTGAATTTGTTACATCTACATCCGCCGCAGAAGTAATTCCCAAACTGGAGAAGCTAATAGCAACCCATGGGCTTTTCGGTGAACTCCGCACCGACAATGGACTGCCATTCACCAGTGCGGAGATGGCCGACTACTTGGCCTCCCACCGAATAAAACACCGCAAAATCACACCAAGATGGCCCCAAGCCAATTGCGAAGTAGAACGGCTAATGCGAACACTGAACAAAACGATCCAAATCGCCCTGGCCGATGGACTCAACCTTGAACGAGCAGTGTATCAGTTCCTCAGGGAGTACCGGCTCACCCCCCACTGCACCACTGGCATCTCCCCAAGTCGACTGTGTTTCGGCCGGACTGTCACAGACACCATTCCCCACCATCCGGGGCGGGCCGAAACGGCGAACCCCCCCAAACCAGTCAGACTACAGGCGAGAGAAGAACAACACAGCAGCGTCCCGGAAGAGACACGCTAGAGAAAGCCCCATTGCAGTGGGTGACCAGGTGCTCGTGCAAGACCGGCACCCTGGTGGAAAGTTCTGTTTGCCTTTCGAGCTTCAACCTTGGACTGTCACCGCAGTAAAGGGCACCATGGTGTCTGCCCAGAGAGGGCCAGAGACAGTCACCCGCAATGTGTCTTTTTTCAAAAGAGTCCCACCGGATGACGACGGCGACTTCCCAGGATCCAATCGGTGCAACGAGGCGCCCTGCAGTGGATCCTCAACTCCTGACAGCGACGCGGCCGGATCTGATCGACCAGCTGCCGTGGACGCCTCCACCAACCCGGTACCCGCGTCGATCCAAGACCAGGACTCTTATGGTGACCGGAGCCCAGCCCCCGGCAGCGACCCCGATGAACAGTCGCCAGCACCGCAGCCGCGAAACAGTCAGAACAGATATCACCTCCGGCCCTGTCCGAAGCCATCCCAGAAATACAAAGACTATGTAACCAGTGGCTAGTCGGCGACAGTGGGTCGGGTCGCAGCCAGAGTAAGCGGCGGTAAAGAGTATCCAAGTAAGACTGTTCCATTTTGTATTTTGCCCTAGAAGTTGTGTACTGGACTGAAAGTTTCTCCTGGTGAAGTTTGTGTTTTTGTTAATTGAAACGTATCTCTCCTGGTAAAGGAGGAATGTAATGTTGTGGGAGACAGTGGAACAGTCCACGTCTCCTCTGGTATTAGGGGGTTGTCCCGTTAGACCACGACCCCCCCCTGTGAAATGCGCAGAAATGGTTTTGGCTCGGCATACGCCGAGCCACGTATAGAAGATAATAAAAAAGCCCAGGGCGTGGCTCAGTTTTGGAGCTGGCCACTAATCAAACTACGCCTGGCTGTGTCCTCATTGCGTCGAGCCCAGGCCTTGACCACAATAGTGCCCATTTTACCCATGTCTGACTAACCTACAATCCATGCCCTTGCAGACAGTTCTTCTATCGTGCGCAGATAAGCTTCAGGAGAAGCCTAGAAGCAGTGTGTTCACGCTTTGTGTCGTATTGCTGCGGTGCCCTTCCTTGGTGGTAGTGGAGCTCCAGCTTGAAGCTATCCATTCCGCCCCCAGGCACTCGTGAGTCATTAGTATCATTCAGTGCGCCCAGCACCTCAACCCAGCCCCCTTGCCTCAGCCTCTCTCCCTGCCTGGAGAAAATCAAAGGTTCTTTCCGTTTCACAATTGGTAATGCAGGCAGGGACGAGGCAGCAGATCACATGCACTGTTTCGGATGTGAAAGGTTATATTTTTAAGTAACAGAAACTCAAAGGTCTGCCCTTTCAGTTGGGGGGTGGGGGGGGGCAGAACACATTAAGGCCTGGCCGTGCCCTGCTCGGCCCCCCGTGGCTACGGTCCTGACTTTGCTGCTACACATATCCCTTGTAATAAATACAAGAGGAACATTTCCGAGGCTGGTAAATAAGATATACTTCCGACTGTAAGGTTCTGTCATTACTTTCCCAGTTAAATAAAAGTCGAGTACAGTACAGATATGTGCATTTTATAAGGCAAAAGTTAAAGGCCAGAGACCACTGGGAAGCAATCTGGTATATTTTGGGAACCAATGGAATTGTCAGAATACTCCCCGTTTCCTTGAATGGGTAGTACCACCCCCGTTTTCTTTGTATTCTTCCTCTGCATTCACGTAACTGCACTCCCGTCAGCAGTAGGGGTTGTGATACGGGGGGGGACTGGCCCAGGGTACGTGCGCCCGGCCCCTTTTATTATCAGGGTCACATGTCCTGTGACGCCTGTGTTGGATGGTTGTGGGGTGGAGTGTAAGCCAGCCCTTGGGGAGTGGCTGGCACAGCAAACACTAGACAAGTGACCAGGCGGTCGCTACAGGGGTTTATGAAGTAAGAGACATTTCAGTTAGATACCGATTGGACTCCCAATACTTTGCAGCGTTTCGTACTTTTCCAACATCTTCGCTCTTCCACAGTTTTTTCATCTAAATTTTCCATGGACAAAATAGATGCGCCATTTTTAGGTCTCGCCTGAGCCAGCGCATGCGTTGCCCTGGCGAGAGTTTTAGTAAGCGGGTTTTGGAAATGCAAACAGTGGCTTTTGCTGGCGACCAGCTTGCGTTCACGCGAGCGTGCATGCGCCATATGGCTTCCCTCGCCATCTGGACGCTCGCGATTACTTTCACTTTCACGGCCGCGTGGCCGTGTCAGTTTCACGGCCGCGCGGCCAATGCTTGTTAAATGTGTGTTTCTGTATGTTTTCAAGTCATTCTTTCTAGGATTCACACCTTGCTTTAAGAGTGCTTATTGCCAAGCTTCCCTTTCCTGCTTTCATCACAATTACCACTATTGCTATCACCATCTACCTGGTCTGTGCAATCGGATATTAGAATAAAGATGAGCATGGCACTCCTCGCTTCTCAGCCTTGGGAGCAGAATAGCAGGGAGGCGCGAACAGTGAGTAGCTTCTCTTTCATCCTCTCTTCTTTCCATTCAGTCTCTTTTTTCCTTGCTCTCGCGCTCATCTCTTTTCGACGATCTGTTTCTTTTCCTCTCATCATCATATCGATTCTTTCTGACTTCCTCCCTCCCCACCCCACACCCTTTGCCAGACCACACTTTTTTCTTAGACTCAATCCCCCACCATTTCTCCATCACGTGTATTACAAGCCCGTAGATGTACAGCAAAGACGGGATTCATTGTGTGCCCCCGAAGAATCTCTCTTCTTCGTTCATTTCAGACATTGCTTTACCATGGCTCTCACTCCTTTCCATGGGGCTTCCCTTTTCTGATGCTGTGTCTGACTTTCTGTTACTGCTCCGAGCGCCTCATGTTTCCTCACAATCCTCCCGTATGCACGTGCCCGTCTCTTAAAGGGACAAGACCTAGGGTGTCCTGGCTCTCCCTCATTCTTCAGACTCTCTCTCCCTCCACTTAAGCTGCACATCCCCTCCCCCCACCTTAACTCTTCCCTCTCACTCATTCGATTGGTGTGTGCAGGCAAGACAGCTCAGAGGGTTAATGCGCGCCTGAAATATGTGCTGTGTAGTGGAAGTCAGGAGCTCGGATTCTGCCAATTTAGGCTCCAGTAAACCGAATAAGATTATACTGGCAATAGTAACATATGTTATTTCAGTTTTTTCTTCTTAGAAACGCGGTATGATATGCTCTTTAAAAAACAAGTATTTTTTCCTCTCCCCTTCAGCCCACCCCTCTACTTTGTCCAACCCTCATCCCTCCAAGTCGTTCGGCTGGCAGGATCACAGAGTATTCTCCCTGTTTTACTTTCTTCCCTGTGTTACAATCCTCCATCGCTCTCACGCTGCTTTTCCTAATCCCCATCTCTCACTTTAACAAGCATTGGCATAGCCAATAGGTCTCGCTTTTGGGACCTTATAAGTATTTAGATATGCAACACAATATCCTTGGTGCAACAACATCAACTGTTGCATAACTAAACACTTATAAGGTCCCAAAGGCGAGACCTATTGGCTATGCCAATGCTTGTTAGACTTGAAACCCATTATGCTCGCGACTTTGAATCTAGATAACTTGTCCTCTTTTTTTTTTTTTTATTGCAACAAATTGTAAGATGTAATTAAGGAAGCTTTTACGGAGAGGTCAGGGGTTCGAGAGTTCTGAATTTAAAATGAAAATCCGCATGCAAAAAACGCAGTCTATGATGTGTACCTAAATTATTAACAAGAATTACGAGAAATGACGTTTCGCATAACCCTAGTCATATGTTCGAATGACACTTACATGACGGAAGTATGGCTGTATGATTGTAAGCGTGCCAGAGCTACGGCATCCTGTGGAGTCGCACACCTCTGAACACGCCTTCGTGCAACCTGTTTATTTCCAAAATTTGAATGCACGGTTGAAAGCTGTCAATTTGGCACCACCCCTCTCTGTGCATTTCTCTGTTGGTGTGTTTTCCTTTTAATGAATTCTAAAAAAAAAAGTAAAGTTTTATGTCCGAGTGATTAAAACTGACAAGATGTTTTGTTCAGTTTTTACTTTTTATGCTTAGTTTAGGTGGACAAATAACGCAGGCATAGGGTTCAATTCACAAAGGCGTACGTGAATTAGCCCTACTGTGAAAGTAGTGAATGGCCTTGTGAATTTGCCCCAGGCAGTATTTAAACCCATGCCCCTGTATAATCTACATACATTGGAACATGTAATAGCTATTCTTTCAAACTTACCTGTTTTGCTTAGGGCTTTTATTGCTAAAAAGTACAAATGTAATCCAATCGTTTGAACAATTCTTAATACTTTGCTATTTACATCAACCTGGATGCTGTATGTACAGTCATTTAGAAGTATAATGTGTTAATACGATCTATTTCACTTATTTTTGCAGCACATGTGATCGCAAAAGCAAAGGGCCTTGCAATTTTATCTGTGATTAAAGCTGGGTTTTTGGTGACTGCACGAGGAGGGAGTGGAATCGTCGTAGCGCGTCTTCCGGATGGAAGTAAGTTAACGACCGTTTCGCCTCCGTTCAAGAGAATATAAATGTACTGCATTTTCCTAAACCTTTAGTAAAATACTTCACCGAGAAACACAGTGTAATTTTACACACTTGAAATTCATAGCAGGAGGGTTCAGCCCACAAGATCTCAGTAAAGGACTAATGGCTGAGTTTTGGTCAGTATAAGCAGAACCCTCAACTTTCACTGTTACTTGCATCACTCTTCTCTCCAAACAGATCTGTGTGCCGTACATACTTGCAAGGTGTATGCACCTACCTGCGCAATCCTCGACATCTAAGACATCTCTTGTCTTATTCAGCTCGCCCCCAATCAAGTTACTTACGGCAAGATTATATCTCCGCTCGACCTAAAAAGATGATTTTGGAATAAAGCCTGGCATACGACCTCTTAGTTTGGACTGAACCTTACAGTAATTGGGAATTTGTTTACTAGTATGTTTCCGATATAATTTACATTGTACTAAATGGAATGCCAATGTATTGCAAATAAAGCCCGGCAGAGGGGCATAGCTGCAATAGTTGGGGAGGGTCTCGGCACAAGTGAGAGCAAAAACTGGTTTGGGGTACTAGTTCACTGTGTACAGTTAACATCTTGTTTTGAAACATTGCAGGGCTTAATAACAAAATGGGTCCCCTTACAATAGAATGCTTAAATGACATCAGGGTGTGTAGGACTAATGGTCCAGCACTGAAATGGTCCAAGATTAATTTGATGGATTTTCTCACCAAGTTAATAAGGGAAAATTGGGATTGCTGGCAAAACTTGTCTAAGTAAAGACACCAGTGCAGATGTCATAAACAAAGCTTTTACAGAGCACTCCAACAAGATCACGGAAGGTTTAATGGGTAGGCCCAATAATGGTACTTTCAAACAATCCGGATGGTTTAACAAACACGGTTCCATAGCAAATAGGAATCTCAAAAACTGGCCTTAAGCAAAACCCAGGGATAAGTTGGTCATTGGGGAATGCAGGCACAAATATAAGGAAACACTACATACCTTTAAAGAGGAGATTAAGGCCAAGGTGTGGGCGGTTATTCTACAGGTGAGTGAATTAAGGGACAGCATGGATTTTTATAGGATTATTAATCCGCCATATTTCAAGGGGTGTGACACCATAGCGATTGACACTGTGATTACCCCGCAGGATTGGATCAATCATTGTATCTTTATCTATGCAAGTTTCAAGTTTACTTTATTCGGATAAAGCCTTATCCATAAAAGCACATCAAACAATTTAAAAGCGCAAATACATAATCACAATGAAAATTCAAAAACATGGGGCATAAATACACAATATTTTAAGACACGTGTGGCAAATTTGAGTAAAAGCTCATGTATAAAGAAAGAAGACCAGGCTTTTCAAGGGTTGCACATCGTCTTGCGGGCCCGCACAGCAATTCTCAAAAAAGTGCAGACGCTAAAGACTAACTCTGTCTGCCAATGTTAGTATACTCCTATGTGCATCTACCAGACTGATGGGTGTGTTTTTCTTAAACGGGATTAAAAGCCATTTGGCGTACTTTGTATAAAATGTACAAAAAAATAAAGTGTAAAATAGTTTGACCACTCTGTCGATCACACGGACAAGGTAAAAGGTCGAGATTTGCATTATACCCAAGAGGGAAACAAAGCAGAAATTTTACAGTACATGCCCTTAAGCGGAAGAGAAGGCCCCTCTCCCAGTAACTTATGGGCAGGGTAAGGTAGCTAGCTAAAGGGTGCACATTATGCTCAGAGGTCATATAATTAAGAACAGATGATTTCTAGGATTCCCTCTCCAGCCTTTCCGTGCCATAGAGTGTATAAAGTGCCCTCCTATGGGCATTTTTGTGTACAGTCTCAGCTATATCTGGTTTTAAAAAGAGCCCGCTAAAGTCAACACTGCATAAGCTATGGTTCACCCCGCCCAGCCACTGGATATCCAGCCCTTTCTCACAACTAATACAATCTCCTATGATCTCTCTTGTAAGGGACGCTGCCGGATTTTTCCATATGGCGAGCCAGAATAAGGCAGGCGGGCCCTTATGAAATCCTCAATATAGTTTAGGTTGAGTTCTCTATGGCAAACGTACTGAGCAGAGGAGATTGGTGCGCCTAGTAATTTGCTGCAGAATCTATCTTCTTGTTGGATACTGTGACTCCTAGCAATGCCCCAAACCTCTGCGCCATAAGTAGCTGTGGGTATGCACTGGGATTGAATTGTTTTTAAAATAGCTAAAATAGCACCTATTCTCTTAGGCCGGGGAAGGCTAAGAATAGAATTGGAGGCCTTTGAGAACTTGTTCCTACAAAACACCATATGTTCGGACCAGGAACCGTTCGCAGCAAAGACCAACCCAAGGTATGTAAAAGTGCTGGTGCTTTTTAATTTTTGGTTACCCACAGATATAGAATTTATTGGGTATTTCCTCGGCCCGCTGACATTATAAAATATTTTTTTTAATTAGTGCTTAGGTCCAAACTGGCCATAAAGTCAACAAATCCCTTCACTAAAGTGTGTAAGGCGTTGGGTGTGCAGCCCATTAAAACCGCGTCACCGGCATATAAAAGCACAGGTAGAGTTTTGCCATTTACTTTCGGAACATCATTAGTCAATGTGATCAGTGATTTATGCAGACTATTGATGTAAATGATAAAAAGGACAGGGGCTAAGACACACCCCTGTCTGACCCCTTTGCTTACTTTAACATCTTGACCGCGGCGCAAATTCCGCTGCGGGTTAAATAATGAGTGGGCGTGTCTGGGACGGCCCCCGGCCGTCCTCTGCACACGCCCACCGTGACGTCTGGGGCCGTACGACGCATCGAACGGGTTAATGTCATTGGAGACATCACCCCCACTGCTGAGCCTAACCCTGGCCTTCAAATCTTTGTGTAGGTACGCTAAAAAATGCACCAATGCCTCGTCCAGACCATAAGCTAAAAGGATGGACCATAGTCGCGACCTGTTGACAAAGTCAAAGGCAGAGGTCAGGTCCATGAAGGCCAGGTATATTGGCGAGCGCTGGGCAATGGTGTATTTACCGATGATTAAATTGAGGTTTAGGCATTGTTCAATGGTGCCTACTTTGCTCTTAAAACCCAATTGACATGGCTCGAAGATACCATTTTCCTCGGCCCAGTCTGAGATCTTATTATATAAGACTCTGCCCAGGATTTTTAGTGTGTTGTCTATCAAAGAGATTGGTCTGTAACAGTTGGGTTGGGAGCGGTCGCCCTTTTTAATTATCGGGACAATGATACTTGTTGACCATGTACTTGGTAGCGGAGCATGCATTAAATTATTAAAAACATTTAAAAGGAGAGGTGCCCAAAAGTCCGGTTTATATTTAATGAGATCGATAGGTAGCCCATCTGGGCCTGGGGCTTTGTTACCCACACTCTGATGGATGGCTTCCTCGACCTCAGGCAGCGTTATCAGGATCCTAGTTAAAGCCCTGTGCTTAAAGTGATCTACTTCTTGTGCAGGAGCAGTGTAAATCGTAGAGAAATGATTTTCCCATGCCTCACTTGTTATGGTACAGCTTATGGGGATTAATTGCTGTCCCGTTGCCCTTAAATCTTTGACAGCTGCCCAAAAAGTGTTCCCTTTATTTAGGCTTGCAGCTTTGGCAAGTGCTTCCCAGCGATCTTTTAAGATTTCTTCTTTCCTTTTAGTGGTCGCTAGCTTATACTTTTGCCTTGCTAATTTCACAAGGGAGTTGCACCTTGGGCTGGATGACAAAGCCTTGCGTAGCGGTCTATTGGCCTCAAGCACTTGTGATCAAACCATCTAGGCCCACGTTGCGCGGAGGAAATAGGCTTTGATAGTAGGGATTTGATAGCCGAACAAAGTTTGGTAAAATCATAGACTGACTCAGGGTGGGGGTCAAGGGCCGATGGACCAGAATTGATGAGGTGCAAGTTGGCGTTAGCTAATGTGCGAAACAATTCAGTATTGCCCCTCCAAATCAATCTTAAATTGTCAGTGGAAGGTGACCAGTTCTTGGCACCACATTCTGAGATGAACGTGGGCCGGGGGGGATAGTCCCAGCACCGTCTTGATTGGGTTGTGATCCCCATGGATTGTGGCAATAACTTCAGCTTTCACTAGATAATCCTCTAAGGCGGGGGAAATAAAAACATAATCTATAGTGGAAACGCAGCCCCTACCTCTAAATGTCGGCTCAGGCGGGTTATTATCTAGTGTTACACCCGCAATTTCCATGACATTAATAAGGTTATGAGTATTCAGATGTGCAGCCAATTCCACGCCCCTGTGGCAGATTTGCCCACTACTACAAGGCTGTGTGCTAATTGTCGTGTGTGATAGTTTTGCATTAAAATCACCTCCCAGGCAAATGCCTGCCATTTTAGTAAGTTCTTTATGGTGATCTAAGTTGGCAATGAAATCAAATAGATTAATAAAGTTTCCATTGGGTATCGTGTGGAAGTCATTATCAAAGTTTATTAAATAAAGGGAAACGCCCCTTTAGTATAATAAAACTTGAAAATTATCACTTTTAGAGCATATGATCTTAATACTGGCACCTGCAGCAGTATTTATCCAGATTGACAAGCCCCCCCGAGCGTCGACCAGACTTTGGGATGGGGACTACGATATTGTGACATTCAAACCCATCAATATATAATTCTTGGGTTGCCCATGTCTCTTGGAACATGACTATGTCCTGCTGTCTTACCAGTTTTAACCAATCCGGATCCCCCAACCTAGACTGGAGGCCGGCCACGTTCCAGCTCAGGATCCTCAGATCCGGGTCGGCCAGGACCCTAGATGGAACATGTGGATCATCAGTTTTAGTTACAGGGGGAGGGAGTGCAAGCCCATGAGGAGTATCAAAAAGTTCCAGTGGCATCGGTAGTCAGTCCTGGTTGTCGAGTTCGGACAAGGCCTGGAACCTGTTGTGTAAGATTAAATGGGGACGCTCATTTGTAAGGGGCCCTTAAATTGGTTTATAAAAGTAACCCAGCGGTAGGGAACAGATATTGGTACTACGATTAGGTGTGGTCTCATAGGCTCTCAGTAGAGATCGCACCATGGATGGTCTGCGAAAATTAATCGCGATGCAATCTCCGTCTATATTCTTGGGGGACGTACCAACCCACCCGACTCTGCGTGCCATAATGATCTCTTTCAGGTCGGACGGGTGGAACATCCTGTTCTTAGTTAGCCAGTCCACACATTTGTCAGCCCAGGACTCCCTCTGATCCCTCTTAAGAGTTGGGACACCAGCCAGTACCAGCACGTAAGGACAAGCGGCCGGAGGTAGACTTAAAACATCTAGGTTTGACCTCGAGTGGTTTCTACTTAAAGTGTCTGTTATGCTACTGCTTGAGTTGGCTGGCATTATTCCAACATATGTGCAATCTGATCTATTGGTGCGGCCAGGGATGGGGTCGGAGGGCAAAGTTGTAACTGGGTCATCTGTAGATGGTAAACCGCTTTTTAGGTTAAGATTCAATGCTGCGTTGTCTAGGGATGGAAAACATTCCCTAACTTGTCTACATGTAGAGCATGCACTACCACCAGAGGAACTGATAAGTGGGGGAATGACATGGGCGGGGGCGGTGGCATTGGTGGTAGAAATTGACTGTCGCTAGTGGTGGATCCAACCCCCGGGGTGGCCATGGGTTGCGCTATCGCCGGCAGTGGGCTAAGCTTTCCCATAGCTATGTCTAGATGGTCTAAGCGTTCCAGAAGAGAAGTGAGTTTAAGATCTAACAACTCATTAATTCGCTTATGCATAGTATCAGTAACAATGTTAACAAGGGTATCCTCAGCCCACCCATTGTCCGGTAACACCTCAGTCTGAGTACAGATAGAGCGGTACGACTTCCCATTTAGCCCTGTCTCAGGAATGCCAGTGCTTGAGGATGACTGCATCCATGCAGACAGACAATTGCGGGAAGAACCAGTTCGAGGTGGTGGTTTCCTTTTGGTGCAAACTGGCTTCCCGCACTTCCTCTTAAGTTTAACGGCTGGGATTCCAGCATTAGTGGAAGTGTCGATGGTAGGCTGAGGCTCTGATGTATTACAGACAGTTGGACTCACGCTGACAGGCGAGGTGTTAATGATATCAGGCCTGTGAAGCTGCGGGAAGTGCTGTACAGTTGCAGGTCCCAGTTCAAATGCAAAGTCTGGATCGGATGGGGCCCCTCTGGGGTTTGAGCTAGTCAGTGAGCCCTCATTGCTCAGGGATAGGCGGCGCTCCGTCAGTTCAATCTCCCCTGATAAATATTAACCACCCTTTCAAGCATGCTGTTGATACTGCTGGAGATAGGGCGTGCAGTTGATGTCCCAATGCACTTCCCCATTATAGTATTCAGTGTCAGTTCGAGGCAGCTAGGCTGCCCGAGAGAGTAGGACTGGCAAGCACTCACCTTATTGTTCTAGTGGCGTGTTTGGTGGTGACTTGAAGGGGGGGTGGCCCTGCCGCTTCCTGTCGCTGATGGGCGCAGACGGGCCCACCCTTGGCCCGGGCTTCGCCCTGGTACTCCCGCACGCATCCTGCGCTGCGGGAGTGCTGGCGGGCTTTTAAGGCGCCTCCAGGCGCAGCTCGTTGACGGCAAGAGGCAGCAAGGAATGCTGGGACCCGTAGTCCTGGGCCCCAAGAAACTGCAGTGGAAGCGTCCCGTGCTGCGGGAGGGCTGGCGGACTTGTAAGGCGCCTCCAGGCACAGCTGCAGCTTGTTGGCGGCAAGAGGCAGTAAGGAATGCTGGGACCCATAGTCCTGGGCCCAAAGAAACTGCAGTGGAAGCGTTATCTATGCATTATGTGGAGTCGATATTGGTTCGGTTGAAGTGCAGGATACCCCAGAAACCGTCCAAATGGACCATGTAATAGTGATTCCCTCGTATTCACAGTGGAAGAAGTAACCCATGATATTCGTTTTTGTAAAAGTAACAATGCCCCTGGCCTTGATGGGATTCCGGCATATATTTTTAAAGATAATACGGATTTGTAGGCGCCTGATCACAAACTCTTTGCTTGCCACCTGTAAGATGGGGGTGCTATGCACTTGCTTCAAAACTGTTACTGTGCCCATCTATAAAAAGGGTAGCTTGGAAGCCTAGGTGCTACCGTCCATTTTCTTATTAGATTCACTGCTTAAGATTGCTGGGAGAATCCTGTTTTCCAGACTTTATACTTGGGTGAAGGGGCATAAGACGCTCTCAGACATACAATATGGTTTTAAAAAAAGGATTGGCACAGTTGAAAAGGGCTTAAATCTCTCCCTCTTAATTGATAAATAGAAGGTGGCAAAAAGGGGAAATTTAAATATGGGATTTATTGATCTATGCTGCACAAGTGATTGCGCTAATCCCAGCAAATTGTGGTCCATGATGACTAAAATGGCTGTAGACCTGCCTATAGTTAACGTATTAAGGGATATTTATACAGGCATTACGTCAAGGGTCAGATATGGGAAATAAAATATGGAGTGCACAGAGGTTTATGTGATTGCAAGGGCGGTGAGGCAGGGCTGTGTCCTTGGTCCATTTTTGTTTACAATCTACATCAATGGGATAGAAGGAGAGCTTCCAAGGAAGTGAAGAGATCTTCAGCAGATTGGCCATCGTGAAGTTCCGGCTCTCCTGTTCGCGGACAATGCAGTACTATTTTCCTGGAATCCATTGCCATTGGTTATCTGTGGCATTCAGAAATGCTGGTTTGTTAGTGGTGCATTTGTGTATATGTCCTTCCTTTGTGTGCAGCATTCCCTCACTGGAGTTTTCACTAAAATAATATTTTTGTTGGCAATCACACTATGCAGCGTGTGATGGCCTCTCCTCCCTCCTCCTGTCTGGCTATTGCAGGTTTAGTGTTTATAGCAACAGAAACAAAAGCGGTCTTCCACGCTCCTTGTTTTCTTTAGGCTTGGCTCGTTATTGCTTTGCTCCCGCACCGTGTATTGCTTGCCCCTCCCCCCGTTGTTTATTGTATTGCTCCTGTGCCGTGTATTGCTTGCCCCTGCCCATTGTTTGTTGTATTGCTACTGCGTTGTGTATTGCTTGCCACCCCTGCACTGTTGGTTACCAGTGGCGGCTGGTCTGTCTTTCCCGGTCAGTTGGCGGGTCATAGAGCGAATACCGCTCTATGACCCCGCCGCCGGACCGGGAACAGACTTGTCAGTTGTTTTGCTTTTTTTTTTTTTTTACTCTGTTTGTAGCGCTCTACAAGCGCACCAGATACGTTACAGAGGGACACATTCCTTTTTGGTAGGCGTGTGTAGATTAAGTATTCATGACGCCTGAGTGGGTGGAGCCAAGGCTGCTCTCGTTACCTGTGTGACTCCGGTTGCAGTGGAGCCAATGACGCCGCGCGGTGATGGTGCAGGGCCCATGGCCGAGCAGGTTCTTGCCCAGACCGGGGGACACCCTCTCTGGTGCAGATGCTAGAGGCGCAGCCCTCGGAGCCGTTGCGATTCCTGGAGAAGCTCTTCAGGGGCATGGCCCAGGGCAAGCCAGAGACTGTGAGCACTCAGCAGGAGCTGTGGTACCTGCGGCAGGCGCCTTACACCCGGAGGCGAGTGGGCTGAGGAGCAAGAGGAGCCCAAGTGAAGCAGCCCCATAGTATGCATTAGTTGCATGTTTATTGTTGTTCTATTTTGACAACCCTATTAGCCACACCCTTTTCCCCGTCATCAAGTGGGCTATTAGTCTTTTCATTTGAAATCGCCCTGTAGTGCCTCGCTGTAAGGGAAGTTTGCCCTGTTGCTTGAGCTGCAGTTGTTCTCTATGTGTAAGAAGCATGTAGCGCTTCTATTGGTAGTACACCTGTCGAGTGTGAGACGCTTGCCCTGCTGCTGCTGTCTTTATCTGCAGTGTGTGGGAAGTTTGCACTGCTTCTGTCTGTGCTGCAACTATCTGAGTCATAGTACCTTGCATTGCAATTGTTAGTACTATGTGTAATGCAAGCATACTAAGTAGCTGTGCATACTGTATGTATCTGGTCTTTAATGTATTAGTGAAGCCTGAGAAATATATCTCGGTCCAAATTAGTAACTTTGTAAATGTTTAATGTAGTGTGACTTGGAACAGTGAATTGTGCGACCGGGTGCGGCCACTGTCCTCAAAGTGCCTGGCCACACCTGTCTACACAAACCTGCCTGACCTGCACGTAGGTCTTCATCAGGGCCCCTAGCCGAGCATAGCACTGACTAGGCAAAGCCTCTCGAAGTTCATCGGATATCTCAAAGCCCTAGAGAATCATGTCATCAAATTGGCCCATTCATCAACCCATTCTTCAGGCAGGACTTTAAAAAAAAAAAAAAAAAAAATCTTTTTATTAATAACATTGATGCAACATCTATATCTTACAATCAATGGAATAGGTTCTGGTTTAGCACGCATTATACATACAGAGATCAATTACATCTTTCAAATCTTAGTAGTTGTGTTACATTGTTTATGGCGTGGTAGGAGCGGAAAGAGAGGGAACAGTTGGTGGGACACAAATATTGCCACGATGGTTGTTCCGCTTGCCCCATATTTGCGACCATTTTTTCGGGCAACCTCTTGCAACATAAACAGTTTTTTCCCTCATCATACACCAGTCCATGTCAGCTTTCCAGGCCTCCAGTGTAGGTGCCACATTTGCACCCCACATTCTGGCCACGTTCCTTTTAGCTGCCATCAGGCCCAGTGTCACCCATATTTTATCCTTGCTACTCAGGTCTGTGGGTTCCCAGATGTTTAATAGGCATCATTTAACATCAATTTCCAATTGCACCCGAGGACCTCCCCGAAGCAATGGTGGACTCCCGCCCAGTATCTCTGAACATATACGCACTCCCATAATATATGCATGAATGTACCCTCCCGGCCACAATTTCTCCGACACCCTGAGTCATCCGTTTTACCCATTTTGACTAATGTCGGTCCCGTGACGTATATTCTATGGAGGATCTTTAATTGGACCAATCGTAATCCAGCTGAGATCGCGACCTCACGAGGGGAGGCCAACGCTTCCTGCCACTCGTCCTCGTCCAGTTCTGATACATCCCTCTCCCAGTGTCCACGAACTGTACCCAAGGGGTCTGGGGCGTTATTAATCAGTTTTTTATATGTTAGGGATACTGCTTTTGTTTGCATGTAACCATCCTGAAGTCGGTCCTCGAGGGGTGAGGCCTCAGGCAAAGGCCCTCCCCTGGTATCTGTGATGTCAAGGCGTGTCTCTCTTGCAGGTAGTGAAATTGTTTGGTGTCTGCCATCTCATACTCCTGTTGTAGGGTAGCAAATGGTATTACCCTACCCCCTTTCCATTGGTCACCTACTCTTGAGATCCCTATCGAGTCCCATTTGTTGAATCCCTTCATTTTCCTCGGGGTGCCCAGCTGCTCCGAATCCCACAGGGGAGTGGCCTGCGTAAGTTTCTGCACCCAACCCATACTCCTGTTTGGCAGCGTGCCAAACCTGTACTTGATGGGGTCTTTTCGAATGACCCACGTGTAAGTGTGGGGGAACCTATCCCCCTAGCCTGGTCTGATCATTTTGCCGTCCCTTTTGACCTACATTTTATGTCTCCGGCGTTGATTATCCCTGGTGACATGAATGTGGACGAAAGGAGGAACTTTAGCCTCATGAGTAATGAGTCTCTTTTAAATTTTTTTAACAATCTTGAGCTCACTAACTTTTATGATGCTAACTTGGCAGCGGCAGAACTATCGCAACAATTGCTAGCAGCAATGGATACTCTTGCACCTCTTAGTAAATACTATTCAGCAAGGAAAAAACCCTCTGCTCCCTGGTTTACGGAGAGGCTCAGAACGCTGAGACAGGGCTGTCGCAGACAGGAGAGGCATTGGCGCTTAGATCTAAACCCGCTGAATAGGGCACTACATAAGCAAGGCCTCAAAGAATATAAAATTGCCGTCATGGAGGAAAAGAGATTATACTTCTCTAAGACTACTGATTCTATGAGATCCTCTAGAGATCTCTTTAAGGTAATAAATTCTCTTACCTCTCCCCCTGCCTTCGACCCCTCAAACTTCTCTCAGGAGCGCTGTGATAAAATATCAAATTTTTTCCATACTAAGATTGCAGATATCTACTCCCTGCTTGAAGCCTCCAACCCCATTTTGAGGTCATCTGTCCGATCCACCTTCCATCCCATTGGGGCCGCACCCATTGAGGGGTCGCCCAGTCTTCTTACCTTCCCTATTATGTCTTCCGAGGTGACCGATCGGATCCTTGAAGGGGTTAAATCGGGTTCCCCTCTGGATCCTTGTCCCCTCAAGGTGCTAAAACATGGTCGTGAAGTTATTGTCCCTCATTTGACGGATGTTTTTAATATTGCCATCTCAGAGGGGCAATTTCCCACTCTGGAAGACGGCTGTAGTGAAGCCTCTTTTGAAGAAACCTTCTCTGGATCCTAGTGAACTGAAGAATTATCGCCCGATCTCCCTACTTCCTGTTCCAGCTAAGATTCTGGAAACTTACCTTAACTCCCATCTCAGTATTTACCTAAAGGATTTCCACTTACTAGATGGTTCGCAACATGGATTTAGAAGCCATCACAGTACAGAGACAGCATTGACGGCTGTATTTGATAATATCCGGGTTCAAGTAGATGCAGGTCATACCACCCTCCTTGTTCTTCTGGATCTTACCGCAGCCTTTGATACCCTGTCTCCCTGTAGACTGATTGATCGTCTCAGAGAGATAGGCATTGGGGGCTCGGCTTTGGGGCTCCTTGCTTCCTTTCTTAGTGAGCGGGCACATATGGTTAAGCTTGGTCGATTTTACTCATCCCCCAAACCCTTGCTGTGTGGTGTTCCTCAGGGCTCCTCCCTGAGCCCTACTCTTTTTAATATCTATGTCGCTCCTCTTGCGAAGGTTGTGAGATCCTTTGGGTTGGAAGTGCTGTCCTATGCGGACGACACCCAAATTATGGTGTCTATTTCGCATAGCATAAAGGATTCGGCCCTTAATTTCAGGAACTGTATGCAGGCAGTATCCTCTTGGATGGTGGAGAATTTTTTGAAATTGAATGGAGAGAAGACGGAGGTCTTGGTTTTGGGAGTAAGCAGGAGGTGTGGTCCAGTGACTGGTGGCCGGATGCCCTTGGCGTCTGTCCCTCTCCGGTCTCCCATGGCAAAAACCTGGGGGTTATCGTGGATAACTCACTGTCCCTGAACCTTCAGGTTAGTAGGACAGTTTCCACGTGTTTTGGGATCATTAGGATCCTACGGAAAATTTCCCACTATCTCTCTTTTGATGCACGTAAGCAGGCGGTCATCGCACTGGTTACATCCAGATTGGATTATTGTAATGCCCTCTATTTGGGCATTAACAAGGGTTTGATGCGACGTCTGCAGATGGTGCAGAATGCCGCTGCCAGGCTGGTGATGAATTTACCTAAATATGATTCAGTCACAGATGCTATTAGGTTGCTGCATTGGCTGCCTGTGGACCGTAGGATCCTTTTCAAGACCCTGTGCATGACTCACAATGCCTATTACGGGTCAGGCCCTGAAGCGATTAAGTCCATTATCCATCGTTATGTTCCCAACAGGCGGCTCCGGTCTGCAGATAAGAATCTGCTTATAGTACAGAGATTCAAGAAGGTTACATGGGGAGGTCGAGCTTTCTCCACTGCTGCTGCTAGACTGTGGAACTCCCTCCCGGAACAGCTCTCAAGTCAGGTGTCCCATTCTCTTTTCCGCAGGGCCATAAAGACCTGGCTTTTCTCTCAGACCTCGGTATGAGCATGTCTTTTTGTCTGCATCCTTAGGTCCGCTTATAGCGCCTTGACGCCCTTGGGCTTAGTTCGCGCTTTACAAATTTCATATTCATTCATTCATTCATTCAGTGCCCGGTAGGTCCTGTCAGAGAATATTTTTTGGGTTTAAAGAGCCATATTAAAGTTACCACCTGGTAACAGCCATTTGTCCATCATAGAGCCCGGGTCATCCCAATGACGATAGGTACAGTAATTGATAGCGGCCAGGTGGGCCGCCCAATAGTATTTCTTAATGTCGGGGAGTCCGATTTCCCCCATCATACCAGCCCCGAACCAGTTTCGGAAAGGATATACTGGGATGTCCTTTCAGGCAGGACTTGTGCAAGAGGTTCCATTGGGATGAACATTTATTTGTTTATTTATTTACAAATACACAGGTTCTGTTTAAAACCTAATAGGTCGTATTGAACTATATTGTATTTTGATACTGTGTAGGCATGTTACTGCATTTTTAAAACAATGACTGTCGCATCTTGAAAGACAAAAGGTGTTTAGCTGCAATCTGAGCCCGGCACATCCTGCCACATGCAATTGCCCAGATTTCTTCATTTTAGATGCATTGTAACACATACAATTGCCATCACATACATCCACTTTACTTCAAAAACACATAAAAAAGAAATTACATTACAACGCCAATAGCTCTAACTCTGAAGTGTAAATATTGCTCCATGCTTGTGAATGGTCAGGTGTTAAGTGTTTTCCCCTCCTTTGTGCGTCTAGGGGCGCAATTGGACATGACCGACTCCTGGAGTAACCCGGTCCTACCCAAACAACTCTAACTTAAAAAATCTTTATCCGCCATAAACACACGCAAACAACATAAGCGACGTGCCACACCTCACAACTTTGCTTCCCCATGTCTACTGCACAACAATGTTACACCACGAAAACAACACAGCACACCAACTCACTCTCAAACACCATCTCCACCACATACACACGCAGACCCATCAAAATACCTTCTTAGCATGCTGGATGAGGAACATGATACAGAACAGGTACACGATTGCTATCCTAATACAGCTAATGCCAGCACTAAAAACACACCTGCTACAAACCCACACAATACTGATCACTCTTCTACAAAACAGTCTCACTATCACCAAAGGCCATTCTCTAAACTGTCTACTAATAAATGCTCGATCCCTCTCTAAAAACAAACATCACATCTACGACTTTCTCACAGATGCAAAACCAGACATACTATTCATAACTGAATCATGGTTGGGAGATGATATGGCTCCAGTCCTGCATGAAGCCATTCCTCTAGGCTATCAAACAATCACCCAAAATCGTATAGGCAAAAAAGGAGGTGGTCTAGCTGTTGTGTTCAGGCAAACATTACATATCACTAAAGTTGATGACATCTCCATAAAGAATTGTGAGGCTCTTCTAACAAGATGCAATACTACACCGTCTTCATCCTGTAACTTCCTGCTCCTTTACAGACCTCCACCTAGCAAGGCGACATTCCCAGACGCACTTCTAGACACAGTTTCAAACCTGATAACAATACACTCCAACCTATGCATTCTGGGGTGACCTCAACATTTGGTTTGACAAACCCAATATGACCCATCCAAAAACAATCACTGGCCTAGACGCACTGAACCTGCATCAGATTGTCCACAAACCCACACACATCACTGGACATATCCTAGATGTCATTTTTGCTAATACTGAACTAGTTACCTTTCAAACTATAACTCCAGTCACATGGTCAGACCACCACTTGCTTGCTTTCCAACATAAAACAACACTAAGGGACTCACCTAAAACTAGCTTACATCCATCCACCTATGGGCCGTGGAACAAACTCAAGTTGGAACACTTAGAAACACAACTAACATCAAGTACAAATCTGGAAACAATAACTTCTGTTCAAAATCTGAGTGGCTACAGGAAGCTTTTGACATCCTGATACCACTCAAAACAACACAACAGCACAAAAGAAAAAAAGCGCCTTGGAGAAACATAGAAATAAAAGACATAAAACAACAAATTAGAAAGCTGCAACGTACCTGGCTCAAAACAAACGCCAAACAAGACAAACTTCACCTACAAAAAATTAACAGATTATACAAGTAAGCTATCAAAAAAGCTAAGAAAAGGTCCTATTCAGACACAATTCAAAATGCTAAATGTGCAAATAAAGAATTCTATAAAATACTCAATGAATTTCGCAAACCAAATTGCCTAGAAGGAACTCCTCCTGCTACTCAAGATTTCACAGACAAACTGGCAAATCATTACACAGACAAAGCAGACACATTGGACTCGTACTTAAAACAGAAATAAAGCACCAGCACTAACCCTTGTACAAAACAACAATCCAAGAATACTCTAACCCAGCCTCTCCGTTCCTTCCAACACATCTCACACAATGAATTTATGGACCTGGTCAAAGCAAGCATGCCTGCCGGCAGCCCTTCTGACCCCTGTCCACCACAAACTTTCAAGACAATTCTTTTAACAACCTCTGCTGCCACTGCAGTAAGAAGAATCATCAACGATTCCTTAACTACCGGAATATTTCCAGAAGAACTCAAAAAATCACACATACGCCCTTTACTGAAGAAAACAAACTTGGACCCGCTGAACCCTGACAACTACAGACCCATTACAAATGGACCTTTCCTGGGCAAACTGATAGAAAGAGCAGCGTTCGCCCAGATGTGTCAATTCATTGAAGAGAATGACATACTCTCAGACTTCCAAACAGGATTCCGTCCGGGAAGAGGCACTGAATCTGCCCTCCTTGCCATCTGGGATGACCTGAAGAATACATTTGACCGCAGCGGGGTTGCTGCGCTACTCCTCTTGGACCTCTCGGCTGCCTTTGACACGGTTGACCATGACACTCTAAAACAGACTCTATGAAGCCGGCATAGAGGGAACTGCTCTAGACAGGATCGCGTCCTACCTTCAAAATAGAACTAATGTCATCCATACCCCACCTTTCTCGTCCAAACCATACTCCACAAAAGCAGGGGTCCCTCAAGGTTCTATCATCTCGCCCATGCTTTTCAACATCTACATGAAGTCCTTACCGGTACTGATCAATAAATTTCACCTCATGTGCTATAACTATGCAGATGACACACAAATACTCCTTCAACTGGAATGCCCCAAAGACATTGAAAAATCCCCAATTTTCAGTTGTCTCAGGGCTGTGGATCAGTGGATGACTTGGAGCCATCTCAAATTGAATGCTTCAAAAACAGAAATACTCACGTGTGGCGATTGGAAACATTACGACCCGCTTGCCGCCTGGCCTGATGAACTGGGATCACCACTTAAAGTATCGAAGGAAGTAAGAAACCTCGGAATGACCATGGACTCCAAGCTGTCGATGAATGCCCAAGTGGACAAACTAGCAAGATCAAGCTTTGTCACTATAAAAACGCTGCGACTAATTTTCCCTCATTTGGGATTTCCACACAAGGTCCAAGCTACCTCCCTTGTTCTGTCCAAACTCTATTACGCCAATAGCCTCTACCACGGATCACCTTTAACGACCATGAAAAGACTACAACGGATTCAGAACTCGGCTGCCAGACTACTCTTGCATATCAAACCGCGAGACCACATTTCACCTGCCTTGAAAGCCCTGCATTGGTTACCGGTTGCCAGAAGATCCACGTTCAAGCTACTTTGTATCACCCACAAAGCAATACATGGAATGGGACCGCTCCATCAGGAATAAAATCACCAAACGCATTCAACAAAGGAACCTACGCTCTAAAAGGGCATCTCGCCTCAAAATCCCAAGATACAAGAAAAAAACCATGGGTGGCACATCCTTCTCTGTTCAAGCAGCCAAACTATGGAACTCTTTACCCCCCCCCAACATAAGATCCACGGACAACCACCTTATCTTCAGAAAACTACTCAAGAATTGGCTCTTCCCCACATAAGCACCATACGCAAACAGAAATTTACAGCATATTCCTCTGTATATAAGCATTTATTTTCACTATAGATATGTACCTATCTTTGTGTATTGCTTTGTATAAACATGTAGAATAATTATGTTGTAATTAAATAAATAAAAATCATCTTTGGTCTACATGTACTTACTTCCATTGTGCATCTATGTACCTTCCATGTACTTGGATCTGTGTGTCTGTTACTTTCTCCTGAAAAAGCATATCCAATGCACTACCCTATTTCTCATCCTGTACCTCTATCAATATCTTTAATCTATATATACTTACCTCCTTTATGCATCTATATACTTTCAATGTACTTATGGATCTATATATTTATCACTTTCTTCTAATTTAGCATTTCAAATGCACTACCCTATTTTCTCAGCCTATACTTCTCTCAATATATCCTCTGGCCCAACCTTCTGACTCATCTCAAACTTCTTTCTACTACTCTTTCCAATGCATTACCCATCTCTCACCCTATACATCTATCAATATATCCTCTACATCCACTCTCTCATTTATCCCAAACCCCATACCACTACTATGATCCCCAAAATAACCCTTTCTAGACTCTCTCCTACTCTACCCCTCCTTGCATCATCTGACACCTTTTTACTATACCGATCCCCCAAAACAAACCTTTCTAAACTCTTCCCTCTGACTCTTCCCCTCAAAAACCCCTTTTACTCATCCAAAAGCCTCCTCCTACTGCTATGACCTCAAAAAAAAATCTCACTCTTCTGTCCCTCCGCTATCCTTTTCAATCAAAATAACAGACTAACATGTTCACTTCTCAAATTCCATATTCCGCTATACTAATTCACCACTAATTCTTTATGGGTTCCAGAGTAGCGTGCTACTCGCCAATAAAGCGTTTCAACACCCCATCAGGGTTACCAGCGCTATATAAATGCAAACCTTTTTCCCTTTTCTACCCCTCCCCAACCCTTCTCAATCCAAATAACTGACTAACATATCCACCACTCAAATTACTTTCATGTTTCGCCATACTAATTCAACAGTAATCCTTATGGGTTCCAGAGTAGCGTGCTACTCGCCAATAAAGCGCTTCAAAACCCCATCAAGGGGTAGCAAGCGCTATATAAATACAAACCTCTTTCCCTCTTCTATCCCGCAACCTACCCTTCTCTATCCAAATAACTGAATAACATATCCACCACTGAAATTACTTCATACTTCACCATACTAATTTTCAACACTAATCCTTTATGGGTTCCGGAGTAGCGTCCTACTCGCCAGAAAAGCGCTTCAACACCCATCAGGGGTAACGGGTGCTACATGAATGCAAACCTTTCTTCCCTTTTATCCCTCCGCTACCCTTCTCACTCCAAATAACTGACTAATATCCACCACTCAAATTACTTTCATATTTCACCATACTAATTCAACACTAATCCTTTATGGGTTTCCGGAGTAGAGTGCTTCAACACCCCATCAGGGGTAACAAGCGCTATATAAATACAAACCTTTTTTTTCCTCTTCTATCCTTCTGCTATCCTTTTGCTATCCTTCCGAATCCAAATAACTGACTAACCTATCCACCACTTAAAATGTACTTGCATGTTTCACTATACTAATTCAACACTAATCTTCTATGGGTCCCGGAGTAGCGTGCTACTCGCCGAAAAAGCGCTTTGACGCCTCGTCAGGGGTAGTAAGCGCTATATAAATGCAATTACAATACAATACAATAGTTTTGCCAAGAAATTGGGGGAAAAAGCAATTGTTAAAGATCTGCAAAGCAAAATGTGTTAGCATGGTTCTGTATGGGGTCTTGCAAAGATCTTGCCTATTCAGACAATAGAAAACAGGTTTTTAAATAAACTCCTTTCTCTTCCCCAATTGACCTCTCTGTTTTTGATAGATATAGATCAGGAGGTGGGCTTGAGCTTCATCGAGGACTTGATTTGTTTACGCCACTTGCTATTGTGGCATAAGGTTTGGAAAAAGGAGGAGGTGTTTTTGAATACAGCTATTATCCGGGACTGTCTTTCACTTGACTACGCCATAATATCTTATGGTTGATGACTATCAAATCCTTGTGTAGGAGTCTGGACCGGCAACATTTGTTCAACAACCCTTAGAAGCTCCAAAGGATCAGTAGAGATACCCTTAAAATTATGGGTCTAAGTATGTCTGAGGATGCCAAGCTTAGGAGCAAAAGTATGAAATGTAGTTCATCTGGCTATTTAGGCAGGAAACCGTCTAGGTTTACAACCTTTTCTGCTATGTGTAACAGACGGTTAATGGGAGGTTTTTATTGACCTGTTTAAGATTGCACCTGATTCATATAATTGAATCATTTCTTAAAATGAACTATTGGTTGTGTACACATGTTCGTTGCCCCTGCGATGGAACCTCAACACAAAGCACAATGCACTTTACCCTATTTTGCAAGTTTTTTCTAATGGGGATTAGGAAAATGATACTTGTGGTGTACATTAAAGTGGCCCTATTTGTACTCAGGAGTGGGGGGACAATTTTAGTATTATGCAGTGGCTAATAACTTTTAGGATATTAACTCATATTAAATAAGCTTTTATTGTGATCAAATGTGGTGCACTTCCTGTTATGAGTTACTGTATAAACCGATTTTGTAATCCGATGATTCACTTTTGGCTGTATGGTGGATAATGCCTTGCATTGTATATGTTTTTAAGATATTTATTTGGGGTTTCTTTTCATTGAATGTTTTGACTTTGATGGTATTTTTGACCAATATCGAATAACGTTTTATTGAATTGAACTTTGTACTAATCGAGTGCCTATTCCATGATTTATTGATTTGTCTAGGAAATGCAACAAAATATTGAAAAAACATTTATTGAAAACAAAAATGTGCATTTCCTTGTTAATAAATATATCTATTTGAGCTGGGGTGCTAGTATATAGCGCAGGCTGGGCTGAAAAATGCATTGTTTGGGTGTACAAAACTAGGCAAGAAAGGTTAATGCTAGAAAAACACCACCACCAAAAATTAAATGGTGTCTGCTTAATATTCTGTACCAAACATTAATTAACTTCTTATCTTTCTAGATTATTTTCACGCTAAACGGGGGCCATAATAAATTCCTGTTGCACATGTTGTTTTTCCATAACAAGATTTAGTAGTAGATTGGCAACAGGGCATTTTAATGATGTAATAGCTTTGATGACCTTTCTTAAATTTACATTGCACACTTTGATATCCTCATAGAAGCCCTGTCATGCTAGTGTTTGCCTTTTCTCAGCATGTAATTGTGTTAGAGGGCACATTTACACTTTGTACGCATATAGCATGTTAAACCTGTCATCCTTAGGGTGGCCTCCCCCCAAACATTTTGCTTTTGACCTCCACGTTTTGCTGAATCTTTTTGTTGGCCTTAGGACTCTGAGCACTTTACCACTGCTGTCCAGTGCTAAAGTGCATGGGCTGCTTCCCTAAACATGTGTGTAATTGGTGAATACATGATTGGCATATTTAATGTATGTGTAGGTCCCTTGTAAAGTGGTCTAGCATATACCCAGAGCCTGTAAGTTAAATGCTACTTTTGGACCTGCAGTTCTGATTGTGCCTTCTACACAAGTAAGCCTTCAAACCTATCTCAGGCCTGCCATTGCAGGGCCTGTGTGTGCAGTTTATTGCCACTACGACTTGGCATTTAAAACTATTTGCCAATTCTTAAACTCCCCTTTTACTACATACAAGTCACCCCTAAGGTAGGCCCTGGGCAGGGTGCTTTGTAAGTGAAAGGTAGGACATGTACTTTTAGGTTTTGCATAGTTCTGGAAGTGAAAAACATCTAAATTCGTTTTTCACTACTGTGAGGCCTACTCCATTCATAGGTTAGCATTGGGAATTCCCTTATACACTTCTGTGGTAATTCCTGATCAGAAAAGAGTAGCTACTTCATGCTTTATATCTTTGAAATGGTAATGATAAATCCTCCTTACTGATGACGTTGGAGTTGACATTACTGTTTTAGAAATGCCACTTGTAAAAAGTGAACATTTCTCTGCACTTACGACCGTGTTCCTTGCAGTCTGTTTCCAGTGCATGTCTGGAGTGGGTGACAGCTATTCCCTCTAGACAGCCACATACACAGGAAGGATAGGTGTGCTTGAGTATCCATCTTCATAAAACTGCAGTCTGATGGCCCTGCGTGGACAGGATGGAAAGGAGGGGCTAACGCTTTACTGTACTGTATAGGTAGTGTCCTTTCCCCACAGAAAGGGCTGATTTACCCCCATCGATAGCCTCGCAGACAGGGCTGGATTGAAAGGAGGACCTGTGCGCTTCAAGGAGCTGCTTTGAAGTCACTCCCACATCAGAGGCACGTTTGAGTAACCGTACTGGGTCTCTGACCCCCTAAAATCAGACAGTACTGGACTTGTAATTGAAACTCTGCCAGAAGAACTACTGTGTTGCGATGAAGGACTCAACTAGACTGCTGATATAGAAGACCTCCTTTTCTGCTTGTTGCCTTGCTGCCTGCTGCTCTCTGGCTTTGTTGGAGGAGAGCTGGACTCTGCCTTCACTGCAAGTGTGCTTGTTGGCTTGCCTCCTGTTGCTTGAGACTCAGGAATATCAGTCTTTACCCTTGCTCCTGTGCCTTACACACTGGAGGTGTCCCACATACTTGCAACACAGACTTCAACGCATCTCCTGTCTGTGTGTAGCAAAACCATTGGCGCATCGCATTGGAACCATCGCTTTGCCTCACAAGATCGGACTACGTATCGCCTCTGCTGCAGCTTTGAGAGATTGACGCATCCCCTCAACTGTGTATAGAAACCCAGCGATTCGCTCGATGCCTCTCGACTCTGGCACCAGTCTACGGAACCGAAGCATCGCCATCAGCGCGTGGAGAAAATAGACTCATCCTGGACTTGCGAGACCCACATTGACGCATCTCATGATGCATCTCGCTGTTGCGACCAGGGAAGGTACTTTGTTCACCAGGACCTGCGTGCGTCCTGTATCCAGCTGGCGCTTCATCTTGGTCAGCCCGAACTTTGACTTTGCCACGGTTCAGCGCTATCTCAAGTAACCCCTACAGCACTATTTGCTTCTAAATGCAGTTTTTCGCTTATTCTTCTGGAATTCAATATCTCAGCTTCTATACATTGGATTTTGTCGTTTTGGTCTTGTTTGGTTCATAATATAATAATCTATTTTTCTAACCCCGTGTTGTCTTTTTGAGGTGTATAATTTGTGTTAGTGTGTGTGTGTGTCACAAATACTTTACACATTGCCTCTTTAGATACGCCTGAATGCTCTTTGCAAAGCTACCAGAGGGTGAGCACAGGCTATCTTTTAGTGTGTACTTAGCTTACCCTGACTAAAGTGGTGATTCCCGTCTGACCTGGGTGCATACCTCAGCCAACCAGGAATCCCATCATTAACATAGCAACAGCATGTTCCCTTAGGAGGGTGAACAGTCAGTGCCGAAGTTGCATCATGACATTGGGAAATCATAAATATCTGGGATTTTTGAGGGTGAAATCCACATTGATTCCATGAATGTATGTCCTTACTTTAACTATTCAGATGCCTTATATCGAAGTCTGCTGGTCGTGCCTGTTTCTCATTGTTTGCTGTTACCTTTAGAAAAATAGCCACTGTGAAGTGCCAAACTTTGGGGTATATCAAATTAGTTGTCTAGATAAGTTCTTGATTGTTCAGAAGAATCAGTTTCACTTTAAGCATTTTAAAGGATAGTAATTTGTTGGTGTTGGTTACATTTGATCTCGTATTCTTAATACAATAATGCACCTAGCTTGTACATGCTGCTGCAGTATTATTATCCATTTTAAGGCATACACTTTGTTTTCTTAGCTATTGGAATTGGCTAACGCCTGTGGATTTTCAAGTTTAGTCTTAGTAGGATTCGACATTTAATCCAGACGTGACCATGGTCTGTCTCCTGTTCTTTTGCTTGTCTCTCTTTGTATGTTGTCCTTCATGTTAACTGAGAATTTAACTACTCTAGCTTCTGCCATGTTCTTTTCAGTCATTTAAATATTAGGTACTGTATATTGTGAATACCAAGAAAAACCCATCAAGCCTCTTGATAGAATTGTATGTTAGACTGTAAGAGATGAGGAAATGTGGAAAGGTGATGTAGCTACTTAGGAATGTGGACACTACCTTTCTATATACTTACAAGAGACATGCTTAAAATGGATATGTTTTTCACTTAAAGGAAATTATAGGACGTTGATTACAGTGATTATTCACATAATGCATGCCTCCTTTTCAATATGTCCATCTATTTTTAAATGTAGCACTGCATTGTTTATTATTTTTTATATATTTTTTGAAATTATTGTTGATAGAAAATGGTACTGAAGAACTGGGAAGTTAAATGTTTTGCCCAGGGTCCAACAGTGTAGTTAAGTGGGAAGCCTAGAATTGGAACCCTGGTGTCTTGGATTCATGTTCTGCAGTTTAATCAGTGGTCCACAAAATCCTCCTCTCTGGTGGATCACCTTTTAGTTTTTATTGTAATATGTCATGTAATTTGAATGGTTTGTGGTTAATTTTCAGGAATATTTAAAGTCCTAGTCAGAATTGAAGATGTAATAAACCAATGACGGAAAATGCTTTGACTTTAGGTTCGTTGGGTAATAAAGTGATTTGTTAAATTAAGGGATCTGTCCAATACCATTCACTGTAAGATGTCCCGAAAGTCAAATAGCAGTTTTGACTAATACCCGACTATTACCCAAAGGTATCATACATAATAATCCTCTGACTTGGGCAGATAATATTCTGCAGTACAATGATGGGGCATATGTGGTATTTTGAGACATTTTACTCCGGTTATGGAGTAATTTCACAATGATTTTGGACTTTTGATAAACTGTTTGTGAGGTGGTATTGCTGATAATTTATCTGACTTTGCAAGATTTGTTAGATAGTGTAAGTCATTGAGATGTTTTAAATAAAATCGAAAACCGCTTGTAGCTGAAAAGAGTGTTACATTGAGGTGCTGTAAAAAACAGAATAATCTCCACATCATTGTTTATGTCAGAAATAAGGTTCAGTGAATTTAGCAATTTGGGCAACTTTATCTTTAAATTGTTGAAACGTTTCTAGGATGTAGATTGAATGAATTGTGTCTGGTGTTTAGTGACCATGGGACACTTAAGTCAATTGTCTTTGTTAAACCAATGCCATACTAACGTAGTCTGTAGGTGCAATGTTCTGCTCTTCCTATAAAGTTACATTGTAGGGCTACAAAGTTACTTTGTAGGGCTATCTTCCCTTATATTTATAAGTAAGTGTGATTTAGGAGTGCGAGACCATTCAAGTAGGTATAGTTAAGACTGAACTCTAACATAGTAAGCTTTTGGACAACACCCCGCACAAATAGCATTCTTCTTCGTTTTATTTATGTTTGATCATAGAGCTTGAATTCTCCCAGATTGTCAAAGAATATTCTGTTTCCTAACTTTATACATTCGGCTTTCTTCTAGATTTGTCTTCTAACATTTTTAAAAAATCTATCAATTTGTCATTGCTACTTCAAATACTCCTGTTTTGTATTTTACGTATTGATGCATAACCAGTATAAAAATATCATGTGTATAAAAGATTAAAACCAACTCAATTTAGAGTCCGTTCGGGGGGTAGCAGAGCAGGCAGGGGCTACTGGGCCTCAGCTGTGTTGGTTGGGGTTGTTTTCCTCTGTTATCTTGGAGTTTTCCTACTTTTATTTTTTTAAAGTTTTATATAGCACGAACCGGACTTGAAGGTATTGGAGCGCTTTACATGAGCACCAGTTGCGTTACAGACTAACACATTCATTTTTGTTAGGCATGGGGAGATTAAGTGATTTACCCAGAATCACAGGATGTTGAGCGTCCCTGCCGAGACTCGAACCAGGTTCCCCAGCTTCAAGGTCGACCACTGTAGCCATTAGGCCACATCCTCTCCTATGGCTTTACATTCTGGGCCAGGTACACCCCTTCCGCACTTGACTGTCAGGGTAACGAGGGTGAATAGACCTAAGCATGTGATGTAGGTAGTGTGGGGTGTAGAGACTCGGACCTCAAGCAAACAGACACCTTGTTATTGTCCAGCCTAGTACTTTTATTTTTAAGACAAAGAGAAGTACTTAATCACACAGACGTTTTAGATTTAAGTACAGGTGCAGGCTCATTATGGTGAAATTCGACAGCTTCTCTGGGTTTTATGACCTCTGCCAGTCCGTATACTTTGACTATGTCATTCTGACAAGCCAGTTGCAAAAATCTCAACCTAGTCAACCAAAATCTGTTATGCAAGTTCTTAGTCAATGTTTCATTCAGGCATTAGCGTTACCTGAGGTGAGTTGCATTTAGTATCTCCAAGCGTAAGTGTGCAGTCTCCAACCTCATGGTGCACGCAACCACATTGACAGTTGCCAGGGCTTGTTCAGGTAGCCCCACGTCCTCTCCTCATCATTCTGATGGAAACCACAGCAGCACAGTCAAAGGTACTCCATTCCGGCTAATCCGAAACTCAAAACTGTGGGATTCCTTTCTTGAGTCTGTGGTGCAAGGTTGCAGTCCTTTGGGTGCAGCAAAAGCAGAGTCAGAAGATTTCTTCTTTGTGGCGGTCGCTGGCACTCTGGTGAGTCTGTTTTACGTCGGCTTTTCTTGGCCACCCCAGGAGGTCTGGATACCCTCTGGCACACTCTGGTCAATTCAAGGCAAACTCCCACAGCAGTTTTCTTCTCTTGGACTACACTTCTCTAAGGACTCAGTGGCTGGGTTTTTCCTCCACAGACAGACCGCTACTGTGGGACAAGTTTCTTCTTCTCCCCTCTTTGCTGTCATGCACGCTCTCAGGTCTAAGGCAGATCCAAAAGGGTGATGTCCCCTTTCCTCCAGGAGACTGACTATCAGTGATACCAGTCATGGATCACAGTAACTTTCTAAGTAATCTGCTGAGTAGGCTGTCCTTGGCCAGTGAAGAAGCTTGGAACTGGAAAAAAGTGGGAACGTTTGGGATCCACTTCTATATACCATTTCCAGAAAGCAGATGTGGATCCACTGCAAAAAGTAAAAAAAAACAGCTTAATATGGCTCTGTAAGAAATTGGATTATTCGTTAAGGGGGGGTGGAAACCCCACTCAGGCAACAACCACAATCCTTGTCAGGGTGAATCACTCTAGTCACTAAACTAACCTGTGCTTAACCCTCTGATCGCTTGGAACAAAAGCAGTCCGGCTTAACTTGGAGGCAATGTGTGAAATATTTATGCAGCGTTCAAACAGTAAGAAAACAAAAACCCAACAAAAGAAAAATCTCAAACCAATTTAGAAAATAGAGTAACATTTTAAATAAATTAAATAATACCTGAATGACAAAAATCCGATCAGTAAAACCAGAGATGTTGAACTTTAAAGTTTTAGGTAAAAATAGCGCAAAAGGCGCAAAGCGCCAACTGTGGTATCTGGTCGCGCTGGACCTGTACAAAGTTACAAGTTCAGGCCTAATGCGATGGAGAGCAGGCCGGGCAGAGGACCACGTTCGGCCTGCTGGGAGTTGTACATTGTCATTGGTGTAACTTCTATGTGGCAAGACTTTGCAGAGCTTCACGTCGCTCGGCGTCTGTTCCAATGAAGCTTTTAGTGGGGCGGCAAAGCTTTGTGAGACTTTGCGTCACTTGCCGTTGCCTCCGATGAGCTGTCAACTGTTCAAGGCTATGTAGGGCTTCGCATTGATTTGTGTTGGTTCTGGTAAAGCTTTCAGGTGGGGCTCCTCATGGCTTTGCAGGGCCTGGCATTGCTTGGCGCCACATCGGATGGAACCTTCAGTTACGCAGGAGGGAGTAGTGCTCTCACAGATGCCAGTTAAGGGTCCGTATCGGAGTTCACCCCAGCAGAGGGCAGGAGCAGGGCTCAGGCAGGTCCAGTTGTGGGTCACGGCAAGTTCAGTTGCAGCAGGTCAGCTGGGAAGTTGCAGGGAGGCTTCTGAAGCTTGTTGTGTCCCTATGGCCCACAGAGGAGATCAGCCAACTGACTCTTGGTAGCCTGGGATGAAGGTAAGCAAGTCTAATATTCCTTCTCAGACAGCAAGGCAGTCTTTCAACAGGCCTCGAAAAATACACTCGCCCCTCGCAATTGCGAGTAAAATTTTAGCAGGTCGAGCTATTTTTAGCACTTATTGGACCCTGCTGGCAGTAAACTTAAGCTGGAAGAAACAGGTGTTCTTTTTGTTCAGAAAGTGAATGAGCAATTAAAACTCCTTTAAATCTTGTTTTATCTTGACACATTTGCCAACTTCTCAAGGACAGAGGCCAAATGTCAGTTTGTCTTTTTACTAATTGTTGCTCATGTGTTCCTGGAAAATGGTGTATACTTATCTTTCTCTTTTTACAGTTAATGCTTTTTGTCAAGTGAGCTATTTGACAATAATTGTAAAACAAAGTGCAGTAAAATGTCAGATTTTTTTTCTCTAAAACATTTCAACAGCTTGCAAATGAATAGTACAAGTAGATCAGAAATTATGAAAACTTTTTTTTGTAATTCAGAAGTGTGACGCAAACAAAGTTTTATATTGGAGGAAAACAAATCGGAACACTTTACTTGGTGATGTGCAAATGACAAATATTTGCAGAAACTTTATTTCCAAACATTGTACACTATATAGTTTTAAAACCACATGTCGGTGATAAATTCTGTGGCCATTTCAATGTAACATCTGCTGATTGCAAATAACAGTGGGATGCTACTTTATACTTTTGTTATGTATTTATTAAAAGTGATAGTTTTTAAACATGTGAGATACATTCCTGTCTAAGCCCTGATGACAATGCATTTAATGAATTAAGAGGCAAGTCTGCAGTCAAGTGGATCTTGTATGTGGCTAGATTTGCATTCTATATGAAGCTAACGTTTAGTCTATTAAATCAAACGAAAGCGTTTTCGATACAGCAGACGTGCTGAACGTGCGTATTGGCAGGTGCTCTCATATGTGATAAAGAAGAAAATGACGTCTCAGTGAATGTAAATACTTGCCCAGGATCACATAATTTGAAACCAGTTTATGGGTCAAGAGCATTATAATTAGATCGAGTAGATTATTTAAGTCATTAGACCTGCAGGTCTAGTAATATTTTTGGGATTTTTCGAGCCCTGTTTCAAGCAGCAGGGCAGTCCTTCTTGGGTAACTTCCACAGGTCCTGGAGTGTTCTGAAGAGTGACTCTGGAGGTCCAATGTCTTTACCTGGTTTCACCCTTTGTGTGTTGGAGAGGGGGGGGAACTCCCTGTCCTAAACCCACATCTTGTTCTGGAAAGCTCTTTTCCCTTCCTCTGTCAAGGCTCCAAACTGTCTGGGTGTGATAAAAGGCAGGGCAGGCCTAGTGCCAGGTTCCTTTGTGTGACCAGGGGGGTCAAAGCCCTTTGGAAGTGTAAGTGGGGCTTGATACAGCCCCTACCCTGTCATCCTGCCAGGATGGTTCATCAGTCCACACCTAAGCCCCCTTTGTGTTAGTCTGGAAGGCAATACACAAACCCCCAACAGCTGAGGCACTCAGTCATGTGGCTAAAAAAGGCATTTTCAGAATGATAAATTAAAATCCGATACAGCATATCTCTATCTGCTCCCAATCCAAAGTTAGCCCTTATTGAATGTAATAAGGTAACCCAGTGTTATTCAATTGCAGAGATAGGCCTTGCAGCAGTAAAGAACGATTTTAGGAGTTTTTGACTGCCAGGAAATGTAAAACGTAAGTACATATTTCCTACGTTTTAAATGCAATGCACCCTGCCCTATGCACTTTTAGCGCCTACCTTAGGGGTGACTGACCTGTATTAAAAATGAAGGTTTAGGAATGAGAAAGTTTATTCTGCCAAGTGGAAATGACAGTTTAAAACTGCACTACATGCTACAGTGGCAGGCCTGAGATATGGTTTAAAAGGCTACTTTAGTAAGTGGCACAATGAGTACTGCAGGCCCACTAGTAGCATTTGATTTTGTCGCAGGCATTCTGCTGGTAAGTAGAAATGTGCCTTGGGGTGACAGGACGTCAGAATGTAGGGACTGTCTCTCTCTACCACATCAGTACATGACAGTCCAAATCCAGCTAGCTCACAGTGCCTCTCCTGAACTCCTAACTTCCCCAGAGTCGCAAGTGATTTTGGCAACCCTAGAACTTGAACCTCTAGTCTCCTAGGGAATCGTGGAAACAGATCATCACCTTTTGTATCTCGCTCATGCATGCCCTTTAGTAAACAAGGAAAGCTATGATGAAAGTTTACAGTACATTTATTGAAACTATAGTAGTCTATTCTGAAGCGGATGTGCTGCGATTAGTAGACACATACAACTAAGCATAGTATCAACATTACTAGCAGACTGTTTACAATGAACAACCCAACCATGGCAAATTATCTATCTGTCTAGGCTTATTCTTACTGTGTACGCAAAGGGATATATTATTGATCTCTGGTATTAGCAATGGACCCCGTACGTGGTGTGTGTTCGCTCCACGACTGGTCTCTCTGCTGGAATTCTCCTCTCTGCCCACAAAGGGACAGAACACAGTTTATATGATAAAACTTCTGTGGTGGAAAAGTTGCAGCTGGTCTTCTGTGTTATGTCTAAAATTTTAGGAGCTGTTGCTGACCGAGCAGAAAACAATACAACATGGTGTTATGTATTCCAAATGTTAGTGTGAAATGTGCAGACGGAATCCCAAGAAGAGTCACTGAATAACAAAACAACATGTACAGTGTAATTCTAAAATGTCACAAAAAGTATTATGTGCGGCTGTGCAAGCAGCAGCCTTAAACATCTAATACGCTAAACTAAGGGAAAACCAAAGTGGGCCCAGAAGGGGCATCACTACACCCCCACTTTGGTCGGGAAAGTGACTTGGCGACTAATAAAACAATAAATGTAGCAAGCTAAGCAAGTCCAATGCCATGCTAAGAAGCGTAATAGTCAAATGTATAAGTATAATATTAAATGAAACTGAAAGTTTTGAAAGGGAGGACAAATTAGGTTGAGGACTAGGCACCCAAGAGTTCTTCCAGAAGATCAGTGTTTAGTAAATCCAGAACGGATTCAGTCTTCGCAGATGATGATTTCTGAAGAGGCCTATTCAAAAGCTCCAGAGAACAGACCTGACCCTCATCAGCCGATGCTGAGAAAGTGATCTGTAGTCCTGCATCCGCTTTAGGAGGACCACAGTGGTTCAAATAAATACAGCCAAAAGGTTTATTTGAAATCAACAGTTGTCTGCGGTGGGCGTGCCACGATAGAACTTTTAATTTGCTGACAAATGTCACAACAAATGACATATTTCTTGACCTGTCTATATATGCCGTGGCACCAATAACTTTGCTGTAGCAACGAAAATGTGGCTGCCACACTGGCATGAGCAGAAGCAACCCCTTCATGCGCAGCTATTGCTAAGGTGAGCCTGCGGTATTGGTGGGAATCGAACGATCTCCAACCTCTGAAAGGGTAACTAAGGGAATTTGTTCATTTTAGCTGGAAAACCTTAAGGAAAAGGGGCGCTGTCACATGTAGCAGCGACTGCAGCTAATATATCTTCATCTACACCTGTATGCGAACGAGTAATCGAAGCAACTGTCGCAGTTGCAACTTCAGATTTGGCCACTTCATCAGCCAATGAATTCCCTACAACGTGTGGTCCCACACGCAGATAACTCAAGGTATGAGTTACATGAGCATGTGGCAATCTATCTTTTAGGTCTGCCACTTTACCCAAACAGTTTTATGCTTTATAGTGTTGCCTTTAGAATCTTTGAATCCATTTTGGCACCAATAGTGCAAATTGTCATTAAAAGACTGAACACAATAATACAAATCTAATACAATGAGTGTGGGGAATTCAGGATCTGTATGTTCCAGTGTAAGAAGTAAAGCTTTCAGTTCAGCCAACTATGTAATGCAGTCCCCTAAGGACTGTGTGCAACTTTTTTGTGGTTGGAATTTTCCATCTAACATCATACCAAGAATGGTGGCGCACACCGCCGAATATTGGTGCTTAGTACCTGTAGCAGGCTGGGCTGAACCATCAATATAAATAATATATTTATACTGCTAGAGAGGCAAAAGGTTGCTGGGCTTGGGATAAACCTGCTCATGTTGAAGAAATTCTTGCGACTGTAAAGACGGGTAAAAGACAATCTACATCCACAGCTGTTAAGGATGTTGCTCACTGTATCCATCTAGGATGGAGATCCTTAGCATTGATGCGTTTCCCTTGTGCAAGTGGCCTTTCTTTTAGTATAGTAATCTGCTCCGCAATCAGTATTTTTCCAGTGGATGCAAAACACATTTCCGCATTGCATAAAAATCGCATTTATATTCCAATCAGCACTGTTTCACCTTCATTAAAGGTGAGCTATGTAAAGCCAATGGTACCAGCGACTATATGGATGACCAGGTTTGTAGTATTTACACATGTATGTAAGTGACAAGTTGCAAGCATGTCGGATTAAAGTGATCTGAGTATTTCTGTGTGTACTGATGTCCAATGCGTACTGGAAAAATCAGGGTGAATTAATTCATATAATGATGTAATGCGTTGTGCATAATCAGGTATGTATGTTCTGTCAAAATTACGGAATCCTAATAAGGATTGTAGTTTCCTAAGAGTGTTTGGTGGTTGTGGTAGAGCACATGTTTCTAGGAAGTGTGGTGCAAGGCTTTTCCCCTCACTGGTAAGTTTGTATTCTAGAAATTGGACACTTGGAAATGCTATATTAGATTTATTAAAGTTAAACCTGTAGCCAGATTCATTAAATCCCAATATAATGCAATCTACTCTGGCCAAATGTCTGTTCAGCTCATCGTCCGTCAGGTAGATCTAGATAGGACAACGAGTCTGGGTCAATATCACATAGAATTCGCTCATTGCAGGCAACAAACAGCCCTGGACTGTTCTTATATCACATTGGGAGTCACGAAAAAACGATGCTGAAAGACCTGCGCCAAGAAGGCAGTCCAATCCCTGCTTTCAGGCGCTATATTTTGGCAGAAAAAGAATTGGGAATATCCAAGGTTGTTTATGTATTTTTTTTACGGACTATATTATTTATAAGTGCCGAACTGTGTGTATTTTGTGTTGCAAAGTTGTGTGCCGTGAAGCACATCAGTTTCTGAGGTATCGTGCCTCTGAGAAAAGACTGCCCAGATCAGCTTCCTCCCTCAGGGAGATGAGTTGGATCTACTAGGAAAACCTTGTATTCACCACGCAAGGATCTTGTTCCTCATGAAGGCCCCTAGGACCGTCTGTGTTATTGTGCACCTTAGGACCCGACAGCAACACAGCAACCACCAAATGGGCATAAAAGACAGCAATTAAATGCTAACACAGCGCAAATAAGATAGTATCAAGGCCCAGACCAATAAAGCTCGCATAGCAAGATTAAAGAAAAGCATTTATCTGTCTGCTGAGCAACGAAGAAAGAGGAAGTGCTGTTCCTTGATGTTGCTTACATGGGACTTACTCTATGGTTCTACTGTTGATTTGTTGCAAAGACTCGTGGGATTTGTAGTCTTGAATAAAAATGTGTTGTTTAAAGCTGCTGAGTGGAATAAATGAAAGGTTAGCATTATCTGAGCCTCTGGTCCTGCTATAGAATTGTTTAAAATTAAGTAGATTATTAATTCTAAGTAAGTCCGATTGTTTGGAGATGAACTGTTTGTTGTAGAGGGTTGTTTTCAGCTTCCTTCGGTCTTGAAAGAGGGTTGGGGCAGTTTGTAATGTCTCATTATTTAGGCAGGTGTTGCCACGGTGAGGGTGGTGTTCCTGGAGGCTGGTAGAGGGGCAGCAACCAAACATGGGTCTTCTTAATGTTAAAGGTGTAAGGCCTGTATACAAGGAATTACATAATGTAGTAATACTGTAGGTGAAGAAAATTCTTCTTGATGTATGGCTGCTAGAACATGCTATTTATTATGTTGTTTTCCACAGGTTGGTCTGCACCTTCTGCGATCGGAATAGCTGGACTTGGTGGTGGATTTGAAATTGGAATCGAAGTAGGTGTTTATATTTAAAAAAAATTCTAACCAACCTACTTGTCGCTTCTGTCATTTAGGAGTGTTATTGTACATACAACACAACCCTTAACGCGGAAAGCTAATGTTATCAGTCAGTGTTTGCCAGGCATCAAGAGTGTAAGCATGGCAGGGACTAGTTAACGTCATTCACTATTTGCACCAGTGCACTCCCCTTAGATTTGGGAGAAATTATGGCAGATGAAATTGGCATGTTCCTGTGAGAAGTTGGCCTGGTATATGCTGTCCACTAGTTATAGTGGGCACCTTGCACCAGTCCAAACGATCTTTATTGATGATAGGTTTAAAGACAACCTTTATTGAAAGCTATCCTAGTGGTAGCTATGGAGAGCAGCCTTCAGGCTAAGTCTTGAAGGACTGTTAAGCTGTTTGTTTTACCAGTCTATAATCTCATGAATTACCAAATGAAAGGAGAACCACACCAGGTATATATATAAAATATATGTATTTATTACTAAACACTACCCACTAGTCTCTTTATGAGGCTAGAGGTCGAAATACACAAGTTACAAGTCAAATAGCACAGTAAATTAGCACAATATACGATTAGCCCTAGGGGCGTACCAAACCATATATTAAGAAAGTGGTATAGGAACCACGACTTGACTAGACACAGGGCCTAGAGCCTGTAGAATCGCTGGGACCCCAAGGAACCACCCAAGGTAGTGACACAGGGGACCCACGGGGGACGTGTGCAGTGTGTGAACACAGCCGCGAGCTCCGTTTGCGTCTATGGGGAAAGTTGCGGTTAGAGTTTTAAAGTTTAGGGACACTTCGGAGTGGACTAGGAACAAACCCTTTTGGACTTGGAGGGTTCTAGGGCCAACACCCACGGGAGCACCGGAGTACTCGTGTTACCTCACCCAGGGAAGCCGGGTGCATAGGTGTCAAATGGTGTCGGGCCGCGCCGTCGTTTTCAATGGCCGCTTGCTGGAAGGTGCTGCTGCCGGGAAGATGCGAAGTGTCCGAAGAGATGCAAGCTTGGATCGAGGATGAGAAGAACCTGAAAGCAGAGGGGACAGAGTCTAGGTCACTAGCCAGTGACCAGGGGCACGATAGTCGAATGCCCACCGATGTCGGGTGCTTCAGGTTCGAAGAGGTGAAGATTGTCTCTGCAGCCACGAGGACCAGGAGGCGTCGACGATGACCAGGAGCTGGAATCGAGCTGTCCCTTGAAGGTAGTAGCTGGCTGCGGTGTCGGTGCCCGGATTGGACCCAACAAGCCTTGGCAACAGCAACCCACGCAGAAAGAGAACAACGGCTTCGGTGCGGGCCAGCGAGGTCCGAGGGACTCCGCAAGCGAGGGAGAGTCAGGGCAGGCCTGGAGCAACCAGGGAGGCCTGTTGAAAGTAGAGTTGTCCTTCTGAGGGACCCACAAGTCAACGGACAAGGGATCGCAAAGGGACCTCGAGCGGAATCACAAAATGGTGGCCCACGGGTCACTGGGAGTGGCCAGGCCAGCCATCTTCGGTGGATTCACTGCTCGGGGTCGGGGCTACAAGTAACCCAAAGCACAGCCTCTAGGATCGACCAGAAGCTTATGCACTTGCAAATGTGCACGGTGTCCAGGGGTTCCGGTTCCACGGTACCCACGAGGGCTACGGGTCTCAGCTTTGCTGGGGACTCGGGTCAGCCTCTGGGAAGTCTGGAAATCCACCTCCTGGGTTGCCGGGTCGTCTACGTCCGGCGGGAGCTTCGGAGATGCAGACCGGACAGATGCGTCTTTGGTGCCTGCCAAGCAGGGGAGTAACTCCTTTACTCCAAGGGAGATTCTTCAGTCATCTGGCGTTTAACAGATCGTCGAAGGTCCAGGATTCAGTTTCAGAGTTTCGTCCAGGGATATCTAAAGTCCTGTTGCCAGGGGTTCCTATCTTATACTCAAGGAAGGGGTTGGACTAACTCGGGACCCACCTATGGGAGGGTTTGGAAAGATGGGGTGGCTACACCCATTTCCTTTGTCCAGTTTCGCACCAGAGCAGGGGCTGGTAGCCCCTGCAACCGGTTTGAACTGGGCTATGCACAGGGACACCAAATGTGCCCCCAGTGCAGGACTTCAAAGCACTCAGAGTGCACACACCCAGCCCCAATACACTAAAGCCTGTCTGGGAGGTGGTAACACCTCCCTGTGACAGGAAACCTATTGTCCAGGCCTCCCCTGCAGGAGTTTCGGTCAGCAGCAGGAGGCCAGACTCGTGTCTGTGGCTGCAGCATCCATTTTGTGATGCCATGGCTCTGTTAGCTGGTACCGGGTATACCAGTGCTGTCATGTCTCTCCCTCTAGAAGGGTGGGATCATACTCCCACACCAGTTACTGGTGTGGGGGTATGATTCCAAGGTGTTTGACACCAAACACGACATGTCTCTGTGCAGCCATCCCAAAGTTAGCATTTACCGTTGAGATATAATGCACTTAAGAGTATATGGTCAGGCTGCACTCACAGACAACCCCGGAGGATAGATTCCGAAGGCTGCAGAGGGGCTCTGCTCATGCATGGGCACCCTCTCACATAAAACCAAGCACCCTGCCTTCAGGATTGATGAGGCCTGCCATAGGGGTGACTGATAGGTTTCTATGTGCAGTGATAGGGTGAGATATAGTGAACCTATATCTCAGTAAGGGGTGCATGCACCACCTCACTCAGGCTGTTGTAGCAGTCCTGTGGTGTCATTTTGGAAGGCTTCCCAGGGGTGGTATAATACATGCTGCAGCCCCTGGTAGGCCTCTGGGGTACCTATGCCCTGGGTACATAGTATACCATATACTAGGGACTTATAAGGGCACCCCAGAATCCAATCTGAAGTGTACCTAAGGTACTAGGAATCCATTTAGAGAGGAAGCAGCTAGGCTGGGGTCCTGGATAGCAGGGCCCCAGCCAGACTAAAGTCGAAAAACAGTGAAACATCAGCAAAAAGTGGGGGTAACCATAAGAAGCAGATCCCACCCTCCTACACAACCCCCCCACCCCCCCAAACGCAGGGACATTAAACTAACCTTGACCAGTTGAGTCTTCATGTTCTAAGTGGAAATATCTGGAGAGTCCATCTGCATTGGCATGGCTACTCCCAGGTCTATGTTCAACTGTATAGTCCATCCCCTGTAGGGAAATGGACCACCTCAAAAGTTTGGGGTTTTCACCCTTCATCTGTTTTAGCCATAAGAGGGGCTTATGGTCTGTCTGAACAAGGAAGTGAGTGCCAAACAAGTATGGCCTCAGCTTCTTCAGAGCCCAAACCACAGCAAAGGCCTCCCTCTCAATGGCTGACCAACGTTCTCTCTGGGGTCAGCCTTCTGCTAATAAAAGCTACTGGCTGATCCTGACCATCATTCAACTGTGACAGTACAGCCCCTACCCCCAACTTAGATGCATCTGTTTGCACAATGAACTTTTTGGAGTAATCAGGACTCTGCAGAATGGGAGCAGTGCACATGGCCTGCTTCAGGTCATCAAATGCCTTTTGACAGCTGACTGTCCACTGAACCTTATTTGGCATTCTCTTAGAGGTTAAGTCGTTCAGGGGTGTCACTATAGATCCATACCCCTTGACAAATCTTCTGTAATACCCAGTCAGGCCTAAGAAGGCTCTCACCCGAGTCTGGGTAGTTGGAGCAACCCAGTCCATTATGGTCTGGATTTTGCTCTGCAATGGTTGAACCTGGCCTCCACCCACAAGGTGGCCCAGGTACACAACCTGACTCTGCCCTATCTGACACTTAGTAGCCTTGATAGATAGGCCTGCTTTTTGCAGGGCCTCCAAAACATTTCTGAGGTGGACCAGGTGATCCTCCCAGGTGGAGCCAAAGACAGCAATATCATCTAGATATGCTGCACTATAGGCTTCCAGACCTGTAAGGACTGTATTCACCAACCTCTGATAAGTGGCAGGTGCATTCTTCAAAACAAAGGGCATCACCACAAACTGATAATGCCCACTAGGGGTAGAAAATGCTGTCTTTGGCTTTGCATCATCAGCTAGTCTGATCTGCCAGTAGCCAGCTGTCAAGTCAAATGTGCTCAAACTTGGCTGAGGCCAAAGTATCTATAAGCTCATCTGCCCTTGGGATGGGCATCAGTCCTAGTGACTGCATTGAGACCCCTGTAGTCCACACCAAACCTCATTTCTCTCTTGCCATCTTTGGTATGGGGTTTAGGCACAAGGACTACTGGACTAGCCCAAGGGCTATCTGAGGGTTCAATGACTCCCAAATCCAACATCTTTTGGACTTCTGTCCTTATACCCTGACATGATCAGGCTGCCTGTAGATTTTATTCTTGACAGGCAGACTGTCCCCAGTGTCCACTTCATGAGTGCACCAGGTAGTCTGACTAGGGGTGAGGGAGAACATATGCCTGAACTGGCTGAGAACTTTTCTGCAGTCAGTTTGTTGCTGGATAGTGAGGCTGCCTGCCAAGGCTACACCATCTACTGATCCATCATCAGGGTTCTGAGAGAGCAGGTCGGAGTGGATCACTCTCTTCCTCCTGTCCCTCATCAGTAGCCATGAGCAAGCCCATGTCTGCCCTGTCGACATATGCCTTCAGTCTGTTGACATGAAGTACCCTATGGGGACTCCTGGGAGTTCCAAGGTCTACCAAGTAGGTGACCTCTCCCTTCTGTTCAACAATTGTATGGGGGACACTCCACTTATCTTGGAGAGCTGCTGGGGCCACAGGCTCCAACACCCACACCTTCTGTCCTGGCTGGTACACAGTCAGCACAGCCTTTTGGTCATGCCAGGCTTTTTGTAATTCCTGGCTAGCCTCAAGGTTTTTGGTTGCCTTTTTCATATACTCTGCCATCCTGGAGCGGAGACCAAGTACATAGTCCACTATGTCCTGTTTGGGGGGTTTGAGAGGTAACTCTCCCATCCCTCCTTCACCAGACACAAAGGACCCCTAACAGGATGGCCAAACAAAAGTTCAAAAGGTCTGTAACCAACCCCCTTTTGAGGCACCTTACTGTAGGCAAATAAAAGGCAGGGCAAAAGGATGTCCCATCTCCGCCTAAGCTTTTCTGGGAGACCTTTGATCATGCCCTTCAAGGTTTTGTTGAACCTTTCAACTAAACCATTGCATTGTGGGTGATAGGGTGTGGTGAACTTATAGTTCACTCCACACTCCTTCCACATTGCAGTCAAGTAATCAGACATGAAGTTGGCACCCCTGTCTGATACTACCTCCTTAGGAAAGCCCACTCTTGAGAATACTCCCAAGAGGGCCCTTGCCACCACAGGTGCTGTGTTGGTCCTAAGTGGAATGGCTTCTGGGTACCTAGTGGCATGGTCCACCACCACCAGGATAAACCTGTGCCCAGAGGCTGTCTGAGGATCCATGGGACCAACTATATCAATCCCCACCCTCTCAAAGTGGACCCCCACCACAGGTAGTGGTATCAGGGGGGCCTTTGTGGTTCCACCTGCCTTCCCACTGGCTTGACAGGTGACACAGGAGCGACAAAACTCCTTGTTGTCTTCAGACATGTGGGGCCATTGAAAGTGAGGAACAATTCTGTCCCAAGTCTTGTTTTGGCCCAGGTGACCTGCTAGAGGAATATCATGAGCTAGTGCCAATAGGAAGCCCCTAAATTTCAGAGGTATTACCAACCTCCTGGTAGCACCAGGCTTGGGGTCTCTACTCTCTGAATATAGGAGTCCATCATCCCAATATATCTTATGGGTGCCACTAGCATTCCCAGCAGCCTCATCAGCAGCTTGCTTTCTGAGGGGTTCAAGAGAGGGGCAGCTCAGCTGCTCCTGGCTCAGATCTGCCCTGGAAGGGCCCCCTGTCCCCAAGAACTCAACCTGATCAGGTTCAAACTCCTCTGGGAAAGTTCCTTCTTCAGGACTAAGATCATCTCCCTCAGGAGGCTGATCTGTATTCTGAGTCGGGGGGGGGGGGGGCACTGCCTTAACCCTGCTGCTCCTCCTCTTGGGAGGCACCTGGTCCATTATTCCAGAATCCAGGGCCTGTTCAGTGTTTGACATTTTGGCCTGTGACCTGGTCACAGCAAAAACATGTGCAGGGATCCCTAGCATTTCTGCATGTGTCCTGAGCTCCACTTCTGCCCAAGCGGAAGTTTCTAGATCACTGCCAAGCAAGCACTCTACAGGGAGGTCTGCACTTACCACAACTTTCTTGAGGCCAGTTACCCCTCCCCAGGAGAAATTAACAACTGCCATGGAATGGTCTGTCCTGACAGTGCTAGCATTGGTCACTTGGTACATCTCACCAAGTATAATCTGCCCAGGATCCACAAGATCTTTTGTCACCATGGTGACACTTGCTCCTGTGTCCCTGTATGCCAAAGCCTCTCTTCCATTTATCAAAGGCTGCTGTCTGTACTTGCTCAAGTTACTGGGACTCACAGAAGAGGACATGTCCATGCCTCCATCACAGACCAGGACAGCCTGAGTTGGAACTCTGACTAGGCCGGAGCCCATCTCAGAACCCAGGATTAACCCTACTACACCCTTATTCGGAGTACCACCAGTTGTAGCTGCACTAGGGGGAACAGTTGCCTTGGGGGCAATGGTGGCTGGATTTGAGTCTTTGGACTTGGTGCAATCACTGGTCCAGTGTGTTTTCTGTTTACAGATCTTACACCATGGTTTCTTTTGGCCTTTACTTTTGGTAGATTGGGAAGATTTTTGGGGACCTTGAGAAGACTTCGGGTCTATACCCTTTCCCCCACCCTTTTCAGAGTTCTTAGAATCTGGCTTCTTTGGGTCACCACCTTGGTTCTGAACCTTCTGCCTCACCCTGGTTCTGACCAATTTGTCGGATTTCTTTCCCAATTCTTGGGGAGAGGTCAGATCAGAGTCCACCAGGTACTGATGCAACAGCTGATTTTGACAATTATTAAGGATCTGCTCCCTCATAATTAGGTTGTACAATCCTTTAAAATCACACACCTTACTGCCAAGTAACCAGCCCTCCAGAGCCTTAGTAGCACAATCTACAAAGTCCACCCAGTCTTGATTTTGTGCATTTTGGGTATCTCTGAACTTTATCCTATACTGTTCAGTGGTTAGGCCAAACCCCTCAATCAGTGCACTTTTCAAGATTTGGTAATCATCAGCATCCTCTTCTCTGACAGTGAGGAGCTTATCTCTACCTTTGTCTGCAAAGGAGAGCCACAAGATTGCTGCCCACTGCTCCTGGGGGACCCTCTGAACTTAACAGGCCCTTTCCAGTGCAGTAACCCATTTGTGGATGTCATCCCCACTCTGGTAGGGAGGGACAATCTTGCTTAGGTTTCTATGGTCATGAGACCTTTCCCTACCACTAGGGAAGTTGCTGCCACCATGGGACTCTAGTCCCAACTTTCTTCTTGTTCTCTGAGGCTCTAGGGACTCCCTATCTAAAGCCACCTGCTCTCTCCTGATTCTAAGCTGAGCTTCTTCATACTTGAGCAGTCTCTCTTTCCTTTCATGAGAGGATTCCCTCCTATGAGAGGAAACAGAGGTCCCTATTGAGGTGTCAGAATGGTTAGACTCCTGAGAAGGGAGACCTTGACCTTCTAGGCACACTCTCAACTCTCCCTGGTGGGACAAAGAGGAGGCCATTCTGGTCCTCCTCCTCATCTGCAGGAGGAGCTGGATTTTCCAGGGTAAGATCATTGTCATCTTCCTGGCCAGCTTCAGAGGTCAGGTCATGGGTATCTTCACCCCTTGGCCCTTCCTCATTTGCTGCCCCACCCTCTCTGCCTACCCCTTCAGACCCTGAGGCCTTCTTGAGATCATCCAACAGCAGTACCTCTATGAGGCGTTGGGTGTTTGCAGTTTTTCCTGTCTTCAATTTCCTAGTATTACACAATGCTCTCAATTCCAAGAATTGGAGGTTGTCATACTGGGATGGTGGAAGCCCATTGGCTTCTGGCTTTGAAGACATCACTAGTGAGGTGTGGTGTATGCACTACCTACTCTAGTGTGGCCTACTAAAACTCTCTTGAGTTGTAGAAAGGGTGTGCTAAGCCCTTGACACACAACTCTAAGTTCAGTAGAACTTACTGTAATTTTAAGCTTGAATTATATGTACCTCGGGTACCTTTTAGTGGTTTTCAGTTAGTCACTCACTTGAGATTATCTGGTAAAACAAGGGCAAGCTTGAATCCAACTGCTGCACACCAATGTGAGAACTTGGCCTGGTATATGCTGTCCACTAGTTATAGTGGGCACCTTGCACCAGTCCAATCGACCTTTATTGATGATGGGTTTAAAGACAACCTTTATTGAAAGCTATCCTAGTGGTAGCTATGGAGAGCAGCCTTCAGGCTAAGTCTTGAAGGAGTGTTAAGCTGTTTGTTTTACCAGTCTATAATCTCATGAATGACCAAATGAAAGGAGAACCACACCAGGTATATATAAAAAAATATATGTATTTATTACTAAACACTACCCACTAGTCTATTTATGAGGCTAGAGGTCGAAATACACAAGTTACAAGTCAAATAGCACAGTAAATTCGCACAATATACGATTAGCCCTAGGGGCGTACCAAACCATATATTAAGAAAGTGGTATAAGAACCACGACTTGACTAGACACAGGGCCTAGAGCCTGTAGAATCGCTGGTACCCCAAGGAACCACCCAAGGTAGTGACACAGGGGACCCACGGGGGACGTGTGCATTGTGTGAACACAGCCGCGAGCTCCGTTAGCGTCTATGGGGAAAGTCGCGGTTAGAGTTTTAAAGTTTAGGGACACTTCGGAGTGGACTGGGAACAAACCCTTTTGGACTTGGAGGGTTCTAGGGCCAACACCCACGGGAGCACCGGAGTACTCGTGTTACCTCACCCAGGGAAGCCGGGTGCATAGGTGTCAAATGGTGTCGGGCCGCGTCGTCGTTTTCAATGGCCGCTTGCTGGAAGGTGCTGCTGCCGGGAAGATGCGAAGTGTCCGAAGAGATCCAAGCCTGGATCGAGGATGAGAAGAACCTGAAAGCAGAGGGGACAGAGTCTAGGTCACTAGCCAGTGACCAGGGGCACGATAGTCGAATGCCCACCGATGTCGGGTGCTTCAAGTTCGAAGAGGTGAAGATTGTCTCTGCAGCCACGAGGACCAGGAGGCGTCGACGACGACCAGGAGCTGGAATCGAGTTGTCCCACGAAGGTAGTAGCTGGCTGCGGTGTCGGTGCCCGGATTGGACCCAACAAGCCTTGGCAACAGCAACCCACGCAGAAGGAGAACAACGGCTTCGGTGCGGACCAGCGAGGTCCGAGGGACTCCCCTAGCGAGGGAGAGTCAGGGCAGGCCTGGAGCAACCAGGGAGGCCCGTTGAAAGTAGAGTTGTCCTTCTGAGGGACCCACAAGTCGACGGACAAGGGATCGCGAAGGGACCTCGAGCGGAATCACAAAATGGTGGCCCATGGGTCACTGGGAGTGGCCAGGCCAGCAATCTTCGGTGGATTCACTGCTCGGGGTCAGGGCTACAAGTAACCCAAATCACAGCCTCTAGGATCGACCAGAAGCTTATGCACTTGCAAATGTGCACGGTGTCCAGGGGTTCTGGTTCCATGGTACACACGAGGGCGGTCTCAGCTTTGCTGGGGACTCGGGTCAGCCTCTGGGAAGTCTGGAAATCCACCTCCTGGGTTGCAGGGTCGTCGGCGTCCGGCGGGAGCTTCGGAGATGCAGACTGGACAGATGCGTCTTTGGTGCCTGCCAAGCAGGGGAGTAACTCCTTTACTCCAAGGGAGATTCTTCAGTCATCTGGCGTTTAACAGATCGTCGAAGGTCCAGGATTCAGTTTCAGAGTTTCGTCCAGGGATATCTAAAGTCCTGTTGCCAGGGGTTCCCATCTTATACCCAAGGAAGGGGTTGGACTAACTCAGGGGACCCACCTATGGGAGGGTTTGGAAAGATGGGGTGGCTACACCCATTTCCTTTGTCCAGTTTCGCGCCAGAGCAGGGGCTGGTAGCCCCTGCAACCGGTTTGAACTGGGCTATGCACAGGGACACCAAATGTGCCCCCAGTGCAGGACTTCAAAGCACTCAGAGTGCACACACCCAGCCCCAATACACTAAAGCCTGTCTGGGAGGTGGTAACACCTCCCTGTGACAGGAAACCTATTGTCCAGGCCTCCCCTGCCGGAGTTTCGGTCAGCAGCAGGAGGCCAGACTCGTGTCTGTGGCTGCAGCATCCATTTTGTGATGCCAGGGCTCTGTTTAGTTGGTACCGGGTATACCGGTGCTGTCATGTCTCTCCCTCTAGAAGGGTGGGATCATACTCCCACACCAGTTACTGGTGTGGGGGTATGATTCCAAGGTGTTTGACACCAAACACGACATGTCTCTGTGCAGCCATCCCAAAGTTAGCATTTACCGTTGAGATATAATGCACTTAAGAGTATATGGTCAGGCTGCACTCACAGACAACCCCGGAGGATAGATTCAGAAGGCTGCAGAGGGGCTCTGCTCATGCATGGGCACCCTCTCACATAAAACCAAGCACCCTGCATTCAGGATTGATGAGGCCTGCCATAGGGGTGACTGATAGGTTTCTATGTGCAGTGATAGGGTGAGATATAGTGAACCTATATCTCAGTAAGGGGTGCATGCACCACCTCACTCAGGCTGCTGTAGCAGTCCTGTGGTGTCATTTTGGAAGGCTTCCCAGGGGTGGCATAATACATGCTGCAGCCCCTGGTAGGCCTCTGGGGTACCTATGCCCCAGAGGCATACCATATACTAGGGACTTATAAGGGCACCCCAGAATCCAATCTGAAGTGTACCTAAGGTACTAGGAATCCATTTAGAGAGGAAGCAGCTAGGCTGGGGTCCTGGATAGCAGGGCCCCAGCCAGACTAAAGTCGAAAAACAGTGAAGCATCAGCAAAAAGTGGGGGTAACCATAAGAAGCAGATCCTACTCTCCTACAGTTCCTCTCGCATGTCGTTGTCACCTACTGTTGTAATGCTTTTCTATGCACTAACGTAAGTATAATTAAAAAAGTAGCAATACATTAAAAAAGTGGTGCTGTCTAAATATGAACATAAATACGAATATTTTTGTGCCTAATTCTTCTGGGAAAAGTGGCTCAAAGGATCACCCTGGCAAAGACTGGTACAGTGGAATATTACTGATAGTCTTATTGAACCTTAATTGGAAACTGAACCCCAGACAGACTTATCTCAGAGGGGTCTACGTGAACAAGCCATGTGATTGATCCTCTCTCTCATTTCCTTCTCGGACATTACAGCTGGGGGATCAGACAGTGACTCCACCCTCCCCCCTACACAAATGTGTATTCTATGCAATGGGGGAATGAGTGTACTGAGCTACTGTATTGTCCTGACAATGACCCCCCTACGTAATTCTGTTAGGACACATTTCCATTGAGTATTTAAAAGAAAAATCATGCTTGTTGTGACTAGCTTTTTCATTTTTAGGTCTTGTGTACCAAACAGTGCAAGCTGTCTGGTTGCAAAAGGCTCAGTCATCCTTTTTGACCTGATCACCCACATTTTTGACTGATACTGGTGGTCACTGACTCTTGGATTGTGGCCTGGGCTCTGCTAACCAGACCTAGGGCCACTGCTCAGTGTTAAAGGTATATGGTAATTAGGTGTAATTACAATTGGTATGAAAATCTGCCTTTAAGCCCCTAGTATATGGTACGGCATGTAGGTTTAGAGGCCCAGTAGATTTAATGCACTTAAGTGTGCACTGCTGTGTTGCCTTCTCTCATTTTAAAGGCGGCCTTGCTTTCAGGCTGCTTTTAAAATACAATTCTATGCAAATTCGACTTTGGAATTAAAGGTACTTCCAAATTATTAAACTAACTTATTTTTACATATGTTACCCCTAAGGTCTCCCAAGGTGCCCCAGGAGTAGGGAAAACTGCCAATTTCATTTTTCCTTAGTGTAGTACATTAGTTCCATGAGCTAACATGGGAAGGCTATGTTAAACTTTAATAAAGTCTACCTATTGACAGGAGTGAGCTAAACATGATACTTGAAAGTGTCTAAATGATAGTTCGAATAAATCCAACAAATTGCCAAGGTTAGATTTATTTTAACTATGTCGAAAAAGAAGCTATAGAACATGCTTTTCTGATATTCCAAAATCCAGCTCTAGAGTGGCCTCTCCTGATTGACCAACCTTTGACCGGCTGAGCCAAGCTTCTCTGATGTGTGAAGTGGTCTGAAAGGAAACAGACATCTGGTGGGAGGAGATCTGCAGTGGCAGAGCTAAAGGCAGGAAGGGGGCTGGGTAGCCAAACTGGTCTTCAAAGAGGGAGACGCACTTAGGACAGGACACAGACCCACACCCACTTCCTGCACCCCGAACCAGATGAGAGCCCCGGTAATTGAATTTGCAGAAGGGCTGGAAGGGGAGTATTGGGGAAAGTTAGCTGCAGGAGTAGGTTGGGTTAGCCAGACCTTAAGCTCCAGGAGAGATTTTCTCAATTTTGGATTTTAAAGAACAATTCTTTCTGGGACAAGAATATACCCCACTTTGGGGAACGTTGTCATATCTGAGGGTGGCACCCTGCACCCCTTTGGTCAGGGGTGACCCCCTGCTTGTCACCCTAGAAGCCTGGGAGAGCTGCCCCAGCAACACTGATCCCTGCCTGAAGAAACAAGGACTGCCCTGCTGGAACCTTGGTCTGCACCAAGAGGACTGCATTCTGAATGGTTGCACCTGCTGCACACTTTGTAACTACAGCAAAAGAAGGCCTTTGCCTTGAACTGAAAGACCTGGACAGCACGGCCCAGCCTCGCATGGCCACCCCAGTAGTCGTTCACCAGCTCGCCCTCGGTGGGCAGGGGGTCGGGGAGGAGGCAGGGCCCAAGTTCACGGGGCGCCCACCACGGGGCCTCCGGGCTCACCTGCGACTGCCAGTGGATTAGGCCGTGTCCCGCACCATCTATGCGCTCTCCTGAGGTGCCCTGCCGATCGCAGGTTGGTTACCTCTGATTAGACCACCCGCCGGGAGCAGCTCAACATCCAGGGATCGTCACCATCGTGGGGGGCATTGCACGGGACGCATCTCCTCTTCCGGCGCCTTCTCCTCGTTTTTGTGTGGCGTTGTGGGCCTCACCAGGACGCCTCAGCTGCAGGCCCCGGTTCCGGTTGCTGAGAGTCCCCAAGCGACCAGGGGCCAGACGCGGGACAGTATCGCTCCCTGCCGGGTGGGGCAGGCCGCACCCGTGCCACCAACAGCAGGTCCAGAAGAGGCAGGATTCAGTACCGGGGGACCGCCGCCAGTTCACGGTCTCCCAGATTATTCACCGCCACAGGGCCCACATCCCTTGCCAGCCACCGGTCCGTCTGGGCACCCCGCCGATCGCGGGCTGGGTATCTCCTGTGGCTTCTCCTCCTGGGTCACCGGGGATCCCCGCTGACTGCGGGGGCCGTGCGGGAGTCAGTACATGAGTCCCGCCACATCTCCCGGGTCCCCCCCTCCCCCCACCTCGTGTGTCTGCGTGGGTTCCGGTGGCCTTTCTCAGGGGCAGGTTTGCCATCTCTGGCACCGTGGCTCAGCCCGGCTCCTAAGGCTGCTGTGGGTAGTGGCATGGGGGGGTGTCTCGTGCCTCCACCGGTCAGTCAGCAGGGTATGCAGTGTTGTCAGTACAGAAGCGACGGCCGCTGGTGGATACACGGAGCCGGCCTCTGTGGGATGGGCCTGGCCGCCGCCATCTTGGCCCAAGCCGGGCTGCTTCTCAGTTCGTCGCCGCCAGCTTCCCCCGTTCCCCCCCCCCCCCAGGCTGTTATTTGCCTCCGGACTGCTGTGGGGGAGGGTACCTTAGGGTTACAGATGCTCCAGTTGAAGGGATGGCACTGGAGGATTGTAAGGATGAAGACCGATCTTAGAGAGGTCCGGAGCACTCTTTGAGTGCGACTGCCATCTTGGCGCGCCAAGCCACGCCCCCGTCTAGTAGATTATTTAAATGTCTCTTTTCCATAGAGTTAAAAAAAAGCTCTGTAGAACACCTGTATGGCGGCAGGGCTTTTTACCATGAATAAGAAAAGTGCAACTAGTGGAACAGGTTGCTAGAAAAAGTTCTTCCCAGATAAACATACTGATTAACAACCTCCATTTCTTCTTGGTCCCTGCACGAATTATATGTTAATCCTTTTTTGCCCCTAAAGAATAAGACCTTTGATTTTTCAATATTTATAGTTAGGAAATGGCTTTTGGCATAAGTACATAATTCCTACAAATTTCTTTGTAAAACCCACAGGGTTTAAATCAAACAGGATTATATCATTAGCGTATAAAGGTGTATGTAATGGGGAAGACCCCAATTTTGGGGGAACACTTTTCAATTGCCGAAATTGTTGTGAGAAATCAAACCTAGATAATGAAAACAATAAAGTAGCAAATAGGCACCCCTGTTTTAGCCCATTGCGCGATGGAATGACTGGGAGAGAGACCTCTATTTCCCCCCAGTAGAACTCTACACTATGTTGAGGAATACAAAGAGAATTTATCTAAGTTGATTATATCGTATGCCCATAACAATAGTTTGTGCCATCGAACAGATCTACCCACGCGATCAAATGTTGTTGAAAAGTCAATAAAGTCAGCTTACACCACTTAGAGTTTTCCCTCTACATAGATATCTAAAACAGTCTGCAATACAGCAGTTATCAGTCACTGATCAGTTCGCTCTAAAGCAAAACTGTTCTGAGAGGATATTAGCATCATAGACCCATATTGCAGGGTCCTCTAAAATTCCTCTGGCAAAGCTCTTCCCTACTGCATACAGGAGAGCAATTTGTTAATAGTTTCCTCAATTGGTTTTACAGCCCTTTTTATAAAGAGTAACTATGATACTACCTTGGCATGATTTTGGGATGGATCATGTGTCATAGCAATATAGAAACAATGGCCTCAAAATCTCGGCCCATAGACCAGCATTATACTTGTAGACAGGAATTTCATCTGGGCCCAAGGCCGGCGAAGATTTTGCCTTGTTTATGTAACCAACTATTTGTTTTAGGAAAGGACAATTGATGTTCGAGCTGGCACTGTTACTAGGAAGAAAGGACGTGGAATCCATATTTTGCCTATAGAGATCCGACATGTAGAGTACCCAGTCGTTTGCAGATATAGGATTTGCAGAAGCTTTCATTTTTGTGCCTCAATTTTGGGCTACTATTCACCAGAATAACTTTGAGTTATTTTCTTTTACACCACGATGGCTAAATAAATTGTTTCATTTCTTCCTGAGAGCTCTTATTAGATGGCTGCCTTCTATTGCGAAAGGGAGGAACGGTTTGAGGGTTAATTTATTTATCTCCTTGGAGAGCAAAATATCCGTTCTATTCTTCTTAACATATTAGAGAAATATTTTCCTTTCCTTGGTCTTTCATATGTTGTACCAAAGTGACCATGAGCGATCCTTGGGCACCAATAGGGTCCAGGCCAGAAGGCTCATAAATTGCTATATCAAAAGGGAACACTAAATAGTGAAAAGACTAATAACCGAGTAAGGCTCATAAAATTGAAATCCTGATAAAATCGTATTTTAACTACCTTTTAATCTTTCTGCTGATTTTTGAATCACTGCATTTGCACTTTGCGAAAGGGAAGAATGACGATTCTCCTATTAACATAGAGAGAGAATCTTGATTTCATTAAAGACAACAGAGGCTAACATTTATATTTTTTTTATTGCTGCCCCAACATGCAGCCCTTTAAAGAACATTAAACACATCATAAATAAAAGTATTCCACTTTAGAATTTTCAAAATAGAAAATACCTCCATGTCACTATGTCATAGTCCTCTTTAAGGCTGCTTCGAAACTAAACATGTTCCTCTTGCTAGTCTTGAAATTAATTCTTACATCAAAGTTATCTGAAAAAAAGAAAAAAACAGGTGATACGAAACATCTTGGTCAAGTAAGTACATAGTGCACACTGTAAAACAATATCCAGTTAATGATAAATCATGACAACAAATCCATTTATACAATTCATTAAAAAGAATTCGGGAGTGGAGGGTGGGATAATGTTAGCCTCCGGATTCTCTCTGTATGTTCATTGGTGAATCGCCATTTCATTACAAGACCGGAGGCTAACATTATGCATGTTTAAAGCTCCCAAGCGCCAGACTGCTCACATGCTCCACAGATTTAAGATAAAATTTAGCAAAAGTGCTAGCATTGAACCAGTCTGCTACCTTTAGAACGTCAACAAGTGAACCACCTGACAAAAAGCTTTACTAGCCAGCGCACCCCTAGAGTCATGAGCCCCAAATTTGGACAAATCAATCCCAGCCTCAGACATCACTACTCTTACCCGTCATGAAATAGTAGCTGATGATACTGCCTTGTATTGTTTTACATAGGAAATTAACAACTGTTCCTCCCCATGAGGTCTAAATTCCAGCATTCTTTGTTCATAAGCCCTAATGCAGCTTACCACACACACCTTCCAGCAGTCCTTGAAATATGGATAGAAAATGTTATCAGACATGGTTTTGGTCCTTCTCCAAAAGGTCAAAAACCAGGTTGACGCCCCACGAAGAACCATACCTCGCTCTAGGTAGCTGCTCAAGTCTTATCCCCTTCATCACCCGGCAGACTAGAGGATCACTGCAAATCTCAAAATTATTAACCAAGGAATGTCCTGGTGAGACACCTGATCTGTAACAATTTACCGTTCTATTGGACAACCCTGAATTGAACAACTCAGCAAGGTAACTTTCTACCTCCACTATAGGAGCCTCCACGGGATCCATATTCTTTTCCAAGCACCAACTACACCACTTTTTCCTCAGTCCTCTGTACCTTTTCCTGGTACCTGGTGCCCATGATTCATTCAATAACCTTTTAGCCTCTCCCAAAAGGCCAGACTATTTACCAGAACCCCTGAAATCCTTCTAAAAAGACGGTTCAAGTTCCCTTCTAGAACTGAAGGATGTCCCTCTCCTTCTGGGCCCTCTAAAAGACCTGCGCTCACAGGTATCAGTCAGTGAACTTCTACTGCTAATTCCATTACCCCAGGAAACCAAACCTGAGCGGTCCGAAACGGAGTTACTAGAATGATGCAGCACTGTTCCCTCCGAACCTTCAGCAAAACCCATTTGAACAATGCAAATGGATGGAATGCATAGAACTCTCTCCCTCCCAAATCTGAACGAAAGCATCCATTGCCAACACTCTGGGGTCTGGCCTTCAGGTGTAATACTGGTCTACTTGAAACGTCAATCTGCTGGCAAAGAGGTCAACCTGAAAAGGCCCCAATAAATCCTGAATCTTTCTGAAGCACACAGGGTTCAGCTTCCAATCTCTGGCATGCCTCAAATACCTTGAGTTCCAATCCGCTTTCTGGTTCTGCTGACCGGGCATGAACTCTGCCTTCAAAAGAATTTTCTGTTCCCAACAAAAATACCAAATTTCCCTGGCTAGACCTCAAATTGTTTTGATCTTTCTCCCCACCAAGAGATTGATATAAGATACAGCCATGAAATTGTCCAACCTGATCAACACTACCCTGTTTGCTATAATAGACTTGAAGCTCATCAAAGCATTTAGCCCTGCTAACATCTCGAAACAATTTATGTGTAAAGATTGTTCCTTCCTGGACCATTTCCCTCCAGATTCTATCTCTTCCAACCTTGCTCCCCATCCAAGTTGCATTGATTCTACAATGAACACCAGAATGTTCCCAAAACTTGCCTTGCCTTTCCAGCTCTCCAGGTTGTTCAACCACACCGCTAGATCCTCTTGAGCTTCCTCGAACAGTGGAATCGCATCTGGATACCAAGCACCCTTTCTCAAACCTAGGGTTTTCAGCCTCTGGAGAGCCCAAGAATTTAATGGACCTGGGGACAAAGCATGAATGGAGGATGACAAAAGTCCTATAACCTTTGCCAGATCTCTGTCACCAATTCCTTTGCTAGTACATGAACTACTTCCTTCCTTCCTTATCTTTGTCAATTTTTTCTGATAGAGACAAAGCTGGGCCACATTGGTTTCCACCTGAAACCCTAGAAATTCCAAGTTCTGTCTAGGAGTCATAATGGACTTCTCTACATTTATAATGAAACCTAAATCCTCTTGGAGATCCCTTGTCCACTTCATGTGCCTCAGAAACTCCTCCTGATCTTGAGACATCAGTAATATATCGTTTAGGTAAATTATTAAGCACACTTACCTCTTTCTCAAGAAAGAAACTACAAGGCGCAGTACCATGGTGAAGCACCAGGGAGCTGATAGGCCAAAGGGAAGACTGGAGAACTGGTACAAAACCTTTCCAACTGAATCGTAAATCTTTCTGAGAACCTACGTCAATGGGGGGATTGTGAAGTAGGCATCCTTCAGGTCCAACTTCACTAGCCAGTCTTTCTGCTGTAAAATGTCTCTCAAAAGATGGATCCCCTCTATCTTGAAGTGCCTGTATACTAGAAACCTGTTTAGCTCCTTTAAGTTGATTGCAAGCTGCCAACCTTTGTCCTTTTTGTTATCCAAGAAAACAATACTTTCAAACCCTTCTCTGAGTCCACAACTTTGGAAATTACCCCTTTGTGTATCATTTGTAAAACCTCAGTATCTAGTAGTGAAACTTGGTCCCAGTCTAAGGATAACTCTCTTGGCTGACACCTTTGGAAAGGGGTGTCCCAAAACTCTAGTCTGAAACACCTCACGGTTTGCAACACCCATGAATCGTTGGTTATGCCATACCAGTTTTGGATGAAAAAGCCTAACCTTTCCCCTACCTTTGAATAGGAAGAACCAAGTAAAGGAGTGCGGCTTACCCTGATCTCAAGCTCCTTGGGATCTACCCAAGCTCCCACAAAAGTGAGGGGTTCGTCCTATCTGCGGGAAGAAGCCATTGTTGGGCCGGAAGTTCCGTCCGTAACCCTGCTGGTCTTGATAATAGTACTGGGACCTTTGTGCCTCACGGCCGACAGCCAGTCCCCTCCTGTCAGCCTTTCTAAAAACTCTAACATTGAACATGCAACGCATATTGGACTGTGCCTTACTAAAGGCAGTAAACATTGAGACATCTTTGCCTAAAATTTTTAATGAAACTCTCGCCAAAAAGTAGTCCACTCTGGTTACAACTGTTTTCTTGTTGGCTAAATCGCCCAACTTTGGATTAATCCTCATAAGGATGGCTCGCCTCCTATTGGCAATCAGCCCTGCATTGGCATTTCCAAGCAGCCATGAAGCCTGTTGGCTCCAGCCCCAGAGATTCTCAACATCCACAGGCATGTTCCTGAAAGAAGCCTCCTCAGCCATGTCTAAAATTCTGGCCAGCGGTCCCAGATTGTCTAACAATCAAGCCTGGCACTGCTTAAGGAAGAGTTCCAGTCCTTTTATAGGGTCTTTATCAGATTTATATAAAAAGGTCATTAACTCTAAATCCAGATTTGGTGTTATTCCTGCTTTGTTATCCAAGAACGGTCTCGGGCACTCAGCCCTCATGAGGTTACTCATCTCCTTATCAAGAGACTTTTGTATCCAGAATTTTATAATGGAGGACATGTGATCCATAGGCCACCAGTTAGAACATCGTGGATGCGTAATGAGAATCTAATTAATCATATCTGCACCTGATGGACCCTTTATAGCCTTCAATGTAGAGGGTTGCTCTAAATCCTCATCAAAAAAATCATTTTCTAAGGTCTTCTGTGGATCGAAAACATATTCATCCACTTGATCCAAATCCTTGTCATATAAAAACTCCTCTGTAGTGTGGCAGTATAAACCAGCTTTCGTGCCATGAAACCCACTCTTTTCACTTGTGCCACGATGGGCGCCAATGTCCATTGAGCCAAGATGGCCGCTCTTGCTATCTGAAAGAGACAGTTAGTTATAGATTCCTTACCTTAGAATTACCCCCCCAGGCGTCAGACTGGATCCGGAGACTTTTTCTTAGCAGTACCCCTGCGCGTCGGTGTGTGACGTTGGTCGACTCCGCATCTGTTGTCGGTGTCGTGGTCGCTGGGATGATGTTGCGGTGCCTACTTAGACGCCGCCCCTGCACGCTGACGTCAGTTCTTTCTTTTCCACGCCAGCCTAGCGCAGATCTGGAGAGGGCTACCCCTTTAGTCATTTGTTAACTAAATTTTTTTGAAGTTTTGTCGACTCCTGGTGCACGAGGGATGTCCCACCGTCGAACCGGCTTGAAGCCCTGCGAGGCCCGTCTACAGGCGGATGTCTGTGATGGACCCGCACCTCGTGTGCCTTTGGTGTCTGGAGTGCGACCATTACCCGAAGTCGTGCTCCGTCTGCCGGGCCATGTATCCAAAGTCTTTGCAGGAGCAGTCCTGAAAGCACTTGGAGGCCCGGCGGTCAGCTTCGCGTCACTCCCTGTCTCGCTCGAGAGAAAGGTCTTGAGGCCGCTCGTGGAGCCCCCCCACACCTTGTCCCTTTCATAGTCTTCGAAGTCCTCGGCTAAGTCGAAGCACAAGAAGAAGGCGAAGAAGGACTGGCGCTCTTCGCCTTCTCCCCGTCGGTCGGTTGACGCGATGAAGGACCTGGAGCGTCGTCACTCTAAGGCTCCGTCTCCGGTGCCTCCTTCAGGGATGACTCCGTGCCTTCCCCGTTTCCGGGAGCCTGGGCATTCTCTGCCCAACTTCGTACGTTTTACGAAGCCCTCCACCGTGTCTTTGGGCAGCACGACTCTGCCGGCACACCTACGGGCTCCACAGAGCCAGTCGGGGGTCCTGGGCCTTCGATGCCGGCAGCTCCTGCCCCGGCGCCGGAGGGCGCCTGTGGATCCAGGCATGGATGGTCAACCTTACCCGATCTTCCCCCGGCGACGACGCCCCCGGCACCGGCTGTGCGCCCGGCCGACGCTGTTCCCATCCTCACCCCCGAGATGGAGCCGGACCGACGTCGATCGATGTCTAATCCAACGCCGGAGGGTACTTTTGTTTCCCTGTTCATCCTTGGTGTTCCCTATCACCCAGAAGGTGGTGATGAGGATTGGGAGGGGTCGCTGGACCCTTTGGCAGACCAGCTTGAAGAGCCGGACTGGAGAGAGGACCTGGGTGACGCCAGTGGTTTGGACACTTCTCCAAACCTTGGCATGCTTTCTCCCCCTACCGTGGCTGCGGAGGAGGGAGCGTCCTACGCTGTGGTGGTGTGAAGGGCAGCCGAGGCCTTGGGCCTGGAGCTCCCTTCAGTGGCAGTAATGACTAATCTCCTGACAGAGGTGCTTCAGCCTGCGTCAACCTCCTCCTGAACCCCTACTGCCCTTCAATGAAGCCCTCACTGACGTTCTTCTGGGCACCTGGTCCAAGCCCAGCACGTGGGCTCCTGTGGAAAGGACGATTGCCCGTTGCTACTGCCCTGCTCCCAGCGACCCAGTTTTCCTCACCCAACACCCTTCCCCCGAGAGCTTGGTGGTCCAAGCCTCTTCTTCGTGGACACATTCCCTTCTGATTTCCCAGACAGGGAATCCAAGAAGCTGGATCAACTTGGGAAGCGCATGTTCTCTTCCTCCAGCTTGGCACTGCGGTTTGTAAATACTGCGTGCCTCTTGGGCCGATACTCCCATACTATCTGGGATACGGTCGCGCAAGTGCTGCCTCAGTGCCCTGAGGAGGCCCGGGCCGTTCTCTCCCAAGCAGTGGCAGATGGGAGAGACGCAGCAAAATTCACGATTCGATGTGGACTGGTTACCACCAACTCACTAGGCAGAATTATTGCCACGTCGGTAGTCCTTAGGCGCTACGCCTGGTTGAGGACGTCTGGCTTTTCAGGGGATGTCCAGACTCCATATCAACCTGTTGGAGCTCTGGGCGATCTGCCTGGCACTGAAGGCATTTCTTCCCTCCCTCAAGGGGAAAGTAGTGCAGGTGTTCAGACAACACCACCGCCATATGGTACTACAACAAACAGGGCAGTTTGGGGTTGTGGACCCTATGTCTAGAGGCTCTACGCCTTTGGACATGGCTGGAACATCTGCGCATGACCCTGGTGGTTCAACACCTGGTGGGTTCTCTGAATGCCAGGGTGGACGAACTCAGCCCTCGGTGCCTGTTAGATCACGAATGTCATCTTCACTCGGAGGTGGTGCAAGGTCTTTATCAGCGGTGGGGAGAACCTTGGTTAGATTTGTTCACCACCGAAGAGAATGCACAATGTCAGCAGTTTTGCGCATTGGAGTTTCCAAGGCGGCGCTCGCTTGGCAACGCTTTTCGTCGCAAGTGGAACTGCGGCCTCCTGTACGCCTTTCCGCCTGTACCACTTCTGCCCTGAGTGCTGAAGAAAATCAAGCTCGACCGGGCCAAAGTCATTCTTGTGGCTCCGGACTAGGCACGGAGAGTCTGGCACCCTGAGCATGGCCATCGATCCTCCGATCACACTGCCCCTTCAGGAGGATCTTCTGTCGCAGCAACAGGGGACGGTCCTCCACTCAAGCCTATCCAGCCTCCACCTCCTTGCGTGGAGATTGAGCGGCGACAGATGACGGCTTTTGACCTTCCGCCCAAAGTCTGTAACGTCATCTTGGCAGCCAGGCGTCCCTCCACTAAAACGGTACACGCCTGTCGATGGAATACATTTGTGGCATGGTGCACAGCAAAGGCTGTGGATCCCCTATCTGCCCCTCTTTCTGAGGTTCTCTTGTTCATCCTTTCCTTGGCACAGCAGGGCTCTGCTCTGGGCACTCTAAAAGGCTATCTTAAGGCTATTTCTGCTTTCCTTCGGCTACCAGATCAGCCCTCTTTATTCAAGTCCCCTATTGCAAATAGATTGTTTAAGGGCATTATTCATCTCTTTCCTCCATCTCCTTTCATAATGCCCCAGTGGGACTTGAACCTTGTTTTAACTTATCTTATGTGCGCTCCTTTCGAGCCTCTTCACAACTGTCCTCTCAGGCTCCTCACTTTGAAGACTGATTTTCTTGTTGCCACCACCTCTGCTTGCAGGGTGACTGAGCTTCAGGCTCTATCTTCTAAGCCTCCTTTCTTCTCTGTGCATCCGGAAAAAGTGGTGCTTAGGACGAGACCATCGTTCCTTCCTAAAGTTGTTACACCTTTTCATATTGGACAAACAATCACTTTGCCCACCTTTTTCCCACCTCCGCACCCTTCCAAGGAGAGGAGAGACTCCACCGTCTGGACCCATAACGTGCGCTGTCCTTCTACCTTGACCGCACAAATGATTTCCGGGTGGATGATCAACTCTTCATTGGCTATGTGGGTGCCAAGAAAGTTCGAGCTGTCCAAAAGCGTACCATCTCCCGATGGGTTGTCCTTTGTATTAAAATCTGTTACGCTTTAGCCAAAAAGGAACCTCCAGTGGGGCTGCGTGCACATTCCACTAGGACTACCGCAGCAACTACTGCATTGTTAGGTGGAGTCCCACTTCTTGACATCTGCAAGGGGGCAACGTGGGCATCCTTGCACACGTTCACCAGACATTACTGCCTGGACAGCCAAGTCTGGAGGGACGGCTATTTTGCCCGTTCTGTGCTCCAGGATTTTCTGGTGTGAACTTGGTTCGTAGACCCTCCTCCGGGGTTGGTATTGCTGGAGTATCTATTCTAAGGTAAGAAATCTATAACTGACTCTTTCAGATGAATAAGCTACTTACCTTTGATAACAATGTATCTGTAAGAGACATAAGTTAGTTATATATTCCTTACCGTCCCACCCATCCTCCCCGCTCTGTGAACTGATTTCTAGGGATAGGGACTCCCTTACAGGGCCCTAGTTGTGTGGCACCAGTGGTTGGTGTCTTTCATGGCTCTGCACTTCTAGCGTGGAAAGTGGTGTCAGAACTAACGTCAGCGTGCAGGGGCGGCGTCTAAGTAGGCACCGCTACGTCATCCCGGCGACCACGACGCTGACGACGGACGCGATGTTGACCGACACCACCCACCGACGCGCAGGGGTATGGCTAAGAAAAATTCTCTGGATCCAGTCTGACGCCTGGGGGTGATTCTAAGGTAAGGTAAGGAATCTATAACTAACTTATGTCTCTTACAGATACATAGTTACCGAAGGTAAGTAACTTATTCTATTGTGCCACTATGACACTCAGGTCTGTTGTAGCGCTCCGGCTACTCTGTCTGTGGTCTGTGTTGACTCTCTACTCCTCCCTTGCCAGATGTTTCGATTTTTTGGATACCTTACCTCCCTTATTAATATCAACTGGAGACGACTCCTCCGAAAGAGAGAAAAAAAAATCCTCCTCTGGGGAGGGGGGGGGGGAGGGGAGGCAGTGCCTTTTCCTCTTTGCGAAAACGGCCTCTATGGCCTCTCTTAGGGAAGGTTTAAGCTCCATTTCAAAATATTTCCTAGAGATGTCCTCGCTGAGGGTGGATGTAGAGGGGCCCTGAGAAGCGGATCCATCAGCAATAATTAAAGAAAAAATAACCCTTATTGGGAAATACCTTAAGTCTCTCCTTTGCCCCTGCCTCCTTTGGTTTGCTTTTTTGATAAAAGATGCCCCACAAAACTCGACAGCCTGCTCTGTTGCTCTCCGGTTTTAAAACTGCAACAGCTACTAAATGCGTGTTCCCATGGCAACACACCACGTGCCGAACAAGTTAGGCAGAGGGGGTCAAGCCCAAACAAACATGGCCATCAAATACTCAGCCTTCTTTCCATTGGGACTCTGCGATAATCAATAACAAAGACCAGGAGACGTCCCGGCAGCCGCCTCAGCCAGACCTGCCCCCGAGTACTGCATAGCGGGGAAGCATGTCTTTAACGCTGAAAACAAACTGACTTCCCCCTCCCCCGGGCGCCCGTCCTTCAAAGGTGCTGCAGCCCTGGGGCAAAACGCTCCCAAAGCGTTTTTCGGCCACATAAAAAGCCTGCAATGCAGGCCAAAAAAGCACAAAAGGGCCCAGGCAGATAAAAAAAAAGGAAAAAACACCTTCCTCTCCCTCATAAGGCGCCTGTAAAGCGGAAACAATTTGAATGGAAAAACGTGCTAACCAAACTATCAATTGGAGGGATGAAACCAAGAAACACCTACCTACCAAAAACAGTAAGTAGAGGTGATAACATCAAGAAGACTCAAAGTAAGACTTCATAGCAATTAAGGTAATGTACTTATATTGTTGATGAGCAGACTATAAAAGAGGACTATGACATAGTGACATGGAGTTATATACTGTTTTGAATATTCTAAAGTGGAATGTTTTTATTTATATGTTTAATGTTCTTTAAAGGGCTGCATGTTGGGGCAGCAATAAAGGTTTATGTATGATGGTAGCTTCCGGTCTTGTCATGAAATTGAATTGGGGGGGGAACCAATCAGCGCTCTAGTGTTCGAAGGTGGGGGGGGCTGCTAGTGCACCCCGGCCCATTTAAGGCCAGAAGCAGCACAGACGCCCTGCGGGTGCGCCATTGACTCCCCAAAGGCAAGACCGTTTGCGGCCAGGGGCCAGCCACTATGTCCAAAAACACATCTCATCAGACGAAATTAAAAGCCTTCAATCGGTATGTCACCAATTACACCCCCTACTACAGTTTAAACTGCATAATTTAGGACTCTCTAATACTCCCACCCCCACAGTCAGTCCTGCTGGATCAAATGATCCAACACTCGCCAATAAAGCTAGGAACACCAGACATACTATCCACTGTCCCAACTCTGATCTGTTATTGATTATATACCTCAACACTTGCTCCATGGTTAAACATCAAACGGACCTCTTTCACCTCTTAGATGCCGATGCACCAGTGTTAGAAATGGGATTTCTGGTTGGCTAGGGCAAGCGCCTAAGCCAGGCAGAAACCGCCACTCTAGTCAGGGCAAGGGAGTTGCACACTGAAGATAACCCCTGCTCACCCCCTTGGTAGCTTGGCACGAGCAGTCGGGCTTATCCCAGAGGCAAGGTGTAAAGCGTTTGCGCAACACACACACACACAGCAGCAACACACTAGGCACTCTACAAAAGAAACTCCACACAAGGTTATATAAAAGAATAGCCTTTGTATTATCCAAAACACATTAGAATTATAATCACACATATACACTGTGCCAACTGGCACTAGGCAATATTTACGGGGGATTATACACACATGACGGAGCCAATCGGGCCACTGTCAGAATCTTTAGAAAGCACTAGTAGCACATATAAAACACAACCAGTGACTACTGGTAAAGTACTGTACTTGGCAATATCACCTGTAACATAAATGCATTATGTCTGTATCACATTAGCATAGAAAAACACATTATGCATAAATACCATAGGCAATCACAGGTGGCATAAACCCATTATGCCATCATCCTAAAAAAATGACCCAGGCCAACTGGCCTTTCTCTGGGCTCAAAGTGCCCTCTGTCCAGAATGTCAGGGCGTAAACTGTGGGCCTTTCAAGTAGCCCTAGGGCTGCCAAAGCAGCAAAAGCCAAGTGGGCAACGCGCTGGGGCAGAGGAGTGTATCTCACTCCTTTCTCATTTGCAGAAATCAAAAATGCCCCCTTTGTTGCAGCTGCCCTCTATCCGGTGGGGCAGCTGTAGGAAATTGGCTCTGGCACTACCGTGCCTGGGGAGCCCCACTCCGGGACTCCGAGCACCAAATTGCCCCCACGTGGAAGGAGGAAGACACGGACACGGCCCACTCTGAGCCCCACTCACCGGGGCTTCTCCTGGTGCCTTCGCGGCACCCGCCTATGCCTCTAGCTCTTCCCCCACTCACCGGGGCTTCCGCATAGACTCCTCCGGTCAGAGAGAACTCCTTCAGACCTGTGTTAGGAGCCCGCGAGGCTCCGGTCGAGCCCCTCTCGGGGCTCCGGTTTGCAGTGTAGGGAAGGCAGGAAGCCGTCACAAGGCTCCGTCTCCCTCACTGGATTGCTCTCCAATGCGGGGTGGGCTCCCGCCCACCGTAAAACTTCACTCCGGCTCCTCGGACACGGAGACAGCTCAGCACCTTCCAGCGCGGGGTAGGCTCCCGCCTGGATTCTCCTTCTGGGTCAGGCCACGCCCCCAACCAGGCACAGCCGCCTGGCTTCCGGGTCGGGCCGCGGCAGTGATCTCTCCTCACAAACGCGGGGTGGGCTCCCGCTCAGCAATAGCACAACAGCGGCAATGCGCGGGGTAGGCTCCCGCCGGTCAGCTGCACAAAAGCGGGGTGGACTCCCGCTTCCAGGCATCAATGTGGGGGAATCCCCACGTCGGGATTCCCTCTAAATTCGTTGCAGCCCAGCGCTGCAAAGGAAAGCAAAACGCTCCCCTAGTCATGGAGCATAAAGATAAAGATGCAGCGCTCACGAGGCGCTGGGACCCCACAGGTCAAGGGGAAAAGGCTGGGCCCAGGCAGGCCAGCTCACAGGGCCCTCCAGCAGGGAGGCAGTCCCTCATGGCGGTTCCTCCTGGGGCCCAGCAGCAACAAATCACCAGGAAGCACCAAAAAGCACAACGTTTTCATATGGTCACAGCCCCAATATTTATACACCACTTTCTTTGTCTGCCCTTGGCGCAGGGCTTGGGGGAACTGGTTCTGTGGGGTTTTGGAGCACTCTGTTTACAGGGCTCCTCTTCCCCATTGTCAGGTAGGGGCTCGGTCATCAGACCACCACAGGGGGGCGGAGCCAGCATTCACCCAGGCAGGCGCACAGACCTATTCACGGTCAGGGGACTACTCCTCCCACTACTCCAAATGCAGGTCTCCCATTCAGCCTAGCGCTGACTCACCCTACCCTCCCTGGAGCCACACACACCTCACCAGCTCCTGTCACTCCAAAGCAAGACATGCAATCCACATCAGGCAGGCAGACACATAGCACACAGAAATGCCAACTTCTAAAAGTGGCATTTCTAAAATAGTGATAATAAATCTGCGCACACCATTGCGCAGCATTTATTATTACTATTCCAACCATACCAAACTTGACCACGCTGCTCCTCTCATATCGGGAATTACCACTGAAACACTTATCGGGGAATCCCCAATGCATTCTTATGGGAGGGCAGCCTCACAGCAGTGAGAAACCAAAATGGCTGTTTGTCACTACCAGGACATGTCACACACTTAAGGTACATGTCCTACCTTCTACCTACAATGCACCCTGCCCATAGGGCTAGCTAGGGCCTACCTTAGGGGTGACTGACATGCAGTAAAAGGGAGATCACAGATGTGGCATACACTTTAGGTGTCCCGTCACAGCGGCAATAACACTGCGCGCACAGGCCCTGCAATGGCAGAGGCCTGAGACAGGTTTGAAAGGCTACTTTGGTGGGTGGCGCAATCAGCGCTGCAAGCCCACCAGTAGCATTTAATTTACCGGCTCCGGGTATCTGAGATACTACTTTACAAGGGACTGACAGGTAAATTAAATATGCCAAACAGTTGAAGACCAATTTTACCATGTTTACCACAGAGAGCACACGCACTTTACACTGGACAGCAGTGCTAAAGTGCCCAGAGTCCTAGAACCACCAACACCATGTCAGAAAAAAGGCCAGGAGGAAGGCAAAAAGTTCAGGGATGACCCCGCAAAAAGGGCCAAGTCTAACACAACCCCCTTCCAGCCAAAACGCAGGGTAGACCAATCACCACCTTGATGGGCTTCCCTGCTTTGAGCGGTAGAACAGTGACGCGGGCCCGCAACTGCAGGGGCACACTCCAGTTCTACGCCATTCTGAACCCATGTGGTTCCCTCTGTCAAAGCTCCCAGGACCAACTAAGCTACCCCACTGGTACTCCCTAGTTGTCCGCGGCCAGGATCAGGCCCTAGGCCATCCAGATATTTCCAGTCCTTGCCATCTCACAGAGTGGGGGGCAGTAACTCCTGGCACATAGTAACCATTCTCCACTCTTCCTCTCATCAGTGCAGTTCTAAACTGCCACTGATCCTCCAACCTAGGGTCCGCACCCTCAGGCTGACCAGAAGTCACGGGCGAGGCTCTCCTCCCCCTACCTCCTTCTGGGGTTCCGCACTCTCCTCCTATGAGAGGCAACCTCAGAACACAACTCACCCACCAGGCCTTGACCCTGCAACTGATCTACCAACCTGGGATCTAAACCCTCAGGTTGCACTGGGGTCAGAGGCGAGGACTCCCTACCTCTGCATCCCCTTCCAGAGTTCTGCACCCTTCCAACTGGAGTGGTACCCCCAGAAGCTACATCAGTCAGGACACTGCTTACAGTTGTCCTTCCCTCCAGGTCAGGCATAAGCTGTACCTGGCCTCCCAACCCAGGGACTAACCCCTGCGGCTGAGCACCTACCCGGCGCACCAGGACTTCCTTGGGAGCACATATGCCCCCCCCCCCCCCCAGGGTAACTGTTGGAAAGTGGATTATTGGTAGGGGCAAATGTAGGTCTGCCACTGGCAATAAGGCCACCAACACATGATAGGACTCAGCATAGGTCTTAGAAAATTATTCCTATGCTCAACCCTTGGTAACGTGCCTGTGAGCAGACAGGCTTAACTTCAAAGACAGGTATGTAAAGCATTTAAAAACACAGATTCAGTAAATAATTAAGACACAACATATAATAAAAATCCAACACCAATTTATAAAAATAGGAAATATTTTTATCTTTAAAATGACACCAAAACGACAAAAATCCAATATAGGGAACCGGAGATATGAATTTTCAAAGATTTAGCAAAATATAGCACTTAGAAACTTATAGCACCATATTGGGATACAGGCTCGCGACAGACAGACCCAAAGTCAATGTTTAAGGCCGACCGCGATGGAGCCCTGAGCGGATACCCCACGCGGAAGGTCCCGGTCACAGTTTTTACCTTCGGACTTAGAAACTTTTCTGGAGCTTTTCTCCCCGAGGTCCCTCGAAGCTCTCAGCCAGTCCGGATTCGGTGAGTGTTCGCCGGCTTGCCTTGCGATGAGCTCCCGGTCACCTTCCTACGTTCGGACTTAGAAACTTTTGCGGTTCGACCTCTGGAGCGTTCCAGCGGGGCAAACCCAGGATCCAGGCCGACATGCGGTTGAAGGCAGGCGGCTTGGCTGACCAGGTTGAGTCGGTCCCTCTATGGAGCTTTTTTTCAAAGTTCTCCAAACTTCTTGAACTTCTTCCTGAAGTTCCTCAAAGGGTCCCAATGTGTCTCAAACTCACTCCAAGGGTCTGGAAGCTCCAAGATGGTCCTTGAAAGTTGATGACTTCAGTTCCCACAATCCACTTGGACGTCACCCTTACAAATCCACTAGTCGTTCCCCAGGTTGATGATCCTTGGTGGTGAGGGTCCAGGTGAGCTCTGTTAACCTGTAGCTTGCAGGGAGTCCACTCTTTACTTCTTTTTCAGCAAGGTAGTCCACAGGGCTGTAGTTTCTGATGGTGCAGGCTTCAGAGGTCAGGCCTTAGAATTTGCACAGCACAACTTCTCAGCTTGGCACAATGTCTTGCTTTCTTCAGTTTCAAGCAGCAGATCTGGAGGGCTCTGCCCCTCTCAGATACTTATTCCAAGTTCTCTGGGTCAAGCAGGAGGTCACTTCCTGACCAATGGGAGCAGGGTAACTCCTCAAACATATGACCACTTCCTGTAGAGTGTGGCATTATTTTGTCCCAGAGTGCATCAAATCTTCCAAATCCATAATGGCTGATTTTCCAGCAAGGAGGTAAGAGCTGGCTAAACACACCCCTAGGATGGCTAATTTACTTAGACTTTCCCCCCTGCATCTGCTCATACCTTCCTTAATCCTACCATCTGCCTAAGGTGGAAAGTTCAGAGTTGTAAATGACACTGTTCTGTGCTCTCCTCTTTGAAGAACATAGTTTACGACTCCTCCCCCCTGGCCTGGCATTCCTATGGAACAGCACACTGCCCTACCAGCAGAGCTGGTTGACCCCAGGGACTCTTTATCACCTCTTCAAGGCAGCCTGGCTAATCCACTTAACTCTGACCAATCAGGGCAGACCACTGGAAGGCTGAATCTGGACTTACAAACAAGAAAGTCTTATAACTTCTTGTATGTACACTTTAGGAGAAATTCAACAATATCATATTGTTGCATTTATTAATACCATTCGGGGAAGTCTTTGAATGGCACTTCTAGCCCTCTCCTATCAAGAGTTATTAGATAATAACTTCCTACTGTGTTAACCTATGTAACGGATTTGCAATGGGAAAAATGACTTGGGCCATTTTTTCAGCACCAGGACTTACAAAACATATTTTATAAGTACTTTGCTTATATCTACAGGACCCCCACCCCATGGGACAACTAGGGAGACTTTAGGGGTTCTGAATCTGTAAAAATATTGCAGATCCTCACTTCACAGTGCTCCTAGCATCAAAGTCGAATTTGGGCAGCACTTTATTACAATGTGCGGAGTGAAATGTGAAATTTCACTTAACCCAGGGCATATAAAACTCATTTTATAAGGGTCTACCTTATAGATACCTGACCCCCCCCACCCCTGGGACACCTAGGGGAGACCCTGGGGGTCCCTAATATGCCATAACATTGTAGGTTATCCATTTTTAAGTGCCCCAAACACCAAAGTCGAGTTTGGGCACAATTTACTTTTTAAAAGCAGTCCTGGCACCCAGGGCTGCTTTTAAAACTGACCTCCGGCCTCAGCAGTGCACACATGCAAGTGCAGAAAGCTGCTAGCCTCTAAACTGCCATGCCCTGCCATATACTAGGGACTGATAGGTAAGTTTCAATTCCCCTGCCCTATTATATACTAGGGGCTTATAGGGTAGGTCATGCCAATCACAGGGGTACCCCAACCCATAGTGTACCCTAGTGTGTGTAGGTGTTTTCACTGTATTCTAAGTGTTTTCAGCATAGCACTGGCCCTGGGTCTGGTTAGGTAAAGCCCAGGGTGAGTCAGAGTCAGTTACCACCAGTACCAGTCAGCAAAAAGTTGGGGGGTGCCCAGGGCACAGGATGACTTTGCAACAGTAACACATAACTCATGTGTCGTGTGACCGTCTGTCTGGCGCAGATCTCCCGACCCCTGTCCATCTGACAGTGCGTGAAGATCCCCCAGGACAGAAGTGGTGTCACCATGGTCATTCCTTGGAGACTCAGCCCTTCTGGCTGGCCCCTGACCCACTGGTTCTTCCACTGGGGACTCTCTCCCCCTCTCACCCCTCAATACGGACTTCTGCAGCCTCCACTTAGGAGTGGCACTGCCAGACACCAGAACTGATGGAGGCCTGCTTACAGACACTCCAAGTTCTCCTGACACTAGGAGATCCCCCTCAAATGGACTAATAGTACAGCTTAGGCTCCCTACCTGGTGTTCCCTTAAGGAACCATCCAGGCCCTGAGGCTGAGGTTGGGCACTTTCGGGACACATCCCAGTCTCACTCCTTCTCCTAGAAGACAGGACGTGAGGCCCTACAACCTTCCCACTACAACGGGACCTAGCTGGGCTACTCTGAACCTCTCTCACCACTCTGGGCTGGAAGATACCTGAGCCACTCCTCTTAGGGTCACTCCCCAATGCCTCTTCAGACCCTCTGGCAACCACCCAGAGGTCTGCCTCCCGTGCAAGTTCCCTGGGATCAGAGAACTCACACTCTAACAGGTGTTGGCGCAACCCCGGAAAACAATTACTGAACATGTGCTCTCTGACAACCAGATTGAACAGCCCTTCAAAATCATTTGCCGTGCTAACCATCACCCAATCCTCCAGTGCATCACAACACACATCCACAAACTCCCCCCAAGACTGGTGAGACAGTTTTCTACTGCCCCTGAACCTCAACCTTTACCCCTCTTCCTGGGCACCAGGCATCATACTCTGGGATCTGGGAGTGGGACTTCCTGCACTGGACACCATATTGCTGCCACCACTGGACCCCACCCTCACTGGTAAATTCAGACAACTAAAACTGTACTCGGGGAGGGGGGGTGATAATCTACCCTCCAGAGCTAGTTTCTTCCTGGCGAAGGCCCTCTCTGCCTCCGCCATCCTCTCCTGCGCTAGGACCCTCTCAGTCTCTAGCTTTTTCTCTTCAAGGCCCAACGGCTTGAGACAACTCCTGGGCCAACAAGGCCTTTTTCTCCTCTAAGGCTAACTTCCTATGCTCCAACTCCAATTTCTGAGCCTCCATATTCTCATGGCTCTCCTTCTGGAGCTTCTGTAAAGCCAGCTCATGCTCCCTTTCTTCCCTCCTATCCACCCACTCCTCTGGGGACAGGGAAAGGGATGGGGCACTGCCCCCGGCACTGGACCCAGCAAGGGACTCCCTATCTATGGGGTCCTCACTACCTACTTTCGTCCCTGCTCTGTCATTTTCTTCCTCCTCTTCAGACTCTTCAGGGTTACCCTCAGACCCACTACCCTCTTGGTATGCGGACTGGGAACCCTCCCTCTCCTGGTCCTCCAATGCCCATATTTTCGGTTGCCACCGGAGTAGGGTTTCCTGGAGGTCTAGCTGGGTGTCCCACCCACTCACTGCTATGTCTCTCTCCTCACAGAACCCCCTCAACTCCAACATACTGTATCTGCACAGATCTGTTATAATAAAGGCAGATTCCATTTTGGCAAGGCACCTAATGCACAGGTGCAACACGGGAGACCCAGGCGTCTGAGCTGAAGCAAGAGTAAACCATTCCAAAATGACACTTTTAAGGAGAAATAAAACTCAGGAAAAATAATCCCTAAACATGTGATTCTCTAAATGCAGAGTTTGTAGTGCAAGCAGTTGTCGCTGTGGTACTGCGCAAACTCAAGTCCTATCCTTACCGCTGACAACCAATGTTAGAAATGGGATTTCTGGTTGGCTAGGACAAGCGCCTAAGCCAGGCAGAAACCACCACTCTAGTCAGGGCAAGGGAGTTGCACACTGAAGATAACCCCTGCTCACCCCCTTGGTAGCTTGGCACGAGCAGTCGGGCTTATCCCAGAGGCAAGGTGTAAAGCGTTTGCGCAACACACACACACACACACACAGCAGCAACACACTAGGCACTCTACAAAAGAAACTCCACACAAGGTTATATAAAAAAAATAGCCTTTGTATTATCCAAACACATTAGAATTATAATCACACATATACACATTGCCAACTGGCACGAGGCAATATTTACAGGGGATTATATACACATGACTGGGCCAATCGGGCCACTGTCAGAACCTTTAGAAAGCACTAGTAGCACATATAAAACACAACCAGTGATTACTGGTAAAGTACTGTACTTAGCAATATCACCTGTAACATAAACACATTGTCTGCATCACATTAGCATAGAAAAACACATTATGCATAAATACCATAGGCAATCACAGTAGGAATAAACCCATTATGCCATCATCATAAAAAAAATGACCCAGGCCAACCGGCTTTTCTCTGGGCTCAAAGTGCCCTCTGTCCAGAATGTCAGGGCGTAAACTGTGGGCCTTTCAAGTAGCCCTAGGGCTGCCAATGCAGCAAAAGCCAAGTGCGCAAGGCGCTGGGGCAGAGGAGTGTATCTCACTCCTTTTTCATTTGCAGAAATCAAAAATGCCCCCTTTGTTGCAGCTGCCCTCTATCCAGTGGGGCAGCTGTAGGAAATTGTCTCTGGCACCACTGTGCCTGGGGAGTCCCACTCCGGGACTCCGAACACCAAATTGCCCCCACGTGGCAGGAGGAAGACATGGACACGGCCCACTCGGAGCTCCACTCACCGGGGCTTCTCCTGGTGCCTTCGCGGCACCCGCCGATGCCTCTAGCTCTTCCCCCACTCACCGGGGCTTCCGCGTAGACTCCTCCGGTCAGGGAGAACTCCATCCGACCTGTGTTAGGAGCCCGCGAGGCTCCAGTTGAGCCCCTCCTCTCGGGGCTCCGGTTTGCAGTGTAGGGAAGGCAGGGAGCCGTCACAAGGCTCCGTCTCCCTCACTGGTTTGCTCTCCAATGCGGGGTAGGCTCCCGCCCACCGTAAAACTTCACTCCGGCTCCTCGGACACAGAGACAGCTCGGCACCTTCCAGCGCGGGGTAGGCTCCCGCCTGGATTCTCCTTCCGGGTCAGGCCACGCCCCCAACCAGGCACAGCCGCCTGGCTTCCAGGTCGGGCTGCGGCGGTGATCTCGCCTCACAAACGCGGGGTGGGCTCCCGCACAGCAATAGCACACCAGCGACAATGCGGGGTAGGCTCCCGCCAGTCAGCTGCACAAACTCTGGGTGGGCTCCCGCTTCCAGGCATCAATGTGGGGGAATCCCCGCGTCGGGATTCCCTCTAAATTCGTTGCAGCCCAGCGCTGCAAAGGAAAGCAAAACGCTCCCCTAGTCATGGAGCATAAAGATAAAGATGCAGCGCTCACGAGGCGCTGGGACCCCACAGGTCAAGGGGAAAAGGCTGGGCCCAGGCAGGCCAGCTCACAGGGCCCTCCAGCAGGGAGGCAGTCCCTCATGGCGGTTCCTCCTGGGGCCCAGCAGCAACAAATCACCAGGAAGCACCAAAAAGCACAACGTTTTCATGGGGTCACAGCCCCAATATTTATACACCACTTTCTTTGTCTGCCCTTGGCACAGGGCTTGGGGGAACTGGTTCTGTGGGGTTTTGGAGCACTCTGTTTACAGGGCTCCTCTTCCCCATTGTCAGGTAGGGGCTCGGTCATCAGACCACCACAGGGGGGCGGAGCCAGCATTCACCCAGGCAGGCACACAGACCTATTCACGGTCAGGGGACTACTCCTCCCACTACTCCAAATGCAGATCTCCCATTCAGCCTAGCGCTGACTCACCCTACCCTCCCTGGAGCCACACACACCTCACCAGCTCCTGTCACTCCAAAGCAAGACATGCAATCCACATCAGGCAGGCAGACACATAGCACACAGAAATGCCAACTTCTAAAAGTGGCAATTCTAAAATGGTGATAATAAATCTGCGCACACCATTGCGCAGCATTTATTATTACTATTCCAACCATACCAAACTTGACCACGCTGCTCCTCTCATATCGGGAATTACCACTGAAACACTTATCGGGGAATCCCCAATGCATTCTTATGGGAGGGCAGCCTCACAGCAGTGAGAAACCAAAATGGCTGTTTGTCACTACCAGGACATGTCACACACTTAAGGTACATGTCCTACCTTCTACCTACAATGCACCCTGCCCATAGGGCTAGCTAGGGCCTACCTTAGGGGTGACTGACATGCAGTAAAAGGGGGGTCACAGACGTGGCACACACTTTAGGTGTCACGTCACAGCGGCAGTAACACTGCGCGCACAGGCCCTGCAATGGCAGAGGCCCGAGACAGGTTTGAAAGGGTACTTTGGTGGGTGGCGGAATCAGCGCTGCAAGCCCACCAGTAGCATTTAATTTACCGGCCCTGGGTATCTGAGATGCCACTTTACAAGGGACTGACAGGTAAATTAAATATGCCAAACAGGTGAAGACCAATCTTACCATGTTTACCACAGAGAGCACATGCACTTTACACTGGACAGCAGTGCTAAAGTGCCCAGAGTCCTAGAACCACCAACACCATGTCAGACAAAAAGGCCAGGAGGAAGGCAAAAAGTTCAGGGATGACCCCGCAAAAAGGGCCAAGTCCAACAACCAGATATTCTTTTTGTGTTGAAACGTGGCTCACTGATGAATCCTCTCCTGACATTCTAGCTGCCCATCCTGAGGACTATTACATACTTCAAGCCAACAGGCAAACCAGCCAGCAAAATAGGTTGCAGCGTAGCCGCAGTGATAAAGAAACATCTCAGATTTTTTAATCTAACTCCCTTAAATATTCCAGCTCTTGGCAGCCTAAAGATCAAACTGGAATCCCGGACTTCACCCCTTATATGTATTCTCACCTATAGACCACCTGACTACATGCAGCACTTCCACAGCTATTCTCCGAGTTCATTTCCCCCTTTTTCATTGATCATGCCAAATTGTCACTAGTTGGCGAATTTAACTACTGGGCCGACGATGATAAGGGTGGGCAGATATCTATGGACCTCTCTGACCATCTTAGTAGCTTAAACCTTGAACAGCATGTGTTTATACCCACCCACATCAAAGTTCACATGCTAGACCAAGTTTTGTCCACAAATCTATCCCTGTACAACCTTACGTTGTCCCCATGTGTGTGGTCCGAGACCACTATCTTCTAAAACTTTCATTAACCGGGTTGACCCCCCCTCCCCCTCCAAAAACCACTACCTTGTCCTGGAATCCTTTCCAGGAGCCGGTCTCAGGTCGACATGAAGTCTTTTTGTGACTCTCTGGCAATCACTTTACCTGATCTAAACTATAACATTAATCTTTATGGAAAGGTGATCACCGACTGGTTAACGACAGCTAGTAATATCCATGCTCCACAACGCAAATCAAAACCGGCCAGATACAATGAATCTAAATGGTTCATGGCGATTTAATACAAGCCAAGTTTGAACTACGCGCTGCAAAATCAAATGGTGGAACAACAACTCCTCTGATAAGGAGATCTACAAAAAGTATCTTAAAGAATATAAAATGCGTATTTTGCAAGCAAAATCCGACCTCACAAATAAAATTCTCTTTTCCATGAACAAATCCAAGGAGATTTCTAAATTGTATCCAAACTGTCTAATCCCGATAGAGGCAACTACCTATCTCTCCCTCTCAGAATTTCTGCCACACACTTTACACCTGCCTTGTCGATAAAATTAAGATTATTAAAGATAGCATCCCAACTAGCTAACTCTCTAATGAGATTACCCTGGAAGACAGGAACCCCTTCGCCTTATCCACCTTCTCTGTTATCAGCCAGGATTGCCTCGAGGACCTGCTAGTTAGAGTAAAATTGGGCTCACCAAATGACACTTGCTCCAGAAAGTCCTAAACAGTATTTTTCAACTTTCCTAACCTAATCTTGTCCGTTCTCAACCTTTTACTCAGCCATGGTAAGGTACCTACCACATTCAAGGAGGCTATAGTGGTACCCCTCCAGAAGAAAGTTGGCAAGGACCCACTCGCACTGAAAAATTATCACCCCACCTCCCTGTTATCTTTCTTGACCGCTGTACTGGAGTCACGTGTGACGCAAAGCTTTTGTTCTTTTTTAGAGGAGTCCAAATTCCTAGATCCCTGTCAGGGAGGTTTCCGCCCGGCCCATTCCACAGAAATCGTCATTCTCTCAGTGATCGATGAAATGCGTGGAGAATGCGACAAGGGCTCCATCCAGGTGCTGGTTCTCCTCGACCTTTCGGCAGCCTTGGACACGGCCGACCATAATCTCCTGATGGACCGGGTCGTGGCCATGGGGTTGCACGGCCCAGCACTCAACTGGATCACTTCCTTTTTAAAAGATCAGTCCTTTGACCCCATTTAATTCACCCATAGTCCATCTAGACTGTGGAGTACTGCAATATTCCTCTCTTTCTCCACATCTCTTCAACTTATACATAGGTCCCCTACTTCACGCCCTCAAAAATATGAACTGTAGAATATACAACTATGCAGATGACATGCAACTACTCTTTAGTGCTGACAACTCCCCTGAGTCAAAGGAAATTTTCCAAAATAAGATGCTCTTCATCTGTGACTGGATGAACAGCAACCATCTCAAACTAAACTCAGACAAAACAGATTGTCATTTCTAAGAGCCAGCTTGACTACTGGAATTTATCATTCTGGCCTCCCGAGATGGGAGTTCCCCAGTCTCCCAAGAAATCTGTAAAGTCTTGGGGTACTTATTGATGATGAACTATCAAAGAAGCCACCTCTCGGGGCAGTGATCTTTTCCTGCTTCTTACTGCTCTGCAAAATTGGGAAAATTGCAACATTTCTGACCTCAGAGGCCCTCATTCAAGCTGTAATTTCCCTGTTCTTTCTAGAATAGACTACTCCAACTCCCTCTATGTGGGCCTCCCTAAATGCCTCATTCTTGGACTTAAAATTGTTCAGAACCTGACAACCTAAACACTGCTGTATTACCCCCGATGAAAAATCTCCATTGGCTGCCTGTGAAACAAGGGCGATCTTTAAAACAGGTTGAATTGTTTTTAAAACTCTTAATGGCAATAGTCCTGCTTCTATCACATCTCGAATTCAGAAATACATACCTAAATAAACTTTGCGTTCCTCTCTCATGAACTACCTGACGGTACCCAAGTTCAAATAGAAGAGAACGGGTGCCTCCAGATTCTCAGTCTTTGCCCCCTGCATCTGGAACTCTTTTCCTCTTGAGATCATAACAGCCCCAAGCTACATGAAATTTAGAGAATCCCTTAAAACGTGGTTATTCAGACGGGTATAAGACTAGTGCCTCACTTAGCAGCATTGTGATCAGCTCCATCTTACTCTAGTGCCACGAAACCGATTGGTGCACATGCGCTGAATAAATTCCGGTAATATAACATAATATTATGTGGGTTCCACTGAAGACGTGCGTTTTTCATTTGAATATCAACTAAAGTGGCTCCTGTTTCAAGCCGTCTGTCCGTAGTTGCTATAAGGGGCAGGAACATATGAAGAGGCATGATCACTGAATTCTGATTTCAATACCCTCATTGCCTGACCAAGATTTAAAGCAGCATGGGATACAATCACATAATTTATAATTGACGTGCCCTTGGGGCCATGCCTAGTAGTCTTTGCAGGAATATCTGAGGCTCATCTAATATTTAGAACAATAGCACCTAAGGGTTTCAACTCACTTAAGAGGAAATTACCTTGTTTATTGGATCTGAAACGGCTGGGGAACAATGATCTGCAATGTTCAAACTTTCCTCTAATTCAGTGTTCCCAAAGGCTTGCATTAGGTTACTAGAGACTTTGGCATTCAAGTTGTCCTTGATACTAATCCAGAAGGCTTTTTCCTTAACCGATATTACGTTTATGAACTCAAATGCTTTGATAAGAGTGACATTATACTGGTTGCCCGACGGTGTATAAATATTAAACAAAAGTGTAGAGCGACCCTCAATTCCATTCCATTCCATCTTGGGAAGTTGATCTTTAGGCACTGCAAAGAGTTGATGTGATGTATGATTGGTTTAATATTCCAGTCGAATTCAGTTGAAAATGGAATAGCAATGCCCCGTTTTGCATGGCCCCTTGGTGAATGAATGGCTGGGCTACTGAAAATGTATTAAGATTCAGTCACTAAATTTGAAACTAACCAAATTTCCTGAAGACAATAGATAGAAGCTTATTGCGCCATCAGGTCAATTTTCAATTTGTCGAGCCTGGCAGAATTCCAAGAAATCATCAATATTTTGTTGCTAAATGAGATGCTGAGGATGATCTTGGCCTTTTACAGCTGTTTCCATTCAAAGCCCCTGAAAGCCGGGATCATAAACGATCTATGCTTGAGTGTTAGTGCCCCATGTTTGAATCGTGTTTTTATGAGTCTACCAGACTCCGAAACCTCCACCACCACTGAGCGGGCCCTATTCTGTAGCAATCTTTCTAGGGGGTTACTACTTTATAGGTCAACTACTTCCAAGTCAAAAGCTGCTTCTTTTCTCATCACCTCTTACATAGGGTTCCATTCTTGGAAGCACATCGTAGCTGTTCTTTCGAAAAAAGAATGAAAAATTTCCTAGCTTTCGTAACGGAAAGTTTCAATTCTATTAAGGACACGGAGGCGAGGATTAGGCTTTTCTTTCTTAATTTATTTGACCAGCAGCCTTAAACAACAGCAGTGAACAAACCTAGGACTTAATTTCCCATGAAGCCTAGAGAAAAAAAACATCAAGTTCATAATGCAGTACATCAACCAATCAGGCGCCTCCTGGGACAATAATAGACCATGATCCCTGCTGGACGTCCTCTTTCTTCGCTGCTACGATAGGCTCTGGTGTCTTGTCAAAGAAATCTGGATCGTCAAGAGCTTTGCCGCCTGGCCCAGGTTGGCTGACAAGCTGTGCTGTGAATGGCTTAAAGCAAGTAGCGATAACAGTATCTGAAAGGCAGAGGTAAGGATTTGGGCGTGATTGAGAGATCTTAAACTCCATGCTCCAGGTGAGTGATGTTGGTGCCCAAGGAAGGTTCCAGAGACTAGGGTTTTTGTTTGCACTACAGCGCCCATAACTAAGCCACCATTAAAGTTTCACATCCAGTCCCCAGACCTGATTAGCCTGTGGACAGCTGGGTGCTGTTAAATATTTGAGTACCTTTGATGTGACTAGTGGACCTTAATGTCCCTTTTGACAGCTTTGTTAACCAAGAAGCAGGGTGTCATGGCCTAACAACATGGCAGAGTGGCTGTGAATCCAAGCTCCTCCTGGACCGCCATGGGAAATACTCCTGAAATCGGCTTGATGTTCTAACCTGTGGTTGCTGTTTCGTGCCCCTGTGCGCTCGGCAGGGTGCCACAGCCCAGTGAGACCTCTCCTGAACACTGATAACATCCCTGAGACTCGGAGAGGGGTGTGTGGCCTCGTAGTAAGACAGTAAGACGTCCAGACTCTGGATACAGTGGCCAGACACCTGGGCCAAGTGTCCTTTATTCATTTGGTGCCTGAATCAGGGCGCTGGAGGCGCCGCGGGGTAGATGGAGGGTGCCGCGATTGCTGTGCATTTGATCCCCGACCTATGATTGCAGGAGTTGTTGCATACCGGTGGGGCTGCTGTTGGAGCCTCCGGAATGCTTGGAGGGAGCTGCGGTGTGGGGGTGGGCTTGACTGTTCTCTGGGGCCATGTCCCATTGTGGGGAGCTCTTGGACTCCAAGTCCTCTGTGTGTTCAGTGTCTAGATTGGTTCACGGAGAGCATTGGCATGGAGTGAGAGGTGTACCCCTGAAAATTGGACCACCGGAATGTGGGAGGAGGTGGACCTTCATCCCTGTGGAGTGGCTGCTGGGTGCTCCTTGAACCTCCCACAGGGATCTGTGGCCAGGAATCAATTTGGAACAGGCAGTGGGGAGCATATCCCGCTGCTGGTGCCTGAGCCCAGTCTGTGCCTCCCGACCAAGCAGTGAAGGAGTAAGTAAGGCAGGCTCTCGCTGCTGTGGAGCCCGTGAGAGAGACTCTAGTAATGGAGGGAGAGAACCTACCCCAATGGGGACACTATGATGGAGGAGGTGATCCTGCAGAAAGGAGAAAATGTGTAAGTGTGCGCTTTGTGAAGGGCCAGATCGGCACTTCCTTCCACATCGGTACATAGCTCGGGTGCAGAGGACAACGCTATCCCTAATAAAGAGACTCTGGTTGGGCTAGCTGGACCTTGCCGCCGGCCCCATAGGGTGAATACAACTGAGTGGAGTAATGACCCCCTGAACCTCTGGGTGACTTTGGTTTATCCATGTAACTGCCTTAGTGGCCTCACTAATATGAGTAAAATCGGCCGCCATGGTGACCTGGGTGCACGGTCTGTCCTGGTGTCACAGCGCTCCGAATAGAACCTGAATCTACTGCCCTTCCCTGTTGGTTGGGTTTACAGTTATGCCGGACAAGCTGGACTCCATACTGGCCGATCTAAAGGACTCTAATGAGGCACTGAAATTGAAGATTGATACGGTTGCAATTGATCTATCATTGTTACTAGCAGATCAATGCAAAGTTTCAGATAGAATTAATGATGGGGAAGGGACTTTAGCAGAAAAGCAGTCCTCCCTGTAGGCATTTAATACCCAGGTCAACAAAACGCATCGGATATCTAAAATTCAGTGTCGAAGATGCAGTAGGTTGAGCAAGAAGAAACAATCTTAGAATAATTATCTTGCCTGAAAAAGTGCATGGCGCTTCTATCTACCTCTTCCCTGGAGGACTGGCTTCTAAACCAAGTTGCACAAGGGAGATTAGCCAAGTTTGTCTCCATAGAACGTGCACAACGGGTCCAGCCAAGACCCTCTTTGCTGGGGGCACCACTGCTACCTGTGGTGGAAAAACTATTTAACTATCTGGTTCGCAATATTGTCTTTTACCTGGCCCGTACATGGTGAATAGCACCACAGTCTTGTTGTTTGTGGACTACACAGTCACGGTTAAACAGCAACGTAACCACTTCAGGGAACTAAAACAGGCATTGAGCACCCTCAATTTGAAGGTCATGCTTATGTTCAAAGTGGGCTCAAGATGCTCTATGTATTGGACTCTCTATTCTTCACGGATCTGGCAGAGGCTAGGGAATGGATTGACAAATGAACAGCAGGGGTAATTCCTGGCCTTTGTGGTGCTGCAGTCGGCTGCCGCATCGCTGCAGAAGAAATTCCAGACCCCTTGTCAGCTTGAAGTCCTCCCTGGAGGAAGCAGACATCGAAAAGCAGGAGATGCTGGAGAGTGCCCTGACCTGGAGATCTGGCGTACAGCCTGGAGCATCGGGAATCCGTAACTCTAGGGATGAGACCAAGAGTGCTTCACACGAACTTGAGACAGGCACAAACACATATGCTCAGGGGCGCAACTAGACTCAAACTTCAGGGTGGAGTGGCTAACACATGGATTAGTGGAGACAGACATCATAAGAGCCGAATCAAAATTACTCGTGTGGTGCTCCCTTTGCTTTTCCGATGTAGTGCGTAAAACACAGTCATTCTTTGAGACTACATGTGGCAAATAGTGCATTTTAAAGCACACAGGGTCAGTAACATTATTCTCGGCATAACATGATTTTGGGGCTCTCAAGGAATTTTAGCACAGTGAATGACAAATGTTCTATTTTAATACACATTAGGACAGTAAGCCTTAGTGCAATGTGAAACACCAGATTATATTTTACATCACAATCTAGGGCAAATCGTACAATCCAAACACTCTGGGCCAGTTGTGTCAACCTAACTAGTCTTAAAAAAAAAATCTTTTACAAGATATTTCACCATCCTTCTACCAAAGGAAGGTTTTGAAAATTGGAAGCAAATAATGCAGTTTAAGCACATTTAATTTGTTACTGCTCTGTTCATGCTTCATTTACCTGCACACAATACTTTTATGTTATTTTCTGAATATGATGTTAGTATAGTAAACAGCTTTGTAGCTGTTTGGGGGAAGCTGCCACATATCCTAGCTCTATAGCACAAAGAATTTTGAATATATGTTATTTGGTACTTTGTTACAACTCCCACCAAATATTTTTGAATTTTAAATTCTTGGGTAGCCATTCAGCAAGAAACACAACCCATGTTTGATATGATTTGCTCTAATAACATACATTAAGGATAGAAACTGAGCACACAAGCTTGATTATAGATGATACCCCCACATCACAGATAGGTGTCAATCTGGGATTATCAAGGGTAAGAGATGTTGACCTAGTTTTCCATTTGGCACTCATCTCACTGTACTCCGTACCCCTTGTCTAAGTGAAAGGATCAGAAATTAAACAGAGCTTTAAAAGTCTTATGTATTTTTTACATTCCAGTCCCTCTACCTAGCCACTGGGCAGCAAATAAGTAGCTGTTGTGGAGCGAAGCATAGGTAAAGGGATCAACTTTTGATGCTACTACAGCTATTGCTGCCATTTTAGTGAATAAATGCCAAGGCAGCTCAGGGCTGACATTCAAACCTGCAACGTACCCCTGAGCACAAATGGGAGCAGATTATTAAATAGCAATAACATTCGTGAAAATAATTTGCAACAGTGCTCGAAGAATGACAATGTATTTACTGATAACATTTGCAGATTTTTCTTGAATTCTTGTGTGAAACAAATGACGTATGAAATAAGACTTCTTGGGGTGGAAGCTTAGTAGCAGTATGACGAAGTAATCCCAGAAATAACTTTGGATGCATGAGTCTGTCATCGAATAAAAATAATGGGGCTAAATTAGAACAATTGCATAACATTTTGGAGTAATCATAGTGTGCAAAAAAGACTGGACTGCAGACTAGTCTGCTTTGTTGTGGCAGGCAGGAAATTAGGCACAATTCTAGGCCCTGCAAACGTAATCCCAACCTCATTTGAGTTAACATAGGCTCACCTGAGCAGGAAGCAATTACTGCAGAGACCGAAAATACCTTCTCAAAGTATTATCCATTTAAAGCACTGCCCCTCCTGCTAACATGGCCTTCTGCCCTATAAACTGTTGCAGAAGACAAGACAACCATGCTGGCCTCTGCCCTCAAAAAAGTCATCTCTCCCTTCCACATTCCCTCCTGTTGTCTCCTCAGCTAAATGTAACTATTATAGTGAGGATCATGAGAGGTCTGCCTTGAGTCCCTATGTAGAAGGTGGGCAGCTCCTGCTTCCAAGGGGTTCTTCTTGGCCAGCCCTAGTATCTCCTGCTTTCAAAATACTTGGTCAGATGTTCCTCTTTTAAATCACTTTTCATTACCAACAGGGGAATCCAAACAAAGCTTCACTGATACACACAGACTAGAACTTTGGCCCCAAAACTGGCATCCAGCCCTCATTAATTTCCTTCAGGAAGCTGCACACTGATGGAACTTCCATCTCTGTCCACAAAGCAACATTTTAAAACTCACTCTCTGCAAAGATAAGAAACATCCAAAATCGCCTCAGATTCAGGGGTGCAGTAAAGACCTGGCTATTCTGTAAATGGTGACAACCCTACTGCAAAGCAGTCCCAAATCCTAACAACCCCATAAAGTTGAGTTTGTAACCTATGTACTGGTGATGGGTATTTGCATCTCTCACTCCTCTTGGCTCCATTCCAAGCTTAAGTGTATCTAACAATATTGCATGCATATATCTTTTCCCAAAAACACATTGAAAATTATGCTCATTAGGACTGCACAATTTTGTACCGTGAACTACACAGTTCTACTTAGGCCCTGATTACAAATGCCTTGGAGGAGAGTGTGATATCTATTGCACATGTTAAGTTGGATACTAAGACGGGGTCTCAATTTATCCGGTGTGATAAATAGCATCAACTGTGAGTTTTGTCTGAAAATGGGACATAAGATACAGATTTTAGTATTCTCTGCTCCAAAACCTGCATGCTGTTATTTACAAGGCACTTATCCCCCAGCAAAGTTTTTACCAGGTACATTTTGGCAAGGGAAACCTGTTGAAATTTACCTGGGAAAAATGTTGTGGTTGTGGGGCTTGCGATGTGGATATGTGCTGTACCAGGAGCTACCATGAATTTTGAAATTAACTAGGCCAAACCTAATCAGTGGCTTTAACCACTTAAGTTCATATAACACAATGTTAAGCAAGGTACAAAGGTGGGCACTGCAAACTACAACACTTAAAAAATATATATCTCAAACGTTTTTGAAAAGCATCATTGATGGTGCTTTTAAAGATGTACCTAATTCTGAATGATTAACCATTATTCCACTGCACACAACATAATTAAGATATCTGCAAGTGCTGTGATTTAAAAAAAGCAACATAACTGATGCCCTTCTGTACTTTTGAGACTTTTATTTATAGGGATTCTAGTATACAACACGTTGTAAACTTAGCATTGCTTGAAAACTGTTTAAGTTAAATATATAAATTTGTGTTCTACATTAAAGAGGCTACAGGATATTTTATAGTTTTGCCTGATTGGGTTAGCTATTTTATCGATCCTAGAAGGATGAAAAGGTAAGATGCCTTTGTTGTAATTCAAATTCAAATCCAGTTCCGGCGGGCTTTAGAGTTGGTTGAGTGACTGAAGGTTCAAGCCAGGCTCGAGACTAATGCCTTGCTCTGGCACACATTGAGGCCCTCTTAGACCCATAAGACCAAAAAGAGCCACGTTTGCTTGAGGCTTTTCACTGCCACTCTCACTCTAACCTCATGCAGCAAGAATTAAAAGCAAAGCATTGACCTGTGATGTAAAACCGGAGAAAGTAATAGCCATCTAGTGTCTGAAATTCACAATGAGAAACCAGAAAAACTGAGTTCAATCCCAGCTTCCTTGCTTCACTAAATGGTGTGATCCTAGGCAGTATTTAATTTCACCATACCTCCTTTTATTATTGCATGTGGCAGCACCTCGAAATACGTGAGCACTGTATAAAAACATCTTGCATTTGATTTAATAGTCTATAATGCTTCTACATGTATAATAAGAATCTAGGCCACATTTAGGGCCCTCATGACAGCTGTCTTGCCTCTTAATGGCTTATTTATGGGATTTTGGCATAGGGCAGTGAAACAAGACACCTTGCTGTGCTGCCATATGCCAAAGTGAAAGGGCAGCAATGCATCATATTTTTGCAATATGGTGCATTCCTGTCCTTTCACCCTGTGCTGGTGACGTTTCTGCAGCCTAGCGCCAACGCAGGCACCCTTGCACCGTGGTTTAAGGGTTCCTCCGTTGCATGCAAGATTGTTTTTGTGCAGGAAGGGGCACCTTCCTGCACAAAAACAATTCTAATAAGTGTTTTCCTTTTTCTATGTGTGCTGCAAAATGCTGCACACATAGAAAGAGTAAACAATGAGGAGAAATGAACATATTTCTCCTTGTTACGCGTCATCTTGTGAAGCGTACAGATTTGGTGCTGTCCCAGGTTTACATGACTTTGTAAATCTGGGGCAGCGTCCAATTCCATTGGTGTTGCAAGGGAAAACCCACTGCAATGCCCATAGAACCCCTCCGGGACGCAGGGTAAGGCGACGCAGCGATTTGCGCTCCATCGCCTTAGTAATGATTTGAGGCCATGCAAGGTGGCATTGCGTGGCATCTAAATCGAAATGAGAGCTGCTCATCCGAAGAATGTACGTCAGGGTGTCGGAGTGCGTTACATCACACACATTAAATAGAGACAATGACTCATAAATGTGAAAGTCAATTTATAGGAAATGTTCCTTAAGACCTAGAGGGTTACAAGATGTAAGAGTCATGTCATCCATACTGGTAGGCAGTGGCATAGCATAGACATGGCCACAGGGGTGGTTCCCTGGGTGCAATAGTCTTAGGGGAGCAAAATTTAAAAAACAAAACATTTGTGGTGGAAGGGACTTGAGTCACGCTGGTGCTGTTGTCTGCAAGTGCAAGTTATGTTGTCTATCCCACCTTTCCCCGCAGAGGGTATGCAAAGTGCTGTGCTCTTATGAATCTCTCATGGCCTCTGGGCAGATGGGAGCTGCTTGCGCTGTTTCCCGGTGGCATGAGAGCAGTGCCGCCCAGTGGCACAACAATGGAATGTCTCTTGTGGTACTATGGCGCCGTACAAGGAATTCATTTCTGCTTTTTGGCAGGCAGAAGGAGCATTTCAAGCCCGAGTTCTGCGCTTGCTGCCTGACGTCATGTCGGTTTGGAATGGTGGGTTGAGTCACCCAGGGTGTGCCATCCATTAATTCTTTCATTCTTTCATCCATTATTCAGTCTTTCACCATTCATTCTGTCTTTCCGTCTGTGTGCCCATCCATATCCAAATCTATTCCACCATTTCCAAACCTTTCCATCATCTATCCCTCCATCCACCCTTTCTCATTCATCCATCATCCATCCTTTCATTCATCCATCATCCATCAAACCATTTACCCTCTCACCCATCCAGCCATCCTTTCACTTACTCATCCATCCATCATCCACTCATTAATCCATCCATTGACCCTATCACTCACTCACTCATCCATCCATCCTTTCTCTCATCCATCCACCCTTTCACTCATGCATCCATCCTTTTGCCCATCTACCCTCCCTTTCACTCACTCATCCATCCACCCTTTCACTTATCCATCCATCCACCCTTTCACTTATCCATCCATCCATCATTTCACTCATCCATCCGCCCATTCACTCGCCCATCATCCCCCCATCATCCATCCTTTCATTCATCCATCATCCATCAAACCATTTACCCTCTCACCCATCCAGCCATCCTTTCACTTACTCATCCATCCATCCATCCACTCATTAATCCATCCATTGACCCTATCACTCACTCATCCATCCATCCTTTCTCTCATCCATCCACCCTTTCACTCATCCATCCACCCTTTCACTCATACATCCATCCTTTTGCCCATCTACCCTCCCTTTCACTCACTCATCCATCCACCCTTTCACTTATCCATCCATCCATCCATCCATCATTTCACTCATCCATCCGCCCATTCACTCGCCCATCTATCCCCCTTTCGCTCATCTATCCCCCCTTTCGCTCATCTATCCCCCTTTCGCTCATCTATCCCCCTTTCGCTCATCTATCCCCCTTTCGCTCATCTATCCCCCTTTCGCTCATCTATCCCCCTTTCGCTCATCTATCCCCCCTTTCGCTCATCTATCCCCCCTTTCGCTCATCTATCCCCTTTCGCTCATCTATCCCCTTTCGCTCATCTATCCCCTTTCGCTCATCTATCCCCTTTCGCTCATCTATCCCCCTTTCGCTCATCTATCCCCCCTTTCGCTCATCTATCCCCCTTTCGCTCATCTATCCCCCTTTCGCTCATCTATCCCCTTTCGCCCATACATCCCCCTTTCGCCCATACATCCCCCCTTCGCCCATACATCCACCCCTTCGCCCATACATCCACCCCTTCGCCCATACATCCACCCTTTCGCCCATACATCCACCCTTTCGCCCATACATCCACCCTTTCGCCCATACATCCACCCTTTCGCCCATACATCCACCCTTTCGCCCATACATCCACCCTTTCGCCCATACATCCACCCTTTCGCCCATACATCCACCCTTTCGCCCATACATCCACCCTTTCGCCCATACATCCACCCTTTCGCCCATACATCCACCCTTTCGCCCATACATCCACCCTTTCGCCCATACATCCACCCTTTCGCCCACACATCCACCCTTTCGCCCACACATCCACCCTTTCGCCCACACATCCACCCTTTCGCCCACACATCCACCCTTTCGCCCACCCATCCACCCTTTCGCCCACCCATCCACCCTTTCGCCCACCCATCCACCCATACATCCACCCATACATCCACCCATACATCCACCCTTCCATCCATACATCCACCCTTCCATCCATACATCCACCCTTCCATCCATACATCCACCCTTCCATCCATACATCCACCCTTCCATCCATACATCCACCGTTCCATCCATACATCCACCGTTCCATCCATACATCCACCGTTCCATCCATACATCTATTTATTTACCCTTTCTCTCATGCATCCTACCACTCACTCACTCATCCATCCTTTCACTCATCCCTTCACTAATCCATCCAGCCATTTGCCCATTCCTTCACTTACTTACCCACCTTTTCACATTAATTATGAGCTGAGCCTTTGTCTGCAGAGTTGCAGACAGAAGAGGCCCATCAAGAACTTCACCCTGGCTGTTGTTCCCATGGCATGGCTTAGGCGGGGTAGTGTTCACTATGCCTCTGCACATATGCAATCTGAAAACTTTGAAGTCATGAGTCTTGCATGATGCCCAGTGCCGGGACCTGAGGTGACTGTGACATGGTGGTGTTTCCAGGGCTTGAAGTGGGTTGAAGAAACTTTGGGGTCTCTCCAAAGGGCGTGTCCGATGTAATTAAGGGTGTGGCTTAAAACACATTAGCTAAAAATCTGTGCTTGGCAGCATAGTGTGCTGCCCGACTGGTATTCTGCTACTTCTGTTATTGCATCCAGATATATAATTCAACAAGTATCATTACACCTGCAACAAGCCAGGACTATTGGCTTTGCCATTGGTTGTTAGATGCATAAAATAAAAAGCAGCAACTATGGCTTCGTTGTATATAATGATGAAAATGCTTCAGTTCTAAAATGATGAGACTGTGAAAGACCCCATAACCCCTTCTTTTTAACTTTCTCTGGCTTCTTTACATGAACTGGATTCTGTACATTTCTTTCATCTCGTGAGGTGCAACATTTTCCTTTATGTACTCTTAAAACAGAATGCCCTGCCCTAGACCGAGGCTGGAGGAGGCACATGCTTTAACACCCCAGGTTGGCCCATTGTCATTCTGTATGTGACAATCAGCCGCATACAGAATGACAATGGGCGGGGCGGGGCTGCTTTTGTGCTCGGAGGACGAGTGCGAGGCGGCCCCATCAGGAAGCTGAGGCTTCTCAAAAATGCCCAAAATTACGCACAAAAGGCGTCTGTAAAAGGGATCATCACGGACAACGGACGTGAGATCCAAATCAGGTACGGTCCTTGAAACGGATGGTTGGTCATCCTACTTGAAGGTCAGGCTGCCAGGCACCAACTCCAGTCCGGGCAGCCCAGCCCACGGCAGCTGACCGGGAGGGGGGGGGGGGGCTTTACTGAAGCCTGTTCTGCCCAATGGGTGTTAAGCGCCTGCATATGCTCATTCACCTCGGGTGCCCTCCCCATGACTGTGGATGATCTGGCATGTCTTTTCCGTTCCCAATGTCCCTACCTCTCTTATTGCATATTTTAAGGAAGTGGGGATGGCACTGTATCGGTAATCATGGGGTTTGATTTCTAGGCTGCAGGGGTGGGAAGCACGGCAAGAATGTAATGGCGGCCCTGTGGCCAATCACAGGACTCTAGGAATCTATGCAACGCCCCCCAGTGGCTTTGCTGCACTTCTTTGGGCTTTCTGTCCCAAACAGGAAACAAAGGTTTTGTTTTTGGGTAGACCCTAGATGCTTTCATCTCGGGTCCAGGGTTGGGAGTTTTTGGCTTTTTCTTCAATTGTTAAAGGTTCCAGCACAGGAAGTGCCTACAGAGACTGTGTGTTAACTCATGATCACATAGTAGATCACTCATCAACCAATCCTATCAATCTCTGTTGGATAGCCTCATATAATCTCCCATGCTTCACATTGTCTGACTGCTGACACTTACAAGATACTGTCCTGGAACGTCCGAGGCATGGGCTACCTGGCTATATGTCACAGGATTTATTCCTACCTACCGAGAAGGGGAATAGATGTTGCCTGCCTGCAAGAGACTTATCTCTCTCCAGGAGCAGGGGGGCAAATTTTAGAGGAGGTGGAATGGGCAGATTTTTTCGCACCTCCATTTAATTTTATAAACATGATGATTTTTTTTACGCTGTACGACATGTAGACATAGATGGAGAAGACAGATGTGTAGTAGTCAGAGGGGATCTGGATGGTAGATCCTTGGCACTGGCATTCCATTAATGACCGACTACTGCGCGGTTGGAGTTCTTAAGTATGCATCGCCCCTGGTTTGAGGGCAAGATGGCAGCCCCTCTCTTTGGGCAAGTGATTATAATTGTGTCCATTCTGTTGAATTAGAAAGATCTCTCCCTCCTCTCCTTGGGGCACAGGTAATAAGACTGTACATATTTTGGCTTTTAGACAGTACTTGTTTTCATGCATTGTGTGCCTTCCTACAAAATATATTTACAAACGAAATAAGCATTGGTAAAACCAAAAGGTCAGCAGCTACCACCAGACGTATTGGCTTAGTATGTGCTTGTTTTCAGTTGAATTCCGAGGATGTATGTGTTGACCCTCCATTGTGTTTTTTTAGTTTTTTATTGTGCCTTGAAAAATATGCCGTCAGTGGTATTTTAATGTATTATTTTATTAATAATTAGTTTGTGTTTAGTTCACGGAGCTTCACTTAATTGTAGGAAAGCAGGTTTTTGGCATGGCATGGTGTTTCTAGAACTCACATGGCATTAGACAGACCGCTCAAGGGACTTATTTGGCAGTCGCATGGCTAAAATCCTGCCAGATTGCAAATGCTATTAAATGAAGGCTATGTTTATCGAAGCTTTTGCACTAATAGCATTATCAGAAGTCAAGACATGTCAGTTGGATAACTTTAAAGTTGGACCAACATGAGAACATTTAATTATTTTTTCATTTGGCTACTCTATTTGGTAGCTGTCGTGCTCGTTAATTAAACTGTATCACCTGTGATGCTTGTTTTGCCGAGAGTACAGGTAAACGATTGGGTGAAAATTGTTGAATGTGGTGTTCCCTGAGAGTCACTAGATACTTTTCTGTGACATTTATTTATCTCCGGTTTACTGAATAGATATGCAGAGTGCACTTCTACAGCAGTCACTATGAAGCCCAATTAAAATGCACGTAGAAGCGATGCCAAAAAGGGATCCGGGCCAAGCCATTGTTTTGCATGAACTTCCAGTTTCAACAATATTGCCAGCAGGAGACATTGATGTTTCCAAAGTTTACACCCCTCCCCCTCCCCCCACCTTCTGCCAACAGCCGATCACAGCTTCTCATGCCCATTAGGAATACCATGCCTACAGGTGCTTCTTTTCATCGGTCCATAAAGTTAACATATTCTGGTATGACACAGCCACATGCTACTGAGTGCTAACTACCGTTCACTGTGATAAGCGATCAAATTGGCAATGCAGGAAAACCGGCCTAGTTTCTCTCAATCACAGCCTCATTCTGGGGTTCTGGATCCGTTGTGTTAAACAAGCGCCACAATAGATTTTTCAGTGATTTTTTTTTTTATTTTTTTATTTTTTTTATTTTTTTTTATGAAGTCGTTGGCACCAAAAATATGGGGTTTATTTACTTTTCTTTTCGACTGCCAATTTCCTCAGCAATTAAACTTTAATAGATTGTGTCGGTAGCAACCTCGTAAAATCCCACCCACCTCCTCCAATATTATTTGATTGAGTGGGTCGGGGGTATTTTACTTCCACCACACAATGTATTTTTATTTGAGACTAGCATCGCTTAAAGTTGTATTTATATGTTGTAAATTAAGCATATATATTTGCACTTCGGGAATACTTAATACCTTTTTACACCACTCTGCAAACGCGCCTCTTGGCACACTGCTGGTGGGGCGATGAGGTCCTTTTGTGTCCTTAGGACCTCAGGACACAAGTGGACTTCATCCTCCGAGCAGCAGTGCGCCAGGAGCCGCGTTTGCAGAGTGGTGTAAAAAGGGGCGTGGCCTCGGACCACCTCCCTGCAATCCAGCTCTGTGGTGCTTACTGGAGGTACCTGGTGGGCAAGTTGGCTCCCAGGGACCCTCAGTATTCAAGGGGCATTAATTCCCCAACTTACAACGCGCCAGGGGGGCGCGTTTGCAGAGTGGTGGAGAAAGGTGGCGTGGCCTACTGGTGAGATGCCAGCTTTTTGAAAAAATATATTTTTTTAGAAGGCGGGCTCTGTGGCCCCCCTTCTGGCATTTTTGTTGCCCTGGGGACCCCATCCCCCAGGGCCTGACCCCTTTTTATTTAAAAAAATAAATAAATTAATAAAAACGGGAAGGGGGCTGTGCGGCCCCCCTCCCGAGGCCAATTTCGGCCCCGGGGACCCCATCCCCCGGGGCATGGCCAGAAACACTTTTTATCTTTAATGGAGGGGGCCGCGTGGCCCCCCTCCTGAGGCTTTTATCTGCCCCGGGGACCCCATCCCCTGGGGCATTGCCTCTTCTTTTTTTTTTTTTTTTTTTATTGCCGGAGGGGGGCCGCGCGGCCCCCCTCCCGGGCCACTTCTGGCCCCAGGGACCCCATCCCCTGGGGCTTGGCCATTATTTATTTTTTATTTTGGAGGAGGGGGGCCGTGCGGCCCCCCTCCCCAGGCCGATTTCGGCCCCGGGGACCCCATCCCCTGGGGCCCGGCCATTCATTTTTTTTTTTATAAAAGGGAGGTGGGCCGCGTGGCCCCCCTCCCGGGCCACTTCTGGCCCCGGGGACCCCATCCTCCGGGGCCGGCCCTCATCGTTGGGGACCCCCAATGCCCCCACGGTCCCAGCCAGCTCCTTGCCTCCTGCGGGAGCAAGGGGAGCTGCTAACATGCAGCTCCCCTTGCCCAGAAGTAATCCTGGTTTGTTTTTTGGAAGCGAGAGCAGGTTTCCTCCCTGTCACAGCAAACAGCAATGTAGTAGTATGTGAAGTGAGTTGAAACAAGTCAGGGTGCCTTATGGAACATATTTTATTCTTGGTAGGGTGTAGATAAACTCACTTTACGGTCCTGAAGAATCGCCTTTGATCCTTAAGACAACAATGGCGAGAAACATGTTGACCCACTAGGAATAGAGCGCCCTGATCTTGACCCATTATAGTCAGATAGACGCCTCTCCTTTTTCTATTTTAAATCAGGCAGGGGGCCTACCAAGAATAAAATATGTTCCATAAGGCACCCTGACTTGTTTTAACTCACTTCACATACTACTACATCCACACAATCAAAAGGGCCCTTACACCCACGGCACCCATCGGCAAGGAACAAAAGATCTCCGATAAAGAGCCCCTTTTGGGTGCCCGTCGGGTATTGCAGCGCCGACCCGACGAGGAGCAGGCCCAGATGATGAAGCATGACACCTAGCTTGCTGGGTGTGTGAGGGCACCAGTTCCGAAAGGAAGAATCCCCTTCCTTTCACGACCTGCTATAAATACTCTGTATTCACCGAGGAACCACGTACTTCTTCTTTATTGATTATCTAGAGCATGTACGTTGGACCTTTCCAAAAGCCCATTGTCCCCATCCTTTTGTAAAAAATTCAAATAGTTGTCATATTTTTTAAATGTTATATGCACCTTTTAAGAACAATGCACTTTTTTCACGATTTTTTTCACCACTAACTCCCACTCAAAAATAAGCCAAATTATCATGAATAGATCGATTTTGCAAAGTTGTGTTTATTGTGACCTTTTTGCTTTCAGGTAATATTTGCCTTATTATACGGTTTGGCCACTTGGCCACTATTTCATGATACAACAACATTTAAGTAAGCTCGCAACATGTGATGAATTGTTCATTCCGATTATCGTAGAGCACTATGCTTTTACTTGATGCTTGTATTAGAACTATGTCACAACAGTGTATATAAGATATCACATCAACTCTTCTAATCATGTTAGTCTGTTGTCTAGCTTCAGTGTGATAGTGGGAGGTTTCAATCAATTAGTCTGTCACTATATAACACTGCTTAATGGTTCTGGCACGTCATGTGATCAAGACCGGGAAACCCGGTCGAAACGCGTCATGCTTTGGATTTTGCAATAAAGCACTACCTTATCATCAAGCACTTTGTGGTCCGTACCTGATTTCCAGCTAAAGTGGAGTCCAATCGGGATTGTGGTTGTGTGTGTATATATATATATATATATATATATATATATATATATATATATATATATATATATATATATATATATATATGCACATCTTTCGCTCCCCTGCTACCTAAATCCCATATAATCCTTAGTTCAGGAGACTATGCTCTTCCATTATTCCACAACATTAACATCACACGACTATTCATTCAGCTGAGTATCTCTTTCCGAATCGCCATTTTCATATTTTAGAAAACATTCACGCTACAGGGACCGTTATCCTATGCATATTTTTCAAAACATGCAGTGCTACTAAACTCTGATCATTCTAGCCATATCTGCTCTCCCTTTTTAAAGACACTGAAAGCTGCACATCCGGATTTGTCTGTATGCTTTAGAGCAGATAAACAGATTTTAGTTTGGCATTCTATATCTGTGATAGTCACTGGGAGTTTACTTCAAGTGTACACAGTTGCTTCTACAAGGGGTACAGGACTGACTTGAGAATATCCATAATTCATCTCCCTATTCTTACATCTGTGGGAAAACAATGACTTGATCTGACATATATAGAACATTGTTGTCTACAAACTAAATAAGATTAAACCGTTGTCTGGGTTTGCTGCCTTGCAAATCTACTCCGGAATACAAAGGCAAGAAGATCCATTTTGCGAAGTAAGAGGCCACATATGCAGTCCCTGCCTAGTACTTACAACAATTGGCCACTGTTGGACATAGCCCACTTTTTATATTATATTCATGACCACAAAATGCAATTCAGAGATATATTTTATATTTTTGCATGAATGTAATAATTATGTTGCGCAAACTTAGCAGAAACGCAGTGGAGTACTGTACAGGGTCAAAGACAAAATCAGTCCTGTGATTAGAGAAGTAGCTGGTTTCTAAGAGCAAAAGTTGATTTTTAATGCATCATTTTGTAGTGTTTTTTAAAGTGGTTTGCTTCAAGCTCTCCCTTAAATTGGAGCAGGGTTTGGGTAATTGTGATTAACACGGGGGAGTTGTTCCAGACCCAGGGTGCATAGGCAGATGAGGCCGGTCGCCTTGTTTTTGCTTTTTTGCATTTCTTAATCTCCAGTCCGATGTTCTGGCCGTGGGTGTGCTGAGTCATACAAAAGGTGTGCTTGCTAGCCATCTAGGTGAGATGCTAGTCGCAATGGGTCGGATTCACGAAGTGGATTGGACCCGGTCTCAACTTACCTTTGGACTTGGAAGAATGTCTGAATAGGTAAAGTTCAGCAAGGCAAGGCAGCCAGCTGTGTCTGTGGAGGAGGTGCCATTGTTCTGGAGCCTCTGAATGAAGCCATGGTGAAGTTTTCGACATTCAGACTTGGGGCCTGATTTAGATCTTGGCGAACAGGTTACTCCATCACAATGGTGATGGATATCCTGTCCGCCGAAATATAAATCCCATGGTTACTTGCTTTGGTCATCTCGCGGATCGATTACGCAAACTCCCTCTATACTGGTATACCAGCCTACCAGTTACATCGGCTGCAACTCGTCCAGAACCAGGCAGCCAGGCTCATCTTTGGTCAGCCCAAACATCAACGAGTGAGTCCAATGCTGAAAAGTCTCCACTGGCTCCCTCTACTCCAACGCTGCCTATTTAAGTTGGGCTGCATCATTTATAAAGCCCTCTCAGGCCATGGACCCGTTTTCATTGCTTCTAATATACAACGGTACATCCCTTCCCGCGATTTACGTTCCTCTAACAAAAATTTGTTGATCCCCCACACTTTCAAACGGAAAAAACATGGTGGATTGAGATATACGATTCTGGCCCCCCAGCTTTGGAACACCTTGCCCCCCCATTTACGTACTGCTGACTCTTACACCAAGTTTAGGAAGCTATTTAAGACCTGGCTTTTTACCCAAGCATATAACTAAACTATCATCTGCAACCACGGACGCCCTCCCTCAGCGCCAAGAAACCGCCTGGTGAACGAGCGCTCTACAAATCAACTTTAACATAACATAACATAGGTTATAAATGGGATTTATATTTCAGCAGCCAGGATATCCCTCACCGCTGTGATAGAGTAACCCGTCTGCCAAGATCTAAATTAGGCCCTTAGTCTCTTTTATAGAAGTCAAACATCTCCATGGGGACAAAGCTGCAAACTGTAGCTGAGGAGGGCTCTGCAAGGCCACATACCCCTTTTGTGAGGAGCTGCTGAAAATGATTTGTTGCTGTGCAGAAGAACATAGCGGAAGTTGCCGCAAAATCAGGCCGACTGGTGATGCACCCTGGGCGGAAAGGGGAACAGGTAGGTCCTGGTCTTCTCTCTGTTCTCAGAGCCCATTTTGACTGAAAAGTTTCTAAGTCCCAAGTTTTGAATTTAGGCTATCTGGCACCTTTTAGCACCACTTCCAAGGGTCTAGGACTGAAGGGGCACCACTTTGAGGGTCAGCACCCACTCCGCCTGAGTCCAGTTGCGGGTACAAGATGGTTGGAGCCTTTTCTGTCCCTGAGGCTGTGATCAGGAGGACAGCCAACTATTCCTTGGTATCACTCTGGAAGTCTTGGGTTCAAGCAGAAGAGCAAGTCTTAACCAACACAGTACAGGACAAGCTTCAGGCAGTAAAGCAGTCATCTTGGAGCAGCAGGGCAGTCTTCTGAAGTACACAGCAGGCCACAGGCCAGTCCTCAGAGTCCCTCCGCAGGTCCTGAAGTGAACTAAAGAGTGGGTCGGAGAGCCCCGTTTTTAGGTTTACAGGGCTTGCGCTGTTAGGCGATCTGTTGTATCTGTTTTGTGGGGTCTGACTCCTCCCACGCTTTGGATTGGCTTTTTTAGGTGTAATTTAAAAATCGTAGCCTCTAGATGGCTACTGGTTGGTGCATGTCCCACCTTTTTTTAAAAGTTGACTCCCCTGGAGTATTGCCGCTGGAACGAGCAGCGACGCGCACGCAATCCCTGCCTTTCCATTTCTAGCGCAGTACGTGTCTTCGGCATTGCTGTCATGTAGCGTGTACTTTACAGTGCCCCTGGGGCACAAGCAGGGATCCACTCCAGCGCGCCTTTCCTGTTTCACCCTTCTTGTCACAGACAATGCTGCCCCCGGAGAAGGAAGCCTTTTTCTGGCCCATTAGGAGCAGTGGCGTAGCTGGGGGGGGGGGTGGTGGGGGTGGACCGCCCCAGGCGGCACGTGTTTTGGGGGTGGCAGCCAGCCCCACTCCCCCGCTCTTACCTACGCCCGTCGCAGCCGCAAGAATCGCCAAGAAACCCCTCTCCCTCCCTCCTCCCCCGCTCTTTGATCAGGCCGCCGTGGTCTGCAAACGCAGGGGCCACCATGGGCAGCCTAAGGCCTAGCTAAGCCACTCATCAGGAGTTTGTGGAGTCTTCTTGTTGCCCTTGGAACTAGCAAACTTGATTTCAGAGCAGGGCTCTGATGCTAGATAAAAGAGGGCGTAGGGAGGGGCTGGCGGGCGCATTCCTGACACAACGACCCTTTCCCTTCCTAAGAAGAGGAAGGGGCCTCCAGTCGGACACTGAGGCACAGTGCAGAGGCCAGGAGGAGGCGGAAGACCGAGGTGAGGAAGACAGCAGACAGACAGACTCGACCGAGGTACTGCTGAGATAGGAGACTGGTCAGACTCGGACTGTAGTCAAGGAGTGACCCCCGATTGGGAAGACTCAGACTGTAGTTAAACAGATCCCAGATTGGTGAGTACCTGATTGTAAGATGTGCCTCCTACGGCTGCAGCAGTGCCTGGAGCTTGGACACATTCCCCGGAATTGGTACTTGTTGTTCATATAGCATATACCTCCTTACTGTTTCGAAGCGCTCTCAATTGTTGCAGATAAGGGAACACATCCTGGAGTTGAACTTGTTCATGCTTTATATACCTCTGTACTTCCGTACTGTTTCGAAGCGCTATTAATTGTTGCAGCTGGAGAATTGAAGGTCTGTAACCAAAAGTGACTTTCCTAAAATGTCGCCGTGTGTGATGCAGAGGAGCTGGTTTATGTTCTCTAGGGCCCACCATCTAGTTTATGCAACAGGCCTTAATACTACAAGTCTCCTATTTATCCAGACACCTCCCACACAGGCCCGGTTCTAGCGGGTGGGCCGGGTGGGCCAGGCCCACCCAAACATGAGCCTGGCCCACCGAAACAGGAGCCTTGGCCCTCGCAGTGAGGGCTTGAAGGCAGGCGCGCAACGCCATTGCGTTCAAAGGGCTTAACCCCCCCCCCCCCCTGTCGGGAAGCTGTCTCAGCCGGGCTGACACAACCCAGCTGAGACAGCTTCCCGGGCGCGCACACACACAGACAGTTTTTGAGATTATCGCAGCCACTCCCGAGTACTTCACAGGTCTTTAAAAGACCATTTACATGTTAACGGGGCTGTTTATTTTTTCACCCCTTCATCTCCACATGGCGAAAGGCGACACATCCTTTCTTTGACAACGGTAACCTTTGCCTACTGTCCTGCTGCGTTGATATTTCTTTTTCTATGCAGCGCAGGAGAAAAGAAGTTTGTTTATTCTGATTCACCTTTCCTAACCCCTGCCAGCTGCTTATCACATCAGGCTGTGACCCAAAGTTTGACTAATGGAGTAGGTAAGAGAATGTGTTACTTGTTTTTCTTTTTAAAATCTGCGCAGGCCCAGCAGGACACGTACATCCAGAGAGCTTCATTTAAACCGTTTTTAGGTCTCGCCTACGCAACGCGCATGCGTTGCATAGGAGGAGACCTCTTGAAATCGATTTGGTTTTTCGCTTAAAAACGTGCACGCATTGCATTGCTTTCAATGGCAATGCGTGCACGTTTGGCGATTCCCTTGTGGGAGCGAGCGGCGCCATGTGTTAGCAATTATCGCGCTCGCTCCCGCAAGGTAAACGATGCGTGTCCCTGCTCTCGACCACACTCGCCTCACCCCTCCCACTTGTTTACCCAGGCACGATCACAGAACCGTATTATAAAAAGCCTGTAAGAGGCTCGGGCCGAGGTCACAGACAGCACACCGCATAGGTAGTTTTAACAAACACAGCTGGTATGGTTCGTCAACCTTTGCGTGACAAATCACATCCTGACGTTACTTTTAACACCACCCTTCCAACAGCCGTATCCAACACCCACTAATGTGCTTTCTACATCACATGCATTTGTTTCCCGAGGCATTTATAAGCATGCCCCCTTCAAACTCCTCTCTCAGACTAGTTATATTTGTAATGAACTGGCCCGTGTGTTTTTATATCACAGTAATGTTTATGTTGCGCTGAACAGTAGCAAGTACGAGAGTACACGTGTGTGTGTGTGTGTGTGTGTGTGTGTGTGTGTGTGTGTGTGTGAGACAGAGAGAGGGGGCAGACGGGACGAGGGGGTGTGCGGATGGATAGGTGAGCGGTAAGCCTGGGTAAAAGTGCAGTGTGTGTGTGTGTGTGTGTGTGTGTGTGCGCGTGTTCCTCTGGGAATGTGTGCTTCCCCTGGGTGTGTTCCATATGTGTACTGTGTGCATTCGTTTTGTGTGTGTTTTATGCATGTGTGCTTTAGTGTACGAGTGGTTGCTTCTGGCACTGGCCATGTGCATTTTTATGTGTGGTTCAATGTAATCTAGTTTGACTGAGTTTGTATGTTTCTGTGTTTGTGTGCTTCTTGGTATACGTAAGTGGAAATTGAGTGTTATTGATTTTGCTTTCCTGTAACTATGTGTGTGCCTGACTGTACTGGTGTGTGTTTTGTCCTTCCTTTTATAGGAGTGATTTGTTTGTGTGTGCACTTCTCTGTAAATTGTGCATGGGTAGGCTTAACTGTATCACTGCGTGTGTGCGCGTGCTTCCGTGTACCATTGTGCGTGTCTGTGTATATATGCTGCCTGTACCCGTGTGTGTATGGAAGTGTCTTTATCAGTTTGCCAGTTTGTTGGTCTGTGTGTTTATGCTTCTCTGCATCAGTGTGTGTCTCTATGTGTGGGTTTGCGTGCTTCCCTATATAATTGTGCCAGTGTCTCTGCTTCCGTGTTTGTATGACCCTTGTGCGCGAGAGTGCATTTCCCAGCGCCCACCGCTGCTTGTTCACTGTGACCAGAGGCAGAAAAATCAACCTTTAATTTATAAATCAAACGGTGAGCGTACGTTTTTTATCTCTTTTTCCATTCCACAATTCCACTTGTTGCTTTTTTTTCACAATGAACTGCGGAAATGGCTGAAAAGAAGTTCGAAATTGGAGATATTATGACCACTAAACAAAGCGTACAAACTTACTGCAGTTAAAAAATCCAGTGCGCTTTCACAGTTCTGCTTTCCGCTTTACAATGCCGCATGTGTTAACCAGTTCCAAACTAGAAAGGAAATTTGCAGAAAAAATTGATTTTGTATTTAACTTAGTTTCTATTTCCTTACCTGCCTCAAAGTGTTGAGCGCCAAGAAACATTTCAGTTTGAAGTGTATACAATGCAAGATAAATTATTCATTCTATTCACGCAATGTAAAACTTTCCAAGGGATCTCCAGCTGTCATATTCCTGGAGCGGGAAGTTCATACAGTCCTGTTTTCACAACTTTGCATCCTGGTAATTGTAGTTTTGTTTTTCCTAATTCGAAAGGCAAAACTGCAGTCAGCACAATGCATAGACAAGACCAAGTGTGGTTGAACTAACAAGCATTGGCATAGCCAATAGGTCTTGCCTTTGGGCCCTTATAAGTATTTAATTCTGCAGCACAATATCCTTGGTGCAACATCAACTGTTGCATGGCTAAACACTTATAATGTCCCAAAAGCGAGACCTATTGGCTATGCCAATGCTTGTTATCATTATCATGGCCGATGCAGGACAACAATAAGACAATACAAAATGCCCAGATAACGCTGGTGATTAAAGATCCTGCTGGAGAGCAATCATTTGTCTGTTAGTAGTTTTTAAATGCAGATGAACTGTATTTTATGTGGAAGCTCAGTGGGTTACTGCCTTTGTCACAGAGATCCTTGTGTTACTTGCAGTTCAGAAGTTACAATCCTAACATAGGACAGTGACCAATGAACTGTCATCAAAGAGCTGCATGCAAACCTGAATGGTATAGTTAGAACTTCGCTTTTTTTGTTTTGTGATATAGTTAGAACTTCCTCAGTCTTTCATTATTCTAATGTTGCTAAAATGAGTATGTTTGGGCAGATATACATTTTTATCAGTAAAGCCAACCCCCAACCACTGGGGTACTCTTTAAATCCTGAGTTTGTGCTTCTCCAGACCAAACCCTCTTAAAATATACTGCCCACCAGTATGGATGACACGTGATTCCTACACCTTGTAATCCTCATTGGCTTATGTGACATTCCCTGTAGACTGATTTACATACTTGTATGATTTGTTGTCTCTGTATAATGTGTGCTTGGTGTAAAGTACTGACAAACACTACACTGATATGAGTAGCGCTATACAATAAATGAAATGCATATGAGAGAGGGGCTACGTAAAGATGAGGGGCACTGTTGGAGGGTGGCAGTGAGAGAATCCGAGGAGGAGGTCAATAGGGGGAGGGGCTATGGAGCGATGAGGGGCACTGTTGGAGGGTGGCAGTAAGGGAATCCGAGGAAGAGGTCATGGAGTGGAGGGGGGAGCTAGGGAGAGATGAGGGGCACTGGTGGAGGGTGGTAGTGAGGGAGTCTGAGGAGGAGGTCATGAGGGGGAGGGGCTACAGAGAGATGAGGGGCACTGGTGGAGGGTGGCAGTGAGGGAATCCGAGGAGGAGGTCATGAGGGGGAGGGGCTATGGGGAGATGAGGGGCACTTGTGGCGTGTGGTAGTGAGGGAATCCGAGGAGGAGGTCAATAGGGGGGCCAGGGAGGGAGGATGGGCACTGGTGGAAGGTGGTAGTAAAGGTATTTACGGAGAAAGAGGTTATTGGTGCGGTGCCAAAAAAGACTTTCGCATCAGCGATAAAGCCGCCCTGTCATGGCCTTTCTGTTTTTGTTTATTTAATTAGCAGTCGGGTCATAAGGGCTACTGTGGAAGATACTTTAAAGTGCGTGCTAATTATAGTTACTGCTATATTCAATGTTTTAAGTTTGAAGGTGATTTTACTAATGTTTTTACCGTGAAAAATGAAAGTGGAGCCCGATGGTGCCTGATATTTGGGCTGGGGCCCAAGGTCAGCTGTAAGATAAGGTGCACTGGAGAGGAGTAGTGGATAATCAAGCCTGTAAGGGAGTGCGTTACAGAGTCCGGGGTCAGGTGGAGGTAGTAATGAAGAGGGATTCTCCCTGAAGGCTCGCACAGAGGGAGCCCGAGAAGTGTCACTTGCCTAATACTCCCACCTCAGAAACCTCCTCTTCCCATCAAAGGAACATTACATGGAAAAACACTTTTTGAGAGTGATAATATTTAGAAAGAGATTTGGAAAAGAGTGCGTTTTACTGGGCCTTGTAAGACTAAGAAGAGATAAAGGAGGGCCCTGAAGCAGGCCTGCCTAGACATATATGCAACAAATCGAGCCCGCAGTGGCCCACCCAAATGCACCCTTGGCCCACCCAAATAAAAATTCCTGGAGCCGGGCCTGCTCCCACATAGTACATAAGTGCGTAAACTTTGCCATGTAGCCGGCGGCCTATTAAATACATTCACCCCCTCTCACACCCCTAGTCCCCCGCAGTCTGCAGTTGCTATTCTGTACATTATAAAGTACTGCGCCAAGATAGCTGCTTCTTCTACCGTTCTTTGCCTCCTTGATCCCTGAGACCCGGGGAAGCAAGGCAGTGTCAGAGATATCTCTAATATACACCCATGACAACACAAGCACACCCATACCACGGCCCTGGGCCGCGTTTAGAGCAGAAAAGGGAGAAGCACCAGTAACATTACACAAGGATATATAAATTTTTGGTAAATACGGTGAGATAGCGCTACATTAAAACTGCAAAAAATAGACAGTCGGCAACTTCTGACAAATTGCTGGTTTTTTTGTCACGTTGGGGATTGGTGTTTTCAGACTCCTCACTTTTTGCAGTCACAAAAAGAAAAGTAAAGTAAATAGGTGACAATCTTCTGGGGTACACGGAGCTAAAGGCTGTGGGTAGGGAAGCACAAATGGAGCTAGTTTTTAGTATTCTGAAGTGTGATGGAAACAAAGGTATATTTTTATTGCTTGATTAAATAAAACCCTTGCAATACAATGCACAATAAAGCACATTATAACACATAACAATCCCGTCCAAATCTATTTTCATTAAAACGCATCGCCAAATTTTCCATCTGTAATTCCAATTAATGATCACATCAATGAGCAAAGTAAGGCCTATAAACCTCTTATGATGAGGGGTGTTACCCCGAAACCAGTCCCAGGATGCTTGTTTCCGGTCCAGGGAGGACCTGGCCTGGCAATTTGGGCTGGACTGTTCCCATGAGGCACAGGGTCAATGCTGATTTGCATATGGCTGGGTCCAAACTGGGGTGGCAAAGTGAGCTAAAGAACGATGATGGGTTCAACCCAGATCTGTGACTGGGGTGAGTGTCTGAAAAGTTTCAGCACTCCGTCCATCATCTCCTTTTGCTTGCTATAAACCTCTTATCCATAGGTTAAATAAATTGAGAGAGACACTCGTCTACATACCCTACTATGCCAAAGCCCTGTGTTCTCTGGAGTACTCTATATAATTTAGCCAATAGTGGCAATTATACATTAAAGCCTACCTGCTAACCAGGTGGGGGCAGGGCCGTCTAAACATGAGTCATGCCACCCACATTCCTCTGTTCGGAGTGCTATCCTAAATATCCTGGAGTGGCAGGCAATGGGCATTGGGCTAGAAACTAAATCCATTTGTTTCTCCATCAGTGGAAAAAAAATATATAAAAAAACGAAACTAAGATGCAATCACTCACATCGGCTCCAACCCGTGGTGTATAGGAGTGCCCTGGAACCTCACAACTCTCAAGGCCATACTTCGCCTGAAGAAGTATTAAACTTGACATGCTGCCCTCATCCGTTTTGCGGTTAACACAGATCACCACCCTGCTGATATGTCCTAGGGATATGAACAGCATGCATTGAATGCTGAGGGTTAAAGTGCAAATGCTCTTAACGTGCTTGTGCCTCCCCGACATGCACACCCCGTACATGCTGCCCTCATCAGTTTAGCTGTTAACTCAAGGCACCACCCTGCTGAAATGAACAGCACACATACCTTGTGTCAGCAACCAATTGAAATGCTTAGCACCGTGTGAGGGTTCAAGTGCAAATGCTCTTAACGATTTTGGAATGTGCTCACAGCACGTTCTAATAATCATCCATTTAAAGTGCATACGCAAAGGAGTCTTAAAGTGCTTTTGCCTCCCTCAACATGCACACCCCGTGCACCCCCCACGCAGGGGCTTTTTAAGGATTTTGGGGGCCCTGGGCCAAACATGTTTTGGGGGCCCCTGATTGGAACAGATTTGAATTTATGGTACAATTTCAACTCTTTCATACCCTATTTAGCCAGGTCCCTGACAGTGCAAAGGAACACTGTCCCAAAAAAAAAAGAAAAACATGTTTACATTTAATATTCATGGATAGTGACGTATGTTTTCAATATCATAACACAGCAATGGCTCACTAATATTACTGCAAAGAATCTGACTCTCCCATTTCTCACAGGTGAGGTTCTGTTTTGATCTAAAAAACTTTTTTATGAATGTTGCATGAAATATAAACAACATTTCTCTGCAAAATGTCCGTAATATACTCTCAAACATCATCCACAATAAAATAAATTAAAGGAAAGCAGTATTTAACAATCTGTTTAAGAAATATTCAAGGTCATCAGGGCAAAACTCTCTGCAGAATATAGCTGGCTCTATCAGGGTCCCTTCCTTGGGCCAGAGCCTACTTTGCCCATTTCTTAAATCGTATCTTCCCCCACAGAATGTTCCCCTCTACCTTAAGATTATGCTGCCTCAAGGCACTCCAATGGCCTGTTCATCAGCCGTACTGCTAATAAAAAGGAATTAAAACGGCAGAAGCTAGCTGTTTGAGCTTGTTGCCGCTTCCCCTGTGGCAATTAAGATGCATAGGACAGTGTAGGAGTTAAAGGGAAAGTGCTCATTGCAGGTTCCAAGTTGGCCGCAAGGCAGCATTCTAATAGACCTTCTTTAAAGTCCGAGGCAAGAGTGTCTTAAAGTGCTTGTACCTTCCCCCACATGCGCACCTCGTACTCTCCCATAAAAATACCCCCCTATGTTATTAAAAGTGAGGTAAGATGACCCTTGGCTCTACAGTGTCCAATTCCTCCATAATGCTGCCACTTTCTTTGGATCAAGTTTGCGCTATTTAAAAAGTGCAAATAAAAAGACAGTGGGCACATGTTGACTATGTCTAGTGACAAATTGCTGCTTTTTTTAGGTTGAGCCTGGGCAGCGCATCTGCAGCTCTGCGAGGCATTCTGTATTAGAGTATGGCGTTGAAGCTCCGTACTTTTTTTTTTTTTTTTTTATTGGCTTGTGTCATTGTCCTTTGTAAATGCTGGCTTCTGATATGTTAATAGGCTTGTTAGTCCCTCCTTAGTATCGCCTTGTCTTAATTTGTAACCTCCCGTAAGGACTGGCCCTTTTACTTCTGTTATTATACAGTATGTCTTAATCTGAAAGAAACACGTAGTGATAGATTCCTTACCTTAGAATATCCCCAGGCGTCAGTCTGGATCCGGAAAGTTTTCGTCAGCAGTACCCCTGCGCGTCGGAAGGTGGCGTCGTGCGGCTCCGCGTCCGTCGTAGGCGTCGTGATCGCCGGGATGACGTCGCGCCAGCTACTTAGACGCCGCCCTCGCGCGCTGACGTCAGTTCTTTCTTTTTCCGCGTCAGCAAGCGCAGATCCGGAGCGAGCGGTACCCCCAGTCTTTTTTGACTGAGTTTTTGGAGATTTTTTGTCTCAGCTTTTTCGAGTCGATCGACTCCTGGTGCAGTTAGGGATGCCCAGGTTTAAGTCTTGCGAGGACGGTCATCGGATGATGTCGGTGACGGACCCGCACCGCGTGTGTCTCTTCTGCCTGGGGCGTGACCACGACCCCAAGTCGTGCCCCGACTGCCGGTCCATGGCACCGAAGTCTTTGCGGGAGCGGTCCCAAAAGCTGCTTGAAGCCCGGCAGTCTGCTCTGCGCCGTGAAAGGTCCAGGTCCAGAGATAGGTCGAGGTACCGGTCGCGGAGCCACCACCATCGGAAATCGTCCGAATCGAAGTCTTTGCACTCTGGGTCAGGTAAGGCGAAGCGCCAAAAGAAGTCGAAGAAACGTCATCGTTCCCCGACTTCCCCTCACCAGTCGCGCGACTTGGCTGAGGGTGCGAGTGGTGCCACCGGCGGATCCTATGCAGTCGCCGGTGACCTACCCGCCCTTCCCGGGTTCGTCGGCGACTCCGGCCCAGGTATAGGAATTCCTGTCCGCTATGGCTCGCCTATTTGGGCCGTCGGGCCCCTCCGGTGCGCCTTCGGGCCCCATGGGCCCGACTAGGAGTCCTCGCCCTTTGACGCCGGTGGATCCGGCGTCGCCGTCAGCTCAGACCTCGGCGCCGCAGGACTCCCGTGGATCCCGGTCGACGCCGGTTGACCTCGTGACACCTCCACCGACGTCGACCCCACCGCAAATACGTTTCGCGTCGCCCGGCGTGCCGGACGATGTCGTCCCCGGTTTCGTCCCCGATGTTTCAGCCCTTTAATGACGCACTTTCGGACGTTCTTTTGGGCTCCTGGTCCAGGCCCAAAACAGGAGCTTCTGTGGACAGGAACGTGGCCCATCGCCCGGCCCCGGGCGACCCCCATCTTCCTCTACCAACACCCCACCCCTGAGAGCTTGGTTGTCCAAGCCTCCGCTTCCCCAAGTGCATTCCCTTCCGCACCCCCGGACAGGGAATCCAAGAGACTGGAACAGTTTGGGAAGAAGGTTTTTTCTTCCGCCAGTCTAGGGCTGTGGTCTGTGAACACCGCATGCCTCTTGGGCCGTTATTCTCACTCTGTGGGATACGGTGGCGCAGGTGCTGCCTCAGTGTCCGGAGGAGGCTCGGACACTACACTCCCAGGCTATTGCTGAGGGGAGAGATGCAGCCAAGTTCATGATCCGTTGTGGCCTTGACACCGCGGACTCGCTGGGCATGGCGATTTCCACGACAGTGGCGCTCCGCCGCCACGCCTGGCTGAGGACAACTGGCTTCTCAGGGGATGTCCAAAACACTTTGATAGACATGCCCTTTGATGGCATTTGCCTCTTTGGCAACAAGGCACACAGTGCTTTGGAGAGATTTAAGGCCTCACGGGCTACGGCCAAGTCCTTGGGCCTTTCGGCCACACGGCCTCCTCAGCCTTCTGCCTTTTGCTCCTTTCATGCTCTCAGAAGGGGCAACCCACCACGTTCGCAACAGAGCCACAGGCCTGCGCAACAGTCCACATGCGGCCGCGGATGTGGGAACCGCCGCGGTGGGAACCGCCGCAACGGTTCAGGGGGCCAGCGGACGGGTCAGTCCACCACCACCCCAGCCACCTCTGCCTCCAAACCTTCCTAGTCCGACCTTTCAGGCCCACCAAACGCCAGTGGGTGGCAGGCTTCGTCATCACCTCCCCCACTGGCGCACCATCTCGTCGAACAGGTGGGTTTTACAGATAGTCCGAAGGGGCTACTCCCTCCCCTTCGAGACTGCCCCTCCAGCCATGCCACCTCAATACCACTGCATGTCGGGGGATCACTTGGCACTTCTCCAGCAGGAAGTTGTGGCCCTCTTGGCCAAGGGGGCCATAGAGCGCGTTCCAACGCCAGAAGTAGGTCGTGGTTGTTATTCCCACTACTTTCTGATTCCAAAGAAGGACAAAGGCCTGCGTCCTATCTTAGACCTTCGGAACGTCAATCTCTTCCTCCGGAAGGAGAAGTTCAAGATGCTCACACTTGCTCAGGTCTTGTCTGCCCTAGACCCACAAGACTGGATGGTAGTGTTGGATTTGCAGGAGGCTTACTTTCATATCCCCGTCCTGCCCGCCCACCGGTGTTACCTGCGGTTCACGGTAGGCCACGAGCATTTTCAGTTCACTGTGCTTCCTTTTGGCCTTACCAGCGCCCCTCGGGTGTTCATGAAAGTGATGGCGGTGGTCGCAGCTCATCTGCGCAGATCAGGGGTTTGTCTTCCCCTATCTCGACGACTGGTTGTTGAAGGCGGGCTCGCCCCAGGTAGTCGTCTCCCACCTCCAGACTACGGCCGACCTCCTGCATTGATTGGGGTTCTCCATCAACGTGCCGAAGTCGCACCCGATTCCCTCGCAGAAGCTCCTCTTCATCGGAGCAGTTCTGGACACAGGGTAATTTCGGGTCTATCCTCCCGAACAGCGAGTCCGGGATATTCGGGCTATGATTCCAATCTTTCAGCCCTTATCCTGGGTTTCGGTCAGGATGACCTTGAGGCTGCTGGGCCTCATGGCCTTCTGCATCCTGCTGATCAATCATGCCAGATGGCATATGCGGGCTCTGCAGTGGGACCTGAAGTTCCAGTAGGCGCAGCATCAGGGGAATCTGTCAGACTACGTCCAGATCTTGCAGTGGTGGCTCACGAACCAGCATTGGGTCAGCGGCAGATCCCTCTCCCTTCCCCAACCGGAGCACACAGTGGTGACGGACGCGTCCCTCCTGGGATGGGGCGGCCACATGGGCGAGGCGGAGATCAGAGGCCTCTGGTCTCTGGCGGAGTCCAAGCTCCATATCCACATTTTGGAGCTTCGGGCGATCCTACTTGCACTCAAACCATTCCTTCCCTCTGTCAAGGGGAGAGTAGTGCAGGTGTTCACAGATAACACCACCGCCATGTGGTACTGCAACAAACCGGGCGGTGTGGGGTCGTGGACCCGATGTCAGGAGGCTCTGCGCCTCTGGACATGGCTGGAACATCAAGGCATTTCCCTAGTGGTTCAACACCTGGCGGGTTCACTGAACGCCAGGGCGGACGAACTCAGCCGCAGGTGCATGATGGATCACGAATGGCGTCTTCACTCGGACGTGGCGCAAGGTCTCTTTCAACAGTGGGGAGGGCCTTGGTTAGATCTATTCGCCACCGAAGAGAACGCGCAATGTCAGCAGTTCTGCGCGTTGGAATTGCCAAGGCGACTCTTGCTTTTTGTCGCTAGTGGAGTTGCGGTCTATTGTACTCCTTTGCGCCTATACCACTTCTACCCAGAGTGCTGAAGAAGATCAGACGCGACCGGGCCCAAGTCATTCTTGTGGCTCCGGACTGGGCTCGAAGAGTTTGGTATCCCGAGCTACTCAGTATGAGCGTGGATCCCCCGATCCCGACTGCCTCTTCAGGAGGATCTTCTGTCGCAGCAGCAGGGGACGGTCTTCCACCCGAACCTGTCCAGCCTCCACCTCCTTGCGTGGAGATTGAGCGGCGACAGTTGATTCCATTTCACTTGCCTCCCGAAGTCTGTGATGTCATTCTGGCAGCCAGGCGTCCCTCCACTAAATCGGTATACGCCTGCAGGTGGAACAAATTTGTGGCATGGTGCACAGCAAAGGCTGTGGATCCACTTTCTGCCCCTCTTTCTGAGGTCCTCCTGTTCCTTCTTTGTTTAGCCCAGCAGGGCTCTGCTCTGGGCACTATCAAGGGCTACCTTTCTGCAATTTCAGCCTTTCTCAGGCTCCCTGATCAGCCCTCTCTCTTTTCAAGTCCCCTGTTGTAAATAGATTTCTCAAAGGCATTACTCACCTTTTCCCTCCTATTCCGTTTGTGATGCCACAGTGGGACTTGAATCTGGTTCTTACTTATTTGATGTGCGCTCCCTTTGAGCCGCTTCACAACTGTCCTCTTCGTTTATTAACCTTGAAGACTGCTTTCCTGGTTGCCATCACCTCCGCTAGGCACGTGAGTGAGCTCCAGGCTCTTTCATGTAAACCTCCTTTTCTGTCTGTTCATCCGGACAAGGTTGTGCTACGCACACGTCCATCCTTTTTACCAAAGGTTGTTACTGCCTTCCATATCGGGCAAACTATCACCTTGCCCACTTTCTTTCCGCCTCCGCACCCTTCCAGAGAGGTAGAGAGGCTCCACAGTCTGGACCCAAAACGTGCAATCTCATTTTACCTCAACCGCACACAACAGTTCCGGGTGGATGACCAGCTCTTTGTTGGCTATGTAGGCGCCAAGAAAGGCCGGGCTGTACACAAGAGGACAATCTCCCGCTGGGTTGTCTTGTGTATAAAAGCCTGCTATTCTCTGGCTAAAAAGGAGCCTCCGGTGGGGGTGCGCGCCCATTCTACCAGGGCAACAGCAGCTACTACTGCATTGGGACGTGGTGTCCCCCTGCAAGACATCGGTCAGGCCTCCACGTGGGCCTCACTGCACACTTTTACTAAGCATTATTGCCTTTACAGCCAAGTCCGGAGAGATGGCTTCTTTGGCCGTTCTGTTCTCCGTGACTTTCTGGTGTGATCTTGGCTCGCAGACCCACCACCGGGGTTGGTATTGCTGGGGTATCTATTCTAAGGTAAGGAATCTATCACTACGTGTTTCTTTCAGATGAACAAGTTACTTACCTTAGGTAACGATATATCTGTAAGAAACATTAGTAGTGATAGATTCCTTACCGCCCCACCCATCCTCCCCGTTCTGCGAACTGATTTCTAGGGTTAAGGTAATCTTTTTCAGGGCCCAAGTTTCAATGCACCAGTGGTCAGTATCTTGCATAGCTCTGCGTTCCTGGCGCGGAAAGTCGTGTACAGAACTGACAGCGCGCGAGGGCGGCGTCTAAGTAGCTGCCGCGACGTCATCCTGGCGATCACAACGCCTACGACGGACGCGGAGCCGCACAACGCCACCTTCTGACGCGCAGGGGTACTGCTGACCCAAACTTTCCGGATCCAGACTGACGCCTGGGGATATTCTAAGGTAAGGAATCTATCACTACTAATGTTTCTTACAGATATATCATTACCGAAGGCAAGTAACTTGTTCTTTAGTCTGTAAGCACTATTTGAGTTTCTCCTACTGCAGGCATGACCTGCTTTCCGGCAACATTCAACGCGCCATGTGCGAGTTCACTTTCAAAGCAACCCAGGACAATGGCGGGTGCTTCTTTGAAGTGAAATAGGTCTCACATTTACAAGAGTTTGAGCTATTGGCATTGTAAATGAGACTGCCTTTTATTTATGTTAATTATCAAAACAGATAAATAAAAGGCATTGTCATTTACAATGCCAATAGCTTAAACTCTCGCAAATGCGAGACCTATTGCATTGCAAATGCTTGTTATAGCTGGTGCCCACTTTGAAGTTAAAGGAAATTCATGAGTTTTCCCCTGCAGAGGTGTCTGGAATTTCCGGCCTCCTTGCCTTGGTCCTAGTCTGTCTGTAGTCACAATAGGTTAGTGTGAAGTTCTTTGGGTGTGGGCTGAGTCAGTGGCTTTAAAGTGCAAGTAGGGCTGTGCACAGCTCCCTCCCCCCCCCTCCCCATCCTTCCTTGGATGGCCTATCATGCCAAAACCCAGTCCCTCTATTGTGTGGCTGTCTGGGAGGAATACCCAAAGGCCAACTACACCTAGTCATGTGACACAGGAAACAGACTTCATGTACCAAATTTCTAGGACAAAAAAATGCCAATCGTGGCATTTCTACCTGCTTCCCAACAACTTTACTTATTTAATGTAATGGGTAGCCCAATGTTATCCTATGGGAGTAGTAGGCCTCTCAGTAGCAAGAGTAAAAAACAAATTAGTGGGTTTTTCATTTCCAGGATATGCAAAACTTAAAAGTGCATGTCCAACTTTTTAATTACAATGCATCCTGTCATATGGGCTTTCTAGGGCCTGCCTTTGTGATGACTTGTATATCAAATAAAAAGTGAGTTTTAGGCTTTGCCAGGGTAAAAATTTGGCAAGTCAAATTGACATTTTAAACTGCACTACAGGCTGCAAATGGCAGGACTGAGCCATGTTACGAGGCTAGTTATGTGGGTGGCAAAATAAGTGCTGCAAATACATTTTATTTATTTGCTTTTCATAGCTGTACAATATTCCAGAACACACAGTAATGATACATAAATATATGGCAATTTTGCAAGTTAAAACAAACACAAATGGAACGGGGGCAGGGCAGGGGAATGTGGCACAAGCTCATTAAAAAACAAAGATCCAACATCACATTACAGCAGAGAGAGTGTGTTCAATGATAGGCGGACCAAGATCAGCTGCATGTACTGCACAAGTTATATAGTATCATGACCGTTATCAGGAGCAAATCAGTTTTGTGTCTGTGACGGCGTTGTTACCATTTTGACAGCCGGGGTATGTGCGATTGGTGTGCGTGGGCTTTGTAGACATTAGGGTGTCACAGGTGTATTGGACGTATCTGAATTCCGCATTCCAACCCTCAACATGAAAGGGGCCCAGATATCTTTGGGACTAGATGTGGGGGCATTACTTCCAAAACGTAGACCGTTGCTTTTGACAGAATGTAATATGTCTTCATGTGTCAATTGAGGTGGCGGATCTTTTCCCCCAATGTATGGTGACTCTTCGTTTCGCCATCAGGAGCATCAAAGCGAGTGTGCTCAAGTGCTGGGAGCGTGGGGGCCCATGAGTAGCATTTAATTTACCAGCCCTGGGTATATGGTATGCTACTTTACTAGGGACTTATAAGTAAATTACATTTTCAAAAATTGCTCTTAAAACCTCCTGTGGCGCAGGATGCTTGGTGTGCTTTGTTGCTTGCCATGGTGCTGGTTTGGGACTCCCTGTCCCACAAGTCGTTGCTGCTGAATGAGAGGGGTTGCCACCAATTTCTCTGCGCAACGTGCTGAAAAGCCCCCTTCCACCTGCCGCAGAGCGGGACGTTTGATGTGCTGTGTTGCTTGCTTTGGTGCTGGTTTGGGATATCCCTGTCCCAGAAGTTATTGCTGGTGAAGAGGAGAGGCCGCCAGCGATTTCTCCATGCTGTGTGCTGAAAAGCATCCTTCGACCTACGTTGGCTCAGGAAGCACGCGGGCTGCCCCCAAACGAAGCCCAGATGAAGGTCGGACCTGTCCTGCGCTAGTCATTGCCAGGAAGAGACGAGGCAGGGCCACACCCTTTGGCTTTACTTGCATTGTACTCTCCTCTCCCCTGTGGATTGTCTGCCAGGGTGGGCCCACGAGTCCAGAATGCAAGGGTCAATCAATCAATCAATCAGGGAATTGTAAGCGCGCTACTCACCCGTGAGGGTCTCAAGGCGCTGAGGCGGGGGTCCGCAGATCTGTTTAGCCGAAGAGCCAGGTCTTGAGGGTCTTCCTAAAGGTGTTCAGGGAGGGGGCGCGTCTGATGTCTGCCGGCAGCTTGTTCCAGGTCTTGGCTGCAATGTGAGAGAAGGATCTTCCGCCTGCTCTGGCTCTGTGGATGCGTGGGGTTTCGGCCAGTGCGAGGTTGGAAGATCGGAGGTTTCTTTTGGGTACATGGAAGTTGATTCTGTCGTTGAGGTATTTGGGTCCATTGTTATGTAGGCATTTGTAGGCGTGAGTGAGGATTTTGAAAGTGACTTTTCTCCACGGGGAGCCAGTGGAGACTTCGTAGGTGTTGGCTGATGTGTTCGTGTCGGGGGATGCCGAGGACGAGTCTGGCTGCGGTGTTCTGTATTGTCTGGAGTTTGCGGAGTAGGGACTTGTTGATGCCGGCGAAGAGTGCATTTCCATAGTCCAGTCTGCAGGTGATGACTGCGTGGGTGACTGTCTTCCTTGAATCAGGGGGGGATCCACTTGAAGGTCTTGCGGAGGGTGTTGAAGCAGCCGGAGGTGACGGCGTTGACCTGTCGGTTCATGGAGAGTGATGAGTCGAGTACGATGCCGAGGTTCTTGGCGTGGTCTGAGGGGGTAGGTGGGCTTCCGAGGGGGGTCGGTCACCAGGTGCTGTCCCATGCAGAAGAGGTGGTACCAAGGACGAGGACTTCTGTCTTCTCGGCGTTGAGCTTCAGGCAGCTGTTGGTCATCCAGACTGCGACGTCTTGCATTCCTTTCTGGAAGTTGAGTTTGGCAGTGGTGGGGTCTTTGGTGAGGGAGAGGATGAGTTGGGTGTCGTCGGCGTAGGATACGATGTTGAGGCCGTGTTGTCGGACGATGGCTGCGAGGGGGGCCATGTAAATGTTGAAGAGGGTGGGGCTCAGTGATGAAGAGGGACTCCGCAGGTGATTTTCGTGGGGTCGGAGAGGAAGGGTGGGAGTCTGATCCTTTGGCTTCTTCCGGTGAGGAATGATCGGATCCAGCCCAGGGCTGTTCCTTGTATGCCTGCGTCGTGTAGTCTGGCGACTAGTGTGCTGTGGGAGATGGTGTCGAAGGCCACTGATAGGTCGAGTAGGATGAGGGCTGCGAAATGGCCTTGGTCCAGGAGGGTGTGGATGTAGTCTGTGGCGGCGAGTAGGGCGGTCTCTGTGCTGTGGTTGCTTCGGAATCCGGATTGGGACGGGTCGAGGACGGCGTTCTCTTCAATGAATCGTGTCAGTTTCCTGTTGACTGTTTTCTCAGCAACTTTGGCTTTGAAGGGGGGGGCGAGATGGGCCGATAGTCCTTGAGGTCGGTGGGGTCAGCTGTGGGCTTCTTGAGCAGTGGTCTGACTTCTGCGCGCTTCCAGTCGTCTGGGAAGGTGCCTGTTTTGAAGGTGGTGTTGATGGTGCGTTGTAGTTCGGGTGCGATGGCGGCCGCGGCTCTGTGGTAGATGTAAGGGGGGCAAGGGTCAGTGGGCCCCCCCCCCCTGAGTGGATGCTTTTCATGGTCGAGGTGGTGTCTTCGGCCGTGATCGGTGTCCAGTTGGAGATGGTAGGCTGGCTGGTGTTTCTGGGGGGTGGGGTGCCGTCTGTGGCACCTGGTGGATGGTCGATGAAGTTGTCGTTGAGGTTTTTGATCTTGAGGTGGAAATAGGTTCCAAGCTTGTCGCAGAGGACTTAGGATGGGATGATGTCTGTGGCTTCGCTGCGTGGGTTGGTGAATTCTTGAATGACACTGAAAAGGTCCTTGGAGTTGGTGGAGTTGGCCAGGATTTTGTTGAGGATGAAGTTCCTCTTGGTGGCTCTGATCTGGTTGTGGTAGTCCGTCATGGCGTCCTTGTAGGTGGTGTGGTTTTCGGTTGTCTTGGTGTTTCTCCAGTTCTTCTCCAGGCGTCTGCAGGTGCGTCTGGTTTCTTGGAGAGCAGTGGTGAACTAGGCGGCTTTCCTGGGTCGTTGTCTGTCGGGGTGGCGTAGCGGGCGAGCTCGTCTGCGCAGTTGAAGATCCAGGTGTGGAGTTCTCTGGCTGCGTCGGGTGCCCAGGTGTGGTTGTCTCGGGTGAGGGTGAAGTTAAGTTGCTCGTCTGTAACCTTGCTCCAGTTCCTTCAAGGTGGGCGTGGGGCTGGTTTGGGTGCCTTGGGTTTGTTGATGGCGAAGTGTACGCAGTGGTGGTAGGTCCATGGCGGCTGCGTTGTGTGGCTGAATTGGACGCTGTTTCCTGCCGCGAAGATGGGGTCGAGGGTGTGTCCTGCTCTGTGGGTCGGTGTGTTGACGAGTTGTTTAAGTCTGATGCTGGCGAGGTTGTCACGAAGGATAGTGGAGTTGTCGAGGTGGATTGAGGTGAATTGGCGTTGCAACAAATAGGCAGTGACCTTTGTCCACAGACCCACTAGGCGCATAGGGGGTTCTGTCAGTGTGCAAGTTGTTTTTTTGATCTCGCACGTGCAACGTGTACTGCTGCTGTTGCTCCTGAACCGAGGACCAGAACTTTTAGACAGCTGAAACACAAGGAGGAGGGGGGCCTGCCATCAGCATCCATGCTGGTCTCTCTCTAAGTCACCACAAGATTTTTTATCCTATGGGATGAACAGGTGCTGCTACTGCTAGCGCAAGGATCTAGACACCAGGAAAAACATCTGACTGAAGGCCTCGTAACAGCACAATAGTCGGGCGCTTCTGGGTCCTTTATTTATTTGTGCTGTCCCACGCGGTAGTCTGTTTATTAACTGACCGTACTGCTTCTTTTAAATTGAAGGATTATTACTATTTCAAAATCGCCTGTAGTTTTGAACTGCAACTTTCAAGTCAAATCCTGCTGTCTTGTGCCTGTTTCCTATTTGGTCTTTAAAATCGAATGTTTTAGGGTCAGGCTTATTGCTGCAGTAGCTGTGACAAATACAGTTGGGTACTATTGCAATTCACTTGTGTGGGGTGGTGGGGTAAAGTCTCTGGAAATATTGTAGTTCCCTACTCCCCGTACATCAAACTAAGTGTTATTTATCTATAAGGTATTTAAAGGGGTTTACTTATTAATTTTACTTTGACATCATGGTAAAACGTAAAGCTAATGACAAACTGACCACATGACTTAGGAAAATCAAAGAAATAACCAAGACCGTCACCAGATAACTGTACCCTTGACGAAATAAATGTATGGATTGAAGGTGTCGAAGACCTCCAAGCCGCCAAGGCAAAGAAACCAGGTAAAGACAGCAAGGGGGGTTATCAAATCTTTTTTAAAAAGCCGGTCATTGCTGGTACCCTAGTTCACACTAATGCTGTTGTACACACCAGCACACCACCACCCCTTGTGACCAGTCAGCAAAGATCCCCATTAGTGCAGCCAGTGGGCATTGAATGCAATAATCGGTTTGACATACTAGGTACCTTTTGAAGAACCTATGCGTGATCATAGTCAGCTGCCTGTAATCCCCACTAGTGCCTCTGTAGGAGATGTTACAAATCCACAGTTAATCTCATTAGAAAAATGAGAACCTTCTTGAGAGATTGTATTGGCAGGCTGTCCAAAGTTCTTAATGACAAAATGGGCAACCTGGCGGTTTTGTTAACAAATTTAAACCCCAAGCCACATCAAACTAAGGAGAGGGATAATTCCGCACGTCCTAGCCTAGCTAATCGCCTGGGACGCATTCCAGCTGATGGGCCTGTAACACATCCAGCAGCTTGGACCCGTAATGCAAACGTGTCTGCTAGTGCTACAGCGGGTTGGGATATTGTCTTGCTTCATCGCATTTGGATGCAATCTTAAGGCACCTCTGGGGTGCGAGTGGAGGCCTACACAAACTTTAGGGGCAAAAGAATATTTGGCCACTAGAACACAATAAGGCTGTGTCAACTTCAAATTTAAACAAACAAAGAGCAAGTCCTCCAGGGGTTGCCACTAAGCATCACAACATATTTATGATTAATGTCCCAAAACTCCAGTCCAATAGTAGGGAGCCGCTTGAAATTGTTAATTATCAAATCCACTCACTGGCTTAAAGGTCAGAGGTTGCAGATCAATAATTAGGGAGGATATATTACATGCCTCTCAATTCAGTGATAAACATCTTACATTTGATTACATCTATCGGAAGTTAGTAAACAACGAGCTTGTTGAATGTCTGATAGCTTTAGAGCATAGGTTTAGGCCTGCTACAGGGACACAAATAAGGCTCAAAGTAAACACTCCACATTCAACATCTGATTATAACAATGTCTGTACCTCTAATCCACCAATCGTTAGTTCCACTTTCTGCTGCTCACCCAGTAAATCTGTCAGAAATAGATTGACAAATTAAATTCCAGAGTGGGAGTGGTAGATCGTGTATTTTGCAAAAATGCCAACCAGTAGCTAACACTCCTATGACTGCTGCCACGGACGAAGCTCATGACACAGGGGATAAAGAGGAACCATTTTCAGCTGCTCCACAACTTCCTGAGGTAGAAATTAACCAGTGAAGCAACTTGCCAGTACTCAATACAGTGTTGAACTTCAGTCCAATCAACACTGTAAGACAGCTGTCTTGGAACATAGCAGGGGTAAGAGCTAAGTTATTGGATCCTGGAAGGGGTGCTTTTATAGATCAACATCACAAAGGGCATCAGCCATAGTAAGGGAATACAAAGCCACCTCTAGTGGAGCAGTATCGCCAGCTCTTGAAGTATATAGGGCCACTGCAATGGCAGAAGCTACATATGGAGCAGACGTTTGGGGCTGCACTGATGTGTTTTTACTTACCCAAACTGAAAACAAATTTATTAGGACAATGTTTAGCCTGCACCCGAGCACTTCTCTTATATTCCTACGTGCTGATTTAGTACTAAACAGGATACACCATGTGGTGCTTTTAAAATCCCTGGTATACTGGGTGCGCCTTTGGACAACACCGGAGTTGGTTTCTTACAGAGACACTTTAGTGGAACTAATCAGCATTGATAAAAGTGTAGGTACCCTGTGGCTTAAGAAAATAAAATATTTGTGTGAAGTTATCAAAATGGAGGAAGTATGGTACTTCCCAGCTGCAATGAGTAAAGGCGTAGTCACCAAATTGAAGCAAGCTTTTTGGGAATTCATATTGCTGCAAACATGGAAAGACCAAAAAGTGGGGAGTATCACTGAAAAATTCCTCCAACACAAATGTACTCCTAGTTTTGAGCCATACTTGGGTACGATCAAGCCCTAACAAGCTAAAAGCCTGTATGTAAAGATTAGAATTGGCAGCTTACCATTAAGATCTTTTACATGCAAATGGGACAAAAGTAAATTTTCACCTTCCCATTGCCTCTTCTGCCCACTGCTCTTAAAGGCAGAGGAACATTTTTTTTTTTTCTGCCCAGGTTATGATCTGGCTCGAAGAAGTTGGATCTGCAGTTTGCAAATTTATGGGTATGGAACATTACTGGAAGCTTATAGGCTTCTCCGATGTGAAATGAAGGAGCAAATTGTGTTTGCCACCTCCAGGTTTCTCCATTGGGCATGGATAATTAGATTGAGCAAAGCTTGCCAGTGAGGCCTAATGGCTCACGCTGGGGTTAGTTTGGTGTCAATGTGTGTGTTTTAATCCATATGTTGCACCTGCACATTAGATTCTGTTATTTTAAAATATGTATATCTATGCTGGTTTTTAAGAATGTTTTCTGGTACTGTAAATTGTTTTGCATGATAAAATGTTTTAATCTATTTATGCATGTACTACTTTTCTGGTTTTTCATAAGCTGAAATAAAGTAATATTGAAGTAAATTAAATTTGCCATTCAGGTGTAAGCCAATTTTACTATGTTTTAGGGAGTCAGCACAGCACTTTAGCACTGGTTTGCAGTGGTAAAGTTCACAGAGTCCTAAAGCCAACAAAAACTAGTTCAGCAAAGCAGGAAGCAAGAAAGCAAAACGTTTGAGGGAATACCACCATAAGGGTGAAAGGTCTAACATGCCTTGCTTTAATAAAATAAGCTACCATCATTAAATTTCTGTCTAAACTATCACATGTTCTTTCTGTAACAATACTCACCATTGCATAAGGATCAGCCAGGTCTTTAACAAGAACCAGGTTTGTAGCCAAAGTAAAGTACATCTGAGCATCCGCAGGTCTGAGGACACAGAAGAGACATTCAAGGACTACACCTTTATTGAGACTTAATCCCATGATTTTGTCAAAGCGTGAATCACCAGTTTCTAGCCTGTAGTGACCATAGATGTCACACTCCGTCCTAATACTTGAGGTAGTGTACATTGGCTTTGACTGACCACCACAATACAGACCCATTTTGAACCATTTCATTTTTGTATCACCTCTGGTTCCAGAAATACTGTGGTTTAAAGGTGCTGGGCCCTACTCTGAGTTCCAGTTTCATATTTGCCTATGGGTCCAGTGGCTGCACCAGGTTCTGTTGAAGTGGAATTAAGTTTTACTCACAATTTTCAACTAGGCTTCTAATTCTTCGACTTGATATCTTAGAGAAAGAAGTATAGTATTTCATGATCGTGGCAGAATCTGTTTTTAGAAATAATACCCAGGAATTTGATGTATTACTTTTATTAGGGTACCGCAAAGGTACTAGATTTTAGACCCAGGTGTCGGGGGGGGGGGGGGAGGGAAAGGAAAATTAAACGGCAGATTTGAGAGTGGTCTGCTACAGTCTCTGTTCTGAAAGTGAACTGCCTCTTTCCAGTTGATCGTTTCCTCTCTCAGATCTACAAGTACACATAAAGAGCATCTTTGCCATAATCTAGTCTGCTTGATGAAGAGCTCAAAACATTAATCTAGAATAAAAATTATTTTGATGTTCCATATTTCTTTACCATATACTCAAGACAATCAGTGACTAGTCCATTATAGAAGTTGTCTGTAAAGAAAGGTAAAACTAAGATGACCTTCAATACCTACTGATCATTGAAACATAATTGCTATGTTAATATGCTAAATCTAGGATATACTACGTTTTAGATATGCACTACGATGAGGGATTTGTTGATACTGTGGTCCTGATATACTGTTGGGTATTTGTTGAAATATAATCACCAACATTTGAGGTTTCCCTCTATCTTCAAAAGTAATAAGATATGTCTTAATTGTTGAGCTGTGGGAAGACCACATAGATTGTTGTTTCCTTAGTTATAACTGCAAAAATACCCTTTAAAATCCAATGGATTATTTGTAGAAGTCATATATTTTAAACCGGATTGTATTTGCTCATTGTTTGATTAAAAGCAAATGAATGACCGAGGGTAGTAAGAATTGTGCCAGAAAATGTTAAGACAGTTTTTCAGTATATTTTGTTAACAGTAAGTGCCACCAAACCACATTCTCCCTTACAATATTTTTGGGCAGTATTACAATACTGCCGATATGTTAGAACAGAGTGGCTTAAATTGCAAGAAGTTGAAAGTATTTCAAGATGGCCGACTGACAGAAAGAAGCCTTCCACCAAGCTCATCAGCAAACAGCATAATTTTTTTGAACCACTACTGATGCTTTTACCACCCAGGTGCTTTGCTCACTCTCAACATTTCAGACTTCTCAGAGTGGATAATCGTGTGCACAATCGTTTTCACCTATAATCCTGTCTGCTACCATTTTACTTCTGGATGCCCATTTCCATCTCCTGGCCCCCATACAGCACTTTGCGACCTATGGCGGCTCAGGACTCTTTCTTCTCCATCACTTAATCTCATTAGATACCCGGGCAACACTATTGTGCTCTCCATGTCTAGAGAACCTTTCTGGTCTCTTTTGACTTTGCTGCAAATAAAGTGCTTCCTCTCAAGGTTCATCCACCCACCAGCTGCTCTGTGATCTATCTCCAAGATTCACCTAACTTGCCCACAGTGTTCTTGCTGAGTTTCCATCACCTGGGAAGTCCCTGACTGTGTGTAAAGTACGAAAGAGTCTTGGTATCTACTGCCACCATTTCTGATGTTGATAAACCCACAGAGTCTGTGCCGAAGCCTGGATCACTGCCTCCGCTGATGTGATGTTCTCAACTCCCCAACAACACCCATTGTATTGTCTCCTTTGTCTTAATTCATATTTATACTGACTCGCTAATTACATGGCCAAAACTATTGCTGGCCCCCTGCTATCGTACTCCTTGGTGGCCAGTAGGGCTGGAGTATCTTTGATATCAAGTTTCACCCTGGAATGCAAGCAAGCCGTTTCAAATTTTGAATCAGAGCAGTGTCTGTCTTCACCTTCCCTGCATCACTCTGCCCTTGACAAGGCCACACCCCCTACTTCCTGTCTATGATCACTGCTACTAGAACGCTCACAGCACCTCTCATATTTTGTATCCACCTCCTTTTGATCCTGCTTTCTGTCAATGAGTAAACAGCTTAACCATCCCTCAACAGCACTCTGCACCTTTAGCAGAGCTTCAGAAGGCTCTTTTATGTTCTCTCTCACCCAAATTCCACCCTGTTTAGACCTAGTTAGCCATGAGCTAAGTGTTTTCTACAATCTGCACTTTGTCTCAGCTGAGGCCGGGCTGGATTTTATTTTGTTCATGACGCCAATTCTTTTCCTGCAAACCAGTTTCACCTTCTTGCTTATATAGCCATTACCATCTGTTTTACCTGCCACTCTATTTTAGCTAAATTCTAGCAGGGTTTTCTTTTCTGATTGATTATATTCCTTTCCTACATGCCTGGTTAGCCGTAGGCTTTGATTCCCTCTCTCAAGTTCAACGATGACTTCTTGCTACCTGCCTTCTGACCATTTTCTTGTGATTGCATCTTCCTTTATCTTACTCTCCAAGTACATCTTCCGACCTAACATTCCCCATCTACTTTCATTCAGATCACTTCGACTCAGAGCTGCCTTCTTTCTAACTCCCTGACCACCCTTCTCCCCTGATCCAGTCCCTCACCTCTCACTGATCGAATTACCTCTCCCTTGTCCATACCGTTACTGTGTACTTGCAAGCCCAACAAAACATTCTTTCATTACTGTGTTGCTTTCATCAAATCGGGTCTTTAAAACAGATGAACCTCAACAAGTTGATTATCATTAATTGCAACCAAATGAAGACTACAGACCATATCTCCATAAACATCGCACCTTCTCGTAATTGTATTCTAGACAACATTGTTTCTGTAAATACTCATCCCAGCGATATTGTTAACCAAATTGACACTCACAAGCTGGACATTTTGTGATCACCAAATAGTGGCTAAATCACTCACAAGTGATCATCCACACACTAGTCCCAAAGGGCTGCAAAATCTTTCAAGAGGTGGGATGTGGAGTCATTGGGGTGATTTTGCAGTCATTTATAAGGAGTATCTGAATTGCAATGCCTCCCTCTCCGTAACATTTCGTTTGTTTAAGTCACTGAAGATCTCTTTTCCAATTTCATCCTCCATCACTACTTATTTACCATCCATCCAAATTAAAGGCCAACTTTGTAGTTTAGATTGCTGATTGCATACTACGTAATTATATTCCCTCAAACGGAAACATCCTTTTAAGTGATTTTAACATCGCCTTGAAACACATTGTGCAATGAGTGCATTGAACTAAGTAACATCCTTCAAATGAATCAGGAGCTGCTCCTCCTCGAGAGCAGAGGAGCGTCGCCCACAAAAAAAATGCCCCCCCCGAGCTGACAAAAAAAAATGGTAATAAAGTTTATTTATTACCAATTTATTTTCCAGCAACCCGTCCTCAACAGTGTGTCAGGATGGGACGGGGCAATTGCTGCTGAGTGGTAGCAGGGAGCTATGCACTTATGTTTAAAGTGTACATGCCCCTTTGGCCGGCCGTCTTGCTACAGCCAGCCAGATATGTGCATTTTAAACTTCTCCAACCCAGCTGTCTTAATACAGCTGGTTTATAGAAAGCACAGACCTCCAGCGCTCTAAGAGCGAAGAGAGAGGCTGCTCCCTCCAATCCTGATGCTTCTCTCATGCTGTGAGAGCAGCACCAGGATTGGGTAGTGCAGTTTCCTGGTTCCCGGAGCTTCCAGGAGAGATGAGGAGGACATCAGGCGGCAAACCAGGAAGGTAGGTGCCATTTTTTTATATATTTTTTATTTTAGGACCACTCGCCCTCACCACTCTAAATACTTGCCAGCCGCCACTGAAATGAATGACTCACAACAATGGTTGTATTCTTGGTCATCTGTGAGTTTTGTCATTCCACACTCGTTTTGAAATGGACTGATCAGACTATATGGCTGTTCACTTCCTAATCAAATGTGTTACGCACATTTAGGCCTGCTATAATCTAGACAGCCTATAGGAAAAAGCACAGAATCTACACTGTTTAATTTTCAACCTGACAACCTCTCACATTTAGATCCACTGCTCACATCTCCAAAGACATTGACACTCGCATGCCACACTCTAACAAGATCATCCTAGATGTGACTGAGACCTTAATGCCATCCAGTGAAACTCATGTTATTGTCTCTTCATACCCATTCACCAATGATTTTCATACAGCTTCTTCTTCCCAGAAGAACACAGCGAAGAGCAGAAATAAAATGGCGCTCCGCAAAGGCCACAATCCTGCTTACTAGACTAAAAGCTATAAGGAAATATTGCAAGAAAAACATTCTATCTGCCAAGCCAACAGAATATAAGAATAAATGTCATCTAATAACGCAGCAGGTGCTTTATTTAAATGCATCTGTGACCACTTTCACTCAACTACTAAGCCTTCTCTGGAATTTCTGTATCTGTCTGTAATGAGCTGATGGCTTTCTTCAAAGGTGAGATAAAATTCTTATGTAACAAATTCATGCCTACCATCAATCATATAGAGAGAGAGCCCTTAGCCTAAAACCTCAGTCACATGGGCCACCTCCTTGCCTATCTCATTACAGGACTTTCAGATGTCTGAAAGCCAACAACTATTTCCAGAGAACAACTATTTTGAGATCTTCTTCAAATCACTAAGATCTAACCCAAAGCAACTTCGCCAACTATAGGCCAGTATGAAACCTACCTTCCCAAATCCATTGAATACTTTATTATTTATTTAGAGCAATCCCACTGGGAGTAGGGAATGATTGGCTAAACAAGCTGGATGGCATATGTAATAATTTCATATGGGAGTATAAAAGGTTGAGAAGGGCCCTGAAGTTTTTCGTCCTGCCATTGGACAGGAGCACCTGGGCTGTTCCTAGCTTTAAATTTGATCATCCGGCTGTCATGCTGTAATATGTGGAATTGTTGACAATGGGCTCTAGGAGGATGTATTATGCGCTAGGGAGCCCGCCAAGAATCTATGAACTAAATCTGGGTAAGGAATCAATAGAATGCCTCCTAGAAATTTAGAACCGAGTTATTTAAAAAAAAAAAAAACACGGTCAAGGCTGCTTATAAAATCTGGGCAGCTTTCAAGGGTAAGCTGAGCATTTTGCCTGGTATAACATTTACACTCTGCTTTAGGATTCTCCTCTGTTTCCATTAGTCTTTCATGATTAATATTGCCTGATCTGGAAGAGGCTGGGTATATGGAAACAAGGGGATGTTTTTCTAGGGGTCGGATTTGTACTTTTGTGGATTTTGCAGCTGAACTATGGACTGCTGGAGCAAAGTGTTTTTAAATAGTTACAAATAAGATTTTATTCAAAAACTGAAGGATACAATATCATTGGATCAGAAAAAAGTCATTGAGTCTTTGAATACTTAGGGTGGCACAAACATTTAAATTGTATACAAGCTGCTCATTGAATTTAACATTGATAATCTAGATGTTAAATAAGGAAATTGGGCAGGAGACTAGGTCTAGCTTCTGATTATCTACATTTTCAGTTGTCTTTAAATCTTGGGCAGGAGATATTGTTGAGTACTAGGTTGAAAAGCCAACATTATAAGACGCTGTATAATCTGTTATATCCACTGGAAACTGTGAAGCTGAGGTAAAAGAATGGATTTAAATTGTCCGCAACTCCGAGATGGCGATACAGATATTGGACATATGTTTTTGTCCTGTGTGAAATTCGCAGAGTTTAGGAATACAATGTGCAAATTCTTGAGTAATATTTTAAATACTTGAGTCAGCATCACACCTCAGCAGATGTTGTTGTTAGGGATAAATTTGCAGTGCATGAAGGATAGACATAAAGCATATCCAATCTTTGTTGCCTCTGCAGTTGGCGACTATGTATTGTGGCAGCTTGGCTGAATCTGGAATCCCCCTCGTGTCAGTAGTGGTTATCTAGATTGCTGGCAATGTATAACCTAGAAGAGGGATTATATTATTGTAAGGGAGAGAAGAGTAGAAGAGCGGTTGTTTGGTCGCCACTTGCTAGATACTCTGTAATGTCTGTTGGAGCTGGAGGTAATCTGGGGAAGGATGGGTTAATATTTCTACATTAAGGTGTAATATCGCATAGCATCTCTAAGGTTAATCAGAAAATTCTAAAGTATTTCCAACATGTTTGGGGGCAAGCAATGGATCAATTATTAACATGTATGCCTTGCTAACCGGATATCGCCAATTTATGGACTAAGGGATATTTGATCTATGTGGATGAAGTATATATAGAAAATGATTTAGCCAATAATGTCGATTTGATGTTCTTGTATTGGTTACTTCCTCACAAAAAATTGTTTAAAAAAAAAAAAAGAATACTGAATGTTCTAACAGTTAGCAAAATATGTCCACAACAACCAATGTCTTACTGCCTGTCAGTCTGGGTTGAGAAGTGGATTCGGCACAGAGACTGCTTCCTGGAAGGTAGTTAACATCTACTACATTATGGAAAAAGGCAGTGACTCCTGATATTGCTGAATTTCTAGGCAACATTCTGGACAGTCCATCTTCTTGCTAAGGGTACTTGCACAGGAATTTTCCATTTTCTGAACTGGTTCATCTCCTACCTCTCAAACTACAGCCATCTAGTAAAGCTGGTAAAAAACATCTCTTCGAGGGGCGTGTCCAAGATGGCGGCGCGGTAGGACGCAGGATCGTGTCCCTCCGGCACCGCCGACCAAAGCATTGTCATATCGCCTGCTTCCCGGACCATCGGAACCCGCAAACACCGGGAGTGGCTTGGTGTCACTGTGGGGCATCTCTGAGCCGACGAGCGCTATTGTCGGTGCGGCGGCGGAGGAGCTAGGAGCCCCTGAACAACGAGGGCCTTGGAGGCCTAGTGGGTGACGGCGGCGGAGACCCGGGCCCAGGCCGGGAGAGTGACGCTGGGAGAGGTGCCGGCGTCGTAGCCCGGCGGCGGCGCCGGGTGTTGAGCGCCCGACAGTGACGGTGCGCCCGGCTCCGGGTGCTGGCGGGGGGCTGTGAGCGCCGGTACTTCCGATGTCGGAGGGAGCGCACTGGGCTACCCGCGGTCCCCGGCGAGCTGCTTAAGGCCCCGCGACGCGGATCCCACTGACACAGAGGAGGAGGCCCGCAGTGGGACGCACAGCAAGAACCCACCCTCGCACACCCAACGGAAGTGCACGTCCTGGCCTAGGTGGGTGAGGTGGACGGCGGGGGAAGTCTGGAGATCCGCTGGTCGGCGGACGGCGCGCCCGGCTCGGGGGGCCCCCACACGACTGCGTACCCTGCTCCGCAAGGGGCGGGGTCCTCGATGCTTGCCAGGAACCTGCCCTTCCCGCCGCACCGGTCAGATTAGCGCTGGGAGTGTGTGGTCGGGCCCGAACATACGAGGTGGGCCTCTGGTGGGGCCTGGCGGTCCGTGGGTCGGCGGACGGGGAGATTAGCCTGTGGGCCCTGTGAGGAGCGGCGCGGGCTGCGGGGGGCATCGAGAACCAACGCAGTGCATGGGGTGAGGGGCACTACACCCACTGCTCGATCCGCGGTCCCCTGCTGCAAGAGGAGGACCGGACATTGGCCTGACCTCCCGGTGAGTCGGTTTGTTGGGGCCCCATACGCCTGTGAAGAGCCGAGGCTCCTACCGGGGAGTGCTAAGCAGAGGAGGACCCCATCTTGGGCGACATTGGAGGTCGGGCTGGGGAGGTCCCCCATCGGTCCGCGGCCCGGTGGACAGACTGCACCCAGTATGCGCTGGCCCTCTTGTGGCTCCTCCGCTGACGACACGCCGTTGGGCCTCCCTGGATTGGTATTGTCCCCGTTTCACTGGGAGGCTGCAGGAACATAACGACCAGCACTGAGGGGCCCGTACATTCCACGCAGTTGCCGTTCCACTCTTGCTTTGGTGGCTGCGATGCCGGGACCGGTTACCCGGCGGAGTTGGGCGGCGGCTTACGTCATGGCAACAGCGCGTTCCAAAAGGGAGAAGTCGCTGAAAGAGCTTCTTTTGAAACAAGCTGGGCAGGCCCCATCCACGGGCGAGAAAGCTCCGGGGCCGATGGAGGGTGATGACGCGCCGGCGACCAGGGGGTTTATGGTGGAGCTGTTCGCAGCTATGAAAGAAGATATTCAGGACCTCCGGAACCAGCTCACAGCAGACCTAAAAGAAGTACGTCGAGAGGTGGACGACGTCGGGGAGAGGGTGGCGACCCTTGAGGAGCATGACGTGAACAGAGACGAAGAGATTCACCATTTACAACAGGATGTACTACGCCTACAAGAGCAGAACTTGGATCTCCAGGCCGCCGCAGAGGATTTGGAAAATCGGTCACGGCGGAACAATGTTCGGATTAGAGGGGTGCCATGGAAAGAGGAGGGGGACGATCTCCGAGCCTATGTCGGGGCTCTATTCAAGCACATCTTGGGCGACGATGGCGAGGCTGACATACAGATGGACAGAGCTCACAGAGTGGGACTTCCCCGTGGCAACAAGGCGCCCCCGCCCGACATTCTTGTGTGCGTCCATGATTATCAAGTGAAGGAGCGCATAATACGAAAGGCGAGAGAGGCCCAACCTCTGCAGTTCCGCGGCCAACATCCCGCCATTTATCAGGACTTAGCTGCTTCCACACTCTTTAAGCGCCGAGAGTTCAAAGTTGTGACCACATATCTACGAGAACAGAATATTCCCTATTCTTGGGGACACCCTTTTCGTCTCATTTTTAAGCACGGGGTAAGGCTGCTGCAGCTTCGCTCGCTCTCTGAGACGCTGGAGATCCTGGGCCTCGAGGATGCCGGTCCGGTGGAGGTGGGAGAACGATCCAAGGTGCCTCGCCCACGGTGTAGCGATGGTTGGCAGCGCGTGGGAAAGGCAAACCCAGTCAAGAAACCCGACCAAGCTACGAGGGATAAGGAGAGGGAGGCGGTCAATGCCACCCTTTCGCAAGCTTCAGAGCGTCCAGCCACTCCGTGAGCAGTGCTAATAATGGTTCCGGACTGGGCTTCCAAGAAAGGTGCCGGGGGGACGGCACGGACTACTTATGGACCTCTTTTATGCCCTCCCTGCAGGTAGGCGGCCACATCTTGGTCCCGCTCCAGGCCGGACCGGTGGGTCGATCCCGTCCTGCTGGACTTCCCTTACTATGACAGACTTTGGTCATGTTTTCTCTTTGACGTTGTTTTTGTTTATTGGGTTGGGGTGGGTTCTCTCCTCGGTGCGTTTCTCACTGCTGCAGCGTACACTGGCGACTTGCACGCGGCCCCCTTCTATCCCTTTCGCGGCACAGGTCGGCGCGCGCTCCCACATAGCTCCCTGTTTTTTCTTCCGCCCCACTGGATCTTAAAATAGTTAGCCTCAATGCCCGAGGCCTTAACAATCCAGTCAAGCGGAAGGCGGTCTTGTCCTTATTAGAATACTCGGGAGGAGACATCTGCCTCATTCAAGAAACTCACCTATTACAGGCCGACACCCACCGGATGAGGCACAGTCACTTCCCACTCCAGTTCTGGTCCTCTACAGCTAGCAAGAAAGGGGGTGTGGCCGTTCTGGTTGCCAAACATTTTAGGGGCTCTGTGGTGGGGACAGTCTCCGAGATTAAAGGGCGCCTACTAGCGCTGCGGCTGCGCGTAGGCTCTTCTGCTTGTACGGTTGCTTCCATCTACTCTCCTAACGACCGTCCTGAGACGTTCTTGTTGGAGGCCTGTGCTGAGGTGCTGCATTCCCCGGACCCAGTGATAGTTATAGGAGGCGACTTGAACCTTGTGATGAATGGGGATCGGGATCGCTCTGGTTCTCGCGTGGGCAGCGCTGGTGCCCTATCTGCGAAAGGCGGAGATTGGCTGCGGGAGGTTGGGATTCGGGATGCCTGGCGCTGTCTGCACCCCACCGAAGTTGATTTTTCCTATTATTCGGCCGCACATAAAACGTATGCCCGTCTTGACTATTTCCTCGTTACTTCGACTGCCTGGGCCCTGGTCACGGACTCTTCCATCGAGCCACGGGGCCTTTCCGACCATGCACACATTACCTTAACGCTGCGCTTCCCCTCCGTAGGCTCGACTTTCACACCGCGCTGGCGCCTGCGTGACTCCCTGCTCCGATCCCCTGACGTAGTTACTGACATCCGGCGCTGCATCACGGACTATATAACGATTAATGACAGGTCGGATACTCCACTTTCCTCAGTGTGGGAGGCCCTGAAGCTGGTGGTGCGCGGTGCCTTTATCGCAAAAGCCGCTTATGACAACAAGTCCAGACGGGCGAAGCGGGCGGAACTCGAGGCTTCCGTCAAGGAACTTGAGACAATCCATAAGCGCACAGGCGCCCATCGTATCTGGCGGCAGCTAGAGAGAGAGCGCCTTCAACTGCGCCGTTTGGACCTAGATCGGGCTGAATATGCTGTAATCCGACTGAAGCATAAGTACTTTGTCGGCACCAATAAAGGAGGTCGAATGTTGGCGCACTGTTTGCGCAGTCAGGAAGAAGCGCACTCGGTCAAGTCATTGAGGGACGCGCGTGGACTCCTCCTCACGGACGACGCTCAAATAGTCTCGCCCTTCCGCTCTTTCTACCAGTCACTGTATACGGCTGACCCCACCTTGTTGTCAGACCCCACCGAGTATCTGGGGGATGCGGCAGTCACACCACTGCCTGAGGGGGAAGCTGCCGCCCTTGAAGCGCCCATCCGTATTGAGGAAGTTATTTCGGCAATCGCCCGATTGAAGTTACAAAAGGCCCCGAGTCCGGATGGCTTCGGTGCCCTTTTCTATAAAACCTACTGCACGGAAATCGCTCCGCTACTCACCCGCTTATTTAATTCATTTGGGGACACAGGCTCGCTTGCCCCCTCTATGCTACAGGCGTCCATCTCTGTTATTCTCAAGCCGGGCAAAGACCCGGATCAATGTGGCTCATACCGGCCGATCTCCTTGTTGAATATTGACGCAAAGCTGTTTTCCAGTATATTGGCGCACAGGTTGAACCCTCATATGCCGGGCCTCGTGGACCCTGACCAATCGGGCTTTGTCCCGGGGCGCCAATGTGGGGACAATACCAAACGCCTTTGCCATCTCCTCGACAAGGTCCGACGGTCCCGAGAGGAAGCCCTCTTCCTGGCGATAGACGCGGAGAAGGCATTCGACCGGGTGCATTGGCCGTATCTCTTCGCCACTTTAGAGCGCTTTGGGATGGGCCCCCGGTTCAGAAGCTGGATCGCAAGCATTTACAGCTCCCCCAAAGCGGCGGTTAGAGTCAATGGCCTACTGTCTGAGCTCTTTGAGGTGGGACGAGGGACGAGGCAGGGTTGCCCCCTTTCCCCCCTGCTTTTCGCTCTATACATGGAGCCCCTAGCTCAACGACTGCGTGACAACCCTCTTGCACATGGCATCCCTTTTGGATTAGACCGCCATCTCATTAATTTATATGCAGATGACATCATATTCTCGATCGCCCACCCCACATCCTCTCTACCAGCCATTATGCAGGACCTCCAGACATTTAGCCAGTTTTCTGGGTTTAAAATTAACATGCAAAAATCCCAGGTGCTTAATGTTACCGCTAGCCCACACACAGAGGCGACCCTTCGGCTCCGCTTCCCATTCGACTGGGTATCTGGGGGACTTGAGTACCTAGGCCTGACCCTTCACAAGAGTTTGACGCAAACAGCGGAAGTGAACTACACTGCCCTGCTATCCCGGGTCCGTGCAGACCTCCAGCGTTGGCATCGTCTTCCCCTCTCATGGTCGGGGAGACTATCCGCGATTAAAATGAATATCTTACCCCGAGCCCTGTATTTATTTCAAACGTTGCCGCTTGAACCCCCACCACGCGTCCTTCAACAGATACAAACAGCGATTGAGAGCTTTGTCTGGGGTCCGATCTCCCCGCGCATATCCAAGGCTCAGCTGCAGCGACCTAAGAAGTATGGAGGTGTAGCGTTCCCAAACATCACCCGATACTTCTATGCTTCCCTCATACGCTACATTGTAGAATGGAACCGTCCAATGACGGAGAAGTATTGGGTCTTCATGGACCAGACGGTCGCTGGTCATCATATCTGGCGGGACGCCTGGCTGCCCAGGTCTGCTCGTGCTTGGGGACTCTACTCCTCACCAGTTACTCGCCCCACGATGCTTGCCTGGGACAGAGTCTGCCAGAAGGCGAACCTGACTTCTTTCCCCTCCCCCCTGACCCCGCTATTTTACAATCCTGCTTTTCCTCCAGGAATGGCCGTTAAGACATCGGCACGCTGGACTACGGAGGGTTGCAAAAGTATAGGGCACCTATATGATATCCGGGGCCTTATACCTTTTAAGGACCTACAATCGGACTACCGTTTGCCTGACACGGACGTCTACTTGCACTCCCAACTGCTCCACTGGGTTACTGCACCGGGGACGCGTCCCCTGGCCTGCCGCCCTATGAAGCCGTTCGAGAAATGGATCCTTAATAAAAAAGAGGATAAAGGCCTTATCTCCGAAATCTACTTCTTTCTTAACTCCACACCCATAAGATCTCGTGCCGCCGGGCAGAAGCGATGGGAGGTGGAGCTGGGGCGCGCGCTATCAGACAAAGAATGGGAAGACATTTTTTTCCGAGCACACCATACGGCATATTCCTCGAACCATACCGAGACAGCTTTTAAAATTGCTACCTATTGGTACTACACCCCAGACAGGCTATCCAGATGGCAAACACAATGCAACGGTCTCTGCTGGCGGGGGTGCGGCAACCCCGGGACACTTATCCACTTACTTTGGCACTGCCCTAAATTAACTCGTTACTGGGAACATATTTTAGACGACATCGACTTGGCCTTCAACACTACTATCCCTAGACTTCCTGCCTACACGCTCTTGGGGCTTCCTAATGCGCTGACCTTTCCCTTGCGCTCGACTAGGGGGCGGCAGATGGCCCTGGCATTGAATGCAGCACATAGGGTTTTATTGTCACGGTGGAAATCTGACAAGATACCCGACCATACACACTGGCTACACCAACTATGGAATCTTTTGGCGATGGAGAGACTCTCCATGGTGGCGGCGGGTAAAGACAAGGACTATGCTAAAATCTGGGCCCCTTTCCTGACTATTCTCTCCACTGAATTCCGTGAATTGACCTGCCCACAATATCTTCGCATCTTGAAACTGGTCCCGGATAACACTGCGGCCACCCCTAATTATATATTTGGCTATCCTTAGCTCCCCGTAGGCTCCGCGGCCCACATTGACACTGCACGGCCCTTGACATGTCACATAGGCGTATAGTTGCTCTCAAGCACACCGAGGAGAGGGGGTGGGGGTGGGATTGGGGTTGTGGTTATTATGGTGTTTTGTTATCTTTTTGTTGTATTTTTGTTCAATTGTGGAACACCTCTTAGAACCTGCGGCCCTGTGTGGGTCACCCTCTAACGGACATGTTCTCCCTGCTTCCCGAGGGACTGGCACACTCCTCAAGGCTTCCACTACAAGGCCTTTTCCCCTGCCCCTCTTTCATTTAGACGCGGCCGGCCCAGACTGGTTGTAGGCGACATGCTGTGTTAATTGGGACTGTCTACTTCGCACTGTGTCCTACCGCTATAACGTCGGATGGTGAGCCGGCCCAATGGGTTGTAGGCGAGTCATTACTGTATCTCTGCTTGTGTTCCATCAATAAAAACAGATTTAATACTAAAAACATCTCTTCGACATGAGCCGTGGAGTTCAAGATTAATTTTGACTTCGTTACTGTTCAGCCTCTAACTAAAACCTTTATATAAGACTGATTTTGTCATGCATCAATATGCTGATGAAACGCAACTCTGTTTAGTAACTTTTCTGAATGATATTCTCACACAGAAGACTTGCCTCAAGAAAGTATGGATGTCCAGCAACTTCGTTCTACTAAATCCCCATACACTTCACCACAAGAAACAAAAGAGAGTCGACTGTGCTCTTCTGAATGAAATCTTTTGATGACTTTCTTTGGACCCTCTCTCCCTCTGTAGAATCTTTAGGTTTAATTATTGACAATACTCGGATTCTGATTCAATATATTGTATCCGCCATGCATTTCTTCCTCCATGCTCTGAGAAATATCTCCTCAACTGAGAAATGTGGCCCATGTTGCGATCATCTCTTGCCTGGACTTGTTATATAGCCATTAGGGTCATTGTCGACATTGCTAAGTTAGCATGAGCTCTGCTGCCATGATGCTGCTTTTGCGCATGTTACTACATGACTTTATTTTGCAAGACTCTGTTTGTGCCTTTCACATGAGAACTGTCTGCTTTCTGCGTTCTCCGCCTATTCCTGGAGTTTAGTCTGAACACGATGTGCAAGGTCGATAAACCATGCCCCTTGTTATTCTGTTCTGGTCAGTCCCTAGCACCTAGACAAAACATGCTAACACAGCTGCGCTGCTAAAAACTCATGCTTTGATATTATGGGGAGGCATGTTGTTCTAAAACTCACTTTGGAGAGGGACTTTTCCAGAGAGAAGAGCTATGCTGTTCCTATGATGTAAAACTTCCATCTAGGCACTAAGGTATGGGGTCTGCTGACAAATCCCAGAGATCTTCTTTTATATAATAAAACGTCTCTTACCAAGGGGAGGGTGGTTAGGCCTTATAGTCCTGTTTCCACTGTCAGTATACAATGGCATCCCCCTTTAAACTCCATGAAATTGCAACAATGCTAACTGTATTAGGTTTATGCATTTCGCTGCTGGTAGTGGCTCGTATACTGCATTATAGAGCACAATAGTTAAAATAAACATTTTGAACTATAACCGTGACACTGTCAATTCTTATTGCGGACAAGTACGAGTGAGTGAGCGAAAGGGTGTCTTGCTACCGCGATTCCTGAGAGAGTCGGGAGTGTTGTGTTCTGGGTTGTCTAATCATTTGTAGCTTCATGATTATGTAGGAGAATGAATGAGACACTATAGCTAGTAGGTTTTGGGATTTTGGGTACTAAGGTGATAGGAAGGTTCAGCCCCTATACACCGAGGTCCTGTTTTCCTGCGCATAGTTCTGTGTATGTGCAGAATCCCCGCAACAGACTGTGCAGGGGTCCCACAATCCTACCCCTCCCTCATCAAGGCAGTCTTGCACACCACAGTTTGGTTGAATTCTTTGAACATAAAATTCAAATACCTTTCCCTGTTACTAAATGAACTTCATTGGCTGCCCATCCAAGTAAGAACACTGCTCAAAAGCCATCTGTTTGACATGGCTCACAAGGCCCTTCACCTAGGTACTTCTAACTCTTCAGCCACACTTCTTACCATTTCTGGAGGACAGATAGGACAGAGTCAAACAAACAGCTGTCTGAAGCCCTGCGATGGCCTCAAATCATTGTTTTACTCCGATTTAAACACCTTCAAAACGCTGCTGAAAATCTACCTGTTGCGGCAGTACCTATATCCCCTATTTGGATTTCTCTTGTTTATTTGTGTCTCCCCATCCTAATACCTTTACTCTTGTGTTGTATCAGATTTGGTTACCTCTAAGATACACTTGTGCCTTCCTGGGTATAGTTGCACTATAAACAAAAATGGAAATAAATGAATACAATGTCCATGCTTAAGGCAGTCCAGTATGAAAGGGGAATTTCATACTATCCCTTTTACTTGGAATGAGTGTGCAAATGCATTTCATAGCTGTGATTTCTACACAATATATCAACAGTTTTCCAAATGAAATGTGTCAAAAAAGTTTAATATTCACTTTTTTCTTTCACTGCTTGCGACCAGAAAAGTAAGGTGATATTAAAATGACACAATAAATGTCATATTTTTAATTCCTTCCAGGTGTCTGATTTAGTGATCATATTAAATCAAGAAAGAGCAGTTTCTGCTTTTGCAAAAGGTGGGAACCTTACGCTTGGAGGTAATTTTACTGTGGCTCTTGGACCCTTAGGCAGGTATGTATTTTTCAAAATGTTAGTCGTGGTTTTGGGTGCTGCTGAATTTTTGATTACTTTACATTTGTGTTTTTTTTTTTTTTTTAAAGTGGATCAGAAGAAAATGATGCATTGCTTCAGAATTAACATTTAGCTAGAAGCCCACCTGTTTTGTTTTATCTCCTAGTCATGGAAAAAGGGGTGAAACAGTTTTTGGAGATGTTACATAAATGCAGAAGTATGTAATGGTACTACACATTTGTGACCCGCCTTCATTTTTCACAACCATACAGGGTCTTCTCAAGTACGTTTGATATCACCATCTTGAAAGTGTGGACTAGAAGCTATTTGTCTTCCAAACACTTTTTTTTTATTTTCTTGCAACTGGCACTAAGCTTCTCAGGGCCTTTGTGTTTTTTTTTACCTACGCTGGAGCTGAACCTTTGGCTACCCATGTATTCATGGGGAGAAATAGTTCTATATTCTGTTTTCCATTGCTGTTATTTGGTTCCTTCAGCTAGTGCAGGACACCTGTTTATACACTCCCTGAAAGAGACTTTTCTGTGACTAACTTGCAGCATCCATGTATTCAGGTTGTTCTGTTTTATATTGAAATTTCACAATGTCCTCGCTAAATGCCTTAAAGTAAAAAGAATTATAGTAGTTGCAACCGAGAGTGTAGATTTCGTCAGTAAGTAACAAACTGACTGGGACAAGCTTTGTGTAAGAAACTCCAAACACTGCAAGTGCCAGGTTCTTCTACTAGAACTTTGGTGTAGTATATTTCTTACAGGTCCATGTAGGTGACAGTAGATAGTAAAATGATAAGATGACTGTTCTAAGATATTAACTGCTCTGGTTCTTTACAGCTTGTTCATTCCATATCTTGTTTAATGTATGTTGGAAGGTGGGTTATAGGGAGTGATAGGTAGGCACCTAGCACCAGCAACAAGGCCGCCAACATGGTACTGGGTCCTAAATAGGGTCTCTATAAATTAGACCCTTGCCCAACTTGTGGCAGCTGATACTGAGCAATAAGGCTTAACGTTGGAGACAGGCATGTAAAGCATTTTAAAACACTAATATAGTGAATAAGTGAGACACAACACACAATAAAAATCCCACACAATGTATACAAATAGGAAATATATTTTTCTTTACAATGACACCAAAACTATGAAAATCCAGTGTAGGAAACCGGCGATATGAATTTTAAAACAAACACTTTCTAGTGTTTAGAAAACAATTGCGCCACTTCTGGACATCTGGTCGCGCTTGACCAGGGCAAAGTCAAAGTTTGAGGCCGACCGCGATGGAGCCCTTCTCGGATACCCCACCCAGTAGGCCTCGGTCAAAATGTTACCTTCGGATTTAGAACCTTTTCTGGCGCTTTTTCTGCCAAGGGCCCTCGCTGCTCTCCACCAGTCTGGATTCAGTGAGTGTTTGACGGCTTGACTTGCAGGGAGCTCCCGGTCAAACTCTGGAAGACGCACCTCTGGAGGTTTTCAGCGGGATGACCCTGAATTCCAGGCCGGGTCATGGTTGAAGGTGGCCGGTCTGTATGTTTTTCTAGAAGGTCTACAGGTGGGTTCCAGGTGTCCAAAACACAAATCCAAGGGTCTAGAATCTCCTAATCTCCTAGATGGTCCTTGGCAGGCCTGGACTTCACCCAATACACTTGGTCAACCCCTTAAAACTCCACTGGACGGACTCCAGGAAAGGGACTTTGGCTGGCGAAGGGTCATTTAAACTCTGTTAACCTGTAGCTGCAGAGTCTACTGCTTCTTGAAGCAAGGCAAAGTCCTCGGAGCTGTATTCCCAGATAGTGCAGCAGGCACAGTCTTCACCAGGCAGGCCCTTTCAGTGCAGATCAGGATTCCAGCAGGACAGTCCTCCTCCTTGTAGTTTCAGGCTGCAGAACTGAGAGGCTATACACCTCTCACATATTTATCCAGTGTTCTCTGGCGACAAGTAGGAGAGCACCACTGTCCGAGGTGCAGGGCAACACCCAGAGCATGACATCTTCCTCCAAAGTGTGGCATAGTCTTGTCCCAGAAAGCACTATTCTCTCAAAATCCATCATGGCTGAAATTTCAGCAGAGCAGCAAGAGCTAACTAACCCAAACTCAGAGTATGGCTCCTTTCCATAAACTCCCCTCACTCACATCTGTGAATTCCTTCCTTAAGCCTCCCATCTGGCAGTGAGAGGGGTTGGCCCTGGCTGACAGGCTTGCTTGACCTGTTCTTCCTTCGAAGCCAATGCTTTATTACCCAATCCCTGCTCTGGCATTCCAGTGCCCCACAGATCTCTCTCCATCAGGTAGCCTCTGCCCGGCCAGGCCACTTATCACCTAATCAAGGCAGCCTGGCTAATCCCCCAGGGCTGACCAATCAGGAAAGAGTGCCGGAGACTGTATTTTATCTGACCGAAAAGAAAGTCTTAACTTCTTTTCTGTACAAGTTATGATAAATTCAACAATGCCACGTTGCTGGATGTATCAATGCCATTCTGTTCAGTCTTTGAATTATATTTTTCACTCTCCTAACAATAGTTATGCGTCCATAACATATTGCCATGTTAGCCTATGAGGCCAACTATCTTCAAGGGGAAAAAATTAAATGTGCAATTTCTTCCACACTAGGGTTTATAAAACCTCCTTTATAAAGCCCCTGTTAATAATTACAGAACTCCCACCACTGGAACACATAGGGGAGACCTGGGGTGTTCCTAATAAGCAAAAACGATTTTAGTTGTTATTTCACAGTGCCCACAGCACCAAAGTCGGATTTGTAGTGAATTTTCTACACTGGGGAGAAATAAAATGGGCAGCTTTCACTCAACAGGTTTTATAAAACCTTTTTTATAGGGACCCTGCTTATAGTTGCATTATGCCCCCCCACCCCTGGAACAACTAGGGGAGACCTGGGGGGGGGGGGGGAGAGGGAGACCCACAATGTAAAAATAAGGTAGATTATCACTTTTAAAGTGCCCATACCACAAAAGTCGAGCTTGCAGTGAATTTTACTTTTAAAAGCAGTGCTGCATCAAAGGCTGCTTTTAAAATGACCGCAGGCTCTCAGCAGTGCACACATGCAAGTGCAACTGAGGCTGCTGGCCTTTACACTGTCATGGCCTATTCTATACTAGGTACTTATAGGTAGTTTTCATCCCCTGGCCCTATTATCTATTAGGGACTTATAGGGTAGGTCATGGCAATTAGAAGTGTACCTCAATGTATGTGTTTGTGTTTAACATGTCACTGGCCCTGGGCCTAACTTGCAGAGCCCAGGACACAGTCAGTCAGCTACCACCAGTTCCATTCAGAACCAAAAATTTGAGGTGAACAGGCCAAAAAGGGTGGTGTCTTTCTAAAAATGTAAACCCACGAGCAAAACCCAAATATCTTAAAGGGGTTGTGGTTGTCCTGGGGTTAAGTTCTTGACCAGCTCCCTTGCAAGTGTTGCCCAGAGTTACTAGGAGTAAAAGAGAAGATTAAGACTTGATGTGCTTTAACCAGCCTCCCACAACATCCAAACTTAGCAATTCTCTGAAGTGAGACAGACTTTTTAATGTTAGCCCTCTTTCATTTGTTAGTTCGACTGAGCTGTAGACTTGACTCTACAAGATTACAGGGTACGCAGGAAAGAGCAAGCTCCAGATAAACTAGTTGAGAACGTAACCTAAGGTCCAAACAAAGATAAATTTTCAAATCCTACGAATTTATATTTACTATTTAGCATTAAAATGTCAAAGCAGCATAAATAAATAATATAACTCCTAACAAGGTTGCCTGTCCTGTCCAATAGGTCTTTATTGCTTGGAAATTAAAGTGTATTCTGAGGGCTTTGTAATGTCTATGTAAGTGGAAAAATGTTCATGAACACAAAATATTGGTAGTTTAGGCTCTTGAGCCATGTTTCAAGTGGGCTTAGGTCGTATGTGGAAGAGAATAGGTATCCTGTGAAGTATGCTGATGCTAAATCTTTGTTTTTGGCAGAGGGATTTATTTTCAAGCCATTCATATAAGAACATTGAAGGCCCTCTGAACCTTTTCTGGTAGAGTGGGTATCATGATGTGCCCAGATGTGCTCCTTGGAGTTTTTTTAGGCACTCACAGTTGTAAAGCTGAGTTTTCAGTTTACACTGTTTATTGTGCCTTAGATCCCCTGAAGTAAGCATGTATTGTTTGCTTTCCTCTGGTTAGCCACAGTTAAGGCTTGGTACGGTGCACTAATTTCTTGCTGAGTGCAGCAACACAGCCTTTTACTAGATTTTCCTGTGGCGCCACTAGGTTCTGCCTACTCTAATAGGGAATCCAGTGACAGCCTGTGCTACTGCATCTATTTGTTTTTAAAATAAGTGTCCTACAGTAACATATGTTAGTTTACTACACTGGCTGACATTTATTAAAAATGTGATTTCTAAATAGAAGCAATTTTAAAGCAAAATATCATGAATAGTTGATATTGCCATGAGCGAGACAAGAGACAGTTGCATTTTTGTATGCTCTATATTAATGGACAATAAATAAGTTATGAATGGTGTCACTCAGAAGCCATTAGTGTAAATGCTGGATTCAAATTTTGGTTGTTCGTTGCTATGTCACAACTGTAAAAAGCTGAAATTGTTCACCTATGTAATACCATTGTTTTGAGTTCTACCTCCCCCCCCCCGCCTTGCCAAGGTCTCCAAAGACAAGAGAATGTGGTGAATTGACAGTTGGCAGTCTTCTGTCTCTTCCACCTTTCTTGGATCTCTTCCTCCCTCGGGTCTCTATATCTGAGAGGGGTAAGGTACTGCTTGGGGTATTGTGGAAGGTAGCAGGACAGAAAACTTTGTTTTTTACTTTGGCAGATGAGGGGGGCAGATGTCCAGGTGGCAAGATGCAGGTTATGGTTTATTTTTTCTACAGAGCAGGAGGGAGGTGGACGATGGTGAGGCCATGTTGATCATGATTCCAATTTAACTCTTCTACCCCATCTGCAGTGCCCTATCCCTTTCAGTCTTCAGGAACAAACTAAAGGCACGCCCATTATGACCAGGGTTTTTTTTTAAACATTTGGTTGTTTGTCCCTTGTTAGACGTGGCATCTTTTGGCATGTTTACCCTGTCTTTTTGCTTCCTGACCTCCCGGTTTAGAGACTGTTTTTGCTTGTTTAGTGTCTCTGTGCACTTTCTCACTGTTGTTCAGTCTTAAAGTGCAAGTGCTCCTATTATAAATTGTAATATGGACTGGTGTTTCCATGATTGGCATAGTTGATTTACTGGTAAGTCCCTAGTAAAGTGCACTGAGAGTGCCAGGGCCTGTAAATCAAATGCTGCTGGTGGGCCTGCAGCACTGATTGTGCCACTCACACGAGCAGCCTCACAAAAGTGTTCTCAGACCTGCCACTGCAGTTTCTGCATGCAGTTATTACTGCCATGTCAACTTGGCAAATAAAACCTCTTGCCAAACCCTAACCTTCCCTTTTATTACATGTGAGTCACCCCTAAGGTAGGCCCAAGGTACCCCTGTGAGCAGGGTGCAGTGCATGTGACAGGTAGGGCACGTCCTGGTGTGTGTGCCATGTCCTGATAGTGAACTACAGTGTAATTCGTTTTTCGCTGTTAAAAGGCTATCTTTCCCATAGGATAGAATGGGGAATACTTGGTAACATTTTGCGAGTATATCTTCCCATTGGGACAAGACGGAGAGATGGAGTTTAGTATGCCTGAACTCAGAATGTAGAAATGCATATTTTAGTTAAGGTGATTTTTATATTCTGTGTTTGCAAATACCACTTTTAGAAAGTAGGTATTTTCTTGCTTAGCCATCCTGTGTGCCTCTCCTGGGTTGTGGATTAACTGTCTGGCTTTCGAGGGGCTGGGGATGTGCATTCTCTTCTGCCAGCCACTGGGGGGGGGGGGTCAAGGTGTGTCCTGCCTTTCCTGGATGAGTCTGGACTGGGCTGAATAGACCTGGGCTGCATGTAGAGTAGTGGGAGGAGATTTCCTTGCGCCTGAATGGGCCTGGTCTGCCTTGGACAATGCTGTCTCCACCTCCTGCTGGGAAGCTGGGCCAGAGAGGACCAAACTGGTTTGGACTAAGCACCGACACTCTCTACCCAAGTGAACAGAGAAAAACGCAGTATAAATATCCTCTGCTACACTTTCGCAACTGGAGGGGTTATTGGACACGAGTCCGCACCAATCTAGACTAATAATAGCAGGTGACTTTAACATCACATTCAAACCCTTAGATATAGCTGATGTAATGGAGACGCATGAAGAAGATCTGAAGTGGTCGGTTCCTCCTTTAGATCTGCCCCCAGTCAAGAACTGGTCACAACTGGTCCTCCAAGTCAACGCTCTAAATATAGAGTATGGACTGAGAGCAGTGAATGGTAGGACAAAATCAGATAGACTTGGTGCAAACATGTTTAATAGGGTGAACAGCCCATCCGGTATTGACTATATCCTATTAGATTTGAGACTCTGGAGGAGTGTCATTGATATGTTTGTGGGCGATACAACTGACAGTGACCACAATCCACTTTGCCTTAGCATGAAACCAATGTGTGGTGGCCTGACCAAAGGGATCCCAACCCCGACCATCCTGAAAGTTCTTCCAGCTAACGATAGACGCAGACCTAAATGGTGGAAAGTAATTCTACGTGAAGATAAGCTCCAAGGCATGCACTGGGACTTGAGGGCAGGCATACAAGAACTACAGTCCCTAGTTAAAAACCCATGAGGGCTGGCTAAAGTTGATACTACCCACTCGCGTTTTTTTGAGAAACCAGGCACCTACATTACTGTACCAGGGCACATATCAAGGGAGAGAAAACAGACGGGTGCTAAGACTCTTGGTACAATCAGGAATGTAAAACCCAGCGTTAAAATTAGCTCTGGCCATAAAATCGAAAGATTGTTGCCTAATTAGAGATACCAGAAGTAGCTATAAGACAGCCATTCAACTTGCCAAGAAGGAGTGGGACGAATCTCGTTGGCAGCTACTTAAGGATGCTTGTGCTGCCAAAGACTCTAAAATATTCTGGTCTTTGTCTGGGGGTAGTGAAGCAGGGGCCGCCCACCCTCTCCCTACCCACATTGCAGCTGAAGTTTGGTATGACCATTTTATCAAGCTCTACTCAGACGCTGACATTTTGCCTACCATAGGGGACGCCCCATGCCCTCCCCAGCCTCTGGGTAAAGATTTCTTCTCCCTTAGTGAGATTAAGGAGTAAATTGGACGAGTAGTGCAGGCCAAAGCCCCAGGGCCAGATGGTATCCCGGGGGACCTTTTCTTATCTGACATCCCTAATTGGTCTTGCTATATATTACTCCTTTAAAATGCCATAGCTAGCGGGTCACCTGTCCCAGGGTCCTGGCAGGGGGCGGAGGTGGTCCAATGTACAAAAAGGGGATAGAGGCCAGCCCTGTAACTATAGGCCCATTAGCCTGATAGATGTGCTGCAAAAAGTGTTTAGTCGAGCCCTCCTACATAAGATCCAGGTTTGGGCCGATGAAAACGCTATTCTATCACCTTATCAAGCAGGCTTTAGAGAAAAGACTGGGACTATTGACCAGGTATTCCGGCTTCTGCTTCTTTATTGGAAAGTTGTAGTCATTGGCCAGGGCTGTCTGTACTTAGCTTTTATTGACCTGAAGACTGCCTTTCATTTAGTACCCAGACAGAAGCTATGGCAAGTGCTCAAAGACATGGGAATCCCACCCCATTGTCAACTTGGTCATTCGATTACATGAACACAACTTTGTTAGGATAAGATGGAGCACGAATGGGCAACTCACAGATCGCATTCCGATTAGTAGGGGAGTCAGACAGGGTTGCGTTCTGGCTCCTACACTTTTTTCCCTCTACATGAATGAAGTGGTAAGCTTCGATCCCAAGAGTCCGCCGATGCTCCATCCTTAGGCAGGGAAAAGATAGTGACCCTTCTGTTTGCAGATGACACTCTGCTGGGCTACAGACACTATTAAACAGATTCAAACTTTTCTGCGACAGTTGGGGCCTTGAAATAAACACTGCAAAAACTCAATTCATGTCTTTCAATCCTTATAAATCTTGTAAAGGCAGGCCAACTCCAGGAGGGACCCCCCTGAAAAGGATAAGCACCTTTGATTACTTAGGGGTCAAACTGTCAGAGAAAATGACCTGGAAGTCCCATGTAATGAAAATGGTATTGAACCATAAGCGCATAACAGGGGCACTGGGTAAAGAACATCGCTCTTCTTACAGCAGACCAGTCACCGCTGCCCTACAGGTCTAGGATTTAAAAGCCGTCAGCTCTGCCCTCTATGGGGCTGAGTTGTGGGGCTTTGATAAGATAACTGACCTCACTAGATCGGAGCATACATTTTTAAGGAATCTAGTGATGCTGCCCCAAAGCACTCCACTTTACCCTTTAATGACATAGCACAGCTTCGCCCTGTGTTATTCTGGGCTCGAATTAAGAGGACCCTGAGCTAGCGCCGTATGCTGAAGCCCTGGCGGAGGTAATCCGTCTAGATACCTCTAACAAGGTCGGGTGGCTAAGCACTCTACCGAGGCTTGTCTGGCTCAGGGCTCCGGGAAGCTTGGGAAAAATCTGATTCCCCTCTACTCCATAAAGATGCAGTAAAGAGGCACTACTGGGAATGGGTTATACAAACAGATTTCAGTAGGACTGATCGGGGAAAACTCACCACAGAATTCCTATTGGACAAACAGATTAGATCCCTGGAACCCTATCTTGATTTAATTCAAGTAGCCCATGATAGGAAACTCTATATTCAGTTCAGACTTGGCACCCTCCCTGTGAATGAGTTGAAAGCTATGTGGCAAACTAAAGTTCTAAGCCCAAGTAACTGTCCTGGATGCAAGGCTCCTGTGGAGTCTGTAGCACATGTGGTGTTTGCTTGCCCGGCTTATGCGTGCCCGAGATCAAAATGGATAAAACCAATTTGCCAGCAAATGGGCACGCGGAACTACCAGAATGGCTTGCGAATTCTAAAATCAGACACCAGACCCTTCTTTTCCTGTGCAGTTGCCAAGTTCCTCGGTCACCTGTAGGACATCAGGAAAAAGGTGCAAGAAAGGAGCTTAGAATGAAGCGGGCTCGCCTCTTGCATTGAAATGCCCACAGTTCTTAAGTATATTGCTGCTATGGAATTATGATTATATATGTTTTAGACCTAATATATCTCAGGGATGTAATTTAAACACTCGATTGCACATTGTATAGGAACTGACTTTTAAATATTGGTATTTTAAAAAGGGGTTTTATTATGTAAATAGTACCATAGTGATCTAGGTCATTTTATCTCTCTGTACACATGAATTTCTCATTTTGTATCAAAGTATAATTTTTTTAAAACTGCGATCGCTTATATGGTATATTCATGATTATTATGACGCTGCTTAGTACTTATCTGAAATTTGTCTGTTTCTTAACTATTTGTATGCGAAAACATTTTAAGGCATGAATGCCGAAATAAAGTTTATTTGACTTTGTATAAATGTTGGGGCCCAGACCCCAGAACTTTAGAACTCGCTTGGATAAAGGAACCTGCCAAGAAGAGCTGGAAGAACTGCCAGGAGGAGTACTGACCCTTTGCTGTGTTATTGCTTTGCTGGGTTGGCCTGCAGTTAATGCTTCTGCCTTGGGCAGTGAAGGGACTGGTCTCAACTTTCTTCACTTGTTGCTGAGTATCTCCAAGGGCTTGAGATAGAGCTTGCATCCTGTTCACGAAGTCTCAGGGACAGTAAAGACTTCACTTTCCGCTGGGTACTGCCTTCGGGACCGCAGGTCTCAGTAACCCTGGGCGTAGTTCGCGTAGTCGCGCTACGCGAAGACGTCGGAGCGCTACGCGTGCGTAGCTGCTTGTCGCGTCCGTTCGCGATGCGTTTTTCTTCGGGAACGTGTTGTGCGTGTTCGGGACGCTGTTTGCGTGCTCGGGGGATAGTATCTCGCGAACTTACCCATGCGGTCGCCTATGGGCGCGGCCATTTTGTTTTTCACCTGTCCCTCCCGTTTGCGATCCTTTATTTCCTGTTCCGGGTCACGTATAGCGTGCTCGCGATGCGCATTTCATGTTCGGGAACGCGTCGTATGTGTTCGCGACGTTTTTTGCGTGCTCGGGGAGAAATATCGCGCAAACTTACCCACGCGGTCGCGATGGGCGCGGCCATCTTGTTTTTCACTCTATGCTATGGTTCTGGGCCTGCTTTTCTATCCTCCCTCAATCTTTGCAATCCTTAGTTTTTTTACCCTGTTTTTCAATTTTTCTTTATTTCTTATCTATCTCTCTCTCTGCCGAAGTCTATATTTTGCATTTTTTTCTACTTTTTACTGTGTTTTTTTTTACTTTTCGACTGTTTTATATAACTTTCTTCTTTAAGCTCCTACTTCTTCCCCTAACTTTATTTTTCCCTTCTAACTTTTCTTTTCCGCCTCCTCCCACCCCAGAACCATGGCGAAGGGTAGCAGCAGCAGCAACGGCTCGAAGGGCAAGGCGCGTGCGCCCAAGAGCCGCCTGCCTTGCGGCAGACTGCGCCCTGCAGAGGTGCAAGCCCGCCAGCTTTTTAGTGAGGCGGAGGTGGCCGCCCTTGTTTTTTTTTTTTTTGTTCAGCGCCACCTCCCCTTGACCTTGGCGGCAGGCCAGGCTCCGGGTACCCTACCCAGGAGCGTCACCGCCGGTGGGCGAAGGTGCGCCGGGCAGAGTTTCGCTGCTCAGGGGTCCGGCGCACCCATAACCAGCTGGCACACCGGTGGTCAGACATCCTGGACCGGGAGCAGGACCTGTTGGACCTGCAAGGTGTCGAGGTCGTGGGGCTTGGTGAGTAGCTAATATGTATAGTAGTATAAGTATTGTGATTAGTGTATACATTTTTTACAAATAACAAGAATACTGCTGCTTACTTTGCAGGTAAATTACGTTTCAAAATCTTCTGTGATTGTAGGACACAGGTGCTGGGCGCTACTCTTACTTGTTTGCAACTTTGCGCTCGCTTGACCTTATTATTATGTAAGAGTTTACTTTAGAGAACTTCAGTTAGGTAATGCTATTGCTAGAGAGACTCTAGTCCTTCCTTTGTCTTCCTGTCAAATAGTGGTGGATGGATTGATACTAGGTTTAGTTACTATTAATTGATAATTTTTGAGCGGTCTGCGTGACGCATCCTCTGTCACTGAGTGCTGCTTACCCCAGTCCTTAGTAGAACCTTTTGTAGTTTGTTTAGTGAGTGGTAAGCTTAGCAGTGTTAGTCAGCTGCAGAACATCAGACGCAACCAACCAACAATTTGGTGTATGCATTATGCACCAATTTATGCATTTGTCCTCTTCATCTATGCATTTTTAGGGCTAAAAAAATGGAAATGCAGACTTAATGAACAATTGGCCCGCCTGGAATAGGTGGGCTAGGTCAGGTGGTACTTAGGCTTAGTTAGTGTTCTGGATTTTATTTGAATCAATCAGAATGGAACACTAAATTAGTGTTCCTAAATAAGTAGACTGTCCGTGAATCCCACAAGCCAGTAGTCGATCGGATTAGATAGGTCAATTTTATTGCAATTTTTGTTTCCTACAACGTTTTTTGAGCGTTTTTTTAGATAATTTATTTGTTTCACAGCAATCAATGCTTGTGTCTTTCTTTATTATATCTTACATGATCACTGATCTGCAGCACCCAGGGGCAAGAAGACGGGGTCCGAGTCGGCGGAACAACCACCAGAGGACCGCTCCTCTACCGAGGGCCCTGCTGCTGGTCCCAGTAAGTCCTCCAGTGGTTAATATTAACAATTATATTACCCTAACTTTTACTGCACCTTATTGTTTCAGAACTATTAATTCTGGTCCCACTCCCTAATTCTATTTTTTACAAAAGATTCTTTGATCTTGACTTGACTATCTGTTTCTAAATTCTGGTTATCCCTGCCTCTAAGTTCTAACTGCCTCTGCTATGAATGTCTGTACTACTACTATTAGTCTGTCGCTAAGCTTGCCCAGTTTGCATTGCCACTCTTTATTTTACGGTTTTGAATAAAACTCAGATTGACCAATAGCTCTAGCCACTGAGTCCAGTCCTTTCGGTTGTCCTCTTCTAGGCTTCTTAATCTTTGACAATTACCACAAACAAAATGCCCAACCAGATATTTGACTATTTTTGATAGGATATAGTACATACTACTACTGATGTGGGGATTCTGCACAGCCCCATGCAGAACTATGCACAAGGAAATAGGATGTTGGTGTTGGGAGTTTGGAACTTGGACGTTCCTCACACCTCAGTCAGAAGTGAACCCACAATCCCCTGAACGACTAGCTATAGTGACTCATTAGGTTCCCGAACCCCCACCCGAAGATACCCAATGATTACACAACCCAGAACAGATAACACCCTTTCGCTCACTCACTCGTCTAAGTCCACCACCACACCAAATACCACAGAGTCTATGTGTAAGTTCAAAATGTTTATTTTCAACTAACAAGCTCTGTATGTTGTTCTATAAAATTCAGTGTACTCCAGCCAGCTCCAACAGCAAAATTCATTAGATTAAAACAATAAACATTGTTACAACAAGTACATGATGATAGAAGACAAAAGATCTGTGCGAATTCTGGGAGACTCCTCACCGTAGAATTACTGGTTACATGCATCATTCATAAGCTCTGCAAATCTCTGGTTCGTAGAAGGGAATCTTCTGCCTGAGAAAAATGGTGCGCGTTAGATAGTATAATGCAAGCATTTCTCAGTCCTGCCAAAAAGTGTAACATGTTACTTATGACTAAGCAATACGGACTAACCGAACTCCATAACAAAGTGGCTTGTTTTTCGACCTCTTGTACGCAACGCTCAGACAGTAGCTGTATGTGCTCATGTGGGCTCAAAAAGGCGTCTTACTGTTACTGCACAACAAGCTACGAGGTAACATGCGCAAAAGACATGAAGCGAAAAATGGTTGCATGGCTCAGGCTAACTTTGCAAAGAGTATAGTATAATAATGACCCTAGGGACCATAACACTACTAGTGTCTACTGACTCTACTCTAGTACCCGATTTGGACTAGTAAATGTGATGTATAATATGTATGTATTAACTTTTTTTTCAATCTTGCTAGTGAAAACGAATAAATAGGGGGAGGTGTACAGGCATCTAAAAATGTGTCATGTTTTTATCTAGGCGTACTAGCGACCACCAGTGCCGGCGGGGCCAGCGGCGATTCGACCATTCCGGAGGGGGCAGGAGATGCAGCACCTGCAGGAGCTACAGGGGGTGAGCCAGCAGCAGTGGCGGGCGGTTGTAAGGTATATTCATTACTTATTGACATTGCACTAGCTGGAAGGGTGTTGACTTCACTCACTGTACTGTTGTTGAGACTTATTAGGTATGAAGTTGTAGTGAACATTAAACAACGGTTGAAGAAGACACCCTTTACTTAGCATTAGCAATGCAGTAGCAATAGCATTACCAGCGTGACTTGATTAACCAATGGCCTCTTCTATCTGACTCCAACTCAGCTGTGAAAGTTTTATGGAGGAGACTAAAAGTCAGATCAGATGACCTTGATGGATGTGTTGAACAAAAAGGGAAAGAAGGGTGGAAGGAGGAAGGACGGGCGAGATTTAATATGATGACTGGCAGAGAAGGATACGTTGGAAGCATGGATAGGTGGCTGATAGGAATCAGATGCATGTGTTGTTGAAGGATGGGTGGAAGGTGAAAGAAGAATGGATGCCTGCCTGGGTGGGTGGGCGACACAGTATGGGTGGATACTTTGGATAGCAAGAATCATCAGCGGTGTTTGGGTGAAACTCAAAGCCAAGGCAAGCAACGGAGTGAGTGGACGCATGGGTTGTTGTTGGTGAAACAAAGTAAGGTTTGTGGAGAGATTAAGAAGAATGATTGACATTTACTTAGAATGGATGGATGCCTGTATGTATTCATCATAGACAGCATAGGTGGAGACTGTCATGGGAGGCACAGTTTTAGTTTTAAGGGAATGTAAAAGAAACCGCGCCAGAGTAGCAAAGCCGATGTGGGGAGGGGCAGGGTGGGGGGTAGTAGTAAACAATGTATTACGCGGCCAAATACAGGTAACTTTACTGTAAACATAAAAATAAATAAAGCGAATTTCATTGTGCGCACTGCCCCGCCAAATGCGATGCAGTGGGCGCAACAAAATTAGTTTTATTTATTTATATGTTTACTTACCTGTAATTGCCGTAATCCATAGTTTACTACCCCCCACCCTGCCCCTCCCCACGTCACCGCCCGGCAGCACTCCCCGAGTCCCACCACCGACCGCTACTGACCTTATGTCGTCCCCCCATATAAAAGCAATGATCATTGGATCAGATATATAATCTGCCCTTTTGTAGTAGCCAGGGCACTGTGAAAGTGAAATTGACCAATTGCCCTTCATGTAACAGAGAGAGTATGGCCAGTGCCACCCGTAATAGAAAAATACGAGCTTCCCCACCTGCAGACAGTTGTAAATCAAACTAACGTGAGTCTGCGTCATGACTCGTATGTTTGTCTTGGGTGCAAGCATAGATGACCGAGCTGGCATGCCGGCTACAACCAGGTTGTCATTTCGCTAAACTAGAGATAAAAAGACTGGTGTACTGTGTACTGGAGTCCATAGTGCTAGTATAATGCCTGAAACTCCCACAAATGTTAGAGGCCAAGGAAGTGGGAGGATAGATAGATTATTACCACAAATGTTATGTACTGTGCTTCTTGCTAGTGCTACTGTGCCATTATGTGTTGAATTAATTTTGTGTTACTGTTTTGCTAAGAGTACTGGTTACAACAATATTCTTTTTCTTTCTTGATATAGATAGTACTCCTTCCCAAGAAAAACCATCCCGGAAGGAGTTGGCAGCCAGGGCCCGGCGCCGGAAACTGGAGGCCATCTGTGAGGAGTACCGGCGGCTGGTGGCTCAGGCGGAGGAGGAGGAGGAGGCGGCAGCAGCTGCAGCCTCATCCGATGCCCCGGGCCCCAGCCAGGCCCCACCTCCAGTGGTACGGTGCCGCGGTCTGGCAGGCGCTGCAATTCTCTTGCAGCCAGCACTGCTGTCCCCCCACCCTGGATGCCACTGCAGGGCATTTCGCCGCAAGATTCTCCTCCGGGTGGCACGGCTAGAGGAGCAACTAGAGGAGCGTGTCAAACTACTGGTGGACAAACACCTAAAAGCCCGCCGAATATAACCACTATAGGACCCTGTTGCATTGCCCCTTTTTTATTCCTTTTGTTGGTGGGTGGGAATTGGGCGTTGGGATTTCTGGACATTCTTTGGACTTTTTTTCGTTTTGGACTTTGGTTGGGGTTAGGGAGAGGGGTGGGTCAGGTGTGGGATAGTTTATTTTTGTTAGGGTAATAAATTATATTTATACTTAAACATACAATGTTAATGTTTTGTGGGGGGTTACTGTTTTACGAATTAACATCACATGGTTTCCTTGCTGCTGCAGGGCCGCAGCCAGTGTTTGATTTAAATAATCTGCCGATGATGTAACACAAACAGATAGATGCGGTACCCCTCACTGAGTTATTTGTCCTACTAGTACTATCAGTCTCTCCTCCTAGTCCATTATACCTCCCACTAAACTTATCTTACCTGTGATTGATGATGATTACGTTCGGCACAGCGATGGCTGCATGGTTTCCCAAGAGAATGGAGAAGATGCCATGGTTGTGGTGGTAGTCGTAGAGTAGCCACTGGCAGTAGCATTTGCTAAAAAAATAAAAAAGAGACAGTCACTTGCCTGAGAGCGACTGTGGGAGGAGTAGTAGAACGAAGTAAAATACAGTACAGAAGAATACTGCCAAACAATATTGCATTTGTAACTGCTAAAGTCAAATAAAACATAATGGTGGCGGGGACAACCTAGTACAAGAAGATACAAACTGTAGTTGTGTCGAGTGAGTCACTTAACTTAACACAATCTTAATTCGTAACCTTTACTGCTGTGTGGTAGGAGTTTGATGATGAATCCAATCCATGCCGGCAATTAATTATGATGTACTATTAGCCGGTGACGGCTTGCACATAGACTGAGCATGGGTGGGCAAGCAGAAGAAGCTCCTCGCCCTGAAATTGAATTAGTGTTGCTTTCACCACATCTGCCCCAGCAAGCGTGTGATCAATTGGTGTACATTTTATGTAGTCACATCACACCTCAATATAAATCACAGCCCGGGGGAAGAGGGTTAGGGTTTGATGAATGAATGGATGGGAAGGGGGTTTTGGGGAAAGGTTTGAGAAAGAAAAACAGTAAGCATGGACAACAAAAGCAAAGCGCAATCTTGGCAGACGACCATGATCTTATCCAAAAAATCTTTAGAGGGAGAAAAAGGAAATGCATGCATGATGATGAAGATAACTTGATGGTTAATGAGTAGTACATACTAACTCCTACTAGACAATTAGACAGTACAGGGCAGCAGTATATTCTACGCAATTTGCCTTACCTGTAATATGCCCTCAGAGACCCAAATTCCATGTTGTACTGGGCTTACTTTTAAAGATATCAAAGAAAATTAAAAAATAGTTGTAGGGATCAATTAGCAAACAAACACACAGTCGTAATGATTGAAGAGAAAAAAGGATTCCAATTGATTAAAAGATGAATGATGAATGATACTAAAGTTACTGTATTATCCTGGTCAAATTGTGGAGTTGAATCTCGTCCTTCCTCTTGGTCCCATCTTCCATGGACGCTCCGCACATCAATCTTGGTGGCCTTCCTGATGCGGATTGGTAAGGTAAATGCGAGTTGTGTCTCCCAGTATAGCACAGGGTAAAGGCCGGCCTGTAACGTCTAGATGGAAAAACAAAAGGGGTATTGAAAAATCAATGAATAAAAAAAAGCATCAATTACGGTGGAGTCCGAGAAGAGAGAACACTTTCAGACTGAGGCGGCTTGGATATATCGTGTATATTCTGTTTACAGCATTAAGCTACAACAACAAGAAGACAGAACAGGCACAGCACCAGCCCTTGACCCAACCTCCATTTACCTTAATTTTTGACAGCCAGACAAAAGGCATATATACAGCAACTTAGCATTTTCAAAATTAAGTGACAAAATCAATGCGCCGCTGTCAGTCATGACTACACTCGACTCCACCACTACATGGACATGTAGGTCTGCTGTGTTTACTTTCTTGTTGAATTGTTGTGTTTATGTTTACCTTATGCCACTTCATGAAACGCAGTTATTCCTTCAATCATCTCCGATCCAACTGACTGACTGCGTGCAAAGATAGTATGGTCATCATCATGGTGTGGTACGTGTTGTCCAACTCCAACTCAGTCTGTAGTGACTCCGATTAAGTCCATATTCCATATTAAAAAATTGCAACAGATATTGGCCTGCACCTGCAGTAGTAGGAGTACAATTTGGTTATTAAACAACAAGAAGGGAAACATTGACTGTCACTTGAGTCACTTTCACTTTGTAGATTAACTAGTAGAGTAGAGTTCGACTTCATGCACAACATCAACACAACAAACAACAGCAATCGCTCAGTCTGCAAGCATCCAATGCATTCCATCATTACCTGTCTTGCTCTTCTCTTTGGCTGTCAGATCATCAGATGCCTAGTTCTAACAGGTGTGTGTTTTTTTTTTTTTTTTACGGGGCAGTGGCCTCATCATTACTCCAGTCCACATTCATTTTGAGTGTTAGTCGCTGTTTCGGTTTTCGTCTTATTCATCTGTGGCACTTTGTCACAGTTTAAATTGCTTCACATGGTCAGCACTGTGATGATGGGCCGCGGCCTGGGTAGCGCTGATTGCTGGTCAATTGAGTTTGCACAAATGTCAGCAAGTTTCTTCGAAGAGTCTTGTCTTTCTCTGCCAAGTACCTTCTGTCCTGTAAGTGAGGAGCTTTGGATGCCTGCCGAGGCTGTAGCCTTCGGACACTGAGTTTCGGCTCGGGAAACAAAACGGAGGATAGCTATAGTCACGTTTCACTTCTTATGGAGGGTCTGTTAAAGGCAACATTTCTTGTACTCCAATGTCTGGCTTGATGGAAATGTACTAGGGCGAGACAGGAAGATGAAGCAGGACTCTGAAGAGTGGACAGTTAAATGCACAGACGTGCAACTCCAATAGGGAAATAAAAAGAGAAGATGGCGGTGATGGATTTGTTGTGATTTGATTTGAACCAGAAAGACAGATACACAGACAAATAAAGGTAGGAAGAAAGTAACAATTTGAAAGCCTAGTTGTCAGGGAAGAGGAGCTCGTCCTCAAACTCTGGTGGTTCGGACAGAAGTAGGTCCTGTAACGCACTATTTACGTCATCCAAGTCGCTCTCCTCTTCCTGCTGTGATTCACGTATTTTGTAATCCAGTGGTATAAAGTGCTGATTCATTTTGATCATGGTTAACCTCTCCACGCTTTTGGGCGAGAGACTGGTCCTTTTCAAAGTTACAATGGCACCAGCAGCACTGAAAACACGCTCAGAAGAGACACTTGCGACAGGGGAAGCCAGATACTTTATCGCCAGCCTGCTGAGCACTGTCCATTGGCTTCTTTTCCCATACCAATACACCAATGTGTTTCGATCCATGAAGACCTCTGTTGGGTCATCCAGATAGGCCTGGACGGTCCGCTCAATGTTCAGGGGTGCTCCGATGTGCTCGGCCTCTTTTGCCTATGCATCAGCACTGGACTTACCATACCCCTGCCGTAGAAACCAATCAGTTGCCGATTGTACTGTGGATGATCCTGTTCTTGTTGTTGTTGTTATTGTTGGTGTAGGTGACTGCTGGGAGGCAAACGCACTGCCCTCAGGCTCCGAAGTAGAACTTGACTCTGGATGTCCTGTAGTACTTGTTATGGCCTGGGGTGGGAGGCCTGTAATTAACAGCCGTTCGTTTTCGAAAATATTGGCTTCCTTAGCTATCAAAGTTTTGTAGTTGGCAACATCCACTTCCGAAAAAGGAATTACTGCCTTGCTGTTCAGAAATACTTTGTACCGTGGATCCAAAATTGTGGCACTAATGTAATGTTGTTGTGACAAAATGTTATTTTGAATCCTTGTATTTTCAGATAAGCGAGCGGCTAAGGTCTCCGCCAAATGATGATATGCGTCTTGTTTGTCATCCACACCTGCGTACGTTTCAGACACCTCCTTCAGCTGTTGCTCTAGCATGTGCAACAATGGGATAGCTTGGCCCATAGTACAGTGCTCCCTGCTGACTTCACGTGTGAAGATCTCAAAAGGAAGTAGCATCTCTGTCAGGCATTTAATGAGGTCCCATTGACCCATCTCAACGGTCATGCCTCTCACAGTAGGTTCCCCTAATCTTTGCATGACATAAGCATTGAGTGGTATGTACAGTTCAAACAGACGATCAAGCATCTAATAATTTGAGTTCCAACTTGTTGGCACCTCCTGGATGAGCGCTTTGACTGGCATTTTATGCTCACGTTGAATGACCCTCAGCTGCTTCTGGGCTTTAAAAGAATGGCTGAAATGTGTGCATATTCTTCTGCAGGTGGCCAGTAAGTTGCTGACTTTGGATTCATTTTTCAAAAAATCTTGAACAACAATGTTAATGCAGTGTGCCAAACACGGGACCCTGAAATAGCCACCATCGCCCATGGCCTTAACTACATTACTGCCATTGTCCGTGGCAACAAAACCAATGTTAAGCCCTCTTGGGTGCAGCCACTCAAAGACCTTGGTATTAAACTCTTCCAAAATGTTTGCAGCAGTATGAGATTTCTCCATGGCAAACATGGCTACAGTTGCATGTTTGCGAGTGGCATGAAAAATCTCAGCAGCGTCAACACCAGCAGATATCTGTTCTCTAACCCCCGCAAAAGAGATCCAGTGTGCAGTGATGCACATGTAATCTGTGACTTGGCAACTGGTCCACATGTCTGTTGTCAGGTGGATACTGTGAACAGCACTCTGCTTCAAGGCTTTTCCAAGCAATTCCAGCACGTTGTGATGTAGTGCTGGAACAGCAACTCTGGCAAAATAGTAGCGGCTGGGAACATGCCATTTTGGGCAGATGGTTGACACAAATTCCAGAAAACCCACCCCTTCAACAAAAGAAAAAGGGAGAAGGTCCAGTGCTAACATTTTAGCCAGCTTCGCATTGTACAAACGTGCTATTGGGTGGTTGCGTTCGTACTGCCCCTCCCCCCAAACATGCTGATAATGGTAGGCTGCATGGTTTTCCTTTCTCTTAGGCTCAACAACGCACTTTTTTTGATTGCGGTACTCCTTGGTGTCTCAGGCTGACTCTTACGCCACTGAGATGTTGCTGAAGATGTGGGCGACATTAACACTGCACTGCTGGGGCCAGGGACACCTTGTGTACCACTACCAGAGAGAATGTCTCCCTGTCCTTCCTCTTCCACTGTGATCGGATCTTCTACTCCTTTATCCCCACCAACACCAATGGTTGCAGTTTTTATGCCGCGAAGGTGGTCCTCCCAGCTGATCAAGTGGTGTTTTTTCAGATGAGTCATTTGGCCTCCGGTACCATAGTTTGTACCAAGCTTACCACGACTAACAGAGGTATTACAAATGGAGCATATAGCAATGTTCTCCTCCTTTTCGCTAACCGTAAAGAAGTCCCAAACTGGGGAGCTTAACTTTGGCCTCTTGCTGGAGGTGCCACTTCCAATGCCGGATGAACTGGAGGGTGTGTGTTGAATTTGACTCTGTGCTGTACCACTACCTACTTCTACTGAGGTGGTGGTTGTGCTGGATGTAGATCGCTGCCGGGCCTTTGCTAATGCAAATATGGAGACTGTAGGTCGTGTTGGTGTTACCTGTGGAGGTATGCGTGCTACATCCCTCGCAGCGATTTTGGATAGGGTAATAATGTTGGTCTCCATCTCCTCGGGGCCGGGAGTGATGTTCGTGATGACTGGCTCATCATCATCCTGCTGTTCTACATCGACCTATAAGTGTAAGTCTTTCTGGAACCTTCCTTTTCCCTAGCTTGGTCTTGGGACGTGGCTCCCTCTCAGACTCAGTTTGTGCTTCCAAGTGGCATCTAGATCATCAGAAGGGGGGCTTGGCGAAGAACTTGATGGACTACCCCTCCTTTTCCTTGCTGGAGATTTGGAAGACAATGGATCTTCTGAATGAGTGGCTTCTTCTTCTACCTCTGCATGAGGCTCAATTTCCTGAACTGCCCCTACTTCGGGAGGAACAACAACTACTATTGCGGGCGGTGGTTGCAACTGTGTTTACCACTTATCTGCTGTGTTTCCTCCTGCGTTGATTGGGTACTACTTTGAGATAGCGATAAGTTTATCTCAGGCTCAGCATCACTGCTTTCCACCATTAGGCTGGCTACCTCTTCCACACTCATGTGCTTGGGCCTGGGTTGGTGGGTTGGGCCCACTGATGCGGAGGTGCTGCCCCCAGCTTGCCCCCCGGACACCGCTGCTGCAGGCGTAATTTGTTTTCCCAAAAAAGGTATTGGGCGGCACACCAGACTTAAGTGTCACTTCCTTCTTCTGTTCCTTCTTCTCAATAGCAATTTTCTTGGTACTGGAGGACCTGGTACCTGCTTTCTTTGGGCCCATCTTCTTCAGATGTCAGCAGCACTCAGTTGCAGAGATGTCTGGTCAGGTCACACGTCACGTTGTGTACAGCAGAAGGATGTCTGTCTGGCAGTGCAACGGGCAATGATGACACACCTCCTCCTCCTCAGTCTTTGTGCACCTAAAAGCAAAAAAGCCAGAACAACATCAGTCAAACGATAGCACAAATCGAACAAATATAATATAGAACTTAGTGTGTGGTGGCCTCAATTATTAAATTTTAGAAACTCAGTGAACAACAACACACAGTGTAGCCATTTATGAGACTTTGACAACAAGGCCAGGGCTTTCCTGGCTACTGTGTAGTGTGTACACTCTGGAAGAATAAGAATAGTAAAGAACAAAAACTAAAATGTAGTGGAGCATGTTTGGCCTAAATTTGTGCATCACGTGGGATGTATGCAGCATCAGGGAGCTGTAGCTGGCAATGGGGATGGATTTGGAAGCAGTAAGACGAGAGGAACAATGGAATGACACGCAGGCCTATGTGGCAAAAACAGCACACTACTAACTACCACCACAAAATGGCCCCCAGCAACATGGTGACTCACAGGCACAAGGCACGGCAAACAATGAACTCAAGCAGGCCTATATATGGGGAGACAAAGGATGCCTGATAAAATACACACAGCTTTAATGCAAAAACTAAAATCCACATGGCTAAAAACAGTTTGGAAAGTTAGACAACCACTACAACAACACATAATTATAATTACACACGCAAAAAAGGCATTTATTTAACACACCCAAAAAGTGAAATAGACCCTCCAAAAAAAAAACCATTTTGCAATTCAATGCCATCCATGGCCTAAATGATGTCAAAATTCCACAGACAACACAAACCGTTTTTATGCACCCATGATGACTACCTCTGGGCCTACTGGCAGACTAGGCCGCAAGCTTGGAGGCCTATGGCAAAAGCACAGTGGCTGGTCCCACAAAATGGCCGCCACCACATGGCCAGGCCACCCAACAACTTCCTTCCTCGTGAAAAAAAATTGTAAAACAAAAAAAAAAGTGACTTCTTGCTCACCAAACTACATCTAAATGACAACCTGAGGAGTTTTTTGTGCAAAATGAACTAAATCATCATTTTCGAGAAGGTTTTATGCTGCTCGAGAGATATTCTTCACAAGATTGTAAATTTTGTGTGTTCGGCATCGCGATCGTCACAAAAAGTCGTTATCGCGCGCGAGAAAACGTATATTGAGCGCGCAAAGAAAAAAAGTGTAAGTCTGCGTTGTCGCGCAGTGCGGAGTTGCCTAAAGTCTGCGAGCTGAATGCCCAGGGTTACCTAGTGGCTGAAAAGGCCTATTTATTTAACAAACACCCAAAAACTGAAATACCACCCCAAAACCCACATTTTGCAAATCAATCCAATGCCATCCATGGCCTAAATGATGTTACAATTCAACAGACAACACAGAAACAGTTTTTATGCACCCATGAGGATGACTACCTCTGGGCCTACTGGCAGACTAGGCCGCAAGATTGGAGGCCTATGGCAAAAGCACAGTGGCTGGTCCCACAAAATGGCCGCCACCACATGGCCAGGCCACCCACAAGTTCACAACAAGCATAAGCCAAGGGGAACAAAGAAAAGACATGCAGGCCTATATGGAAAAAGCAGCACACTACTAAACTACCACCACAAAATGGCCCCAAGCCACGTGGTCACTCAGTCACAACAGGCCATGGAAAACAATGAACTCAAGCAGGCCTATAATAATATGACCAGACAAAGGAGGCCTGCAGTGCTAAACAACACATCTTTAATACAAAAATGCAAAAACGAAAATCCACAGGGCTACGAAAGGTTGGAAAGTTACACAACAAGCACACACATCCAACAAAGGTATATATTACACCCAAAAAGTGAAATACACCCCAAAAACCACATTTACCAATTCAATCCAATGCCATCCATGCATGCCCTACATGATGTTTAAATTCAACAGACACCACAGAAACATGCACCCATGGGTACCTCTGGCTCTAGTCTGGGCCTACTGGCTGAAATTCCAATCAAAGAAAAACAACTAGGCCCCTGCCGAAACTACAGGCCACAACAATAAATTTTAAAAACTATGGAAATCCCCCAAAAATGTAGGTACAAACAAGCCCCAATCAAACAAACAAGTACACCAATTCTCCAACTTACTTGTAAAATCTCAAATCCAAAAGTCCTCAAATCCAATCCAATGATATGATGTAAGTAAGTCCGTTTTTATATAGCGCAGCTACTCACCCTTACGGGTTTCAAGGCGCTGGGGGCCGTAGTGGAAATTAAGTGAGCTATTGCCCAGAGTCACATGGTGCTGAGCTGAGCTGCCGCCGGAGCCGGGGATCGAACCGTGAACCCTGTGCTCCGAAGTCAGCTGCCCTGGCCGCTGCACCACACCTCTCCACAGCAGACAGACACAAAAAGTGATCCTTCCAGCTCCAAATGAAAGTGAACAGCACATGGACAAAGCACTGGGAGGAGCCTGCTGGACAGGAACAGGAAGTTTGAGAATCAGGGGCACTTCCTTCCTCTTGGAAAAAAAAGTAAAAAAAGAAAAGGACTCCTTGCACAAAAAACTACAGCCAAATCACAATCTGAGGAGTTTTTTGGAGCAAAATCATCATTTTCGAGAAAGTTTTATGATGCTCGAGAGATATTCTTCGCCAGATTGTAGTTTCTTCGTGTTCGGGATCGCGATCTTACCAACACTGCCGCCGGAAGTCAGATCGCGCGTCCGAATGACGTGTTCGCACACTCTCGCGGGATCGTGCGGCCAGATTCCAAATCTCGTGGCGCCCGCCAACGGATAGGAAGTCGCGTCGGCGAACGCAGAATCACAGTAGGTCGTTACCGCGCGTGCGAGAACGTATATTGAGCGCGCGAAGAAGAAAAACAGCTACGCCGCAAATTGCGTAGTGCACGGTAACTTCGCGTTCTATGCGAATCGCGAAGTTACCGAAACTACAGAAGCTCCGCGAGCGTTGCGTAGTTCACGCCCAGGGTTAGGTCTCAGTTGCCACAGAGGGAGACCGCAACCGCATGCCGCCAACAAAACTGCTGGCGGTTCTGTGACCCGAAGGCACCAAAGAAGGCACCACCGCACTTCGCACTGCAACCGTGGTCTCACCGACGACAGCCGCCGCTGCTGCTTGCACCACGACCTGTGGGCACCGCACTCCACACTGCCTCACTTCACTCTGCCACCCTGGTCTCATCGACGATGCCGTTGCCAGCTGACATCACCGCTGTGGTCTGCACCGTGGTCTGGGGGGAACCGCTCGTAAGCTACATGCAGCACCGCCCCATCCCACACCGCAGCTGCAGCCCACCAACACCAGCTCCATCGACCGTCGATCCGCGACGGCTGCTGAAGCTTGGACTGTGACCGTAGGCACCGCAGAGGGCACTGCCGCACTTCACACCGCAACTCTGGTCTCACCGACGACGACCGCCACCGAGCCGCTGTTTGCACCATGACCTGTGGGCACCGCACTTGGCTCCGCTTCACACCCCAGCCTTGACGACTGCCGACCCCAGAGCACACCACTGCGGTCGGCTGGAACAAAAAGGTACTGTTTACAAGTCTTCTGACACAGATGCCGGTCCGCTCCGATGTAGTCGACCGACCCTGGTGGATTTGGTTGTTTTCAGCACCCCAGTAGCGCCGGACAGAGCTACTGTTTTTAAGCTCATTCTTGCAAAGTGCATATTTTTGATTACTGAATGTTGGTCTTTTATCATTTTTGGTCTTGTTTGCACAGATAAATATTGGTTATTTTTCTAAAACTGGTGTGGTGTCCTTTTTTAGTGTTTTCACTGTTTTACTGTTGGTTATGTGCAAATGCTTCACACACTGCCTCTGAGATAAGCCTGACTGCTTGTGCTAAGCTACCTAAGGGGTGAGTGAGCAGGGGTTATTTCAGTAGTGTATCCCCCTTATCCTGACTAGAAGAAAGGGTCCCTATTTGGACAAAGGTGCAAACCCTTGCCAACTAGAGACCCCCATTTCTAACATCCCTTCTTGTCTTTGTCAGGAGTGGGAATTATGATTCTACAGGATCACTAGTCAAGCAGGAAGAGTTAGGTGAGCATTCACTTCCTTCTCCTCATTCTGCTCAGAGTGAGAAAATTGGGGTCAGCATCTTCCTCCTCCCTTTCAAGTCTGGCGTTAACCAAGACGTTTTGATTTGACAAAAATGATATGTCTAATATACTTACTTAAAGGGGATTTAAGCCAGCTTTCTTTATTCATTGGTCTGTTGTATCTTTCACATTGTGCTTCAGCCCACTATAGCCTACTGCATGGGACAATGGGTCAGACTACTTCAACCACTGGCTAACTTTGCTTTGAGTGACTGCATTTTGCTCTTTCATAAGGAACACATCCACACAGAAGGTTGTTCCCTTCAATTCCAGTGTTTTGTTTTTACTTTATTATTAGTTTAGGGATGCCTTTGTTTTTAGAGCCTATGTGATAGCAAGACAAGCACAGGGCATTTTCATCAGTTCCTGTCCCCTGCTCATGTAGTTGTAAAATTCCTTTTGTGGTGGTCTTTGTTTTTCTGACTGCTGATGTTTTACAGCATATCAGAATGTGTCAATTTAAAACTGTTCTTTATAAAGTTATATGTAATGAACTCCATTTGTAACTTCTCTTCTGTATGTCACCTGGCATGTATTTTAATTGAGGGTTACAGTTATACTTGTAAATCAATATAGCCTGTATGTCCTGCTTGTATGGCTTTCTAGTTTGCTTTTGTTACCCTCGTGTGTCCTGCTTACATAGATATGTAACTATTATACTACTAATAGAAGTTCTGCGGTTTATTCCAGTTTCCTGATCTGTCTATCTAGCTTTGCAACCCTATCTGTCTGTCTGTCTACCCCTATTTATCTATCTATGCACCCCTATTTATCTATCTATGCACCCCTATTTATATATCTATCTATGCACCCCTATTTATATATCTATCTATGCACCCCCTATTTATATATCTATCTATGCACCCCCTATTTATATATCTATCTATGCACCCTTATTTATATATCCATCTTTGCAACGCCATCTATTGATCTGTCTAGCTTCACATCCCTATTCGTCTCTCTGGTCTCTCTCTCTCTGTCTATCTATCCAACTATCCAAATATTTGCAATCCTATCTGTCTGTGTATCTATCTAGGCAACCCTCTCTAAGCAAATTTCTGTATTTATCCAACCCTCTTTAATTATCTATGCAGCCATCTTTATCTATGCAGCCATCTTTCTATCTAGGCAACACTATCTATACACCTCTCTAGTTGTCTGTCTTTGCACGTCCCTCTATTATGTCTTTTCAACCTTCTCTATGTATCTAGCTTTTCAAACCTCTCTATATGTAATAAAGATTCACAAAACTATTTACAGGAAATCATTATCAAAGGCAAGAAGCTGGCAGCCAAAGCCAGACAAATTGGCTTTTTAGGTCTGGTGATAGCCAAGACCTTTCGATTGTATTGAAATTATGCTCATAACCTAGTTAATTGTAGGGGTTTTTAGCAAGACGTCATCCATTAGTCTGTTGTCGTGCCATTCACATTTGTTTCCACCCACTCCAGCATGCATCATGGGTCAGTGAGTCAGCCCACTTCAGCTACTGTTTGACTTCTCTGTGAATAACGGCATGCTGCCCTTTCACAAGGAGCAGATCCACACACAGAGCAGTTCCGTTCTGTACCAGGGACTACTATGGTTGTTTTTTTTTTTTTTTTTAGACCATAAATATTTGTGCCTTTAGCCAATGTTTGTTTTAGATTTATCGGGGCCCAGGAGCTACCCCCAAAATAACATTTTGACAAAACCATAACAGAATGAAACAAGAATTGCCAAAAGGCTGATGGCTAGTGGCAGACCTATTGGCTATGTCTATATTTTTACGTATCCTCCTTTAATAGGTATTTTTCAGTATATAGACAGGACACCACTTTTCTTTGCATGTAGGGCGCAGTTAAAATCGGCACACTTAATGCCGCGATGCCCACTGATATTGCCTCTTCGGTTCCGGAGGCAATATCAGTGGGCATCGCGGCATTATAGAGATCAGTATCAGATAATCAATCGAGTTTTAAACTATGGTAGGATTCTAAGATACGACTGTGCTGAATTATCCAATTATCAGACAGAAGCACTAATCTGAATTCGGTTGAATCTTTTTTAAAAAAACATTGTGAATTTTCCAATCAATAAAGTTTTAACTTTATATGTCCTTGAACCAACTAAGTTGGACATAGAAGTGTGCCGATTTTAACTGCGCCCTACATGCAGAGAAAAGTGGTGTCCTGTCTATATACTGAAAAATACCTATTAAAGGAGGATACGTAAAAATATAGACATTTTTGTATTCAAAACTATAATCAGCTCTTAGGAAGTAAGAATTGCTGTTTCTTAACGTAAAAGATCACTATCAACTACAGTAACATAAGAAAAAGTAGAGCTGGGTTTCCTGACGAAGGCATACATGCCGAAACGCGCGTAGTTCCCATCTACCGCCAGCCTTTGTATCACTTCATAACCTATTGCTTTTTTCGTACATTTTAATTCTACGTACACTGTTGTTTTTGTATAATTTATGTTATATATATATATATATATATATATATATATATATATATATATAGTTGTGTGGTGTTTCCATTTATTGTTAGTTTTTGTATCACCTTATAATTTGTATTCTTGTGTATTTCAATTTTATGTATAGTGTTGTTTTTGTATAATTTGTCATATATATGGTTGTAAAATAAGAGTATTTTCTATCAATGAAATACCTAGAATAAAAATATTTTGTTATACATCAAACACTAATGGTTTTTGTTACATATATATGTTCATTTATATGCATTTCATTATGTTTTTCTTTTAATTATAACACACAGAAAAGTTAGGCCTGATATGCTTTGTATGACCATCTAACTTGCATTTAGCGAATTCTTTACCCCAATTGTTAATTGTCCCAGGTCCAGTACACTTACACTTTATATTTCTTCAGTTTTATGGCATTACACTTCTTTCAGTATCTAAAGTATGGAGTGATGTCTTAAGAGGTGATGGAAATTATGAATACTGCCATAAGAGTACTAACTGTATGTTAAATTAGAATTGTTTCTTTTTCCAGGAATGCGTTCTTTTAAACAAAAAAGCGGCTTCAGTGTATATATGAATTGTAATTTTATATGTTGATTATTAATTGAATTCAAATTAATGTATTGTCACATCCAGAGAACGGACAGTATTGTGCTGTATGTGTCTCAAATTACAAAAAAACAATGGGATAAAAATATATTAAAGTGTCAAACTTCAATGCATGTTATGTACAAAAATGACTAAATATGAAATCCAGTCTGTTAAAACTATTCTTTACCTGAGGAGGACCTCTTTCAAAGAAATTATATGATCTTTATAGAAATTTGGAGGGTGATGTTGCCGTTCGAAGTGCTGCAGCCATTTATACGTACTGTAAATCTCGTGGACTGTTTGCTGGAGTATCCTTGGAAGGATCCGGGTTAATTGAGAGAAAAGACACCAACAAAAAGTAAGTCCCAATCGAAATTAAAATGATTTTGATTTCACTAGTTCGAGAATTAACTTCTGAATATTCGTTGTGCTTGTATTCATTTTGCTCCACATTTGGAAATGTTAAATCCCCTTATATAGCTGTAAGAATTTGGATTACTGGTTGGGGGGGATGAAACCCTACTCAAGCAGGAACTACAATCCTTATCACTGTGAATCGGCCACAACCAAACCCTAAATTCCCCTGTGCTCAACCCTCGGGTAGCTTGGCACAGAGCAGTCAGGCTTAACTCTGAGGCAATGTGTAAAGTATTTGTGCAACACTACAAACAGTAACAGTGTGAAAACACACCACAAAAGGATCCAACACCAGATGAGAAAATAAAGTATTTTTTAATAGATAAAACAAGACTAAAATGACAAAAATACAATCTGTAGAACCGGAGATATGCAATTTTAAAGATCTCAGTAAAAATAGTGCCAGAAAGCGATAACTGCGGCTATCTGGTCGCGCCAGACTTGTACAAACTCACAAGTTCAGGCTGACTGCAATAGAGCGTTTGATGGCTACATGGGACCACATTAGGCCTGCTGAACAAGAGTACCTTAAGTTCTGGTTGCGGAGCATTGCAAGGTCCCACTCCCAAGAGTCCAGGACTGAGGTGAATCCAGTTGGCAGGGTGGGACTCATGGATGGCAGAGTTCAGGTGCTGGCTTTAAGGTTGTTGGAGCCTTCCAGCTCGAGTCAAAATGCCAGCCAACTAGCCCTTGGAGTCACTCTGGGGTTCTGGGTTCAAAAGATGCAGGTTCAGTCCTTCTCATCCAGGCACAAGGGCAGCAGGCCAGCACAGCAAGGCAGTAGTACAGCTGGGCAGCAATACTTCTTCCTGGCAGAGAATCCACAGGTCCAGCAGTGTATTGAAGAGTTGGTGTGTGAGGTCTATTATTTTTACCCAGTTGTGCCTTTGAAGTGGGAGAGAAGCTTCTAGAGGTTTCCCTGTGAAGTCCCCAGTCGTCATGCCTTCTCTGTCCTGCCTCCAGACTAACTACAGAGGGTGTGCAGCCCTTTGCGTGGGTGCAGGACACAGCCTATTCAAGTGTAAGTTAGGCTGTGTCCAGCTCCTTCCTTCCATCGTGCCAGTGACGGTCCATCCATGCACACCTATTATTAAAAGTAATAAGATTACTCCAGTGTAGGCCTTGTAGTAGTAAAACACGAATTTAAGAGTTTTTTACTACCAAGATATGTAAAACTTAAAATGACGTGACCTACTTTTTAAATTCACTGCACCCTGTCCTCTCGCCTGTTCAGGGCCTACCCTAGGGATGACTTAAATGTATTAAAAAGAGAAAGCTTGGGTGTGACGAAAGTTTTTTTGCCAGGTTGAAATGGCAGTTTAGAACTGCACACACAGGCTGCAATGGCAGGCCTGAGACATGTTTAAAGGGCTACTTAAGTGGGTGGCACAAGAATTGCTGCAGACCCACTTGTAGCATTTAATTTGCAGGCCACTTGTAGTGCCACTTTATTAGGGAAATACAAGTAAATTAAATATGCCAATTGGGGATAAGCCAATGTTACCTTGTTTTAAGGAGTGATCACATGCACTTTAGCACTGTTTAGCAGTGCTAAAGTGATCAGATTCCTAAGGCCAGCAAAAACGAGATCAGCAAAATGGAGGAGGAAGGCAAAAAGTTTGGGGTAAGACCACCTTAAGGCTGACCGGTCTAACAATAGCCAGTAAGTATCCGAAATAAAATCGGAAATATTGTTTGGCCGTATTTGGAAACGAGCATCGGTTAAAGCCAGTAGGTATAACGTTTTTGTAAGTGATCATTGATTGATGTTTTTATGTGTGATTTTGCAGATTGGTGCGCATGTGAATGTGGGAATGAGACGGCTTTTAGCAGAAAGGGTGGGTGGTTTGATGCACGGATGCCTCCATGGGTAAATTAACATATGAACCAATGGCTGGATAGATGAAAGGGAGAATGTGTACATCGTTCGTCTGCGCAGTTGAGGATCCATTTGTGCAGTTCCCTGGCTGCGATGTTTGCGTCTGTCGAGGTGGTGGGGGTGTCGCGGTTGAAGGTGGAGTTGAGCTGATCCTCAGTGACTTTGCTCCAGTTCCTTCGCGGAGGGCGCGGGGCAGGTTTGGGTGGCTTGAGTTTGTTGACAAGGAAGTGCACGCAGTGGTGGTCCGTCCAAGGGGGTTGTGTGGTGTGGCTGAACTGGATGTTGTTTCCTCCAGCAAAGATGGGGTAGAGGTGTGTCCTGCTTTGTGGGTAGGCGTGGTGATGAGCTGTCTCAGTCCGATGTTGGCGAGGTTGCCCAGGAGGGAGGTGGCGTTGGGGTCGCTGGGGTTGTCGAGGTGGAAGTTGAGGTCTCTGATGAGTATGTAGTCCATGGAAGCGATGGCGTGGGGTGCGATTAAGTCGGTGGTGGTGAATGGGGCGCAGGGGCCGGGGGGGTCTGTAGGCGAGGGTGCAGCGAAGTGTGGTTCTGGAGCTTGTCTGGACCTGGAAGTGCAGGTGTTCGGCGGCGGGGAAGGCGTCGCTCGAGCTGGAGAGGCGGAGGGAGCTTTTGTGTACGATGGCGAGTCCTCCCCCTGGGTGGTTGGGGCAGTCTTTCCTTTGGATCTTGTATTCGTCCGCGATGGCGGAGGCGTTGGTCCAGGTTTCTGTAAAGAAGGCGACATCTGGCGAGAGGGTGTCGAGGAGGTTCCAGATCTCTGGTGTCTGTGCAGGGAGCGCACGTTGAGGAGGATGCACCTCCGGGCATCGGCGGTGTTGGCAGCGGGGGAGGTGGTGAATGTCTGGCGGCAGTTGCGGCAGGAGAACTGGCCTTGGGTGGTATTCGGTGCTGGCAGTTGTTGTTCCTTCCAGGGTTAAGTGCGAGGAGGGCAGCTGAGTCGTAGCGGTGGGAGGTCGGAGATCCAAGGTCCCTGGCGCTGGTCGCGGACTGGCACAGACGGGCTTGCCTTTGGCGCGCCGGCAGCGCTGCCGCCAAGCGGCAACCATTAAGTAGAGGTTGGGGAGGGCGGGGCAGCTGGGAGGTGGGAAGCATGATCGGGAGAGAGAGAGAGCGCGGGAGCAGGAGGGGCTGTGGGGGCAGCAGCGGGGGAAACGGAGGAAGGCTGAAGGCAGAGTAGGAATAAATAAAATAAAAGGTCCCCGTCCCACTTAACCCACTGAAAACTACTAATAGCGGAGTCACCTGGCAAAACTGACGGCAGACGCGGGGCTAAACCTGGCAAGAGAAAATAAGGCAAAAAGGAAATAGCTGACGGCAGACGCAGAGTTAGAACCGTGGTCTGAAGGGCTGCAGAGGCAGAGCACTGCCCAGGTGAACAACGGAGCTGCGTGCCTGAGAGGAGGGACCCGGGAGGGTTTAAACAGAGAGTGAAACCGGTCCTAGGCAGGCAGTAGTAAAACTCAAAACCGAGGATACAGCGGAGCTGAGGCCAAACCTTCATTCAATGGGTAGTGCAGGAGCTTGTCATACGGTAGAAAAGAGGACAAAGCGACCAGGTGGAAGCTGATGGATGAGGTGAAAACGCAACACAAATTAAGAAAAACATAAGGAGTGAGATTAAATAGAGGTGGATAGAATGAGGTTGTAAGGAGGAGGTCAACTCTGGAGGCAAGATATTAATGAGGGGTTAAAGAATGGAGGGGTGAGATTGGGATATGAAGGAGAGAGAATAAAGGGAGAGAATTCGAAAATGAATAAGGAGCTAGTAAAGACAATGGAAAGAAAGATGGAGTAGAGAAAAGATACTTATGGCGTTTAGAAAGAAATAAAGAAAAGGTACTGATGGGAAAGGAGAAAAATAATACAAAGATGGAGAGAAGAAGATTTGTGAGTGCGACAGAGGGGGGATGTGAGTGTAGATAGAAAACGAGGCATATATGGAGAGGATAAGCTATGGAAGCAAGAGAGAAAAAGGAACAAGTGAATAAGCAAGACATGGTGGAGAAAAAGAAAGGGGAGTCAAGTGTAGCAAGGAAAGGAAAAAGGGAGGTGAAGAAAGGAGGACAATAAAATAGCTAAAAGGGGATAGGCAGACTAAAAGGTGACCAACCAGGAGGTCGGGGACAAGACGAGGAATGAGGTCGCGGAGAGAGAAGTATATTCAAGATACAGATTTCATGGAGTAAGGTTGGAATGCGAGACAATAGGGAGATTCGAGGTAGTCTGTGGGAGAGAGAAGAGGAGGAGTAGGCAGATTGAAGAGAGGAGACAGGATGAGGGAGATGTGGAGCAAAGCAGAAATAGAGAAAGAAAAGTGGGGAGTTTAAGGAGGAGCACGGAGAGAAGAAAAAACTAAAAAAGTGAGAAAGGAGATGAGGACAAGTGAGAGAGGGATTCAGTGGAAGTGGAAGTGGATAGGGATAAGATAAGGTGCAAGGAGTAGATAAGAGCGGCATGGAGATATCAAATAGAGAGGAATTATAGGTAGAATGATGAGGGCACAAGATTCAGTAGCACCCATTGCGAGGGGTGCAAGGAGCCCTGAAATGGGTGTCTTTTTAATACCAACCAGAGGTAAGGGGGGCATTTTTTTCTCATTTGCATTAGGGCCCATGGCACCCTTACTAAACCATTGATTTCGGTAGCTTGCACTCGCACGTGCTTACATATTAAGTTGTTGCTCGTCTTCAGCACATGCAGCCTTAGCTGTAGTGCACAGAACACCTTTATTACCGCACATAGAGGAAAAAAATTAGAGGGAACATTGGTCAGAAGTGCTTGATATTTGAGACAATATTCTAATCTGTCTGCCACTTCTCTGTATAAGTTGGCTAATTGCTCCGGTTGCTTCACATTACGTCTGTTAATAGTTGCACATAGTTCCGGCCCAAATAACTGGCTCTGAGACCCAACAACTGAGAACAAAGTTCGATTCATAATCAAATGCATAGAGTTATGGTTGCCATCAGTCTGACCTACAATAGTCATACAGACAAGGTTGTATTCAAGGGGGATGTATTCAATACAACTGGTGCTATTCGGTCTGTCGTAGGAAGGCTTCTCACACGTATCCGTTCATGGATGCCCCTGCATGTCCTGAGCTCCGATATTAAGGTATGGGAGTTTCGCTGTACACCAATTATTGACCAAAATTTGATGGATTCTAATTGCAATTCAGGAATAGCCCACAGCTTGTCTAAGTCTTCAGTGATGAATGTACCAGGTACGCCAAGGGGCTCAAATGTAGTGTTGAAATCACAAGCCACTATGATTGGGATTCTGCCATCAGCTTGGTTGATCAGTAGCTCAAGGTGGCACAAAGTTTCCAAAACATTCTTCCCTTTTACAGTGCGGCTATACACATTATAAACATTGCATTGCTGTGTTTTAGATGAAAGCAAATTGATGCCTAGACTATCACAAGTTTGTCCTTAAGATTTTAATCTTACAATGCAATGCTGACCCATATTATGAGACTTCTACGAGGGGCGTCTCACCTCCTTTGTAGAGGCATCACTTTACCCGGGCCAAAATTGTGGCATCATCGACCATGTCTCTTTTGTTTATAAAATCACCCCACTCAGGATCCAACCACTTAGATTGTAACCCATCAATATTCCACAATACAATATTCACAAAATTACCATAATTGGCTGCCAAATTGGGAGCATCAAACTGTGTTCTAAGTAGGGTCCAGGTTTTTTAACATTAATTGTCAGCGCTACATCTATGTGCTTCCCTCTGACCGCATCCAAGGCGCCTGTGAAGGACAGTTAATCTGTTCGAAAATTAAATTATGATGGGGTGCATGTTTATATCAAAAACAACATTGGATCTTGAATGAACCTTAAAACATTTCTACTGATGAAATGGAAAAAAAATGTATTGATTTGGATAGGGTTTTGTGTAATGATGATCATGTCCCGTGGAAGTCCTTTAATGTGACAAAAATCTGGAATGCGTTAGATTTGTTGAGGAACCCCAAGTGTAAATTGGCAAAACTGGTTGCCCATAATGTCCAAATTTTCCATAAACATGATGTACAAGTTGTTTCAGATGAAGCTAGTCCAGACAAGTGCACTATAAGCCTGAGAGCCAAGAGCCCTCGAGGGGCAGAACTCACACCAGATTTACACAACTCATTGCACTGGTGTGCTGAAACTCTCTCCCTGTCTTAACGCAGATGTTCCAAGTAATTGTTAAAGCTTGAGATTAAGCAAATATCTGTTTCTGAGGGTCGGGCACTGACCTGTCTCAGCAAAGATTTAGCAATCCTTATTCCATGAGTACATATATATCCTGCCTCACTTTTCTTCAGTGATTGAGGTATAGCACTGAGGAGTTGCACTAGCTGCTGCAGTGGAACCATTCCATTGCTGTTTCAGCCTAACCAAAGCCGCACCACTCCCAGACTCCCGATCCTCACCCTGAAGTAGAGTCTGGCTCCTCCTTTGTACAGAAGAAAGTCCTCAAGTCAGTGGGCAAATGGTTGTACTGCAAAAAGTAGCTGAAACGTCTTCCAGTGTTAAGGTGCGATCCCGCTCATATCTGATGCACCAGAAATACAAAAGAAAGCACCATTATTAAAGTCTACCGGCCCCTGCCAAGGTTCCATAACTAATCAGTCGCCTGGACCAGACTTGCTGTGAAGTGCTACTGTACCAAAAGAGCACCAGACTTGGGTGTATATGGCACCATCTTGCTTGCTCCCACACAGCAGTGTCTCCAGAATTCACCAGCACCGATCGAGTACCAGCAGTTCATTATTTCAGGGCTCAGTCCCTTTAAATATCTGCATTCCTTCTGTCTTTCTGGAAGGATTTAATCAGATTAGTATGACATACACTTTCGATCCACTGCATCAGAGACATGGTGATGTTAAATAGAATTAGCATAAATTGGTCCCATTATACCATTGAGTGATATTTATCAGCCTGCTGCCAACGTTCTTGTCTTTAAGCTGCCTCCTGGATGCATTACATGGTAAGTTAAGGGCGAAAGAGGCAGCTTCGGTTTCTCAGGGTCTATCTGCTTCCAGAACCCATGTTATTGTTTCAGCTCCTGACATTAGAGATCCTCCTCATGGTTTGTTTAAATCTCTACCAGTTCAACTGGTATCGACCACACTGCCTTTTCTAGTCTCATCTTCAAATACCCAAACTGGACAGTTAAATAGATTAGAGAATCACCTGTATCTATTTCCTAAGGCACCTCTTTGAATGAGAGTCAAACCTGATTCTGATGCCAGTAGTAGCGAGTATGATAAGTTGCATCTTATCAAGCGATATTGCTCAGTGCTAGTTAAAGCTGTTGAAGCTCTGTTCTTTGAGACAGACAGATGCTGTGATGAACAGAGAGAAAACATATATTTGCTAATGTCAGCGTTACCCTCTCTCTGAATCTGGTTCTTACCATTGAGGGCTAAGTCCTCAAGCAGGATCAGAAAGAATGAAAGAAGCCACTCATCAGACCATCCACCTCAAAGTCTAAATAGCAATGCAACATTTTTGAGCATTGCACAGTCATGCTCAGACACTTTGTCTTTATCCGAATTTTCTTTCTTTCTCCACATATTTTGTTGCCAGCGGTAAGGCATTGTCCTTCCGCATCTATACGAAGGCAAAAAGTTGATATTATTATGTCAAGAAACTGCATAGTTCATCATAATGCCTCTGGTTTAACTGAGCGGTAGTCTGCCCCTGTTGCACACAGGTGTGACTGCTGTGACTCTTTGGACACTGATTGTGTTGAGGAGGAGTAAATGTTTATGATCAGTCTGGGCAAGGAGACAACCCAGCAATAGCTTCTAATGTTGTAAAATCTCATTGATATTGCTGTCAGAGTCATGAACATAAGTATTTCCATTTGCCATCCGGTTTTGATCTGAAGCTGGAATTCTAGTAAAAAAAAGTAATCCAGGCTATGTCAAATGACCGCTTTCATTTCCCCACTGATCAGTTCTTCCAGTAATACAACATAGGCAAGGGCACTGCAAATGGTAGAGGGCTGTCCTAGTGGATCCAGCCAAGCACGTCATCATTCAAGCCAACAGAGTGGTTACAGTCATTCAACTCAAGTCTCCTTATACTCCACGTTTACAGAGTCTACCTCCTCTTTATCTGCCTCCCAGTCCAATGGACAAGCACTTAAAGAAAAATTCAAGTCAATTCTCATGCCTCCACAGATGCCATGAAATCTCAGTAAAGAATTTACTATTGGACTCTGATCACCACCAATCACAATTTTCTTAGTTTTGGTTGCACATTATGGTTATGCTCTACTTTCTCCTGTATGGTACATACATGGCTGCTTAAGCCAAACCAATTCTCAATTTGAACTGGAGATTTTGAATACCCTGTACCCCTCGCCCTTTATTCTTCCAAAGATGTCTTCTCCTCAATTTACTTTCACTTTGCTGTGACAAAGCGAATGGTAGAGAGTCAAGTCTTAGTAGCGAAGTCATCATAAAAGTAACTTTATTCTACCGGTTCATAGGCCATCTTTTGTAAATTTCAATCCCCTCATCAACTCCTCTGCCACATATGAGAATGCACAGAGGTATGGTGGTTGGAAGGACACCATTGCATATATGTATGTGTGTATTGGGGGCTTGGGATGGTACTTAGCATGATATTCTTTGGCTAGATGGATATAGTTGTTCCAATACTGTCGCTGGGTGGTGGGCAAGGGAGAGAAGATGCTTTGGCCACTCTTTGATAATGGTAGAGAGCCTGCAGCTTAGAAATAATAGTCACCATGATGGTAACTGTTAGACCTGGTACCATTGGCGTGAGTCTCCCTTCCACTTTTTTCTGATTGCCTCCTCTGTTTTTGATATGTTTGCTGGTTTTAGATGCTTTGGGCACTGGGCCACTGCTATTCAGTGCCACAGTGCAAGTGCTCCCTATGTTAAATTGATGTATTGATTAGTGACTCCATGATTGGATCATTTGATTTATTTGTCAGACCCTAGTACAGTGCACCAGGTGTTCCCAGGGCCTGTAAATCAAATGCTGCTGGTGGGCTTGCAGCACTGGTTGTGCCACCCACAGAAGCAGCTTGTAAAGTGTGTCTCAGGCCTGCCATTGCAGAGCCTGTGTGCAGTCTGTGACTGCCATGTCGACTTGGCAAGTGCACCCACTTGCCAGTCCCTAAACCTTCCCTTATCTTCATATCAGACACCCCTAAGGTAGGCCCAAGGGCAGGGTGCATTGTAATTATAAGGTAGGACATGCCCTGGTGTGTGTGGCATGTCCTAATAGTGAATTACAGCCATTTTCGTTTTTCACTATTGCAAGACTACCTGTTCCCCATAGGCCAGAATGGGCAGTTTGATTATAACCTCTTATAATCCTAACTGACCCAGGGAACATGGTAGAAAAACGAATTTAGTATGCCTGAACTCAGAATGATAAAACACATCTTTTAGTAAAGTTGGTCTTAACATTCTGTGTTTGAAAATACCACTTTTAGAAAGTAGATATTTTCTTGCCTAACTGTCCAAGCCTGCCTCTGCTAGGCTGTGTATTCCTTGTCTGGGTTGTGAGTGACAGGGGCTGGGAGGGATTCCAGGAGACGGGGTGAGTCAGCACAGGGCTGAATAGACCTATCTGCATGTAGAGTGGTGGGAGGAGTTGCACCTGGGTCTGAATAGGGCTGTGCCTGCCTTCCACAATGCTGGCTCCACCTCCTGTGGTGCGTCTGATGTCCCTGGCCCACACTGTCAAAGGAAAGAAGGAGTCCTGTAAACAAAGTGCTCCAGGACTGCGTTAGATTTGTTGAGGAACCCCAAGTAAAGGCCCCTCTGCCCTCAGAGGACAAAGGATTTAGGGGTATAAATATTGGGGCCCTGACCCCAGAACTTTAGATCACTTCTGGAACAACAAGACGAACCTCTGCCAAGGAGAAGAACCAAAGGAAGCTGTAGGAGTTGTACTGCCCCCATGCCAGTGTGCTGTGTTGCTGCGTTGGCCTACAGTGGTGTCTTCAGTGCCAAGAAGAGGAGAAGGAACTTTTAAAGAACTTTCATCATCTTGCAGAATATTACTCTAAGGGCTTGAGTTGAGCTTGCCTCCTGACCGAAGTCTCAGGGATACCAGACTTCACCCCTTCTGTTTGCCTGCCTCTGGAACTTGCTGTTCTAGTTGCTACAGAGGGGATTTTGCAACACTGACGCCGGCAAACGACGACGTCATCTGCACCGAAGCCGTGAGCGCTGCTCCGACTCGCAGCGTAGACGTAGGCGAACGACATCGTAAGCCTGCCATAGCCATGAGCGCTGCTCCGACTTACGACGCCGGCCCGACGCCTGCTGCTGTGCCGCATCGACTCCGAAGCCGACATCATCGCGGAGCTGATCGTCTATGTGGGTGGTCAAGAATCCATCGACATCGTGACATCGTAAGGAACCGTGGTTTCGGCATCATCGTGACGTCACCTCCTCTCCGGTCAGGAACAGACGCCTCCCCTGCCTGCGCAAGCATCCAGGTCCCGACGCATCACCTCCCCTGAAGCAAGGAACCGACGCCGCAGCGCCAACGACGCCGCACCTCCCCGACGCCGTGAGCTCTTTGTTTTTTGCTTTTCCAAGGTACTGTTCTTTGTGGGTCTGTTTTGACTCCGGGCCCGTCGCCGCGCACCTCGCGGTCGGCGCCGTACTTTGGGATTTCTTTGACCTCAACGTCGTGATAACTCCAGTTGGGGTTTTCTGTTGCTAAAGACTGCTTTTAAGTGAATAACCTATTTTTGAACTATCTCTACCATCTTGAAGAATTAGTATTGATTACAGTATTGTGGATTTTTGTCGTTTATGGTCTTGTGATAAGTCTATATAAAAAATACTTATTTTTTATAAAACCTGTGTGGTGTCCATCTGTAGTGTTTTCACTGTATTACTGTATGTGTTCACAAATGCTTAACACACTGCCTCTGAGATAAGCCGGTCTGCTCGTGCCAAGCTACCAAGGGGGTGAGGAGGGGTTATCCAGTAGTGTAATCCTCTTTCCCTGACTTAGAAGCAAGGGTCCCTATTTGGTCAAAGTTACCTACCTCTGCCAACTAGAGACCCCCCAGTTCTTACATTGGTGGTCAGCGGTGAGGATTCTGGACTTGCATTTGTGACTCATATACAGTGATTGGTGTACACTACTAGTGAGTGCAGACCAAACGCAACCACATACCTTTTTGGTAGAATTTGTTTTCTCCTTGGACTGTTATCTTTCTGAGAACTGCCAATTCTTATTGCCATGAGTCCACCAGCATCTATTGCCTCTATGGATTCAGAGTTTGAGGAAGAGAGGTTGGATACCTATAATGCCAAGCAGCTGAAAGCCTTCTGTAGAAAATTTAAAGTTGCTATTACAGGCCTCACTAAAAAGGATGAGTTCCACAAGGCGCTGAGGGCCTGGGTGGAAGCAAGGAATACATCTGAAAATGTGGAGCACCCTGTGGAGGAGGCAGAAGGGCAGCTACATGGGCCCCTGGGTCCAGGGGAGTGGGAGAAAGTACCTACCCCACCAGGCAGCAGTGTCTCTTACAAAGACCTGTCCCCAGGAGAGCTGGAGGATAGGGAGAGAGATGGAAGGCATAAAATGGAGATAGCCAGGCTCAAAATGGAGGGTCAAAAGGACCTAGAGAATAAGAAGCTGAAGTTTGAAATTAACAAGTTAGCCTTGGAGAGAGAGAGAATGAGATTAGAGCATGAGAGGATGTTGAGGGAGTTAGAGATCAAGGCAAAGGGTCTAGAGATCAATCCCTCTGGTGGCAGCGCACCATCGGTGCCTTCAGAAGGCAGGGTATATATCCCCAAGGATGTCATCAAAGATTTCCATAAGCATGAGGATATTGGGCAGTGGTTTGCAGCCTATGAGATAGCAATGTTGGCCCACAGGGTCCCTGAGAAGGATTGGGGAGCTGGGTTGTGGGGCCGCTTTGTGAGTGAGGGGAGAGGGATACCTTGTTAGACCTACCCAGTGAGAATAGGATGTCTTGCGCCCATATGAAGGAAGCCCTGATGACCAGGTATGGTTTGACCCCAGAACTCTATAGACCGAGGTTTAGGAGTTGCAAGAAGCTGGAGGGAACCACTTGGGTGGAATATGTATCTTTCTTTTGCAGAGCTATGGATGGTTGGGTGAAGGGTAGCAAAGTGAATACTTTTGAAGCGCTCTATGATTTGTTTGCATGGGAGCACTTGTCTGCTAATAGTTTTCCAGAGCTACGCCAGCACCTTATTGATAGCAAGCTAACTAACCCTAGGAAGCTTGCTGAGGAGGCGGACCGCTGGGTAAGCACCCGGGTCCACAAGGGTCACGTGGGAGACTTCGCCAAAGGTGGGCAGGGTCCCCAGCAGAAGAGTGGGGGGGGACAAGGGTAAACCGAGGGAGTTCCAGAAAGGGCCCCAAAGTAATTCCCAAGGGAAGGGTTCCCAGCCTCCCCCTGAGAAGAAGCAAGAGGCCCGACAGGTAAACCTGTTCAGAGGGGCCCCTACAAGTGCTTTACATGTGGTCAAGTGGGCCACCGTTGGTATGATGCACAATGTCCCATGAAGGATTCCAAAGCACCACCACGTGCACCACCCCGTCAGATGGCGAGTGTAGCCCTGGGGGGGGAGGAGATGGGTGCCCAAGGTGGGTGGGGTCCCGCAGAGATGTCCCTTGTCTCTTTAGGAGACTTTGAGATGGTCCCTGAGACCCAGCTGCCTGATAACACTAAGAAGTACAGGCAGTGGGTGACCATCAATGGCCATAGGGTGAAAGCTCTCAGACACTGGGGCTAGTGTGACAGCTGTCAATTGCCGGCTGGTGTCCAGAGAGCAGGTTATCCCCCATGCATTCTTCCCGGCAGTTGCCGCGGACAACTCACAGAGCCAGTGTGAGGTGGCTCAAGTTCCCTTTGAGTGGGGGGGGGTTCTCGGGTACTCTTCAAGTAGCTGTGAGGCCAGCCATGCTTGTTGATCGTCTGTTGGGAAATGATTTGGAGAGCTCCCCTTGGGCTAAGGTGGAGAGAAGGTCTCATTTAGAGATGTTGGGTCTGCCTGAGTGGGCGTGTGTGACCACTCGGTCTATGGCAGCCAGTAAGGGTGTTGAAGCGGTTCTGGAGCCTGAAAATATGGCCCAGACCCCTGCCTTAAAGAGAAGAGGTGGGGGGCGCGGGAAACCGGCCCCCCTAGTTCCCACGGTCCAGGAGGAGGCATCCCTTGAGGGGGATGCCCTGGAACCTACAGGGGAACAAGTGGCCGAACTGGGGGACCTGCCTGAGCTGACCCATTGGCAGCAAGAAGGAGGCCCCTCCAGGGAGGAGTTTTGTGCAGAACAAAGGAAGTGCCCTTCTCTTGAGGGTTTGCGGCGACAGGCCGCAGCCCAGGCAGCAGGTGATCAGTCTGGATCACATTGAATCTACTGGGAGAATGACCTCCTGTATAGTGAGCCTAAGGTTGCTGAGCCTGGGTCAGCCCGTGTGCTGGTGGTACCCCAGCGCTTCAGAGCCTTCCTACTGGGTTTGGCTCATGATGTACCTTTAGCTGGACATCTGGGGCAGAACAAGACCTTTGGAAGGCTTGTCTCCCACTTTCATTGGCCCCAGATGCGGAAGAGTTCAGACACTCATTGTAAGACTTGTCAAAATTGCCAGGCAAGTGGGAAAAGTGGAAGGAAGCACAAGGCTCCTCTCCAACCTTTCCCTGTAGTCAGTACCCCCTTTGAACGGGTGGGCATTGACATTGTGGGGCCACTGGACCCCAAGACAGCCATGGGCAACAGGTTTATCCTGGTCTTGGTGGACCATGCTACCCGGAAGCCATTCCGCTCAGGACAGTGACGGCCCCCGTGGTGGGACGTGCACTGATGGGGATTTTCTCCCGTGTGGGGTTCCCCAGAGAGGTGGTGTCAGACCGTGGTACAAACTTCATATCCAACTATATGAAGTCCCTGTGGCAGGAGTGCGGTGTTACTTATAAGTTCACCACTCCTTACCACCCCCAAGGTAATGGGCGGGTTGAGAGATTCAACCGGACCCTCAAAGGCATGATAATGGGTCTTGAGGAACCTATGAGGCGTAAGTGGGACGTTCTCTTGCCATGCCTCCTGTTTGCTTACCGTGAGGTGCCACAGAAGTCTTTAGGGTTTAGTCCCTTTGAACTGCTCTATGGTCACCCGGTAAGAGGACCTTTGAGTCTGGTCAAGGAAGGCTGTGAGCAATCTCCCAGGAAACCTCCCCAGGATGTATACAGTTACATGCTGGCCTTCAGGAACCAGACCAGGCGATTCAGGCAACTCGCTGAGGCGAATCTGGAAGCCAGCCAGGAAGAGATGAAGCGGTGGTTCGATCAAAATGCCATTCTGATCGAGCTTCAACCTGGACAGAAAGTTTGGGTCATGGCCCCTGTAGGGCCTTGTGCGCTCCAAGACAGGTGGACCGGACCATTTGAGGTGGTGGAGCGCAAGAGTGATGTCACCTATCTGGTGAACTTGCGGTCTCCAAGGAACCCTTTGCGGGTCCTGCATGTTAACCGCCTGAAGCCCCACTTAGAAAGGTCCAAAGTGGGCATGCTCCTAGCGACAGATGATGGAATGGAGGAGAAGACTGAGCCTCTTCCTGACCTCCTGTCTGCAACAGAGCAAGATGGGTCAGTGGATGGTGTCAGCCTCTCTGCCACACTGACCCCTGATCAGCAGCAAGATTGTCACCAACTGTTGGGACAATTCTCTGATTTGTTTTCCCTGATTCCTGGTGTCACTGAGTGGTGCGTCCATGATGTGGACACTGGGGACAGTCCTCCTGTGAAGCACAAGGCTTACAGAGTGACTGACAAGGTCAGAGCTTACATCAAGGAGGAAGTCTCCAAGATGTTTGCCTTAGGGGTGATTGAGTCCTCTCACAGTCCTTGGGCCAGCCCAGTGGTCTTGGTCCCAAAGGCTGCCGCGCCTGGTGCCACACCCGAACTCATGTTCTGTGTGGACTACCGAGGACTCAATTCAGTCACCAGGACTGACGCGCACCCCATCCCCAGAGCTGATGAGCTCATTGATCGGTTAGGGGCTGCACGGTACCTCAGCACGTTTGATTTGACGTCTGGGTACTGGCAGATCGCCTTAACTGATGGGGCCAATGAGAGGTCAGCATTCTCCACACCAGATGGGCACTACCAATTCCGGGTTATGCCCTTTGGGATGAAGAATGCCCCTGCCACCTTTCAGAGGTTGGTCAACCAGGTGTTGGCTGGACTGGAGGATTTCAGTGCCACCTACCTGGATGACATTGCAGTGTTCAGCGCCAGTTGGGAAGAACATCTGCGCCACCTCTGGGAAGTGTTGATGGCACTGCGAAAGGCAGGCCTCACGATCAAGGCGAGTAAGTGCCAGATCGGGCAGGGTTCCGTGGTGTACTTGGGGCACCAGGTGGGGAGCGGCCAGGTGGCGCCCTACAACCCAAGATTGATACCATCCTGGCATGGGAACCCCTAAGACTCAGACACAGGTGAGAGCCTTTTTAGGACTCACGGGGTACTACAGGAGGTTTGTCAAGGGGTATGGCAACATTGTTGCACCCTTGACTGAGCTGACTTCCAGGAAGCAGCCCAAGAAAGTGAACTGGACTGACACCTGTCAGAAGGCTTTTGACGCCCTGAAGACTGCCATGTGCACAGCACCCGTGCTTCAGGCGCCCAACTTCTCAAAGGAATTCATTGTTCAAACAGACGCTTCAGAGCATGGTGTGGGGGCTGTTCTATCACAGATTAATGAAGAGGGCCTAGACCAACCTGAAGCCTTCATCAGTAGGAGGTTACTTCCACAGGAACAGAGGTGGAGTGCAATTGAGCGTGAGGCATTTGCTGTGGTCTGGGCACTGAAGAAGTTGAGACCATACCTGTTTGTGACTCACTTCCGGGTTCAGACAGACCACATGCCCCTTAGATGGCTGATGCAGATGAGTGGTGAGAACCCAAAGTTGTTGAGGTGGTCCATTTCCCTACAGGGGATGGACTTTACGATGGAACACCGCCCTGGTACAGAACATGCCAATGCTGATGGTCTGTCCAGATTTTTCCGCCTTAGTGATGAGAACTCCCAAGGGGAAGGGTAGTTCTCCCCACATTTCAGCTGGAGGGGACACGTGTTAGACCTGGTACCATTGGCGTGAGTCTCCCTTCCACTTTTTTCTGATTGCTTCCTCTGTTTTTGATCTGTTTGCTGGTTTTAGATGCTTTGGGCACTGGGCCACTGCTATTCAGGGCCACAGTGCAAGTGCTCCCTATGTTAAATTGATGTATTGATTAGTGACTCCATGATTGGATCATTTGATTTACTTGTCAGACCCTAGTATAGTGCACCAGGTGTGCCCAGGGCCTGTAAATCAAATGCTGCTGGTGGGCTTGCAGCACTGGTTGTGCCACCCACAGAAGCAGCTTGTAAAGTGTGTCTCAGGCCTGCCATTGCAGAGCTTGTGTGCAGCCTGTGACTGCCATGTCGACTTGGCAAGTGCACCCACTTGCCAGTCCCTAAACCTTCCCTTATCTTCATATCAGACACCCCTAAGGTAGGCCCAAGGGCAGGGTGCATTGTAAGTATAAGGTAGGACATGCCCTGGTGTGTGTGGCATGTCCTAATAGTGAATTACAGCCATTTTCGTTTTTCACTATTGCAAGGCTACCTGTTCCCCATAGGCCAGAATGGGCAGTTTGATTATAACATCTTATAATCCTAACTGACCCAGGGAACATGGTAGAAAAACGAATTTAGTATGCCTGAACTCAGAATGATAAAATACATCTTTTAGTAAAGTTGGTTTTAACATTCTGTGTTTGAAAATACCACTTTTAGAAAGTAGGTATTTTCTTGCCTAACTGTCCAAGCCTGCCTCTGCTAGGTTGTGTATTCCTTGTCTGGGTTGTGAGTGACAGGGGTGGGAGGGATTCCAGGAGACCGGGTGAGTCAGCACAGGGCTGAATAGACCTATCTGCATGTAGAGTGGTGGGAGGAGTTGCACCTGGGTCTGAATAGGGCTGTGCCTGCCTTCCACAATGCTGGCTCCACCTCCTGTGGTGCGTCTGATGTCCCTGGCCCACACTGTCAAAGGAAAGAAGGAGTCCTGTAAACAAAATGCTCCAGGACTGCACAGAACTGGTTTGGACCAGGTAAAGGCCCCTCTGCCCTCAGAGGACACAGGATTTAGGGGTATAAATATTGGGGCCCTGACCCCAGAACTTTAGATCACTTCTGGAACAACAAGACAAACCTCTGCCAAGGAGAAGAACCAAAGGAAGCTGTAGGAGTTGTACTGCCCCCCTGCCAGTGTGCTGTGTTGCTGGGTTGGCCTACAGTGGTGTCTTCAGTGCCAAGAAAAGGAGAAGGAACCTTTAAAGAGCTTTCATCATCTTGCAGAATATTACTCCAAGGGCTTGAGTTGAGCTTGCCTCCTGACCGAAGACTCGGGGATACCAGACTTCACCCCTTCTGTTTACCTGCCTCTGGAACATGCTGTTCTAGTTGCTACAGAGGGGATTTTGCAACACCGACGCTGGCAAACGACGCTGTCATCTGCACCGAAGCCGTGAGCGCTGCTCCGACTTGCAACGTAGACCCGACGCCGGCTGCCGTGCCACATCGACGCCAGCGAACGACATCGTAAGCCTGCCATAGCCGTGAGCGCTGCTCCGACTTACGACGCCGGCCCGACGCCTGCTGCTGTGCCGCTTCGACTCCGAAGCCGACATCATCGCGGAGCCGATCGTCGACGTGGGTTGTCAAGAATCCATCGACATCGTGACATCGTAAGGAACTGTGGTTTCGGCACCATCGTGACGTCACCTCCTCTCCGGTCAGGAACCGACGCCTCCCCTGCCTGCGCAAGCATCCAGGTCCCGACGCATCACCTCCTCCGAAGCAAGGAACCGACGCTGCAGCGCCAACGACGCCGCACCTCCCCGACGCCGTGAGCCGTCTTTGTTTTTGCTTTTCCAAGGTACTGTTCTTTGTGGGTCTGTTTTGACTCCGGGCCCGACGCCGCGCACCTCGCGGTCGGCGACGTACTTTGGGATTTCTTTGACCTCGACGTCGTGATAACTCCAGTTGGGGTTTTCTGTTGCTAAAGACTGCTTTTAAGTGAATAACCTATTTTTGAACTATCTCTACCATCTTGAAGAATTAGTATTAATTACAGTATTGTGGATTTTTGTCGTTTATGGTCTTGTGATACGTCTATATAAAAAATACTTATTTTTTATAAAAACCTGTGTGGTGTCCATCTGTAGTGTTTTCACTGTATTACTGTATGTGTTCACAAATGCTTAACACACTGCCTCTGAGATAAGCCTGTCTGCTCGTGCCAAGCTACCAAGGGGGTGAGCAGGGGTTATCCAGTAGTGTAATCCCCTTTCCCTGACTTAGAAGCAAGGGTCCCTATTTGGTCAAAGGTACCTACCTCTGCCAACTAGAGACCCCCAGTTCTAACAGTAACCATATTGCTCTTTGTGTTTTGTTTTCTCTGTAATGGCAGCTTATTCTACTACAGGCAGGTTTAAGGCCATGCATGTTGATGGCTGCCAGTTCACACCTGCTCTTTGTATAGGTTTTGAAATATGAATTGGCTCTACACATGCTTAAACCCACATTGCCATCTCACAAAGTCTCTTAGAAATTGTATTCTGCAGATGTGGTAGAAAGACGCTGGGATATTTTCCCTGGAAACATTGGATTCATAATTGCTCCAGACTATACATCTGGATAGGTGGAGCATTTTCCAAGTATGACAATGTAGCCATCAGAACCCTGAGGTGGCAAGAAAAAGGCTACATCTTCTGCTCCAGAGAACTTGTCAGCGCGTATAACCCAGCAGTGTGTTTCAAGGGGGGAAAAAACTTTAGGTCATGCCAATTTCCCTTACAGTTCAAGAATTTGCATTCTTGGGAAATAGCTCACTGCATCCACGATTAATCAGGCTTTCAGAACAAAATGGTTGCTTAGACTTCAACCAAATCCTTCTTTAGGGTCTCAAAATCTGCTCACCTAGTATTGCTGCAATCAAGGATGGAGCATTACTACCTCTATACATTTTAGACCTTCCTGGCATTGGTTATTTTTCAAGGTCAATAATACCTGCACAGTATTTTGTGATCTCCTAGTCAAATTTAAACCCTGCCTCATTCCTCTGGGATTTTGGGGTGGACTTTATTAGAGGTTTAATGGCTATCTTATCAGAATCCTCTGATTATCTAAAACATTTAGAGTGCAAATACATTTCAGTTTTCTTTCAAATGTTGGTACCATGTGCATTTCGTTTTACTCTCGGAAACGTAATTAAAGGTCCATGTCTGAAAACGTACACAAGGGAAACTGACTTGGGTACCGACTGCATTTAGACGCCGGTCTCTTTGTTGACTAAGTTGTACAGACATTCATTTTAATTGATGAATATAGATGAGGCATTAGTCTCCCACTTATCATTGTCTCCTTTAGCTGAGTGTTAAATTCACCTTAATGCTTATTGTGTGATCACCCAGTGAAAGCTCATCTTTCCATTAACCATACCTTCAAAAAATCTGCTCTCATTCAGTTCTGTCAAAATAGCAGTAATACCTCCTATTTCAACAGCGTATTTGAAGACTAAATTCTAATCACTGGTAATTTCCAGGGGTACATAGCATATGTACCTTCTGACCTTTGCTCTGTGTCCTCCTTGACCTGCAGTTATTTTCCCCTAAGTCTCCCTTACGTGAACCACTAATTGTAGGCCCAAGTCTAGCAGGCCTCGAAAAATCCCAAAAAGTTTACTAGACCTGCAGGTCTAGTGACTTAAATAATCTACTCAAACTAATTATAATGCTCTTTACCCATAAACTGGTTGCAAATGATGTGATCCTGGGCAAGTATTTTAATTCACTGAGACGCCATTTTCTTCTTTATTACTTATGAGAGCAACTTCAAATACGCGAGTTCAGTATGTCTGTTGTACAGAAAACTCTTGTGTTTGATTTAATAAGCTAAACTTTTGCTCCATTTATAATACAAATCTAGCCACATATAGGATACACATGCAATTCACGAGGAAAAGGAAGATGGCGGACTGACTCCGCCACTAGTGGACGTCTACCACAACCTCTCCTCGGGGACCGGCCGGGCCGCCGCTCTCTCCCCACCGGCAAATACTGATTACTAATGGTGATTTGAGAAGCTGGATAATCGTATTGGCGAAGTAAACTTAAAGTGTAAAAGAGAAATCAGCGGTGGTACCTGGCTGCATCTTCGGTGCTGGATGTGTCGGATTGCCCAGCTGAGTGGCGCGGTATATGGCGGCCGAGCAGCGAGGTGGTTTCTAGCCAGTTCACTCCCACTGGCGTTTCCGCTGCCGGTGTCAGTACCTCGCTCGCAACTACAGGACATCGCTGACGGCAGACGCGAAGGGTGGATTTCAGCCTGCTGCTGGGGAGCGTCCACGAGGTTGAGTCTCCTGTTGCTGAAGGGGATGGCCCCGCCACGGGCTACACGGCACGGACGTGCGGAGGTACTGGGGGATGCCGGAGCTACCGCAGAAGCAGCTGACGGCCCGGAGGTGCAGGAGTGTGGAGCTCAGGCTGGGGAGGTGCTGGTAAGCGAAAATACATTGCTGGGTGTAAATAATCCAGAGAAACCAAGCTGTGGCATTTCAACTGTCCCCCAACCAATTTTGAAACTTCTGCGCTCAGGGAGAGCAACGGCACTCCTCCGATCCTGTGGCTCTGAGACGGCCATTCCGGGTCTTCAAATGGCCGAAGTCCTGAATGCTGCTATTCACGAGGGATGGGGGTGTGCTGAGTATCCTGTAACTTCCATGGTTTCTAACGCCTCTCCCAATCTAACCGCTGGCTGTGGCATGGTGTCTAATGGAACGACCCAAGAGCTGTATGCTTGCGGGACAGTGCTGGAACCCGCTTCCTCTCTTGCTGTTTTGGATTTAGGTACCGACTCAGCCAATGTCGCACAGACGCTTGATTCCTCTGGGTTGATTGAGGAGGATTCTCTTCCAGATGGGAAACAGCAAGAATTCAACCTGGTGGGTAGGAGCGAGGAAACTTCTGAAAATGATGAAAGTAGTATGAGTAAGGCTCCCAGTGGCAGAGGGAGCAACATAGCTTCAAAACTCAGTCAGAAGGACTTTCAATGTAGCCCTAACGTCGCCACAGGGGCCCTGGACAGCCCCAAATCCAACACTAGAACTAACACCCCGGAGGGGGCGAGAGCTGTTAAAGGGAAAGGCCCTAAACCTGTCAGGGCAGGCAAAGGTGGCAGAGGTCGGGGGTTCGGAGGTGAAGTTAAAGCACAGGCAACAGAAATGTTGGGACGGCTCAAGGGATCTGCAAGTGTTGCAAAGAGTGGTACAGGAGTAAGCCCTTTGCGGAAGTGGGTTGCTTCTAAGGGCGAGGTTAAATCTATCGTTTCTAGACTATCTAACCCAGGAGATCCTGGTAATATTCTTAGTGCCACTTCACACTCTGGTCATTTAGAGTCGGCGGCAAATACAACTGCAAAAATTGCTGAGGCCCCTTCTGTTGCTGGTACGGGTGTTGTTATGAGTGCTGTAGATCCTCTTATTCAGGACAGCTTGCAGACCGAGTCAGATGACGGGGGTCAAGGCTCTCTTCATGTGTCAATAATTCAGGAGACAGCCCAAGCAGTAGGGTGTACATCATCTACTCCCACAACTCTTCTTACATTGCCCTCAGCTCCCACTTTTGCCTTACCTCTGTCAACATCTCTCCCTACATTGTCCCCAAAAGAAACTGGAATTATGGATAGTGCTAAACATGCCCTGAATGTCCAGTATGAGGATGACGAACCCTCACTTTCTAGGATTCTGCAGGCACTGTCTGTTCAGAGAGCAGAAGCACAAAGCTATTATCAGCAGGCTACTGTCGACAGCATTGAGATCAAGTGGGCTCTTTCAGAAGTGACTGCCAAGGTTTCATATCTAACGTCTGAGGTCTCTGACCTCCAACAACGGGTGGCAGCCGTTGAGGACGTTAATACCCATACAGTTAATGTAGTTAAATCACAAGACTCCCAAATGGCGACTATCCAACTTAAGATTGAAGACCTTGAAAATCGGCAGCGACGCTAGAATCTGAGGATTTTTATAATTCCAGAAGGAAGGGAAGGTTCTGATCCACGGGCATTTGTTGTTAACTTGTTACAGAAGGCCTTCCCTGATTTAGAAGATTGGGACATGGATACACAGGTTCAGCGAGCGCATAGACTGCCTTTGTTTCTCACACAAAATAGCCAAGCTAAATCTAATTTTGCAAGACCTATTCTTGTATTTTTGGGTAATTTCTTGCTCCGACAAGCAAATTTTTTTTAAGGCACGGCCTACAGCTCCTGTGAAAATTGACTCCATGTCTATTTTTGTGCGCTCAGATCTGTGCAAATCAACTATGGACAAGCGATGGCAACTTCGGCAACTTATGGACCCCTTTAAAGCTGTGTGTACTCAGGTTTTTCTACAGGAGCCAGCCCGTCTAAAAGCTATAAAGGATGGTCGTACTTATTTCTTCTTTAACGAGCAGGAGGCTAAAAAGGCACTTTTCAAGTGGCAGTCTACCCCTAAAGACTGATTCAATGTTCAATATTGGCTTTAAAAAGGGGGGGACAAAAAAAAGATAGATTTTAAAAAGTAGAGGGGTGGGAGGGGAGAGGGAAAACAAAAGGGGGGGTAATTGATAAATAATTCTTTAATATGGTTGCTTAGAAAACTGTTTTGTGTTAGTTTTTTCTTTATTGGCACAGGCTGATTTGCCCCTTCTGGTGGGGGAGTCTTTCTCTCTCCCCCTTCCCCCCTTTTTTTTTTTTTGTTGATAGCATGGATATTAGTTGGGAGTGTGGGGGAGTGTGGCAGGCTCTGGGGGTTCCATGGGGGAGGGGTGTGGGGGTGCGTCTTCCGAATACTGTCACTCAAGGACAGCTAGGAAGGGGGTGATTCCTTTTCTAAGACACGGGGTGGGGGGTGCGGGATGTGTGGAAGGGTGGAAGTAGTGGTTCTAGGGTTAGTTGGGGGGGTTGTCAGGGAGGGAGGGTGATAAATAGCCAAGGTATAGGTAGAAATGCACAGTTTGAGCACATGATTAAGGTACTCCACGTTCTGGGGATGGAGATTGGTCAGAAATCGTCAAAATTGCACAAATGCTGCGCGCTAAATTTATGAGCTGGAACGTCGCTGGGCTTAATCAGGCCAGTAAGTGGCGTTTGGTTGTGGAAGAACTCAAGGCTTTCAAGCCTGAAATAGTTGGTCTTGCTGAAACGCACTTGGCCTTTAAGGATAGAACTCTTTTTAAACAACTTGGTTATGATCTTATTGTTTGTACCTCGCAGACAGTTTCTATCCGAGGGGTGGCTTTATTAAAGTCTAAATTCTGCTCAGCTACGGTGTTACGTACTATGGCCGATCAAAAGGGAAGATGGGCAATTGCTCAAATCCAGATGTTTGGGCGTAAGCTGACGATCTGTATGGTTTATGGCCCCAATGTTGATTGCCCTGAGGTTATTTCTTTTTTGTGTTCCGAATTATTGGAATGGGAAGGGGAACTCATAGTAATGGGTGATTTTAACTGTATTTTAGATAAAAAGATTGATACTACGAATACGGCCGCACATGGCAGAATGGCTCAGATGAGGGCAGCTATATTTGATCTACTCCATATACATCAAATGGAGGATGTCTGGAGAAAACTTTTTCCTCTAATACCGGGTTACACCTTTTTTTCAAATCCACACAAACAATACTCCAGAATTGACATGATCTTCACCAATAAAGCTTTACTAGAAAATTCATCTATGGAGATCTGTCCAAAAATTACATCGGACCATAATCCCATTATGCTTACAGTAAACTTTCAGCTGGAGGTGAAGGAGTCAAAGGAATTTTCTTTTTCCAGGCACCTCCTTAGTAACCCCGATTACGTAGCTTTCATGCAAGTAACTCTGAGGGAATATATTAAGAATAATCAATATACAGCATCTTTTGCTATAGTCTGGGACTGTCTTAAAGCATATGTGAGAGGGGCAACACTGCAATACATTATCAAGCAAAATCGGTCTAACATAAGGTTGGTAGAAGACGAGCGCAGGCAATATAATGAACTAGAACAGTTACATGCTAGAGCAATTACTTTAAAGGACACTGGCGAATCGCGGATTTATAATCCGCTTATCGAAGTGAGAGCGAAGCTCAGTAGAGGGCTAAGGGATAGAATGGCTAACAGCTTCCACAAGTATAAATCGAGGCAATACGAATATGGAGAACGGGTTGGACGAGTTTTGGCTTATCAGCTAGCAGACCAGAGGGCTAAGTCACATATCAAACAAATAAAAGGAGCTGATGGTTGAATTTATACTAAATCCCAGGACATACTAGAGCAATTTAGGCTATTCTATGCGAATTTCAATAGCGACCCAGCCAGTTTTAATCAGCAAGCAGTCAGAGTACTTACAAGAAAGCGCAATGTCGGCTTTGGACTCTTCCCAATCTGACTTAGTAGACAGAGATGCGGATTTAGTGGAAATAAACTTAGCAATTAGTGCTTTACCCTCTGGTAAAGCGGCCGGTGAAGATACCATCCCTCTTGAGTTTTATAAACTTTTTAAAGATATATTGGCCCCCGTCTTTCTAGAGCTGGTTAATGATATACTACAAGGCAGGGATGTGCCCTCCTCTTGGAACATAACCAGGATTATTGTTTTTCCAAAAAAGGGGAAACCTGTGGAAGAAAGGAGCTCATACCGGCCAATATCTTTAATTAATGCGGATGCAAAAATTTTCTCAAAGCTTCTTGCCTCTCATTTAGCCCCTCTGATTCATTTGTTGGTATCCGAACAACAGCACGATTTCGTCCCAGGGCGTGATACAGCAGCACACATAAATACAGCTATTGCTGCATTTGACGTAGCTGGTCATCTAAATCAGTAGATTGGAATGCTGATGCTTGACGCTGAGAAGGCCTTCGACCGAGTGGCTTGGGGGCCTTTATGGCTGACGCTATCCTCCCTAGGTCTCGGTCGAAGGTTTATCTCAGCAGTGCAGAAACTATATCGTAATCCAGCTGCTGCTATCAGGCTCAATGGCCTCTCTTCATTTTTTAATATCCAAAGGGGTACGCAGCAGGGATGTCCGCTATCCCCATTACTATTTGCTCTTTACATTGAGCCCTTTATTAGGCACTTACTTCGAAATACCCTCATTTCTCCAGTGTCCTTTAACGGTATGGTTCTAAACGTTACTGCGTACGCAGATGATATTGCTGTATACACTACTACGTCGATAGAAACTATGGCTGTTAACTTTGGAGGCCCAACGTTTTGGGTCTTTCTCCGGTTATAAGTTAAACTTAAACAAGACGCAGTCAATTTTAAATTTTGATTTAGATTCAGCTCCACTCTCGCTAGGAGTTACTAGCACTGCTACTTATCTTGGAGTATGTCTTAGCTGCCACATAGACTATGTTATTGCTTTAAACTATGAGCCACTGCTTAAAAAGGTTACTGCAGACATGCGTAGCTGGCACAAGTTACCGCTCACTATAATGGGGAGGTGTAATGTAGTTAAAATGAACATCTTACCAAAATTCCTCTATCTGTTTCGTACCATTCCACTAAGGGTTCCCATTTCATTCTTTAGACGGCTAGATAGCGCTGTTGGCAGTTATATATGGGGATAACGGAGGGCTAGGAGAGCTCTTCGGTTTATTAAGATAACATATGAACAAGGAGGTTTTAAACTTCCTGACTTCAAAGCTTATTTTTGGGCTGCTTTTGTCAACCGAATCCAGAGTTTACTTCAGGGGCCTGGTCGGGGTAAGATTTGGTTCGCGTATCAGCTGGCCTGTGGTCCTAACACTGGGTTTTTACTCTATAAAATGGCTGATCCTAATAACTATAAAAGGGTCCGATTCAAGATTGTTCGACATATTGTTCGGATCTGGCAAGATATATGTAAAGCTTATGCAATACCAGACCTGCATGGGTCTACGATTATCTGGGGTAACCCGAGAATGCCTGATATATTCTCTGACTCTGTGGGGAGAGGGTGGCAGCTCTGCGGCTTAACACAACTTGGGCAGTTGTACGATGAGCAAGGTTTTAGATCATTTGCATCACTTAAAGAGGAATTTGGGATAGCACACAATTCATCTTTTAAATATTTATAAGTCAGGGATTATTTTATTCAGGGAGAGGGTTTATCAATCTTACCCAGTACAACTGAGGTAGTATACATAATTTTTCAGACTTCTGGTCGGGGTTGTATTGGGAAAGTGTACCAGAAACTCCTAACGGCTGCTAAAGATGACGGCATACAGATTGTAGCTAAACTAAACCGAATTTTTGTAATGGACATCTCAAAGGATGAATTATATGAATCATTGGCCACAATTAATACTGCAGTTACCTCTGTCAATCTGAAATTACAGCAACATCGGATATTGTTTATGTTGTATTACACCCCAGAGGTTATCTCCAAATGGGCTCTGACAGGTGCGTCTTTAAAGACACACTGCCCGAAGTGTCAGGAGTATGCCGCTGATCTCCGACACATGTTCATCTCATGCCCAAAGCTAAATACGTTCTGGGTTGAAGTTACCCTTGTGTTGAGTAATCTAGCAGGTTTGGATATTCAACTAACTGAGAAAGAAATTGTACTAGGGATAGTAGATGATTCGGGCAATTTGTCGAAATTTCTGGTATCTATTACTATAGTGTGTTCTCGTTTGTGCATTGCCAGGGTGTGGATACAAACATTTAGCCCGAAAATCTCCGAATTCTGGGTATTACTGAGGGGGATTTTTGAAATGGAATTGGCTTTGGCAAAAGCCAGGGGCCCACGCTCAAGGGCAAAATTTGAAAGGATCTGGTCAAGTCTTCAGTGGGACTAGTATACATATTGTTTATGTTGTATCTTTTTATGGTCAAAGTCTGCAATTATTTGATACTTCCTAATACTGATATTGCATTCTTTTTTCCCCGGAGCTTCTTTTTTTTCCTTTTTTTTTCTCTGTCTTTTTATGTCTTAAAGTTGGCATTTATGTTGCTCTGATGTGCTATGTATGTTTTATGTGTCTGATTGATGGCCAATAAAATATTTAAAATATTAAAAAAAAAAAAAAAGAAGTGATACACATGACCGCTGACTTGCCTCAGTTCATTAACTGCTTTGTCATCAGTGCGGGGGCAGGAATGTTTCTCAAATCATGTTTAAAAACTGTCACTTTTAATAAATAAATAACTAAAGCATAAAGTAGCAGCACACTGTCATTTGCAATCAGCAGATTTTACATTGAAATGGCCACAGAATTTCCCACTGACATGTGGTTTTAAAACTATATAATGTACGTCTGGAAATGGAGTTTCTGCTAATGTCATTTGCCCATCACCAAGTAAAGTGTTCTGATTTGTTTTGCTCCTATGTAAATCTTTGTTTGCATCACACTTGTGAATTACAAAAAAAATCTTCATAATTCCTGATATATTTAGAAATACTTGTACTATTCATTTACAAGCTGTTTAAATGTTGTGGTAGAAAAAACCCTGAAATTTTACAGTCTTTTGTTTCACAATCATTGTCAGATAACTCACTTGACAAAAAGCACTAACTATAATAAGAGAGAGAAAATTAAACACCATTTTCCAGGAACAGATGAGCAACAATTAGTAAAAAGACAAACTGACATACCACCTCTGTCCTTGAACAGACAGCAAATGTGTCACGAAAAAAACAACCTCTTTATTGCTCATTCACTTTCTGAATGAACAGAACACCTGTTCCTTTCAGCTTAACTCCTTCGCTGCTAGGCCTTTTCCCCCCCTGTGCTAAGCCTTTTTTTGGCTATTTGGTGTAGTTCGCGCTTAGACCCCTGTAACTTTTTGACCACATAAGGTATGCACGCCAAATTTGCAACCTTTTCTTCCAACATCACAGGGATTCTAAAGGTACCCAGGGTTTGTGGATTCCCCAGAAATGAGCCAAAATACAGCTAAATGGTTTTTTTTTTTTTTTTTTTTTTGAAAAATGGGAAAAAAGTGCTGCAAATGAAAGCGTCTGTTTTTTTTTTCCTGCAAATGGTATCAACAAAGGGTTTGTGAGGATGAAATCACCATTTTTCCAGCTTTCAGGGACTGACAGACTTTTGTCAGAAAACCAACATTTTTTACAGTTTTGCCATTTTACTGGGACATAGCCTATTTTTGCTACTTTGTGTGCTTTCAACCTTCTTCCAGTTAATGGTAGAAATGGGTATGAAAGCAATAATGGATCCTGGACAGCTATACATTTTAGAAAAGTAGGCACAATTCTGAATTCAGCAAGGGGTCATTTGTGTAGATCCTTCAGGGTTTCTTTATAGAAACTAACAGTTGAAAATAGGAAAAATTGCAAATGAGTTGAAAAAAACAGTCATTTGTGCGAACATTTTCACCTGTAACAACTTCTAGTTATGACAGATGTTTGAAAGCAATATACCGTTACATCCGCTGGACCTTTCTGGTTGTGGGGATATATAGGACTTGTAGGCTTACCAAGAACCCGACGAACCCAGAGCCAATAACTGAGCAGCGTCTTGCAATGGTTTTTTATTATGGACCGGGTATATAGCAATTAATTTGGGAAAATATATACAGTGAAAAATCGGGATGAAAGACAACTATGTATTTCTGAAATTGGAACAAAATATAGAGTTTAGAAACAGTAGCTATTTGCACATTTCCGAAACTGTGAGTACCCATACTAGCATGAGAATTATAGGACATTTTTCAAAGTGACTACTTTTTTACACATTGTCTTTTATTTGGAAGGCAGAAATGCATCCAAAGTCAATAGGTAATAACAGTTGCTCTACAATTCTGTGTTACCGTAAGTCTCCCGATAAAAATGGTACCTCACTTGTGTGGGTAGGCCTAGTGCCCGTGACAGAAAACGGCTCAAAACGCAATGTGGACACACCACATTTTCACAGTGAAAACTGACCCTATTATTGCAAAGTGCCTAGCTGTAGATTTTGAACCCTAGCTCTGCCAGCACCTCGCGAAACCTATATATTTTTGAAAACTAGACACCCAGGGGAATCTAGGATGGGGTGACTTGTCTGGCTTTCACCAGGTTCGGTTACCCAGAATCCCTTGCAAACCTCAAACTTTGTCAAAAAACCACATTTTCCTCACATTTCTGTGGTGGAAAGTTCTGGAATCTGCGTGGATCCATAAATTTCCTACCACCCAGATCTCCCGATAAAAATGGTACCTCACTCGCGTGGGTGGGTCAAGTACCCGCGACAGGCAAGGGCCCAAAACGTATTGAGGAGACCTCAAAATTACCCATCACAAAACAACCTGGTTTTGCAAGGGGGGGGGGTCACCTGGGTTTTTGGCCCCGGGCTCGGCGCCCATCTTGGGAAACTACCAAACCCACACATTTCTGAAAACTAGACACCCGGGGGAGTACCGTGAGGTATGGCTTGCGTGGATACCCCAACGTTTTCCTACCCAGAAACCCCTGCAAATCTCAAATTTAGCTGAAAAAAACGCATTTTCTACATATTTGTGTGTGGAATCACCGTGTCGGCACAAATGTCCTACTCCACAGTGTTCCCCTCCGTCTCCCGAGTAAAATGATACCTCACTTTTGTGGGTGGGGCAAGGGCCTGTGACTGGGAAGAGCCAAAAACATAGGGATTAAGGGTATAGCACCGAGAATTCTAAACGCTACATTTTTTTTAAAATACGTTTTTAGCCAATTCTGCATTGGACACCCACACAAGTGAGGTATCATTTTACTCAGGAGACTGAGCGGAACGCTGTGGGGTAATACATTTGTGCCGGCACGGAGATTCCACACAAAAATATGTGGAAAATGTGGGTTTTTTCAGCTAAATTTGAGGTTTGCAAGGGATTCTGGGTAACAGAACCTGGTGAGAGCCAGACAAGTCACCCCATCCTGGATTCCCGTGGGTGTCTAGTTTTAAAAAATGTATAGGTTTGCTAGGTTTCCCTAGGTGCCAGCAGAGCTAGGGTTCAAAATCTGCAGCTAGGCACTTTGCAAAAAAAGGGTCAGTTTTCACTGTGAATAGTGGTGTGTCCACGTTGCGTTTTGGTCCGTTTCCTGTCGCGGGCACTAGGCCTACCCACACAAGTGAGGTACCATTTTTCTCGGGAGACTTTGGGGAATGCGGGGTGGGTGTAATTTTTCGGATCCACGCAGATTCCAGAACTTTCCACCACAGAAATGTGAGTAAAATGTGGTTTTTTTTACACAGTTTGAGGTTTGCAAGGGATTCTGGGTAACAGAACCTGGTGAGAGCCAGCCAAGTCACCCCATCCTGGATTCCCCTGGGTGTCTAGATTTTAAAAATGTATAGGTTTGCTAGGTTTCCCTAGGTGCCGGCAGAGCTAGGGTTCAAAATCTACAGCTAGGCACTTTGCAAAACAAGGGGAGGGGTACCATTGGAAAGGGGAGATTCTCCCCTTTCCAATGATACCTCTCCCGTCTTTCTACGTGCTCAGGGGGCTGAGATAGCCCCCTGAGCACGTAGAAAGCAAAACTGAAATGAGCTTCTTGGCTCATTTCAGTTTCGATTTCACTGAACATGACGTCAGCGCGACGTGTGCGCTGATCGTCATTTCAGGGAAACAAAGCAGGCAGCCATGGGAGCTGGGGAAGCTCTTCCCCAGCTCCAGAGGCTGTTGGGGGTAAAGGGATTCCCTCTGGTGCCCGCACCAGAGAGATTCCCTGTGCCATGTGTGAGGACGGCCGGAGGCAGTCCTACGTACATGAGCACTGGTGCGTCCGACGGCCCCCAGCCATCCAACGCACCGAAGGGGTTAAGTTAACTCGTCAGCACAGACAAGTAAATGCTAAAAAAAATAGCTCGACCTGATAAAATCTCACTCGCTATTGCGAGTGGATTTTCTAGGCCTGTGTAGGTTCCTTTCACTTATTTGGTTTTTACTTCTTGGCTACAAGCAGCTTTAACTGCCTGTAGGTAGACCTATTGTTTCCAATGCCTAATGTCTACTTGAAGACTGCTTTGGGGCAGCCCCTTCTTCGTGATTGGATGGCTTTGTTGTTTTTCTGAGTTGTCTGCTCTGGATTCTGTGGCTTTCCTCCCTGATCTTTTGTTTTCTCGCCCAGAAGTAGTTTGGTATCTCATTTTTAGGTCGACACCTACTAAGGCATCTTGGGCACATTTGGAGAGCTTCCTGGGAATGTATTCCACTCATTGCTTACTATTGTCTTTGTGGTTTGTGACTCACATGTGCTTGCTTTCTATTTGCTGACTTGATTTATTTTAGTCTGTCCAACTTTATTTTGTCCCTCACGTGGAGCATACCCTGTTTACTGTATTTTTCCAGAGTGCTCCCTTTCTGTAAACAGGCCTATAAATCTTGTTCTTATCTTGTCACACTTGCAGTGCGTTTAAAGATCGAGGTCTGAAGTCCGGCTCTGTCTTCCGAGGGAGCTTGGTGTTTAATTTTCTTTCGCTGACTTCAAAGTGAGAGGGTTTATGTGGCTATCTTGCTGTAAAAGGAAAGGATGTTTTTTAGCACACAACTTTAAATGTCTGTAAATGAACTGTGCAGATATTTCAGAATATATTAGAATTAGGAAAGCACAAATAAAGCACACTTTGTAATTCTGAAGTTTGGTGGAAACAAATATTTTGATACGATCAAAACAAATCAATACACTAGGTGATGAGATTTCCGCAGATTAACCATTTGTTCCCTGTATACGTTTATCAGTAAAACTGTACGTCAGTACAAATGTAATGATCATTTCAATTGAAAATGTGTTCTCTGTAATGGCAGTGCGCTACCACACCATGCATACTCCACTTTACGCCACTCCACTCCCTGCCACTCTATTCAACTTCACTCTGTCACTGCACTCTACGCTACTCAACTTTACTCTGCACCACTCCAATCTACACCACTTTACTCTACTCCTCTCTACTCTACGCCACTGCACTCTTCGCCACTCCATTCTGCACAACTCTGAAACAGTGTACTCTATGCCAGTTCACTGTGCGCCAGTCTACTCTGCCGTTCTACTCTACGCCACTCCATTCCACCACTCCACGCCAATATACTCTACTCTGCTCCACTCAATGCCACTCTACTCCACTTTATGCTCCACTCCATGCCACCCCACTCTACTCTCCGCCACTCTATGCTACCCCACTCCATGACAATCTGCCACTCCACTTTACTCCACTCCACACAATGCCACTCTACGCCACTCCATTCCACACCATGCCAATGTACTCTACGCCACTCTACTCTGCACCAATCTATTCTATGCCAATGCACTCCTCACCAGTGCCCTCTTCCCCACTACCCTCTTCACCACTGCCCTCCACTGGACTATGCGCCACTGCCCTCTGCACCACCGCACTGTGCTCTGTGCCAGTGCACTCTGCGCCACTGCCCTCTGCACCACTTCAGTCTACTTTGAAACAGTTTACTCTACGCTACTGCATCCTCTGCCACTCTGCTACGCGCCGCTCTATTCTGCGCCGCTCTATTCTGCGCCGCTCGACTGTGCGCCGCTCAACTCTGCGGCAATGCACTCTACTGTGTAACACTCTGCTCTGCGCCAATGCACTCTACTGTGTAACACTCCACGTGAATTTACTCTAATTTACTGTGCACCACTGCACTCTACACCACTTCTCTCTACTCTGAAATAATCTACTCTATGCCAGTGCACTCTACTCCACTGCATTCACAGGTACGCTACTCCAATCGGTGCCACTGCACATTACACCACTGCAATCTACGCTGCACCACACCACGCCACTGCACTCTCCGGAAATGCACTCCATGCCAATCTACTCTTGAACACTGAACTCTATGCCACTATACTCTGCAACACTCTACGCCACTGCACTCTATGTAACACTACTCTACACCATTGCACTCTACGTCACTGCACTCTACGTCACTCATTTTCATTTCAATTCTTTATTCGAATGTCAAATAATCATAAAAGATAACATACAGAATCTATACAAATCACATATAATATACTTCAATGGTGAGCAATAATAAATACAAAAATATCATGATCAAAAAATTGAGACTTAATCTAAGATACAGCTGCTTTAAGAAAACTGCCCATTCTAAAGCATACATCAGTGCTGGGTAACAGTTGTAAAAATCGAAGAGCAACTCTGCATTGTTTAAAATTGTGAATTTTAAAAAGAGGTAATAAATATTGAACTCTAAAAGATTATACAACTTACAAAATACCACAAAGTGTAATAAAGACTGGGAAGACACTTGTCACGTGCTCCTTCAAAGTTCCCATAATAACCACTCGGAAAACATAACATGAAACATATAGTGTATACAGTAGGGCTCTTTCCCAATTATTAGTCACATATAATAAATAAGGTTCTATGCCAGAAATAATTTTAAAGGGAATGTAGGTCCTAACTAGCAGTTTACTTAGTTCCAAGCTTTCCCTTATCGCACAGCGTCTTTCTATAAATAAACGCTTCACAGAACGCTTATCAGCCTTACATATGGATAATGGATTGTCAAACAAGGCAGATATGCCCAAGACAGTAAAATTCTGCTTAGCCATAGTCAAGCCAACGGATATACAAACCCCAATCACACTGAACACAATCATTAATTATATTATGACTAAAAGAGGCCCTAGGATTGTTCCATATAGAAAGCCACAACAAAAGAGCGCCCAGCTTAATGAGCCCTCAAGATACTACAGAGCTCATTCTTCTTGACAAAAATAGTGGGGGGGGGTTGAAAGAGAAAGGAGACGCCTGCAAAAGCAGCTCTCCTTATCCTGCAAAGCTCAACACTCACCATGACCCTGTATTCCGCAGCCATAGCTGGCAACAGGTACACATTGCTAAGAGTATATTTCTACAAGCGAAGATATCAACTTACTATCCACTGATTTGCAAACATTAAATAAAGAACATATAGTTTGCTTAAATTTTGTATTCCTGTACCTGATGTTCTCTGCCCAGATATAATGGTGTCAAAGACTAGACCTAAATAAGAGAATCTAGGGACACTCTCCAAGCTGTTCTCACTGGCACATAAGGTACGCAACAAATAATGTTTAGGCCCACATGCCATCGTTTGAGATTTAGTATAGTTAGCTGATAGGTCTAAATCCTACATAAATTCAGAAAAAGTTCGTACCAATGGCTGCAAAGCATTTGAAGTCTGTGCTAAGAGTACGGCATCATCAGCGTACTACAGTACGAATATGGGGACAGATTTGGCATATGGAACATCTTGTGTAACTGAGCTTAAAAAATCACTGAGTTTCTTAAAATATTTGAATGAATAAAAGCGGGGCTAAAATACAACCATGCCTGATGCCAAGGATCTGATAGTTCGCCATTAGGACCAAACCTGACCCTAGCGGTCAGGTTTTGATTTAAGTAGGCCAAACAATGAACAATCGTAGTGTCTATCCCCAGTTCCAGTAAAATAGCCCATAACTTATTGCGATTCACCTAATCAAAGGAAGAGGATAATTCCATAAAAGCAAGGTATTAGGGGGTCTTTTTAGATATGGTATATTTTCCCAGCAACAGATTGCGATTTAAGCAGTGCTCCACCGTTCCTAATCTTTCTCTAAACCCGTATTTACAGGGAGATAAGACATTGTTATTGTTGCACCAATCTCTTAATGTATTCAAAATTACTCTACCCATAACTTTGATGGTGAAGTCGATTAAGGAAATGGGTCTAAAGCACTTTGGGTCTGTGCGGCTGCCCTTTTTAAAAGACCAGGACAATAATGGAACTTGGCCATGATGAGGAAAGGTCCTTTAAATCTAAATTAAACAAAACCTTAGTGAGCAAAGGTGCCCAGAGATCTAGTCTGTATTTAAAGATATCAGTAGGTACTTCATCCAGTCCAGGAACTTAAGAGGAGGAGCTATTATTAAAAGCAATAGTCGCCTCCTCTATAGTGAAACGGAGCCTGTCGGTAATATTATTTAAAAATCGCAGGTCAGCAGAATCAATATCATCAGAGGTTCTGCAGTATATATTGTTTAATTGTGTTACCCACTGGTCACCCGTAATGTGGCTACTCATTAGGGAGAGTGTTAACTTTTGTACTCTGAATTAACTGGCCGGTCTCCAGAATTCACACAAATTCTTGAGCGAAGCTTCGTTGGATAAACGGTCTCAGTTAACCTTTTGAATTTCACGTATCCTGATCCCCATGGCCTCTTTATAACGTGCCTGAGCGACTGCAATAGGATTTTTAGGAATAGCAGTCAGAGCTAACCTCGGATTCGTATTCGCATAGGAACAGGATCTGTCAAACAATTGAGTAGTTGGGGGATTAGATCAAAAAAACAGCTGAAGCAGCAAATTAGGTGTTGGGTTACTTAAAACTTTAAACTGATTGCATACGTTTTGCCCCACAGGAATTTCAGATAGACATGTCAAAAAGATATCAAGGTGTGATTTAATTAAACAATCCAGAAATATGGATGGGTCAGGAAAATACCAAGCAAGCCTAGGTGCAACATGTTGGGGCAGTGGTTTTTCCACTGCTTTAACGGGGTCTCTAACAATTTTATTGGAAGTGAAAATTTAGCTCAGATTATTGTGATCACTAAGGCCATAACGCAGTATGTCACACTCAATTAAATACTGTGTTAGCTCTCGGGTTATGAACAAATAAATAATTGATTCACAGCCTCTACTATGGAATGTAGGAACCCTAGGCTCCCTTTCATAACAGATTTGTGTATGTTTACAGGATCACGGGCCAAAAGATTGTGACCAAATTCAACACCTCTGCTATCAGAAGGAACCAATCACAGAGCACATACTGTGGTGAGATATGGAGCTGATTTCATATGTTAGAAAATTAAGATTAGCATTAAAGTTCCCAAAAATCCAAATATTACATTCAGACTGTACATAATTGAAATTGAACAGAAGTTTATCAACAATATTAAACGAGGATAAACGGTTCCTTTCAGTGGAGCTAGGAAAATTATTGTTATAAAAAATAATAAACATCTTAAAACAATGAGAACTAACTCCATCTCTGAATCTCAGAGCAGCTAAAATCCCTTGGTTCTATTTTTACTTTGACCCCTAATTTGATCCATATGGATAGACCTCCCTTGGGACACCCAGATGAAGAGGGAATTGCAGGGATAGAATAGCAAGAATAACCATTTTAATCAAGCGGGCTATGGACCAAGGTTCTTGCATATTAACAAACTCAAACTTTTCAGTTAGGGACACCCAGTCTTTCAGGACCAGTTTCCTGTGAATCCCTGCAATGTTTCAAGACAAAACTAATATCAGATACATAACCCTTAGATTTAGTACTGGGGGTAGATCTCAGTACAGCTGGCGCCATCTCATTTCCAGCTGAAATAAAGTTATGTATGGATGAATTATGTGAAACATCTACAATGGTCATGGTGCAAATATCCCATTACCAGTGGCCTCTATAGGACAGGTACACTGTCCATCCCAACTATGCCAACTAGATACATTTGTAAGTCAATCACAACCCCTCATGTCCTCCAAGACCGCGAATCTGTTAGTAAGAGGCAGCTCGGTATAACTAGGTTTAAAGTGCACCAAATTAGGTCTAGAAATAGGGACGAAGGCTGGACCAGAAGCGTAAGACAACCCATCAGGAGGCGGTTTGTAAAAATAGCCCAGTGGAAGAGGAAGTATTTGTGAATGCTCGGAGAAGGAGAAATTGTGCCGGGCTAAAAGGCTGCATACAACTCTAGTGTCTCTAACATTCACCACTATGCAGTCTCCTGATAATTCTTTGGGAGATGGCTTCATCCAGCCAACCCTCCTGGAATTTGGGCTGACAACAAGGATTAAATCCCATATGCTTGTTTAACCAGTGTAAAACCTTGTGAATCAGCTGGTCGGTTGACTCTTTCTGAACCAATTTAAGTCTGGGAACAATAGCCAATATTAAAACATAAGGGCAAACAGTAAGGGGCAAATTCAAAATGACCTCCCTCTCAGCAAAACGCTTGCCCAGTGGCTCTACCCGAGTAGGAATAACACATTCATTTGAAGTAATGGGATCATATTGATTATGCATGACAAACTGAGGGAAAAGAGAAATAGAATGGCATGTAGGAGCACGCAATGGCTGATAGGGTAGGACTGGAAGAGTAAAGTTAGCATTATTATTTGCTTGAAGACCGGTTGGTACGTTAATGGGTACCCTATCAATAACACTATCCGTATTGCTGGTAACTTAAGAGGTAACTGGAGATACAACAACATGAGCGCTAATATCCTTGGGCTGAGTCAGTTTAGCCTAGTTAGATTCTATTTTATCTAGATGGTCTAGCAGGGGCCCTAAATGTACTCTTAAGATGGCCTCAAGTCTAGTACAAATTTCGTCAGTGATTTGAGTCAGTCCCAACAACCATTCTCTCATTTAGTAGTGACAGCTTTCAAACCTGTCATCTCTCTCCTCCTTACAGCAGCTCCTTTTTTCTTTGTAACAGGGGGTTCGTTAGACAAAGACGTGTCATTAAATCTATACAGGCACTGTCCAGTTTCTCCAACTGTGCAGGCGAACAAGCGATACCGTTAATAGCAGAGTCATGAGACCCTAACGCTCTGTCACGTTGTGTACAAGCAAGCAAACCACCTACTTCCATAGATAGTCTTCTTTCAGTTAAGCCAATTTCTGTAGAGATCACCCAAACTGCTCGATCCAAAAAGGAGTCCATGGTGGTAACCATGGCTCCCGGGTGGATCTACTCTCAATTTTTCTCTTACCCATACTAGACTAAGTAATCAGGCAAGGGGTGCACAAATTAGGAAGAGGAAAGGGGGGTGGCCCAGCCTTTTGTGGCCGATGATAGGCAAAGACGGGCCGGTCTTCGCTTGGGCACACTCCAGAGCGCATCCCGTGCTGCAGGTATCAAACAAGCACTTTATAGTTCATGGAAAGGAATGCAGCCCTTTCTCTAAACTTCAGGTCTCCTGGCACATGCAATCCCCACCGGCAGCATCAGCAAAATTCCTGCACTGCGGGTATCAAAGAAGCACTTTATAGCTTGTGGAAAGGAATGCGGCCCCTTCTCCAAACTTTAGGTCTCCTGGGACATGCAATCCCCAACAGCAGTGTCCGCAAAGAAGATCCCCACAGCATCAGCAAAGAACACCCCTGCATTCTACATCACTCTTTCTACTCTGCACCACTGTACTTTGTGCCACTTCTCTTTACACCATTCTACTACTTGCCATTGCACTATATGCCAGTGCACTCTACACCACTCTACTCTGCAACACTGCACTCTATACTACTGAACTCTATGCCACTCTACTCTGCACCACTCACTGTCTCTGCACCTTACTCTGCACCACTCTACGCCACTGTACTGCACTCTGATAGCTCACTCTATGCCACGACAGTGTACGCCTCTCTTCTCTGCATCATTTCACTCGCCACTAAACTCTATGCGACTGCACTCTACACCATTCTACTCTTCAGCACTCCACTCTATGCTACTGCACTCTACTCTGCATCACTCTACGCCACATCACTCTACGCCACTGTACTTTGTGCCACTGCACTGATACCACTCCACTCAACTCTGCACCACTCTAATTTACGCCTCTGCATTCTGCACCACTGTATTCTACAATGCTGCATTCTATGCCGTCTAATTCTAGGCCGCTGCACTCTATACCACCCTATTCTGCACCACTCCACTGAACTCTACAACACTCTAACACACAACACTCTATGCCAGTGCACTCTGCTCTGTACCACTCTATGCCTCTCCACTCCAATCTACTCTGCACCACTGCACTCTATGCCGCTGCCCTCTAAGTTGCACCACTCTATTTTATGCCATTTTACTCTACTCTGAGCCACTGTACACCACTCTGCCACTCCACTCTACATCACTCCACTCTACGCCACTGCTCTCTACGCTGTGCCATTGCACTCTACACTGCACCACTCTACTCTACGATACTCTACACCAATCACTCTACACCACTCTGCGCAAAACCATTGCACTCTGTCACTCTACTTGCTCCGCTGCACTGACTCAACTGTACTCTGCAACACTCTATGCCACTGAAGACCATTCCATTCAATGTCGCTGCACTCTACACCACTCTATTCTACTTTGCATCTCTCTACTATATGCCACTGCTCTCTACGCAACTCTACAACACTTTACGATACTCTACACCAACGCACTCTGTGCCACTCTATTGTGCACCATTGCACTCTACGCCGCTCTACTGCACTCTTCGCCGCTCTACTGCACTCTACGCCGCTCTACTGCACTCTGCTCCACTCTACTCTGCATCACTGCACTCTGCTCTACGCTACTCTACTCTCTGCAAGGCCTCGCATCTCTTGAGTTAAGAGACTGCGGCCAGTATTGACACAAATTCTCAGGGGTAACCCAGCCCACCTTTCCAGCGGTTCCTGTGTGTGCTACTGTAGACAATCTTATAGGGGCCCATCTTTACCTAAACACAATATGGTAGAACCTTTCTTGCCTTGAGCAGAGCTCCTGTGACCACAGAAATGAGCAAACTCTCCTCTGTGGTCACTCAAAACCGGTTCGGAGGTGGCAGGTCATTTTTCACGGAGGTTGGTGCCTAGCTGACCAGAGGGACAAAGGAGAGGTACAAGCCCAGGTGCTAGCTATCTTCCTGTGATAGGATAAGCCTCTTTGAAGTTGATTTAGCTCCTGGGTACTGCCCAGATGGTCATTCTGTCAAAGAAACACAACACCTTCCCACACTCCAGGCATTTGACTCCGCTCTGGGAGCAAGTTCCCACGTCATCAAAGGGGCTATTCATCTCCTGGGTGGCAGTTAGAAGCTCATGCAGTGGGCTTCTAGAGACTTTTGGCAGGTAAAAGGTGACTTTTAAAAGTACCTTATGTAAAATATTTAGTGAGAAATTCTGTCTTTACCAATGAATTGGAAATAAATATTTTAAAATGTCTAAGAATGTAAAGTGAAGATAACATTCATTAATTTTATTGTTATCATGCGACGCTGAACGAATTGGAAAAAATAATGGCAATGAATGAAAACATGGTAGTCATATTAATGGGCAATTTTAATCGGACTTTGTTGCCCCTGGCGGATAATCTTGTAACCGGGGATGAACCAGATATGGCTTACAATATTTCGCAAGTAGTATTTCCTTCACAAAACAAGGTAAAAAGATTGGTACCTCTTGTAGAGATACATATGTCTTGTTGTCGGATCTAGGATATAGAGCTCTCAATGGAAGATTAAAAGATGATCAACCAGCTTCCTTAACATTCCGTGGGCCGATGGGGTCTTCCATTATAGACTTTACATTTATCCATTACGCCCATTTTTACTTATGTAAAAAGTATGCCATTATACCTAGAGCCGAGAGTGACCATGATCCTCAAAGGTTAGTCATCAGCATTAAGCATGATCATTGGGAGACTCGCATAACGGCCAATAGTGGAAGACTGACCGCTGTAAATGGGAAAAGACTTATCTGGAACAATAAACTACAAATGAAGGCATCGAAACTGGAAACAACCATGACAGCCTGTACCGAGAAAGACAGGATTGTATTAAAGTCTGGGGACAACTGGTCGGATGCCTGGCAATCTATTCTAAAAAATATATTGTCTAGTCTTGTGGCAAGTATACAAGAGCTGCGATTAAATGTCAATGTAACAAAGAGTGCAAAATTAAAGGAATCAAAGAGAATCTATCGTAAGGAGATGCGCTATATCTTAAAACTTCCAAAATCGAATGAGAGGAATATGAAAATACAAGATATAAAGAAAGTATTTAAGAATAGGAACTTACAGATAAAGCGGGATAGTGTGGATACCGCTTATGCTAAATTATATCATGCTATTTCGTCCAGGAATGAGGAAGCTTTTGGTCCCTTGTGGGACATGGCACAAATTCGCATAAACAGCCAGATGATTTTTTTGTCTCAAGTCATAAGTGGGAAAATCATATCAAATCTTTATACAAATCATCTGTTACAAGCGAATATATGACAGCTAACGCGGATGGTCTATTTGCAGAAATAACTGAAGATGAAATTGTCAAATTAATAAAGAGTGCCCGCTCATCCAGGGCAGCAGGACCCAATGGTATCCCTATTGGCTTGATAAAATTTAACATAACGTTTTGGAGTGCGTTGTTAAAACAGTTGTTCCTACAGGTAATTAATTGCGGAATGATACCAGCTTCCTGGAAAGGAGCGATCGTCCATCCGATTTATAAGCGAGGCCCAAAAGAGGATCCGTCCAGCTATAGATTAATAGCGTTGCTGGATTTTGAAGGTAAACTGTTTGCGAAGCACCTCCAGAATAAATTGAGGGCATGGGCGGAGGAAAAATCATTAATCCCAATAACGCAAACTGGATTTCGCTTAGGGTGTTCGACCCTGGATAACATTGTTTCACTGGCCATGATGGGAAAGAAGGCAAGTTTACGGAAAATAACATTATACGCCTGCTTTGTGGACTATTCCACAGCATTCGACAAGGTTAACAGGCAAAGGTTGTGGAGCAAATTAATAGCATGGGAGGTTGATTTAAATCTTTTAAATTTTATTATTGCCCTGCACTCGGATACATGGGTCAGGGTGAAGCTGGCTCATGATAATACACGATCTCCAAAAATGGATACCACTAACGGCCTTAAACAGGGCTGTGTCCTTGCGCCTTTATTATTCTCCTTGTACATTGCAGATATCGATTCGATGTTAAGTTCAGATATGGGTGTGGCACCTAAATTAGGGGACAAAAAAATACCATATCTGGCATATGCTGACGATTTAGTGATTTTATCCTCAACTCCTAATGGATTACAGCATCAACTGAACCAACTAGACATATACAACAAAATGAATGGTTTGATAGCTAACTTATCTAAAACAAAAATTGTTACGTTTGGACATTCTACACAATCAAAAACGTGGACTTTAGGAGACAATCCAATCGAGGTAGTGGATCAATATAACTACCTCGGCGTAACATTCGACAAAAAGTTATCATGGTTAAACCATACGGTCTGCAAACGTGTAAAATCTATAACTATTACAAAATCAATTGTGAGATTTATGAAACTATGCGGAGGGAATGCAATTATCCCATCTCTAAAAGCTTTACAGATGAAAATGATTCAGTTTCTATTGTATGCATCTCCTGCCATGAACAAGAAAGTCATTTGTGATCTTGAAAAATGTTTCAAGAAAAAGCGTACGTACCATACTCCATTTACGACAGGCTACTCCACATTGTATGATACGGTTGGAATTTGGCCTAAAATCTTTGGAAATGCTGCATAAGATCAATTGTGTTAACTACATTATCTATTGTGCTAAGGCCGATTCATGTACATTGAAACATCTAATAATGGAGGCACTCCGGAGTAATAAAGTAAGAGATCTGCAACTTTCTATTATAATGATGGAAATAGACTCTTATGAACTGCCTGATATTCAGGAGATGGGACGGATGACCAGGGATGTGCGGAAAAAACTAATGGGTAAAACATTAAAGCTAACACAGTGGCATTCAGATCGCCTACAAGCCGAGAAATATAAACACTCAGACTTAATAATTGACACATATACCTTGCAGGCTCAAAAATACTTGGGATGGAATGTGACCAGCTATATTAAATGGAAATATGTAAGGTTTAGACAACTCTATATTCCGATAGGGGAGTTTGAAGGGACTTGGAATAAGGCGCTTAAAGTTACTCTGGGATGTCGGCTTTGTGGAACTGGCAAGGAAACTCTTGAACATTTAATATGCATCTGCCCGAGACTTTTGCCCACACGGAGGTTATATTTACGCCCCATGTTTAATAATGCCAAAATAAGAACAACTACAGAGGCTATACGTTATTGTTTTAGGCTCACAGGGGAAAGTGCAATTAGAAGGATGGTACAGTTTTTAGAACATGCTTATAAAACATTACTCGACTAGATGATTTTTATCGGCTCTGTATATAGATGCAAAGACGGGTATTACGACCTATGTATATCTTCTTTTTAGGATACTTCACATGGTTAATATGTGATTGTTTTTATTCTATTTTTATGCCTGCCTATTTTCTATTTATTGTAATCAAATGATTAATGCAATAAAGTATTTTTTACTATATCCCAGTGCTTGCATATGGACCAGCTAACCCTGCTACAGGGAAATTAGCTTTTGGGGCCTTGTCAGTTTATGGACTTGTTTCATATTTACATGTAAACGTTTACATATCCTACTTTTAAATACCATGCACCCTGGCTTATCGGCTGTTAATGCATCATAGGGTTGACTTATTAATATTTAAATGGATAGTTTAGGATTCTCAGGTCGAATTTGCATTCTTAAAACTGCACAGCGAGGCTACAGTAGTAATCCTTGAGTCATGCCTTGCACTGTGACACTAGCTCCGGCACAATGTGTGCTATAGTCCACTAATGACATTTAACTTATGGCCCTAGGTATACCTTGTTCCATATACTAAGGACATATTGGTAAGTAAAATATGACAATTAGGAGTTTGGCCAATTTTAAATGTTTTAGGGGCAGAGCACATGCACTGGGCACAGGACAGCAGTGTCCCAGTGTGCCTAGTCCAAAGACCGGCATTAGAATCTAGCAAAATAAATCATTGCAAGATGCAAAAGGCGGTGATGCATCTTAGTTCGATTAAAAAAAAAATTCCTTTTCTTAACAGCTCTGTGATGGGGTTTACAGTTTTGAAGAGGTCCTTTATAAACTTGTGGTTATAATTAGCAAGGCCAATCAAATTCTGGCTTCCTACAAGGTAGGCTTTTTGAGCTTTCTGACCTTTTTAATAGCAATTGCTATTCCATCCTTGGGTAGATCAAAACCAATATGCTTCACCGATTCTAGGTCAAATTGTAATTTTCAAGTTTTGTTGAGAGATTATTATATTCTAGTGTTTGTAAATCTTCTTTTTACATCTTTTTCATATTGTGTAAAATCATTTGAAAAGGATAGCCTCAAAATATATTACCACATTGTGCACTATCAAGTCTGAAAAGATGGAATCCATGAACCTTTGAAAAATAGAAGGAGCACTGCATAATCCGAATGGCATAACTCTGTATTCAGAGTGCCCCAGCAGATTTGTAAATTCTGTTTTCCACTCCTCCCCAATTCTGAGAAGATTACAGAACTTCTAAGATCTAGGTTTGCAATCTTAGCTTAATCTACTGTATTCGAAATCTAAGAAATCAATGGAAGAGGAGAAGGGTCCTTGATAATCTGTACAGGGGTGTAACGCAGTTCAGTTTTTCTTGGGTACAAAGAGGAGAGATGCTCCAGCTGGTGACTTAAGTGGTATAATTAGTCCATTTTTAATATTCTTCTGGTTGTATTTTAATTGTTTATGTTTTAATATATACAACTTTCATCCCTGCTGTATCTATGAAGCTTGTGCTATGTGTTTTTGTCTCTACTTTCTTTTGTGGGTTGATCATTGTATATGAAATCCTTTGTGAGTATTTATTGTTTTTTTAATACAGATGTATATACTGTTTGTTTTATTGATGCACTTTGATGGCCCTAGCGGCCGAAATAAAGTATGAATGATGATGAATATTCTTCTCTAAATAATTTTGGAGAACTCTCCGCTCTTTATGGAATAAAGAATAGATTTGCTTAACAGAAACTATAGAATTGGGTCCAAAATCGATGCCACAGTAAAATATTCTGTGAGGTAGCAAGGTCTTATTTTCAATTTCAGAAAAAATGTCCAGGTATTGATTCTTCTTGGGAATTGCATTTAGAATTGTCACCATCTTAGGCTCGGTCTTACTTTGCAATAAACTGGAATTGTGATCATCACCTTAAATGAAATTGTGGACACAGAATTCATATTACAAAAAAAGTTTTAGCTGATCAGTTTAATAGGAGATTATAGAGGGACAAATTATATCAAGAATTTTAGGATGCAAGGAGTAGCTATCAGGTCAAAGGTTAGTAAATCCCTTTCTTTGTCGATCTTTAGTTTCAATACTTTAATCTGTTTACGGATGGGTCCTGAAATCACAGGAGTTCCATCCACTTGTTGTAAATGTATGTGGTTGTTGCATTTTAGAGACTGAAATATTATTGTGACTGGCCCACCCAATGTCCATATAAGTTTCTGATGCCCTGCGTTCAATCAAAAACTGAGTTTTAAATAAGAATATCGCCACGAGTTCACATGGCTTGAAAAATTAGGAATCCAGAACTTGAGGTAAGCTGATTTATTTGTCTAGGATTAAGGACTACAACTTGCCTGTTCTCCTTGGTTTATGGGTGTGTTGGCTTGTTTCCCGTATTCTTAGATGGAACAGCACAATCATTTCAAAGGTGCCCCTTCAACCGAATTGCAGACACAATCCTAACTTCTTTTCTGTTTTTCCTCTTCAGAAAGGGCCTTCGGGTCAAACAGAGTTGAATAGATTCTTCCTCTTCAGTCTGTCCTTCTTTCTTATCTCAGATCTTCGCTCCTTTATCTTGCTGTCTATTTGTAGAACAAGAGTTATTAGCCATGGGGAAGAAGGCCAAGACTCCTGAACCAGTTCATCCTTTAATTCATCCTTTAATCCATCCTGGAAAGTAGAAAATAACTTATGACCATTCCAATCTGTATCTTTGGCAAAAATTGTAATTGTTTAATATAGGCTTGCATAATCATTGAGCCTTGGCAGATCACCAGTAACTCGCCTTGTACAGAGTACCTCTGATCATGCCAGTCATGTGTTATTTTGGAATCCTCTAGAAATCCAGGATAATTATCCAAGAGGACTTTCTCCATTCTCCAAAGGTGTAGCCCATGATAGGGCACTGCCTGTTAATTTGCTGATGACGAACCCCACCTTGGCATCCATCAGTAACATAGAGGCCAGGCTTAAATAGGAGGTGCATAGTATAAATATCAAAAAGTTCTTTGCATGTTTTTAGATTTAGATCAAGCTTTTGTTCAACAAGGTCAGCGGGTAGATTCAAAGTATCCTGCTGTAGTAAGGCCAAAGAAGCACATAAAACAGTATTTTCTGTGATCAAGGCTTGAACCAGGGTTGTTAGGGTATTTACTGGTCCTATAAGATCTTAGACTTGGTCTATCTAAGAACCAGAATTAAAATGTTGGTGGGTGTCCTAATCTGTCTTCTACTGATGCCTCATGCCTGTCTTCTATTTTCTCTTAGGTAAAGCCTATCTCTTCTAAAGACTAGTCCCTTATCCAGAAGTGAGAATAACTGGATCAGCAGGAAGTCAATTAGAGATCACTTGAATTCCAGTGTTTCAGTTGAACAACATCTGATTTCAGAAAAAAACAACCTATGGAAATAGGCGAGCATGGAAGAAGACAGTTCAAGCAGTCAAAATTAGCAGGCAAACAGGAGTTTTGAAGAAAACAAAAGCTGTCAAGCGAACCTTAGTGAGCGAGCCAAACAGATTCAAAGTTTTGTCTGATCACAATTTGCTCCAGGCTCATTTAAATACTAAAATATCATCATATTGCCTTGAAGTGATTCCTCCATCTTGGTTTGGGCAAGGACATTCCTTGCAATCTTAAAAAAAAAAAAAGAAAAGTCCTTTCCCAAGATATAAAAATAAATGGATCCACGTCTTTTAAAATATATATATATATATATATATATATATATATATATATATATATATATATATATATATATATATATATATATATATATATATATATATATATATATATATATATATATATATATATATATGATTAGGAGCCAAGAACGCCAGACTTGGTGCAGGCAGACTGCTGTGAGCATGACACCCGATGCGCTGCTCCACTACCAGGCTCCATTTTATTTTATTTACATTTTTATTTTCCATTCCTAGATGGCAGTCACTTAGATATATAAATGGGAAAAAAATGACTTTTTCTAGCTCAAAAACACGGAGTGACACAGCACCAAATGGTAATTGCAGGGCATTCACAAATAAAGAAAATAAAAGCACTTACTGTACCACAGAGGGTAGCGGGGGATTGTAGGGACTGGTGAGGGGAGAGCGGGGAAGCCATCGGGAGGGCTATGGTTATTGGGTGGGGCAAAGCAGTACAAGAAAGAGAGCAACAAAACACATGCACTCTCATGAAATGCTTAATGGGAAAGAAAAAAGTAGCTCCAAATATGTGAGCAATGGGAGGATACAAGTCAGCCATTCAAACGAATGGTAAAGAGGCTGTGCTCCTGCAGGAGGGACAAAAACAAGAAGATGAAAGGAAGCATACGAGTGACAATAAAGCCAGCCAATGCTAAGTAGTGGATGAGCTCTAAGCCAACTGTAAATTCCTAGTATGGTCCACAATAGGCTTTAGTCTACCAGGCAGCTAGAAGCCGTCTGGTGTGCCAAACAAAAAAACAAATCCAAGTTAATTTAACCTGCGGAAAATGCATTGCTATGGTAGGAAAAGTCAGTTGATTAATGAGATCACCATAGATGTTTGTGTGTAACCAGAGGGCCCCTTATTCGAATCCTGGTTGATGCTTCTGGCGAAGAGTGTTGTGTACTCATAGTGCTACGAGGTCCCCACCCTATGACGGAAACACTTAAAAAGTCAATAGTTTAAAAATGTATTGCACACAGTATACGATAGGCCGCAACCAGCGTAAGATAGTCTGTCTCAAACTGTGCAGGATTCACTGTTGAAGTGCTTTCAAAACGTATATTTTCAGTACTCCACACTCACTGTACCTTGTGCAAACCTTTTTTGTAGGCTTCCAGTTAAAGGGCATATTCCAGAACTGCTAAGAACCTTTATGCACCTCTCAAAAAGAATAACTGTCACCATTAACCTGCAAATGATTCTATCAATTAAAATCCATACTGGTTTCCAAGAAGCCTTTTGTTTTTGTTCTTGAGGGGTCTGTCCTTCTCTTGTGTCAAAGTGCAGGAGATCCCGTCCTTCCATTTCACCCAGAGGCAACGCAGTGGCAGCATTAACCACGCAGGAACCTTTTTTCCAACAAAAAGTATAGCAACTGTTATGTTGAAATTAAAAAAGCTTTCCAAGTATATCCCGCTGACTTCAACTTCTGGTGTAAGGGTATCTGGAAAAATTGAGACATGAACATAACAATACCACACCCGAATACCAAGAATAAGTTCATGTTGCCTTTTATAAAGATTTTAGAGTACAAGTGCACTGATGAGTACATCTGAAAAATGTCTTTATTAGCGTCATGCTGTCAAAATTAATGTTGTCTATTTTAATAATGATTTTAGATTAAGTAACTGTCTATTCTTCTTTTTCAGATTTTATTGCCAAGAAATCCGTGCTTGTGAAATTCTGTCTGGTGATGTAGCCCGTCCTGCCCAAGCAGAGGAGCTGTATGAAATTCTTTCCAAATTTACTGAGCAATATGAAAGAGAAGGGCAAAGTATCAATATGAGGAAAGCAGCTAAAGAACAAAAAAGGGTTTGTGAAGCTCACAAGTTCTGGTTTTCACTTTGCTTTAGTTACAGTTTGAATGTTAAATGTGGTAAATAGTCAGAAGACCATTGTGCAAAATGTCTCAAATCAAATATCTTTTTGTTAGAACCTTTTCCTGAAAGGCAAATCAGCCTATGAGGGTAATTTACTTCTGTGGATGGTCAAGCCCTTATCTTTTTATGCCCGGCACAGGACCAGTCCCTAAATGTAGAGAGCCCAGCTGTTTATTGGTAATCAGCTTGTTAAAAATCTTCATGCTGCCTTTGATGCAATGTAAGACTCCAGGGTCTGCAACAACTGTTCCCAGATGAACCCAGAAGCCATCAGAGGTCAAAAGGCAAAGCTTATGTGGTGAAGCACCAGAAGGCTCTGCGCAGGTCATATGCCAAGATGAAGTTGAGAGCGCAGACCCGCCCCGCTCCCAAAGTCTTTCCGAATCTTCCTTGCCTGCTCTGGTGGCCTAGTGGGCTAATGTGTCCACTGCAGGGGCCTGTGTACGACCTCATGGTTACTGGTTCATATCCTGGCAGGTCCACTCAGTCTTTCATCCTTCTGATGTCAATAAAATGAGTACCATTGAGTTGGGTAACAATAAACATCTGTTATTCAGTGCCACAATGCCCTTCTGCGTGAAAGTGCGCTTTTCAAATACACATGTTATGTAGTTAAAGTCTTCATGCAAGTCAAAAAAGAAACATAAGAACTCCAATCAGGGCTCTACCCCTTCCCGCCAAGCTCTGGAGAAGGCAGAAGGACATTATCGTTTCTCTCCGTCTCTCTCCTGTTTCACCTAGGAGCTGATTCAGTCTCTGGTCCAGATGCACTCTGAGTTCCCGGACCAATTGGCAATGTTGCAACAAATAAAGCCCTTTCAAGAGGCTATGCTGATAATTTATGGCAGGATCCCTCAGTAGGCTTACCGCCAGCGATTTTACCCACAATGCTAACTGGGACCTGCATCTGGCTTTGCATTGGCATTTCACAGCAACCTGCGCTGCCCCCAAACATCAATGCTGGCAGCAATGTGGAGGAGGACTCGCAACCTTTTGTGTTGCCCAATACTGAGCTGATTTCGTTTCGACCGAGGCCTCTTCCATATCTTGATGTGCTGCAGCCTATAAGGAATCTATTTTACTTTATGGAGATGAGTGGTGGGGACAAATTTGTCTCACCCTATGACGAAGGCAGTTAATACATGTAGGTACAGGAGGCCAGTGAGTTGGGCACCTCATCAAACACTGGGTTGATTCCTTCCCTGGACCAGCAACAGAGGAAACTGCTACTTTTTGAAAATTTCAGCAGAACGGCTGCTGAGGTCCCTGATCTCCATCACCCCACTGTTGAGGTTAAAATGAGCGTGCACACATAGTTTCCTACAACCTGGTCAGGCACCAACTTAACCTCATACACTTCAATGAGATCTTCACTGACACACTAGTGGGCACCTGGGATAAACCATGCTCTGCCCCCCCCCCATTCAACTGACAAGTCTCCCATCACCATAGACCTGGTACTGGCAACCTGGATTTTCTGATTCCGCATCCAACCCTGGAAATTTTGGTGGTGCAGGACCAGTAGAGTGAACCATAAGGTCTTTCCAACCACAGTCCTTGATTGGAAGTCAAAACACATGGAAACTTTTGGCAAGAGTATGTTCTCTTCAGCTGGTCTTTCCTTAAAGTCTGTTAACATGAGGTGCCTCCATGGGCATTATTTGCACTGTGGGACATGAGTGATGAAATCTTACCTGCAGTCCCGGAAGATTTACAGGCTTCCTTAGTTGAAACCATTCAAAAATGTCAGGATGCGGCCAAACTCATCGTCCGCTTGGGCCTAGACACCAGAAATTATCTAGGCAGGGCAATGAAAACTAGTATGGTGCTTAGACACTACTCCTAGGGCTTCTCTGAGGACGTTCAGGCATCTCTAAAGGACATACCTTTTGACGGCTCCCGCCTGTTTGGTGATAAGGCGGAATCAACGGTAGAAAGTCTTAATGGAAGCTGTGCACAGCACCTTCTCTGTGCCGTTTAGCTCCAGTCGTGCGATTCCCCACAATACTTTCACTCTTAAGTGATATGCCAGATACCTGGCGTATATACGGCACAAGACTCCATAATCCTCACAAAAGGCTTTTCGGCCCTTTCGAGTTAGGGCTATGGCCTGACTATCAGGGACTGCATTCCTCCCAATTTTCCATTGCTACTGCAGCAACGGCAAAATACCTTCAGTGCACCCTTAGTGGCACACAGCCAACCATGGGAGTAGATCAGTCACTTCCTGCAGGGGTGACACAAACAACAAATGTGTCCTGCAGATCGTCCAACACACTTACGACCTACAGTGGAACACCTGTCAGAAAATCATCTGTCATCTTAAGCTGGGAAGTACAGGCTCTTTTGCTCAAAGGAGCCATAGAGAGAGTCCCGGCATAGGAAGTAAGGACTTGATGTTATTCCTGCTATTTCCTTGAGCTGAGGAAGGGCAGCGGTCTCCTACTTATGTCTTGGACCCCTAAATGCCTTTGTTTTGAGACCGCAAACACCACAGTAGTTTTAATTAACCTGTGGAAGGTCATTTATTTATAAGTACATGGAAGGTCAAAATAAGAGATAGAGAAACCTGAAAAAATAAGGTGGTCTCTTTTATTGCATATTTTAGTCTTTATTTTCCCTCAAAAGGGAAACACGGAGTGCCTCCGTCACTAATGTTGCCTCTCTTAGTGATAGTCAGCCCTCTGCCCTCCTATGCTGGCCCTTGGCTGTCTTCCCTCCCGGACTCCAGTCTTCCACAGTTACGCCCCACCAGTCAAACCAGCCGCCAATCCAATGCAGAGCCACTGGCCTGCAGTCATGACCTTGGATGGGGGTTGCAGCGTTACTCCTCCACCCCTTCCTTGCAGCCGACCACCTCTGTTGGGCAATCTGCACCCTTAAGGTCATTCTTGACCTTACCTTCCGGTCGTCTTCAGCCAGCCGCACCACTAGAGTAGTAGCATCACTGTGTGTTTGTTTCCTGCAATATCGGCACTTCCCTATTATACATGCAGGAGTGACCATTCAGGTCATTCAGTCAATGCATTACGGTACAGGTTATCCACGTTGGACTGCTACTTGCTGGCTTTATGTTGCGTCTGAAAGGAAAAATGCTAAAGGGCTAAAAACCATCTCAAAATGTGAGGATTTGAGACTTCATTCTTGTCCAACCAAACAAGTGGAGCATGGCCTGTAAGTAACAAAAAGCATTGTTCTAGCAAATAATATTGTGAGGCCTCCATTGCCCATTTAATAGCTAAGCACTCTTTTTCAATGGTCGAATAATGAAGTTCTGGGTCTAGAGTTTCCTACTAATATACTCCACTGGCCGCAAATTTTTGGCTTCATCCAGTTGTGACAAAACAGCTCCGACTCCGTACCCTGAAGCATTCGTCTGTAAAACAAAGGGTTTCGTGAAATCAGGACATTGTAATAGAGGATCCAGGCATAATATTTCTTTCAGCAGTTCAAAACTGTGAGTTTGTTCCTCTCTCCATGACAACAGTGTGGCAGGGTGATTGGAGTGGAGCATATCCGTCAAGGGACGAGCCAGGGAGAAGACATTTGGGATGAACTTTCTATAATATCCTACTAAGCCCAAAAAAGACCAAATGCCCCATTTTGTTTGAGGTTGAGGAATTTGACTAATTCACCTTATTAATCTGGGGCCTTATGGTTCCGAATTGAATCACATACCCCAGATACTGGATGAAATTAGTGGCTAGCATTTCTGTGGGTTGACAGTTAGCCCAGCCGTCTGTAGAGCAGAGAAGATATGGTTACAGTACACTGTATGTAACACCCATGATGGGCTGAATATTACAATGCCGTCTAGTTTTTGATATTGATGATATGGTCTTAATAATTTGTCCATTAAGCTTTGGAATGTGGTGGGAACCCCGTGTATCCCAAAGGGAAGTACGTTGAATTGATATAGTACAGAGGGAGTGTTTTTCCCTGGCATTTTTTTGTCAGGGTAATCTGCCAATACCCCTTGGTCAAGTCCAATGTGGACATAATTTTGGCAGCACCTCAATTATTCAATAACTCATCAACCCAACCCAAGGCATGGGATAATTGCCAAAAGTGGAGATACTATTGAGTTTGCTGAAATCAATCAAAATCTCAAGCTTCCATCTGGTTTGGGGACCAATACCACTGGGAAACACCAGGCACTCTGGGATGGCTCATTGATATCTGCTTTTAACAACTCTTCTACCTCTCTTTTGTACCACCTCCCTTAGAGCTCCTGGAATCCAATAGGGGTGGAGTTTTATGACCTGAGTATCATCTGTGATTATATCAAGATTATATCATGATCCTCTCTGGATTTCCAGAGAATAAGGGTGAGTATTTCTGAACAACTCCGCTTCCTGGCCGGGTCGTATTTGTGGGCCTACTTTTGTTATGGTGACCTCTGCTTGCAACCCAACCTGCTGAAGGAGAAAACGAATTATTCTGAATCTGTGACACATAAAGAGTTGGTATTCTCCTGTGAAGCTCCAATTTCTGAAGCTTCCCATTTCTTTAATAAATGTATATGGTAAATCTGACTTATTTGAGATTTATGGGGGACAGTTACTCAATAAGTGACAGGTGTAACCTTTTCAAGAACCGTGTAAGGGCCCTGCCACTTAGCTAATACCTTGTTGTCAGAAGAAGGAAGGGAGACAAGGACCTGATCAACTTGTCGGAAATTACCTCCGTTGGGTTTTGTCTGTCATAGGCAGGGCCACTGGAATTATGCAGTTGTGTGGCTGTGGCAATTTTCCCATAATTATGAATTTGCAGCATTTGCCGCATAATCCATCTGCCACATAATCTGCAGATTTTAACCCAAAAAAATCGTTTCTAGCTCAAACGGTTCATTAGTTAATAAAAATGCAGCGGCACATGTTGCTGCACAGTGGAAGGCTCTTTGCAAAGCTGGATTGGTCACCTTTATGTTGCTTATTGTTCTATTTGGGTATTACACTGGTACTAACAAGGTGCAACCAATGCCTAGACAGTGTTACCAAGTTTAAATATACCAAAATAATAAAGTAATACTATTATAAAATGTGGGGCATTATGCTGCAAAATTTGCCTTTTCTTGCCACATAATTTACTCAACCCTGTTGCATAATTTGCACTTCTCCTGCGGTATTATTCCAGTGGCTCTGATGCCCGCGTCATATGACACCCACTGACGCTCTTGGGCTTTTTCTAGGTTTTCACAGACTTGATCCCACGAGGAAGTAACATTTTTTTAGGTTTTAGGGTAGTCGCATAGTCTAGTAAGTCTCTACTCCTGTCTGTCTCCTTCTTCTAGTGTTCAACTGCATGTCTGCCAGTGTTTGGGGCTGTCGACGAAATAGCAATTCAAATGGGGGAAAACCCAGTTGAGCTCTGTGTATGGCATCGAATGGCATATAGGACCAAGGAAAGTTTCTTATCTCAGCCTTTCTCAATCTCTTTGATCATCTTCTGTATTCTAGTTTTAATTGTGCAGTTATCTTTCCACCAGACTGTCCATCTGCGGATGATACATGGACGTTCTTATTTGTTGTACCTCCAGTATTTTACAAACTTGGGCCATTAGCTTTGACATAAAGGGAGGTCCTCTGATCTGTCAATAGCTCCTTAGGAAACCCCACCCGAAAAAAGAAAGTAATCATGTCTTGGGTTATCACTGTGGTGGTCATGCTAGTTAATGGTATTGCCTTAGAGCAATGGATGGCATAGTTCACAAATACCAATATTTATTGGTATCCTCGAGTGGACGGCAATAAGGGGCCCACAAGATCCATGTCCACCCTATGAAATGCAATATCAATAACGGGTAGGGGTTGTAGCGGTGCTTTAATGACACCAGAGGGATTGATCAATTGGCACTGCTCACAGGAGGCACAGAATTTCTTTGTCATTAAAGACCCCAGGCCAATAAAACCTTTCTGGCAAATATGCCTCCGTTTTCTCTCTTCCATAATGTCCCCCCCCCCCCCACCCCCCCAACCTAGCAATATGCCAAATGCAGTACTTGCTTGGGTAGTAAATGGACGGGGTACAATCAACTGCATTTGTGTTCACTCATCCTTTTTTATCACGCAATACAACAACCCCTTCCTGATTAGAAAGTAAGGCCCTACCTGGTCTTTCTCTGCGTGACTGGCTTGCTTCCAGGTGGATTCTAGATTACCATCCTCCCGCTAGGCTGGCCCAAAACTTCAGTGGTGTTCCCAGCTGATATCTGTAGATAAAGACATTTATTGGCTTGCTATAAAGGTTGCGTAAACGGCTTTCTCTCCCTTTGTCCCTCTCGTTTTGATTTCCTTTCTATTTTCTTACCAGTCTGCATTTTGGAACGGAACAGATCTCCACCAGTCAATTTCCTGGCCTTTGGGCTCCTGGGATACAGTGTAATTATGGAAGTTAGGATGGTCTGTTCCCAGGATCATATCCTCTACCAAATTGGGGATAATCTCTGACCATGTCTGTTTCTTCTCCATCTATCTGTAAGGATATTATTGATGTTGAATAGGTTTTTCTATGCCCATGTACACGTTATAGCCACTTTTGCATTTGTCTTCGTGTTACTCAAGTCTACCAGTTTAGGGTGTAAAACAGATTAATGACATTCAGAATTAAATGTGTAATTGCATTCCCATTCACGACTACAGACTTCCTGTATACTTCAGATGGTTTTGTCATACATAACACATTCCCCTTACTGAACCCTACTTCCATAGGCTCAGGACTTTGGGCTTTTCGTGGACAATTACCCACAATATGGCCCCACTCTGCACAACTAAAACCCTGAGGCCCCTGTGCTAAGCTACTCCTCAGTTGTTTTACAGAGGGTTTAATGGGGGACAATTGTTCTGGTAAAGTTTTTTTGTATTAGGGCTGTAAGGACTCGGTCCCTTGGACAAATGGGTGTTAAATTCAGGTGATCTGTGGTATGCACAGGCTAACTCAATGGCCATGGGGAAGTCTGGTTTGGGTGTTGTCAAACCCACACTCGTGTGCAAAACAATAAGGCATCCAGGGATTATTCCAGAAATAATTTATTCACATCTTCTTCAATGGTGGATATGGTGGGTTGTAGCCACCGGTTTCCTAGATCCAATAGTATAATGCACAAGGATTGTCCCCAGTTTTCCATTGTTTTTCCTACATTTTGCTCGGTAATGCTCCACAGCATAACCCAGCCTCTCCAGTATAGTTTTTTTAAATTTCTGGGTAAGGGGTTGTTCCAGAAGGATTGGCAGCCTGATAGGCTATTTGCACTCGCCTGGTAACAAAGGGGCCACGTATTGTCCCCACCGTTCTGGGGGCCAGGCGATGGTAGTTTCGACCCTCTCAAAATTCCTAAAATGAAGTCTGGATCCTCTCCAACTTGGTATCTCTGTAAGACTGTACTCTGGGCATTTGAGTGATCTTTTGTGTTGACTATAACATCAGTCAGGTGTAATATGGTGGCATTATGCACCTGTTGGTTATTAGTGATTAGGAAGGCCTGGTCTTTAAGCGCAGTTTGCAGAGTCTCCCTGTCCTGCTGAAGGGACTACGCCTGATGCTCTACGACCAGCTGTAGATGTCTCTGCCCTTCCGCCAGTTGTTTGATCATGTCCTCTATGGTGACTTTGGCGCGTTTTGCGATCAATTCCGGATCTCTCTTCTGACACCGCTGTTATGAGATCGCAAACACCACAGTAGTTTTAATTCACTCATGGAAGGTTGTTTATTTATAATTACATGCAAGGTCAAAATAAGGGAAAGAGAAAATTGAAAAAAGGTTGTCTCCTCATGTATTGCAGGTTTTTTCTGGGCAAAAGAAGTTGTCACTGATTTGTCCGGACTCCTTCTCTTCTTCCTTGCGCTTCACTTGATGGGTGTGGGATCTCCAGTCCCTCAAGAAGGTATATACCTCGGAGCAAACAAAAGAAACTCTAAGTCTAATCTTTATTTTCCCTCAAAAGGGAAACACCAAGTGCCTCTGTCACCAATATTGCCTCTTAGTGCTTGTCTGCCCTCCTCCTCTTCACCAACTATTCTGGCCCTTGGCTTTCTTCCCTCCCAGACTCCAGTGTTCCCCAGGTCAACCCACCCTCAAAACCAACCCAGAGCCACTTGCCTGCAGCCACAACCCTGGATGAGGGTCACGGTGTCCCCGTCCACAGTGCCAACTCTTTTCTTGTCTCTTATGGCTGCCATCCTGCTGTGTCCCCCTTGCTCAGTTGGACTGGTAGCTCCTCCTCTCCTGGCTCGCCTGCTTGCTCTTCCACCATCTGCTCTCCTTCCCTCGACTCCTTATGGTTGGTCTCCGTCAGGCTCCTCCGGCATTCCCCTTCTGTGCAGCGGACCACCTCTATTTGAGCGCTCCCTGCCCTTAAGGTCGGTCTTGATGTTCCCCTTCTGGTTGTCTTTAGCCAGTTAAACCGTTAGACCGGTAACCTCACCTTCCTGTAGATTTGTTTCCTGTGATATCGGCACTTCCCTATTTCAGTCTCCCTGCGCAAAGACAAATTCAATATGCTCACTTTGGCCCAACTTGCTTCTGCTCTAGATCCCAGAGTCTAAATGGTGGTGTTGGACCTGTAGGATGCTTATTTTAACATTCCCATCCTGCAGGCCCACTGTAGCTACCTGTAGTTCAACGTGAGACATGAGCACTTTCAGTTTGCTGTGCTGCCTTTCGGTGTCACCACTGCCCCATGGGTATTCACAAAGGTTACGACAGTGGTAGCAACACATCCTCAGAGGTCCGGGATTACCAGTCTTCTGCTTCGATGATTGGCTGTTAAAGGCATGCTTACCACTGTCCGTTGTGGACCACCTCTAGACGAACGGCAAACCTCTTCACATTGCTGGTGTTCAGTCATCGTGCTGAAGTCACACCTGACTCCTTCGCAGATGCTCCACTTCATTGGAGCCATCCTAGATTGGTTGCCCTTCCAAGCTTTTTCTCTGAACCAGCCAATCCAGGACATTTAGGCTATGATCCCAATGTTTCAACCTCTGTCCTGGGTCTAAGTGAGAATGGCTCTGAGGCTTCTGGGCCTATTTGCATACTGTTCATACCTGAAGGCACATATAAGCCCATCAGTAGGACCTAAAGTCTAACTCTGTCAAGTACCATGGGGACCTGTTGGATTCCATCAAGGTGTCAGAGGAGACTGCAAAACAATCTGCAGTAGTTACTGCTCAACTACAGTTGGGCCAGTGGCAGACCCCTCTCCCTGCCCCACCCAGAGCTCATAGTAGTGGCGAACGTGGCGCTGCTGGGTTGGGAAAGCTATTTGGAAGAGGTGGAGATTAGAGGACTCAGGTCTTCAGCGGAGGCCACTTCCACATCGACTTGCTTGCGTTGCAGGCGACTCTCTTGGTACTGTAGGCCTGCCTGCCCACCATCAAAGGGGGGGCTGGTGGAATTCTCACGGACCGCACCACCACCATGTGGTACTTCAACGAGCAGGGCGGGGTAAGGTTCATGGTCATGTGCCAGGAGGCTCCACACCTCTGGAGCTGGCTGGATTGTCAGGGAATTCCCCTAGTAATACATTAGCTGGCGTGATCTTTAAGAGCCAGGGCGGATAAACTCAGCCAGAAGTGGGCAGTGGCTCACGAATGGCAAGTGCATCCAGAGGTGGTTTAGGGTATCTTCCAACAGTGGGGAGAACACTGGCTGTATCTCTTCACTGCCGAGAACACCAATATCAGCACTTTTGCGTGATGGAATTCGCAAGAAGGCTTTCTTTCGGAGGCGCATTTTCCTGGAGTGGAGCACAGGACTCCTGTATGCCTTCCTGCCCCTACCTCGGGTTTGGGAGAAAATCAAGAACCACTGGGCCCAAATCATCCTCATGGCATTGAAATAGGCCAGGAGAGTGTGATACCCAGAATTTATAGGCTTGAGCATTTCTCCTCAAATCAGGCTCCCACTTCAAGAGGATCTTTTGTCGCAGCAGTAGGGGAGGGTCTTGCACCTAAACCTGCGCTATCTGCACCTCCATGTGTGGAGATTGAGCAATGAAATTGAATACTTTTGATGTCTTTCCTGAGGTCATTGATGTCATACTGGTAGCCAGGCGCCTTTCCACAAAATCTGTATATGCAGGTCTCTAGGACAAGTTTGTGGCATGTTGTGGTACCAGACAGTTTGAACCGTTGCAGGCAAAATTGTCAGATGTGTTATTGTTTGCTTTGTTTTTTGTCCAGCATGGTTTTGCTCTGGGCACAGTCAAAGATTACCTGTCAGCCCACTCAATGTTCTTGCATTTGCCTGTCCAACTGTCCTTTTTCAAATCACCAGTTGTGATGAGTTTTGTAAAAGGTTTATAGTACATTATAGTACATAGTATTCAGGGTGAAGATGGCCGTCGTAGGAGAGGAGCTCTCCTAAGCTGGTAAAGGCTCGGGATAAACTTAGGTTTTAAATCCCGTATATCTAGCCTTGCCACCCCCCACCTTCGACCGGAGCACAATAACTTGCCACCCCCGCCTTCGACTGGAGCAAAAAAACTTACCGGCATGGCTGAATAACTGCAGTGGGAGTTGTCGAGATCAGCGAAGTCCCAGCGGTTGTTTTGATCGCCATTTAAGCTGATGGGAACACTGGGAGCGTTTCCCGGTGGAAATTCTGTTTCTCTGGTCGGGCCCCCACACAGCATGTTTTCTCCTGCCACGATCGCGCAGCTGACTCCTGGTGGAGCGGGAACTCAGAGGTCGATCGAGAGGGCAAATGAGATGCTGTGAGTTTCTTTGGGGGAGCATACCGCTGCAACGACCACTTACATGACCAGCGTGGCCAGACGTGATCGGAGGCTGCTGCTGGCGGAGAGAAGTATCGACCAGCAGGACCTCTGAACAAGATAGTCCTAACTGCAAGGAATGAAGCGGTGAGAAGCATGTCCATACCTCAGTCTTGGGGGCTTGGTCGGGTGTGGGCTAGCCTCGCTGACGCTGCCTGATTCCCCGGTGAATCCTGTTCGTGCGGCTACACGATCACGCTGCTGCTACTTGGGGGCTGCGGGGACTTCTTTTACTTGTGGGGTTTGGCTTTGTTTGTAGCCTCTGGCTGGCTACGCCACGGTTTTTGAGTAGTCCTCAGGCCCGGGGGCAGTTTCTGCTTATTTTCCTTTGTTTGGGGCCCAGGCTGCTGGTGGGACCGATTGTGTTTTTCTGTGGCTGTGAGTACCTCCATTGGAGTCTAGAGGGCATGGGGTGAGGCCCCTGCCCCCTCTTCCGGCTGGAAATGTGCTCGCTTGGTGTTGTTTCAGCGTTTCCACAGCCATTTTGTTACGACCCCTCCTCAGAGTCTTCACCCACCCCCTGAGCAGCCATTTTCTCTTCCCCTCTGCCACCACACATCCCCGGTGTTTTACCTCACTCACTTGAGGTCTGGAGACTCCAAACAAATGGCTAAGCTTGGAGCTCCATCTAGGAGCCACAATTAGTACTGAAGGCTACTTTTGTTCAGACCGGCTTTTCTACAGGACCTTGGAGCTACATTACCTGCTGTTTACTGTCAAGCTTAGAGCTCCCTCTTGTGGACATAATTTGAATCTAAAAGCTACCTTGTGATTCTGACCTCTGATGCAGGAACATTGAACTACTTTGAGCTAACCTGGGGATATATTTGCTGAGACTCCCACCCATCAGGGGCCACTCAGATCCACGGCAGCGCCCATCGTTTGACTCCCCTAAAACTCCAAAGCGTGGTGAAGAAAGGCACAGGAGTCCAGAACATAAGGGGAATTGCCCCCCTTACTCACTTCATAGAAACCTGGGCCACTACAGACAAAGCAACAGACCAAAAAAAAAAGCTGCGGAGACTCACTTGGGAATTGACCTGATTTACTGCCCCAGACATCTTTCCTTTTGTAACGTATCATTTGTTACCTCTTTTTGTATTTTGTTTGTTTTTTGTTATTTGCACAATTATCACTTTTTCCTCATGTAATGTAAGCGCTTGCTTTTGTATTATCCTCACTTGTAATTTTCTCCTCATGTGGTGTTGCTGTTCCTCCTGTGATGCGCTCTGACACCTTCGGGTAAAGTCCGCGCTAAATATAAAACGCATAAAATAAATAAATAAATAAATTAGTAACAGTAGTAAAAAGAGGACATATACCCTCTGGGAGATAGGAAAACTGCTGGTCATAGAAATATGACTGCACTGTAACGACAACAACTAGCTCAATATATCAATCCTGGGTAACGAGTTCAATATATCTCCCTAACCTACCTCCTATCACAAGACAGTCACTTCATCTCTTCAAACTCTACAAAATGGAGATGCCTCCGACCCCGCACTATGTTGTCCCTCAACACTGCTTATGTATCGGTTCTGTGAATCTTATGTGACCCTTCATGCATTCCCTTTCCAACTCTGAACTTCCTCGCAAGCATTGTTGTTGTTTCTATTGATTGTCAACCCTATCCTCTTACTCTCATTTTTTATCACTTACTATCTTGCTTTCCTTCAGGTATTCCCTTTCTAATTGTTTCTATTGATTGTTGACTCTATTCTTCTCACTCAAACTTCTTTACCGCTTAGTATTTTCTTGGCTCATTGATTTATTCATATGTCCCCCCTAACTCTTTCTATATTTTTATTTTAATTTTTGTATTACTCTCTATTACGGCAGTCCCTCTCTAATTTAAACATTCCACGCCCTCGCAAGCTTTGTTGCTGTCTTCTACTGATCTGCGCGTACTTGCCGATTGTTTATCTACTTGTTTGCAAACTTTGCTGCTGGTATACTGATCTGTTCCATTTGTGCCGACTGCTTATATATTAGATTTGCTCCATGCTGTCAATATAATTTTGTTTATCTATTTAATCTGCTCCTTTTTGTCGATTTTATAATTCCTCGCCTGTCTACCCTATTCCTTGTCTAGCCCCCTTACTTCTACCCCCCACTCTCCCAGTGCCCCCCTGGTTCCCAATCCTCATCTCCTGTTCTACCCCCCATTTCCTTAACCTCCCTCTCCCCACTCTCTTCCTCTCACGTCTACCCAACATGCCCCCTCACAGCATTGACCATCACCCCCAGGACCCTACTCTCTTCAAACATGGCCCCAACTCATGGACCATTCTCTACCCCCCAATCTCTCCAAACATGCCAAGAAAAACTTCAAACATAAACTCCTTATCCGTAACCCTGAAACACTCATTGTTGATAACTACCTCAGCCTCACCTCCCCCATTATAACCAACTACATCTTTTACTCCAAATGTCCTTCCAAATGGAAAAGCATCTTCCTACAACACCTCCCAATCTCTAAATCAATCAAAATACCATATGGATTCAAAATATCCACCACTCCCTCCCCAGCCTTTCTTGGAGATATTGATATCTCCATCTTCAAAACAGGTAACATCCTCATACAAGCCACGGTATCCCACCTTTCCATCTTCGAACACCACTTCAGTATTATGTCTCTCCGCCTTGTCCACTCAGCGCCTAACACTCCTTCTCCCCTACTGAATAACACCCCTCCAACCTCTCCCTCCCCCCTTCCCCCTCACTTCACCTCCACCCGCAACCATCCAGCTAACACCATCCTCCAACATTCGACTTCACCATCACCCTCCCTGGACCTCACTACAGCAAATGGCATCTCCCAACCAACATTACCCATTTCTCATCCCCCTCTAATTTTCCTCTCTCCACCTAACACCCGGAACTCGCACTCCTCAGACCCCTCCACTAAAAACGGTTGCCCCCAAACCCTAATATCTACTTATCATTCCCCTCCCACAACCCTGCCTCTGCCTGACCCCACAACCTCTCCCCCCCTACCCAACTACTCACGTACTCTACCGTCCTTGCCCTTCAATCCCCTAACACAACTCCTCACCCCCCTCCTCCTACACATTCCGTACACCCTCTTCTCCTCCCCATCCCACCTATCCTGCCCCTTCAGGCCCTCCTAACTCCGCCTCCCAATCCTTTATCCCAACCCCCGATAAATACACAACCCCCCCACCCCAATATATCCGCTATCCACTCACTCTATGCCCTTTTATCCTCCCTGACCACATCTCCTGAAGTTCTTAACCTCATGTCTAACCTAGCCCAACCCCTCACACCTTACAGCACCGACACCCCTCACTCCACACCCACTACCCTATCTCCCCCTCACACCTCAGTCCACCCTCCGCAACTAACCCAGACCACTCCCTACCCCTAGTTCATTCCCTTCCCCCGCCCCTTCAATACCTCCCCTTACCCTAATTGCCCCGAACCTACACAACAGTGAACTCAACCTATCTAAATTGATTACTGAACCCCTCCCATCTAACAGCCCCGTCACCCCTCACTCCACTCCCACTACCCTATCTCCCCCCTCTCACATCAGTCCACCCTCTGCAACTAACCCAGATCTTTCCCTACCCCCGCCCCTTCAGTACCCACCTCCACCCCAATTGACACAAGCCTACATAACACTGAACTTGACCTATCCAATTTGATTACCGAACCCCTCACACCTAACAGCCCGTCACCCCTCATTCCACACTCACTTCCCTATCTCCACCCACACACATCAATCCACCCTCCGTAACTAACCCAGACCACCCCCCCTCGATACCTCCCCTCACCTTAATTGCCCAGAGCCGACACAACATCGAACTTGACCTATCTAATTTGATTACTAAATTCTCTCAACTCAGGAAAGACTTTCTCCCACAGCTCCAGAACCCTCCCTCACCATAAAATCCCCACCCAGCCCTGCCCAAAAATCCCCCCAAAAATCCCCCCAAAGATTCCCCACGAAAATCCCTAACACCAAACACAATCATTGGAGATCGACTCCTATCCGCTGCCGTATACATAGACCTCACTGCACCTCGAACCATCTCTCCCCGTCCGACCTCTCCGACCTATGCTACTCTTACCTTCCTAGCTTACCAACCACCAATTCTCCACTCCCCTACTCCCACATCCCTGTTATCTTAGGGACTAATAGAATCCCCTCCTCCCCCGCTTCCCCCAGACCACCGCCTCAACTCACGTCGATCCACACTTGCCCACCCACCATATGCAACCCCACACCACTTACATGTATGCTTGTCAACTGTCGCTCTGCAGTCCACCATGCCAGGGAAATTTCGGAAACTATCCTGAGTGAATCCATTGACATTGCATTCCTCACAGAAACCTGGCTCAAAGACCACTCAACAAGCATACTTGACCTACTCTCCCCCCCGGGATACTCTATTCTGAGAAAAGATAGACCTGATAGAGTTGGGGGTGGTCTAGCCATTATCTTTAAAAATGAACTTCAGCTATCCCTTGTCAATAATTCTGGCTACTCCTCCTGCGAATACCTGGAAGCTGAACTGACAACCCAAAACGCCCACCCAATTCGTCTACACAACATCTATCGCCCTCCGGGCCCCCCCCAGCCCTTCATCGAAGACTTATCTGAGCTCCTGACACAATCCTCATTATCCAACTCAAAAAATCTCTTTCTTGGGGATCTCAACCTCCATTGGAACGATACCGATGATCCCACTGTCCCCCTCCTCACCAATCTACTTGAGATCAATGAACTCAAACAACTATGCCTGTCCCCGACACAAACCAAAGGAGCCATCCTTGACGCCATTCTTTCCAACGAAGATCTGGCCTCCGTGACCAATATCGTCCCCATTGACTGGTCCGACCATCACCTTATACTGTTCACCATTGCTACCAATGCAAATCTCCCTACCTCCAAAATTAACAGACCTAAGAAACTGACCAGAAATCTAAAACTTATCCCCCTGGGTGTTCTTGAGTCTAAACTCCAAGCTCAACTTCTTCTCATTCCCCCCTCACAAAATGCCAATGAGCTCACTGAACACTTTAACAATACTGTCACTGGTATTCTTGACCAACTAGCCCCGCCCAAACTCAAAAACCAAAGAACCACCCCCTCCAACTCTTGGTTTAATACCGAGCTTAATAACGAAAGACGGTCACTCAGACTGTCGGAAAGAACCTGGAGACACCATCCCTCTCCCGCCCATCTTGCACTCCTCAGACATGCTAGATCCACGTACAAAAAACACATCTTCAAGGAAAAGGCCTCCTTCTTCCACACTCAACTTGATCATGCCAAAAACAGACCTAGGGAACTCTTCAAAATCATTCGTAACCAAACTTCCCCCGCACCTCCTAATCTGACCGCATCCTCAGCCAGATGTGAAGAAATTTCCCACTTCTTCTCAGAAAAAATAGCCAAAATTGATCAATCTTTCCGCTCCACACAGCTCCCCTCCAACTCCCAATGCAAACCTGTCCTCACCTCTAATGCCTACCCCACATCCCCTCGACCAGATGACCCTGCTACCTCTCCGGAAATCAACTCCCCTAACTCACAATTAAAGAACAATGCCTCCCTGCTCAACTTCCTCCCCGTGACTGAGCTAGAAGTCCTTAAAATAATTGGTAATCTTAAACAGTCCTCCCACACAAAAGACCCCTTACCCTCTAACCTTGTCCCTGCCCTTAAGCACATCATCACCCCATACTGGACCACAATCATCAACACCTCTCTCTCCACTGGCTGTGTCCCCACCTCCCTTCAACTTGGACAAATCTCTCCCATAATCAAAAACCCCAATGCTGACCCCAATGACCTAAACAATCTCCGCCCCATCACTAACCTCCCACTTCTCTCAAAGGTCCTTGAAAAATGTGTCCTACTACAACTAGACAAACACATCGAAAACTTCAACCTACTTGATCCCTTTCAATCAGGCTTCAGGAAAGGCTGCAGCACCGAAACGGCAATGCTCAATGTCGTCGATGACATCCACCACTCACTTGATAATGGCGAGACCTGCCTTCTTATCCTCCTTGATCTCTCCGCAGCGTTTGATACAGTCAACCATTCAGCCCTACTCAATGTGCTTAGGACCCGTTTCGGCCTCAATGATATTGCCTACAAATGGTTCGTCTCCTACCTACAACACCGAACTCAGCAAATCAAAATTCAAAACTGTCTCTCTAACCCCACTCCTGTCTCCCTTGGAGTCCCCCAAGGGTCTATTCTCTCTCCCTCCCTCTTTAACCTCTTTATGGAACCCCTCACACTCATTCTTAAACAAGCAGGCATCAACTACCACCTCTACGCCGATGACACCCAAATCTATTACAAGATTAAAACTCATGCCGACATCTTACACCTGAACAACACCCTCACCAAAATCCAAACCTGGTTCCACTCCAATCATCTCAAACTTAACCCTAATAAAACTGAAATCATTCTCTTCTCCCCTAAAAACAACCCTCTCCCCGTTCAATCATGGATCTCTGACCTTAACGCACTCAACTGCTCATTCACCTTGTCCAACTCCGTCAAATCTCTTGGTATTTCTATCGACAACACCCTAACCCTTAACGTCCACATCAAAAACTCTGCTAAAGGAGCCCTCCTCACTCTCCGTCACCTCAAGAAAATCAAACCCTTTATACCCACCGATGATTTTAAACTTGTAGTTCAGTCACTTGTTGTTTCACGTATTGATTATGGTAACGCCATCCTCAACGGAATCCCCAAGGTCCACCTTGCTCCAATCAAAGCTGTGCTCAACCTTGCCGCCAGGCTCATTACAGACTGCAAACGCTTCGATCACATATCCCCGGCTCTCAAATCTCTTAAATGGCTCCCTATTGAAGGCAGATCTGCATACAAAACTACCTGCATCACTCATAAAGTCCTCCACCAAAACACTCCACAGTACCTCTCCAAGAAACTCCTCATTGCGGTCACCACACGACCCCTGAGAACCACCAACTCCCTCCTCCTTATACCACCACTGCATAAAAAGAAAGCCACACAATCACGCTCCTTCATTGGGAATGCCCCTATCGTCTGGAATGCCCTCCCAAAAAACCTGCGCTGCAACCCCTCCTATTTCAGCTTCAAAAAAGACCTCAAAATCCACCTCCTCAATTATTATTGGGGGTCCTAACCTGTGACCTGCACTCGATCTCCAATCTCACCATGTTATATTAGTCCAGTAATATTTGTCCATTTCATGAACATCATCGGCCTAATTACTTGATATGTATAGCTCCTGCCCCTGTTTATCTATTTGATTCGTTTATCTAACTGTTTGATTTGTCTATCTACTTGATTTGTATATTTCACATGTTGTCATTATCTTTTATCTACTTATACGCCATGTTTGGCCCAATTATCATTGGGGGTCCTAACCTGTGACCTGCACCTGATCTCCAATCACCATGTTACATTTTGTCCAGTATTATCTGTCCATCCCCCGAACATCATATACCTAGTTACTTGAAATGTATAGCTCTTGCACCTGTATATTTATTTTGTTTTTGTATATTTCACACGTTGTTTCTTTATCTTTTTATCTACTTGTATGCCATGTTTGCGTTATATTATCTTCTCATGTAAAGCGCTCTGATACCTCTGGGTCTAGCCAGCGCTATATAAAACTCTCAAAATAAAAAAAATACATATTTCTGTCAAAGCCCTTTGCAGTACCACAGTGGGACTTGAATTTGGTTCTCGCTTTTCTGATGTGTACCCCTTTGAACCGATCCACAGTTGCCCAGTGCTCTTACTCGCTTTGAGAACAGCCTTGTGGTTGCGACAACATCCACACACCGAATGAGTGAACTTCAGGCCCTTTTTGTCCAACCTCCTTATTCTTCCTTTTTTTCTGGGCAAACTGGTGTTCAGGACTCGAGCTGTGTTCCTACAAAAGGTGGTGATGACTTTATCATGTGGGACAAGCCATCAAACTTCCAACCTTCTTTGCTCCGCCTCACCCCTCGTAAGAGGAATAAAGACTCCTTTCCTTGGACCCCAAGAAAGCATTCAGTTTTTACATTGATCGTACCAGAGAACATCGGGTGGACGATCAGCTGTTTGTTGAGTTTTCTGGGTGAAGAAAGACAAGGTGGCCCATAAACGGACTATCTCTCGATGGATAGTCCTCTGCATTAAGATCTGCTGTTCGTTGGCCAATAGGCAGCCTCTAGAAGGTCTATAAGCTCACTCCACCATGACCAAGGCTACTTCCATTGCTTTGGCACGCACGTCCTGGATATTTCTCAGGCAGCTATGTGGACATCAGTGCACACATTCACGAAGTACTATTGTCTCGACAGGTTGGTCGAGATAGGTATTTTGCCCTCTTGGTCCTGCAGGACTTTAGTTTTAGCCATTTTACAGAACCACAACCTTGTGAGCTACTGTTTTGGTGTCTATTCACAAGTTTAAGAATCCACAGGCAGAAGTATCCATCAGAAGAATAAGTTACTTACCTTTGTAGAGATCATTCTGGTGGATACTCTGACCGTGGATTTCTTACCGACGTCTCTCCTACCTGATCTGTGGCTTGTTCTCTTCCATCTGAAAAGATTCCAATTTAGCACTCGGCACACTTGTTCTTCAGTTTCAGTCTGCTCTGAGTCTGAGGGTGCATGCGTGTTCATGAAAGAAACTGACGTCAGCCCAAATGGGTAGTGCTTGTATGCGGCTCTGTTCACTTCAAGAGCATTGTCAGGATCCAGTCTGGCACCTGGGGATATTCACAATGTGAGGTATCTGCGGCTAGACTATCCACCAGAAAGATTGTTAGTGATAAAATCAGTCTCATAGTGAAGAGCCTTGAAGGCCCTGCAGTGCGGTAGGCCCCAGGCCACTGGAGGGGGTATCTCAAGTACCTATGCAGTGTCAGTACAATCAGGCAGAATAAAGAACAGCACTGCTGCCACCTGTTCACAACTTGCTCTGTGGGATGTGCTTAGCTGTTTGCATGAAGAAACAAAGTTGCAACATTTTTTAATTTATTGTTGAGATATAGGCAGTCTCGGCCGGCATGGCTCACGGGTGGTGGAGGGTCGCACGGGGGGGTCGCGGGGACCGGCGAGTGGTCACGATGGGAAGGGGGGCGGGGGGGTCGTCGCGCGGGGAGGAGTGGGGTTTAAATAATAAATAAAACGTACCTTTCTTGGGTCCCGCTTCTTCTGCTCAGTCTGCTCCTGCTTTCCTGCCTCTGCAGGAACGGGGAAGCAGGCAGCCTCCCTCCCCTAAGCCATTCACAATGCTGCAATGGCAGTGTTGTGATTGGTTAGGATGCCGACCCCGCAGGCGTCTGAGGAGGCCATTTTCTCCAAGTAGGCTGCATGCAGCCTGCGTGGAGAAAAGGGAGAGTGCGCATGACTTGTTTGGTCGGCCCCAGAGGGCTGACCAAACAGTCAGGGCCCGCAACATTGGGCTAGCCACTCCTCCCCTGCCCTCGAGCAGGACCGCCCACCCCCAACCAAACTCCTTTCTAGCTCGCAGTGCGAGAAGCAGAAACATAAAATGGTATTTATAATACCATTTTATGTTTCTGCTTCTCGCACTGCGAGAGCAGTGGGGCGACGCTCCTCCGCCCACATGGAGGAGCCGCCCTGGATATAGGAGGCATGAAAAAGTGTCCCTGTGACTTTCAACAGAGACTTCAACACCCTGGGATCGGAATTTATCCGGAGCAATAAATAGCACCTAAAAAACACCTATTTTAAATTTTCCCCAGTGATGGAGTAGCTAACACACTTGTTCTCTCGACTTACAGAAATTTGACCGTTGGTGCAGGCTTAGTCACACCTGGTAATTACTATGTGCTATGTAATCTTAACTCGTAAATCCGACCCCTCGCCATACGGCTCTTGCACAAGGGTCGACGTTTTCTGGCCCAGTGATAATCATGGCATAAGTGTGATGTATAACATGCCATGCAGTGTGTAATGACGGAGGAGACATCAAGCAGTTAAGGTAAGATTTATTGGCAAATGCAAGTTCCCACAGAGAAAGCGCAGTGTGCGTGCAAGCACCACGCAGACTAGCATCAACTGTCACATCAACAGTAAATCGCACACCAACTGTCAACAAGGGGAATGGCTCGCGCGCCAACGGGCAGCGCAAGGCAGCATACAGAGCGGTGTCCACGCGCGAGAGGCGCGCGAGGAGAGAACACTACATATATCGCCTTTCCCTAAAAGAGGAAGGAGGAAGCAGGGGAGAGAAGAAGAGAGGGGGGGGAAGAGAGAGGAAAGAGAGAGAGAGAAAAGGAAGTAAGGAAATTACCTGAACCTTACGGGTAATCTGACAACTCTGGAACTCCTCCTGGGGGAAGCAAGAGGGTTATTGAGAGCATCCAAATCAGTGTCTATGAACAGAAGAATGTGTCGAGACTATATCAGAACGTATACTTGGCCTCCCACCAACCTTGTCATTGACTTTAACAATCTTGTTCATGTTCCACCAATTACACTTATTGACACGAACAGCACTACCACATATTTTATCAATGGAGACAGGATCGCTGAACTTAGAATCACCCTTTTTTACAAAACCCTGTCTCTTTATTTTCACTATGTCACCTACAGCAAACTTCCTGTTGGAGACATGTTTTCTAGTGTCAAAATACGTTTTTTGCTTGTTTTGTACATCACTAACTTTGTTTCTAACCATTGCATCAAGCTCCTGTGCGGATGCGCTGCGTTTGAACCACTTAGACATCCATGCTGGCCTAAAGTCCGAACTGGGCTTTCTGTCTTTGAGCAGTTCAAAGGGGGACACACCTGTGGATGAGTGGGGTGTGGTCCTGTAGAACCACAGCATGGTTCTTACAGCAGTGGGTATGGCTTTGTTGTGATCTATGGCCCACCTTATACAATCCCCAATGACTCTGTTAAGTCTCTCTACAAGCCCGTTGGTTTGAGGATGATAGAGTGAGCTTTTGAGGTGGATGATGGAGGATTCTTTAAGGAATTCTTCGACATCAGCCGAGACTAACTGTACCCCGTTGTCTGAGATGACAGTCTTGGGAAAACCCTCCCTCATGAAGATCTCTTTCATAAACTCGAAAATCTCTTTAGAGTCAACTTTGGGTACAAATTTGATTTCGGGCCATTTAGAGTAATAGTCAACTAAAACTATTGCGAACCGTGTCTGATGGGGTAGGGTGTGGAAGGGACCCAAGACATCAATTCCCAACTTTTCCCAGGGATTTTCAGGAAGAGGTATGGGAGTGAGGTGTGGACTGGATGTGCGTAAAGTCTTATCACTACCAGCACAAATGGTACACTCTAGGACCAAAGCATCAATGTCTCTGTCCATTTGGGGCCACCAGAAGTATTCACGAACCCTGCGTTTAGTGAGTGTAGCTCCCAGGTGTCCCTCGTGGGCCTTGGTCAACAACGTTTTCCTGATATTAAAAGGGGGTACTATTTTATCTAGCCTGAAAACAAGACCATCTTCCAGCGATAATTCATCACTGACTTTAACAAAAGGTTGTATATCAACATTTAAATTCCTCTCTTTTGGCCACCCATTGATAATGTATTGTTTTACATCTTTCAATGTTTCATCTGAGTCCATGGCAGCATACCAGTTGCTTTCAACAACAGAACACACATTTTGAAGTTCTACTCTTGCAATTATGCAGTCTTAATGCTCATCATCGTCAATATGCTTTTCGCCAACCTCTGACTCGTTAGGAATAGGAGGCAAACGTGAAAAGGCATCTGCTCGTACGTTCTTTCCTCCAGAGATGTGTATAACATCGAAGTTGAATTGGAGCGGTTTAGATGCAAGACTGGCTATCCGTGGCATGGTGTTGCGATGAGTGGTGTTCCCCAAGATGGCTACTAATGGTTTGTGGTCTGTTTGTATGGTAAACTTCCTGCCCCATAGGTAGCATTTGAACTTTTCGATAGCCCACCAACAGGCAAGAAGTTCCTTTTCTATGACTGAGTAGTGTGATTCTGTGTCCCTCAGAACCCTAGATGCAAAACCTATTGTGTGTTCCTGAGCACCTACTTGCTGGGTGAGGACAGCACCCAGACCGTAACAGCTGGCGTCTACAGTCAAGGTGCAACGTACCGAAGGATCAAAAGGTTTCAAGGCTTTGGCCATGGTGAGTTGTTTTGAGCCATTCAAACGCATGTTTACATTCATCATCCCGCACAAACAGTTTGATGTTTAAGCAAATTGGATATGGGGCGTATTTTGGTAGCATAATCGGGAATGAACCGCGAATAAAACTCAGTCAGTCCCAGTAAGGATTTCACTCCTGTTTTGTTCTTTGGGGCAGAGGCATCCACAATGGCTTGGGCTAGACTGAGTTTAAGCGTAACTCCAGCACTTGAGATCGTGTGACCAAGGTATTCTACAGAGTCCTTTGAGAATACGCATTTATCACGTTTAAGCACAACCCCATGTTCTTGAAATGTGGACAGTACCTGACCCAGTGTTTCATCATGTTCTGTCTGGTCAGCAGCGTGTATGAGGAGATCATCTTGAAAGATAGCAACGTTTTTGATGCCTTTGAGGAGATTGACCATAAGATGCTAAAAAACTGAAGCTGCTGAGGCCAGGCCAAACGGCATGTGACAGAATTGATACATGCCTGAGGGAGAATTGAACGCTGTGAGATGACACGAGTCCCTGTCCAGTTCAACCTGGTGATATGCGGACGCAAGGTAGAGTTTGGAAAATATTTTGGCTCCTGCTACCATGCCCAACATTTTAGAGATGTTGGGTAGAGGGTGAGAATCAACCCAAATTTCTTTGTTCAGGGTGCGCAAGTCAATGCATATCCTCAGCTCGTTGTTTTCTTTTCGGCCAACGACTAACGGAGATGACTAATCCGATGATTCTACGGCTCGATCACTCCTCTTTTACGCATTGACTAGCTCTTTTTCCAGATCTTCTCTTATGCTAAATGGTACACTTCTCAGTTTGTTTTACGGGTATGGCACCTTCTTTAACTTTTATTCTATGTTTGAATCCTTTAATTTTTCCCAATTCACCTAAGAAGACTTTAGGAAATTTGTTAAGAAGTTCTTCCACTTGTGTGGAATCGCGAATGGCCAAGACCTGCTCCTTTGCCCCTGGACATAATATCATGTCAAACAACCCTTGGTGAAACCACCCTAGGATATTCAACCCTTGTATGGCCACATATATTTTGCCATGTATACGCCTGTTTTTGAACTCCATGATTTTACATCCGTCGTAGGACACAGGGGCACGATCTGGGGGAAGTAACGGCATATTGCCCCAATTTGCATTAAAGAGTGACTCAGTAATCATGGTGATGCGTGCACCTGAATCCACAAGAAGGCGTAACTTCTTTTCGCCAACTATTATGATAACATAGGGGTCTACACATTCATTGGGATCACCTGTTCTGATATCACTGTCCTTGACTACGAGAATCATATCTTTCAATTCTTCCAAGGGATCTTCATTTTCACTGTCACTGTGGTCTTTGACACGTCCTATCCGTACATTTTCTCTTTTGTGTCCCTGACATACTTTGTCAAAATGGCCAACTTTACCACAAGACCGACACACCACATTTTTAGCTGGACACGGCCTTCCATTTTTTGTATGAATGGAATTACCACACCTAAAACAAATGTCAGTTCTTCTGAAAAAACTGCTCTGTGGGGTATCTTTTTTTTCTTCTTGTACTTGGTAAGACGTACTGGAGTTACCACTTCTGCAGTCTTGCTTCCAAGTTCCTTCATTGAGGCTTGTGAATTTTCAATACTTTTTGCAATGCGAATGGACTCTTCCAGAGAGGGGTTTTCTAACGACGGGAGCTTTTGTCTAATAGTTCTGTCAGAACATTGGCTTATAAACTGGTCGCAAACTAACTGCTCACTGAAGTTTTCGAATTCACAATCGGCAATCATTTTCCTAAGGGCAGTGATGTATGTGTCAACATCTTCATCGTTCTTTTGCACACGTTTGAAGAATTTGTGTCTTAACACAACTACGCTAGGCTGGACATCATATCTTTTTGCTAATTTTCTAATGGTGCTCTGGTATTCGTCTGGTTCTTCACCTTCTTCTGCCTCAGCCTCTGGTAAGTGCTTGAGGGAAAGAGTATGCAGTTCCTGAATTGGAATACAGGTTGTGTGTAAGAGTGAAATGTACAAAGAGGGGAGAATTCCTCTTGTCGGAATTAGGACCCTCACACACCCAGCCAGCTAGGTGTCATGCTTCATCATATGGGTCTGCTCCTCGTCGGGTCGGCGCTGCAATACCCGACGGGCACCCGTGAAGGGGCTCTTTATCGGAGATCTTTTATTCCTTGCCGTAAGGTGCAGTGCGTGTGAGGGGCCTAGTGAGTGTAGATGTAAGTGAGGTTAAAATAGGAGGTGGGGGTCCAATCAGAACAATTTTAATGAATGTGGCTCCTCTCCTAATTAAAAGCAAGTGAGGCGGGCCCCTGTAATATTGTCACAGGGTACCGCGTTCAAAAGGTCAACATGTTTCTTGCCAACTGTCCATTGGACGGCAATTCATCAGGACCAATATCAGGTTATTCTACACTATAAAATATGTGGTCAGATGTGTAGGTGTGTGACCACAAACAGTACCCTAAAAGTAGTACCTTTCACTCTAGGAGGGCAACCTGTAATACAAAACAAACACAGAAAAGTAACCGCATCAGTAATGGTACTAATCATGTGATTAAGAACAAGCTAGTGCAGCACTCCACTCGTGAAGAAGGCATGCTTCATGTTGAAATGCTGTGACAGACATGTGAGGCGACGGTGTGAAACACAAAAAAGCAGCAGTAAATTGATAACTCACTCCATTAGAGTCATACTGTCTCATCTACGTGTTCCAGCGGGTGTAGACACTGTAAGGTTAGTGCCCTGTGGGTACGACGTAGGAGAGCAAAGTTAAAAAAGATACATCAGCAGGCGTCAAGACAGAGAAAACATTAGCGTTCCACCTGTTGCAATGGCCCGAGATTCAGTCTGGCGTCAATCAAGGTGTTCAATTAGGGGAATAGTGCGTCCCGTTGTATGGGGTATCGGGTCAGGCTGTATCGAGACGGGTACACGAATGACTAGGTGGTCTGCCTCAGCGCAATGTAAGACGGCACACAGATATGGGCGCACTAAAAGGGGCTGACACGGAGCCTCGTATGTATGCTCTCTGTGGTCGAGTCGATTGTGTAAAAAAGTACCACCCCGAAACCCGGGTAATCCCGGATATCACCGCCAACGACCCGAAATCACACAAACCACTATAGGGTTCACCTCATGCTACTGAGCCTTATGAGCCAAGGTCTTTGCTAGAGACGAAGGGGAGGCACACTCAAGCGTACGAATACTCAAGTGTCTTCTCCGTGCATTGGCGGAGGACCTACCCCTCACACTGCTGGAACTGGGAGGTGAATGCCGACCCAGTCGCGGCCTTATTTAACCTCCCGGATAGCAGCAGCAAGTGGCGGGAACCACAATACCATAGGGAGAAACACTAGAGAGCTGACTGTGTTGACGTCCGTGGGGGCCATATTGGATTCCCGTGGGGCAGGTAACCCAAGGCAGCCGAAGAAGTGTTGGCCATATTGTAGTGTCTACAGAAGGACTCATAAGCCTCTATTGTGTAGCAGGGGTCTAAGTATAATGAAGGAAGTAGTCAGTTACCAAAACCGGTGCTTCTAAATACGAAGGTTTTGTTCATTGAGTCAAGAGGCTCCACGGAATATCCTCATTTAGTCCTTCTTTGTTAGAGGAAAGTCGAAGAACCCATCTTTGCTTTGTGCGAAACAGTGTCTCCTTACTCATTTTGGGATGTGCTTCCAAAATGACCCACTGTAGGGAATCTGGTGTATGTTTCATTAACTCAAAGTGTGAAGTCATCTTGGTGTTGGTTTTGTGGCACCTAATGTTGCTTCTGTGTTCCGTGATGCGTGTCTTAACGGGCCTAGTGGTCATGCCTATGTACTGGAGCCCACACGGACAAGTTAGCATGTAAATGCAGTTAGCAGTGTTGCAGTTTGTGTGCCTCCTTAGCTGCCACCTGAACCCATTACTGAAAACAATTTCTTTAGTGGGTTTTGTTAATGGACAGACTATGCATGCACCACATGGATAGCCCTCCCTTCAAATCCTAGAGAATGTAAAAGTAAAAACTTTTTCCTTTCTGGTCTGAACCTATGTGCACCAATTGCCCCTAAATAGGTCTCAAAGGCATCAAGCCAATGTCGCCATTTTATAGGAGGTTCTCTGGGTGAGTCTAGAAATGGAGGCGGAGGGTGAACTGCCTGCATAATGAAGAGAGAAAAGCGTAATAAAAAAAAAAACAGTAAAACACTGACAATATATATAGGTTAAGGCAGGAAGGTGTCTCAAGAACCGAGTAACATAGAATGGATTTGTTGAATAACACCAGGGATGAAGTAAACCCTAGGGGTTGTTTGTAAATGAACAGGTGTGCGTGTCACCGTGTAAGCCAGTGCACGCTTATTATCCATACGTGGATAAACAAAGGTGTGCATGTCACCGATTAGCAGGAATCCTATGGACACGTTTATAAATGAACAGGTGTGCTTGTCACTGAGTAAGCCAGTGCACGCTTATTATCCATTAATGGATATTCAAAGGTGTGCGTGTCACCGAGATGCAATGCGCGCACTGTGGGGCGTGAAATAGAGCATATAGATAAAAACAGTACCTCAAGGATCACAACGTCGCAGAGAATGTTGGTTTGGACGGAAGAAAGGTCGATACCAAGTGCTTTCTGGAGAGTACGCCTTCTGAGAAGCAGCGGGTCACGATGCGAACACAACCGCGTTAGGCTGTAGATGCTGACAGGCGTGCTGACAAAGCTGTACGCCGACTTGTCTCGCTGTGTGCCTGGTTCGCGTCAGCTCCCGCTGAGGACGGAAGAAGGCGAAGCTCGCTGAAAAGATGCGTCATGGACAGGCGGCTCACATGGGGTGCAACGCTCCTACCAGCATGAGATACGTCGGGTGCGGGCAGAGCTCAAGAGCACTTGTTCCGAGTGAATTCCTGTCAGACGCGAAGCAGAAGTTCTCCGATCGTGTGTGTTTGGAAGAGCGCCGCAGGTTTTACTTCAAAGCTCAGTTCTTATATTTTCCTTACTTGAGCTTGCGATGAATAAGCTTCCTCCGATAACATGCTTCTTGGTACTATTGTTTCACTACGCTGCTCCTGTTGTAGAAGTCACTTCTGATGCCGGGACACAAATGTAGAGCCTGGATTCTATTCGAACGTGGTTTTCTTTTTTTTCGTGAATAAGCAGAATCCTTAAAAACGGCGTGGGTGCTGTGTGGGAACTTGCTCTTCGATCTCGTCGCCACAAAGAATGTAATGACGGAGGAGACATCAAGCAGTTAAGGTAAGATTTATTGGCAAATGCAAGTTCCCACAGACGAAGCGCAGTGTGCGTGCAAGCACCGCGCAGGCTAGAATCAACTGTCACATCAACAGTAAATCGCACACCAACTGTCAACAAGGGGAATGGCTCGCGCGCCAACGGGCAGCGCGAGGCAGCACACAGAGCGGTGTCAACGCGCGACAGGCGCGCGAGGAGAGAACACTACACAGTGTTATTGGATTCCGGAGCTCTGCGTGCCAACATACATTGAGCCACGCAGCAATTGTGAGGCAAACAGTTGAAAAGTGTTATTGGCCGCAGCAGGACGAGGTTAACTATAAAGAAATGTATTGAAGTAGAACTTGTTGCTTTTATAGCACTTCATACACATACATTAGCTGTTTTTAAGCATTGCTAGTAAAAAATGTCGCAGTTGCTAATTTCAGTCATACTTAATGTACCATCCTTAGAATGATGAAAATCTGAGTTTACCTAGCCAGGATTTGTATTGTAGTATTCAGATCACTGCAAAAGTCCAAAGTGAGCGTAAACTTGGTGAGTGCTCTTGAATCCTGGTGTTTGTGTAAGGGTGATCTGCCACTGCTGACTCCTGTTAAAATGTTAGCCCTGCCGTAATGGTGGGAATTTATGGCAAACCTGGTCAAACCTGGCATGGTGGAGCCCACACCTGGAATAATGCTGGCTGTGATATAATAGCAGGATGTATTGGTATTTTGTGGGTATCCATTGCATGCTGGTGCCCATGTCTTGGTGTGATAATGCCCCTAGCATTATAAGGGTACTTTTTGGCATATTGATGAAATGTCTGTCAATATAGTGCCTAGGCCCAGTGCAGTGCTGGTCCTCTCATAACCGTGGTAATGTTTAGCATACTGCGATATTGGCATAATGAAATTAAACTGGCCCTTGGATAATTGTGGTAATTCATGTCATGTTTTCAACATCCATGGCATGATGATGCTCATATTCGGTAGTGAATGTAAATGTGAATGAAGCCAGTGAATACCCTTTTTTGATTCTGGGATGTGGTCAAGCTTTTCTTTAGGAAAACTGTTTCTCAATGCCATGTTCTAAATCACCTGCAGCTTTGTTAGATAATATTCAAGTAGCCACAAATATAGATTATTACTAGTCTATTTTAAATCACACATGGTGAGATTACTTTGGCGTGATTACCCTTAGGAACAAATGTTAGTATTTTACTGATTAGTCTGAGATACTGAATGCATGAAGAAGTAACCCGATGTTTGTAGTCTAGGAGGTGAATCTTAATCAGTATCTGTGCCTTGAGATTTGATTTGCGTCCGTTGTATTGGATTGTCGGTGTGTCTATAAAGGAACAGAGAGATCCATTCCATCTGTCATTATGTTTTCCTATGAGAAGGAGTTCTGTCTTCTCGCAATTAGATTTAAGGACGTTGGAGCTTATTCAAGCTTGAACAGCCCTAAAGCAATAAAAGTTAGTATTGAGCGAGGCATTTTAATATACACTAATTGGTGATTGAGCATCGTTAACATATGAAATGGCCAAGAGCTGAAAAGACCTGATGAGGGTTTAACTGGGACTTTAAAAAGAGTAGGAGGCAGTGATGAACCCTGAAGAGTGAACAGTTCAGGGGGACTTTGGCAGAATTGTCCGTCTTTATAAGTTTTAGGCACACAGACAAGAGGATAGATCATGCTTGCTTCTGTCATGACTGAAAGAACTACTCGCTCTTGGACCTAGTAAACCAAACTGCTCTGTCATTGCCATTTTACCCACTCTTCCATGCCACTATCGTAATATTGTGAGGGTTAGCCAACCCTCTTAGACAGGGACATTATTACATCCATTTTACCTGTGGCAGTGGTAAACGGTCTTAGCTGTTTTCCTTGGAAAGAAATGGACGCAGCTCAGTGTAAAAACTCTCTATGGCGAAATGTATGGAATTGTAGTGCTTGTGACCGACATTACTGTACAGATAATATGAATTGTTGTGATTCATGACAAACTTGTGTTTTTGTATTTGTATGTATGTGTTGGCACTGAAAAAGAGTAGAAGCTACCAGAAGTGAGTTTAACAGCAATTGGGTCTCATCAGTAGGTACTAGTCACTTCTGTGAGTAATTTAAAGCTCGTCATTTTGTACTAGTTCATGCTTGTACTTGGTCTCACATTTAGCCTACAATGCCAGCAAGTGCGATAATGAAAAAAATGTCTAGCATTTTCACAATATTTTGTGTTGTTCTCATCAGAATATCAGTTGTGAAATGTGAAACATAGACTTAAATATATTTTATTTTATTTTATATTTTGTTTGAACTTATTTTACAGGCTAGAGGAGCACCTGAAAGACCTTTATTTAGGCCACAATCACAGTCACAAACACGGACACACGCCAAGAGTGCACCGGAAGGTATTAAAACATATTTTGAGTTTTCCTGTTGATTTTCTGCTGTAAATATGTAATACTGGTTACCTTTGCGGTCACCCCTCCATTCCCCACATACACAATCAATCAATCGGGATTTATAAAGCGCTGCTAATCACCCGATAGTTATGTTTATATGCTTATAGGTATTTGTAAAGTATTTCAATAGGCGCTGTGTCACAGTTTTATGTGATTGGGATATATTTTTTACCATTGCAGACAAGTAGACACTCCATTTCCTTTTGCAAAATCATGTTCTCATCCCTTAGACTGTGCTGTAGAGAATGCAGCAATGTGTAACTTGGTAAACCATCTACATTAAAGAAAGGATTGTATGGTTCATGTGATTGCTCTTCAAGATTCATTAAAATACCTGAATGTTTAGCTTTTTGTTATTAAAATGATTTAAATGTTTTATAGCGGTTTTATTTTCCTACATTGGATCTTCCATATATCTGATCAAATTACCTGATAAGTCGGGATTCTAAAACACTTCAGTTCGTATCTGCAAACTTAATTAGTGTCCAAACTACTTCATAGAGCTCTTAAGTTTCACAGTTCTGTGCACGAGTAGCTTACCAAGTCCTGGAGTTTAATTTGCATTCGTGTAGTCCTTTTACGCCATTATGAGTTCAGAACTACAATTTACAGAATGCAAAGGAAAAACTTAGTGTGAAAACCTCACTCTTGGACCTGCTAACCCACAGAGTCCTACCATTACAACTTAACTTCTTTCCTTATTTTTTTTTTTAAATTTTTCCCCTACAGAAAAAGTGAAAATTGCTTATGATGGATGCCTTTTCTCGCAGATTCCTCATCCTATGAATGCCCCCTCCAGGCTTTAGACTGCTCTGTACGTTTTTCACCCATCAATGATCCTTCTACACTGCCATGGCACCATGCAGCTCCAGATGCGACTCTACCTCTAGACTTTGTGTCCGGAGTATATTTTACACCAACCAGCATGTTGGCCTCCATTCCTGAATTTTCCCGCCTCATCAACGTGGGCCAGAGCTAGAGCTCTGCATTGGTGTCTCACCAAAAAATTCCTCAGCTATTTCAGGTGTCAAGCCTTGCAGACGATGTGGCAAAAAGATGTCCCTTTCGGATCCCCACATTACTGTATATTTTCTGGTGTTGACATATGGCTCTGCGGCCTGTGACTCTTGTTCCTCCATGCACCTGGGGTCCATCAAGGAGCAAGAATGGCAAGTTATTTTTGACTAAAGTCCATAGGGAGGGGGCGTGGCCAACCATCATGGCCGACCAGACGTGAATCCGACCGGCTCCACGCCAGGCCCTTAAAAAGCAGTAGGTTCGGGGGCTCCACTACCCCCACATTTGGCCAGAAACTATATCTCCCGCACCTGTGACCTGAGGGGAAACGGCCAGTACAAGGAAAACCCACCCGGTGCGGCATGCGGATCTGGGGACCTCGCCTGAAGGCACCCGAGGAGGAGCAAAATGGCGGCCGTGACTCTGCGGAGGGGGGAGAGTCCGCATCGGTGCGCCGCGGTCTGCTGATGGGCCCGCACACCGGAGGGAGAGATTGACGGCAGAAGCCCTTGCACATCTGGCCCCCGGGGGCTGCCCCCGCAACTAGACGGCGAGCGGATTGCGGGCAGCGGCCCCGGTGCGACTGTCTGCACCCTCCCCCCCCACCCCCCCCGCCAGCATTCCAGTCGACCGGAGCTGGGCCCTCGCGAGTCTGGAGGGGAGAAGGGACCCCCCGAGGGTGCTTGCCGGTGAGGAGTGGGGGGGGGGCGCCCACCTGCTCATTAAACTGCCCGCTCGTGGAGGCCTTAGACTACGGTGCCTGGCTTTAAGATGGCGGCTGCCTGGCGCTGAAACGGAATCCCGCGAAGAGGCACTGGCGGGAGGCTGCGAGCCCCTGATAACTGTCCGCGATGGGGCAATATCTCAGGGACCCCCAGGGATGATGGTGCAGAGTGCCCACGGATAGTCTGAGCCACCTACGCACGCGCGGGAGGCCGTGCCCCCAGTCAGCAATACTGCAGGAGGGATCGGATCCCCCGAGGGGCCGGACAAGAGCGGAGTCCCTTCAACAGCCACAAGCCACAAGATAACGCCGGTGGGGAGCGGGGGGGGCCCTTTCACCTCAGCAACCACTTCAGGGATACAGCAACAAGTGATGCCTGACCCCAAGTTGGCCACGACCAGGCACCAGCTCAGAGCCTCGTGAGGGGACACAGGAGTGGGGCTCTATCGCACCTGACGAGGTGGCTGCGCCAGAGAGGGGTCCATGCAGCAGACCGCCTATCAGCCCAAGTTTGTGAAGCCCACCAGCAGCTAGGAGAGTAAAGGAGGTGAGGTCCCCACTAGCCCCCTTCAGGACCGAAGGAGCGCGCCAGCTGATGGCGAGCCCATAGGCCCACTAGATGCCGCTATTCACGCCCAACGCCTGAGAAGGGGTCCTGGGTCCGCCGGAACACCTCAGCCAGGAGCCGATCGGGCGCACCTGGAAAAGGGGAAAGATCCCTCTTGATACGCCATCCCCCCTCCCCCCCCGCGCGATCCTGGGGCCTTCTGGATCCTACTCAATTGACCCCCTGTCGCCGGGGTTTGAAGGCTCGCTGCGGAGTCGGGACCCCCGAGGCCCTTCCACGTCTGAGAGGGCTCGCGCCTGTGCAGGAGGTGGGTGAAGATCCCTATGCCACCCAAAAAGACACAGCCACCTCGGGTCTCCAACTTCTTCTCCCCCGCCACCAAGGGGGCACCTAGCGGCGAATCCACGCGAGTAATCGGCGATATGGCGCTTACCAGAGAAGACCTGCTGGCCACACTGAGGGAATTCAAGCGGGAGTTGCGAGACAACATTAAAGCTGACATGGGGGCCTCCTTTGAGGCAATCAAGACGGAGATGGGAGGTCGGCTGGTGGCCCTGCAATCGGACGTGGATTCAGTCGGGGCTCGTGCTCTTGACCTTGGGGCCAGAAGGCAAGACCAGGAGAACCGCTTGAGATCGCTTGAGGACCAATCCGAAGACCTCCGAGCGCAGCTGAAGGCCACGGTGCTCCGGTGTGAGGACCTAGAGAACCGCTCCCGGCGGGATAACATACGAGTGAGAGGCCTGGAGGAAGGTTGTGAGGGCCCAGACTTGGAAGCCTTTATGGTGGGGCTCTTCTCTACGGTGCTGGGGGACTCTGAGCAAGGGGTGCATCTGGAGAGAGTACACAGAGTGGGGCCTCAGGGCCCGGGAGATGCCAGAAGGCCCTGTGACGTGTTGGCAAAATCAGTTCCTTCAAAACCAAGGAACGGGTCCTCCAGAAAGCACGAACCCTGGACAAGGTCTCCTTTCAAAACACGGAATGCTCGCTCTTCCAAGATGTGGCCCAAGCCACACTAGCCCGCCGTCAGCAATTCCGTCCCGTCACTACCGCCTTGGGAGAGCGTAGGGTGAGATACCGTTGGACATACCCTTTTGGGCCGGCATTCACGTGGGACAATAAAAATGATCACTGTGTGGAGCTGGAGGAGGCGGCAACCATCCTGGGCATCGAGATACCCGCCACAACACATGCGACAACCGAGCGGAGGGCGGAGGTGGCGACAGGACCGAAGAAACAAGGAGGAGGCCCCTGGCTCCAACAGCGGCGATCAAGCAAGAACCCTGCGGGTTGAAGACCCCAGGATTTCTTAATAACGACACAGGTATGCTCAGTCACCCACGCTAAAACGATGCGGAAAAAGACTTGAATTTCTGATGCCGATCATAACAACCAAGGAGTCGGCGACCTACTGGTTTCTAATTCTTTCAATATTTACGATACTGAAAATGGGCCGCAGCGGCGGAATTTGGTCCGCCCCAGTTTTTTTGCTCGAAAGAAGGTCCTGATCTATGACCGAGGAGCTTCGGGAGCAAGTTGTTGGACTCAGTTGGACATGGTTCACTTATTTTTCCTTCTGTTTTCATTCTTTTTGCTGTTCTTCTCCTTTTGTTTTTTTGGTGTCACAGTCTACCTTTTTGCGGCTTTTCCCATATGGTTGCTGATTCAGGGGGGAGTTTGGGGGGGAACTTAAAGGCCATGCTGCAGGGGGGGATGGGGCCTAGCTGTCCGGATACCATCGACAAATGGCAGGTTTCAACTGTCTGACATGGAATGTTAAGGGGCTTAACTCCCCTAACAAAAGGCAGCGGATATGGAAATATTTACACAACCACCAGATTAAAATTGCTGCCCTCCAGGAGACACACCTTCCCCGTAAAGAGGAGCATCGATTGAAACACAGGGTATACCCCCAGATTTTTCGCTCTTCAGCACACACCAAACACAATGGGGTAGCGCTGCTCTTTTACACCTCAACCCCCTTTATGCACCAAGACACTAAAACGGACAAGGAGGGGAGGTATGTGATGGTGAGGGGGGAGTTACGGGGCAGATCCTGTACATTTGCGACGCTTTATGCACCCAACACAGGACAGCATGATTTCCTCAACTCTTGTTTTTCTACCCTGGGAGGTTTCGCTATAGGCGATGTTATATTGTTAGGGGACTTCAACCTAATATGGGATCCTTCTCTTGACACCTCACACACCCACAGGGCGGCAGGGGGGGTTTTCAGTAAACCGCTTCAGGCAACGCTACGGTGTCTGGGCTTGGTGGACGTCTGGAGGAATGCCCATCCCACGACACGAGATTACTCCTTCTCCCACTCACATAGGACGTACTCCAGAATAGATCATGCCTTCGTGAGTCAGTCCCTCCTCTATACGGTTCTGGGAAACCCAATTCCACCCGATCTGCCTCTCGGACCACGCGCCCCTAGAGCTGACCCTAGATTGGCCTGCACCACGTTCCAAATTTGTCAGGTGGTACCTCCCCAATTACCTGTGCAGAGAGACTTCTCCGGGACGAAATGCGACAGGCAATAAAGGACTTCTTTGATCTTAATGACCCGGAACACACTTCACTAGCCAATAACTGGGACGCCTTTAAGGCGGTCATCAGGGGGAAGTGCATTGAATTAGAGGCCATGCTCAAGACGCAACGCAAGGGAGAACGCCTCCTGTTAGAGGGCGAACTTCACTCCGCTGAAGAGGCCCACAAGGCTACCCCCTCGGTACAAACTCTCTGCAAGGTTACTCAGATTAAGGGGAAACTCCAAGCGATCTACATTAATGGGGCCGAAAAGACTCTTTTTTGCGCCTCCAAGCACGTAACTATGAGGGGGGTAACAAGGTAGGCGCGTTATTAGCACGCCAGCTTCGGATCTGACAGGAGAAGAACTTCATTCAGAAGGTAGTGGATGGGAAGGGGGTACTTCACCAGAGCGATGCAGGTAAGGCCAAGGCTTTTGGTGATTTCTATCACACTTTGTATACGGCGGACCAACCAGACTTGCGAGCCCAAGACCTATATTTAGAGGGGCTTACCCTGCCTCAGGTACCCGCTTCCACCAATGAGGTGCTGAGCAGCCCCTTCTCTTTCGAGGAGGTTCAGAATGCGATCGATTCGCTTAAGCTTTAAAAAGCGCCAGGTCCGGATGGCCTTAACGCCTACATCTATCGTACCTTTGCTCCGGAGCTCGTCCCCCACCTGGTAACGCTTTTTAATGATATCGCCTCTTCCCAACAGGTGACCCCCTCGATGGGTGAAGCCCTGATCTGTTATCCCCAAACAAGGGAAAGACCCCTCCCTTTGTGCCTCGTACAGGCCGATAGCGCTCCTCAACTTGGACGCCAAGCTCCATTAAAAAATCTTGGCCACTCGTCTGGAAAACATTATGCCGTTCTTGGTGCAGGCCGATCAAGCGGGCTTTATCAAGGGGAGACAATCCCATGATAACCTGCGAAGAGTAGTCCATATAATTGAAAAAGCACAACGAAAGGCAATTCCTACGGTCCTTCTCGCGCTGGACGCGGAGAAGGCCTTTGATCGGGTGGACTGGACCTTCCTGACTCGCACTCTGCGTAGCTTCGGCTTCGCCGAAACTTTTATCGGGATGATCAAAGCGAATTACCATGAGCCGCGCTCTAAGGTACTGGTGAATGGGGTGGCCTTGGCACCTTTCTCTCTCACGGGACACCCAACAGGGTTGCCCCCTATCCCCCCTTCTATTTGCGCTCAGCATCGAACCCTTTGCGGAGCGCATTCGTTCCAACCCGGACATAAGGGGAATCCCATTCGGCACAGACGAACACAAGATATCCCTCTTTGCGGACGATGTGCTTCTACCGGTCACGAGTCCGCAAACATCTCTCAGCGATTCTGGCAGAACTCGCCGTATACGAGCGGGCCTCGGGCTTCAAGGTGAACCTCTCGAAATCCTTCCTCCTGAACCTTACTGTCCCTAAGGCTACTATGCAGGTCATGGAGGGCGAGACCCCCTTTCGTAGCGCACATAAAGACATCACCTACTTGTGCATAAAACTCACCCCCAAGGTGGAGCACCTCTACAGGGCGAACTCCCACCCCCCCCCCTCTACTGCGGCAACTTAAAGCGGACTTTGCCAGATGGCGGACGGCCTACCTCTCGTAGATAGGAAGGATAAACGCCATAAAAATGAACGTTCTGCCACGTTTATTCTACCTTTTCCAGGGCCTTCCAATCCCGGTGGATAGGGCGCTCTTCTCCGAAGTAAAAACGATGGTCACCAAGTTCATATGGCAGGGGCAGAGGGCAAGTCTCTCAAACCGCATGTTGACTAGGTCGAGGTAGGAGGGAGGGCTGGCCCTACCCGACTTCCTGGGCTATTATAGGGCGGCCCAACTGAGGGTGATCACGGAGTGGTCCCTCCGAGAATCGGAAAAACTCTGGCTCCATATAGACAGACAAGTCACTGGGAGGACGATATGGGACCTCTTGTGGAAACACAAACAACATCGTCCATGCAACGCCTACATCAGTACTCCCACGGCGACCACCTTGAGGGTCTGGGATGTTGTGAACAGAACCACTCCTCTTACCACCTTTCCCCTCCCCATACACTTCAATCCCGAATTTCCCCCGGTACTGCAGGAAGGTCCCTTTAACGCCTGATATGGAGGGCGGATGCCTTATGCTTTCCCATCTGTTCGAGGGGGGGCAACTGCTCTCCTTCCCGGAATGTTCTAGGGCATTCCATCTCCAACCTGCTGAAGAATTTCGTTACCTTCAGCTTAAACACTGGGCTCTACAACCACAGGTACGGCAGGCCGCTACCAGGGAGTTACTCCCCATTGAAAAATTTGCCCAGTCAGGGGCCTCCTCAAAAGGCACCATCTCCTTTCTTTACTCCCTTCTACGGGCGAGGGGCTCCCCGCACACCCTGAGACACCAAAGGTTCGGGGATACACTATTAGACACCCCACTGCAGAAGAAACAATGGTCCTCACTCTATAGAGATATCCCCAAGTTTAACCGGTCTATGCACTTAAGAGAGGCCCACTACAAAATTATGTACGATTGGTATCTCCACCCTAAGAGGCTACACACCATCTTCCCCAACGCATCCGACCGGTGCTGGAGGGGGTGCGGGCAGCTGGGTGACTTTAGACATATCTGGTGGGACTGCCCCCGCATGAAGCCTTTTTGGAAGGAGGTCCTCGCTCAAATCAAGCAGTTCTTAGGGTACCCGATTCCAGGCACTCTAGAACACACACTTCTAGGGATACGGGACACCAAGTTGAAGCGCCAGACACAAGGGGACCGGTCAGTAATGTGGCTTTGCCTCGGGGCAGCCAAGATGGCAGTGGCTGCGGCTTGGAAGAAGTCAGAGGCCCCTTCCCTCACACAGTGACACTCCAGATTGTGGCGGTCATTGGCGATGGAACGCATGGCAGATATTGTAGAGGACTCCCGTAAGGGTTTTGACTTTGTGTGGGGCCCACTGGTGGAATACCTATCCGAGGGTCTGCCCCCGTTTGCTTGTGGACCGAGGATTCGTGCCCTTCATCTCTTTCACATCTAGTATGGCCACTGGCACCCCCGAGAGGTAGAAGGGAAAGATAGGACGGAAAAGCTCTTTGCTGTATCTGGACCCTGTCTGAGGAACAATCTGTTTGGAACATTTCTCTTTTTATGTTTGACTGTGACACCTTAGTTTATGTTTTTATGTTCTAATGTTTGGGGGAGTGAAGGCTGATCACTGAAGATCCTTGCACGATGCCGATTCCTAGTTCTCAAACTGTATAAGAGCTATTGGCTCACTGTATGGTGCGGCTGAGACTACACTCTGGGGTCTCCTTCCCCTACATGTTACTTTTTGCATCTCTGTGTATCTTGTTATCTTAAAAGCTAATAATGTCCATAGGGAGAGTTCGAACCTGACTCTTTCTCCCAAAGGTAAGTATCTTCTTGGGGAATGTAGGTAGGTGGAGTATTATGTGGTGATGCTGGTTAGGCTTCACCATGCAATACTCTCACAGACCCCAAAGGTGGTGTCTGCCTTGCTGGGTTGTCTTAGGCCTGGCTGCCATACTGCTTTTCTTTGCACACATTACTCTGAACCGTTGTTCTATCTGCTCTTGCCAAGTTCTTTTTGCACTGTCTGCATTTTCTATCTTTCACCTTTTCTCCTGTTCACTTTGGGCTCAGACTGCACAACATGTACAAGGTCGAATAACAACGGTTCCTTGTTCTTGTTGATCTGGCCAGTCCCTCACACCTAGACATAACACTAGGTACAGCTGCCATGGAGAAATTAGTGTGCTTTTAATATTGCGGTTTGCCTGCTCTAGACACACTTGGAGACAACCTTTCCAGGGAGAAGAGCTGTGATTGTCTGCTGATGTAGTTTTGCATCTAGAGACTGAGGTATGGGGGTTCGCTAGTCAAAGCCCAGAGGTCTTCTATTTTTATAATAAACTAGCTTACAGCACGGGAGGGTGGTAATGTTAGTTAGACATATATCCACTGCTTTATGAGATGCTTTCCCCGTTTGTATTCTATGGAGTTGTAACCATGCTGATTATATTATTCATATGCATTATGATAATAGTACTGACACGTGTACTGTATCTTAGAGCACGTAAGTTGAAATAAACATTTTGAACTATACAGTGTCTCTTATTACGCACGTTGTGGACAGGTACGAGTGTGACAAAAGAGTGTTCTTGCCTCTGCGAGTCCTGAGAGAGAGATACCATGTTCTGGGTTGTCTAATCATTGGTACATTGGTGCTAATGGGACGCTAAGGCTAGTTGGGTTGGGGTTTTGGGTGCTAAGATCTATGGTTGGCTCACCACTATATTCCGAGGTCCTATTATCTTGTGCATAGCTCTGTATGTGCAGAAACCCTATAACAGTGGTCCTTGGATTCACAATACTAATCATTAGGTCAGTCCTGGTAGTGTGGCAAGGGTCAGTCAGGCTTTACTAGAACAGCATGTGTTAAGCATTTCAGAGAACCAACATGGGCGATAAGTAATTAACACGACTCGAAAGAAATCCAACACCAATTTATAAAAAATAGTCTTTTGTTAATCTTAATTTAGACACCAAAACGAACGTGACCTTATACATTTAACCGGAGTTATGAATTTTAGAAGAAAACATAAATCACAGCAATTCAATACTGCAAAACATTTGCAATGCGGTCAATGGGAAAAAGTGGTAATGACATTCGGTCACTTGCAGGTCGAGTTGTGCGGAACCCAAGAAGGGTAAAGGTGATGCGGGTCCCAGGACCAAGCAATGACAGTCAGTGCAATTTGACCTGGCCTGTGGCGCTCGGATACAGAGTTGTCCTGGTTGTCCCTGGTGCTGAATGGGTGCAGTGGGAGAGCGCTTTTTACCATTTACACAGTGCTGCGAGGAACAAGATGCAAAAACACAACAATCTGGTGGTTGCTGACTTCGGTTGAAGATCATCTGGAGTTCCCTCTGGGTGCAGCGTCGGGTCTAGGGGTCGGTTTCCTGTGGTCCCCGGGCAACACAGTAGCTGCCTGTAGCTTAGTGGAAGTCAGGACTACAGTTCCCACAATGCACTAAAACATCTGGATTTGGGCAATCCCTTGGAGGGCCCTATGGCCAGCAATTCTTCGGATCTAGAGCGTTGTTTTACCTGCAGTTTTCAGGAGACTAGTGCCGCTAGTTCAGAGTTGGTCTGAGGGTGCTTCAGGCTCTCACAGGGGGTCCCTCTGTCTGGGGGAACCAAGAGTAAGCCCAGGACCAGTCTCGACCAGGCAGATCCAGGATTGTTGCCACAGGTGCAGAGCATCCTTCTTTTGGTTTGTGCCAGTCCAGTTTTCGCATACACGGGTCTCTACTTTGTCCTCTTTGGTAAAGGTTGATTCAGAACTGATGTTCTGGTGTCAGGAGTGGCCCTTAAATTGGCCCTTAAATTCTAGATTTAGGGGCGTTAGGGGTGTGTATGCAAGTGACCAATGGGCTGCTTGCCCCAGCGGCTAATCTGTCCCTGGGGTGACCACATTGGGGGGTGTAGGTCACCTTTTCTACTCAGAACCTTCTGTTTCTACCACTTTTAAAAATGGCAGAAGTCTTCCTTAGCTGTACCGACCAGGCAGCCCACCCTAGGGGTGTGGCTCGCCTTTTGAGGTGTATACCTCCTGCATACCTAATTTCCCCCCTGCCAGGGTGCAAATGTGCCTGGGGTAGAGGGAAGGCGGTTTTCTCCTTTGGGAGTCAGCCCTGAGGCATATCCGAGGCATTGTAGCCTTTCAAGCTTACCGCTTTGAGGTGCCACTTCACTAGCCTTCCCGTGAGGAAGGAGGTGAGACCTCCTTCTTGCCCAGGTCTTTGTTCCTGACTCCTGGGAGTGATCACACTGCTTGGGAGGAGGTCAGAATCCTGTCTTGGCGGCAGCAAGCGTGGGCTGCCAGCCAGCCAGAGCACGGAGAAGTCAGGTGGGCAGCCTCTAAGCTGGCCACCTGGGTGCATGCCACATTGCCCTCTGCACAAGATTCATGTCACAGGTGAGAAGGCATGTTTTTGTTACCAAACACAACATATTTAGTTGGTACCATAATGGAGCTGCCAACCTCGGGTTTGCCCGAGTTCCTAGCCTGGTGCCGGTCCATGTTATCCTAGGGACCGTCTATCACTTATAGTATCCTTAAATGGTAAAGGCCACTATGTGGGCATATAAGCTTGCACTTACATGTCCACACCTTAAGTATAATGTACCCTGTGTCCTGGGCTTTAGGAGGTCTTCCTTAGGGGTGATTGACATATATTAAAAGCAGTGCATTGACTTTGCCGCGCATGGTGAGGCCAAAGTCGAATTGGAGCAGTCTACACTGTTCCTGCAGTCTGCAGTTGCAGGGACGCTGTCAGTAGTTTGCTTGGGTCACTCGGGTGGCACAATCCGTGCTGCAAGCCCTGGTGATTCCTACAGGGAGCATTCTACTTTGAGATATTGCCACAAACAAAATAAATACAAAAAACTCCTTTAGAAGTCTTTTTTTTTTTTTTTTTCCTTTAGTCATTCTGTTCCAGGAATATTCTGAGGAAAACTCACACTAACAGTCACCCGCCCCTAAGGGAGATTTACACGAAGGCCCAACAAGGGGTCCTAGTATTGCAAAACAACACCCAAGGCTGTCAATGGCAAAAATTCAATAAACAGATTGCTTATCAAAATTAATTTTTTCTTTTTATTTTCATAATATCATAAGATAATTAACACATTCCGAAAAATTCATAGATAATTACATATATAATATCTAAGGATATGTCCCACACAAAACAATCATACCATCAATCATACTTGCACTTACTCAAAGTGACATACACATTTATTCCTCAAGGCAAACATATAAAACATCACAAATCACTCCAGATGGTAAGGCTGCCACTCGAAGTTGAGATGGAGCATTCTCGTGTATTCTCCCGGTAGTGGATGGAAACAAAGTCCAAGAGCACGAGAAGAATAAAACGCCAACGCGCGTTTCGGTGTGAAGCCCTCGAAGAGGGCAACACCTTCGTCAGGGCGGAGGTAGATAAATAGTGTGGGACACACAAACACACCAAATCAATCTTGATGAATGAAATTGTTCGCTAAGATTCTTTTTGTGAGGTCCTCAGGAGACCACACCACAATAAAGATGATATCAAAGGTCCAGGGATTATGACCGCTGCCAGCAGCACCGCAGGAGAATCGGTAATAAATCGATTGGAAGAGCCCCTCCAAAAACATCAGCGGGGGCAGATAACGATAAAAACTCCGTCCTGCGCGGTATTCCTTCTGTCAGGCGGCGGGGTGGGAATTCCTCCGACCGAGCTCCCAATCGATTTATTACCGATTCTCCTGCGGTGCTGCTGGCAGCGGTCATAATCCCTGGACTAAATACTTGATTGACCTATATGAAGTACTCCGGACCTTTGATATCATCTTTATTGTGTGGTGCGGTCTCCTGAGGAACTCACAAAAAGAATCTTAGCGAACATTTTCATTCATCAAGATTGATTTGGTGTGTTTGTGTGTCCCACACTATTTATCTACCTCCGCCCTGACGAAGGTGTTGCCCTCTTCGAGGGCTTCACACTGAAACGCGCGTTGGCGTTTTATTCTTCTCGTGCTCTTGGACTTTGTTTCCATCCACTACCGGGAGAATACACGAGAATGCTCCATCTCAACTTCGAGTGGCAGCCTTACCATCTGGAGTGATTTGTGATGTTTTATATGTTTGCCTTGAGGAATAAATGTGTATGTCACTTTGAGTAAGTGCAAGTATGATTGATGGTATGATTGTTTTGTGTGGGACATATCCTTAGATATTATATATGTAATTATCTATGAATTTTTCGGAATGTGTTAATTATCTTATGATATTATGAAAATAAAAAGAAAAATTAATTTTGTTAAGCAATCTGTTTATTGAATTTTTTGAATTTTTGCCATTGACAGCCTTGGGTGTTTTGCAATACTAGGACCCCTTGTTGGGCCTTTGTGTAAATCTCCCTTAGGGGCGGGTGACTGTTGTTAGTGTGAGTTTTCCTTGAATTGTTCCCCTGCTCTACCCGCCCTTCATTCTCTTGCAGGGGTCCCCCTTTGTACCAGGAATATTCTGAGTCTCGATGCTGTTCCGTGGCCTGGGATTATTCCACAATGTCAGGCAACCTTCGGCACCTAAAAGATTAAACTGGTGTTCCTGTTTCCTTCATCTAATTCCCTGCAGGTCATGGCCTGCCAGCTAGTGATTCTAGCTCTGTTCTGGTTTGCCCTGCAACCCTCTGGGCTGCTCCCCAAGTCCGGCGCCTTTCCATGCCACACCTAGATCGTCTTTGGCCACGACCTCTAATCCGAAGTCCAAATCGGCTATTGCATCATTGCCCATTTTCTCTGGCTCTTTTTCTGTGTCCGTTTCAAAGTTAATAGTAACACCACACAAGTAGTCTACTCTGGTATCAACCAAGGAGTCGATAGGGGGGAAAGTATCATTCTGGTGCCAAAGGAGAAGGTCAAGGTAGATTTTTAATGATGAACCATATTGCGAGCACCTCTCCAGGACCCACATGTTTTCCTGCTGGGAGGAACTTTTTGATTCAAATACAGATTTCAATCACTTGGCTATGATGGATAAGGTATTTAGCCGCACTGAAGATGAGGACTCAGAAGCTAATTATTTCATGCCACCTCACTAAACTGATGGCAGACTTTACTTTGTTTGCAAAATGCCTGTGGCTTCAATAATTGAAGGGAACATTTTGTTTTCCTTTGGCTCTGGTCTCGCCTTTTCCAACCATTGTTCAGAAGGCAGCAGAGGCCTGGAATTGACTTGACTTGACTTTACTTCTGCAGGAAGCAATCATTGTGACACAAATTTTTCATTCTTTCTCAGTTTCTGCTGAGCACTGTCTTCCTTTTAATGAGGCTCTCCAAGATCCTAGAAGGGCTGCATAGGAAAAACCCTTTTCAGGCCAAGCAGTCCACAAGCAGATGCCATAGTTCTGCTGTGGGTGGCCTGCATTTTTGTGTGTTCCCACACGTTATTGGGGAGTTTAGTTGTTAACACGTTATCTTCTAAGCAGAACCCAAACACATTCCCTGTTGCTATTATACATAGGGCACACAAGAAGCATGATGACCTGGGTTGCACGGTTTTTGCCTCTTAAAAGTTCTCTCTCTGCATGGCTAATTTCACCTGCCTTTTCGGTCAATATGTCTATGCCTTGTGTGAGCTGGCAAAATGTAGGATTGTAAGCCTGCCTAAACATATGGAAAAGCCACTCTGCGGCACTGCTGCTCAGTTTGAGTATAGCTGTCAGGTCGCATCAACATGCTTGGATGCGTTATGTTTGTAAGATAACCCAACTAAATTTATGGGGTTGCTCTTTGACAGAGAGGGGCTTTTCGGGAAGAAGGCTGACTCCTTAGTTGAACATTTCAAGGCCTGGCCTCCCTTGCACAACAATTCTACAAACCGCATCAGCAGTTTTGTGGTTGTTCTAGGGCTGTACAGTCCTGATAACAGTTGCTGTCCCAGGCCTGCCAAAGACCAGAGCAAATGTATTGCTCTTTTTGAGCCACGGTTAGATCTACGAGGTGTCCCCAGCAGCTCCAGTCTTCACCTTCTTCTATAGGCTCTTGTGCCATAAAACCCTTCTGATTGTTCCACACCTCTCATAGCTTCACCTTTCGGTAGGTGGTGGGAGTTTCCTATTTAATCAGTCAGTGGGGGGCGATCTCTACAAGCCAGTGGGTAATTCAGCTTCCTTTAGAGTGTGCTTGCTGGATGATACCTCATCCTGGAGGCGTGAGTCTTTGCTTGCTAGAAACTGGTGCCATAGAAATGGTTCCTCTGTAAGAGAGGGGTACAGGATTTGTCCCTTTTTCTTGTTGGTTCTCAACAAGGACGGAAACGCTTGAGCCTATACTGTTTCCACTCTTTCCGAACTTGTTCATCTGGTAGGACAAGTTAAAGATGCTGTCCCTGAGCCAGGTCCTGTTGGGCTAGAATTCTGGAGTTTGGTTTTCTGTCCCTTTACCTTAAGGGTACCTAATTTTATCTACAATTTTTCCTTCCAATTTCCCATTCCCCCCAGGTACAAATAGTGGTGTTTCAAGACTCTGTTTGTGGTCCTTCCATTCAGGAAATGACGGCCGCACCCACCTTTACATAGGTGTTGCTAGTCACGGCAGCTTTGCTGTGCGGTTCGGGAGTCAATGTATTGGAAAGTTGGCTGCTGAAAGCAGAATCCCTGATGCAGGTGCAGGTACATCTCCAGTGAACTATGACTCTTCAAGAACTGAGCTTCACCAACAGTGTCCAAAAGTGACGTTTCTCCCTTCCATCTCAAGAGACAAGGTTGAGATTCTATTGGACAACATCATCACTGTGTCTTATTTCGATGGCGATGTGGAGTCATGGATCCACTGTTGTGAAGCAGTTTGGCTGTGGTAGTGGGAGCAGTGATGGCTGATCTTCCCTAGGGGTTGCATTCTGATATAACTGGTCTCAGGGCCTGATGTACGCATTTCCGCCAGTCATGCTGCAGGCATAAGTGATTCTTGGCGAGGAGGATATGTTATGCTAGTCTACTGTATCCCTACTGTATGCCTATCCCTTCACCTTTCTGCACATTAGCCCTGCTTTCGTAGCATGATGTTCCTGTACTCCACCCCAATCATAAAATGCTCTGGCTGCATATGTGGTGGTTGAGCAGTGCCAGCTAGAGCCTTTTTGCCTTCTGGATGAGTTTGCTGACATCATCTTGGCAGCCAGGAATCCTGCTATTAAATCCATCTACGTGGGTCATGGGCTAAGGTCATTCAGTGGTGCGTCGAAAGACCTCAACCCCTTTTAATTTCGCCTTTCCAACGTCTTGTGATTTTCATTGTCCCTTAACCAGCAGGGCCTATCAGTGGTTACAGTTAAGGGTTATCTAGCTGACATGTCTGCTTTCATGTGTCTGTCTGATAAACCTTTCCTATTTAGAATGCTTCTAGTGGTGCGTATTATAAAAGATGTACTTAATGGTGTACTCCATTCTGTTTATTGTTCCTCAGTGGGATTTGAATCTTTTGTTGACTTTCTTGATGGATTGCTGGTTCCAGCCAAATCACTGTTTGGTTTGACTTCTCATTTTGAAGACAACTTTGTGGGTGGCAATTATTTCAGGTCACCGCGTCAGAGGTCTGGCCCTTTCGGTTTGTCCACCCATCACAGATTTCTGTAGAAGTTGTTTTTTTGCATCTGCCCATCCTTTCCTAAGGTGCTTTCTGCATTGCATGTAGCCTAACCTAGTAGGCTTCCTTCTTTCTTCCCTCCTCCACATCCAACTGAGGAATATCATCTGCAAGGCTAGATCCCAAGTGTGCAATGTCATGCTACATTGACTATACACAACAGGACAGAGTTAATGACTAGGTCTTTGTGGGCTATGCAGGAGCTAAAATGGGTAAGGCAGTGACTAAACACACTTTCACATTGGCTTATCATTTGTATAAAGATCTGCTGTGCCCATTCTTGCTTTTTCCATCATGCCCATGGCGCTACCACGGCTCTGTCTAGAGGCTTTCCAGTTGATGACATTTACTGAGCAGCCACATGATCATCCTTGCATGCTTTTACCAAGCAAGTCTCTGGCATGCACTAATGGTAGTTTGCCAAGCTGCATTGCATTATTTCCTCGATTACTGCCACTGCTTTCTCCCACTTCGCTGGGAAGCACTGATTTATCATTCATTTATAATGTGATGAACCTATGGGAAGATGTATAAATCCTAGGAAAAATATATTTAACTTTAGTAACCATATTTCTTTTGTGTACATAATCTTTCTGCATAATTCACCCTGCTTTATCTCCTGCCCTAGTGAGCTAGTGTCGTGATTAATAAGATCTCAAGATATACTAACATGTTATGTGCTTTATTTTCCACTGTAGGGGCTCTCTTGGTTTTTCTCTGCACACCTCGGTGGGGGAGGGAATGAATATCAGGAACTCACACCAGTGCTGTGGGTGTCGCATAATATACTCCTGGAACATCACATTAGGTGTGGCATTGTAAGCCCTCTGGAAAAGGTTTTCCAGACCATTCTAAAAGCTGGAAGGGATCTCTGAGAAAATTACGTAGGCAGCATAAATATTGTTACCAAATTTATGTAAATTCTTCATCTTTTCCCACATCTCCTCCTGTGTTTTCTGTGCCCCCAGTGTAGGGTGACATGTAAAAATAAGCAGGTGTTTTTAAAAAGATATTGTATATGCCCTGGTGAGGAAAAAAACTACCAATTTCATTTTCCCCCATTGTAGATTTTTTAGCCTTACATGGGAATACTTTAATAGTATAACTGTTGATAGGAGTGAGCTTAAATAATATTTCAAGGACTTAAAAGATTGGTAATGATGAATCCAACAACTTGCCACTGTTGAATTCATCATAACTAGTACAGAAAATATGTTATGAAACATTCTTTCCTGTGAGCCAAAATCTAGCCTTCTAGCAGTCCCTCCTGATTGGCCAGTCTGAGCCAAACTGCTTTCATGAGGTGATAAGTGGCCTGCATAGATACAGAGGTTATCTGGTGGGGTGGGGGGGGAGATATGCTGCTGCAGGGATAGGCCAGGAAGGGACCTGGGTAATCAAACTGGTCTTCAAAGAGAGCAGGAAAGTATGGAATGCCAGCAAGCCCTAGGTCTGGAGGGGGGGTGTTAAGGGAAATGAGCCACACCAGTAGGTTGGCTTAGCCAGCTCTTACTCCCAAGGAGAGACATTCTCCATCTCGGAATTTAAAGTACAGTGCTTTGTGGGACTAGAATATGCCACACTTTGGAGGAAGCTGTCATGCTTTTGGGTGGCACCCTGCAACCCATTGGACAGGGGTGCCCCCCTACTTGTCGCCCCAGCACATTGGATAAATATATATGAGAGCTGCATTGCAACTCAGATCTGCAGGCTGGAACTACAAGAAGGACATTCCTGCTGGAACCCTGGCCTGCACCAAGAGGACTGCACTCTGAATGATTGCACCTGCTGCACAGTAAGGAACTACAGCCCTAAGGACTTTCCCTTGCTTCAAAACGAGAAGGAGTGGACTCCCTGAAAGCAACGGGTTAAACGAGCTTCACCTGCATCAGCTTCAGCAAGAAGAACCCAGCTGATCAGCTTCAGCTGGTCTTTAAAGCAGTTGGCCAGGTGCATTGTTGAAGCTGTAGTCCAAACTTCCGAGGAGCAACTCTGACTCTGGAACCTTGGATCTTGTTTGTGGACACTTTGAACCCCCAAAAGGAACTTCATGAAGCACCTCCTGAAGTTTAGAGAACTTTTGAGAGCTTCTGTGAAAAAGCTCCATAAGGTGACCGACCCGACATCGAGAGTCAAGCCAACTACATCGCACCGGGACCCGGCCTGTATTTCAGGTCTGTCCCACCGAACACTCCATAGCTCAAGACTTCCAGGAGTTGACAGGGGGCTCCGGCTGAACCAAGCGGACGAAGCAGCTGCAAATCCGGCCTGCTGGAGGGGCCCGATAAACTTCAAGAGAAAATCTTCCAGAAACGTTTCTAAGTGCGAAGGTCAAATTTTGACCAGGGCTCCATCGCGGTCAGCCTCAAACTTTGACTTTGTCCCGGTCAAGTGCGACCAGATGTCCAAATTTGGCGTTATTGGTATTTAAGCACTAGAAAGTGTTTATTGTTTGAAAATTCATATCTCCGATCCCTACATTGGATTTTTGTCATTTTGGTGGTATTTTAAAGATAAAAATATTTCCTATTTTTATAAATTGGTGTTGGATTTTTATTGTATGTTGTCTTACTTATATATTGTATTTTTTAATGCTTTACACACCTGTCTCCTAAGTTAAGCCTGCCTGCTCGTTGCCAGTTACCAAGGATTGAGCAAGAGAATAATTTATTGAGACTTTGTCTGGACCTTATATTGCTTTGATGGCCTTATCACTAGTGGTAGCTGCAGACTTACCCCTATGAATATTCCACCTTCCAACACTAGTAATTTGTTACAGTCACAAATGACTACCATCTCGTTCCAAGTCACTGTGAAGAAACTAGCTTCTTCATGCTGAGGCAAATAATTGAAAATGCATATACATCATACATACCAAATGCTATCTTGAGTCTACCATAAAAAAGAGAGGAGAAATAAAAAAAGTATAAAAAAGATCTACAAAGTGCATGATACATCAGCAGTTGGAGTATGAGCATTAGAAGCTTTTATAACATCTTAATTCATCCTCTAGTCCACCCTGCTCTCCCAGGGAGAGAAATAGAGATTCCAGGGGAATGAGAAGTGGATAGCTGATCCGGGGGGAAAAAACCATAGTTTCTGCACCAAAGTTACTGACAAAGCTTTTACTTGAGTTTGACCCCCCCACGAGACTAGGTCCCCAGGAAGGTTAGGGAAAAGGATCAGATGTCCCCCAGTATTACAATGCAGAGCTTCAGTATCAAAGTTGATTCCCTAACATTCACCAATCAACCACACAGTTCATGCCATATTTGGCTAAGTAGTGACTGAGCCCCTCAATCCCCTGGCAAGGACAGTATTAGTAAATCGCGGTCCAAGAGAGGAGGCAGAGTATACAAATAAATGGAATAAGAACGATTACGTCCGAGGAAGCCAGCATGTAAAGGGAGGAGCAGGTACCATATGGAAGTAGCAGACCGTACAAATATAAGATGTTTCCACACCCTCAATACCGGAAGACAAAAGGATCACACTGTCATGGAACCCAGATCGATGAGCAAGCATATTGCGTGATACCCCACCCTCCCCAAGTGCTTCAATAGCGAAGAGTGTACAGATTAGGTGGTCTAAATGAGTCCCATACAAACCCCCATACCACCTTCCGGAATTGATCCCACACATGCAAACGCTACCAGATTGGATACGGTGGTGGATTGAATGGAAGACGTCCAAATACAACCATAGGAAACTTGCATGTGTCTCCACTTCTATGGCAGTGGCATGTCATATTCAAGCCGAAGGACAAGAAAGGGTTTAAGAATGCCTTCAGGTAATACATCTCAAATTCACCTAGAGCCCAATGTTAGCCATTCTATTCAGAAGTAAGCTCTACCTCTAAATATTGAATTTGGTTTTGTTTCTTATTGGGAGCCTATGCTTGAAGGACTATGTGACTACCCAGCAGTTTGTGAGCCGCCATCCAAGTACGTGTTGTGGAGAATATAATTTGGTTATTCATCTTCAAAGTGTTGTGTGGCTCTGTTTAACCCATGTCTATCGTCCCCCTCGTTGATATTGCACTTTTTTTCTATCCTCATCCACTTAGGGGCAGGACCTGAGCACAGATGTGAGAAAGTCTGTGCTCCAAGTAATGAGAGTATGTGGTATGGTTAAGCTACCCCACCGAGTCGCTGCGTATAATTCGAGCATTTTGAACCCCCGTCTGTCTATTCCATACAAACTTTTAATCACAGAATATATTTCACGCAGTAAATATCTAGGAATCCTCATTGCCAGCATTCTGAAGACCTAATTGAATCTGGGAACTATGTTCATTTTTAGGTTTCGCCTGCACAACGCTTGTGCTGTGCTTGAGAAATCTATTGTTTTTAATATAAACTTATCCTGCCTCCTCTTTCTTGGCTTCTTATTGGTTCCTGTGCGTGACACGTACCTTTCCTCCATTCCTATTGGCTGTAGCATATTTTCCTGCATTTACCAATGTTTGTTCCTCATCTGCTTCTCTCAGCCGAAATACTGTTAACATCCACTTTGGTGGAACTATATTTTCATAAAGTTTTGCCTTTTGCTATTGCAGCATATTTATATAACAATTTATCACCCGGAGAGATTACGTGATTTGCATTGAATCAAAGGATGTTGCGCGGCGTCGCCAAGGCTCGAACCGGGATCCCCAGCTCTCGAGTCAGTAGCTCTGCCCGCTGCACCACATCCTCTCCACTCCCGTGTTATCTGTCGGGGAGCTCTTTCCTTCTCCCGGATGATGATGGATGAAAACAGCTCTTCATTCATTACAAAGGCGAAGCTGATGCATTACCAATGCTTTTTACTACTTGTACCATCCCCAAGCATGACAACCAAGGAGATGCTACCTCAAGAAGTCTGACATTTTTAGTAGCAATTGCCTTATATTGCCCAGAACCATGCCTACCAGGATGCTGTTAACCAAGATATCTATATATTTCAGATGCATAGAGACCCAGCAGAACACAAGAGCAAATCACTTTGCTCCCCGAATTGGCTGTCAGTGGTAACACCCCACACTTGCCCCACTTGATCTGGTAGATGGAGAAGTCTGAAAAGTCAGAGATAATGGATGTCAGTGCCAGGATTGAATGAGCAGGATTCAACAGAATTTCTGAAGGATACATCTAACTGCAGATTCCTTCCCTTTAGAATATCTCTAGGCACCAGACTAGTTATGGAAGATTTTACAGCAGTGCTCCTCCTACCGATACGTGGAATTATATGTCTCTGCGGTGGCTCCGTACCGAATGCTGATACCAATCCCCTTCTTTCTGTGCCTTTTGACAAGGATCAGGAGCCCCTCTTCCAACTTTATTAGTGTTCTGATGACTTCTAAATTTCTACAATAGTGTGCTAGGGAACGATGCCCCCTCCCCCCCACACAAAACTGTCAGGATTGAAGCTGTCCCAAGTCTGCAGGAAGCAGATGTTGGTCACAGATCAGCCCAAAGTACATTTGTGGTCCTTGGGCTCCGGCCACGACTCGGTCATGCAACAAGTATTCCCTTATGCACCCAAAGGAGATTTGGGAGCAGGAGCAAAGCTCTACATCACTGAAAACAAGAAGATATTGCATAGATCCTGCTCCAGCTCCAAGTCGCGGGTATGGTTGCAGTCCTGGTCTCGAGGCTGTTCATTTAATCATAGACATAAGCACAAGAAGTCCAAGTGGTATTTGACTCCAACCCAATACTTGAAGTTTAGGAAGAAGGCAGGAGGACGTCATGCTAAAGACTCCTCCGCCTGTTACCTAAATCCGACGTGGCCCTGCAATTGGTCCTGGGGTGTTATGAATTGCCTGAACCTTCTTCGAACCCATATCAGATTGCGGCCTTTGGAGCGGCCGTTTCAGTTAGATTTCCGCTCGCTGCCCCGAATGTCTTGCCATCTGCCTCCTGGTCACTCGCTACCAGGCTCTCACCGTCTTGGCCAGTTCTGGCCTGTACACCTGCACCAGCATACACACTGGTTCCTTCTGTACTGCCACTGATGCAGAATTTGCTGGCGCTGGCTCAAGGTCTCAACACCGAATTCTAACCCTTAACTAATATATTTTAGGGGCAGGCCCATGTTATGTTATGTTAAAGATACTTCTAAAGATCACGTATACCATACGGTTTTATGGCGCTACAGTCCAAGTGACACTACCGCTAAGTGATTCATTCATACGCCTGGTGGAACAGCCAGGTCTTTAGAAGTTTCCTGAATTGAGAATAAGATGTCAACGATCTGATATCCAGAGGGAGAAAGTTCCAAAATTGAGGGGCCAAAACCGCGATTCTTAGTCGTCCCCCCACACCCCCAAGTTTCTTGCGTTTAAAAGATGGAATAGCCAGAAAATTAAGATGGGAAGACCTGAGATCCAGATAAGGGAGGTATCGCTGTACCCGAGAAGATACAACCAACGGGCATTTGCCATGAAGTGCTTTAAAGGTGATGCATCCCAGCTTAAATGCGCTGTGTTAGACTACCGGGAGCCAGTGTAGTCGTAGTCTTTTCATCAACGGGGTGACATGGTGCCATTTAGGCTGATGGTAGAATAATCTGGCAGCCTAATTTTGCACGAGTTGTAGACTTTTTGATTGGTATGCTGTTATACCAAAGTAGAGTGAGTTGGCATAGTCAATATGAGAAATGACTAAGGCCAATACTACTTTGGTCAGGGCTTCAGTGGTAAGGAATCTGCTAATCTTCCTGATCTTGCGTTGCTGGAAGAAACGGGAAGAAACCACCATCCCAATCGTGATGCCCAGTCTTTTAGTTGAACTGGTAGGGAGGGGGTGGGGGAATCTCAGTTAGGTCGGCCAGAAGTTGGAGTTCCAGGGGTTTGATGGCCCACCGATTAGGATCAGTTCTGTTTTATCTGGGTTTAGTTTCAGGTGGTTACTGTTCATCCAGCTGTTTGTGTCACATGGTGGATTGGAAGTTAGAGACAGAGGCAGCCGATGTCAAAGATCAGTTGGAGATCGTCGGCATAGTTGAAGGTACAAACCTTCCTTTTGCCTTGGGAGTGGTAAGCGGGAGTAAGTACAGGTTAAAAAGGTGCGGTGAGAGGGAGGAACCCTGCTGCACCCCACATATCAAGTTAATCCTAGGGGAGGAGAAATGTGCGAGGCGTACAGCTTGAGAGCAATCCTCTAAAAAGGATTAGAGCCACTTAAAAGCCAGGCCTTGTATCCCAGCGTTACTGACACAGTCAACCAGAAGTTCATGGTCGACTGTGTCGAATGCTGCGGAGTGATCGAGAAGTACTAGGGCCTGCGTGGTGCCCTTATCGGCCCTTTTCCTTAGTTCATCTAGGACCGTCAATATGACAGCCTCTGTAGAATGGGAGGGGCGGAAGCCCCCCTGGTGGGGTTCAAGGTAATGGGATTGTTCAATAAAAGAGCTGAGGCAATTTGCCACGTGGGCTTCCAGGACCTTGGCTAGAAAGGGGAGTTGGGAAATGGGGCGATAATTCATAAGACCTAAAGGGTCGGCCCATGTTTTCCTCAAGATGGAAACAATTTCTACTTCTTTAAATAGGTCAGGGGCAGTGCTCTGAATGAGGGAGTTGTTCAAAAGCGCAAGAGGGGGTTCCGGACATGTGAGGAAGGCTTCCCTTAATATGTATGGAGGGCAGCAATCCGTTGGAGAGCCAGATCTAACTTTCCTTAGTAGGTTTGAGCAGGCTTCCCCTGTGATGGGAGGAAATTGCTCCAGAGAGTGAGGGTTCCTGAGCATAGATGGTTGAGCTTTAGGGGGGGGCATTAGCAGGTATGCTAGTCTTGATGGTGATAATTTTTTCAATAAAATAATTATTGAGTAAGTCACATAATGCTTGAGTGGGGGCTAGTTTCGCTGTGACTCTATCCGGCTTGGATAGCTCGGCAACAATAGCAAAAATATCCTTAGATTTGTTAGTTGAACTTAGTATCTTGTTGGAGAAGTAAGCTGCCTTAGTTTGTAGGATGGCATTTTTGTACTGTTTAAGATGAGTTGGATATAAATCTTTTTTGTCTGAAGAATCATTTCTTCTCCAGTCACATTCTGCTCGGCGTAGGGCAAGTTTTTCAAGTTTTAAATCTTCAGAGAACCAACGATGGGCATCATGGTGTCTGACTATTTTGACTTTCTTAATGGGTGCGAAACTATCACTGGCGGACTCTAGCCACAATTTGATGCTTTCTTAATGTTTATTGATCAGGAGCTGTTCAGGTGAGGACGTAGTAGCTAGCAAGTGGCAGAAGTCTCCGATGTTGTAGTGTCTCCAATTTCTTGCCATACGGCTTGCCTTAGTGTGGGACTTGGCTAGGTGCAGGTTGGTGATGGAGAGTTTTATAGCATAATGGTCAGACATGGTGCCAAGGGGAGATCCTTAAATTAGAAACAGTTAAGTTGGATGTCCAGACTTGGTCAAGGATGTGGCCTTTGATGTGAGTGGGAGCTGTCACATGCTGGACACAATTCAGCCCGGTGAAAAAGTCAGTCAATTCGGCAGAGCTAGTGCCACCCTTTGTATCAACAGCCCAATAATTGAAATCCCCAAATATTAGGATTTTGGCGTAGTTGATGACTAGGTGGGAGATTTTTCCATCCAGTAATTGGGGAAATGATGGCATATGATAGGGGGGTCTATAAATTGGTACGCAGATCAAAGGGGTGCGTGGGGAATCAAGTTTTAAGATTAAGCCGTCGACTGACGGCATGCCCAGCTCAGCGAGAGAAGTGAACTCTAGCTTCTGATGAACTATAGCTGCTACCCCTACCCCTATTTTCCTGGGGGCCCTATTGGCTTGAAAAATGTGGTAGTTACTGGGGACTGCTGCTAATATGTCTGGGTTGGACTCTTCAGAGAGCCAAGTTTCGGTGAGAAAAAGTATGTCTGGTTTATCTGAGTCCAGAAGCTGAAATATTTCTAATTGGTGTTCAACCAAGGAGCGAGTATTCAGGTAAGTGACTGTTAGTTCCGTCCACCCGTGACAGTGAAGGGTAGGGGACTCTTTACTTAAGTATTTGTTTTGCCTGTTGAGGTTGTCCGGGCAGGGAGGCCAGAAATTGAGTTCAGGAAGGAGCTCTCTGTGCTTTATGATACTGAGATTAACAAGTTTAGAGCAAGTAGCAGTTTCAAGCATATAGTTGCTGGCATATAAGTGTTTCAACTCAAGTGGGGGATAGCTTAATATTTGAGCATAATGTCTGGCCCCTGGACGCGGACGGGCGCAGATGGGCTTGCCTTTGGCGCGCCTGTTGTGCACATCCTCTGCGCTCCCACGCTGTGGCCGGCATTTAATGGCCGGGTGAAGGAGTTGGCTCTGTCCCCCTCCCACAACAATTGGTTCCCTGTGAGAGAGTTTATCCGGGGCTATTTGCCTGACCTCGGATGAAGGTGTCGAGCGCGATGCCTGTGCCAGAAGTCAATTCAAATTCAACAAACAGTTTAAATTAAAAGTCAATTCTAAAAGTAGTGGTTTAAAACATGCAGAATAAGAGCAAGTTAAAGGAACAGCGTGCTGAGCAGCAAAGTGCAGTCATACCAAGAACAGGTGCTCCCGCGCTGCGGCTGGCATTTAATGGCTGAGTGCAGGAGTTGGCTCAGCCCCCCTCCCACAACAATTGGTTCCCCGTAAGAGAATGTATCTGGGCTATTTGCCCGACCCTGGAAGAAGATGCCGAGTGCGATGCCTGTGCCAGAAGTCAATTAAAATTCAACAAACAGTTTAAATTAAAAGTCAATTTCAAAAGTAGTGATTTAAAACGGGCAGAATAAGAGCAAGTTGAAGGAACAACGTGCTGAGCTGCAAAGTGGCAGCCCATGTCGTATTATAAGATCACAAAGGAGCAGTGAGTCCTTATATAACCTAACTCTAATCCAAACATCTGCCATGATACCAGTACTATCAGAGGCTTGAGGCTCTCTCTGGATTTGGTTTTGACCCATTACAGGGCACCCTTAATGTCCCTCCGGACTGATCATAATAGGGAGGGCGCCAATTTACGTTCTCCTCATTATACTGATGATGCCTTATATTTAGACCTCCAACAGGCCAGTGGATTAGATATCTCTCCTGAAACAGAGCTAGGCTTTCCACATTAACCACCAATTTAAATAAGTGCCTCATTTTAAGTGGTGACTTCATAAGGCAGCTGAAGGTCTAGACTTGCAACTGCCCACTATTGAGACAAAGACAATTGTGTTGACTGAAATTCTCTACCAAGACTGGCTTCATCTGAGCCTTTGTTGCCTTTAAGTGTAGCCCTTATTGAATTCCTTATGGTGACTTGGCCCAAGCCATGCTCAAGCCCTTTGGTCAATTGTATTGTGGCTAGGCGATGCAGACCGTCTCCCTGTAACTTGGACTTCTTTTTTTGAGTTTAGAATGCTTTATTGAGGTAATTCAAAGTAAAACATAAGTACAAAGTAAACCTGTAATGTTCAAACACTTCCAAAACGTCTAGAATAAATAAGAGAAAACAATGGGTGGTGAACAGTATTAATAAGTACAGGATCAAAACCAATTTGAATACTATAAACAATATACATAAGCATATGCAATTTAGCATTTTAAAATAAGGGTCAGAAGGGGAAGGAGGGGGAGAGGGGGGGAACATAAGCGTGTAATAAGCAGAAGAGCATAGCGCAAATAGCAACTTACTAAACCTAATAACCATTAAGGGTGAACATAACTGATTACCTAAGAAATAGGGTGAACAACTATCCTAGATAAGAATGTCGAGAGTGGTGACCAGAGTAAATCTTTTTTTAATCAATAAAGGTATAGAGGTGGCGTGTGCATGGTCTAATCTTTGATGATGACATAAAAGGTTCCACCAGGCAGTATAAGAGATTTTAGTAGTATCCTTCCAATTTGGGGTAATAATCTGAAGGGTAATAGCTATAAACAAGTCAATGAATTTACCCACGTGCCCCTGGGCACTCCATATAGGGGAGGAACCACCCAAAGAAATGTGTAAAATGTCAAACGAAAAATTTGTGGATAAAATTTGATTCAGTTTCTTCCAAATGAGCAACCAAAAACTCTTAACCAGAGGACAAAGAAAGAACATATGGAATAAATCACTATTTTCATGAGGACAAGCCCAGCATTTTGAATTATCCATCAACTTGAACTTATGGAGATATTTAGGGGTAAGGAACAGCCTATTATAAAAATAATACAATGTCTGCGTTGTACTTGCTGATCGTGAGGAGGTATGGATTTTTGCCCAAATGGACCCCCAGGTCTGAAAAGAGAGTTCTTGTAGCAAGTATTTTTCCCATAAAATTTCTATCCTAGATTTAGTTCTCAAATCAGTAGGATGAGACAATATCTTGTAAATGGCAGATGCTTTAAACTGAGTGGAAACGTCCAAAGAGAGAGTGTGTGTCTGATTATGTGGAACCAAGGAAGAGTTCTGGGAGAGGAGTTGAAGAATAGATGTTCTGAGGTGAAGGTAATGAGAAGCATGTTGCTGGGATATATCGTATTTTTCCTGAATCTCAGTAAAATCCATAAGAGACCCATCAGTCATCAGATGCTCAATAGTGATAATGCCTTTGTCAATCCATTCTTTTCAAAATAGGGCTCTGTTATTGAGTTTTAGGTGTTTGTTATACCAAATAGGAGTCTGTGCAAAAATATCTGTTTGAGAGAAATGGACAGTGAACAAAGAGGTGGCAACAGCAGTAGAATGGGTGAGTATAGTAGGAGATAAACAGCGTCTAGGGGGCTGAGATAGAAGAATGGCCGCTTTTAACGAGAATGGTGTATATTGGATCTGTTCTAGTAAGCTCCATGCAGTTAATGGTGTATGTGAGATGTCTGAAAGAAAAGTCCATACTTGTTTCAGGGTAAATGCAGAATGGTAACATCTAAGATTAGGAAAATTGACTCCTCCTAAATCTTTGGGTTGCTGAAGACGAATTAATGAAATCCTGGTCTTGCGATTATTCTATAGGAATTTGATCAAGGAACGATTGATGGTTTTAAAGAAAGAGAGTGGAAGAGTAATTGGGAGCATGGACAGATAAAAATTAATGATCGGAAGCAACATCATTTTAATTGTGGCTATTCTGCCCCACCATGACAAAAATAATGGGGACCAGCTGTCGATCAGCGTAGAGTTTTTTAACTATATCAGCAAGGTTAATTTTAATAGTTTCTTTAATGTTATTTGTATATAAGATGCCTAAACATTTAATACTTTTTGAATTTCACTCGAACCTTGTATCTTTAAACATATGAGGGAGGCAATGTTTATTTAAGGGCAAAACCTCAGATTTGTCGATGTTGAGTTTATAACCAGAAACTGTGGAGTACTCCTTTAACAAAGAGAAGAACGCCGGCAAAGAAGAAGTGGGCTTAGAGAGATACAATAAGATGTCGTCCGCGTATGCAGTAAACTTAATGTCAATATGTTTAATTTGGAAGCCCGTGAACTGTGGAGAACGACAATTTTTTTCCAAAAAAGCTTCTAGGGCAAGAATAAATAAAAGTTGGGGATAAAGGGCACCCATGTCTAGTTGCTCTATGAAGTGAAAAGTAGTTGGATTGACGACCATTAACCCAGATGTAGGTGTAGGGCGCAGAGTATAGCAACTTGATATAACAAATGATGTGCGGACTAAAGCTGTGCCATTTTATTGCTCCGAAAATGAATTCCCAGTTTATTCTGTGGAAAGCCTTTTCGGCATCTAACGTAATTGCAGCGACTGGCGAATCAGCCTTGGAGTCTAAATGAATAATGTTGAGGAAGGTCCTGGAATTATCTGTAATCGATCGGCCCTTTACAAACCCGGATTGATATATATTGATTAAATCCGGAATGATCTGATTTATGCGAAGAGCTAATAACTAGGCAAAGATCTTACAATCTGTGTTAATTAGGGAAATAGGTCTATAATTCTTACAGTAAGAGGGGTTCTTGTCCTTTTTGGGGATCATGCAGAGCATGGCTTGAGTGAAGGACCCTTGTGTTTTCCCAGTATCTAAGAAAATATTTATGAGGAATAGCAGCCGAGGAACAAGTATCTGCTTAAAATGAAGAAAGAAACGCACAGTAAAACCGTCCAATCCAGAGGTTTTATCTTTGGGAAGTTGACTAATAGTGTTGGTGATTTATTGTTCTAATATTGGACTATCGAGGGATGACAGGTCAACGTGGTTTTCGGAGGGCTTGGGAATGGCTTGAAAATATGAATCTATTTGATCAGACGAAGGGGAAGACTCAGGAGTTTATAGAGAAGTGTAATATTCAGTAAAGCAATCTAGGATCTTGCAGTCCCTGATCTGTCTAACCCCTATGCTATCTGTAATGGCAACGATCTTGGATTTCTGTTTTTTAATTTTAAGTTACTTAGCTAGGGATTTGGCAGCTTTATTATGACCTCCGTACATTTTAGCATTAAATTTGAGCAGACTACTGCACGCATTATCCCAGGATTGCTTATTATATTGCAATTTGGCTTTAATGAGATTGGACAGCGTGTCGGAACAATTTGAGGTAAAATATTCATGTTCTAAAGCCTTAATTTGTTTTAAAATTAGTGTTGCATCTTTAAATGCTTTTTTTTTTCTGGGAAACAAAATCTATTATAAATCCCCTGGCGGTTGCTTTAAAAGCATCCCAAATAAAGTTAAACTGTGAGTCTGAGGGAAGATTATTCCTGAAACATTCTTGTGAAAACAATGAAAATTGTTCAGTAAATTGAGTGTCCAACAAAAGGGCATTGTTAAATCGCTATCTGCATGAAGTAGGTGTGGAAGTGGGATAATCCAGATCTAAAATGACAGAGGTGTGATCAGAGATAAGAATAGAGCCAATCTCAGCATGTGTCATGAATTGAAGAGATGATTGAGTGGGAAATATGTAGTCTATTCTGGAATGAAACCTATGAGCAGGGGAAAAGGAGAACTCCAGGACATCAGGATGAAAAATTTTCCAAGCATCTAACAGCCCTCTAGAAGTAATAGCTTTGTGAAAAGTCTTTTGCATTTTATTTGGGATGAATTTGGTTTGGGATTTCCGACCTAAAAAGTGGTCCATAAGTTGCTTACAGTCACCTCCCACTATTAGATTTTCTGAGGCGTGAGAAGAAAGGAGAGTGGAAAATTCATTCCAAAATACTAATCTATACCATTAGGACCATAGACATTACATATAGAAAATTGAGTATTGTTTACTTTAATATTCAGTAACAGCCATCTACCATTGTTATCCTTGACCTCATTTAGCAAAAGAACATTTAACGATTTGTGAAATAAAATTACTACACCATTCTTGTTGTTAACTGCTGGAGAACAAAAAACATTTCCAACCCATAGTTTACGTAAGGAGAGTGAGTCTTGCTCCTTAAGGTGTGTTTCTTGCAATAAAGCTACTTGGCATTTCAATTTAGCAAGGTGGGCTAATACACGTTGTTTTTTAACAGGGTTACGAATACCCTTGACATTCCAAGAGATAATACGTAGACCACTCATCAGAGAAATATATAAAAAGTTATACAAAAATATGCATGAAACTTTAAAAAAGTAAAATAATTGATCAGCAAAGACCAGAATGATGGATAGTAATACAAGTCTAGAGAGAAAAGCATACTGACAAATGCAGAAACAAAAATAGACCAGAGAATTTGAGAAAATAAGAAATAAGAGATCTAAATGGAGAGAAAACAGTCAACATAATGTTCAAGAACATACATGCAAAGTGAAAAATAATAAAGAACCACAAGAACAAGTTTGTAAGTAGAAATAGAAGCTGCATTATACTGAAGAACAAAGAGGAAAGGAAAGAGGAGGAAAGTTATGAAAAAACATACATGAAACTTAGAATAAATAAAATATATGATAAGCAGAAACCATAATGATAGATAATAGTACCAGTCTTTAAAGAAAAGAATGTCGATAAATAAAGAAACATGATCAAACCAAAGTATTTGAAAAAATAAGAAGTTAAAAATAGAAAAGGGGACAAAACTGTCAACATATTTCCCATAGCCATACCTGCCAGGTGGAAAATAAAGAGGAACCGCAAGAACAAGTTTGTGTGTGAAAAGAAAAGCTGTATTGTATTGAAGAGACGAAAGGAGAGAGGAAAAAGGAAAGGAGGTAAGAAAAGGGCAAGAAGAACAGGAGAAGAACACCGTCTCCTCAGAAGCATATATGTAGAGAAGATGGCAAAAAGCCAAAAGACTTTAGCCATAGTGGACACGAACAGAAAGAACATTAAAGTGGACGGGGGCGAGAAGGACAAGAGCCGCCCCAAAGAGGAACACCGAAAATAAATAGATGTAATGTCAACAAATAAAGGGCAGTTAATAATGAAAAAAAAGAACATAATCAACACATTGGAAGGGAACTTGCCGAACATTTAGGGAGACAACGTAACGGAGCGGAGCACGAACAACAAGACAGGTGATCAACGCGAATGAAGACAACATCGTCAAACACAATATAGTTAGGAAACTGTGGAATAAATGCGAGAGAACTCGTGAGAGAACAATTAGGTTTTACTAAGTTCCATATCTTCTCCTTTATGTGCGTGAATAAATTTCTTGAGCTCCGCAGGTCCTCGAAGGTGTATGTTCTGTCTTTATATGTTACTTTGAAAAAGCAGCGATGAATGAGACCGTAGCGAGCATTCATGGATCGCAGTGTGGGTCTGAGGTCTCGAAATTCTTTTCGACGATTGAATGTAGACTTAGAAACGTCTTGACTGAAGAAAATCTTTTGACCTGACCAGAGCATCTGTTTACGTTGTTGAGCCGCATTGAGTCGCCATTAAATCTGAATATAAAAGGAAGTAGGCAATGATTCCACGAGGTTTGTTTGAGGCCGATGCGTTAAGAGGACCAATCCTGTGAGCCCTTTGAATATTTGTCTATAGATTTTGACAAACCGACAATTTGTGGAATGTGCACCTTCAAGAAAGTAATCACATCGGAGCCTTCAGAACCTTCTAGAATACCGTAAATTCTTAGGTTATTGCGTCCGTTTCGATTTTCCAAGTAGTCTGTTGTTTTCTTCAGTTGAGCAACCTCCTTAGATAAAATGTCCACTCTAACAACAACATCTTGTGCATCACTGATCTTTTGTTCTACATCTGTAAGTCTTGAGTCTAGGCCAGACCATTTCTCTTCAATTCTTTGAAGCGTCGCAGTGGTACCCGTCATGAAAGGTCGAATATTTCTCAGTTCATCCGTAATATCCTCTAAATTCAAAGGAAGAGGTGATTTGTTAGGGGAAGATGGATCTTTTTTGACTCTCTTATTGGTGTTGCCGACAGAGTCTTTGCGACCGTTAACATTAGAGCCTGTAGACCCTTGAAGTTTGTTTGAGTGCGTGGAATCCATGTTAAGAACGGATTGAGGAAAGTTTAAATGTTTTCCAGAGAAAGATATTATAGGGAGGAAGTAGCGCCAAAAAGGAAGCAGTGTTTTTCCACCAAAATGTATAGACCTTTCTCAAAGCACATGGAAAATAAAATACTTCAGTGTAGCAGAAGTCGGACTTGTTGCGCAAAAAGACAAAAGTGCACACTGTTTCCTGAGATGATAATGGAAACCAGGCTCACAAAATGGCCTAAAAAATAAGGATAGCGCAGAGGTGGTATATACCTAGCAGGCAGTTAGATATAGTTAGGAGCAATGCACTTGCCGCTCAAATTCCAGGGGTCAAAATCAGAATACTGCTTCAAAATTTAAAGATGCTCTGTACATAAGTGGCAGTGGACATAAATTACTGCATCAGAAATATCCATCACCATTCTAGAGTAGGCTTTCCCACAGGCAGTAGATAAATGACTTTAGAATCTGCAAATTATGAAAATGTGTAATTTAATTATGGAACTCGCTCCAAATGGCCAAAAACGACCGACCAAAAGAGCATTCCAGGCGCGCTGACGCCTGAGGAGAATAAGAAAGCCAGGCTCGCAAAATGGCGGCCGTAGTGCGGGGTGCCCCAGAGGAAAAGAAGAAATCGGCACTTGAATAGATCGATTAAAGTTCTAAAAACTTGCCTCTAGGCTCCCGGGTGCCTCCGACAAAGTTTCCCATGGTTTGTGTGCCGCACCGCCGCCTAAAGAGGTCCCCTCAGGACCGGCCGTTCCTCGGTGTTACGGAGGAGCTCAAGGAGTGGCAATTTTGTTTCGCCACCGAATCCGTAACTTGGACTTCTTAACCAAACATTCTATACCAGAAAGGCTGTTAGATTAGACATTGACAAGTAAGGTCAATCCGAATTCCTTTCTGACCAGTCCTCCGGGCAGAGAATCAAAAAGAATTTACACCCTTGGAAAGAGAATGTTTTCTTTGACTAGTTTAGCCCTCAGAGCCACTAACAAAGTTTGGGCCTCATTTGTATGTTAAAGGGTGGGATACAATGTCACAAACGTGATGGATATTCTGTCTGCAGTATCACAAGTGCCATATTATATAATGCACTTGCAATGTGACGAACAGGATATCCGTCACCTCAACATCACTGATAGCATAGGCAGAGGTATTGGCATCAGTGTTGTACACAGGCAGAATGCCTGGTTGAGATATTTTCTGTTTTCAGGAATATGCAAGTATCCTTGATGGCAATGCATTTTGATAGCCCCAGGCTACTGGGCATTGGAACAGTTTAAAGACAGCTGTGACTTTGTGGTTGTTATTGCTAGTCAAGCAATTTCCACTCCAGTAAAGAATGTTTAGGGGCTACTCCTGGGGTTAACTTACAGACAACACCAGCCTTCTCAACCTGTACTACAGAAACCAACACAGCCCTTTTGAGATTTAGGGAGTTGTAACAGCCGAAAAATTTGCATCTGCCAGGGCAGCAGACCTCCAATTCTTCCTCCTCTGCTGCAGTGGCTAGGAAGCCATTTTAGTTTTCCTTCACAAGCTTTTCCTTCACAAGCCCATACTACGCTGGTAGGAGGCAGAATACTGCATTTCTTACCCAACTGGAGATCTATTGTGTCAGACAGTTCGGTCATGCAAATTGACTCGGTCCTTTCAGCTCTGAACCCAGGAGCCTGGACTGTGTCCCAGGATTTGCAGCACACAAATTTTCATATATCTTTTCTGCAGTCCCACTGGCATTATATGTGGTTTAAGGTGAGCCAATAACAATTTAAATTGACTGTGCTCACCTTCAGCATTACCTTGGCTCCTCAAATGTTCACAAAAGTGAGGGCATGTGTCGCTGCCCATCTTCGGAGGTCAGGTATACACATATTTCTATACCGCAATGACTGGCCCACCATAGCCAGTTGTAGACCACCTCCATATGACAGCTGAACTTCTGAAATCCTTTGGGTTTTTCCTCAACAAGTCGAAGTTGCACCTGTTCCACACACAAAGTACTCTTCTCATTGGGGCTGTTATGAATGCGGGAGCTTTCAAGGCCTTTCCACCCTCCCAGGGAATCCAAGACATTTGCAATATGATCCTGATGTTGCAGCTTAATACCGGATCTTGGTGAGGTTGGCACTGAGGCTTCTTGCACTGCTGGCCTCATGCATCCTCCTCGAATGCCAGGTGGCATATGTGGCACTGCAGTGGAACCTCAGGTTTCGGGGGAGCAGTATCAGGGCTGCCTCTCTGACTCCATCCAGATCTCGCAGGAGGCTGTCCAGGATCCTTATATGGTGGCAGATAAACACCAACCAGGCTTGCAGCAGAGTGCTCTACTTGCCCATTTAAACTTCACTGTAGTGACAAACACGCCATGTCTGGGGGTGGGTATGTCACCAGGAGGAGGTGGAAATTAGTGACCTCTGTTCAGCAGAGAGGAAGCTCTTAATTAATCTTCTGGGGATTTGGGTGATCCGACTGGCCCAAAAACCTTGCTGCTATCCATCAAAAGGAGACGGGTGCAGGTTTTCACAGACAACACAGCCGCCATGTGATGTAGCAGCAATCAGGGGAGAATGTGGGCCTGAGTCCTTTGTTAAGAGGTTCTACCCCTCTGGAGGTGGCAGGACATTTTCATGGTAGCCAGTCACTTAATGGGGTTCTGCAATGCCAGGGCGGACAAACTGAACAGATACCATGAATGGTGTCTCCATTCAGAGGTGGCATAGGGTATCTTCAACCAGTGGGTTTTGCAGTAGCTAGATCTATTCACCACCATTGACAACCCAGAGTGAAAACAATTTTGTATACTAGAGTTTCCTACAAAACATTCTCTCAGAGACCTGTTCTGGGTGAATTGGAATGAAAGGCCATTGCACGCATTTTCACTGCCACTTCTCCTTCCTCGAATTCTGAGAAAGATCAGGACAGACCCATAGAAGTCATCTTGATAACCCCATACTGGACCACAAGGTTGCCTTTGCAATTTTCCCTCCAGTCATGCTACCACTTTAAGAGGACCGCCTTTCTCAGGAACAGTGATCTTGCATCTGAGTCTCCGCAACATACACCTCCATGCGTGGAGATTGAGCAGCTGTAATTGAAATCGCCTGACTTGCCGACCGAAGTGGTTGATATCATCCTTGCAGCCAAAAGCCCTTCCACAAAAGTCTGTCTACATTGAGCACTGTAAGAAATTTGTTTCCTGGTGTGGGGCCCGAAACATTGACCCCTTACAAGTCGGATCCTCCGATATTCTTTTGGTTTCTCTTTCGTTAGCCCAGCAATGTTATTTGTCGGCTTTTTGGGCTTTTCTTTGTTTGCCTGTTTATCATGCCTTTTCTAAAGACTTGGACACACTTTTCACCCAAGTAATTTCTTGAGCCACAATGGGACCGGAACTTGATATTAACATTCTTCATATGCATGCCCTTCAAGGCGATTCACAGCTGTCCTTTCCAACTACTGACCCTAAAGACCATCTTCTGTACTGAGATTGTCAGGATGTTGAATGAGTGTGTGAACAGTGATCGCGAAGGTTCTTAAGTACAGGGCGAGGTGAATGGGCACCTTATAAATGTTATAGTTGATACTTGAGACGCTCAATCTACCCTCGAGGCTATAGCAATTCCCTCTCCATCTTCTCCCAAGCTGTACATAAGGATTTGGATTCCCTTCAGCTTGCCCATGGGTTTGTACGTGTCCAATACATTGACTTTTTGTTGGTAGCCTCCCCTAGCATGGAAGCATGTAAATGGGACACTATTGCATTGATGGGCCTAAGGTCTCCCTCTCAAAGTTGTATAATTGTCATGAGAAAGTGATCTATTTGAGGCACTAGTCAGAGAAAGGAGTGTGGAAGGTATCCCAGAAGAGGATATCAGCTGTTCTGAAAACAGTACCACCCCATACCCAAAGAGACCCATGGGGGTTTCTTGGGTTTTTCTGATGCCCCAGCTTTTACCGTGATTGACCTGCAAAGATGTACCCAACCCTCTGCCCTAGTCAGGCGAGTGCCAAAAAACCTTCTTGGAATTTAAATATGTTCTGGGTTCTTTCCCAGGCTTAGGGATGCCCGATTATGATAAATATTTTTTTCTTTATTGCATAGCACAGTAAGGGCGCTTATTGTCTGTACTGACACAGCATAATAATGATCAACAATGCCCAGTTATGTATTTTCCTGCTGTGCTAGATCCAGTTGCAGCAGGTATTCTGGGGTGTTTACGAGCCATGGCAGTTGAACAGTCTGATAATAGTGTGTTGGGACAACCCCTGACTTTGTATACGCATCATTCAGTTGAAAGTTTGCTCAACAGATGTAAAACTCAGCATTTGACTGATGCCTGGCATACTCTCTATGAAGTAATATTGTTGCCCACCCCCATTACATCTATCAAACGATGTGCTGTTTTGAACGTTACCACCTTATTGCCTTTTCCCTATTAGCAGGTGGGGAAGAAGACCACAATTGTATTCAAGTAACAAAGCTGTGTACCAAGCATTGATCAGATATTAAGGACGATCCCTTTATAAATTGTTATAATGTGTTATTCTTATATGGCTCTTGTTTAAGGGACTATGCTGGCATTTTAAGGGCTGCATGTGCTGTTTGGTAGCAATGCAAAGATAATTGAAACTTCTTCTTTAGCAAATGTACGATCTGCATAGACAGCTGAGCAGATAGCTCTCACAAAGGCCTGCTATAGGACCAAACATCTTTATGTAACTATTTTTACTGATTCATGCTATGTTTTTGGAAAGGTCCATGATGTTGCCAGTTATGCCTGCAAAAAGGGTTCATGACTTCTTCTGGCACCCCAATATGCAATGGCCCCAGAGTGTTTGATTTGTTGAGATCTTTGCAAATGCTGGTCCAAATAGACATTGTGAAGTGTGCAGCACATCGGGAAGGGTCAGATGAAATTTCAAGACGCAATGATTTTGCAAGTGCCATGGCTCTCTATCACGCAATGAACCCTCCTGTGGAGCACGTTGCTTTATTTGTGGCAGTGGCAATAGTGGACGTGTCTGCACAAAACTTTGAGGAGATTAGGAACATACAGGAGAATGTTGAGCAGAAAAGGAAGAGCGAATGGGTGAAGAAGGGTTGCAGATGCAATTAAGTGGGACTGTTGTTTTAAACAAGAGGAAGGAATATTGATGTAAACAGGATGAATGGTGGTATTACCAAATGCCTTATTGACACAGATGACTAAGTTGTTTCATGGGCCCACCCACTTAGGATGTATGTGATAACAGAAAGCTTACAGAAAATATGTAAAATGAAAAATCTTTTAGTGATTTTCGAGGCTGCGGATATTACCCAGAGACTACACTGTGTCTATCACCCTTAATTCTCAGGTGTGGTGGGGAGACGGAACAGAGTGATTAAGAACAAAGTGGCTAAAGCATGTGCATCCACTACTCTGAATTACACTGATGCTCTGCCTCTGGCCCTCTTGACCATGCATTGCCCTACAAACAAGGATTGGACTGAACCTCTGTGAGATTCTCATGGACAGGACAGTGAGTGCCTGGTATTCCTGCTGCTGCATCGATTTCGATAACTGATGGCATGGTCTTGGACTACTGTAAACAACTATCTGACGTGTTGCGCTCCCTGTTTAACCAGGTCCAGGAAGCTGCCTCCGCCCCTTCAAAAGCCGTTAGCTACAGTTTAGAGCCGGGGGATTAGGTCCTCCGAAAGAACCACTTACGAAAAATGTCTGCATCCTAGGTGGAAAGGGTCATATTATGTCCCTCTAGTTACAAACACTTCCGTGAAATATAAAGGGTAGCTTGCCTGGTTGCATGTTTGGCACACAAAGAAAGTAAAAGCAACAGAGTAAAACAGCAGAGAGACATTGCCCACTGACAAGGACTGCCTTGGTCTGGGTGAAAATAAGTCGCAAATAATGGAAGGAAAGGTCAACGGAGTCACCTGGAGTCAACGGAGGATAACATTGTAGCCTGACTAAACGAGGGAAGTTGAAAGGCAAAGAATGGCAAATAGCTCTAGTCATTTGCTACCTGCATTATAGGGCTGCTGGCGATTTTTCTGATAGGACTTGTTAGATTCTCCACCAGATTGGTCATCAGCAGACTGAGGAAAACGAGATGTGCATGCACCACCAAAACTAATGTCTAGAAAATCCTTATGCTGCTGTGGTTCAGACTTTGTATTTAATTATGAACATTTAGAATTGTTCGGTGTGCCTCACTGGCAGAAGTGGTGACTTATTCAGAGACCTCATTTTTCTTTGTCTAGCGCCTCTCCTTTTATCTTTCCACAGGTAACCAGTGTTCACTACAAGAGATGGAGAGTTTAGGAATTTAGGAAAAGTAGTAAATATAAGTTTACAATGCCTAAGGCACACAGTGCAGGTTCTCTCCAGAGGAGAACGGCATTTGGCAGAGTGCAAATAAGATACTAGACACTACAGGAATATGGAGTTCCAGAGAGAATGCTCTGCTACTAACACAGCCAGCACTTAATCTTTGGTGTGAGAGAGAGTAGGAACACTTTGCATAGCACATGAAGAATTGGTTAGCATAGGTGAAAGTAATTGCTCTCATATGCTTGCAGATTTTATGTATTATAGTTAAATAGGGCTTCATAGAGACATTTTGTGGAAAGAAGGCTTACTTTTCGTTGCCAGCTGGATGGAGTGACTTCTGTTATTTGGCTTTGGTGTCACCACGATATATCACACCAAACAATTAAGGAGTACCCATTTTTATCACCAGAATAGGGACATGGGGGAAGACACCATTGATCTATTTTCAGCAATGGTTCCTCCTGTAGGGGTTGCCTTGAACATAGTAAGAATACAAAAGAAGACCTGGTTGATTGAGCGGCTGGCAAGTTACACAGCTGCTGCTCTTTCCAGTGTTACAGACGAAAAGATTGAAATGGCTAGTATGATCATGCAAAATAGAATGGTTTAAAATCTTATCTGAGCAAAGGAAGCAGGGGTATGTAGCGTAATAAATACCCAATTCTATGCCTGTTTTCCAGATAATATAAAGAATGTGCAGGACCTTTTATTTGATATTTTAAAGGTCTTGTGAGAAGCACATCACGTGGGTAGTCAAGATTTTTGGGGTTTAGGAAAGAGGTAATAGGGGGTAGCAGGGAAACTGGGGGAATGAATATTAGATCTCATCTCTTCAAACACTCCAACGATGTATGAGGGAAAGGTTTGGGGAAACAGAGGGAGTAAGCTAGAGAGAGAGTGAATATCAAAGAAAGGCCCAGCAGTTAAATGACATTGAATGGTGGGAAACTACTGCCAAGAGGAGGGAAAATTAATGTCTAGGCCGCATTTAAGAAACCTCACTGTCTTGTCTAGATCTTGTGCCAGTACCAGTATACAAGCACCCAACCGGGTTACTAATTTAAATGGCAGAATGGTATTTTGCAGAGCTTGATTTTCCTGTGCTGTGAGAATTACAGAGGAAATCCATGGTATTCTGTTTTCAGACTTCTTTCAGGGTTAAATCCAAGGTGGGAAGAATATTCCTCTAGTTAGTATTATGAGCTGTGCCAGGATGAGCTATGATGCTGTATTGTTTCTCTGTATGCATGGCCTGGAAATTTCCATTGCCTGATGAGGGTATATCCGTATAGTGTTGACTTGTTAGACATGCTGTAGCCAAGGCTTAGTTATGATGTCCTTTCAGATGGAATACATGCTTTTCTGTCAAAGAATCTTGCACCTCAGATTGATTATTGGATCACCTTTTCACAAGAGAACTACAGGCACTTTTGGTGCAATCACTCCAAACCACCTTCTTTCCACACAAATAAGTATTGAGGACCAAGGTATCTTTTCTACCCAAGGTTGTGGCTCCCTTCCACTCTGGCCAATCAGTTACTCTGCCAGTGTTTTTTTGCTCCGCCTCACCTCTAGAAATAGGAGGCAAAGCTCCATAGTCTTGACCCTAAGAAGGCTCTGAGCTTTACATCAAGCAAACAAAAAAAGACCATTGCACTCTTTGTGGGTTTCTCCTGGTGACAGGAGGAGAATGGTGTGCAAAAGAGGACTCTATCTAGGTAGATAGTCCTCTTTATCAGATACTGCTGTGCACTGGCCAAGAAACAATCCTTGGTTGACCTACAAATCCACTCCACTAGGCCCAAGGCCACCAAAACAGCACTGGTGCAAGGGGTGCCTGTTTTAGATATCCGCCAGGCTGTGACACTGCTTCCTTGACAGTCCGAAGCAAGAAGGGGGCTTTGCATGCTCATTTCTGCAAAACTTTTTGGTCTGAGTCCACTCCTAGACCCTCCCTCTTGGGAGATACAGCTGTTGGATCTGCTTAAGGGTGGGGAATTTGCAGTTAGAAGTATCCATCAGAAGAACAAATCCTTCGGTAACGCCCTTTCTTGTCGGTATGGTTCCTCCCTGCCCTCCCACCTCTCTGTTATGTATTGTGGACTCCTGAACATCAAAATAATTACCAAGTTAAATTTAAGCATGTTGTCTTCTGCATTTTATTTGAAAATTCCACATCTGAGGGTATGGTAGGAGAAATATTAAGAAACTGACAGCTTGCAGGGCTGGTGCTTATACGCATCTCAGCTCCATCACATCTGGGGCCGTACGAAGACACTGTGTAGTCACATGGGACCACCTATCAGTGGGATATTGACCTAGGGCCGGGGGTTTGCTTGCTCCACAGGTTTCCCCACACTTCCAAAACTAAGATCACAAGCAAATTCATGGATCTGGGACTGGTGCTCGCAAAACGAGAGATAACCGCACACTGGAAGGCTAAGAGAGGCCCGAGTTTCAATAGGTGGAGGGCGGCGTTTGTTAAATGGGCGGACTGTGAGGGTGTTGTGCGAGTGCAGGCAGCCACTCGCGCAAATAATGATAACGTTTTGGACGCAGCAAGGGCCTGGGAGGCGTTAACATTATTGTTGAAGACGCTTGGCGTCGACTCCGATGCGGAGTCTGTGGCTAGCGAACGGCAGGGGTGACCTAGAGTTGGCCCATTGGAGCCTTGCCAGGAAGTGCTGGGGGCCCTGAGTGACAAATTGCTGGAACTACCCGACAAAGAGTTGACGCTTGATACCACAGATGGGCCTAGTACACTGCACTACACCATGAGTCCCACGTACTGTATTGGATGATCTTACTTGTTCCACATGCCACGCCAGGGGGTGGGGGGGGGTCTGTTGAGGGGGTCCTTGTTCTTGAGTGCACAAACTTCCTTAACGACAATACTTAATATCGTTTGTCTGGTTGATTATTCTGGACTACTTATCAACTGTACTGGTTTCTTCGCCACTAGTGCTGCAGATGTTGTTGTGATTGTACGGCTATGGCCGATCATCGGAGGTGGCACATTGGAGCTACTTTGCGGTTGTGCTTGCCTCCTGACTATGTTCCTATCCCATCAGTGGTGCCTAATCCATTTCATTGCAGGGCTGCTCGACTGTACTGTTTCTATCTATTATTGACTGGAATATGCACTTTGTATAAGTATGTTGCTTTTGTCTATAAAATGAATAAACATATGTTTAAAAAAAAAATGGGACCACCTATCAGTGTGCAGTAGCACCTGCTGTAAAATTCTCTTGATCCAGTCTGATGTCTGGGGATATTCCAATATGCAGACCAGGGAAAAACCCAGCCCCTGAGACAACCATCAACACAGCATCATTCAAACACAACATCAAGACTCACAAGATAGGGTAAACAAATGGAACAAGATCACCCCTTGATAACCCAGCACAGCATGTACCAGTTAGAGGGATCAGAGTGTGAATTGCAATGCCTCCAGCAGGATTTTTGACAAGAGCTTCATCATGCCTGTCCCCTCAGGACTTTGATATGCCATGAAGCAAATGTTGTCTCTCCTATACAGGTCCTCTAAGTTTACCAGCTTTGTCTACATGTTCAAATTTTCCTGGTCAATCTCCTATTCAGGAGCTATATCTGGTTTTTGCTACCACCTCTGCCTTTCTTAAAGGCTTCACCTGGAATGTAGCTAAGGCCAATCTCTTAGGCTGTCCTGTGCCGTGCCAATAGCGCATTCAGTTAGTCTGCTCCTGCATCAGGGTGTCCTTAGTGACGTCTGTCATGGTTGGTGTCAAAGTGGGCCTCTGGGTAGGTATTTGGGCTCCAGGAATGGCCTCTGAGAATAGCAACTGCCTGTTAGGCTTGGAGAAGGGCAAAGATGAAATAAACAAGCAGACAAATTGAGCGGGCATATATTGAGCAGAATTATAGCTGAACACTTTAGGGAACAGCAAGGAGCCATGTAGCAGGCAAAAAAGAATCAATAACACTTACGCCTGGTAGCTGTGTGCAGGTGAGCAGTGTGCAGAGGCCAGTTTGACGTCTTTCAAAGTTCTTTCCTCACATCTTCCGTTGCATGCTGCGACCCAGGAGGGCCCCCTGGACCAGGAAGGGACTGAGTAGCCGACTTTGCATTGCATTGGTCAACTGATGCTCTTACTCTTTGTGCCACCACAGTGGTTCCTCCATTCATCCTGTCTGGGGTCTCAAAGGCCACAATAAATGTCTAGGAGAATGGCAAGCCATGTGCTGTCCTCTGAAGTCATCTTGGGTGAGTACTTAGAACCTTCAACTTCTAAAGGCTACTCGGTATTCCATGTGCATACCATGCAGCAAGTGTCAGGGGATAAGTACGCAACTACTGGGGTACCTGATCACAAATTGTTATGTTTCGGCTCCGGACACCACTGCTACATTACCACCTGCACTTGCAATAAGCAGGGCATGTCATCCCGCCTGGCATATGGGGCCATTCATACCTGAAGTCAATTATTATAGGTGGACTAAGATCTTCACATGTGCCAGGAATGAGCAAGTTCAGTACCAGAAGTTATTCATGCAGTGGAAGTGTTCATAGCACCAACGCCATCCGGTGAGAAGAGAGAAGCTCCCCCTCCTTATTCGTGCTTGGATCCATGTGGCAGATATCCCAGGATGGATTGCTCATTAGGCATGTAGGGCCATGGGGTGCTGACACCCAGGCCTCGGCCCCTGCATCCATTGATTTTGGGTTCCCTGTGCCTCAGCTACAGTCACCGAGACCACAACATACTGGAGCAGTATGGACAGGTGAAGGCACAGTCTGAGACTGTTGCATCCATTACTGTGTCCCGAAAGACCAGCACATGGCCTGTCTAGACCTCCAGGCCTGGAAGCATCGGTAAGTGCAGCTTTACATGCCCACCAGCCAGCGAACTTCAGGCCCCTCCCAACCATCAGCATTGCATGAGTGCAGATCCTCGGGCCTGACTCTGTCCTTCAAGGCTACGATGAGGGCTGCAAGAGCTGCCGGTACCCAGGGGGCCACGCTCCTCCTTCTACTCATGCTATTATTTTGTCTTATTCCCTAAGGTGAGTACTACTCTGTGTCAATCGCATCAACCCAAAGAAGGGTACCTTGCTAGCCTTGCCTATTTGTTCTATTTCTAGTTGCTTTAACCTCTGTAGGAGGTGTTACTGTTATGACTTGTTTTGACATGCCTTGAAAGCAGAGAAGGATGAGCTTCCCAGTGTACTTAAAGAAGTATCCCATAACCAGTTAAACAAGGAACAACGCCCCACTGACTAAATAAGTAGTCTCAAGAGAGAGCCACCCATGTGTCATGATGACCTTCCAGCCCTGGCCACAAGCGTAATTAATGCATTTGTTTAGGATCAGTGACTAATAGAAATGTGGGTGTTATCAACATCCTTCACTATAATCCGCCCATACCAGCCTCTTCTTTTGTTGTATTCAGTATCGGTCCTTTTCTAGCCTTGAAGAGAAACCAGTGCTTTCACATTGTACCTAGCTCTTACGGGATCTTCCAGTTGATTGAGGCTGGTCCTCCCATTTCGAAACCCTTTGAGACATTTTTCGAGCCCTTACGATTTTGTAGATATTGTGAGTTACTGTTGTTATTGATATATACTTTCAAACAATGCCTGTTTTCATTCAAATCATTCACAAACAAAATAAACATTGAAAAAGTCACAAGGTTATTAGCCAATGCCAGACCTATTGGCTTTGCCATTTTTTTAAAATTCTTTTTATTGCCAGATTTTCGAACAACTCACATTGGTCACTTCCAATTCTGTTAGTGTCTTCCTCATACAAATCTCAATTTATTCCATAATGTATTCTTCTTGCCCTATTCTCTTTGTAGTGTCAGAGGTATTTTATTTATCCAATTCACTCCATCCCAGAGTATCTACGCCATGCACTCCAAATCCTAGCAAATTTGCTTGCGCATCCCCTACTTGTAAATGTGATTCTCTTTAAGCCTCCAAGCACCAATCCAGATTCTCACTTCAAATTTCCAAAGATGGGTATTGATCACTGCCCCACCTCCGTGCATTATCTCCTTGGGCCCCTCCAAAAGCTGTACTCTGAAATATTTTTTGATGTCTCCTAATTTCTACATCCTTCCAAACACCCAACGCTATTGACTGTGGAGGACGTTCCATTGACGTGTCCGCTACTGAATTGAATTTCTCCAAAACGTTCCCAGAAATGTTATTTATTGGTGACTGCCACAGTATATAAGCAAATGTGCACTTTAGCCCACAGTTTTGCAAATGGATCGAGGAGCAGTCACAGCGAAGGTCTTAAGTTGTGTTCTGATATAGAGTTCTCAAAGAAAGATTTTTAAGTTGGACAAGTCTGAATCCTACCCTGATGGCCACCTCCTGGATGTACATTAAAGCCCGTTCCTGGTCATGCTCATCCATGTGCTCAACGTCTCTTTGTCACCTAACAAACACAACTGTGGAGGCAAGTCTCCTTCAAGAAAAATACTTTCCAGCGGGGAGCAACCAAAAAGTCTCCTTTTTTTGGGGGGGGGGTGGTGGTAAATATCTTTATTTCCATTTAAGTAAACAAAACAACTTAGTGTGGCAATGCGGGCAGGCAAAGCGATAAGTACTGTCGATATATTACAGTGAGAGGGACCAATGGCATTACGCCTAACAAACTAATAATATCAGAAGAATAACTCAAAAGAAAGGCCAAACGAGGGAAACCCCAGTAGGTAAATTCCATGCACAGTGGCAGTACAGAGGATTCTCATTTCATCCCAGTAATCCAGGATAGAGCTCACCCATCTCCTCACCTGTACCCATTCAAAAGCTCGGGCCATTCACGCTCCTACACACAGGATTACTCAAGGAGATTCTGCCAAGGGTGGGATCATTCCCTGCATCGTAGCAGCTGGCGAGGGAGCTCCTGAGAGGGGCCTATCCTCCAGAATGCACCCATTGGGGTCTAGTCTGGGGCAAGCATACAATACATTATCCCAAGCAGGCATAATCAACACTTTCCATACTCCCTTAGCCTCCTCCCTTCGGATCTCATCCCTCTTGCATTCTGCCCATATTATTAAATTCCAACTCCGATCTGTATGCGTCCGGACGGCAAGTTGATTTCCTACTCATCGTGTTTGTCTATGAGCGAGAATCAATGCCAAGTTTGTAAATCTATCTGTCACCTTCTGAGCCGCACATGCTTGTGTAGACTTAGTAGACACATTTGGGGGGTAAGTTCAGAATTCCGAACATTATCCCTGCAAACCACCTGGAGGAATATGGTCCAGTATGGGAGCAGTACTGGGCATGACAACACCATGTGAAAAAAACCTGCATCCTACGCATAACATCAAGGCCACCCGATGCTGAGTTGGGGAACATTGCGTGTTTGCACCAGGGGGTGAGGTACTCCTGGTGCAACTAGTAGAACTGGATGAGCTTTAAGTGAGCATTCCTGGACACCATAGGGATGATCTCCAGTGCCCTCCTCCAAGCAGAGTCAGACAGAGGTGTTCCCAAATCCTCCTCCCAGCACAAACGAAGACACATCGGGTCCAACTGCGCCCCCTACAGTAGAGCCTTGTAGAGCAGCGTGACCGTTCTCGTCCGACCTGTGATGAGAAAGAGGTGACGCAAGCATTCGTGCTCTCGCGGTTCCGGAACACCACTGTCCCACAATTGGTGGAACTCGTGCACTAGAGCCCCATGAAGCAAAAAGACAAATCTCACCCCCCCAAATAGATCACAGAGTATAGTGATCCCCACCGCAATACACCTCTGTAGCCCCGACCAACCACCCAGTCGCATCCACCGCCAGGCAGACAATAACCGTGTACGGCACGTACACGTGTATGGCAATCTAGTGCTCGCTCTGTGGAGTTCCCAAGCCCAAACAAAACACGCCGTTCTAATCAAGACTTTCATATTTCACACCAAAATAGTGGGTGCAGGCCTCTGGAAGACATTAGTCAACAAGTCTTTGGAGGGCAAGCCACACTCGCATGTGCCCACTCATTCCACAGGGAAGACTTCCATCGAGCCACCCACTGCAGTTGTGCCGCCAGATAATAAAGCTCGAGATCAAGTGCAGCCAGGCCGCCCCCATCACTGACAAATGCAACTTTCAAAGTGCCTCGCAGCATCGCAAAGTGCCCCAATACAGCGTCGGCAGGATACCATCCAGTTTCCGAAAGAACTTCGCGGCAGTTCCACTGGGAGTGCTGCGAACAAATAAAGGAGGCGAGGCAGCACAACTGTTTTCCAATTATCCACTCACTGACAGTGGTAACATGGTCCAAAAGGCCACTGAACACTGCAATGAGGCAAGTGCACAACAGAGATTTCCTTCATCTAGGAGACCTGCTGAGTGGTAGATCGCCACCCCTAAATACAGAATAGTGCTTGACTCCCATCACAGCGTCGGGGCAGTCTGGATGGATCTGTACCCCACATCGTCACCCTGGAGGGAGTAGACACCAGATTTGCCCCAGTTTACCCCAGACTAGAGTGATGGCCGAAATCCATCAGAGCTGCCAAAGTACCCCTGACATCGTCGTCTTCCCCTCTCAAATATAGGAGCGTATCATCCACATACAGGGAGAGATGGAGACCATCAGAAGAGAGCTGCAAACCCCGGTAGTGCAGCCCCCGCTGGATCGTCAGAGTGAATGGCTTTATAGGAAGGGCAAACCGCAACAGGGACAAAGGACAGCCCTTTCTGGTGCTCCGCTCCACCGCACATGCCTCTGATATTACCAAGCCAGTGCGAACCCTAGTTAAAGGGGTAGTGTATAGATGCTTCGTCCATCTGACGAAGGTGATCCAAATCCCATGCCAAACAAGGTAGCATATAAGAACTCCCAACTTAGCGAATCAAAGGCTTTCCTGATATCCATAGAAATGGTTAGTGCAGTCGTCTGTAGTCGCTCTTGCTGGTCTAAGGCCTGGAGCAATTGCTGAATGTTGAGCATGGTGCTTTGCATGGGAATAAAACCAGTTTGGTCAGGATGAACCATCGAGCACATATTGGGGGGGAGGGGAGTAGACTGGTTGCCAGGACTTTGCTCAGGACCGTGTAGTTGGTATTGATCATTGAGAGGGGGCGATGCGAATTGAGAAGTGGGTCCCTATCTTTCTTAGGTAGGGACACAATAGTTGCCTCACTTACTAAAGAGGGAAGTCCACCCCTCTTCGGGAGTCAATAAATAAGGCTGCAAGTTTAGGGGCAAGATCCGTGGCATACATAGCGTAAAATTCTATAGGCAGATCATCTGACCCAGGGACCTTCCCCCTCTCCATCCCCTTAATCTCACCCGCACTTCCTGTTTAGTAATATTTACACTCAATTGATCCGCTACGGTGGTATCGAGAGTGACCGGCGAGGAATCTACAACGTAGTTTAACATATCTTCTTTGCTAATCCCAGCTCCCGTGGAATACAAATTGTGATAGTAATGGACAAACCCTGCATTGATCCCTTCCTGCTTGTAGACCTCTATCTGAGGCATCCCACACTTGGAGGATACCATGACCCCCGGCCCTCACTCTGTAAACGCCACGCTAACATTCTACCCGATTTATCTCTGTCATCGTGAGCCCCCCTCAACATAGGCTCTATAATCAAATTATCACAGACATTGGACTAGGCCGAACAGTTTCTCCTTTTCCTCCAGCGTGCGCTCCCTACTTTCCGGGGGTCCCCTCTAGCCCGCGAGGAAGATCATCAAGCACTGCTTCTTGCCGCTGAATATCAGAGTGCAACTGGGCACGCACTTCACCTTATTAGAGATGCAATATCCCCGAATCACCACCTTCATGGCCTCCCAATCCACCCCCACTGACGAGGCTGATCCTGCATTATCAAGCCAATATTGTGCAACATGTTCACCCAACAAAACCTGAAAAACTTGGTCCTCAAGTATCATGAGGTCTAATTATCATGTAGGGACACTTGATGTAGGTGTGGACCACTGGAGGGAACACAGTATAGGAGAGTGGTCAGAATAACATTTTCGCCATACGCCCAGCACCCTGATATATCGCTTTACAGGTAAAGATTCTGCCAAGCTGGACTTCGAGATCATGCAATTCAGTGTGATAGGAATACACCCTGGCCGTCAGGTTCTGGACCCTCCAGCAGTCCACAATATCCCGCTGTGCAGCCAGGTGCAGGCAGCCTCTGCCAGCCTACCCGCAGGTGCGGGACGCAATGGCGGGTGTGACCTATCTAAACCCAGGTCCACAACACAATTTAAGCTCCCCCCCCCCCCCCCTACTATTCCCAGGTAGGGGACCATCAATGGGAGGAGAGGAGCCAGGGTAGTCAAAAAGGCAGACTGGGCTTCATTCGGTGCATAAACATTCAGCAGGACAACATCCAAGCGACCTAGCACCGGCATGTATCGCCCATCTGAGTCGATAACTGCCATATGCAGAAGGGCACCCTGGGCCTAACCCAAATGAGAGCACCCCGCAAAAAAGCAGAGTAAGTAGTGGTATATAGCCGTCCCCTCCAGCACACACGAGGGCCCGCTCCTCCGGTTCTGTGAGAGGAGTCTCTTGCAGGAACGCAGTTTGCACCCTCCTGCGCTTAAAGTACGACAGAATGTTATAAGTTTTAGAGGGGCTGGAAAGGACTCACACTTTCCATGTGATCAGTTAAACCTGGGCTTCCATGGACACCATACTAAATAGGGACCCAGGAGGTCCCCCACACAGCCCCCTCCAATTGATCCAGTCCCTCCTCACCACTCATTGCATTAAAATGCCGCAGCCATACACCCCAAACTGCAAAAAAAATACAAAACAAAAAAGACAACTAAACAAAAAAAGTCCCAAATCTCCCACCCCCCCCCCCCTCAAGGACTGTGACACAGAACCATCCTGTCCAAACAACAAAGAAAACAGGGTCCACCAAGAAGCCAGCTAAGGGCAAAGAAGGGCCAACTAGATCCATAATGGAAAAATAAAATCTGGGAAAAAAGCCCCCAGCCAAAGGAGGAGAAAAAAACAATCGGGAAACTGTTCAAATACTGTGGGTCACACCGCACAAGCCCCCCTTTCACCCCGACTCTGCTCCCCCCAGCCCAGCTCCCTCCCACCCACCCCACTCGACTCAGAGAAAAGGGGGAAAACAGAAGAAATCAACATAGGAGATGCACCCACCACACCTGCATAGCTCAGTCAGGATTGAAGTAACATCAATATCCATCTCCATCCAGATCGTCATCAAACGGGGGCAAACCCCCAAAATTGTGTTCTCCAGGCCCGGTGTCACAGAGTCCTCCAAGTCTAATTCAGAGCTGTGATGGTCCAGCGAAGATTGTCGCGGAGAGCCCTTACCTGCCCCGAGTGAGGCAGCAGTCTTCACCGCTCATCTGCTGTAGGTCAATGTGTGTCTTAGTGGGCCGAGATGCCCCCCTACATTGAGATCTTCGTTTCCACGGGTACGGTGGCTACTGCTGCTACTTCTGCTCCAGCTGCCCTGGCCTCACAGTGCCGTTGTCATTCAGCTCGAGCCAATCCCATTCCACAGTCTGGTCTGCGAAGAAGTGCACTTGATCTTCACTTTGGACTCTCAATCGGGCGGGGATTAATAAGGAGTAAAGTAAACCCAGACAACGCAAGTTTTTAATTTTTTTCCCCACTTTAAGGAACGATGTCCTCTGGGTCTGAACCTGGAGGGTGAAGTCAGGATCTAAAGATACCTTTGCATTGTCCACCACAAAGGGGCCATTTGTACGGGCCTGCTGCAAGAGATGGTCTCTGTCACGAAATTGCAGGATATGGGTGACCACCATGCGAGGGGAGGCCCCAGGACGAGGCGTCTGTGCCAACATCCGGTACACCCACTCTAAGGCATAAAAGCTGGGTAGGCCCTTTGGAGCAACCCCCTCTTGCAGCCAATCCTCCAGGAAAGCCAAAATAGAGTCACCTTCAACTTGCTCCAGAAGTCCCATGATGCAGACATTATTCCAGTGGGCCCGCACTCCTTGATCATCAAACCAAGCAGACAAGCACCGTGTCTCGTCCTCCAAAACCGCGAGACGGTGGTCAGCAGACTGAACAGCCGAAGTTAAGACCTGCACAGTGCCCTCCAGAGTATTGATCCTCTCAGAAATCGTGGATAAGGCCAAGTTCCACCGCAAGGCTATCAATCTTCCCCTCCAATCGTTCCCCAGAAGCATCGATCTTGGCCAGGAGTTTCTCGAATTTACTGTCTATATAGGACGTGTCACCACCGCTAGCGCCCTGCTTGATCCCCTCATGGGGGGCACTCATGGACTCCTCTTCCTTGGTCCACTGTGTGTGCCCCATGGCAACCCCAGTAGTGGAGGAGGGAACGCAAGAAAGAGGACTAGAATGGCACCACCACACAACTTAAGTCCCGGTGCAGCGTAATCCACCTTTCACCTCACCAACAATTAGGAAGGACCCCAAGCAATTAGAGGACCATCATGGGTCCAAGGTTCTAGGTGACAATAGTAGGCCTATCACCACCACTGCTAGGTCCATACTGCGGGGAGTTAAAGGAAGAGGCCAGTAGAAGGAGAACCACTGACTGTATGACTTCCAGCAGGCTGCCAAACAAATCACACAAGCACTAGAAGAGTGCAGAAGAGTAAAGCCAGTGATCTTCCAGGCCACCAGCAGCACATATATGCTAGACCAGCAACTAGGTAGTGCAAAGGCAGTGTATGGCCGCAGAGAGCAGTTGTTCACTCAGTCCGGGAAGGGCCCTCAGCCACCAGGGGGCGCCGCAGTAGGCTCACTCGAAGTGACATCTAGCCAGGAGCAGAAAATGTGGGTGGGCCCCCCACAGTAACTAGGGAAGCGCACTGGGGCAGCAACGCAATTTCTGCTCGGCGTAATATAAAACGGGCAGCCAAATGGTCCATAAGGGTCCCCACACATAAACCACAGGCGAAATGACACTCTTGCAGGGGTACTCATGCTGTCTTCCTTTTGGGGATCATACCCCCGCTGCAGTTCTCAGCAAGGGGGCTGGTTCCACTAGTGGTGCGGTCCGCTCCCTACCAGTGAGGCTGCCATCTTTGCTGATGCTGGCCAATCGCCTGAGAGAGGTCTGTCCACGCCCAATGCAGCAGGCTGGCCCCCTATAAATTTAGTGTCCTTGCTGGGGCCCAAGACCTCGCCACACCTCTCTGGGTCGGTGGGAGGGTGGGGGCATGCAGCAGCATGCAAGTCCTGACTGGTAGCATCTCGGCCTCCGCTAGGGGAGCGGCTCAGCCATCTTAAGTTTTGCCGAGGACAGGGCGCAGTCGTTGTCCCCCGCTCTCTGACCAAGCCAGGTTCTCCAGAAAGTACCCGGGGGCTTCACCCGGATCACGATCGCCTGTGGGTACCACTCCAGTTGGAGTGGGATGTGTGCGGTGGCTGCGAGTCACCAGTGGTTCATAGGCGGCTAGAAGCTTGCCCTGTCCGTGTCCTCCGCTATTGGCAGCTAGCCGAGCCTCTATTAGGGAGTCTCCTGTTGATATGTTTGACAATAGCGTGGCTGATTTGGAGACATTTAAGAAATTGTTTTCAGGACTTGCAATACTCCTGGTTTATTTGTGAAAAGGGCATACTCGCTTCCTCACTCCATACCTCCCCTACCTTACGGATGTATAACAAATCCCATTATTTAAATACTGAGAACCCAGCCACTTTCATACATTCCCCCCCATCCACAATTGGGTTGCCCATGTGAGCCTCTCTTTCCATCCAGTGATTGTGCTTACCAGATGTTGAGCTTGATAAGGGACCCATAGATAACCCTCTGTAAATAATGATGGTGGAATCCCATCTCTCCAGTACTATATCTGCCCAATGGAAGCGAGAACTCCTCCGGTGCCTTTAAGGAGCATTCATTAATAATCAAAAATTACGCAGCTAAAAAAAGAGCGCAGTTCCACCCTCATATATTGCCCTTTAAAGGGTCTTTAAAGAGATTTGTGGTATACCTCCCACCCATACGAAGCTACTGAGGATGCTGCTGCAGTGAAAGACATTCAGAGTCTGAAAAGCCATTACATAAATTAGACTTGGTGTCCAAACTGGAATGCACATTTGTAGTAGCACAAAAATAAGCATTCACAGTGGAAACCTCTGGCTATCAAAATCTGGGCTGCCCAATATAAGGAAGGATAGGTGAATGGACTGACATTTCTGAATTGTAGGATATAGTTAACTTCCTAGTTTTGGGCATTGTTCAGTGACAGTGAGTGATTGCAGTACAAAGAGGTGCTATTATATCTCATCACATTTCTAGTTCCACGTGTGGTACTTTTACACACAAATGTGGACTAAATGTGATATGTATTTGTACGCAATTGGGTTACTGGCTGAGGGAGGGGTGAAACCCTACTCAAGCAGTGACCACAATTCTTGTCAAGGTGAAACACCGGCAAAATTAACCTGTGCTTAACCCTTTGGTAGCTTGGCACAAAAGCAGTCATGCTTAACTTAGAGGGAATGTGTAAAGTATTTATGCTGCACTTCAGACAGTAATAAAGTGAAAACCCGACACAAGAAAAATCCCTCATCAATTTAGAAAAATAGAGTATAATGTAATAAATTATTTGACACCAAACCGACAAAAATCCAATCAGTAGAACCCGCCATATGCTGGTTTAAGTAAAGATAGAGCTTAAAATCACAAAGTGCCACTCATGGTTATCTGGTCCTGTGAGACCAGCTGAAAGTCACAAGTTCAGGCTGACTACGATTGAATGCAAGCTGGATACTGGGACCAGGTTAGTTCCTCTGAAAAAGTTACCTTCTAGAGTCCGGCACAAATAATTCTGTTCACAGTGGAGGGGGGGGGCATGCGGAGCAGGGAGAACGTCCTGGATGGTCTTTGCTTTAGAACGAAAAGCAGGCAGGGCATTGCAGACGGACGTCACTGTAGTGCAAAGATCCTGTCTGGCGTCGTGGATGGTCATTGCTGGAGACTCACTTTGGCAGTCACAAAGGGCTATCGATGCTGTAGCACGGAGGGCAGAGCTCGTGTTGCCATTAGGCATTGGCTGTTCCTGTTGCACAAGGAGTCTGGCTCACCAGAGCTTCGCATTGACTGATGGCAAGATCTTGGGGCAAACTAGCTCGTTCGTGGTCAAGAAGAGCCCAAAACTTCAGGATTTCACTTTTTTTGTAGAGGGAGCTCGACTGATACCACATAAAGGGTCCAGGACCTGAGGGACACCTCTTGGGAATCAGAAACTCCCTCCAGAAAAGGCCAGCAGGGCTCGGGCAGTTCCAGTTGAAGGTCCAGGCAGCAGATCAGCTGGGCAGTTGCAGGGAGGCCTCTGGAGCTTTTGTCCCTGTAGCTCAGAACAGTAGGTCAGTCCGCTGACCATTGGAGGCCCTGCAGTCTGGGATGAAGGGTGCAGTTCCAGTCTTCCTTCTCAGCGACAGGGCAGGCGTCAAGCAGCAGTGCAGCAGGGCGTCCTTCTTCTGTGGTATCCACAGGTCCAAGAGTGTACTGAAGAGATGGGTCTTAGGGTCCAATATTTAAACTTGCTGCCAGCTTTGAAGTAGGACAAGGTTCTAGAGGTTTTCATACCCCCGAGGTTTTTAGAATTTCCTAAGCCCAGCTTTTCTGGGGGCACATTAGACTGGTGTGAAATCCTTTGTGGGTGTGCTGAGGCAGAGCCTTAGTGATGTGCAAGTGATAGGTGACTGTTCCTCCCCCCTCAAAACTCAGTCATTGCCAATTGTGCCAACACTGATTCCCCCTTTGTCTCACTGTCTGGGAGCAATAAACCAAAGACTAATTGCCAGCTACATGCAGTCATGCGAACCAGGATACAGGATACAGGCTGCAGGCACCAAATGATTGGGACAAGAAAATGCCAACTTCCTAAAAGTGGCATTTTCAGAAATGTGACTCAAAATCTGACTTTACCATTAAAGAGGTTTTTTAATTCCAATTATTTAGACACCAAAATCGGCATTCCCCTCTGTTCCCAATTCAATGTTATCACTTATTGAATGTAATAAGGTAAGACAATGTTATACTATGGGAGTGCAGTAGTGAAAAACAAATTTAGGAGTTTTTCACTACCAGGACATGTAAAACTTAAAAATACATGTCCAACTTTTTTAAATACACTGCACCCTGCCCTATGTGCTGTTAAGGCCTACCCTAGGAGTGACTTATGTGTATTAAAAAGGAAGATTTAGGATTGGCAAAAGGTTTATTTTGCCAGGTCGAAATGACAGATTAATACTGCACAGGCAGGGTGCAATGACAGACCTGAGATGTGTTTAAAGGGCTACTTAAGTGGGTGTCACAATAGGTGCTGAACACCCACTACTGGCATTTAATGTACAGGCCCTGGGTACTTGTAGTGCTACTTAAGTAGGGACTTGTATGTAAATTAAATATGTAAATTGTGTGTAAGCAAACCTCACCAGGTTTAAAGGAGCGCACACAAGCACTTTAGCACTGATTAGCAGTGGTAAGGTGCGCAGAGTCCTAAAGGCCAAAAAAACGGGTTCACCAAACAGGAGAGTTAAGCAAAAAAGTATTAGGTATTACCCTGGGGAAAGGGCCAAGTCCAACAATATCCCTGTATGCATTTGTTTTGCAGGGCACAACCCCTAAGAAAAAAAGTAGTGGGACTAATTAGCATGCGTTATTCACAATAACGGCACTGGTGACATCACAATAAGTAATCTCATATCCTTATATTATTTTCCACAAAAAAATTGAACTGGCCTATTTTACAAAAACAAGTTAAAAAGCTCATGCTGAAATATAAAAATATTTTTTTTTTGTTTTGTTCTACTTTTTATAAATTTATGTAGGTTTTCTGTAGATCTTGTAATGGAGCTCAGAAATGGCTGAAAGGGACACTATTTTTAAACAGATGTGTGGAACTTAGTGCTGCAACTCTAACCTTCTGTTTAGAGTAAACAAAATGTGCTAGGCGTATTGTTTGAACAGTAAAACTTGGTCTTAATATATGTTTTCTGCTGGTGTTTTTTATTCAGCTTCAAAACGTAAAAGTCTGCACATTTGCAGTTCATTAGGCGTTAGTAGGGTTAATGGTGTGAAGTTCTTGTTATTTCTCACATAAGCAGGGCTGGAATTGGAAAACCATAACCGTGGGAACCCTAAAAAAGGGACACTGCAGAGGTGGGATTAAAGGGGGCGGGGTTAGGCAAGGCAGAGTTCGTGGTAGGCAACCCAACTACTAATGTGTGTGAGTACATATGAATTATTTTAATCTCTGCTCCAAAAGTGATTGACAATTAGAAACACAATATTAAAGTTGTACTGGCATTTTATTAGTCTCATATAGACCACATTTTACATACCCCATCACTTTGCTTCACATAAACTTAACATACACTCCGGGGTGCCCACCGACCCCTGCCCCCACCATCTCTTCAACCTCAGAGTCAACCCAATCAGCAAAGAGCTCACCGGCGTCTCCAACACCGACATCTCCACAGCAGCCTTTCCAGATGGATAGAAACAGGCGGAGGTCAGACCCCTCCTAAAAAAAAATACATCGGACGACCCCAGCGACCTCAAAAGCTACAGACCGATCTCCCTGCTCCCCTTCCCGGCCAAAGTCCTTGAGAAAGGTATCAGCCAACAGCTCACCGAATGCCTGGAACTCAACCACTGCCGACCACAGCACCGAGACCGCACTGTTTGCTGCCACAGACAACATCTGATCACTCCTCGACCGCAGAGAAACTGTGGCCCTGAACCTCCGCAACCTCTCCGCAATGTTTGACACAGACTTCCACCACACCCTCATCGACAGACTCCACACTGCCAGCATACAGCAAACCGCCCTCAAATGGATCACTTCTTTCCTCTCAGGATGCACACAGAGCAACTGACTGCCTGCCTTCACCTCCGCACCCAAGGAAATCACCTGCAGGGTACCGCAAGGATCATCCCTCAGCCCCACCCTATTCAACATTTACATGACCCCACTTGCAGATATCAGATCCCACGGCCACAACATAATCTCCTATGCCGTTGACACTCAACTCATTCTCTCACTCACCGAGGACCCTACCAACGCCAAAACCAACTTCCGCAGCACCATGACGGAAGTAACCAAATGGATGAGAGACAACTGCTTCAAGCTCAACTCCGACATAAGAGAAGTTCACTACATCTCAAAGATTATAAAAAATTAATTCTATAAGCTAAATCTGCCTTCTTCTCGAACAAAATCATAAATTCTATGAACAAGTCAAAGGAATTTTTCGGTATTGTGTCCGAACTATCATATCCTGACAGAGTGACCGCACCGATTTTGCCTACTCAGAACTTATGCGACACCCTCAATTCCTTCTTTTTTTTATAAGAACAAGACGATAAAAGATAGCATCCCCCCCAATTCCTTTCCCTTTTGCAACACCCATTGAAGTCTGAAACCCGACCACACTGTCTGATTTGTCCCTCTGTCAGCAAGGATTGCCTCATGGACCTGCTGACCAAAGTTAAATCTGACTTCCCCAATGATACCTCCTCTCCGAAGGTCTTAAAAACAAATTTTCCCTCTCTTCCCTGACCCATCATATCCCTCCGTAATCAGTCCCTTAGTCAAGGTATTATCCCTAGCCCCTTTAAGGAGGTGATAGCGGTCCCACTCTTTAAGCCGGTGAAGACCCACTTACCTTGAAAAATTGCCGCCCTATCTCTTTGCTACCTTATTTAGCGAAGGTACTAAAGGCACATGTCGCCAGACGCCTGTGTTCCTTCCTAGAAGAAACCAACTTCCTCAACCCCTATCAGGCAGGCTTCCGGCTAACCCACTCTCTCGAAGCAGTCATCCTCTCAGTTGTGGATGACATGCGAGAAGCCGCCGACGGGGACTTCACTCAGGCGCTGGTCCTTCTCGACCTATCAGCAGCCTTAGGCCTGGTCAACCATGAACTCTTGGTGTACCGCGTCAGAGCGGCGGGCCTGCAGGGCCAGCGCTCGATTGGATTATCTCCTTTTTGAAGGACTGATCTTAGTCAGTCCGGCCATCTCCCTTCAGCTCATCAAAGGTCTGCTTAACCTGTAGAGTACCCTATGGGTCCTCTCTGTCCCCCCCCCATCTTTTTAACTTGTACAGAAGTCAACTAGTGCACTCCCTGAAAAAAATGAAGGTCTGAATCTACAACAATGTGGACAATATGCAATTGTTATTTGCTATCAATAACTGACCGGAATCTAAAGAAGCCTTCCACAATACAATGCTCTTCATTCGCGACTGGAAGAACAGCAACCAACTAAAATTAAACTCTGACAAGACATAGACTAGAAGTAAACATGACTTGTGGAGCCCCTCATTCTGGCCATCCGAAAGGGGCGCCGCCACTCAGCCCAAAAACTCAGTAAAGAGCCTTGGAGTTCTCATTGACAAGAACCTGTCCATGAAACCCCAATTGGGGGCAGTTATTTTGTCCTGATTTTTGAAACTTCTCAAATTCAGAAAGATAGACAAATTCCTTACCTTCCAAGCCCTCATCCAGGTCATTATCGCTTTAGTCCTCTCGAGGATAGACTATGCAAACTTGCTTTACTTGGGCCTTCCTAAGGGCCTCAACTGTAGAGTACAACTTGGACAAAACTAGGCAGCCAGGTTAATTTACCAACAACCCAGACACTGCCACATTACCCTCCTGATGAGGAAACTACATAGGCTGCCGATAGAACAACAAATTGTGTTCAAGACTGGCTGCATTTATTTCAAATCCCTCCACAGCAAGAGCCCAGCTTTTATATCAGCCTGCATCCAAAATATATACACCCACTCGCAACCTGAGATCCACCCATTTGAATCTTCTTACAATCCCCAAATCCAAAAAGAAGATACTGGGTGGCTCCAGATTCTCTGTATTTGCCCCTGCATCTAGAACTCCCTCCCACTCGAGATTAGGACTACCCTTTTAGATTGACAACTTCTAAAAAACATGGCTCTTCAGACAAGCATATGATTAAAACTATGAGCAGTGTGTTATGTTTGTTACCTAAACGCCAAGAAACAAACCTGGTGTACGTATGCTATATGAATGCTTGTAACATAGCACAACAAGATTACTACTGAAAGGGGGCAGTTGATGATGTTAGACAGTACTCGCTTTCCAGTGTTCTCTGCTTATGCTACAGCAGTAGTAGCAGGACATGACACTCCTGAGCCAATGCAGAATCAGATTTTCACTAGAGGGAGTATTTCTGCACAACAATCTTAAGTAGGGTAGAGGTTGTGAGGGGAAGTCCTGGGTTATGATAGGGTGGTTATAAATTTTGCATTATCTGTGTTGCTAATTTTTTTTAGATTTTTTTCTAGGAAGAACATCTGTGGGTTTGAGTTTGGTTATAGCAGGTACCAGAACTGGTGTGAAGGTTTTCAATCTACCCAGTAAAAATAGCATTTTGCGTGCAAGGAGGGCTTACAAGAAAAAAGTAGTATTCTGCCTTTTGCTTTGGATCCATAATGGGCTAGTGCCCCTAGGCTGCTTACCTCGCCTAACAGAATTGCCTGCTCTGGCAGCTAGTGGGTATTGATAATGGAGTGCAGCTAAGGATCTTTGTGTGTCTTAAGATTTTTATCGGTACGCAGTTTTTGTGTGTTTAATTATGAGTGAGGTTTCCAAGTAGATGTTCTGAACGGGTTTGTCTCCATTCTACAGCCCTTGCTGGAGTCAAGCAGATTTATAAGATCCAACAGGGACATAATATTTTATATTGTTGGTGAAGTATTTAGTTTTTATTTTCATTGAAAGTCACGTTTTACAGAAGGCAGGTTTTATGGCCAAGTTTTGTAGGGCACCAGCGTTTTTCCACCAATCAGTTTAAAGACCATCTGTGCTGAGATGATGAAATCCACCACATATGCCAGTCCCTGCAATCTTTGTGTAGGCAAATGATTCTTCCTTTTGGAGCTAGTCTAGCACTGGTTTGTAGCTTTTGCTGGGGCTGTAATATCTAAACAAAAACAACAAATATTTACAACCTTCCTGAATTCCAGGTGATCTAGTCTTAATTTTACCGGCAGTAGTTTCCAGATGGGCAAGACAGAAAAGGTTGGTGCACATGCAGATAAGAGGTCCTGTTTTCCAACATGGAAAGGTGTATGATTATACTCATGCGTGCCAGTGTGTGTGTGTTGTTTTACTTCAGAGCTTGGCAATGACATCACGTTTGTGGTCTATGATTCATATTTATTTATGTAGCACCAGGGTACCTGAATATGTTGTTAGTTTGTGTTGGAAAGTGAATTAGTAGTAGTATTTAGTAGCGACTTACCACTAGTAATAAGGCCACAAACTCAATAAAAGGATTTGTCAAAGGCTCAATATTCCCTTGCTCAACCCTTGGTAACGGTCAACAAGCAGGCAGGCGTAACTTAGGAGATAGGTGTGTAAAGCATTCAAAAACACCAATACATTACATAAGTTAGACACAACACACAATAAAAATCTATCTCCAATTTATAAAAATAGGTTCTATTTTTATGAAGAAATAGACACCAAAATGACAAATATCTAATATAGGGAACTGGAGATATGATTTTTTTGAAGAATAAACACTTTCTACTGCTTAAAAACATATAGCACCAAATTGGGAGATCTGGTCGCGCTTGACCGGGACAAAGTCAAAGTTTGAGGCCGACCTTGATGGAGCCCTGATCAGATACACGAAGTAGGAGGTTTTGGTCAAAATTCTGCCTGCCCACTTAGTTGTTTTTCTGGAGCTTTTTCTCTCGACTTCGAGCGAGACTCCTCTCAAGGCCGGATTTGCGTCGGTGTTGTCGGCTTGGTTTTCTGCGAGGCCTGGGTCAAATCCTGGAAGTCTAGAGCTCCTGAGCTTTCAGTGCGATAAGCCTGAAATCCAGGCCAGGTCGCGGATGAAGGTAGACGATTTGAATCTCGACATAGTCTGTCACCTTATGGAGCTTTTTACCAAAAAGTTCCCAAACTTCACCAAACTTCTAGATCTTTTTTCAGGTTATCTCCTTGAGGGTTCAAACTGTCCACAACACCAATCCAGGGGTCTAGAATCGCTGAGATGGTCCTTGGGATTACTGGGACTACAATTCCCACAATGCACCTGGCCAAATCCTTAAAAGTCCATGATGGGACTTCATGGTGGAGATGATCTCAGTTAACCTGTAGCATGCAGGGAGTCCACTCCTTAATCCTTCTTGAAGCAAGGCACATTCCTTAGGGCTGCAATTCCAAGTGTGCAGCAGGTGCAGTCCTTCAGAGTACAATCCTTTGGGGTGCAGGCCTGGGTTCCAGCAGGTTAATCCTTCTTCTCCTTGTAGTTTCAGGCAGCAGATCGGAGTTGCTTGCCAACTCTTCCATATTTTGCCGTGTTCCTGGGTGTCAAGCAGGAGGGTACCCCCTGACCAATGGGGTTCAGGGTTCCACCCAGGTGTATGACCACTTCCTCCAAAATGTGGCAATTGCTTGCCCCTGAAAACAGTTCTTTCAAAATCAAATATGGAGGAAGTCTCTCCTTGGAGGTAAGATCCGGCTAAACCAACCCACTTGCATGGCTAAGATTCCCTAACACTCCCCTTCCAGCCCTCTCCCTAATCTAATTACAGGGGTTCCTGTGGGGCTGGGGGTGCAAGATGTGGGGGTGAGCCTGTGCTGTCCCAAAGTGTAATTCTCCCTTTGAAGACCAGTTTGGTCACTGCACCCTCATCCTGCCTTATGCAGTTTCAGTTACCCTCCCACAGGACAGCTTGGATCAAACTGGCATAGGCTAGCCAATCAGGAGGGAGCAGCTGGAAGGCTGGATTTTGGCTTAAAGGAAGGAAAGTTTAATAACTTATTTTCTGTGATAGTTAATATAAATCTAACAGTGGCAAGTTGTTCTATCAAAACTGTCATTTTAAGTCATTGAATGACCTTTTTATCGCTCCTGTCAATATTTATACTTAAATAAAATATTCCAATGATGGCATATGGTGCTCATTATCTACAATGGGGAAAACAAAATTGGCAGTTTTTCCGTCACCAGGGCTTATAAAACATATTTTATAAAGTCCCTGCTTATAGTGCATGGCACGCTACCCCTGGGGCACCTAGGGGAGACCTTAGAGGTGACTTGTATGTAAAAATAAGGTAGATTACTACTTCAGAAATACCTTTAATTCCAAAGTCGAATTTGCATGTATTTTAATTTTAAAGACAGTCTGCAAAGCAGGGCTGCTTTTAAAATGACAGCAGGCAGCAAACCAGTGCACGCTCCAGTGCAGGAAATCTCCTGGTCCTCTAAACCTCCCTGCTCTATTATATACTAGGAACTTATAGGTAGTTTGAATCCCCCTTGCCTTATTATATACTAGGGACTTATAGGGGTCTGTCATTGCCAATTGTAATTACACCTAAACACCATATACACCTTTAAAGCAGAGCACTGGCCCTGGGTCTGGTAAGCAGAGCCCAAGTCACAATGTCAGTTACTACCAGTACCAATCATAAAATGGGGGTGATGGGACCAAAAGGATGTCTTTCTCATAGTTTGCACTTGATAAGTGTATTGTAATTCATGCATATTAGCCCTCATAGTAGCTTGTTCGAAGTCTACGTTTTAGATTTAATGGCATGCAAGAAACTGTCATGAAAAGTTGACATTGAAGTCCTTGGGCAAGGTGAAGGAGCTTGAGGTGAGGCCTCAAAACACCATCCACCTTCTCTAGCTTCTTTCGTCTCCTCCTCTCACCAGCTCCTTGTCTTCCTACCATCATTCTTCACGGTGTGTCTTTTCATTGCCCCATATTCACGTTCGCTCCAATTTCACATGTTCACCTCTGCGATTCTCTTAGGCAAATGTAACGTGTTTCCCCATCAACAAATGAAACACATGCTGCTGCAGTGACACTGCAAGTCAGGACACTTCCTTTCTGCTTAATCCACTACCTCAATCGAAAACACAGTAATCAGCAGATTCACAATGTCCTGAGACGTGAAATATTCCTTGGCCACTTGGACCTGTTTCTCTGCCCGAAAAGGGCACTAAAGTAAACTGGGGGGGTGGGGGAGGGTGGTAGGGGTAGGCGTAAGGAGAGACCATATGAGTTCTGAATATACACCAGATTAACTGCCTGATGATGGGGCAGGTAAGTACACTGTCTGCTTACCATGAATGTGGATGAAGGAATCACATGCCCGTATTGGGACGTAAAGGAGCTAGGATCTTTCATTGGACCTCAGTGGACCCAATCATCTGTTCTCACTTTGTCATAGTTTCGAAACCACATGTTAAAATGGGGATGGGATAGCTCTAGGAAGAGTAATGGTTAGGGGGTTTTGGAGGGGGGGGGGGGTGGGGAAGAGTTGGTTGAGAACAGCAGCAACAACTATACTGCTCTTCCTTCAGTTGTTTTGCCATCCCATCAAAACACGAAATCTGCATAAAATCAAACGGAGCTTTTAAAATGGGTATGAAAATGCTCATAAATGACATTGCAATTGATAAGTGTGTTGCATATTAATAACTCTTTTATTTATTTACAGGAAATAGGAATGGAAACAAATTGTATCCCGAGCTCCCCAATTATTGGGCAGATGCAGGTATCGTAAAACCGGAAGTATTAAGCAAAAGAAATCTGTTAACGCTCATGTGTGCACGCGCTCTCATTTGAATGCTCATCCAATTAGGGTCGCCTTGACTAAAACTCTGATGTTAATTCCTGCATATGTCCAAACGTTTCCTCATCTTTCCAGCACAACAGTTGGAGGTCATTATTTTATCTGCGAGGTCATTTCTTATTTTTAAAATATACTAATCTCTTTCAAGGCATCCTGCAAATATTGGTAACTGACGCAATAGTAGTAGCTAATTCATTTTCTGTGAAAACTAAACAAGCATTTGCAATGCAAATTGGTCTCGCATTTGTGAGATTTAGAGCTACTGGCCTTGTAAATGACAATCTTTTACCCATGTGTTTTGGTTTGTAGTGGGAGGAAACTAAAAAAAAAGAGGGACAAAGAGGAAGGATTGCCTTGTGTGATGTAACTAGTGCTCATTTAAAGCGCCCCAATACATTTAGGTTGAGCTCGCGCTATATACAAACTGCAAAAAAAAAACACAAGGAGGGGAAGGGAACATGCGGACGACGGGAAATATCAAGGACTCCGATAACAGGGAAAGAAAACTAGAAATGTGATACAGAGGTGACTTACAGGGTAGGTTGAGCACATTTTGTGACAGTCCTATAACATGAGCTGAACCAAAAGAACCAAATAGTGCGCTGAAATATATAAATGGGAAGATCTGAGAGCCTACAAGTAACGGGGCCAGTAGCCATGGGCGGTAACAATACACCAAGAGGCGGTACAAATGTAAGTGATGCACCACTGAAAAACAAGGATTTTTGAAGGTCTCAGAAAGGAACAAATCAGAAACAATGGGTGTGCTCTTACCCCATACATTAGATGCAGCAGTCCCGCAGAGCAGCGCATGTGCGCTGACTCTAGGCTCGACCTAAAAAACGGACTCCAAGAGCCATATTTATTTTCTGCCCATGCTGCTGCCTTCTTGAGCCATAAAAGACCTAAAGTCAAGCCAGGGTAGGAGTCCTTACCCCTAATGCACGTCCTTGAGACCAGGATACAGTGGGCTGAGTGATGCGAGGCTTCAACAGATTCCAGTGGGACTGGCATCTGACGCTGGAGTGAGTGAACCAGTGCAGAGGGATAAGAAGTGTTACCAGTGTATGAAGTAACTAAGTAATTAGTTGTCAGGCAATATATAGCAGACGAGCCATGCTGTTATATGAGCTGCACAGCACCTAGAAGCCATTCACTGTTCACTACGTGGCATACCATAATTATTGTACTCACTAGCCCTTCATTGGGAGAAGGGAAGGTACGTAGATTCACTCACAGATCTAGTAGAGGTCAACGTTTTAGTAAATGTTCAAGGTCACCACCCCTATGATCCGCCAGTCAACCCCTGTGTTTTGATCTACCTGACTACTTACTTGCTGACAACAGGTAAGTACTCAGTACTTGTTTATGCTAATTTTTGTTGGCTGCTTATCACTGATTATTTTCATGTTGTACTTTCATGGGTCATGGGTTCCATACAGATTTCTTCAAAAATAGATCAATAGGGAACGTTCTTTACTATTACTTCAGAGAAGACGTATGTGTGTGTGCGCCTGTCCCTTTGCCTGTGTCCCTGGCAATTTTATATTTTGGTGTATTTCATTTTTTGCGACCACAGATTTCTGAGGCGCACCTGCATTTTTAGAAGGAACAGTTAACAGGTGTGTTATTATATAGAGAACAGGGGACAGATTTATGGAGAATCCTGTCTTTGCATTGTAAAATACAGTAGTGGAACAGGGACAGCGCGTACCACGATAAAGTCATACAACAAACATTGGTGACTTGGCCTGAGTGACTGCACATCTATTAGAAGTCATGGGCTGTAGTAAAAAGCACAGTGTCAATAAGTAAACCGTATTCACATGGTGCTGTCGTGATAAGTACCTAGTCACCTTAGGTACTGATTAACAAACCACACAATGTGTGTTTGCACTGTCCAAAGCAAAATCACGCACTCAAGCACACAAGTTCAATCATTGGAAGTCCAACTTGTTTCAAGTGATAGGCCGTTGATAAAGAATAAATCCAGTCCACTGAAGTTTAGCTCTTCCTTTACTTCAAAGTCAGGATTACAGACTGAGAGATCCAAAACACCACAGCCGACACATGTTTCGTCCTCCTGGACTTTTTCAAGGCTAAACAGCATAGAGTAACTATGAGTATTGAAGTCTCCTCACAGCTTCCGTTAAATTACGTAGTTTTTTCGCCTGTGTGATAAACCTTTTCCAAAATATCCCAGTCATGAACAGTATTACTGGGTTGTCCCCAACCCCTGTCTATTCCTTTATTGTCAGGGAAAAGTTTGTGGGTTTAATCTTGATAAGTCCTCTCGTATGCGCTAATCTCAGCCGTAGAAACGCTGTGTACACGCGTAACTCTGTCTGGTTGAGTTTAAACTGATCATGACTGGGATATTTTGGAAAAGGTTTATCACACAGGTGAAAAAAACTACGTGATTTAACGGAAGCTGTGAGGAGACTTCAATACTCATCTGTGACTGGGGAAGAGTGTCTGAAAAGTTTCAGTGCTCTGTCCGTCATCTCCTTGTGTTTGCTTTGGGTACCTGTTCTGTCCAGGTCAGTCCAAGCAGTCACAATCTGCAGCATCTGTTTACAGGCAATCAGGCATGATCTATGTAAGGGTTGAAACATATGCCTGTCTATCTCCTTCTCTCACACCCCCATTAGCCAGGTCACAGGCTCACCTCACCTCAAAGAGGATTGGCAGTAAGTAACCAGGGGGCTCAATATATGTTTCGATCTGTTGGCATGGGGCAGAGTAGAGTAGTAGATCTCCAGTTTATCCTAACAGTGACTTATATCTATCAACCAATTCCCACCGTGGGGGCCCTGTCCATTCCACAGGTGCAGACTACTCTTCGCTTAGCCAGTAACTGCAGGATTAACAAAGTGATGCACGCCACTTTAGGTGTCAGCCGTATAGCCCAAGAGTGCCAACGGTGGGGAACGATCCAGTGGTTGTTCCACCATTTGCAAGAGGATCTCAAAGACCCTTGACCAAAAGTTGTGTATGGCCGGCCAGAGCCAAGCAAGGTGCATGAAGTTCACATCCCAAGCCCCACACTGTAGGCTACAGGAGTGAAGATGTAGCCCAAGCCGAGACAGTCTGCCATTAGTGGACAGATTCCCAGTTTGCTCAAAGCAGTACTTTCACTCCCTATCAGTGATAACCACCCCACATCTGTCTTCTAGGCAGCCCATTCCTTGTGTGCCTCCACAGGGTCCTCAGACTGTACAATTGTTTATAGGGTGGTCACTAGGTGTTTGATGGAGGAGCATGAGATGAGCACCTAGGGCCCTGTTGAGCTGGGGTGCCTGCAGGAAATAGGGGTTATGTGATGTGGGGAGATTTTAAATTGAGGTAAGTGAACAGGTCTAGAGTTGCACACTACACAGCAGTGGTGGTAGAGTCATGGTCTATAAAGTGGCGGTCAGGTTAGACATCCCCCCTTGTTTGTGCAGACCCCAATACCGAAGTTTGTCAAGGGCCGGTGGTTCCTTTGTCAGTTGGAGCGGCAGGTTGTGAGTCAGTTGTTGCCCCGAGACAATCAGGATAGGGAGCTTTAGTCTGCTGCGGAGGGTGTCCCAGGCTCTTTGAGTGCAAGCTACTATACTGTATGGGCACATAGTGCCCGTTGACCAAGCAGTGCCATTAAGGAGTGCAGTAGTGCTGTGTCTTGCTCAGTTGCTATGTGCACGATGAGGGGCATCCAGTAGTGGTCGAAATGTGCTTGAGTGCATAGAGTTAAAAAATCTAGTGCTGCCAGGCCACCCTGCTCGAAGGACAATGTGAGAGCTTCCCAGCGGATCCGCGGTTGTTTTTCTGCCCATGCCAAAGCAATCATATGTGAGCATAGGTAAGAAAGAATCTTTTGTTTATACAGGGACATTATAGAGCAAATACAGCAGCTGGGGTAGGATGACCATTTTCATCAGAGCTAGACGCCCATGAAGGAGAGAGGCAAGTGACGCCACTGTTCAACCTGGCCTTCTGTTTTCACCATGGGCGCTCCATAGTTTTAGGTCAGTACAACGTTTTTATCTGTTTGCTCATGTATTTCACTGAGTAGGTACACCAGGGAATGGGATACTCAGGCGTGTCACACAAGTGTTGGAAGTTGGGGGGGAAAAGGTGAAAAGAGTTGATTTATTCCAGTTTATGATGATGCTCGATAGCGTTTTAAACAGCGAATTCTCGGATGACCAGTTGAGGTTGCGAGCTGGGTTGCAGATGTATAGAGTTACATCGTCTGCATATAACGAGATGAGTAGATTGCGGTGTGTAAAGTTTAGTCCTCATTGTGCATGGAGTTGTCTTACCGCACAGGTCAATGGTTTGGAAGCAGTGACTTAGAGTAATTGAGAGAGGAGGGCATCCCTGTCGGGTTCCGCTACTCAGTGGCATGGGGTCAGAGAGAAGTCCTTTCAGCCTCACTCTGGCAGTGTGTCCTGTAATTAGTAGCTTTAACCAACGGATATAGATGACCGGAAAACCCATCCTTTCAAGAATGGTAAAAAGCATAAACCACTCCAGGGAGTCGAACGCTTTGGTGGCATCGAGGAAGGCTGCCACGACATTCAATTGAGGGTTCAGCTGATTCATGAGGGCAAATAGGGTGCAGAAATTGTGAGAGGTGGACTAGCCTGGTTCAGAACAGTCCGGTATTGCAGCAAGAGGAGCAGCCTGTTAGCTAGTGCCTTGGCAAGAATCTTTCTGTCTACATTTATAAGTGACATTGGGCGGTATGACTCGCAGTATGCGGCAGGTTTGCCAGGCTTTAATGAGCATTGATTCCATAAAGGTGGGGTGTGACAGTATGTCCTTTTCCAACACCTCACTATAGACTCTCAGTAGTAGGGGCGCAAGCAGCGATTAATATGTTTTATAAAACACTGCAGGGAAGCCATTGTTTCCGGCAGCATTGCAAGTGGGGAGGCTCGAGATCACGGCTGTCATCCAGCGTAAGGGGTTGCAGCTAAGAAATTTCTTCTTTGATTCTCTAGCCATTCCATGATGATACGGTCGAAGTATGTGGTGTTATCGCTAGTGGGACTGATTGTATGTGGGGTCGGTAGTGCAATGATGTGCTTTACAAATTTTTTAAGTATATCCTGTGCCTCGTAGAGGGTCTGCACTGAGTTGCTTTGTAGCTAAGCTTATCACAAGTGCCGTATGGTGGCCACGCAGCATTGCCGACAGCATCCTACTCAGTCCCTCAGCCTCAACTGTACGCTCTGGCCAATGGGGATTTGTGTGTTTCAGTTCTAAATGCACTATGGCAATGAATTCATATGGTTTGGTGCAAAGCCTAGCGTCAGGGCACTGAAATAATTTATTCTCTAAGCTCCTCAATTCAGACTCAAGTGTGTCTAGCTGAGTATGCAGGGCTTTACGGACCCGATGTTGTTTTGCAGTTCATATCCCACGCAAGTAGGCCTTTAAGGGCCTCCCAAGTGGAGCCTATGGAGTACACCAATCCCTAATTTGTCTAGAGGACTTCTAGGATGTCGGTCCGCACCTCCTCTTAGAAGGCGTTATTGAGTAAAGCTAATGGTGGTAGCTGCCAAGTAAAAGCTATGAGAGCCAGGGTCAACCGTGCTAGAGTGAGTGTGACTGGGGGTGATCTGACAGTAACCGGGGTAGGTGTTCAATCTTTTTCACCCACGTGCATGCTTCTTTCGTGCCCAGCCACTAGTATAACCTGGCCCATGAAGCGTGCGCTGTGGAGAAATAACGTCCCCTCCCGGATGTCGCATCTGCCAAATTTCTGCCATGTTTCCTGCAGTCATGGAAGCAGTAAGCGCAGTTGCAAGAGAAGTTGCAGCCTTGTGGTGCAAGCTGATGCTGGGATTTGAACAATCCACTTGGTCCAGGATTAGGTTAAAGTCTCCTCCTCATAATATATGTCATGGGGACTGTGCTGTGCACTTTGGGGTCCTAGGTATTCAAATACTAATATGCCTCCCATATCTAAAGGCCTGACCAGGTTGAATCTTCCCTGAGGATCATTGAGATTATGGAGTATCCGGAAAGGAATACCACACTTGATCAGGAGAGCCGTGCCCCTGGTGTAGGAGGAATATGTTGCTAGTGTTTTGTAGCCCACCACTTTGTGGTGAAGTGAGGGTCATGTTTGACAATCAGGTTTGTCTCATGAAGGGTGCCACATTGATCTGTTGTCTATCTTAGTAGAGAAGAACATGTCTCCTTTCCTGGGGTTGTTGAGCCTCCGGACATTCTAGGTCAGGAGATGTAGGTGTGTTACTGCGTCACTATTTATGGTTGCCATGATCTGATTGCAGTCAGAGAGCCAAGCCGCTGCAATGAGCTGCCTGTCCACGCCCTGTGTCCCACTGGGTGCCCAGGATGTTGCATTAAGTGTTCTTTCTAAGTCATGTAAGTAACTGTGTGTAGCTATGGTGAACACCTGTAAGCCTCCTCACCCACACCAGCCACCCCAACCAGCCAGTGAACCACTTCCATCCCCACCCTCCCTTGTGGCACCAACCGGGTGAAAACATACCCTCACACATTAGAAACATTGAACTCTGCGAAACCAGAGTGCTAGCGGACCAGCTCCTCGTACACAGGATGCTTGCTGTGGGGGAAGGGGTATATGATGAAAAGAGCAGTTTAGAAGATGATGGCCAGTTCTCGTTGGGGACCAGTGTTGGCCCTTCAGCGAGGCGAAGCATATTTTGGCAGTGTGCCAGGAGGAACCCCCTGATAGATCCCACTCATTGTGCATGTCAGTACATTAGCTGGTACATCCTGTCAAACTGTCGCCCTCGGCCTAGAAGAATCTCACTGTGCCCTGCCGGGGGCACTATTTCACCTCGCTTAGGTTGTCATGTGTTCCAGGTGAATTCTCTGAGATGATGTGTTTCATGAAGGGGCCAGTGCTGTTTGAGTCGAGGAAAATGTTTGGCCTGTTTCGGTGCATAATCTTAAGCCGTGCAGGGTAGAGCATGGTGTAAGGGATGCCGGGCAGTTGGAGCCTGTGCTTCAGTGGCAGATACTTCTGTTTCGTTGCAAGGACTGCCACAGTGAAATCCAGAAAAATGAATAGGGCATTGCCATCATGGGCAAAATTGTGCTTCTCCCTTGCCACCTGGAGATCAGTGTTGCAGTCTTTAAAGTTTAGGAGCTTCTTTATTATAGGTTGCGGCAGAGCTCCCAGTGAGCCCAGGGAGCGGTGTGCTCTTTCCACCGCAAAGAGGGGTGTGAAGCAATCTACTCCAAATAGGGAGTTATGGAGTGTCTCAACATACTCCACCATATTCCCAGTGCTGGTAGACTCTGACAGGCTTTTGAGTTGGGGATTGTTGCGGCGCAACCTGGCCTTCAGGTCTTCGTTCTTTGCCTGGATGACTGTTCGGACTTCTGTCATGTCGGGGAGCTTAGCTCCATGGCCGACGTGTTAGCCTCTAAGGCCCAAATCTGTGCCTCGGCATCCAAAATGTGTTGTTAATGTCTGTCCAGTTTAGAGATCTTATCTACTCTGGCTATAAATGTATAGATTTTGCCATTTATTGAGGTGAAGCTTTTTTGCATATACAGCAAGAGTGATTTTATGTCCGGGACCTCATTTGCGGCCTCAAGCCGTCCTCAAGGCATCTAAGTTCTCTGCCGGCGTTTCTTGATGCACTTTGTGTCGAATTGCAACTTGGCCTGCTTATGGTTACTTTCCCCCATGGTGGGGTCCTGTTCGCTGGTCTGTTGCATGGGCAGTACTGGTGTCGGCAGACCCAGCCCACTCCACAGAGGGCCAGAAGCAAGGTATTCCCCCAGCCTGGCGATATTGCATCAATAATCTCTTTATCAGTGCCACAGCTCACTGCCTAGGCTCGTCCAGGAAGGGGATGAGCACCTGTTGGCTACCAGGGGCGCTCAGCAGGTTCTGCTCCTCGCTGTCTTCGATCTAAGCCCTTGCCACAGGCCACTGTAATGGCGGTTAATTCATTCCTGACCCAAACAGGGGGACAGAGCTCACAAAGCACACAGGGGCACAGTCCCCCCGGGGTGCCAAGCAGGTGCCACCATGGTCCCCCCAGCACCGCCGCAGCAACATCGGCCCTGCCCGCCCCCCGGCCCCCCCAGCATGGGTGCCACGTTCACCAGGCACAGGTGGCTGTCTCCCAGGGCACAGTCTCTCGGCTAGCCCCACTCACTGCACTTCTGCCTCGGGCCTCCCATTCTCAGCGGCGCTCTCGTGGTGCAGCACTCACCATGTGGGGACCGCCATCTCGATCAACTCCATCTGGCAGCTGATGTCAGCACAATCTGGGCCAAATGTCACTATTTAGTACCGTGCAGCTGCTCAGCCAGTTCTCAATTGCATCCTGAACTGTTTTTCTCTTGTCGCCACTTCACAGTCAAGCTGTCCTGCTCAGATGTTGCCGGATGCTTTCCCTGGGCCTAAGGAGCCTCACAAGGATGCAGCCACCTTGGAACCAGACACTCTAGCCACCCCCCTAACCCCCCAATAATATTCAACATTGAAAACCTCAAACAGCCTATCAATTGGCCAAATATGGTTTAAGAAGTTATTCTAGAAGAAGCAAAATAGGAATTAAAAACTCGAGAAATGGTGGTGTTGCTCCAACCATAAAATATGCAGGATTTCTACAATTGCTAGACATGCATAATTGATGAAAGCCCTATGAAAGCAGCACCATTAATGTGGGGGCCAGTCTTCATTCTTATTACCTTCCGGGCATCCATCGTAAAGTGGACACCCATGTCTTTAACGAAAAAAACTAATGAGTTTATATAGCTAAAGCCAGTTTTTACAGGATATTTCCCACAAAATGCTATAAAATATTAATGTGTGTGTGTATATATATATATATGTGTGTGTGTGTGTGTGTGTGTGTGTGTGTGTGTGTGTGTGTGTGTGTGTGTGTGTGTGTGTGTGTGTATATGTGTGTGTGTGTGTATATATGTGTGTGTGTGTGTGTGTGTGTTCTATATATGTGTGTGTTTATATATATGTGTGTGTGTGTATATGTGTATATATGTGTGTGTGTGTGTGTATGTTTGTGTGTGTGTGTATATATGTGTATATATGTGTATATATGTGTATGTGTATATATGTATATATGTGTATGTATATATGTGTATGTATATGTATATTTCACAAAAAGTGTTCTCTTTTGCCTAGTTTCTTCATGGTAACTTTCAGTGTGAACCATCAAGCGGGGGCTGAGAAAAAAGGGTGTCCCAAAATGCTGTGAGTTTTCCATAGACTTCTATAAGAAGGGCTACCGCAAAAACCGCTGAACTAAATTACACCAAATTTGTCAGGAAGCTAGATCTTGGTCCACAGATTGTGCTTTTTGTGATTTGGTGTAAATCTGTTGAGTAGTTTTTAAGAAATTAAGGTAAAAAATATTTGTTTATCTGGATGGTTGGGTTCGAGGGAAGGCCGCAGGCCAGGCCCTATTGCCAACCCCCTGCTGTGCACGGCCAAATGCTGTGTGCAGCGTGGGTTTGACTGCCTGTGGTGGTGGGGGTGGTCTGCCGCCTGGCCTGGCCTCACATGTTACATCACTCATGACATATTCTATGACATTATTTATGACATCACTAAGCAAGCTTGTGTCGTGCAACAATGACCCTATAACATACACTTCATGGGTAGCTGAGTTCATGTTGATTGTCAGCTATATATAAAAGGGTAACCTGTACTGTACACAGTGTTCAATCAGTATACAACTGTTTAGGAAAAACCCAGTTCCTCCAGATACTCAAGCCCTGATACATAACTATTTACATAATGCGGGCAGTCTTTACTTGTATCTAACCCCTCCAGTCACTGAACCTACATTGAGAAATGAAGTGGATATGAGTAGAAAGGGGATACTGTTAACATTGTTTACTCTATGGAGAGACTTTACCCTGTACCACACTGTTTGCAGACAGTGAATCTCTCGTGTGAAATACACCAAAGAGTATTAAAGAGAAACTACTAAGAACAATGTACACTCTATGCAAAATGTGTCCAAAGAGCAACTATTCACTTAAAATAACCAAGGTCTGAAGGTGCTAAAGATAATACTACCTGCAGCCTTCATATTGTGATGGAAACTTTGCAGATCCATCTTCCGTAGCAAAACAAGCACATGTACATATAGGTTAGTACCTGGTGCACACAGTCTTCTATGTTTTCTAGAAATTGTCATGCTGAGCCAATTCTGTCTAATAAATCTAGGCTGCTTCCAGTACTTGGTATGCAGAATCTTTGTCCTGCTGGAAACGTTTTCTGCAGAGCCAAAAAACATGTGTGGAGCATACGAGACCGGACTCATCAACTGTTTCCTGCAAACAGAGGTACTCTTCAATGCAAAGATTTAGAATGTGTTCAAAACCTCTACACTCCTATGATGCCTTAGTAGAACATAGGTTTTGTAAACACTTAGACCCATTGGCTGAACACTGGCTGTACAAAATTAGGTAAAAAATAATACAGTAGTTACCTGCCACTATGTAAATTATAAAACGAACTAACACACTCATTGGATGATGTAATTTGAGGTGTCATCAGTAATGTCATAAATGATGTCATAGAACATGTCGTGAGTGAAGTAATATGTGAGGTCATAAGCAGTGCATGGCGGAGGCGCAAGTTATAGTTGACTCTGCTAACTATAATTGGGGAATTTCTGTGATTTATTTGATTTCAAAACGTTAATGTTGTCACTGACCTATTCACCTAACTAGAACTTTACTTTAACCTTTAGTTTTTCAGTGAATTTCTAAGGTTTTTTTTTTAACAAAAATGTTTTTATCACATGTAACTATAACGTTACTTTAACCTTTGTTTTTTTTTAGTGAACATATATATAATATATGTATAGTAGGGCAGACTCCTCCACGAAGATGAACACCAGGAGTATGACATGGGAGAACGCCCTGAGTTCAAGCCTAGAGATTTAGTTGTTAATCTCTGACATATTGATTTCTCTAGCAAGAGTTCACAGTTAAACAAGGGTTTGGGTTTTGTCCTCACCCCTGTCTTCAGGCTATGCCAGGAACTGGCCGAATTCTTCTGAAAGATAGAACTTAAGGCTTTCTTCAAAGGCCAAAACTGAGAAATATGGATGACAGCGAACTTAGGAAAAATTCTACCTTCACACTCCCTCCTGCGTAATACCTAACGAAGTAGCGACATTTGAACAAGCTGTGATCAAGGAGGTAGAAAAGATTGATGTCTCCACGAAAAACAGTTCCAGAACTTAAGAGATGAAAAAGTAGCATTGGAGCTCTCGAGTTAAGACAACATCGTCATAAAAGAAGCAGACAAGAGGGAGAGGTGGTGTTTCTGAACCTCAATAATTACAACACAGAACACTTGCGTCTGCTGACAGAAGGAATTACCAGATTTTTTAAGAGGATCGACCCTGGGTCTCAGGATTGAGATTTGCACACTTGCAAAGGATGGAGAGACAAATGGCTAGGTATCTAAAAGAGACTGCTTTTTTGGTAGAAGATAATCTAAGAACACCAGCATTTTATATTCTAGCAAAAATACTTAAAGGGGCTGTTCTTGTCCCAGGCTCTCTTTGTGTCTGGAATTAATTTAGTACTAGAACCACTCTCTAAATTCAGTGACACATTTGAGACCTATGGTAGACGACACTACCACTAACGTCAGGGAAACCAAGGACTTTTTACTGCAGATTCGGGATATCACATTTGACCCTCCTAGAAATTTTCTGATTGGACTAGATTTAAAAAGTTTCTATTCTAGCCTATCCCAAAATAGAGACACTGTGGTTAGTTGAAGAATTATTTCCCCACCCCTGGCCCCACAACACCCCTAGTCATTTTGTCTGAGAATCCATTTCTCTTACCCTCATTAGGAATTACTTTGAATATGACTGGACATTATACTTAGTCACACAGGACTTCTATGGACCGTACGTTTGCACCTAGTATAGCATGCCTCTATGTGCACCATCTAGAGAAAAATAGAATCCTGTGTGACAAACTCTTTCAAAGATAACGTAAAGTTGTGGAAATTCTGAAAAGGAGACTGTGAGTCAACCGGGACTTTCATGACTTGGTTTAGCAATCTAAATGACCATTTAAAATTCTCACACACACACTGTTGACCAAGAAGCTCCCCCTTTCTAGACGCCCTCATCATCAATGCGAATGGGCACCGTACAACTGACACCTACCACAAACGAACAGACTGGAATAGCCTCCTGAGATTTAAGAGTTTTAACCCCTGCCCATTACTGGAAAACCTACCATATGGGCAGTTTTTAAGACTTCGCAGGAACTGAACTTTACTAAGCCGAAAGATTTCAAACCACAAGCTGATGACCTGTGTATAAAACTCAGGGAACAGAAGTATTCAGACCATATCATCCAGAAATCACAAACATGCTAGCAACTACAGCATAGAGATGATGTAGCCTTACGGCTAGAGTGGTCGACCTCAAAGCTGGGGAACCAGGTTCGAGTCTCGGCAACGACGCTCAACATCCTGTGATTCTGGGCAAATCACTTAGTCTCCCCGTGCCTAACAAAAATGAATGTGTCCTTCTGTAACGAAACTGGTGCTCATGTAAAGCGCTCTGATACCCGATGTCTCGGGTCTAGTTCGTGCTATATAAAACTCTAAAAACAAAATTTAAAAACATGGATGCCCTCATAGAGCAGGTTAACCAACAAAATGTCGGAGGGCGCAGAGTGGCAGGAACGGGAGACGTAGGACCTTGATGTAAGTGTAACTACAGGGTGACGTCCCCACTCTCACCTTGGGTTCGGAAATAAAGCATTGCAACTTGGGTACTTCCTTGGAGTGTGTCTAAAAGGGGAAAGTATTGCCACATGCTAATTAATCCTTAACCTACCATATGTCATTGACTGGGAATGAGTGTATTAAGGGATCTGTATCCTCAGTAAGGCCATTGACCCATTTGTGCATTTGTCTACGGCTGAAACATGTCAATACCAGCAGTTAGGGTGACAGGGATGTTGTTTCTCTGATATACCCAAATCATTTTTTAATCCTGCCAAGGGGGGCCCAGAATAAAATGACGGGGGTACCCTCTTAGACAGTTTTAATAATTCATTCTGCAATAGGGATCCCTCTAAAACCTTTCAAAACATGCGCTCCACCCTGAGAGTTAGTCTGCGCCAGGGTGTGTTAGCAGCCCTGTGATGAAGCATGCGATTACTCAGTGGCTGAGAGCAATTTTATAAACCTATAGGGTTTTCCAGGAAAGATTATTTTCCCCCTTAGTCTGTTTGATTTGGCATAGTCCTTCTCATGGTGTGAGTTTAATTAACAACCAAAATGAGACTGAACAACTTGTATGTGTAACCACATACAACCAGACCATGAATGAGATCAAAAAGATTAACAGGAACTGGTCTATCCTCAACATTGGGGCAATGCAATTGGATAAACCTCTGTTTGCAAACAAAGGCAACAGAAATTTACATGATGCCTTAGTACCCACAATCAAAGAAAATTCCAGTCACTGAAAGGAGCACAAGTACATCTTTGTGGCACCTCTCAACTGTCATGGGACATCACCTATGCGATGTGTGTAGTGTTTGCCATTTGACAAAGAAGAGCACGGAATTGGAATTGGGCTTAACATGCAAGTGGCTACTACAGAAGTTACACCTCAATTACAATACCATAAGCCTAGTGTATCTGATTACATACCCGTGTAATGAGAAATATGTGGGTATGACCACGAGGAAAATAAAGTTGAGGATCAGTGAGCATAGGAGTAATCTTCAATGCAGAGGAGCAACCACCATGATGGCCACACATTACATTCTAAAACGAGCATTTGGAATGCAATAGGTCTCGCATTTGCGAGAGTTTAAGCTATTGGCATTGTAAATGACAATGCCTTTTATTTATGTTTAAAAAACCAAAACATAAATAAAAGGCATTGTCATTTACAATGCTATTAGCTCAAACTTGCGTAAATGCGAGACCTATTGCATTGCAGATGCTTGTAATGTAAATTGTACAACTGCTTTTGTGCTCATTTGTAAATTAGCCAAACAGCGCCTCCATGTGGGAGAGTGTCCTAAATGTGGTGTTCACAATTAAGCACCGGTGCCCACCGGAAAACACCGGCTCAAATTAAGCACTGATTTTATTAGGGAAACAGAAACCAGTATTATCCAAGGGTATCAGCATGGCTTTAAGTGGGCCGGGTCTTGACGGTGTTCAGCACTGGCAATTCTAAAAAGCAGGTGTTGAGACGGGTCCCGATCGAGCTCTCCATTTCTGCCATCACCCACGGGATGAAGAAAATCTTAACTATGCAGCAGTACCACCCTTCACTGCCTGTGATGTAACTTCAAAGAGACTCGCTAAAGTTCTTTCACAGGTTCATCATTTCAGAACTGTAGCATTTTCAATATTACATACTAGGAAGCCATAGTAGTTGCTTATTTCTGTTATGCAACCAACAACCATTGACAAACCCAATAGTCTTGGCTTGTTGTAAGTTTAATGTTACTTGTTGTATTTTATATGCAAAAGCAATCAAGCAGCAGACTACCACTCGGGTGGCACCCTATACTAAGCACAGATTTTAAGCTGTGTTTTTAAGCCACGCTCTTAATTACATTGGCCACGCCCCTTTGAGAGACCCCCCCCCCCCCGTTTTTCCATCCCACTTAAAGCTATCGGGATAATAACATTGTCACATTGAATTCTCTGAGGTCAATAACATGAGTATCCTTGAGTTGGGAAATAAATACTATCTATTAAAAGCACCCAGAGAACAACTCAGTAGGTAAGTGTAGTACTCATTTTGTGCCTTTAGTCTGTAGTTTGCATTTAATATTATAGCACTACTTGTAGGAACACGTCGTCCTAACAGGGCTTCAAAGGATTAGACATAGTCAACAGGAATGCATTCCTCATACACATCTTCTACCTTCTCTTCTTTTTAAGAACAAGAAACGCATGTTTTTAGTACCAGCTGAGGATTTTTGTTGGCAAGTGACAAGAAAGATGCCGGCTTTTGTGGCCGAGTGCTGTGAACCTGTTATGGCTGCGTTAAAGGGGTTGGTACTGAGGCTCCTTAACAATATAGATACATATTTAACCAAGTCTCGGGCACTCTGGCATCTCAGAGTTAACAGCCCTCTGCGGAGCAGGTATTTTTGACCGATTATGAAATATTTTAGGGGAGGCTAACCTTGAAGGCATGTTTCTAGAGCTCAGCTAGTTAAAGGAGGCCCAACAGTCTACAGCCACCCCGGAAGATGCAAAACATGTTTGCAATCAATATCTGCCCATTTTTCATCACTTTTGATTCTTGACAAACTATAAAGTGATAGCCAGGGCTGCTTTGCCCTTTTCCTATGGATCATCCCTTCAGAGTAACAACTATCTAAAACATCTCTGTTCTGCTGGCTTGGCTTATGATTTCTTGCATTTCATGGCCCGGAAGGGTTGCCAGATTGGCCCATCATGAGTGCCCCGCATAATTAGATACTGTGCTTCTCTGCTACATCATGAGCTCATTAAGCGCCAGAAGCTGTGAACAGCCAAGTCACATGGCAGGCCTGGTAGCCAGTGACCCCTGAAACTGAGGGCAGAGCCTCTGTTACGGGGCAGGGGAGGTCTCCCTCTGCCCACTTCCAGGCTGTGCGATCTGACCTTTACAGGAATGGGCAGCTCATTTCTGTCCTAGATCCGGAACCTGCCTGGGCTTCTTTCTTTTAATTGGGCCAACTTGCTTTCAAGTTTATTAAAAAGGCCACGGCATCGCAGCTGGATGATGTTTGGAGGTGGGAGTGGTGTTTTTTTGCAGGCAAGCATTACGGGTGCCTTATTAATTAAATAAATAAATAACAGAGCACAGCAATTGCTGCTCGATGTTATTTGGAAGGTGGGAGGGGTGTTCTTCATTATTTAGTATGCAAATTTAAAAAACAAGAGAGGCTTGTTGTGAACGGAAAAATATTTGTACTCACATGATGGCTACTCGCAGCATGCCGCTTCTTATGCCCTGCAAGACTAAACACCAGCACTTGTTTACTGAAAGACGAATATGGTCGCTCTTTTAGATTAACAACACGGGCGCACGTGAACAATGGTGCCCGCAGCCCCCTCCTGCTGCGCTTTAATTGAAGTTAAAAAAATACACTGTGTACGCGTGTTGTTAATCTGAAACGGCGATTTTGTGGAGATCTCACTCCAGCAGTAGAAAAAGACACCAGAATCTTCATGTGATGCAATATTAAACACGAAAAAAAAGCATACGGGCACCTTGTTAAATAAACAACTAAAAGGACACGGCATTGTTGCTGGATGATGTTTGGGAGGTGGGAGGGGTATTTTTTTGTAGGCAAACGTTACCGGTGCCTTATTAAATAAATAAATAAAAAGACACGGCGATTGCTGCTGGATGCTGTTTGGGAGGTGGGTTCTTTGCAGGCAAGCATTTCGGGCGCTGTATTAAATAAATAACTTTAAGGCCACGACATTGCTGCAGCCATTAAAGGTAAAGTGTGGAATGGGGCGCTTATATAAGAAAAAAAAATAGTCCCTAAGCAAAAAGATAATATCCTACAGTGTAGGGAAACTGTAGTTGGCTGGTGCTCCTCGCTTACAAACGGAAGTGATGTATCTGGAGCACCGGCCAATAAGGAGCCAGGAAACAAGAGCACTAGAGTTTTTAACCAATGGCAAGCAGCAACTGTAATTACACTCCGTAGAGTGGTTACAGCAGGTCTTGCAGACAGCGCATGCGCTCTGGTGCTCGACCTAAAAACACCCTGCCAATGATTTTCATTGAACTGTTATAGAACACATACAGCCTCACCAAACCAATAATGACTTGAGCAAATTACTTCTAGAAAAAGAACTATAGTGGATATACAGGTTGCGCACCCATATCGCGTGTGTGTGTGTGTGTGTGTGTGTGTGTGTGTGTGTGTGTTTTTTTAAAATATACCAACAGCAGAAAAATGTTAAGAAAAAATGTATGATCCTGCTTCACATTTGCAAATATATTGTTATTTAATCACGCGCACAGAACTATCCTTGTGGGGACTTAAACATGTGCTACCATCCTTGTGGGGACCTGCTTCATAATCATCATTTATGATTCAATACAGTCAAAGGTGCATGCCTAAATGTTTCTTTTATCAGCAATACACATAAATAACATAATATATTCATATTTGAATTGCTGTACGTATTTATGGGATACACAAAAGATGGACTATGCCAGTGGTCCTTAACCTTTCGTCTTTTGTGGACCACCACTGAATCACTACTGAATGCCGGGGACCCCCATCTAAGCAATTTCTAGGACTTGAAACTCAAAACAATAAACAAAAATACAGAAACAAGTTTATATCAGGCAAATAAAAAAATATGAAATATTTGATTAAATTCATAAACAAACAGGCAAAAATCAAAACTGTAATTTTAATCGGAAGGTTGGAGACTTTCAAAATGCAGTATTTTTCTAAAAGACAAAGCAATATACAGGATGCTAGCATATTATTTTGTCTTTTTGCTTCAAATGCATGCTATTTTTGTTGGTGTATACCAAAGCTTCATCTGAGAACATCAATCATCCATACTAGATTCCTTTTACTATACTTGCACCACTCTCACAAACCAAAATAAGGATACTAACTTCAGTTTTAGCCCCCAATTTCAAATTCCTTCACTTTTACAGAGCGTTTTAAAATGTTTACTTTATATATATATATATATATATATATATATATATATATATATATATATATTCACTGAAAAAACCATAGGTTTTAGGGACAGTTATAGTTACTTGGACATTGCACTCGTACAAAACCCGTGAAATTCCCCCGTTATAGTTAGTTCAGCTAACTATAACTCGCGCCCGCAATGCACTGCTGATGACGTCACATATTACATCACTCATGACATGGTCAGTGACATCACTGATGACATCACTGATGACATCTCAAATGACATCACTGATGACATCATCCAGTGACTGTGTGTTTCTGTAAAGTTTAAATATTTTTAAAATATATAGGAAAAGACGTATTGAAGAATGAGTGGGTGTGTAAGTGTCTGTATGGATGATTTAGTAGGTGCGTGACTGACTCTATAAGTGAGTGATTTAACGTATCTTACTGAATGCATGGGTTAGTGACTAAACTGGGTGTATGTCTGTATCCGTCTGTCTGTTGCTGTGTAAGTGGCTGCATGTGTTTGTGAATAGCTAAATGAGTGTCTATATGAGTTATTGAATGCTTGTCTGAGTATCTGTATGGGTGCCTGAGTGTTTGTGTGGGAGGGGTGTGTGCAACTCTGTGCATAGATGTGTGAGTGGGTGATTCACTGGGTGGATGGTTTCAAGAGTGCATCTGTGATAGACTGTATGGGTGGGTAAGTGTGTGTAAGAGTGTTAGTGAGTGAATGTATGTCCCAGTGGTACATGTGTGAGTAACTACTTATGTGAAAGGCAGTATATATGTGTGTTGGAGTATATAAATAGCTATAAGCAAGAGTGAGTGATTGTGATAGTGGCTGTATGGATGATTGTGTGCTTGTATCAGTGATTGTATAAGAGCGTAACAATGTGCTACTATTTGTATGAGTAAGTGAGCTGGTGTGTGTATAACTGTATAGGTGAGTAAATGGCAGTGTGTTTAATTATTTGCATGACTGACTAGGTGTGTGAGTATCTCTATGGATGAGTGGCGTTGTTTGAGTGTCTATATAGGAGTAAGAGTGCATATGATAGTCCTGTACTGAGTGACCGTAAGTATGAGTGACTGTACGGGTGAGTGAGTGGATGTGTGTGTGTAGACCTAAGAATCAGTGAGTGGGTATGTAGTTATTGGTGTTGGAGTGTCTATGGTTTTGCGAATGGCAGTCTGTAATTTAGAGTGGGTGTATCAAAGGTTATATTAGGGTGTGAGGAGGTGCATCAGATTATCACGTGGATGATGTCATCAGTGATGTCATTTGAGATGTCATCAGTGATGTCATCAGTGATGTCACTGACCATGTCATGAGTGATGTAATATGTGACGTCATCAGCAGTGCATTGCGAGGCGCGAGTTATAGTTAGCTGAACTAACTATAACGGGGAATTTAAAGGGTTTTGTACGAGTGCAATGTCCAAGTAACTATAACTGTCCCTAAAACCTATGGTTTTTTCAGTGAATTTCAAAGGTTTTTTAAATGCTAAATTGTAACTATAACGTGTCTGAAACCTATGGTTTTTTCAGTGAATTTCAAAGGTTTTTAAATGCTAATTTGTAACTATAACGTGTCTGAAACCTATGGTTTTTCAGTGAATTTCAAAGGTTTTTTAAATGCTAATTTCTAACTATAACGTGCCTGAAACCTACGGTTTTTCAGTGAATTTCAAAGGTTTTGTAAATGACAATTTTTAAATGTATTAATTGTTATATTAATTTTTTTCATACTGATTTACTACATTTTTAGAAACAATTTTTTTTACATATTTTATTTTTTAAATTACATTGTAATTACATTATACATTACATTACAAAAAATACTTTCTCAGAATGAATTACTTTAGTTTAAATACTTTGCAGATAGGCAATAGACTTTTAAGTACAGTAGTTACAGTTGTTGCAATGGGCAACACATTTTCAAACACAATGCAACATTCAGCTCAATGTGAATTTCTAGTTAAATGCAATTAGTTACTTTATGGATTACTTTTGTAACCACAGGACTGGATCCTAGATTCAGTCCTGGTACATCTCCTGTAAACAGTTGAGTAAAAGCGTTTTGGTTACAGTCGTGATTTTTAAGGAATATTATTGTATTTTAAAAGTTGACACTTTGAAACTTTTTCTCATAGAATCACCAATGTTATCCTATGGAAGGAAATTCACTTAGCAGGTAAAAACTGTTATCGTTACTTTTTCTTACTCAGTGTTGGATCCTGGATCCAGCACTGGTGCATCTCCTGTAAACAGTTGAAAGAATGCGTTTAAGTCATACTGTCGATTTTTAAGGAATATTTGTAGTTTGTGAAAATCAACACTTTGAAACTTTTTGCTGAAAACCAGTCAATGTTAGCCTATGAAGGAAATTCAAGTTACCGGTAAGTACGGTTAAAATTACTTTTGAGGATCAGTACTGGGCTGAAAGATGCAGCACTGAGGTCTCTCCTGATAACAGGTGAGTAAATCAGAATTCGGATTTCGGCTGATTTTAGAGGAATATTTGTATGTTTCAAAAATCAACACTTAGAAGAATTTCCAAGTGAAACCAGTCAATGTTAGCCTATGAAGGAAATTCAAGTTACCGGTAAGTACGGTTAAAATTACTTTTCAGGATCAGTACTGGGCTGAAAGATGCAGCACTGAGGTCTCTCCTGATAACAGGTGAGTAAATCGGAATTCCTATTTCGGCTGATTTTAGAGGAATATTTGCACAATGGTGAAGGGAGGGGCGGGGCCTGAGGTGACATCTTTGCAAACGCGCCCCGTGGCGCGTTTTAAGTTGGGGGATTAAGTCCCCTTGAATCCTGAGGGTACCTAGGGGCCAACTAGACCACCAGGAACCTCCAATATGCGCCAGGGGGCTGCGTTGCAGAGACGTGTAGAGAGGCCACACCCCTTTACACCTCTCTGCAACGCAGCTCTGTGGCGCATTCTGGATGTACCTGTTGGGCTAGTTGGCCCCAGGGACCCTCAGGATTGAAGGGATTTAATTCCCCATCTTAAAACGCGCCACGGGGCCTGTTTGCACACATGTCACCTGAAGCCCCGCCCCTCCCTTCACCACTGTGCAAACGCGCCCCGTGGCGCGTTTTAAGTTGGGGATTAAGTCCCCTTGAATCCTGAGGGTCCCCGGAGTCCAACTAGCCCACCATATACCTCCAAAGCGCCACAGAGCTGCGTTGCAGAGAGGTGTAAAAGGGGCGTGGCCTCTGTACACCTCTCTGCAAGGCAGCCCCTGACGCATACTGGAGGTACCTGGTGGGCTAGTTGGCCCCAGGGACCCCCAGTATTCAAGGGAATTCGTTCCCCCTCTGCAAACGCGCCAGGGGCGCGTTTGCAGAGTGGTGAAGGAAGGGGCGGGGCCTGCGGGCCCGATCGTTTATTTTTTTTTATTTTTTTTTCTCCCTGAAGGGGAGCTGTGTGGCCCCCTTCCTTTTTCTTTTTGGGCCCTGGGGACCCCATCCCCCAGGGCCTTACACCTTCTTAAATTACCTTTAAAAAAAAAAAAACGGGGAAGGGGGCCGCGTGGCCCCCTTCCCTGGGCCTGTATTGGCCCCGGGGACCCCATCCCCCGGGGCATGGCCTCTATATTTATTTTTTGAGGGGGGCAGCGTGGCCCCCTCCTCTGGCCATTTTAAGGCCCCGGGGACCCCATCTCCCGGGGCCGGCCTTTCCATTTTTTTTTTTTAAATGTTTCCTCTTTTTTGGGGAGGGGCCGCGTGGCCTCCCTCCGAGCCACTACTTGCCCCGGGGACCCCATCCCCCGGGGCTGGCCCTCTCCGTTGGGGACTGTGGGGGTCCCCAATCCCCCACAGTCCCGCCGGCTCCCCACGTCCCTTGGGAGCCGGCATTGCTGTTCCACATGGGGAGCAGCTGACATGCTGCTCCCCATGTGGAAAAGCAATCGCTTTGGATATTGGAAGAGAGAGCAGGTTTCCCTACTCTCTCTTCCAATATCCAAAGCAGTTTGCTATGGCAGGACGGGAGCCGCGAGGCTCCCGTCCTGCCATAGCAAACTACAGTGTCCCGGGGTAGGCACCCGGGACACTGCAGGAGCCGGCCCTGGGGGTGGTGGTCCCCAGGGCCATCAAGGGCTCCAGGAGGGGGCCGCGCGGCCCCCTCCCATTCAGTACACAGCCCGGGAGGTGGTGGTCCCGGGGCTCTGGAGGTCGTAACGGACCCCCATATTAAAATGTTTAGTGCCCCGGGAGGTGGTGGTCCCGGGGCGTGTGGGGGCTGGAGCCCCCCACACAGGATTTAATAATTTATTTAAAAAAGCCCCGGGAGGTGGTGGTCCCCGGGGCTGCGGGAGGGCTCAGAGCCCTCCCGCACCATTTTTAAAAAAGCCCGGGGGGTGGCGGTCCCCGGGGCTTGGGGGCCCTTGAGGCCCCCACACATTAAGTTATCCCCCACCATGCCCCCGGGACTTGGGCCACCCGGAGGCCAATTAACTATCGAGCGCGGAGACAGCGCTTCGATTTTTCTCGGCAGGATTCGCGCACCCTGAGCGCATCCTGCCGATTTTTAAAAAATTTTTTTATTTTTTTGCCCAGGGGTCCTTGTGGGACCCCTGAGCAAACCTAGGGGTCAGGGTGTTTCTACCCTGCCCCCTTTGTGCGCTTTGCGCACTTGTTTCTGTCCTCGGTTCTACCGAGGGACAAAATGGCTGCCAACATTTCCTGAATCGGAATGTTGACAGCCAGCTGACAGCCAATTAACATGCAGCTCGTGATCGGGAGGGTACGCGGACCCTACTCGTCCCTAGATATCACTAACTTTTTACTTTTCATTTTCTCAGCAACTACTGAACGGATTTACACCATTTAACAAAAGGGTTCTTTCTGAACCAAGAACTACCTCTTTGCCAAATTTGGTGTAATTCCGTTCAGCAGTTCGGGCTGTAGCCGTGTCTAAAGTTTCCTATGGGAAAATGCATGGGAAAACGCGTTTTGGGACCCCCTTTTTCTCGGCCCCCGCTTGACGTATCACCCGAGACTTTCAGGGTAGGAGCGGACCGGAGCGCCCCACGAAGTTTGAAAATTTCGCGAAGATACGTCAACCGGCAAGAGAGTTATTTCAAATAGAATGTCGCGGATTTCCTATGGATAATAGGTTGTAACTATAACTATCTACTGGCGACCGCCAGTAGATAATATATATATATATATATATATATATATATATATATATATATATATATATATATATATATATATATATATTCACTGAAAAAACCATAGGTTTTAGGGACAGTTATAGTTAGTTGGACATTTCACTCGTACAAAACCCGTGAAATTCCCCCGTTATAGTTAGTTCAGCTAACTATAACTCGCGCCCCCGCAATGCACTGCTGATGACGTCACATATTACATCACTCATGACATGGTCAGTGACATCACTGATGACATCTCAAATGACATCTCAAATGACATCACTCATGACATCATCCAGTGACTGTGTGTTTCTGTAAAGTTTAAATATGTTTAATATATATAGGGAAAGGCGTATTGAAGAATGAGTGGGTGTATAAGTGTCTGAATGGATGATTTAGTACGTGAGTGACTGACTCTACAAGTGAGTGATTAAACGTATCTTACTGAATGCATGGGTTAGTGACTAAACTGTGTGAATGTCTGTATCCGTCTGTTTGTTGGTGTGTAAGTGGATGCATGGATTTGCGAATAGCTACATGAGTGTCTATATGGGTTATTGATTGGTTCTTTGAGTATCTGTATGGCTGCCTGAGTGTTTGTGTGGGTGGGGTGTGTGTGACTCTATACATAGATGTGTGAGTGGGTGATTCACTGGGTGCATGATTTCAAGAGTGCATCTGTGATGGACTGCTTGGGTGGGTGAGTGTGTGTATGGGTGTGTTAGTGATTGAATGTATATCTCAGTGGTACATGTGTGAGTAACTACATATGTGAAAGGCAGTATATATGTATGTTGGAGTATATAAATAGCTATAAGCGAGAGTGAGTGATTGTGATAGTGGCTGTATGGATGAGTGTGTGCTTGTATCAGTGATTGTATAAGAGCGTAAGAATGTGCTAGTATTTGTATGAGTAAGTGAGCTGGTGTGTGTATAACTGTATAGGTGAGTAAATGGCAGTGTGTTTAATTATTTGCATGACTGACTAGGTGTGTGAGTACCTCTATGGATGAGTGGCGGTGTTTGAGTGTGTATATAGGAGTATGAGTGCATATGATAGTCCTGTACTGAGTGACCGTAAGTATGAGTGACTGTACGGGTGAGTGAGTGGATGTGTGCGTAGACCTAAGAATCAGTGAGTGGGTATGTAGTTATTGGTGTTGGAGTGTGTATGGTTTTGCGAATGGCAGTGTGTAATTTAGAGTGGGTGTATCAAAGGTTATATTAGGGTGTGAGGAGGTGCATCAGATTATCACGTGGATGATGTCATCAGTGATGTCATTTGAGATGTCATCAGTGATGTCATCAGTGATGTCACTGACCATGTCATGAGTGATGTAATATGTGACGTCATCAGCAGTGCATTGCGGGGCGCGAGTTATAGTTAGCTGAACTAACTATAACGGGGGAATTTCAAGGGTTTTGTACGAGTGAAATGTCCAACTAACTATAACTGTCCCTAAAACCTATGGTTTTTTCAGTGAATTTCAAAGGTTTTTTAAATGCTAATTTCTAACTATAACGTGCCTGAAACCTATGGTTTTTCAGTGAATTTCAAAGGTTTTTAAATGCTAATTTCTAACTATAACGTGCCTGAAACCTATGGTTTTTCAGTGAATTTCAAAGGTTTTTAAATGCTAATTCCTAACTATAACATGTCTGAAACCTACGTTTTTTCAGTGAATTTCAAAGGTTTTGTAAATGACAATTTTTAAATGTATTAATTGTTATATTAATTTTTTCATACTGATTTACTACATTTTTAGAAACAATTTTTTTACATATTTTATTTTTTAAATTACATTGTAATTACATTATACATTACATTACAAAAAATACTTTATGAGAATGAATTACTTTAGTTTAAATACTTTGCACATAGGCAATAGACTTTTAAGTACAGTAGTTACAGTTGTTGCAATGGGCAACACATTTTCAAACACAATGCAACATTCAGCTCAATGTGAATTTCTAGTTAAATGCAATTAGTTACTTTATGGATTACTTTTCTAACCACAGAACTGGATCCTAGATTCAGTCCTGGGACATCTCCTGTAAACAGTTGAGTAAAAGCGTTTTGGTTACAGTAGTGATTTTTAAGGAATATTATTGTATTTTAAAAGTTGACACTTAGAAACTTTTTCACATAGAATCACCAATGTTATCCTATGGAAGGAAATTCACTTAGCAGGTAAAAACTGTTATCATTACTTTTTCTTACTCCGTGTTGGATCCTGGATCCAGCACTGGTGCATCTCCTGTAAACAGTTGAATGAATGCGTTTAAGTCATACAGGCGATTTTTAAGGAATATTTGTAGTTTGTGAAAATCGACACTGAAACTTTTCTGCTGAAAACCAGACAATGGATTCCTATGGAAGAAAATATAAGTTACTGGTAAGTACGGTTAAAATTACTTTTCAGGGTCAGTGCTGGGCTAAAAGATGCAGCACTGGGTTCTCTCCTGATAACAGGCGAGTAAATTGGAATTCGTACTTTGGTTGATTTTAGAGGAATATTATAAAGTTCCAAAACTCCACACTAAAAGAATTTCCAAGTGAAACCAGTCAATGTTAGCCTATGAAGGAAATTCAAGTTACCGGTAAGTACGGTTAAAATTACTTTTCTGGACCAGTACTGGGCTGAAAGATGCAGCACTGAGGTCTCTCCTGATAACAGGTGAGTAAATCGGAATTGGTATTTCGGCAGATTTTAGAGGAATATTTGCACAATGGTGAAGGGAGGGGGCGGGGCCTGAGGTGACATCTGTGCAAACGCGCCCCGTGGCGCGTTTTAAGTTGGGGGATTAAGTCCCCTTGAATCCTGAGGGTCCCTGGAGTCCAACTAGGCCACCATATACTTCTAAAAGCGCCACAGAGCTGCGTTGCAGAGAGGTGTAAAAGGGGCGTGACCTCTGTACACCTCTCTGCAACGCAGCCTACGCATACTGGAGGTTCCTGGTGGGCTAGTTGGCCCCCAGGGACCCCCAGTATTCAAGGGAATTACTTCCCTTCTTAAAACGCGCCAGGGGCTCGTTTGCAGAGTACTGCAGGGAGGGGGGCGGGGCCTCCGTCACGATGCCGGTGTTTTTTTAAAAAAAAAATGTTTAAAGGGAGGGGGGCTGCGTGGCCCCCCCTTCCCTTGCCCACTTTTGGCCCCGGGGACCCCATCCCCCGGGGCCTGAGCATTTTTATTTTTTTAAATGAAAAAAAAAAAAGCGGGAAGGGGGCCGCGTGGCCCCCTTCCCTGGGCCTGTATTGGCCCCGGGACCCCATCCCCTGGGGCATGCCCTCAATTTTTATTTGGAGGGGGCTGCGTGGCCCCCTCAGGCCATTTAAGGCCCCGGGGACCCCATCCCCCGGGGCCGGCCTTGCACTTTTTTTTTTTTTTTTTGTTTACTAATTTGGGGAGGGGCTGCGTGGCCCCCTCCCTGGCCACTTATGGCCCCGGGGACCCCATCCCCGGGGCCTGGCCTCTGGTTGGGGACTGTGGGGGGTCCCCAATCCCCCCACAGTCCCAGCCGGCTCCCCGCCTCCTGCGCGAGCCGTGCATTGCTTTCCACATGGGGAGCAGCTAACATGCTGCTCCCCATGTGGAAAAGCAATTGTCTTTGGATATTGGAAGCGAGAGCAGGTTTCCCTGCTCTCGCTTCCAATATCCAAAGCAGTTTGCTATGGCAGGGCGGGAGCCTCGCGGCTCCCGTCCTGCCATAGCAAACTACAGTGTCCCGGGGGTAGGCACCCGGGACACTGCAGGAGCCGGCCCTGGGGGTGGCGGTCCCCAGGGCCATCAAGGGCTCCAGGAGGGGGGCCGCGCGGCCCCCTCCCTTAAATTGCACAGCCCCGGGGAGGTGGTGGTCCCCGGGGCTCTGAGGGTCCGTAATGGACCCCCACATTTATTTTGTAAGTGCCCCGGGGAGGTGGTGGTCCCCGGGGCGTGTGGGGGGGCTGGAGCCCCCCCCCCCCACACCTTATTTATTTAAAAAAAAAAATTATAAAGCCCCGGGGGGTGGCGGTCCCCGGGGCTTGGGGGGCCCTTTGAGGCCCCCCATACAAACAATATACCCACCCCCACCATGCCCCCGGGACTTGGGCCACCCGAGGGCAAAATGCAATCGAAGCGCGGGGTTCCTTGTGGGACCCCCTGAGCAAACCTAGGGGGTCAGGGTGTTTCTACCCTGCCCCCTTTGTGCGCTTTGCGCACTTGTTTCTGTCCCTCGGTTCTACCGAGGGACAAAATGGCTGGCAACATTTCCTGAATCGGAATGTTGACAGCCAGCTGACAACCAATTAACATGCAGCTCGTGATCGGGACGGTGCGCGCAGGGGTGCGCTGAGGGTACGCGGACCCTACTCGGCCATAGATATATATGTACTTTTACTTTTGATTTTCTCAGCAACTACTGAACGGATTTACACCATTTAACAAAAGGGTTCTTTCTGAACCAAGAACTACCTCTTTGCCAAATTTGGTGTAATTCCGTTCAGCAGTTCAGGCTGTAGCCGTGTCTAAAGTTTCCTATGGAAAATTGCATGGGAAAACGCGTTTTGGGACCCCCCTTTTTCTCGGCTCCTGCTTGACGAATCCCCCGAGACTTTCAGGGTAGGAGCGGACCGGAGCGCCCCACAAAGTTTGAAAATTTTGCGAAGATACGTCAACCGGCAAGAGAGTTATTTAAAATAGAATGTCGCGGATTTCCTATGGATAATAGGTTGTAACTATAACTATCTACTGGCGACCGCCAGTAGATAATATATATATGCAATAGTGACCCCAGACTGAGAAACAACTTCAGCTTAACGGAGGAACTTGGTTTTTTAGTCGAAGACAGGCGCCAAACACTGCAGCCACGATTACTGAAGAAACAAAACACAGGCGGAACTGCAGAAGGAGGGAGCGCAGAAAGCGCAGGAAATCAAAGAGGAAACTTCAACAAAAAAAGAGGCAACTGGAGACTACAATAACCAGCAACTCCAATACAGTTATCAATCTCTCGGATCTACAACTAACCGAGGCAGAAAAACAACTTCTCTCTTTAGGTTTGACCTACTGCCCAGAAAGCAGTTTCAATTACACCACCACTCGAATTGACATTTTTAATTTTATTCGGAAACTTAAACTCATCAAATTTTTCAAACAAAAACATGGCAACACATCCCTACCTTCCAACAGCAGTGTGGGGGTTCACATGCCAGATACTCTTGCAGTTTCAGACATTGCCATCATCAGAACTATGTCTGAGCTAGAATCTCCAAATGACGATCCCTCTACGCAAGTACTATTACATAACGCTGGCATTGACACACCGACCTCCATCAGTAGTCCGTTCAAGCCACCATCCACTTTCACTCCCTCCATGCCTAGAGATGCCATTGACATTTACAATGATGTCATTGTGGAAGAAGTCAAGAATTTGCACAAACTAAGAACCCGTGCAAAAAGAATTTCAAATACAAACAATATATGGACCTCATGAGTAAACTCAAAGCCAGAACTGAAATAATCATTAACAAATCAGACAAAGGAGGTAACATCGTCCTATGGCCTAAAGACATGTACATGGAAGAAGCCCTCAGACACCTGAATGATGACACATGTTACAGGCCTACCAACATGAAGGAAGTTATCGCTAGTGGCAAAGAACTCAAAAGATACTTGAACAATTACAGGACTCAAGGCGCTCTCAGCAAAGATGAGTTCAAATTTCTGAACAATGAATTTCCTGTATTACCAATTTTGTACTTCCTGCCTAAAGTACACAAGGAAACATCGCCGGTACGTGGCAGGCCTATTATATCGGCACGCAAAAGCCTTTGCGAAAACATATCGAAATATGTGGATTATTTCTTACAAGAGCACGTCACCAAACTACCTACATACTTGAGAGACACTAGCGATTTCCTGCTTAAAATCAAAAACATTCCGTGGTCACCAGACTGTATCCTGATGTCCCTCGACATAACTTCGCTCTACACGAGCATCCTTCACCCTGATGGACTGAATGCCTGCTGTGAATTTTTGACCAAACGACCTATCCACTGTTATAAACCTAATGAGCTCATCATGTTTCTTATTGAGTGGTTCCTACAGCATAACTATTTTATGTTTAACAACAAGAATCTGCAGCAATCCCACAGACCTAGCCAAATGCCAATTGGAGTCTGAATTGAGATTCAAAGCCAGGGGTTACACTGATAAGACTATCACTGCTGCAATCACCAAAGCCAATTCATTTCCCAGAGAGCTGTTACTACAGAACACATCCGCAGAGACCACTGTTGATACAGACACTCAAGCGGACCTGGCCACTAAGAGATATGTAACTACACGCCTCATCATGACTCACAACAGTGAGTCAAGAGCACTCAAATCCATTTTCAACAAACACTGGGGCGTTATCAAAACAGACTCCACACTAGGACCCATAGTTGCCCCTAGGCCTGACATCACCTACAGGAGAGCCTGGTCCATGCATGACACTTCAGAAACAGCCCTGAAATAACCAATACCACCAATTGGCTAACTAATGTTAAAGGTTTTCGTAAATGCAGCAGTTGCAGGGCCTGCAGATTTGGAGTTAACACCACCCAAATCTCGGCAGAATTCAGAAGCAAACCCATAATGATACAACAGAAACTCACATGCAGAACAGAATTCGCAGTGTACATTCTTACTTGCAGGTGGGGACTAAAATATGTAGGGAGCACTAAGCTCCAAGTGCACCTACGGATTTTGCAACACATCAGAGCCATTGTCAACAGTGACCCGACATACCCTGTCGCCAGGCACTTCAAAGAGACACACCAGAACAACTTAGACCACCTTAAATACTGCGTCATTGATAGCATTCCGCCACTCAGACGGGGTGGCAACAGAGAGAAATTGTTGAGACAACTGGAGTCGAAATATATAATAGAACTTAACACTAAGGCCCCGGCAGGATTAAACATCAGTGAAGACCTTTATAACTTTTTATAACCTCTTATAGTGTCCTTTTACAATATTCACTCCAGTCTTGCGCTCTGAGAATTTCGCCAATATGACATTTTCTTAGAAGTCGGCTGACTACAAACACAGTTTTTAACTATTCTGCTCCAATCACGCCTATTCCTTTAGCGACTGTTTGGATTTTTGTCTTCACCACATCTCACGACACCAACACTAAGTTTTCCCACTATTATGCACTCATTTTTATCTTTAGCCATAAGTGACTGCACTGTATTGCATTTTTTCACTTATTTGACATTCTTTGGCAGTTGACTCGATTTCCATACATCAGGCTCAGCCCTCAACATGCTAAGATTAAACTCCAGCAATATCTAGGCCCTTCGTCCGCACCAGCACTAAGCTTACAATATACAACTGCATTAGTTGCGCGCTGACAGATACAGAGATTTTGGCATTGGCTTCCACACGCTTTTACTAACATGAATGGGTTTTATACATTGTTCCCCTCCTAGTTACGATGGTACACCGGATTCCTCCCACATTTAATTGTGCCACATGGCATTCATGGTTTCTAGGATGTATTCACACACCCACCATTAATGAGGAATACCGTTTAATTTTGTTTTCCATCAGACATAATTTGGGAGACTTCAAACCCAATTCTTGCATTTATTTAGCATTTTTTTATCTTTTACAATGCAGCCAGCACCGCCATTACACGAGCTTACCTTCTAGTCTGCCACACACAACTGATGTTACAGAACATATGGCCATCTACGTATAGAGGGGTAGTCTTTTCTCTATGCCTGCTACCAAAACTGCTTGTCATTGCTGCGCCTAGTCATCACTGTATGACAAGATGTTTTACTACATGCTGCAAAAGTGTAACATTTTCTGCCTTGTCACTATGAACATGGTAAAGTCACTCATGTCACTATAAAATGTATGCCTCTCACCTTAGCGCACTATGTGATCAAGACCACAGGCTTGTGGTCGAAACGCGTCATCCTGACATGCTAAGACAATAAATTCTCTTTATTGCATCTTCAACTGGAGTCTGTGCCCTTGTTTGGCCCACCGCGGTCGTTCTTTGGGATCCTGGTTTTATATATATATATATATTTTGCTAATGTGATAATATTAGTTAATTTTTAAAACAGTCGCAGACCTCTTGAGAAGGTGTTGCAGACCTGTAGGGAGTCCCCAAACCACAGGTTAAGAATCACTGTATTATTCCAGATATGTCAGAAAATATCACATACCATACTCACAGAAAGGCACTTAAAACTGTTCAATCCATTGCTTAGGGCTCATAGGCTGAGTGGAATCAAGAGTTTCATTAGTTAATTACATTTTTGTCAAAGTAGATACTATAACATATCTCCCTAGGAATGGCATGTAATGTTAATGTCTGCATACAAATGCTGCGTGAAGATACCCACAGAGTTGGTATGTGATCGCTGTATAGGAATGGTGTGTAATGATGTCCACAGAGATGGTATGTGATCACAGAGGCACCATAGTATTTACAGCGATGACATCCACAACTGTGATGGAAGTACCAACAGAGGTAGCGTGTGAAGATAATAATAGTAAGATCAGCACAGAGAGTGTGGTTATAGAAATGTTCAAGTCCTCACAGAAATGATGTGGGAAGATAATAATTTCAAAGTCCCCACAAAGATATGCATGATTATAGCAATGTTCATGTCCCCACAGAGATAGTGTGTGGTCATAGGGATGTTCAAGTTTCCACAGAGATAGTGTGTGAAGATAAATGTTTTCAAGACCTGCTGAGATAACGTACAAAGATATTGTTTAAGGCTCCACACAGATAGTGTAAATATAATGATTTTGAGTGATTATTGTGATTTTTAAGTCCCCATAGACAGAGTGTGACGGTAGAGAGTGAAGACAATCTTGTTCAATTCCCCACTGAAATAGAATGTAAAGATAATGTTGAAGTCTCCATGCACACAGTGTGAAGATAAAGATGTTCAAGTCCAAACAGATAGTGTGTGATTATACTAATGTTCAAGTCCCCACAGAGATGGTGTGTGAAGGTAATTATGTTCAAGTCCTCACAAAGATATTGTGTGATTATAGTGAAGTTCAAGTCCCCATTAAGATAGTGTGTGATCATAGCGATGTTCAAGTCCCCACAGGAATAGTGTGCGATTATAGCAATGTGTATGCCTCACAAACACAAGGTGTAATTATAGTGATGTTCAAGTTCCTACAAAGATAGTTTGTGTTTAGAGTGATAATCAAGACCCCACAGAGAGAGAGTGCCATTACTGGGATTTTCAAGTCCCCACGCAGATAGTTTGTGGAGATAATGATGTTCCTGTCCAGAGATAATAGACCTGAGTCACAAAGGTAATTTATACTTTTGAGTAAGGTTACTACTTTTAAATATTTGCAAACTTCACATTTGTAGTAACTTACAGCTTTGAAAAAACCTACACTTTCTATAAAAGTCGAGCACTACACATGACCAATCACTGGTACTGCAACACTCGCCAATGGAAAATATTGGAAGTAGGGACTTACTACAAAAGTGTAAATTACTACAAAAGTGTAGTTTGTGAATAGCACATTGTAGTATGTTTTGTAGTATTACTGTAGTACTACAAAGTGCAGTTTGTAAATCAGCCCCCTAGTTTTTACATTGGCATGTTCAAACCTCCACATACATAGTGTGTGACTATAGGGGTGCTCAAGTCCCACAAAATAGTGTGTGAAGGTAATCATGTTCACAAACCCAGAGTGATAGTGTGTAAAGTTATTGTTAGAGTCCCCACATATTGCATAAAGATAATGATGTCCAAGTCCAAACAGAGAAAGTGTGTGATTGTAGGCATAATCAAGCCTCCACATAGAGAGTGATTGTTGTGGTGATCTCAACAGATATACTTTGTGATTATAAGGATATTCAAGTCCTTCAAAGATGGTGTGTGAAGGTAATGCTCTCTAAAACCCCAAGGAGATAGTGCATGAATATAGGAATGTTCAGGTTCCCACAGAACTGGTTTGTGAAGGTAAGTATGTTCAAGTCCCCGCAAAGATAGTGTGCAATGATAGTGATGTTCATGGCCCCACAACTATGGTGTGTGATTATAGTGATGTTCAAGTCCCCACAATGATAGTGTGTGATTATAATGATGTTCAAGTCCCCACAAACACAGTGTGTTATTATAATGATTTTTAGGTCCCCACAAAGATAGTGTGCGATTATAGTGATGTTTAAGTCCCCACAAATATAGTGTGCTATTAAAATGATGTTCAAGTCCCCACAAAGCTAATGTGTGGTTATTGGTATATTCAAGTCCTTAGAAAGATGGAAGATTCCAGAGAGTTAGTGTGTGGAGATAATGATGTCCAAGTCCCCACAAAGATAGTATGTTATTATAGTGAAGTTCATGATCCCACATGGGTGAAGATAATCATGATCAAGGCCCAATGAAATAGTGAGTAAAGTTATTATTCAAGTCCCACACACTAATTGTGTGAAGATAATGATATTCAAACCCAAACAGAAACAGTATGTGAGTATAGTTATTTTCAAACCTCCACATTGATGGTGTGTGATTATAGGAATGTTTTAGTCCTCACAGAGATAGTGTATGAAGGTAATCATATTCAAGTCCCCACAAAGACATTGTGTTATCATAGTGATGATCTTCAAGTCCCAACAAAGATAGTGTTTTATTATAGTAATGTTCAAGTCCCCACAGAGATAGTGCATGGTTATTGTGATGTTTAAGTCCTCACAAAGTGTGTAAAGATAATCTTGTTAAAGTCTCCACTAAAATAGTGTGTAAAACCATTGTTCAAGTGCAAACAGAGGTAGTATGTGATTATAGGAACTTTCAATTGCCCACGGATATGATGTTTGAAGACAGTCTTGTTCAAGTCCCCATAGTGATGGTGTGTAACTAATGTGATGTTAAAGTCCTCACAGAGATTGTGTGTGATTATAGTGTGTAGGTACATGGATTTTCAAGTCCCCACAGTGAAAGTGTTTGAAGGTGAATATGTTCAAGTCCCCTCTGAGATAGGGTGTAAAGTTAATTTTGTTCAAGCCAACACCTTAAGTGTTTGGAAACAATGTTCAAGTTCCCACTCAGACAGTGTGTGAAAATTATATTCATGTCCCCAGACAGCTAGTGTGTCACAATAATGATGTTCAAGTCCAGAGATAATGTGTGATTATAGGCTTGTTCATGTCTCCACATAAATAGAATCTGTTAGTGTGCGATTATAATGGTGTTTTTCAAGTCACCACAGACATACAGTATGACTATAGGGATGTTCAAGTACAACAAAAACAGTGTGTGAGGTAACAAGCCCTGCTGTCTTTACCCCTCAGGACGTTACCACACATTCCTTTATCATGCACTTAAGTATTTTTTTTAATAAATGATAGGGTGAAAAATAGGGTGGTGCATTGGATATGCTGAAAAGTAATAAGTAAAAGTGAAAAATATATAGATCTATAGATCCATTAGTACATGAAAGGTATATAGATGCATAAAGGAAGATAGTATATGTAGATTAAAGATGCATTAAATAAACTCTGGCTTTCAAGTGTTGTTGTACTTTGAATTAATTATATATATATATATATATATATTATTTTTGTAGATCAATAGTGAAGCAATTGTAGATAAATAGTAATGATAAAAAGATTTATTTATGCAGTCACTTATATACATGTTAAAAACATAGAATAATGTAACTGTCAGTAATATGTACATTTGGTATGCAGAACTAATTAATATCTATATATATTTTTAAAACATAATTATTCTACATGTTTATACAAAGCAATACACATATATAGGTACATATCTATAGTACAAATAAATGCTTACATACAGAGAGATATGCTGTATATTTCTAGCTGTTTGCGTATTGTGGTAATGTGGTGAAGAGCCAATTCTTCAGTAGTTTTCTAAAGATAAGGTGGTTATCTGTGGTTCTTATGTTGGGGGGTAAAGAGTTCCATAGTTTGGCTGCTTAAACAGAGAATGATGTGCCACCCATTGTTTTTTTTCTTGTATCTTGGGATTTTGAGGCGAGGGGCCACTCTAGAGTGGAGCTTCCTTTGTTGAATGTGTTTGATGATTTTAATCCTGATGAAGAGCGGTCCCGTTCCATGTATCTCTTTGTGGGTGAAACAAAGCAGCTTAAAAGTGAATCATCTGGCAACCGGTAACCAACGCAGGGCTTTCAAGGCAGGGAAGATGTGGTCTTGCGGATTTATATGTAAGAGTAGTCTGGTAGCCGAGTTCTGAATCTGTTGTAGTCATTTCATGGTCGTTAAAGGTGATCTGTGGTAGAGGCTATAGGCGTAATCGAGTTTCGACAAAACAAGGGAGATGGTAGCCTGGACCTTGTGTGGAAATGCCAAATGGGGAAAGATTTGTTGCAAAGTTTTTATTTATGTGCTTAGTTTAGGAAGAAACGTGCAGACTGTAATGGCTCACCTTTTTCAATGTAGCCTACAGACAGCTTTACCTGTCTCACCAGCTTCATGTACAAAGCCAATAGGCCTGGGGTTGGGTGCCAGGCATGGTATTTGTAAATCTTTATTGTTGAGGGAGTTGAGCGGCACTTGTCAATCGAATAAAACATTGGCTAGTGCCGCTCAGCACCCTCAAAACATTGGCTAGAAACAAATATGTTTTCGTCTCACAAAGCACACTTTGCCATAGTAGTCCTTGGCACTAAAGGGAACTATTTTGTGTCTAGATCTGCTGCTTGTGAAAGGCTGAATGCCATCACTCACAGGGCTTAATTTGAAAAAGAATAACTGCTGTGCCAAAGTTTTGCTCATAAGGCTCCAGCTGGTGCTATCGAATGTCTGGGTACTGAGTACGAAGGCCAATTAGTCTGGATTCTAACTCATGCCTCTTTCATCCACCAGCAGACACTGTTGGCAGATTATCTCAGTCTTTCAGGTTCTTTTCATCTTTGCTTTCTTTCTTTGTCAGTTTTTTCTTCTTTTTCTTCCTCCTTCTTTCCCACTTTTGTGTTTTTCTCTCTCTTGCTCTGTATCAAATTCTGATGAGGAAGAATAAGTGTTGATCTCCAAAAATGAGTGCCGTTGAACCCCGCCTGCATCTACCGGCTCAAATAAAGCACTGATCACTCACATTGAAGTTAGGCAATGGCTGAATTTGACTGACCTATTGCCCCAGGCTGAATGACGTAGTGGGTGGAAGAAAAATGTGAATGACACAATAACACACCAATGGATGAAGAGGGCTGCCGCTCTTAATATATCCTCTACCTCATCTCTGACTCATCCCAAACCTCTTTCTACTACTCTTTCCAATGCAATACCCTATTTCTCACCCCATACCTCTATCAATTTATCCTCTACCTCCACCTCTACCTCCACTCTCTCATTCAGCCGGGTCTGGTGGCTCAGTGGACTAATGCATCCACTGCAGGGGCCTGTGTTCGACCTCATGGTCACAGGTTCGAATCCCAGCGGGTCCACTCAGCCTTTCATCCATTTGAGGTCGATAAAATGAGTACCATTGAGTTGGGTAACAATAAACACTCTGTTATTCAGCGCAAAGATGCCCCGTTGCTGGGGTGAACGTGCGCTTTACAAATACACATGTTATGTTAAGTTATCCCAAGCCCCATACCACTACTATGATCCCCAAAATAACCCTTTCGAGACTCTTCCCTTCTCCACTCCTCCTTGCATCATCTTTTTACTATTCCGATCTCCAAAACAAGCCTTTCTAAACCCTTCCCTTTGACTCTTCCCCCTCTACCTCCCTTTTACTCATCCCGTCCACCTCCCTTTTACTCATCCCAAGCCTCTTCCTACTGCTATGAGCTCTAAAACAAACAAAAAATCTAAATCCTTCTCGCTTCTATCCCTCCACTATCCTTTTCAATCCAAATAACAGACTAACATGCCCACCACTCATGTTAATTTCATATTTCACTATACTAATTCACCACTAATCCTTTATGGGTTCCGGAGTAGCGTGCTACTCACCAAAAAAGCACTTCAACACCTCATCAGAGGTAGCAAGCGCTATATAAATGCAAACCTTTTTCCCTTCTCTATCCCTCCACTAACCTTCTCAATTCAAATAACTGACTAACAGATCCACCACTCAAATTACTTTCATATTTTCACTATACTAATTCACCACTACTCCTTTCAGGGTTCTGAAGTAGCGTGCTACTCGCCGAAAAAGCGATTCAACACATCATCAAGGGTAGCAAGAACTTTATAAATGCAAACCTTTTTCCCTCATCTATCCCTCCACTATCCTTCGCAATCCAAATAACTGACTAACATATCCATCACTCAAATGACTTTCATATTTCACTATACTAATTCACCACTAATCCTATTTGGGTTCCGGAGTAGCGTGCTACTCGCCAAAAAAATGCTTTCGCGCCTCGTCAGGGGTAGTAAGCGCTAGATAAATGCAATTACAATACAATTAGAATACAATACAATACATAATAATTATGTCATTTAAAAAAGGAGATTTAAGAGTTTTGGGATTGGTAAGGATTCAGGGTAGAAAAGATCTCAATAGGGTTTTAGGGTACAGAGGTGGATAAGGGTATGGGCAGTAAGTGTTTTAAAGGGTTTTTAGGGTTCAGGGATGGGTAAGCGTATGGGTAGTCAGGTTTTTAAGGGTTTTTAGGGTTTAGGGATGAGTAAGGTACAGGGAAATAAAGGTTTTTTAGGGTTCAGAGATGGGCAAGGGCACTGGGTAGGAAGAGATTTACAGAGGATTGTACGGTTCAGGGATGGGTTAGGGTTAATTAAGGGTTTTTAGTGTTCAGGAATGGGTGAGAGAATGAGGTAGCAAGAGGTTTTTTGTGTTCAGGAATGGGTAAAGAGTAGCAAGGCTTTTAAAGTAGTTTTTAGGATCCAGGGGTGTGGGTAGTAAGGGGTTTGAGGATTATTTTAGGGTTCAGGAATGGTTAAGGGCATGGAGGGGTAAGTGGCTTGTATGGTTCAGGGATGGGTAAAGTTACAGGTTATAAGTATTTTACAGAGTTTGGGGTAGTATGAGGTAGTAAGGGTTTTATGTTTTTTAAGGTTTAGGGATGGGTAAGTGTTAGAAACTGGGTTTCTGGTTAGCAGAAGTATGCACACAGTCAAAGCAGGAACCGCAATCCTAGTCAGTGTAAGTCACAAACACACCTAAAAATAACCTGTCCTCACACTCTGCTAGCTTGGTACAAAGCAGTAAGGCTTAACTTAAGAGGCAATGTGTAAAGTATTTGTGCAATACTTCAAACAGTACAACAGTGAAAACATGACTATAAAAGATACCACACTTAGCTAGAGAAATGGAGCTTAATTTATTGAACAAAACAAGACCAAAATAACAAAACTCCAATAAGTATAACTGGAATTGTGATTTTTTTTAAAGAATAAACTGAAATGTAGTGCTCAAAAGCATAAAGCGTCAACCAGAGCTATCTGGTCGCACTAGATCAGATCAAATCCAAAAGTTCAGGCTGACCGCGATGGAGCACCAGTCTGATCCAGGGACCAGCTTTGGCCCGCTGAAGTAGTACCTTGGTTCACGGTTGTGTCACGGTTGTGTCAAGGACGAGATGCGAGGATCAAAGGAGGTGATGCGTCGGCATTGACCCTTTGGATGTAGGCGATGCATCTGATTCAAGCTGCGCAAAGTCGGAGATGCATCAGGAATGAAGATGATGCATCGTGCCTTCGACGATGCAATGTCCTCGATCCTTGCAGCAGCGTCGATGCATAGGCGTCAATCCAGATGCGCTGGTTCCAAGTGGCACAACAGAGGCATGTGCGGATTTTGGTAGTTGCAGCACTTTATACCCACTTCCATGGATCCAGGACGGCAAGATTCTCACATAGCTGAATCAGAGTGCTGTAGCAGGTGAGTTGGAAGTCTTTTATATCCCTGAGACTTCAATCAGGAGGCAAGCCAGCAAACAATTGGAGTCATTTTGCGTCTGGGTTGGAGAGATGCAGGTCCAGTCCTCCTCCCACCCAGGCAAGAGGGCAGCAGGCAGCAAGTCAGCACAGCAGAGCAAGAGTCCAGCAGAGTGGCACTCCCACAGAGTGGGAGTTATTTTAGCAGCAGAGCAGTCCTTCCTAGCAGAGTATCCACAGTCAGACACTCATACACCCACTCATTCTTCAATACACCTTGGTGTATATATAGATAACATTCTTAAACTTTTCAGGAACACTCAGTCACTGGATGATGTCATCAGTGATGTCAGTTGAGATGTCATCAGTGATGTCACTGACCATGTCATGAGTGATGTAATATGTGACGTCATGAGCAGTGCATTGCAGGGGCGCGAGTTATAGTTAGCTCAACTAACTATAACGGCCGAGTTTCTCTGGTTTTGTACGAGTGAAATGTCCAATTAACTATAACGTCCCTGAAACCTGTGGTTTTTTTCAGTGAATTTCCTAGTTTTTTTAAATTCTATTTTCTAGCTATAACGTCCCTGAAACCTATGTTTTTTAAGTGAATTTCTGGGGTTTTTTAAATGCTAATTTCTAATTATAACGTAGTAGTCGCATTTGCAGAGTGGTGCAGAAAGGGGCCTGGGCCTCTGACCAGCGCTCAGGAATTCCACTGCGTAGGACTTACAGGAGGTACCAGGAGGGCTACTTGGCCGCCAAAGTCCCTCAGGAGTAAAGTGGACTTCATCCCCCAACCAGTATTGTTCCAGGAGGCGCATTTGCAGAGTGGTGGCCTCAGAAGACCTCTTAGCAATCCCACTGTGTGGGACTTACTGGAGATAACAGGAGGGGTAGTTGGCCCCCAAGGGCAACCTTGGGGGCCAACTACCCCTCCTATTACCTCCAGTAAGTCCCACACAGCAGGATTGCTAAGTTCTCATAGCAGGCCACGCCCCCTTTCCCCACCACTCTGCAAACGCACTCCCTGGCACGCTCTTGGATGGGGATTAAAGTCCCCTTCGCTACTGGGGGTCCTTAGGGGCCAACTAGCCTACCTGATACCTCCAGTATGCCCCAGATAGTTGGATTGCTGACAGGTGGACACAGGCCACGCCCCTTTCTCCTCGACTCTGCAAACACCCCTTCTGGCGCGTTCTTGGTTGGGGGATTAAGTCCCCTTCAATCCTGAGGGTCCCTGGGGGCCAACTAGCCCACCAGGTACCTCCAGTAAGCCCCACACAGCTGGATTGCTGAGACTGGTCCGAGGCCACACACCCTTTTTACACCACTCTGCAAACGCGCCTCCTGGCGCACTGCTGCTCGGGGATGAAGACCACTTGAGTCCTGAGGTCCTCAGGACACAAGAGGACCTCATCGCCACACCAGACATGTGCCAAGAGGCGCGTTTGCAGAGTGGTGTAAAAAGGGGCGTGGCCTCGGACCACCTCTCAGCAATCCCACTGTGTGGGGCTTACTGGAGGTACCTAGTGGACTAATTGGCCTCTAAGGACATTTAAGATTCTAGAGGACTTAATCCCCCAATCCAGAACGCACCAGGAGGCGCGTTTGCACAGTGGTGCAGGGAGGGTGCAGGGCCTCTGGCGAGATGCCGGCTTCTGGTTTTTTTTAATTATTCTTAGAAGGGGGGCTGTGTGGTCCCCCTTCTCAATATTTTGTGGGCCCTGGGGACCCCATCTCCCAGGACCAGACCCCGTTTTAAAAAAAAAAAAATGGAAGGGGCGGCGCGGAACCGCTCCCTAGGCCGATATCGGCCCCTGGGACCCCATCCCCAGGGGCATGGCCTTGTGTACTTTTTTTAAATTTTATTTATATAGGAGGGGGGCCTCGTGGCCCTCCTTCCCTTGGCCACTTTTGGCCCCGGGGACCCCATCCCCCGGGGCCTGACCTCGTTTAAAAAAAAATATATATATATTTATACGGGAGGGGGCCACGTGGCCCCCCTTCCCTGGGCCACTTCTGGCCCCAGGCCCCCTATCCCCCGGGGCCAGCCCTCACGTTGGGGACCGTGGGGGGAGCCCTAATGCCCCCACGGTCCCAGCCGGCTCCCCGCCTTCTGCGGGAGCCGGCATTGCTTTTGGACAAAGGGAGCTGCAAACATGCAGCTCCCTTTGTCCAAAAGCAATACTGCTTTGCTTCATGGAAGCGAGAGCAGGTTTCCTGCTCTCACTTCCATGAAGCAAAGCAGGAGTTTGCAATGACAGGGCGGGAGCCGTGCTCCCGCCCTTTCACTGCAAACTCTGGCCAAAATATAACAAAAAAAATGCTTTTTTGGCCAGGGAGTCCCTCACAAGGCCTAGGAGGTCAAGGTGTTTTTACCCTGCCCCCATTTCTTGTTTTTTAATCTTTTTCTTACCTTTTTGCTTGTGACTCGACTCAGTACCGAGACACAAGATGGCTGCCAACACTTTCTGGTTTGAAGTGTTGGCAGCCAATCAGAAACAAGCTCATGATCGGGAGGGTTCAGCCAATCAGATCTCACAATTCTCAAATATCGATATCTGTAAATGTTTAAATTTCTCAAAAACTACTGAACGGATTTGCACCATTTAAGAAAAGCGTGCTTTCTGGACCAAGAGCTATATCTCTGCCAAACTTGGTGTAATTCCGTTCAGCAGTTCAGGCTGTAGCCGTGTCTAAAGTTTCCTATGGAAATTAACATGGAGCCAACACGTTTTGGGACCCCCCTTTTTTCTCGGCCCCCGCTTGACGAATCACCCCGAAACTTTCAAGACAACAGCTGACCTGAGCGGGCCATTCGTTTTGAAAATTTCGGGAAGATTCGTCAAACGGCGCCAAAGATATTGGCAAAAGAAAAAACGTTTTTCCTATGGAAACTAGATCCTAACTATAACTACCTACTGGCTTCCGCCAGTAGGTAAAATATATCTGTATAGATATATATACATATACATATATATAGTTAAAACAGTAAATATTAAATATTTTAACATATAACATGAATGTAAGGTACATTAAATGTTTAAGTAATATTTAAACATATATATATATACAAACTTATTTAAATGAGCACACGCATATATATGAATGTGTATATTTATATACACATATATATTATAAAACTTTTAAAAATATTAATTGTTATCTATATTTAAATTTTCTGCTGTTTTAGAAATATGCCAATATAACTATATATATATATATATTTTTATATACACATATAATTATAACGTATAACAAATAAACTGCAAAAAATTACAATATTTCTAATTTAATTATACATAAAACAGTAAACATATAAAAATACATTTTACTGCAAATGTTAAGTTACATAAATATATATATATATATATATATATATATATATATATATATATATATATATATATATATACATAATAAACATGTAAACAATACTAAAAACTATGAAGCTCCAAGAATAATAAATATACTATTCCCACTCCAGTGTGTGAAAAAGTAGGGAAAGCATAGGACTTAGGAGGTGTAACATTTAATATTCTCGCTCCAGTGTGTGCAACAGTAGAGAAAGCATTGGACTAAGGAGTGGTAAAGTTTACTATTCCCACTCCAGTGTGTTCAACAGTAGGGAAAGCGTTGGACTCAGGAGGGGTTAAATTTACTATTCCCACTCCAGTAGGTGTAACAGTAGGGAAAACATTGGACTTAGAAAAGGTTAATTTAACTATTCCCACACCAGTCTGAGAAACAGTAGGGTAAGTGTTGGACTTGAGGGGAAGAATTTACTATTCCCACGCCACTGTGTACGATAATAGAGAAAGCATTGGACTCATGCGGGGTATAATTTACTATTCCCACTCCAGTGTCCATGAGTGTGTGAGTCAGTTGTGAGTGGGTGCATGAATCCCCGTGTGGGTCTTTGAGTGGGTGTGTGAATGTCTGAGTGGGTCTGTGAGTAGGTGTGTGAGTCTCTGAGTGGGTTTGAGAGTGGTTGCATGAGACTCAGAGTGGGTCTATGAGTGGATGTGCGAGTGTCTGCGTGCCCTCTGGTTTTGCCCTCTGCTCGTTTTTCTGCCCTATGTTTTACTTTTCCTACTCATTATTCTGCCCTCTGTTTGGCCCTCTTCTGCTCTGGTTTGCTTTTTTTGCTCATTTTCTGCTCTGTTTTGCCTTTTCTGCTCTCTCTTTTGCCTCGTCTCCTCGTTTTTCTGCCCTCTGTTTTGCCTTTTTCTGCTCTTTTTTCTGTCCTCCGTTTTACTATATCTGCTCTCTTTTTTCCTGTCTGTTTTGCTCTCTTCTGCTCTGCTTTGCCTTTTCTGTTCATTTTTCTGCCCTCTGGTTTACCTGTTTCAGAGGGTGATCGTGCGATCTCCCTTCCCCAGGCCGATTTCAACCTCTGGACCCCATCCCCAGGGCCCGGCCACACACAAATCAATGAGGGAAGGAGGCCGTGTGACCATGGCCCCCTTCTCGGGCTGATTTCAGCCCCTGGGACCCTATCCCCCGAGGCCCAGCCATGTGTCCCTGGGTGCTTTTGTCCGAGTCAGGGCACCCAGTGTGTAGGATCTGGATCACGGGGGAAGCCTCAAAGCCCCTCCAGTCCCAGCTGGCTCCCCGCCTCCTGCGGGAGCTGGCATTGCTATGGTACACAGGGAGCTACTAGAAATGCAGCTCCCTGTGTGTAAAAGCAACAGTTTAATCTTTCCCTACCCGCATGTGTGTGTATGTATATATGTATATGTGTATATATATATATATATATATATATATGTATATAATCTCGCTCCTGCGAACACTCTCGAATCTTTTCCAAAATGAAACGAAGCAGACACCAATGCAGAATCATTATTTTCATTTATTTGCCTTCTGACATAAAGCATTTCGGCCATACAAATGGCCTTGGTCACATGACATGCATCAGTCATGTAGTTCCTTTTACGTATTTCACGTATTTTCATTTCATGAAAAGTGAAGCAAGACTTCATTAGTCAATATCGTAATAGCGCTAAAATAATCATTGTCCATTTCTTTCTAAAATTCATTCAAAATTCATGAAAATTCTATATACATACAGTACTTTGATTTCAATGAGCAATAACCTTTGATAAAGCTTTTACAGGCAAAAACAATTTGATACCCTCTCACATAGATTCGATATTACTCTTCAAAGACAAACGCCCCAGAGGTATCAGCTCTCAGACTAATGGGGATGTCATTACTTATAATAGTTATTTGGGATAATTAATTTCTTGTGCTGATACACATTATTTCTTCCCCCTAATACTTCATGATCATACTCCCGTTCTTTTTTTTTTAAATTTCTGACCACCTCATTATTACTGTGAAAAAATGTATATAGTTGCATCCTGTATTACCATCTATTCAATCATGGGCCTGTATCTACTGGCAAGTGCCTGAGTGAACCTTCGCAATATTCCACACAACCTAATACTGTTCTTTATGGGCTTGAGCCCCCACAGGCATCCGTTCTCAAACATTTGAACTATCTTAATAGCGGGGATATTACAGCTTCTAATGTTATTATGACTATTCAAAATCCTCATGTCCCCCTAAATTCTCAGGATTTTAATCCTGTTGTATTTCTATACCTCATAATTGCTGTGAAGAAATGCGGTTGCACTCGGTATTGTCCTATCTGATCATACACTTATATCTACTAGCAAATGCCTGAGTGATCATCACCCCCTCTCTTCATTGTTGATCAACACTCTATATTGTAAACCGGATATTAATATTATCACTGCCTATCTGCAATTCTCACTTTACTGTATTAATACTCTGAAATCCTGTTACTGTCTCAACCAAAGAAACACACAGGAAAGAAAAGGAAGATAAAATAAAATAAGATGATGGGGACAGAGAAAAAGAGGAGAAAAGAGAGAGGTTAGTTCAAAGAACTGACTAGGTGTAATGGTTATATCTATTTACCCACAACTAACTTCATCCTAATCTCTTCACCTCTTTAGAGACTTGAATGTAATTCCTCATCATAATTTAAACCATTCGGTATTTTGCAATCTAACTTTATAATGTACCTCATCTCCAATTCTCTCAGTAATTTAGTATGCCCCCCCACCCCCTCTTCTACTGGTGGTTTCTACGTGAATTACAAAATACTTGATTTGTTTTGGGTCTTTCTGGTGAAACATTTCACAGTGGCGTGCCACCGGATATGTATGGTCAATATTTGTGATCGCCCACGTGCTGTAATATTCTTTTGTGGGCCGATAATGTAGTGCTGCCAACATACCTTAAGTTTCAAGTGCATGTTAAAAGGTACACTGCGAATTCTGTTTTACAATAGCATGATCCCTTCATTTTTATTGCTCTCGCATCAAAAGTTGTCACATACATTGTGGTGTTTTGGCCTATACTACAGCGTGAATATTTTCTAAAGCCAGGTTGAGGACGTAACCAACTTTGTTCACGTCGTGTCACCGGGCTACTGAGTACCACCGCATCCTTCAAAGATAGTGCCCTCCTATATATTATCAAGGGATATTTTGGTGCCAATTTACCTATTACAAGATCTGATCTAACCACATGCCCGTTTTTTCTCATCGATGCTCTTAACTCTTTTTCCTGGCTATTGAAAGGGGTTATAAATCTTTTTGCTGCTTGCACTTCATTTGTTTTCTTTGTGTTTGGTTTAGAAAACAAGATTGTTTCCCTCGTCCTTCTATTGGCTGCTGTTCGTACAGCCTTCACTACAGTTGCACTATATCCCCTCTGCTTAAACCTACTCTCCATTTCATCATGGCATTTTCTCAAATCATGATCTGTGCTACAATTTCTTCTAGCACGTGTCATTTTACCATATAGTATACCCATCCTCATGTGGGTAGGATAAAACTGGAGGCATGAAAGGTTGTATTTCCTGCAGTGTATTTCGTGTGTAATCTTGTTTCCAGTTTCCCTTTATGTACATATACCTCAATGTCCAGAAATGTTACCATGGGTATGCTTATATCATATGTAAAAGTTAGATTCAAATCATTGATGCTTAGACTTTTTGCAAATTGCTCTGCCGAGTCAACAGACCCCTTCCACACAACAAAAAGATCTATAAATCTGATCCAAATTATGATGTGTTCTGCCTATATATCTTCATGCTCCCTGCGGAGCACCTGTTCCTCCCACCAGCACACATGCAAGCATGCGTAACTGGGGCAAAACAGGTGCCCATTGCAGTTCCATGCTTTTGTTGATACAACTCTCCTCCAAGCATGAAGAAATTGTCCTCCAAACAACTCTTAGCCATGGTCAGTAACATCAGAGTATGATTATACAAGGTAACTGGTCTACTTTGAAGAGAATGGTACATAGCTCTCAGCCCATCCGTGTGTGAAATACTGGCAACCGCCAGTAGGTAATATATATATGTATATATCGGTCACCAGTAGGTACTTTGAGTTAGGACCATGTTTCCATAGAAAAAGTGTTTTTTGACTTGCCTATATATTTGGAGCCGTTTGATGAATCTTCACAAAAGTTTCCAAAAATAAGTGTGCCGCTGATTCTAGTTGTGCATGGACAGTTTCGGGGTGATCTGTCAATATATCACACTCCTCCCGACAATAAGCAGGCACCAACACTCAAAGGCTGCGTGCTCAAAAGAGTTTCTTTATTGGCAGACTGACGTAACTTACACAGGGAAAGTGCCCACTCTAGGAGGAAGAATGGCGAGAAAATGGCTCTCCATTAATAACAACGATTTTATCGCTACTTTAATTAACACAGCTCCGTGTCCCACATTTGATGTTAACCTATACGAAAAATCTTTCTCGTCTTGGTTACTTGCGGCTAGTAACATACATGCTCCACTAAAACAAATCAGCTTTACCCGCCGACATGAGGCTCAGAGATGGTTTTCCCCTGACTTAAACTCTCAAAAACGCTCCCTTCGTCAACTGGAAAGAAAGTGGAGGCAGGATTACTCCCAAACAGGAAAAACTATTTATGTCCGGGCCTTACATGATTATAAGAAGGCCATTTCCGCAGCTAAGGCAGCTTATTTCTCAACACGAATTCTCAATTCTAATAATCAAGCTAAGGAATTATTCACAATTGTTGATGAATTATCAAATCCTGAGAGAGTCCTAATTAAACCCAAGCCGTCACAGGCCCTGTGTGATTCTTTGAATACATTTTTTATTGATAAGATTAATGATATTAAAGCCAGCATCCCATACAGGCTCCCACATGATATTACCCCGTCTTCACCTAGGAACCCCCACTCTCTGGACTCCTTTTTACCTATTGATATAGAGACCTTGAATAACCTACTCGCTAAAGTTAAATCTGGCTCTCCTTTGGATCACTGCCCCCTCATGTCTTGAAAGCAGCCTTTATGGCCTTTCCAGACCCAGTTCTTGCCCTTTTAAATCAATCCTTGTCCCAGGGCTGCGTCCCCAAGGCTTTTAAGGAAGCCATAGTAGTCCCCCTACTAAAGAAACCAAGTGCTGACCCCCAGACACTAGCAAATTATCGTCCCATCTCTCTGCTCCCCTATATGGCTAAGCTACTAGAGGCCCATGTGGCAAAATGCTTATCTAACTTCTTGGAACAGACGGGATTCTTTGATCCATGTCAGGCCGGTTTTCGGCCTAACCATTCCACTGAAACTGTGACTGTGGCAATATTGGATTCCCTACGTGAAAATGCAGACAGAGGCACTCATCAGGCCCTGATATTGCTTGACCTCTCAGCTGCATTTGACACGGTCGACCATAACATTCTAGTGGACCGTGTCAGAGAGGCTGGCTTTCAGGGTCTAGCCCTTAGCTGGATTAATTCCTTCTTAGTAAATCGCACTCAGGCAGTCCGTATTGGCCAATTCACTGCCCCTAAACTAAAAACAACTTGCGGGGTCCCCCAGGGCTCTTCGCTTTCACCACATTTGTTCAACCTCTACCTATGCCCATTGATAAGATCTTTGAAAGAAAGGAAGGTGAACCTTTTCAATTATGCAGATGACCTCCAACTCATGTTCTCAATTGATAACTCCCTGATTCTATAAACAATTTTCAATCTATTATGCTTTTCATCCAGCAATGGATGAATCTTAATCATTTAAAACTTAATCCCAGCAAAACTGAATTAATTTTGACAGGGGGAGCTTGCAACCCATGGGGTCCACAATATTGGCCTAATAATCTGGGACCTCCCCTACCCCCTCAACCTCAGTAAAAAGTTTAGGGGTTACAATAGGCAACGACCTGTCCTTAAAAGCACATGTTGGCACAGTGGTCTCTGCCTGTTTCCTACAACTTCGAAAAATCAGGAAAATAAGTAGGTTTCTGTCCCACGCTGCTTTGGTCCAAGTGGTAATAGCTCTTGTGCTGTCTCGTCTGGACTACGCAAATGCCACCTACTTGGGACTGCCACTTGGCCTCATCAAACGACTTCAGCTGGTGCAGAACCAAGCGGCTCGAATGATGCATAATCAGCCCAGATGGCAGCACGCCTCACCCCTCCTTAGGAAGCTGCACTGGCTCCCTATTCCGCAGCGATGTGCCTTTAAAGTCGGATGTCTGGTGTTTAAATCCCTAAACGGCCATAGCCCAAAATTCATTGACAATCTTGTCTCTCGTTATACCCCCACTCGGAATCTTTGTTCAGCTCAACTTCACCTTTTGACAATACCCACCTTTAAACTGAAACGTCAGGGGGGCTGCAGGTTTGCGACTTTGGCCCCACGCCTGTGGAATTCCATCCCCCTGGAAATTAGACTTAGCACCAATCTGCTCCTATTCAGAAAATCTCTTAAAACTTGGTTATTCACACAAGCTTATGAATAAACTGTTCCGGATTGGCACCTACCTAGTCTCCAGCGCCATGAAACCAATCGGTGAACGAGCGCTCTATAAGTCACAATTAAGATAAGATAAGAACTTGTTTTGACCGCGCAAACGGCCTTGCTCACACATCAGCACGCCACTCTCCCTTCACTTTATATGTGCTAACTTGATTTTGTCAACCCATAAACATAGAAAACATATTCTGTTGTATCGTACTTCATTGACTTCATAAAGTGCCCAGTGCTTATATGAACATAAAATAAAACAAATTTATATTGTTTGCTACCTACAATTCATAACATCTCTTTTTTACCATCTATTCGCAAAGACAGTTGATTACAAGTTTCAGTTCAATGTAATGTCTTTTGATTATACGCGTGTAACAAATTCCTATTAGAGCACCATTCAACCTATATGTGCTCTCATTATTTTTTCAACTCCTCATAAACATAGAGAACACATTATGTTGTATCATAATTGAGTGAATTACTTCAAGTAAACTGTGCTAATATATAAATGAAAGAAAAACAAATAATATTACGTTACCTATAACTTACATCATCTACTCCGTGTTCACCATATTTATATATCACTGTAACTCAACTATGTATATGTAAAAGTATTAGTTTTATTAAATCTTTAAATAAAGTGTTAAAATAATTACATAGTTAATTAAAAATTTACTTAATAGTTCTGTATCATTTTTCTAATTTTGTTCTACATTTAAAAAAAATACAAACTTAATTTACTATAATTTAACATAAATATATTTTTACTTATTTTTTAACAGTTTAATGGACTTTTTAACAGGGAGATCTCCTCCCCTTTTTCTCAACACAATAGTAATGCAAATTCGGTGCAAAGTGATGTGTTGGGATTTATTTTCCAACGTAAATCATGATTTGTGCTGGAAAGTTGGCTAAAATAATGCAAAGTAGTGCTATATTCTAGTTTGCTCCAGTTTGTGTCAAGGGTGTGTTCCATGGGTGGTACATGGCTGTTTCCATTCAACCACCCATGGGTTTTGACGCATATCCCTATCTGCTAACATTTGTAGGTAGGGATTTTTGCCATCAAAATTATGCCTCCTCGAGGCAGACATAACAATGGAGGAAGTTTTAAATTTCCCAACATTTTTCCACCTTGTCATGTGTGCTGCGCTGCAGGGCTTTAAGTGGGCCGGGTCCTGGCGGTGCTCAGCAACAGCAGCTCTAAAAAGCAGGTGCTGAGACTGGTCCCTATCGGGCTTTCCATTTTTGCCCTCATTACACAGGGACACATTCATTTTTGGTATGAACTGGGAGATTAAGAGATTTGCCCAGAATCACAGGATGTTGAGGTGAAGCAGAGACGGAAACCTGGTTCCCCAGTTCCAAAGTCGGCAGCTCTTAATGTTATGCCACAACCTCTCTTATGCAACTAACAACCAATAGTCCTGGCTTGTTGTAGGTGGAATGTTACTTGTTGTATTATATATCTGGATGCAATGATAAATGTAGCAAAATACCAGCCGGGCGGCACACTATGCTAAGCACAGATTTTTAGCTTAAGAGTTTTTAAGCCACACCCTCAATTGCATTGGCCACGCTCCTATGAGACACCCCCCCCCCAGTTTTTTTCATCCAACTTAAGGCCTTGCTGCACTGTACAGCACACATACAAGGGTGGGAAAGTATTAAAGCATAGTTTTTGGGCAAGAGTTTGTGTGTTGGAGAATGGCAGCCTACAGGGCGCCAGCAGCGGGGGGAGAGAAAAATAGTGGCATATCTTAATAGATAGGGTGCTGGTTTTCACTCATCCTTTGGCGCAATACAGCAACATTGTTTGCTTTGCTACACTGCTCTAAAAGGTAGTAAATCTCTCCCCCCCGCCCCCACTCCAAGTGAGCTTCTCCTGCGCAATACCATTGTGTCGACAAAACTCAGAAAAATGGAAAAGGTAAACCGGAGGACATAAAGTCTGCATACCTTTTCTGGTGCTGGGTTTTGACTACAGTGAAAATAATCCTGCTATGTTAGATACATTTATTTTGCAATACACAGAAAAGCTTTCCAATTGCAAATGTGAAGTTAAAACAGGAAGAGGGCGAAGAGTGAAAATCTTCGGGAAACTTTGCCTGCTACAAACTTTATTTCGTTCATTCATACATCATAAATTTAGAACTCTCTAGAATGAAAATATATCTATAAATCATTTATTGGGTGCCATTGTTACATATTTGTTTAAACTCAACTTCCAGATTACGATTGGAATTATGTGTTCCTTCTCTGCTTTCTTAAAGCAAGTTAAAAAATGTTTACCCTGCTAGTAACTGCGAGCTGTTTCTCTTTCCCTTTCACTGCATATTGTTTTATTTCTGATTCTGACACTCCCCTCCCTACATACTGCTGCCCCGATTGTGGTTCATCTTACCCAGCCCTGTTTCCTCCCATTTCTTTGACCACTCCTGGGAACAGAAGGAATTCTGTGAAAATCCATGCGCACAGAGAGTTACTGTGGGGTGGGGTTTCTCCTTGGTTATCACTTTCGTTTTGCAAATGTCATGCCTCACATTAGGTCTAGCTAAACAAGCACGCGAGTGGTGCGCGCGCTTGCGAGCAGCAGGCGTGACCACACGCTCGTGCACCATGGCCTTTTGCTTGCGGGTAACCGCACGGAAAAGGCCATTGTGCACGAGCGTGTGGTCAGCTTTCAAAAGCCCCTTACATAAAGTCTCACAGAGCAGCGCTTGCGCGCTACTCGAGGCTCGAACTAAAAAGCACTCAGCTCTGATCAAAATGTGTTTCAAGGTACTGGGGGATGGGAGAGGTGTTCTTTTCCTCGCAGAGGAGAGGGCTCAGTGTTTTGACTTTGACCTCTGTCTCCGAACTTGAAAGTAAAACACAACCGCCGACATTTTGCATGCGTTTACACCTCAGTGGTGGCTCATTAAAGTGCTCTGCCGAGAACCTTTCTTTTGTTAATGCCGGCCTCTTTGCTGGTCTGTGGTGAGATGGGGGAAGTTAAAATCTTTTAATTTTTCGAAAGTTACTTTGGGTCAACTGTGTAACAGTTAAATGTAACTCGTGATAAGCTTTATTTGCTGTATTTGGAGAAGAGCAACTAAAATATAAATCCCTTTTAATTATTTTCTTTAGCGCACGCAGCGTTATAATGTTTTAGAAGAACAGAAGAAAAAGCGGCAAAATAATTACATTTCTCGTGGAAAGCTCCGACTATGTAAGCAATCAGTAATTTATATTAAATGGTCCAGTTTGCTTTAAGTAAAAAGCAACTGTGCCTAATTTATAGCAATGCATTGGAATTACACATTTTGTATCTGAAATATTGAAGGCGTTGATTCCTACTTGTTTCTTGTGGAATTGAGATAGGGAAGCAGGAAACTACCCCATCCTCTGTCTGAAGTAGTGAAAAAGAAGGTCGTATAATTCAGGAAAAGGAAAATGCATAAACACTGGTTAGTATATTAAGAAACTTGCATGTTAGGTGGGTCACTGCTGGGATACTGGTACACTTTGTATCAAAAGTGCAATTTAAAAACTTGCCAACTAGAGGTAAAAGAGGCAGTTTTTAATAACATTTATAAATCGTATGCCCAGAAGCGAAATCAAAAGTCAACTGTATTTTTCTGTGGCGTGCATATTCATAATTTCATTCCTACTCACAACATGAGTTTAAATTAAATATAATTGTAGATATTCAGGAAAAGAAACTAAAAATACCGGCGAAGATTTACATATCTGCTTGAACATATTTTTAAGTTTTTTCTTTTCAAAAAGATACCCAGTAGTGTCCCTGGAAAGCTGTATAAGGTGCAGGTTTCCAGACATCCTATGGAAATTTCATGTGACATAGGTCATGTGGTCCTATTTCTCTTGTTCGGAATTATACATACGTTCGATCCTGAATAGGGGAAATAGAGCCTCAGGTGGAAATGCACATTTCTTTCCTCCATGGGAAAACATTTTCCTCAGTGGAAAGCTACACAACAAGCAAATCCGCGGGAGATTCATTCCTCTTCCCATCCTTGGATGGACTGAACCTCTGACCATTTTCTATAATGGGAAGAGGTTGATTCACAGTTTCAGAATGCCCCCAAACATCCAACTCAGACCATGTCTTGGAACGCCCACTTCCCATGCCTTGAGTGGGAATTACTACTGCAGATTTCTCGGCACTAGTGGTGAAGCAGTCCATAGCAGTAACTGAATTCACAGCAGTCAGAAATCCTCTTGTCAATTAGTGGCTTGCTTAAAGAAAGTCTTTTTGGCTCTAAACTTATTTGTAAAGGTGAAATACCTTTGTGAATAGGGTCCTAGAAGTATTCACCTTTTTGTACAGACTAAGGCCCAGATTTTCAAAACTGTCATGGAACGTAGCACAGCACCCTAAGTTGCTGCACTGCGTTGTGTGAAAGGGAGAGAGCAGGAAAGAGCCTTATCTACAGGGATATGTTCTATTCTACTCTCTGAGAAGCTGCGGTGCACAATCAGGCAGCTGAGCTGCATGATCACACCTTTGCACCATAGTGCAAAGGTGTCTGCATGAGTCTAGCATAGGTTTTGTACTGAAAGGAAACCCTTTCCAGTACAAAATACTATGCTTAGACTAAATCTAAAACTTTTCCTACTTTGTGTGTGCTGTACAGTGCAGCACACATGCTAAGTGTGAAAAGTTAGGAGAAATCATAGCATTTCTCCTTTTTAATGCATGCTTTAAAGAGGCATTAATTTTTGATGCAAAACCCTTCCCTACTATTGTTAGTAGAGAGTGTACGACCCATGTAATGCCCACTTGAGGCAGAGTAATGCAAAGCAGCACTTTGCACTGGTTTGCATTAGTTTTTCTTACAAACCAGTGCAAATATCGATTTGAGTTGGTTCGTAAATCCTGAAAAGGATTTTGCGCTGTGTCTGCATTATAAAAGTTACACAAATCTGACACAAACCCTTAGTAAATCTGTCCCTAAGAATTTCGGCATTGTTGGAGCTCACATACATGGCCAGAGCCCATTTGAACTCTTGTACATTGCACTTTAAGTTGAGGTTACCTGTCTTTCTGAAGGAGTGGTAAAGAAGAAGCAGGATGAAATGCCTGGTTACTGAATTTCAAAATTAGTATAGAAATGTATTGTAAATTCCGATCTGGATGGGGCATATTTAGGGCATCCTTCCAAAATCCAATTTGCAATTGTATCTATCAATAGTTTATTACCACAATTTTGGTCGCAAACCATTGATAGGTCACTGACTTCTCAAAGGATGCAGTAACCAATTTGTAAAGGGGATTTAAATCTGATCACAAGCTTGGTGTGAAAATGTCTAGACACAATTGCCATATAATGCACTGTTAATATTTTGTCTCTCCTTGCTACACAATTAAAAAAAATGTTGCTGATAATTTAATGTAGCCTCACACATTTTGTCCTCCTTTAGTGGCCCTCAATATGCCTTTGACACAATGTTTATTAATTCAGCCTGCAGTCCTGCCTTATTTTTCATGTATGGATTTACACATTGCAGAGAGTAAAAAACTGTCACAGTATGCATTACATGAGCTCCTTAATTAGAAGTGGTGCAGATATATGACCCTAAACATTTCTTTAACTCCCTGAGGCTAGGCAATTATATTTCAAAATTAGAGACCTACGGCTCTTCATTCAAGTTGTCTTGTGAATCTTCAGCAACATTCAAGAAGTAATCAAGAAGAGACCAGGACAGAGGAGGCGGCATTCCATGCCTTACGCTTATTGTAATAAGAGTTACATGGTCCATCATTTGTCGCGTTCGAGTATCTGCTTTGCATGGCAGTCACCTACTCATCCCTACCTTCATCTTTGAGGTGACCTACCATTCACATTAAGGATGCCATACCACCTCACATTTCTGAGCTTCTTAATCTCAGAAAAAAATTCAAACCAATTGAGATGTAATTAATAAGTGAAATGGGGAAAACGGCCTTAACCACGAAGGCTGAACAACGATCACTCTTAACAACGAAGGCTGAACTACGCAAGCCCAACCGCGCATATGTCTTAACCATGCATGTGCGTGGTTAAGGCATATGCGCGGTAGGGCTTACGGACGGAAGCAGGAAGAGATCGTTGTGAGGTAAGTGGGGTTGGGGGGTGGGTCAGGGTTGATTTGTGGGCTTAGGGTGGGTCGGGGGTAGTTTTCTGGGCTGGGGGTGGGTTGGGGTGTTTTGAGGGCCGGGGCGGGTTTGGGTAGTATTCAGGGATTGGGGGTGTTCGGGATAGTTTTCAAGGCACGGGGTTGACGTTTTAGGGTTCAGGGCGGGGGTAGGGATCGTGATAGAACTTAGTACTTAGGGGGCAGGGTCGTTTTAGGGCTTTGGGGGTAGTTTGGTTTTTAGGGCATGGGGCCATTTTAGGGTTCAGGGCGGGGGGCAGGGTCATTTTTAGGGATTAGGGGGTCGTTTTTAGGGATATGGGGAGGGCGGAGGTGAAAAAGTGACTAGGGATGGGGGAGTGGGGTACTTTAGGAAGTCAGGCCAGGTGCAGGGGTCGGGGGATTAAATTCTTAACCACAAATATGTATTTACCAAAAATGCCTTAACAACACATGATTCGTTGTAAAGGCATATTCGTGCTTAAGAATTTCGTTGTTTAGACTTCGTGGTTCCGGCATGCGTGATAAACGCATTCGTGGTTCAATCATACAATCGTGAAATGGCACCAAAATGACAAAAATCCAATAAGGATTTATGTTTTTTTAAAGTTTAAATATAAAATACTGCCACAAAGAATTTAGCACCAACCACGAACATCTGGTTGCACTTGAGTAGTACCTAGGTGCAAGTTAATGCCGATCGCCATCGAGCGTGGATCTAATACAGAAACCAAGATCAGTCAGATATTTTACATTGGGATGTATCCTCTGAAATAGAAGTAAATAATTCACAAGGGGCAAGGCATCAGGCTGTGGCCGAAAAGGGCTCCATGACATCAGATATCCGCTGGTCGAGGTCCCGGTGAAGCTGTTAACTTTCGGCAGGAAATCTCTGAGAGAAACTTGAATTTTATGCCCAAAGAACGTCTCTCGCCTGCCAGATACTTTTGGTGCTTTTGCCCGGTGAAGATTTCTACCTTTGGACTTCATCACTTTTTTGCTCTGGGGGATGTTCTCCTCACACTGGGATTGGTGCCTGCCTCTAGGGGGACAAAGGGAAGGGGCAGGCCCATGTTTTAGCTCCATCTGCCTGTGACAAGGTAGGCCTCTTTGAAGTTAATTAAGTTCATAGGCCCAGCCCACAGGCTATCCTTTCAAGGAAACAACACCTCGCTCATCCAAGTTCTTTCTCCCTGCTCTTGGGGCAAGTTCAAGACTCATCAAGGCGGCTATTCAGCAGCCAGGTGATAGTTGAAGCTCATGTAAATTGACTTCTAGCGGTTTTATCCAGGAAAAGCTAGCTTTCTAAAAGTACCTTTTCATTACTTTTTTTATTACAAATTCTATATTACCGTTAAGTTGGATTTTAAATATATATATTATATAAAGTCTGAATTATATTTCTGTTTACTAACCAAAATGAGCATTATTTAATCTAATAATGTAACCCACTGCTTTCCTGTGGAACAGCTAGACTTGATACAGAGAAAATAGCTTTTAAGGCTTATGGCCAGGTACTACCTACACCCCCTCCTCCTTTATCAAGACCCAGATAATAACATGAGAAGAGTTTTGGATGAGGGGGTCGTAAAAAAAACCTGGCCGTATTTATTAACATAAAATTTTTTAAACATTATTAATATATACAAATTTACAAAATACGCAGAAAACATTGCATTACATTGATAAGTACAGATGTCAGATGGCTAACCTTAACATATCGCTAATACAAGGTATTCCTATCCGAATCTAAAACCTATCGTCATCAATAATCATCGCAGTTAATTTTTCCGCGTATCCCTATTTGAGCCTACGGCAAGGTCAATAACTGGTGTCAGATCCTTATCACATTATGCCCGCCCTCCAACCAGAGTTCGCATGCGCAGAGGGCCCGTTCACCGTGAGGGTACTCCCCCACCTCCCCCCCCCCCGGTTACCCCCGTACGCTCTGTATATTATCTCCATAAGGGGCCCTTGCAGTTCTGTCCATTGTGCACGTGCGGGGTGGCCAGCCAGCCTAGGGAAAGCATTACTCCCCACTCCCCCGCACCCATCCAGCCAACCGGCTGTAACAGCCCCTGGAGTTCTAGGAGAGACCACTTGTCCCTCCCCCTTGGGCGACCCCATTCAAGAATGGCGCCGCCTTCTAAGGACCTTAAATTTACTGCTCACCAATCATGACCTTACCGCCTGACCAAGGAATAGCACTAAATACGACGATAGATGACCTGTAAAAGGAACAAACTTGTCCTAGACGATAAAATTCAAAAAAAGACAGAACATGATACACACCATACAACAATATTGATGCAAACCTGTGAATAAAAAGCAGCAGAATTCACCACAAACTTATTTGCTTTAGGGGATGGTGGGTGGGGTAATCAAGTTACAGCCTCCTAGCGAGGCTGGTGCAGCAAGCTGGGGGAGCGGGGAGCAAAGAGGCAGACTCCTACGCTCCCCAGCCTTTTATTGCAGTTTCATGCTAGGCCGGTTCTAACCGGCCTGGCGTTCGCCCAACGCGTGACCCGGAAGTGATTACAATCACTTCCGGGTCACGCCCAGGACCCACGACCAATTACCGTCGAGGCGCGCCTGTCGCGTCACCACTGTGCGCGACAGGCCCGCCTCTATGTGGTCGTCAGGGGCCGGCACGACCGCCATACTTTTGGCGTGGCCGATGCCGGCCCCGCTTTTCTCTATGGCCAGGTACTACCTACACACCCTCCTCCCTTATCAAGACCCAGATAATAACATGAGAAGAGTTTTGGATGAGGGGGTCGTAAAAACCCCCCGGCCGTATTTATTAACATAAAATTTTTTAAACATAATTAATATATACAAATTTATAAAATACGCAGAAAACATTGCATTACATTGATAAGTACAGATGTCAGATGGCTAACCTTAACCTATCTCTAATACAAGGTATTCCTATCCAAATCTAAAACCTATCATCAATAATCATAGCAGTTAATTTTTCTGTCTATCCCTATTTGAGCCTACGGCAAGGTCAATAACTGGTGTCAGATCCTTATCACATTATGCCCGCCCTCCAACCGGAGTGCGCATACGCAGAGGGCCCGTTCACCGTGAGGGTACTTCCCCCCACTCCCCCGGTTACCCCGTACGCTCTGTATATTATCTCCATAAGGGGCCCTTGCAGTTCTGTGCACGTGCGGGGTGGCCAACCAGCCTAGAGAAAGCGTTACTCCCCACTCCCCCGCACCCATCCAGCCAACCGGCTGTAACTGCCCCTGGAGTTCTAGGAGAGACCACTTGTCCTCTCCCCTTGGGCGACCCCATTCAAGAATGGCGCCGCCCTCTAAGGACCTTAAATTTACTGCTCACCAATCATGACCTTACCGCCACAAGCCAGCATAGTTGACCGACTATCTGGCCCCCCAAATGCTAACTAGAGGGTCATGTCCTGCTTCTGCTTCTGAAGCCACCCAACCAAGCTAGCAGATTCTCCAGGAAGATTTCATTACCTACTTTAGACAAGTGGACACCGTCTTTTAAGAAGCACGGCTCCCCCCTGATACACCCGTGGGCGATCGTCTGTAAATGAGGAGCCCTGAACAGCCTCTCTATCTTACTATTGATCCTTCTTACTGACCGATTCAGTGCCCTCACTGACTCCCCCCTCCACCCCCCCCCCTTCCATTGGAATCTGGGCACCATCTGTGACCATACGATGGTGCACCCTTGACATGTCCGAGCTAACCAACCCACTTCAGTGATTATGGTTTCTACAAGTCCCCTTCTACCCAGATTTGCCAAGTCATTCCCTCCCAGGTGCAGGATAATAATACTGGGAAGAGCCCTACCCTTGTTCAACAATTCTACTACAAAACCCCTGAACTGACTGAAGCGGAGACCCCCTTTTCCATGGAATGACACCCTACAAACCGCCTGCTCTGCTCTAGACCTGTAATTACCTGCAAGAAAAAGGTTATTCAACCGCCTCACATATGAATGGCCAATAATCCAGACGACATGTGGTCCTGGTTTCTGTGGATGTGCACGTCCTTGCGTTGCTTGATGTTGCTGTCGTGCCGCCTCCAGTTTTCCCCCTGCGTGACAGGTTTGAGAAACTGTAAATGTGAGCAGAGAAGGAACATGCATCAGCACCGGGCAAATGTCCCACTCACAACATATGCAGCCGCACATAGCGCTTATAACAATTGGAGGACCATCTCCCAATCTTTTGAACGTTGCTGCTGGGGAAACCCCTTGCTGTTGCCTCAGTGGCAGCCCCTATTCTGAAAGAATGAGTCCCAAAGCAACTAGGATCCAAGCCTGCCTTCTGTATTGCCATATCCATGACTCTCTTAAACTGAAACCTTGTGAGTGGAGTACCATCAGCATGAATTAACAATGCCCCTCCCTTATTACTGGGTCTACGCTGTAGGAATGCCTCTAAATGTGTGATGGGGCAGCAAGGATTACCATGTGCCCGATGCAATACTACTCCTTCCCCACGGGCCTCCTGGTCAGTCTTGGACTTCCTAATGGATATAATAAAGCATCACCTTGTACCTTCACTCGGTCAAACTGCAAACCACCATGCTCATCCTGTTTGTTTTGGGCCACCAATTCCCCAATCCTAAACGCACCATAAAAGGCCAATGAAAAGGCGGCGCTGAACAAAAGAGCTTCCTCTGTGGTGTTGCAGATGAGGTGAAGAGCCCCCAATAAAGATGCTAGCAACTCCACCCCTATCGGACGCCTCGTGTCCGGTGCTGACCCTTGTAGGAGCTGCCACCCCTTCAAAGCTTTCCTAACTGTGAAACTGTTGGTAGGGTCCCTATCTCTTGTTTGAGCAAAGAAAGAGATTGCCGCCACATGCCGCCTGCCTGCTGCCGCAGAGCCGTCCTTCCCTTTTCAAGGCCCCTAAGTAGACAAGGAGTGCCCCGTGTCATGCCACTTCTCTGCCCAATCCCTTCCCAAAAAGGTACAATATGCCCAAAACGCCCCTTCATACGCTTTCCTGGTCCTGGGTGCTAGGCTAGCTGCCACGAGGTCCGGTAGTTGGGGGCACCAATCTGCCAAAGTAGTTCTGGGAAGGGTGTGGGAGTCGCTGCTGCAGACGGGAGCTGTGCCCTGAAAACCTGCATCTTGAAGCGAGAAAGTGCATCAGCAGCATGATTCAACACCCCTGGCACATGCTTAGCTTTAAATTGCATATTCAGTCTCATGCATAGTAAAACTATCTCTTTCAACAAGCGGAGAATCATTTTACACTGTGCTGCTTGTTGATTGTTGCATTCGACCACAGTCATATTGTCCGACCAGAACACCACAGATTGATTACGCAATCGTTCTGGCCATACTGTTAATGCCACCCAGATTGGGAACAGCTCCAAGAAACCGATGTTACCCGTCAAACCAGTCTCCACCCACCAGGCCGGCCATCGCTGTGCCACCCACTCAGTACCGAGTATGGTACCAAATCCCTCACTACCCGCAGCGTCAGTCATTAAACTTAACTCCGCGGAAGTAGTGGGTGGACCGGGCCACACCACCCTGCCGTTGAAGTCACGCAGGAATGCCATCAAAATGCGCATGTCCTGCCTAACCTCAGCAGACAGCCTGGTGTGGTGATGTTTTTCCTCGAGGCCGGCCATGGCTTGTGAGATGGACCGGGAAAATGGTCGTGCCATAGGGATAACCCTCAGGGCGAAATTCAACTGTCCTACTGCCTGCTGTAGCTGGTGCAGGGTGACCTTTTCTTTTGCCAAGCATTGCTGCAATGTTGCCTTGAATTTGGCAATCTTGTCTGCAGGCAACCGAAAACACCTTTGAACGGAGTCTAGTTCAATCCCTAAGAATTCTATCGCTGTTGTTGGCCCAACTGTCTTACCCGGTGCCAAGGGAACCCCAAAAGCCTGCATGAGCGTGCAAAATTCTTGCAGTGCCCACACACACTCCCGGGAGCCCGGTGACCCCAATATAAGGAAGTCATCAAGGTAGTGCATGACAAACTGGTGCCCTGTCACCTGTCTAAAGACCCACTCCAAAAATGAACTGAATTTTTCAAAATAAGCACAGGAGACCGAGCAGCCCATAGGCATACACATATCCATGTAGAATCTACCCTGGAACTGAAAACCAAGGAGATGAAAGTCAGATGGGTGAACTGGCAACAAACGAAAGGCGGACTCTGTCAGACTTAGCCAACAGCGCTCCCGGGCCCAACCCCCTGAGCATCTCCACTGCCTGATCAAAAGAGGCATATTTCACGCTACAAATCTCATCACTGATAGCGTCATTCAATGAGTTGCCCTTGGGTGCTGACAGATTATGTATCAACCTGAACTCTCCCGCCTCCTTCTTGGGGACTACACCCAATGGGGCACAGACAAAATTCTTTACCGGGATGGAATCAAATGGCCCAGCTATTCTGCCTAAGCGCAATTCTTTTTCAATTTTTGTTGCTGCTACCCCTGGATTGGTCCTAACGGAGAGTTGATTCCTGCATTCCGGTGTCCCTACATAGTCAGGCGCTGGGATCCTGAAACCAGACCTGAAACCGTCCAGCAATGTCCTAGCAGTAGTATGACTAGGATACTTGTTTAACCAGGGTGTCATAGCCGTTACATTAATGGGAGAAAGTGCCTTATGTTGTGCAATACCCTCACTCCTGCTTCTTCTTCCCCCTATCCTTTGATTTTTTGAAACATTTGGACTCCGGGTGCGAGGGGTTGGCACAGATAGAGCAGGCATGCTTGAACTTGCACGTGCCTTGGGGCCTAGTGCATGTGCGCCTATTAAAACCCCAACATGTCCCCTTCCTTCCACCCCCGCTACCTGCACTGTTGAAGGGGCCTGTGGATGAATGTGGCCGAAAGAGCTGAAAGGCCTGAAAAGACTGGCTTCTTGTATTGTCCTGGGGCACCCCACCAAATTGATCTAACCAAGCGATCGTGTCAATGCGGTCCCAAGAGAGGGATGGGTCAGATGCCTTGGCTCTCCTGAAACTCTTGTCATACTCCTTCCATCCCAACCCACCATACTTGTCATGTGCCGCTGTGATCCTGCTTTGATAACATGCCATCTCTGCCTGCATATTAGGGAAACGTTCAGCCATAACTGCCATGAATATTGAGAAACCTCTGATCCAGTTATTCAAATTCTCCTCAATCCTGAACTTTTGTAATTCACTTGCCCATTCTCTGGGCAGCATCCAGTCCTTCTTTTTCTTAGCTTCCTCCCTTTCATTTTCATCAAGAAGCAATGAGAACATACTAACATAATTTCCAGACCATATTTTTTCTTTGACCTCTTTTGTGACATGTCTCGCTACGTGTTCCCTTTCGGAGCGGGATTCCCCCACTCCGAACACCGGCAATGTTTGCTGCTTACCTACTGGAGCTGCCCCAGTTGGCTCCGTCAGCTTCTCCTTTTCCAGGCTGGTCACTGATATTCCTTTATTGAGTTCCAGTGGGGTGGCCCCACCCGCTGGAATGACAGGGGAAAGTGCGCCCAGCCCCTCCGCTGGCTTATCCCCAGGTGTCCCATCAAACCGAGCTACTATCCTTCTTGCTTCCGCAAGTACATCCTCCCCGATGTCCTTCGCCCCCACTGCTGGTGACAAAATCCCTACCTTCCCCAACCAAGGAAGGACTGCAGCTAACTGTGAGACTAAGTCTTGTGGGACTGGGTTCCCCCCCGCAGGGACCACTGGAGGTTGCGGGCTAATACCCATAGGGGCCACCCCCACAGGAGCTGGTGGGGCCTGGGGGCAAGCGCCACTCGGACCGGGCGGGTCGTCTCTCCCCCCCTGAAGGCCCAGGCTCCTCCCTGGGCTGGGGGACTGGCACAGGGGCCACTGGTGTGACCGGTTCATTAGGCACCCTCCTTTTTGACCTCACCCGCTTGGGGAGAGGTGGAAATGCTGCCCTGGGAGGCACCATGCTACGCCTAGCCCTCTCCTCTGTCCCATCCTGCCCATCCACTTTTTCTCTGAGGTCAGCAAGACCCTGCCCCAACTCGTCAACCTTCTTCATCATGGCTTCCATGAGTTTCTCCATCCGGGAACGCTGATCACCCCGCTTCGCCTTACCGGCCATTACACCTATCCAAACCTGCAGTACTTACTGATAGAGTGCTGGCTATTGCCCCAACGTATGTACTGTGCCCTCCAACACTAAGAAAAGGCAACCGAGTAATAGCCTAACTCCACACACCTCAACTGCACCCTAATGACCTGGCACCTTGTCCAAGCCCTTACCTTAAAACGCTGGAGGTACACAGACCGGCCGTAAGCACCCACGCAACCAGAGCCACGCCACACCAGCTAATCTAGTGGGTCAGGTGAGAATTCTCGAACCTGGGCGGCACCCAGAAGCGCTGGAATGCGGGCCTGTCCGTGACCCCTTATGGATCCCTTGCGAGCTGCACCGGCTGTCCTCAGACAAAGTCCCACTCCCCTTTATAGGCCTCCAGTTGCTGCGTCCACGTGTTTGAAACACCTGCTGATCGCAATCTAAAATGCAGTAAACAATCAATTAAATGAAGCCCTTGATGCAAGAAAAAACAAAAAGGAAGCACACCCACTGAAAGAGTTCAAAAACCGATGTAAAAAACGTCCCTTATTTCAGCTATGGAAGAAAACAACTCATCCATTCAGAACACTGTAAACTTTCTTGGGCCAGCCTGAATGGGAGCTGCTGTGTGGATTTTTATGCACTGCTTGGGGATTTAAAGCATGGCCTTCTCCCTGGAACGTTAATTTAGTACTTGAAAACGTTCTTGTCACTTTTAGAAAACTAGTCCTTGCAATATCGCCCCAACTAGCCACTCGAATCGGTTACTTTTAGAACCTTGAGAACACCAGGGATGAACACTTAACGCTGAAGGTTAGGTACTTTGCCCTTAAACCGCTAGGCCACAGTGACTCTCCTTCCGGTCACAGAAACTGCCGCCCTGCCCCCTGTTCCGTACGTACGTACCTCCGCAAAACCACAAACCGTCCCGCGGTGCCCGCCGGCTCCGCTTCCCGCCGAGAGACTACTCAGTCAGCAAGACCCTGCCTCTGGTGCTGTCGCCGATGATCTCCCCAGCGCAGCCCTACTCCGTCAGCAAGGCCCTGCCTCTGGTGCTGTCGCCGATGATCTCCCCGGCGCAGCCCACCGCTCCAGCGCTACGACTTCTCCGCCCGGTGATGTCGCAGCTTCAGGCGAGCCCCCCCGATGCTGCCGATCTCCTTCCCGAACACGTCCACGAGTCCACACCGCCTCTCGAGGAAGAAACACGTCCACGAGCATGTCCGCGAGTCCGCACAGCCTCCGACGCGGAGAACCTGGAGAGGGAGAAAAACCAAAGTAATCAAGTTACAACCTCCTAGCGAGGCTGGTGCAGAAAGCTGGGGGTGCGGGGAGCAAAGAGGCAGACTCCTACGCTCCCCAGCCTTTTATTGCAGTTTCATGCCAGGCCAATTCTAACCGGCCTGGCGTTCGCTAACGCGTGACCCGGAAGTGATTACAATCACTTCCGGGTCACGCCCAGGACCCACGACCAACTACCGTAGAGGCGCGCCTGTCGCGTCACCACTGTGCGCGACAGGCCCGCCTCTATGTGGTCGTCAGGGGCCGGCACGACCGCCATACTTTCGATGTGGCCGATGCCGGCCCCGCCTTTCTCTTTTCACTGTGTGGACATGACTAACATTAAACGTTTTCATGTCCTACTTTTAAATGCTGTGCACCTTGCATTATGGGCATATGGCCTACTTGGGGTGAGTTATTCATATTTAAAAGGAAGGTTTTGACCTGTCAAAAATGGTTATTTTGACAAGTCAAACTAGCAGTTTAAAACTGCACAGCCAGGCTACAAAAGGTAGGCCTGCAGTCATATTCAACTTACAGGCCCTAGGAACAATTTGTACCATATACTTGGACTGTGGTTCCCAAGCTTTTTAGAACCATGACCCACTTTTTAGAATGACACACTTTTGCAACCCACCGAGCTTTTGTAACTAAAGCATTGTGTGGTAGTGCATTGTCATTTACAGGCTGCATATTTTGTATTTACATGGCCACTAAATTTGCACAGACCTACAGTTTTACTGATAAAACTATATAGCACATAAATGATGTATAGAAATCGTATTTCTGTGAATATTTATTATTTGTGCATCACCAAATAAGTGTTGTGATTTGTTTTGATCCTATTACAATCTCTGTTTCCAGCATAGTTAGAAGTTACAAAAAAAGTGTTTCAATGTTGCCTTCCTAACTGCTGGATGCATACAGTTCATGTACAGGTATTTACATTTTGTAAAAAAACAACATTTTACACTGTCACATAATTCACTTTAAAAGCTCCTCTCACTTTTCAGTCAGAGAAAGAAAAGTAAACACCAATCCCCATGCTAAAAGAATAACGCAGTCTGACATTTGACCAATGTTTTTGAATCACTGGCAAATGTGACAAGTTATAAAGGCATCTTTATTTATTGCTCTGACTTTCATGACCCACCAAAAATAAGCTCACGACATACCAATGGATAGCGGCCCGCAGATTGGAAAACAGTGTACTAGGGACTTGTAGGTAAGTGAAATATACCAATTAGGGGTATGCCAATTTCATAATATTGAAAGGTGGGACACTTTACGACTGGTTAGCAGAGCGAAAGTGCACAGAGTTCAACAGCCAGCATAAACAGTCAAGGCAAAAATCTGGAGGTACATCACACAAAAGATCATAATTTCCAACATGGACCCTCTTGGCTATTCCAAACTTGTAAGAATTGCAAACTGCTTTGACAGGCACTGACTAGACTTGTTATACTCCTTCAATTATGAGATCCACCTTTACATTTTTCAGCAGCCAATATAGTCTTCCCACAGACTAAATAACTTCTCCAATGAAAGTGATTTCTGCTACAAAAAAAAGAATAAATAAATACATGTACCCCTTACTTACATCAGTGCACTGATTGACGGAATACGATCTCAGTTGAAATTTCAATTGTAGTTGCAAGCAAGCCCAGACATAACAACAAAGGGCTCTATTATGAGTCTGTTGGTCCAGGGACCACCAGACTTGTGCGGGCACGGCGGTAGTGGTCTTCCAACTGCCCTATTACAATTAGGGTGGTCGGACCGCCATTGCCCCGCCGCAGCCAGGAACTGCTGTTCCCTGGCAGTCTTGCGGTGGTCAGGAGGCCGCAATATGCTTGGCGGGAACGCTGCAGTCCAGCCAAGCATATTACGTGTTTCCTCTTCACCATGGTTTTCATGGCGGTGAGGAAAAGGTGCTTTACGCCATGTGGATGCACACTGTGTGCATGCACACCAGTTCCTGCACGGCATGGACTTTACAGTCCATGCTGTGCAGAAACTGTTTTTGGCGTTCCCATTGAGGTGCCCATTTTTAGAGGCACCGCCGTGATAACGTAAAAAAAAAAAAAAGCCTGCCAGACACGAGAAATACTCGAAATCTGGCGGGTGGTCCGACCATGGGTTTGGCGGTGCGGCAACAGGGCGGACCCGACGTCGCACCGCCAAACTTGTAATCCGGCCCAAAGAGTCTTGATAGGCCATAAAAGCAATTCTTCTTTTATTCCCATGTTCTCTCGTGGAGCATGTTCTAGCAAGCCAAAACATATTTCATCACTTGGAAATAAACCAACGACTTCATCAGGGCATAATTAATATGGAAAAAAGGCAATACTTCAATCAGTAGATCCTGGAATATGAAGTAAAAGAGGAGATTAAATATATGGGGTAAGTGTGGTCCACAAACGCGTAGTACATTGATGTGAGGTAAACGGAAGAACCAATAGAATGGTATCCAGTCCTGCATTCAAATCTGGCACTCTGCCTTGTGTGTAGGCCTTCACTCACCTCCTTGATTCACCACTTCCAAATACAGAGACAACTGAGGACATCTGAGTAGAACTTGAAAAGAAAGTACATTTTTCACTAGAGACCCTTGTCTTCTCTAGCACCCCCAAACTATATCCCATAACAAGAAAATGCATGGTTCAAACAAACTGAAATATCAGAGAAGATCATTGTAGAGACAAAGGCGTAAAAGAAAATTAATTTCTGACTGACCTGCTTGCAGAGGCTGTAGATTACCTTGCACGAGAACCAAAAAGAAATATTTCCTGATCTGAATGCGTGAGGTAAACATCTGAACCAAAAAAGTTATTTTTTGCTAGATGCTCTTGGAGGAGGATAGGTACTCAAGGGATGAGGAGGGGATGGAAGCAGGAAATGCTGGACAGAAGAGAAAATCATCCAGACTGCAATGGAGAATGGAATTTGCATAGTTCAGGTAAGGGAGAGAAGCCTTTAAAATTTCTGAATCACTTGAAAGGACGTTGTGCTCCCCATAAAGGCATCCCTGAGGATTCCATATCCATAATAGGATAATTGTAAATTTTGGGGAGCAGCAGAGCCACCTGCAGGAATGTCCAGGTGGGGTCCTCAACCCTGCCTTAGGTATCACTCCTTGTATGCGGGGCAACAGGGCACAATCAAAATTTCTTTCAGTAGCAGCAATTACTTTTATTTATTAAAACATGCATGTCCAGAATCTGTCCTATCAAGGAGAATTCACAGATCAAGAGAAAAAATGAACCTGAAAATTTGGACAGTCACCAGATATGTTTGAATCAAACCTGCTTAACTGTAGCAGTATAATATGTGAACAATATAAGATTTTAAACTCTAATCGATTATGTTGGGCACTGCACCACACAACTCTGATCAGCGAACTCTCCCCCATTCTGTGTCGCTTAGTTAAAATTTTAAATCCTTGTCATATTTACATAGGACAATGTACCCATACTAGGGCACCAGCCCTCATTCCACTATATAAGCGTGTAACTTTCCCTCATGATTTAGCTATGTTATGGATAGTTAATTCATTGATCCTCTGCAAATTTGCAAATCCACAAAGGATACGCAAAAATAATAAAAATAATAAAAAATAAAGGCACACCATTGGACAAGGAGCATTTTCTCCGGGCCTTTAATTGCAAATTCAGAAATCGAACTGTGGATTTGCAAATCTTCTACATTCTGATTGGCTTACCATCACAGAAACATTTCCTTTTGGAAAAAGTAAAAAGAAAAAGGCATAAGGCAGCCTGGATACAAAAAATATATTTAAAAAACTATTTTTGTTGGAGGATTTGCAGATCCTGTGCTATATTCACGAATCCCAGACTCCATCAGGTATATGTACCACAACTGCTGAGCTTGGCCTACAGGCACACGTGGGCATCCCTGCACTGGATTCATGAATCTGGGATTCTCCCTTGGTCCAAGGTGCCCTACTGCTACACTTGGTCAATGGGAACATGTGGGCATTGTCCACGTGAGGTGCGTTGGGAGCAGAGCCTGGCCGCAGCTCAGTTCATGCCACAAAACCCCTTGAACAAGTCCAAAGGCATTGTTGAGGGAGGGTGGAGGCATCATGACCCACTCGAAACTTCAGCCCTGGTGAGTCATGAACTCTCCCCACACTCAACAATGATAATACATTGCACATTACACTTTATGAATCTGCATACATATATATAAAAGTATCCCCTGCTGAAAATTAAAAGGATATTATAAGACATCAAGGAGTTCCATGACAATATAGAGGAACAAGGCTGAACACCGAGTCCTTTATAAGGTCAAGAAACTCTGTAGAGACTTGCAATATCCTTTTAACATACAGCAGAGGTTACTTTATTCCTTCTAATACATGGTGACACAATCATTCTTCCTACAACCTGTCTAAATACTTTGGGGTAGATTTAGTAATAAATCATCAAAGCAGTGCAGCAACTTTTGTTGCATGAGTGGGAGAGAACAGGACGGCACTGTATCTACTAATATACAGCACTCCTGCTCTCTTCCCTTTCACTATGAGGCTGCCTAGTGCCATGCACGGTTGTATGACGTTACAACGCATGCCATTACCCCGCATGCAATTACAACGCAAATCTTTACCCCGACTTGCTGTCGGGGGTGCGCTGGAAGTTGGAATAGCATAATTTACTATTCCAACTCCAGTGTGTGCAACAGTAGGGAAGGTGTTGGAGTTAAATCCAACACCTTCTACCCCCTGCAACAAGCCTTTCGCGTGGTAACGACATGCGGGGTAATGGCATGCGTTGTAACGCATGCGTTGTAATGGTTGTTTCCCGCCATGCACACACCTTTGCACCATAACCTTACAGTACTGAATACTATGCCTAGACAGACTTCAAAACCTTTGTGCGGTACACATGCAAAGTTGGAACAAGTTTGGAGGAATAAAAAGCTTTCTAATTTTTAATGCCTGCCTCAAAGAGTTGGTTTTTTTGGGCTGCAAAGCCTTGTCTACTATTGTTAGTAGATAAGGCTTTGCGTCATAAACCAAGGATGGTTGCATGGGAACGCCCATCTACTGCTCATGGAATGCCCCCTTGATGCAAAGTATTGCAAAGCAGTGCAGAGCGTGGCGTTGCTATCAGCCAACTTTCCAACACCAAGTTTCACGCTGGATAATAAATACCAAATGGACATTTTGCACCAGTTTGCATACTTTTGTGACACAAGCCATGTGCAAATTTTAGCAAATCTGCCCCTTGGTATTTTACTTTTTCATATGAAAAAGAGAGTAAAGTGTAAGAAGAAAATCAGAATCTATCAAATAAAATGAAACCTGTCAGCAATTTGTTGTAAAAATATATCAGAATCAGTTCTTTGTAAGTCAGATTAAAAGAATGCTGTAGCTCAGAATGTGTGGAATCAGGCACAGAAACTCTCTTACAATGACTTATAGCTCATAAAATAAACTTGTTGCATGCATATCTGCGTTCTGTTGATGGGTGTTCATTTTACAAAAACTGATCAGAAGAAGGAAATGCCATTTCGTGTTTTTGCTATGTAAACTGCAGCTGTATTAATGCTCTGTGACCTGCCTTTTACCTTGGCTCCTTAAAATGTAAGGCAGCAGGTATTTTGCACCTTATATAAATCACAGAAAAATATGTGGCTCAAACGTGCAAATTCACTGAAATTCAACAGTTAAAACTCATGAGTCAGGACACAAAGTCCTAAATGGCCACTGGTAAGCTCGCAAGTCCGCTATCACTCGCTAGTCAGGCACCTAAAATGGCACATTTTTTTTCAGGACTGATTTTCATTTTTTTCATGTCAAGGTCCGCGGGTTGGGCACCTTTGGATTTGGCCACCGATGGCTGCGCAAAGTTTTTGAGTATAGTGCAAAACTCTTGAGTCAGAACCAACTCACAAGTTTCTAGGTGGGTGAAAAAAAAAATCCCTCCTAATCCAGCCAACCTGCCCCCACCACACTTGCCACAGAGCAGCAGACATCATCGCCCCTGAGCTTCGACGAATCATCAACCGCTCCTTCCAGACCGCCTCCTTCCCCAACGACTGGAAACATGCCGAGATCAACCCTCTCCTGAAAAAACCCTCGGGGGACCCCAGCAACCAGAAGAACTTCAGACTGATCTCCTTACTCCCGTATCCGGCGAAAGACATTGAAAAAGCCGACAACAGTCAACTTACCTCCTTCATAGAAGAAAACAACATCCTCGACCCCTCCCAATCAGGCTTCAGGAAGAATCACAGCACCGAAACCGCCCTTCTCGCCGCGACAGACGACATCCGCTCCCTCCTCGACAAAGGAGAGACTGTGGCCCTCATCCTCCTGGACCTCTCTGCTGCCTCCGACACAGTCTCACACCGCAACCTAGCCCGCAGACTCCACGACGCAGGAATCCGGAACAAAGCCCTCGACTGGATCTGCTCCTTCCTCCCCGGCAGAACACCGCGGGTCAGACTCCCTCCCTTCCTCCGGGAACCCACACCAACCACCTGCGGAGTACCCCAAGGATCCTCCATCAGCCCCACCCTGTTCAACGTCTACATGGCCCCGCTCACATCCATCGTCAGACCAAACGGACTCAACATCGTATCATGCGCAGACGACACCCAACTCATCCTCTCCCAATCCAACGAACCCAACATCTCCAAACACATCTTTCAAGAAGGAATGGAAGCAGTCGCCAGGTGGATGAAGAACAGCTGCCTTCAACTCAACACATACAAAACCGAAGTACTCATCATGGGCCCTCACCCCAATGCCTGGAACGCCACCTGGTGGCCCCCCCGCCTTGGCAACCCTCCCTCCCACATGGACCATGCACACAACCTCTGGATCATCCTGGACTCCGAACTCAAAATGGACTGCCAGATCAACGCCGTCACCTCTTCCTGCTACCACACCCTCTGCTTCCTCCGAAAGACCTTCAACTGGATTCCCCTCGAGCACAGGAAAACAGTCACCCACGCCGTCATCAGCAGCAGACTGGACTACGACAATGCACTCTACGCTGGGATCAACAAGACCCTCACCCGCAAACTCCAAAACGTCCAGAACGCCGCTGCCAGACTAGTCCTCAACATACCACGCCACTGCCACATCAGCCAACACCTGCGGACACTACACTGGTTCCCCGTCGAGAAGAGAATCACCTTCAAGCTTCTCACCCACGCCCACAAATCCCTCCACAACACCAGACCGTCTACATGAACCCACGCCTCTCGTTCCACGTACCCCAAAGATCCCTCCGATCAGCCCAACTCTCTCTTGCGCCGATGCCGCGCATCAAGACCAGGACGGGAGGACCCACCTTCTTCTTCCTCACGGCCAAGGCATGGAACTCCCTCCCTCTCCACCTCCGGCTGACACCAACACTCGCCAAGTTCTTGAAGGGCCTCAAGACCTGGCTCTTCGACGAATCACCATAAAGGAGCTGCGCCCCACCCCCCAGCGCCTTGAGACCCTTCCGGGTTAGTAGTTGCGCTTACAAACCCATGATTGATTGATTGATTTACACTGTCTTAAATTCTGAAAATATGACTCATGATTGTCTCACGAGTTTAAACGGCAAACATATTGAAGAGTTTTTAAAGCCTGCTCAGCACCTTTTCTAAAAACTAAAATCTCATAAACTAGTGAACATGATTACACCAAACAAAAAGCACACTTTCTGAGTAAATATCTACTTTCATACGAAGTTTAGTGTAAATCTGTTCAGCCATTCAGGTTGCGAAAGGACAATTTTTACAGGAGGTAACATAGGAATTCACTCTATTTTCACTTACCTATAACCTAATCCCAATGGGTGTATCTTCACAAACCTTAGCATGCTGAATTAGCTAACTGACCTCCTCACTGATTGCCAAAATTCACGCAAATCCATCCGCTGGGTCTTTTCAATTGAAAGTGTTACATAAAATAGAAAAAATATATACAAATATAGTTTTTTGAATGTATGTATGTTAAGTAGCTCATGGATTTTCATTTTTCTCCTGCAGAGAAAAGCATAATCTACTAGTCACATCCCCTATAGTGGTTACAATCCCTATAATCAGGGCTACTGGAATTGTGCGGCAGGGGAGGGCCAAATTATGCGACAGGGTTCACTAAATTATGCAGCAAGAAAAAGCAAATTATGCGGCATAATGCAGCAAATTTTGTGATAGTATTAAATAATTTTTTTGTAATTTGTATGCTTGCTAACACTGTCTGGACATAGGTTGCACCTCATTAGTACCAGTTAAACGTCCAAAGGTAGTAATAAGCAACAGAAAGGTGACCAGTCAACCTTTGCCAAGGGCTTTCCACTGCATGGCAACACGGGTCACTGCTTTTTTAGTAACTTTGAATCGTTTGAGCTAGAAACAATTTTTTTTGTTAAAATCTGTTGATTATGCAGCAAATGATGATGGATTATATAGCAAATGCAGCAAATCCACAATTGGGCAAAAAACGACACACAATCGCTTAATTCCAGTGATCCTGCCTATAATGTAGATGAGGGAAGAGAAGGATATTGTGCCTCTTGCTGAATCTACTTTTTTCTTGACTCTACAAGCTCCAATCCTGGTTGTTTAATCTGAATGTACACTGCAAAATCCCAAATTCAAACTCATGCAGTTTCACCTGTGCTTTCCACCCTTATTTGGTTAAAAAATATGTATATTTGAAAGAGTTTCCAATTGCAAGTTTTTCTTAATTCGGATGCAGAATATAGCTACTTCTGAGTATGTAATATGCTGCCTGCTCCAACTAAAAAGAAATGTGTCGGTCGGGAAAATGAATTTTTAGGAAATTCCAAAAATGGTTTGCGAGCCAGGGTCGTTAGCATCTGTCTTGCTGCTTTAAGCACATGCCCTACTTACCACTATAAACATAAATACATATGCAAGATTGTCTTGATTTTTTACTGATGTTTTTCGCTCATCCTCTAAAAAAAACAAAATATAAGTGCTTCCAAATACTCTTGTATCTCCTCTGCCCACCAAAAGCAAGAAAGGCTGACATTGATGTCTAGAAACTCTGAAGCTGATAGTCAGTTTATCCGAGGAGAGAGCAGGGTTTTAAAATGACAAAGGTATCTGTGCCCCTCGCTCGTTTAACTGAGCCATCAGCAGGTGCTAACGCAGTTAATCACGGCCTTTGTTATGCTGGTCCTGTTGAGAACAGACAACTCTGCTTGGAGTGCTGTTGACCCCAGCCGCTCCCATCCCCCACTCAGACACTGCCACACCTGTTAGCAAGTCCTTAAACCAACCAGCATTAAACTTGCAGGACAATGAGTGTCCAAAATACCGTCACGTCACAGACCTGTTTAAGATTACTTATATAAAGTGCTCATTTTCACTCTTAGGTTTTAGCCGCACAGCTAATAAAAGCGCTCATGCTCACAACTCCAATGCATTATATAAGTAGCTTAAGCTAAATTAAAAATCGATTTAAGCTGCAACTCGGTACTATACCATGATTGCAGGAAGTCGAATAAATGGCACAAACTAAGTCTTGCAGTTTCCGTTTCTCATTCTGTATTTATATTTTCAGTTGTGGCTGCTCATTGTATGTTTATATCTTCATAAGATCTTTTGAATGCCTGTGATAGAAGCAGTTGTCTCTTCTTAGTTGCGATCTAATTTTCTGCTCGGGATGCTCAAAACGGTTGCTTTTCAGAGGTTATGGTGTCGGCTTTCTGTGAATTTGTGAAGTGCCTTACTAAGGCAGCCTTGTTATCTACTGTTGACTGTCACTAATCTTGTTTTGACATTGAGAGGTAATCGGGGTGGCTACTTTTTATTAAAGTAGCGTTTCTATTGGTAACCTGTTCAAAAGTCTCAACTAATTTTAACAGTAGCGTTTTATTGTGCGCTTGAATTCTCTACAGAGTTCATTCAATGGGATTGTGAAACAAACTATTTATGCATCCTAAAACTTGTAAAATATTGTATTGTAATTGCATTTATATAGCGCTTACTACCCCTGACGAGGCGTCGAAGCGCTTTTTCGGCAGTAGCACACTACTCCGGGACCCATAGAGGATTAGTGTTGAATTAGTATAGTGAAACATGCAAGTAAATTTTAAGTGGTGGATAGGTTAGTCAGTTATTTGGATGCAGAAGGATAGAAGAGGGGGAAAAAAAAAAGGTTTGTATGTGTATATAGCGCTTGTTACCCCTGATGGGGTGTTGAAGTACACTACTCCGGATACCCATAAAGGATTAGTGCTTGTTACCACTTTAGTATAATGTAGATTTGTGTGAAGTTTGCGTAATTTGCTTTTTCAAAATGACAGAAAAGCAACACTAAATTACACATAATCGTGCAAATTACAAATCCGTCATTTTGCCCTATATTTAAGAAACCCTTGCATTTGCAATGTATAATGGGCATAATCAATTACTTCTTTTGCTTACATTTTGCTTTAATAAAGCTAGAAATCAATTACATGGGATTGAACAGCTTTTTTAAATGGGTAAAAGTTTTGATTGATGGCTATGCTACCTTCCCTTTGACACTTATCTGCTGTTAGCCTGTATATACATCAGTGAAGTGTGTTTACATTCCTTGGTGTGTTTAACTCTGCAGTACCACCTCCTGTCTACAGGGGCAGAGCTGAGCGTAAAAATAAACACACTTGGTGTAACACAGGTCCCCACAAGGTAAATTTTTAAAAAATTGACACAGATGGTCCTGGAGTCATTTTCTATCATTTAGAAGGCATTACCTTGTGGGGACTTGGGTTCATGTCCCCACAGTGCAATCAAGTCCCCACAGCGCAAGTGTGTTATCACACCCAAGACCCCACAAGGATAGTAACACACACAGACACACATACCCCACACACCCGACCCCCACGCCCCCCCCACCCACACCCCCCCCCTCTCTCTCTTAGAGGGACATAGCAGAGACTCATGAATATTCCATTGGCGCATGGGCTCACATTCTTGAATTTATTTTGTAACTTTTTCCTGGAGACATTTGAGTAGTCATCTCCCTCATCAGCCTATTTGCTTCTATTCAAGATGGCAGGAATGTATTTTTAGCCTTTTAAATGACTACTATGCTGCTTCCCAAAATTAAATTAATTATATTAATCCGAGCAGTATTAGATGCCCCTCTGAGAATTTCAAGATGGCCGCCACATTCCCATGTTTCAGGGCAGATTAGTTACAACAACGGTCCAGTCCGACAGACGCCTATACAGGTCTGGCAATTTCAAGATGGCCGCCACATCGCCGCTCATTAGGGCAGTCCAGCAAATACAGCAGTTTAGCCTCAACATGCACCTTCTTGGGTGCATGTGTACTTAATGCTTTCTTCTCCACATTTTGGGAGTCCCTTTTAGTGATTCCGTCTCTGGGTCAAGAATGCAAGGATTGGGCAATGAAATTTATCAATAGCCACTAACGGCGCAGCTGGACGTAGGAATAGGGATAGAAATGTGAGAGCATTTTGCAGTTAAACCTATTATAAGATGGCCCCTGTGAACCACGCTGGCTGGGAGCTATTTTTCTCAAAAGACTCCAGGTGTAACTGATCATCAGAACACACATTGCACTATTTAAGGACTAGCTTTGAGCTGCCTCTCCACCACATTTGGAAGATGTGGCCCATGGAGCTCGGTTGGGAAGTCCCTACTGAGAATTGGTGCAATAAGTAATCTTCCTTACCCTGGGTCATTTGTTGGTATATTTATTCTTCTTTGCTATTAATGTAGTGCTATCTCTCCCATGTTTTCATAATGTGCAACCTTTGATCTCAGCGAGTCCCCGGATTTGCACACGTAAAGCCTACATAATCTCCGTTGCCACTTTTGTCCCCCACCTAAAACACTAGGAGCCAGGTGACTTACATTCATGTATTTACCCTCTTCTGTGTGTGCGGATATGTGATGCACTGTGTGAATGCACTTGGATAACGAGATGACTGCATGATATTTTGAACACTAGCTGTGACAGGTACTTTAAATCACACCAGTTCACTTATCCTGACTTGTATCTCTAAGGTTAGAGATTTCACCTTTTTAAAATGTGTAGTACAATGCACCGGTTTTATTGTTCAAACTACCCATATTCTAATACAGACATAATTTTGTTTCTGTGCTCCTTTTCCTTTGTTAGGATTCCTGAAGTGGATAATTTCCAATTTGCAATCAACTCACCCTGTATAGAAGGGTTGGGTAACTATCTCTTTATCTTTCTTGGAATGCGTATGGATGCTTAACTCCTGCTCGGTATAGGTTAGGAGTAAATGGGTCTTAGAGGTCCTGATCAAATCTGCGCATCTTGTGAAGCAGATGAAAAATGTCGATCTAGAATGGCACACTAGCTCAGTAAATGCTTCTTTGTGTCGTGTTACGTTTTTAAGCACATCACAGGGCCCCTCTTACTAAAGAATTGGGTTAGAATTCCCTGGAGATATTTAGAACATTTCTGTTCTAAGATTCCACTAAGAACATAGGGAATATGAAAGTGCTCCTTCTCATTGAGAGGTTGAGCCCACCTAGTGGCGAGTACCTCAACAGGTGAGGATCCAATGATGAAGCATGCCACTTGATTAGCATGTGGGAGAGGCTGTATAAAAACTAAGGCTGGGCGTAGTTCGCGAAGTAGTGCTTCGCGAAGCTACGCAAAGTGCAGTTCGCGCTACGCGAGCTTCGCGTAGCACTACGCGAACTGCGTAGTGCGTGTTCGCAATGATTGCACAGTGCCGGATGCTTGTCCGCACTGTGCAATCATTGAAAACGGCAACTTGCACAATGCGAGCTGTCTTTTACTGCCGCTCGAGTAGATTTTTACTCGAGCGGCAGCTTTCTCAACGCGGACTGGTAGTTTCTCATCGCGAGCGGTCGCGAGCATACGCGACCACTCGCAATGAGAAACCTGACCTCCCCGCGTTGAGAATCTCGCCGGGAGGTTTTTCCACGCTCGCGATCGGCAACTTGATGTTGCTGATCGCGAACGAGAAAAAGTCTCGCCGGGATGTCATTTTGCTTGCTCGCGGTCGCCAACTTGACGTTGAGGACCGCGAGCAAGCAAAAAATGACCGCGGCACTACGCTACGCTACGCGTGTTTGCACTGTGCTACGTGCAATTCGCGTTGTGCGAAGTAGCGCAAACTTCGCAAACTACGCGAGCGTAGCGTAGCACTTCGCCCAGGGTTAATAAAAACACATGTAGTGTGCCTGGTGAGCACTAAGGAGCAGGGCATAGTGACTGCTTGTTTTGCAAGACACCCTCCACTTTTGTTTTATGCACATCAGTCTGGAGAAACTTAGGGCCTTTCTCACATAACTGTTCCCTTCTTATTGGTTTTGGTCTTTAGGAATTTAGACAAAACTGTCTATGGTGCTGCAGCACCGTTGGCAGAGAGTCCCCGCGGCCCAGCACATGTCTTACCCACTCTTGCAGCAGGGAAAAGATCAGCGGTTCAGAGGACACCTTTACACACATCCATGAGTCCTGCTTAGTTCAGAGAAGCCGGGCTGCTCAGAGGGCAGGCTCTCTCTCCTGAGAGGGCACCGAATGTCTCTAAGATGTCGGAGCAGCTCCCTGCTCGCGGAGATGTAATAAGTTGACTTTGCTCAATGGGTGGTAAGGGGTATCATTTCTTCAGCTCCCCATTGCAGCCGCGGTCCGTGCAGCTAACAGCGGTGGGGCAGTGGGGCCGCGTGCGGGGGGATTTCAAGGGACGATGCTGAGGGAAAATTAATTATTTCATTTTCCCTCTGCATCGTCCCTCGAAATCCCCCCTTACTCCCCCCCCTCACATGGCCCCACTGCTGTTACCTGCACGGACCGCAGCTGCCCCATTGGAGTCAGTGAGGATGCTCCACGGCATCTCCAGCAGTTCTCTGCAGTGAGTCAGGGGCAGTTCCCTCGCAATGCAAGTCCAACCTGTGGATTGTAGCCTCAGTCTTTCTTTCTAAGGTGAGGCCTGAATCCTTTGGCAACATTGGTACCGGCTACCCCTCCTGCCATATGTGGTTGCTGCGGTACATGGTTACGCGGGTGCAGACTCGTCCAGCACAAGTGCCCCAGCCCAGACGGTCCCAAGTCTTGGCACTCCTTGAAGCGGTAAGTTTACTGTGGCCTCCTCTGACATACGGGGTCACCGCAGCATGGCAGTGCGGGCACAGCACACCCTGCACGGTGCTGAACACACGACTCAGTCGATGGTGGCCCACTTCTGGCATACGGGGGTTGCCGAAAACAATCCCGCACATTGGTGACAGCACGATCGGTGCACAGCTGAATCCTCACACCTTGCACCAGGAGTCCTTGCCGTAGGGCTCCACACTAGACCTTGCTCCCTCCAACAAACTCCTCATGCTCACATAGCACACTGTTCTTGGCAAGCAGGCAGGTGCTGTAGCTCCTGGGCAGGTGGTCTTTGTTTCCCTGGGTGATGTCCCCTCACCCAGCAGGGAGACTAGCAGGCCTTGGCCCCCAGTCCTGGTCACAGGTGGAGGTCTTGCAGAGGTTCCCTTTCCTCACACCGCTCATCTGGCTGCTTAGCCGATGACACATTTTTGGGGACTCAGTATCCCTTTCTTATAGTCCTTTTCCAGACACCAAATGTGATTTAGGGTCTGGGCCTTTGTAGTTTTATGTTGAGGTTCTGCTTCTTTTGAAGGGAGCACTTCTCCTTTTCTTCTTTCTTCATGAAAGATGTCCGTCACAGCAGCCACGACTCAGAAGCTGAGTGTCCACAACACAATTCATGGGAGTGACTAGAGTTCACACCTGGATGTCAGCCACAGTGATATGTGGATCAAAAGTTTAATACCAGACTTCCAGCCCTACACCTTATGATTCCCTTAATCCCCTTTCTCCCTTTCTGAGATGTGTCCAGGCTTCTGTATTGTGATCTATCACTGAATAAAAGAGCAGTCTTTTGAAGTATAACGGGAGTCTCTACCTTTTTTTTCCAGTGTGTCCCCACCAGCTCACAGGAATGCAGCAATACACAAATGTGTCTGGGTCATTCCTCTCCTTCTCATTTCTTCAGGCCTGCGATCTCCAAAATGGAACCCAGGGTCTGCCACACAGTGTACCATTGCAGGCACACTCAGTGTACATTCATAGCAGCCTTTCTGTTCAGCACTAATACCACTACGCATTGTACCCTCACATGTACATATACATTCAGCACACACACTCAGTCTGCGCACTCTGTTCAGCACTAAAGATTTTCTATATTCAACCAAGGTGTGCTATTTTAAGAACCATACACTGCCAGCACACACACACTCGCGCTGCACAGCATTTCACCCTTCATGTATTGTACTTCTCGCAAGCACACATACAACATACACCTAGCACATGCTTTCCCTGCGCATGCACTGCACAGCACTACATATCTCATGTAATGTATTCCTCTCAGGCATACATAACCACAGTACTGCTCCATCCTTGTACTGTACCCTTTCCAGGCACATGTAAAACCAAAGCAGAGTCCCAACTCCTGCGCTGCTCAGCATTCCACAGCTACTTGATGTAGGCCAAGGGTGAACTAGGCACCCAGCAGCTGAACTTTTGAACAGGTGAGTGACCCTGTAGGCCTGATTCCAGTGACACAAGTTAAGAGACCTGTTCAATACTACTTATCACTACACATTATGCTGACACCACTGTGTTCATGGTGCTTCAATCTTGGTGAAGGTGGTGGCCTTCCATCACTATGAGTGTAGCGTTTTGGGCACCCCTCCTGGTCCAACAAGACCACCATTCATGAGACATGCCTATGTGATAGCGAACACTCATGAACACTCTTGATCCGTGATGCCTATGACAAAAAAAAGTCCGCTTTAGGGATCCAGACAACAGTACTCTTGGGCACCCAGGGCAGGGGTACACGTTCGTCTTTACCATGCAGAAGACTTATTTGTCCCAAAATGCATATATCCCATGCCTAATGCCTGGACATCATCTACTCGCATTGCCAGCATGCCAGTCTAATTGGAAGTGGCATTGTAAATTTATCCTGATGGCCAGAATCTGCTGTAGTGTCATTTTCTGCAAGGGCTGGCTTCTGCATTCTGCATGGCGGGGCCCTTCAGATGGATTAAATCAAATTAATCCAGACTGTTATTCAACTCTTGCTTAATTTGATCATTATGTCCGTGACATAGCAACCACTATATTTATTTCTCAGAGCTGATTCGCTCATGTGTGGTAGAGAGGTGAAGGTTTTACTTGAGGTAAGTCAGTCTTGTTTCTCAGGACCTTTGAAGGGGCAGTTTGGCTGGAGGTGAAATGTGTAGGAGCATGCATCCGGCCCAAGCAGAAAGTGGTAGCCCTAACATTAGAAGCCACCAGTAGAGCAGACTCATTGTGGGAAACAAGACCAACTTCTAGAAATCTAGTTAGCGGCAACAGCAACATTTAATTACTAGTACAGCTGTTGAAGAAAGTAGGGCGCATTAGATGTAGGCAGCAAGAGGTATACTGTATCTGAAGCCCTGTTCAAGGATCCCACTGCAACCAAGAGGGAAATGAGTGACTGGAGGGTATCCCCTGTGCCTGGATCCAGGGTGCACAAGTTGATGGAGGCACGTCCTAGTTCATAGTAGTACTCATAGGCAGTTTGGGCCTTCAATCTAAGCACCCTAAATACCGTGGTCACTCATTGCACATTAGTCAAATTAGTGCTGCTACATTTTTGGGTGACTGTGAGGGGATTACTCAATTGGTTCTTATCCCTTATTCCAAGTCTAGCATGTGCAGAGCGGCTGTGCTGCTGATGCAGCGGTAATTTCACGGTAATTTCTCAATGCAAAACCTCATTTACCTCTATTTACCGCTGTAAAGATGTTGGGCCCTTGACACCATGTATTACCTTCAGGAGACTTTATATAAACATGAAAAATCAAAAATGCAATTAATATTTAAGCCAATAAAGAGAGTTGTGAGTATTTTAAAGGGTTTTATTTTCTAGTCAAAAGTTAAGGTTCTCAGACTCTTTATTCATTAGTCAAATATCAATCAGGTTACAGAATTGGAAAAATAGCATTAATACAGAACATATTACAGTCTGCTTACGAGGCATTCCATGTTGGAAGAAAATGTGGAGCAAAATTGTCAGTCAGAAACTCTTAAAGAGTTTCTAAGAAAAGAGTCTTGCAAGGCTAATCAATAATTTATAATGGCAAAAATCTCCCATAAAGAGAAATAAATGCATAGGGCAAATATATCTTTTCAAAAGCAGTTAGTCAACGCATGAAATTTAAAGCTTAGCACCTAAAATCTAAACCTATTCTGATCCTCTCAGCTCTCCCTCTCTGCTTCGCTGTGCTGGTCTGTCTCTGTCTCAGGAGCTGCAAAATAGCCCCCACAGACGCAGCCCCTCCTTCTCTCTCCTCCCCGTCTCTTGTGTCCAGCACAGAAGCTGGGCCTGGCCCTCAGGAAAAAATGAGCAAAAAAGAGCCACCCCTCCCACTTGTAAGCCATATTTCAAGCAAAAGCCCACGTGCTTGGTCCTTGTAGCTGGTCCAATCAGAACTCCAAGACACATCGTCTCCCCATGGGCTGACTGGATACGTCATTAATCAGGCGTGTTCCTCATTACATGACTTCACATCCTTTTACATTTTAAAAACAATTACATTTTTCTGTAACAAAAAGTATTAATTGTGAGTTTTTCTCTTCACTCCAGGCTACAAAAAAATATGCAACATAGTGAAGGTCGAAGAGACGGAAACAGGAGGGCGTGATTTATTAACAAAGCCCTTTCATTGAAAGTTGGTAGGGAAGAGGAGCACATTCCATTATAATCTTCAAGGGCAAAACTACAGTAAACTGAGTCTACTAAAACAAACTGAAATCACGTGGTTTTCTACACTGCAAAAAATGCGTGTTAATTCAGCACAAATATGCTAGTTCAAGACATTTTTTTCTAAATTAATCTAAATTAACTATATATTTCTATAATGAGGTTAAATCTAAACTACACATTAAAACAACCATTATTAATTAAATGAGCATTGTTTTACATGATTTCATTTGCAGGCCTCTCATGTTTTCATTTGCATGTACCAAAATCTGCGTGCCATTTTAGAAATGCTGTCTGCAGATTTTTGTCATATAATAATGCATACATTTTATAGGTGAAATCTGAGCTCCATCACTGCCATTCTAGATTTTCAGTGCATCCATATGTTGCTATCAGGAAGGCATTGACAGCAGCCACAGAGTCTTAAGTAGGGCTGGGCAACTGCAAGAAAGTAGTGCAGCACAACAGAGAACTGGATACTGCTCTGCTTAGACTCCAGTGTGGCAAATCAGCTGAAGCTACAGGACCAGCAGCTCAGATGAGCCATGATTCTTCATCCTATGCCCCAGAAGGAGAAAGAGTGTGAGTTCTGGAGACTGCATCAGTAGCCAACAAGCCACCCAGCTGCACACTTCTGACCACTGTTAGCAGCTCTGGGGGACAGGGCAGCAGGACACTCAGTCTTGTGGCCAACACCATCTTCAATAAGTTTCAGTGGATGTGAAACCTGAAAGAGTTGGAAAGCTTCCTATTAAGAGAGATTAGCAGTGAACTACTGGCATTGGCTACTGCAGGAGCACCTCCTGCACTCTTGTATGGAGAGGGCCACCTCCCAGAGTAGACATTGATGTGATGGGCCAGCAGGTGGGATGTGATGCCAGGGAGTACTGCACTCCTGCCATCCATCACACGACCCTTCCAAATACATTTTAAATAAATATTTTATTTATACATTTTAAATCAATATTTTATTTGTCTGCATAGGCAACAACTTGTAAAAATCACACTATAAACATCACATTTACTAATTCGAAATGCTTCACTTTAGCCATAAAATGTCTTCTATTTGCCCTCGTGTATCCTTCCTTTTGCTTCAAAAGTTCCCTTACTATTAAACGTTTCATAATTATGCTTCATCTAATACCTGCATACCTACACCTCCCACCCCCATGGATATTCAGTACTGCCAATGCTTTCTGACACCACCTTCTGCTTTTCTTCCACCACCTTGTATTCATAACCTATTATGCCAGTTTGATGGAGTGAGAAATCAGTGAGGAAGGGGACCATTTTCTTCTCGTATATTTCCTTTCTTTTGCTGTATTTTTGTCTTGCACCATTTTCTCTGGAATACTGCTGATAGTGTTCGTCATATGTGAAAGAACCCAGAGTAAAATCCTGTGGTTGGTCTGTTCTGTACTTTCCCAACTTTAGTGTAACAAATATGAAAACAGACCATGGTACAAACAAGGAGCAATTCTCAGAATCCAGCAAAAAAAACACATCTGCATGACTGTAGTGGTAAAAAGCCATCTATGTCTGAAACGTGCTGTCTGCTCAGTCTATTTTCCAGATCACACCAAGTACAATCTCATTCAATGATCGATTCAGTGAGTTCCCCTTTTCTCTTCAGGATTATCGGAAATTACTTCAAATCAGTACCAACAAAATGGCGCACACTTTTCTACCCTAACAACGTCAACCCTAATATGCCACTCTTTTTCTCCACCCATGTTCCATTGGGGGAAACCGAAAACCCTGCTGTGTCCAGATTGATCCATGCTGTTGAACCATCCTTCATGCAACTGACCAAGACTTCCGAAGTAAATCTGCCACCACAAACATTGCGTATGCTTATGAGGTCCCTACCCACAGCCTTCCTTTCAACCACTAGAGAACGACCACACTTTCTTCAAGACTGTAACTATAGATCCCTACCAATTATCTATACATTTTCAATTAGTTCAAACACTCCTTTTACAGTAATTGTCAATGCTAGTATAAATCATTCATTTGTTTGCATGCCTTTCAAAATCACAATTTGGACATTGCCTCTTTGAGTAACTCATTTCCAGAAGTTATAGTGCCTCAAAGGGACTTAAAGGCGGGCGGACCCAGTAGTCATACTTTCATCAAGGGTGCGTGCCCTCCGAGGACCTGGTTGTGTCCTCTAAAGCCTGCATTTTCAATATGCATATAGTTACGGTCTTGAAGAAAGCCAATCGACACCTTAGTGTGGGTGTTCTCTAATGACTGAAAAATGTAGACCTATTGGTGTTGGAGCCCACTATATACTCAAATAATGCCTTCCTGTGTTTTTAATCTTGCCAAAGGTTCCCATAAGGAATAAAAAGAGATAAAGAACTCTGGTTACCTGCAAGCAATTTGAAAGTAGATCCCCCACAATCAAAGAGCTCCGCTGATAAGCGTTGAAGCCCATCCTGGTACTTTAGGTACTAGGGTTCCTAGTTAACGGTGTGACCCGGCACAAATGGGGACAGTGCGTGCTTTACAATAATGAGGCCCCGGATGGTTATATTTTAGCTACACACAGAATGGCCTGCTGTTTGACTTAGAGAACAGACACCACAACCAAACCCTTTTCACCCACTGCCTGTGTTTTTCTTAAATCTTGAGCCTCCATATTCTAGCCAATTTCGTATGTGTTTTGACACCTGGCTCTCATTTACCCTACCAGTCAGGTGGACTGGTTGAGCTTTCTAAAGCAAAGTGTAATTGACTTGAAAAAGGGTACTTCATCTTTACACCCCCCCCTCCCGGAACATTTCGTAAATCGTGTAAACCTTAGTTTTAACTGTAATCGATCCCTTTAACTGGCATTTAATTTATCATTTTAATCTGAATCCATCCCTTCGCAGGCATTTATTTCCTACACAAAATAAAAACTCACAGAACTTCAATTCACTTTGGAACCCTTGCTCAAACTCAACTGTCTCTGACCTGCTCTCTCAAGCAGCTCTTATGTGGGCACCTAAGGTCCTGGCAAGAGTCGTTGGGTCGGGGGGAGAGGGTGTGCCACTGGGTCCTTGCCACTCAGCTCAAAAGTGCTTTCCCCAGCGCACAAGTAGAAAGGTCCACATTTAGAGAGGTGAGGTTACTCAGTGAGACAACCGTGTCTTCCTCAATGTGGATGTGAGGATACCTTTCATTTCACCAACGTAATTAACTTATCAATGTTACTGATGCGTTTAAGCGTGTGGGAGCTTGAAAGACACTATCTCTATTAAACTGAAATCGTGAACACAAGCAGTGTATATCATCAAGATTTGGGATAGAGAGGATTTCAGAGTGAATGCGGTCTGTCCTTCGTGAAATTTAGCAGATATGTGGGAAAGCAAAGGGTTTGTCAGAGTCATAAATATTTATCGCAGGACATGATGGGAAGTGGCTACTTCGAGAGTCTGTTGCGGCTGGTGATGCCTATCGGTTGGGTTATTGTTTCTATGAGGTGTGAAAAGAATGATCAAGTATTTTCTGTGGTTTAATCCGTTGTCCAGCTGTGATAGTCACTGCAGTCTTTATGAGATGGTTAAAAAAACAAACACAACATAACAAATACACCTATGCTCCTTTTACTGTATTTTGTTGTAGAGGATATACGATCATTTGTGTTTTTCGTTGATGGCTGCTGGATCATACAAATGTGTGTCACAGGGTCAGATATAAGCATTTCACAATGAACGTGGAAATCCCCACACAAAAAGCTGTTAAAGTAATCCACGGTCTTTTCCTAATTGGAGAGGGAAACCTAGAGCAGATTATCAGCGTGTAAAAGCTACAAATCAGCTCAAAATAGATGTTGGTTACAGGAGATCCTTAGACAGACGGATAATGTGACATATGCATGGTAAACCCACTGGATATTAAGCATATAAATTTAGTAAACATTAAGAGAGGAGCCCCGGAAAGTATTTATTTGTGAGGCTTTTATCCCCCAGCCTGATCTATTTTTTGTGTGTTTGATGCAGACTTTCGTGTCCAAGCTTGAGACTTTTGTTGTCGTTGTAGCTAAATATACTCCCATCTGGTATTTCCCTGTCTATACCATTTATTTTATTGGAATTACATAATGTACTTTAAAGCAAAGCAGGAAATGCCAGAATTGTATTTACAGATTGCTTTGTCTCGCTAGAGTCATACAGATATAGGATTCCAAATGTAATATAAACTCTCGATAACTTTACGAGTGCTGTTGAGAAAAATATATAAATATTGTCCTGTAGGAGTAAAGTTCTTGGAGCCAGTTTTATTATTGCTGTTTGAGAGGTTAATTCAAACACAGGCTGCAGGTACATCTTTTTATTTACTTGTACTTCACGTTTGGTTGTAATCAAACAAATTGCAGTTAATGCAGTGGATTCTTGTAGCTTTCAAGATGCATAATATTTAATTTTGTTTTAATGTGCTGCTTTTTAAACTGCAATATTTTAAAGATAGATTTTGTAGGTCACTTTTTACAAACATTTTCACATTGAAGACGTAAACTTTGGAGTAGTTTATGCTGCTAAAATCTCCTGAAAAACTTGAGCTCTGTGGGAAAAGCAGATAGTATGTGTCAAGAGGGTCTTCAGCAAAAGTGGGTCGGCAGTACTCTGGCTTTCCCATGTCCACCTTGTTAGAACTGGGGGTCTCTAGTTGGCAGAGGTAGGTACCTTTGTCCAAATAGGGACCCTTGCTTCTAGTCAGGGTAAGGGGGATACACTACTAAAATAACCCCTGCTCACCCCCTTGGTAGCTTGGCACGAGCAGGCAGGCTTATCTCAGAGGCAGTGTGTAAAGCATTTGTGAACACATACAGTAATACAGTGACAACACTACAGATGGACACCACACAGGTTGTAGTATAAAAATAAGTATTTTTATATAGACTTAACACAAGACCCAAAACGACAAAAATCCACAATACACTATGAAAAATGACTGTCAATGGTAGAAAATAGTTCAGTTCAAATGTAGGTGATAAATGTGACACTCTACGTTCAATGTACCTTTGGATGCGTAACGCGATACAAACAAAAGAGTTGCAGGGAAGGTGAGGCGTCGGTTCCTTGCTCCGGGGGAGGTGATGCGTCGGTTCCCTACTGCTGCGTAGGGGACGGTGATGCGTCGGTTCCTTACCGGAGAGGAGGTGAATCATCGGTTCTTCACCGCGTGGGGAGGTGATGCGTCGGTTTCTTACTGCGCTTCTGTGGCGATGCGACCAACAGCGCCTCGATGCGATGACTACCCGGTGCAATGAAACAAAGTGACGTCTTCCTCTTGATGCGACAACGAAGGGGCTGTAGTGTAGCTCCTATTTCCCTAATAGGCTCTGCGCATTGGAATAATATATCCTATAGGTTTGACATAGGACTAAGGTCAGTATGTCCCTATCGAGTATATTAAACTTAATTACTTGTTCCAGCTAGCTCAGAGGCCACTAGAAACTCCTTGACAACAAGAAGGGAGTCGTTTCTGGCAGCCGCAAAACATGACCACTGTGTTTCCCTTTTAGAATCAGAACGTGTCCCAGAGTCGTGGAAACAATAGATAACTATTTCACTCAGCTCAGTCGTGCATGCTTAGTTTTCTCCAAGTTACACAGAAAGAAATAGACGGGCGTTTCAGTAAAAGATTTATTGAACAGTCTTGTTTCTGGTGTAAGTAAAATGTGCTGTTACGATCACAAGACAGCATGCGAGATAAATAATGTACAGTGTGAGCAGTAGAATTAAATAATACTGCGATAGCATTATCTTTTAGTATATATGCATTTACATAAATAACACAGACTAAAAATGCGAGTACTCATACGATGCGTTTCTAATCTAGTTCTACCTCAATGTACCTAACCTAACCTAGGTATAGGACGAGGTATGAAGTAGGTGAAGTATTCCTTACTATGGTATACTAAGAGTACGCTAACCCCAGTATGCCTAGTATGCCAAGAGTCCCTCTAGGTCGGTGGTTCCCAAACTGTGCGCCGCGGCTCCCTGGTGCGCCGTTAGGAGTAGCCAGGGGCGCCGCGCACGATGTGGGAAACAGCTTGTGCCGAGGAAGCTTGTAATCATGTGAGAATGTAAGCAATTAAAAAATGATGCGTCTTTTGACGCCCTACCGTCAGCCTGAAGGCAGCAAGCAAAGCTTATTTAAATTACACACAGGGGTGTTACAAATGCCACCTGTATGATCATGAATCATGGTTTGACCCAAGAGCGCACGTAGCCTCTGCCTATATTCGGAGCAATGAATGTTGAGCGTTATTGCTGCCCGTGTTCAGTCGTGCCTCTGGGGTCCCTCTTCTCAAGAGACAAGTAGGTTGGTTTCACACTAATACTCCTTGCTTTAAGTTACTTGTTACTTTAATGTACAGAAGGGGAACATGTCAAACTCATGACCCCCAAGCAGCCCTATTTAACTGCTGTTAAGTGCTGTTCCTGCACTTTGTTCGTGTGAGTAAACACTGTGCCGGATTTTACAAGTCAGAAATTTCAGTGGGCAAACTCGCTGTGGAAATAGGCCGCATTGCAGACAGGATTAGTTTCCCGGCCCCAGTCTGACCCTCAGCAAGGCCCGGCAGGAAACATGTAATAACCCCGTAACATGTAATAACCCCGTCACTGTAATAACCTTTCCTTCTCAGCCTCCGTGAAAGTTTCTCATTCTTCCCTCCGTATGTTTCTCCATGCTAGTGACAAGAAGAGTAAGGCCTCTCAAATTAAATGAGTAAGTATTATAAAACCTTTAATAAGGTCTCGAATTGTATTGTAATTACATGGATAAAGCGCTTACTACCTCGGACGAAACATCGCAGCTCAGACTGCAGCAACCTGGGCATCGGAGAGGCTGTTAAATCACCCCAGACTGCGTTTTATTTCTGGGATGAGAGAAATACAGGAAACTAAAAGTGACACCAAGACAGCAGGTGGAAGAAGGAATACACGGGGGTAGAACAAAGTGTGAAAGAATCAAAGGGGAAGAGAAGGAAAGCAGGACATAAAGGCAGAGAAAGGGGAGAAAAAGAATGTCTGAAGAGGAAAGGCAGCAACAAGAGGTTGAGAAACGAAAAGGCTGAGGGAATAGAAGATGCTTTTTCATAATTGAAAGTTTCTCAAAGCGTCATTAACTGACCATAAACAGATACAGCTGGGGTTGCAACAATGCAAGCTTCCTTTAATGCACAGAACAGGCAAGCCTACGGCTGCTCTTTGGCTCTTTTAGCGTTTAAGACAGTGCATTCTGGGGCTTGTAGTTTGTCTTTTTACATTATCATGAGTATTATCTCACAACTCATTGTAAGCTTTGTATCATTTCTCACTTAACCAATTATAGTTTTTATTAAACAACTGTTATATTTAAATTTTGTTCCAAATATGATAATACCTTCATCAGCTTCATCCCAATTAATTTAATGGAGAAAACTGGAAGTACTCCCAAGGTCAGGCTTACATCCCCCGACCGGTAAAAAAAAGTGACATGATGGGGAGCCACGGCCAACTGCCAATTAGGTCAAGGGAGCCACAGATCGAAAAAGTTTGGGAACCACTGCTCTAGGTTCTAGTCTGCTCCATACCTGAAGAATGAGAGAGGTAGGAATCTCTTTGCCAGACTCTAACTCCAACACCCCGCAAGGGAAGTCAGATCACTGGAAGCTGGACTCTCTGCGTGCAGGGATGACAGCGTCTTCTCAGTGCGTCAGGCCGGGAAACGGGCTCCTCTGAAGTAGAGGTCTCCTCTGATTTACAGGGGCTAGGGAAGGTATATTTATACCTGAGAATTACCTCAGAATGTTAGCATTGACGTAAGTCGGACAGCGGAAGACGTCATGAATGAACCCCTAAAGAATAATGGTTCATGCATAATATATGAGTCCTTGAAGAAATCAATAGTCCTGAGCTAGGGAAACTCCCGCAGCCTAAGGGTCTGTTCTTCATGAACTCGTTGTGACGTTAGGGTGGACGGATGTCAGAGACCATGCCTGTATTTGGAGTGCACGGTTTAATGCCTAAATAAGGGCTGGGATTTTATGCCTATATAAGGGCAAGGCGAATTGTGCCTATATAAGGACATAATACTGGAAAGCCCGTTTATGGACACCCGAAGAGGAATACAACACCCACTCCACTTTCGTGTGTACGATAATACTAAAATGCTAAACATTTAAAATGCTAAACATTAAATGGAGTACTGCATATTTTAAAAAATATTTCTTAAAAGCATTAAAAAACATAGTAAAAAATGCAAAAGGTACTGTACATTTGAAGCATTGCTTTTCATTACAGGCATAAAGTTCGAAAATAAATGCAATTGGAATGAAAGAAGCAGTAATATTTACATGACAAAAAAATGATCGATAAGTTTTTTGCTTTTTAAAAAAAATCAGTCATTTTATGTCATGAAAATTAATGAACTGTTTTAGACACACAAAATGACTAAGTGTCCGTGGAAGTACCTTGAAGTCTGTATTATAAGGCTAGTTCTACTTTAAGCAGATTGAAGTGCCATTTTCGTTCGAAAAATGGGGGAAAAAGTTCAATTTTGGTAGAGTTCCAAGTTTTTGTAGAATGAAGGCCAAATTGTTACTGCATCTCTGGAACACTGTATGCTGAATCAGTCAGTTTACGGGTCTGGTGTAAACATAAGATAATCTATTTCTATAGACAAAACATCATCCACTGTAGTTGGTGTCAGTTGGAACACCTCGTGTAGCAGATTAATTGCATAGAGATGTGAAGCTTCGCTTCCAGCATAGGGTGCTGCAGCAAAGTTTGCGTCCGTTGTTACCTGTGTGCCTGTAGATCTTTCTCGTACCTCAGCAGCAGCCGGAAGCATCTGTGAGATCTCAATGAATGCTGACATCAGGATTGGAAGCCTCTGGGGACAACACAGAGCATGGGCCGTTATCGGGTCCAGCAGAGTATCGACATCCGTTGGCGTTGCTGATGGAAATGTTAGACAGGTGTCCAACACGCATTCTTCACCGCATAGCAGGCAGCGTAGAACAGGTAAGATGCAATCTTGCCAGATTGGTCTGAATGACAGGAACCACGTTGTATTAAGGTCCCATAGACGAGTCATGCCCAAAAGCTGTACTATTCGCTCACGGCACTTTCGTTCAAGGAGAGCTTTCTCCATTTCGCTCGGAGTGATGTCTGCGAATAGGCTGGCCATAGCGCAATAACAGGAAGAGAAATAGAATTCCGGCAACAAGTGCTAGAATTAATGGTATGCCACCAAACACCGAATGTGCAAAGTTCGGGATGATTCTGAGTATTGCCTGGAAAGGTGCTAACAGACCGGTACAGATGCTCTTAAATACATGTATAATTCCACTTGTATCAGACATGTTGAAGATACGTGTTATCATTTCTACGAAATGTATAGGGCAGTTTGTACGTATTAAAGTCTGTATCTCAGCCGAAGTCCTTGCTACTTGTAGATCATAGGTTTCCTTGGCCGAGGTCAAAGGCACAGTTTGCTGTAAAAGCATGGCTTTCATTCTGCTCAAAGTATCAAATCTTATAAAAGAGACGTTCAGCGAAGGCCATAGAGGCGACTCCCTGACTGTGTCTATTGGGGCAAACAATACTTGCATACAGCAAGTGACCCTGGAGTTGACCGTTACTAGATATGGGATGCCTGGCAGCATGCCGCAGCAACTCTGATCATTCAACATGAGGTAACTCCCATTAGAAAGTTGTCCAAACGTTGGATTAATCACAGCAGCTGGTGTACCCTGCTGATGGCAAGACAAATTTGCCACAGAACCATTACAAGCCCCGTGTAAAGAAATGTCCTGACATATAAGTGAACCGCTCCGTGCACGTTTACAGTGTGTACCGCTTAAAAACACTTCACGATCCCCACTCCAACATCTATATGTATACGTTAAATCCCAAGATGTCTTAATGTATTCCTTACCCAACCTTTCATATTTGCCTGCTTGCATTTGTCTGAGGCAATACTGAAACTGAAAAGTGGTCACAGGTAATGTTATTTTGCCATGAATAAGCCATTCTGTAGCTGGTTTTTCTGCCACTGTGAATGGTAACTTTTCCAGTTTTTCAATGCTCAGCACTGTATACTTTGCTCCTCTTTGTGCCAGTTCGATCTGTTTATCAGTTAGATTGTATTCTGCAAACAGAGCCGATGTGTTAATGAAACGCCAAGGCACATAGCCCGCTCGCAAAGATTGCAGCGTCCAGCTTAATAACACAATAGAACGTAATTGAGACTGGCCTTGCTGTAACATCGCCAAATCTTGTTCTAGTATGTCGATAGCAGAGGATACAATGCCATCCAATGAATATATTCTGGAGGACAAAGTTGTTAACCCATTGTCGACCACAGAGAGTGTTTTCTCTAAATTAATACGATCAAGTTCACGTATTCGTTCTGCAGCCTCCATCTGTGATACTTTCCATGCTTCATTATAGGCAGCATAAATGCCGGCATATATGCAACGTTTTTGACGCGGTTTTCTTGGTCCAAGCAAGAATTCCCCAAGGTCTGCGTCCTCTTTAAGTAAGGTTAAGTGTTGTTTCACATCCTGTAGTGTAGACTTATGCAGCCAATCGAGGCATAATTTTCCTACACTGTATGTTGTTACTACCCCCGAATGTTGTCTTTGGACATATCTTGGGTCTGGCCTATTAATAGTAAAGCCCCGAGTTTTATTCAGGAATCTTTCATGAGTTATTCGTGTCTGTGGGCCAGATCAACCATTTTTTCCAATCAGGATTAGATCTGTTGAGTTGTAGTATATTGTCAACTGTCACCACTGCTTGTGTATTATTATCTCTGGCAGGTGTTGGTACAGAAGGTGTGTTCATTTCTTTGATCTTGGCTAATCCAAGACAAGATGTTTGTTGGATGGTTTCATTCAAAAACATTATTTGTTCAGGGATCATGCAGGCTCTAAATAAAGCTTCTATCCCCTGCACTTGCCATTCTTTAGTACCCCAGACTGTTTTGGTGTCTATTGTGTCTTTCCAAAAGTCGAAACCCTGTCTAGACAGTTGGGCATTAAATAATTCAGAGTAAATCTGTTTTATATTTGTTAACATAATTTTCAGCCCTGTCTTGTTTACATTTTTATAGTAAAACATTTCTGGTTCAGATGTATTGTATCCTGAAAAATATGGAAACTTACTAGCAAATGTTTTTGAACTACCTTTAGGTGGTGTAGGACAATGTTCCCATTGGTTAAACATAAACACATTTCTTGGATATGCAGATTTATGCAAATAATGATGACCATAGTGGTTATAACAATACATTTGTTCATAGTCTGATGAACCCTCTAAATATTCATGTTTAGAAAATGCAGCAGATTTTTCTAGGTCAAACATTGTCATTCACAGTCTCAAAGTCCCAATCATCTGAATAGGTACTGGATGTAATTAGATCACTTAGTGAAATTTTATACAAATGTGGAATGTTCAATTGTTCCGTCGGACCGAAGATTTCAAAATCTGTTTTGTCCCACACTATACCATCCTGTATAGGAACAGCTGTGATGTTCACTGATGACAAGTCTCTTGCTTCACGATGGGAAGATTTATGAGGTTTCAAAAGTATGTTCACGCCTTTTCCTTCAGTATTCACATGGATGTATCTGCCACTTATAAGCATGCTCACAGTTGTAACCAAAGCTAGCCAGAGCAGGAAAACAAAAAGTCCAGATGTAATCCAGAGTTCAATCCATGGAGAAACCAAATAAGTCTTTTTCAGAAAGTGAAGAAAGTCTTGTACTTACTGCTTGAATTTCAATGATGCTGGCGTCGTTTCAGGTTCACTCGGATCTTATGAGAACGTATCAAAGTTAATGAAATAGCCAGAAGCAGTTCTATCAATTGTTGGAATTGCATCAGGATTTGTAGAAATCACTGGAACCAGTTCATCACTTGCCACGTTGGTGTAGACAGGTGTATTTGGACGAACTGTTACTTGGTTGTCAAGAGGGATGAGTTCCATAGCGTTGTTGCTTAGTCCTCCATCAGTTACAGCTGAATTCTCGATTGTTATCAGTCTTTCAGTCTGAACCTCTTGGATAGTAGCGAGAGGAGTGCGTCTGCTACTAGGCCGGAGTCCACGAGGCCTACTATTTAGTATTGGCCACATACTGTGGTTTGATGAGGTCGATGGACACAAATCTTTTCTCCTTTCTCCCAGCAAGGGGCGGCAGAAGTACTGTTCTCGTTCCTTGAACTGCTAGGACAGGTACTGGTTGTCTGTAAGAAGGTCCAAATTCCTTCTTGTCCGCAATCTTTTCTCTGACTAGATCCCCAACTTTTGGAATCCAGACAGGCCTTGCTGGGACCGCCGATTTTCCCCCAGTGGTGGTTGGCTGTAGGAATACGTTGCTTTGTTTCGTTCTTAATTTATTGAGTTCCTGTAAAACAGCCAAACGATCTTTGATATCAAACGGTTTATTTTCCACCACTGTGCCTACGTGTTCAAGGTCTGGTACCCACATTCTTGTCCCAAATAGGACCTCATATGGAGTGACCCCCCCTAGAGAACTTCTTGGCAGATTATTCAAAGAGCGTTGAACCCCACTAAGGTGTTTGACCCACCCATCATCCGAACCTAATACCCTAGCTGTTATAGACTGCTTTATGTCCCAGTTTTTCCTTTCCACAACCGAATTTCCCTCAGGATGGAATGGAGAGGAGTACCGCAATGCAATGCCCAGACTGGCCATGGCTTCTTTGTAAGCCCGAGAGCTAAACGCAGGACCCTGGTCAGAATGTAGCGTGCCTATTGCGTATGTGCCGATAAAGACTCGCAAATCTTTTATAACAGTTCGAGCGTCAGCCGAGCGCTGAGGCCATAACCATAGGAACCTAGATTCATTATTTGTGGGAATGCCTTTGTCCAGTAGGACGCAGACGCGTAGATAGACTAATGCTGTCTAACAATGGTGTCTGTACTGGGTTGCCGCATTCGCAGCATGGTGTCTGGTGGCTCTCTCGCTGTAAATTACAGTCTAAGCAGTTGTTGATGAATATGTGAATTTCTGTATTCATTCCAGGCCACCAGTACATCTCTTTTAACGTCAAAATTGTTTTAGAGATCCCTTGATGTGACAGACCCTCCCCCAAATGTGTTTCATAAATCAAGGCTGCTCTGCGTTCCATGTTTGGAATTACCCTATCCCCCACTCCAGGGATTCGAGCAAAAGGAACGTTGTTCGCATCAATTACATAAGAGTACTTGAGTAACGCTGCACTGCTGCCTTTGCTTGATGCATTGACAGCCAACATTATCTCACCTTCTATTTTGTTTTTGAACGAGTGATCGCAGCTACGGAAGCCGTCTGAACAGCCCCCTTTGCGGCTTCGTCAGCCAATGAATTCCCTGCAACGTGAACGCCATCAGGTTGATGACTCAGTGTGTGGATCACGTGAGCCTTTGGTAGTTCGTTTTTCAACTGAACTACTTGTTCCCAAAGCATTTTGTGCTTTATTGTGACACCTTTCGCATCTTTGAAACCATTTTCAAGCCAGTTTTGTATATAGTCATTATACGACTGAACACAGTAAAAGGAATCGCACACTATTAGTGTGGGGAATTCTCGATCTGTACTTTCAAGTGCCAGTTTGAATGCTTGTAGTTCAGCTCGCTGAGCTGTACAATCTCCTAGAGACTGAGTTTTTGTGACCATAGGTCTGAAGATGCCATTTCGCATGCGACCTTTAACGATTGCACACGCTGCACTGTAAGCTTGCTTACTCCCTGTTGCGGGTTGTGCGGATCCGTCAGTGTAAATTATGAATTCGTACTGATCGAGAGGCAGAATTTCAGTAGGCAGAGGACATTCTTGTTCATATTGCAGGAATGCTTGTGTTTTTAAATCTGGATCAAAAACATATTCAACATCTGTTGCAGCAAGAGAATTAACCCATTGTATACATCTAGGATGTAATGCTTTAGCATTTGGAATGCTAGCTTTTGTGACCGCTTCTAAAGCTGGTACTGGGGTTACGACAATAATGCGTTTCCCTTGGGCTAAGGCTCTTTCTTTTGCTACAGCGGTTTGAACTGCTGTTAGAATTTTTCAGTTGAACTGAAGCGCATTTCCGCTTGTGTGTACAAATGGGATTTGTATGCCATTGGTATTTTCTCACCATCATTGAAGGTTAAGTAGGTGAATCCATATTGACCCGAAATTATTGGGATCACCAAATTACGTTGACTTACGCGTGTTTGTAAGTGATTTGTTGCTAACATGTTAGCCTGGAGTGAACGCAAGATTTCTGTGTGTTCCTGTGTCCAGTTTCTGATCGAAAAATCAGGTTTGATTAATGCGTAGAGGTTTAACCCTTTCTGCGTAGTTTAGAATGTATGTTCTTCCAAAATTTAGGAAACCCAGGATGGATTGTAAGTTTTTTTGCGTTGTTGGAGGTTGGAGCAGTGCACACTTTTCTAAAAAGTTAGCTGCCAAGCTCTTGCCTTCACTTGAAAGCTCATATCCTAGAAATAGGACATTGAGATGGGCAATTCTGGACTTTTTAAAGTTGAACTTGTAGCCCTCAGAGGCGAAACCCAGTATAATGGTGCTCACCCTGTTCAAGTGTTTTTCCAGGTCATCGTCTGTCAGATAGATGTCATCGACATAGGACAATGCCTCATTGTCATAAATTTGTAGTAACTCCGTTACCCTCGCTGAGAATAAACCTGGGCTGTTCTTGAACCCTTGTGGGAGTCGACAAAAGTGACGCTGGGTCCCCATTATGGAGAATGCTGTTAAGTACCTGCTTTCAGGTGCTATGTTTTGACAAAAGAAACCATTTGAGATGTCTAATGTTGTTTTATATTTTTTACGCACAATGTTATTCATTAATGCTGTGCTATGTGCATTTTGCACTGCAAAAGTTTTTGAACAAGTGTTTAAGTGTCTGTAATCCAAAACTAGACGAAATGTATTGTCTGGTTTGGAGACAGGAAACAAAGGATTGTTCATTGAGGAGGTGCATGTTTCAATCACCCCTTGATATTCAAGTTGATCTAAGATCTCCCTGACCTGTTTTTTAGCTTCTTGCTTTATTGGATACTGGCGTTGTGCAGTTGGGTGATGTTTCAGATGTATTTTATGGTGAGGTGAGTCCTCATCCCATCCTACATGATTTTTATATAATGCTGGGGCCTGGGCCACTGCCCATTTCCTGGCATATGTATATCTTAGATGCATTGGTATATGGTTGGAGAAGGCAGGCATATTTATGTCCTCGCCATGTGGGCACTCCCTGACAAATTGTGGTGGCCAGTCCTTTTCTGCTAGAAGTATGTCATAGCCCTTTGATAGTCTTTCCCAAAAAAGTGCTTTCACCTGTCTAGGTTTGTCTCCCTCCATCCGGAGTGTTATGTCATATAACTTTTGTGGAGTACTAACCCTGGTGTCTACAGTCTCAACCGTGATGTACTCATTCAAGTCCACTATCTCCAGAAGTTCCTTCAGGTTCTGGCGAGCTATTGTGACTTCTGCTTCACTGTCCAGCATTGTCTGAGCCCATTCTCCGTTCTTGAGTTGTGTTCTCAGTATTCTCGGCATGTCTGATCTTTAGACCTGCTACTTTCTTTTTGGAGAATTGAGGTTTTGCTTTAGTTTTTGGAGCGTGTTAGTCGTTTTTCGATTTCACGTGTTCTTCTCTATGTTCTGATCGTCCTCTTCTTTCCGAAGTCTGTGATGAGATCTGAAAGGGACGAGAGGAACGTGTATCAGTATCTTGATACCTGTCAGGCTTTCTCAAATTATCCCTATTCCTGAGGTTATACCTCCTTTCAGAGTGCTCCTTTTGAGGAGACCTACTTCGGGATTGAGAATGTTTCTCGTTTGAATTTTGTTTATTAGTATCCCACTTCTTTTTAGAAGATGTAGGAGTTTGTTTAATTGAGTCCTTCTCAGGACTTTCAGATAGCTTCGGCTTCACTGGTCTTCCACCCAAACTATCTCTGCCTAATTCTGCATAAGTTTGTTCTATAATTCTGGGTAGCTCTGTTTGATGTTCTGTAACATCAAATTCCCTTAATTTTTGGCGGATCGCCACTGCTGCTGCCTCCCCTTTAATATTAGATAATATTATTGTTGAGACCTGGTTGAAATTTTTCAGTAATTTCATACCTAAATTTAGAGCAGGCTCTGCCCCGTATTCGTTTTGAATTTGTTTCAGGACATCAGGTATTACCGCAATTGACGGAATGCCATGTGTTTTAGTATAGATGGCAGCAAAGACTGAGCCCCAAGTGGTGCAGTCTTCCAGTTGTGGTGTGATCCCCATTGGTAAACTGATTGTCAGTATTCTGTGTTTCTCGTACGGGCTAGTATTTGGAAATACTGCTTCGATTTGAGTCATTTTTTGAGCTATCCAGAATGGAATTTGCTCACGTTTTGTGGGCATTTTACCCATGACTGCGTATAGAGTCTGTGGTGTAATTTTTAGTGTATTCCCCTGTTGGGGAGTTGGATTTGGAAGTGTTAATGGTTGCTGGACTGTAAAAGTCCGCATGACCTATTGGACCAATTGTCTGTAAATTTTTATTAATTCTTGTATTTGAACAAGTAAGTCCTCATCTGACATTATATCCAGTTCAGGATGAGGTGTGTAGCCGGCTAGAATCGGCCATGTTGCTCCTGGTCTACCTAGTGGACCGAGCCTGGTAATGTTTCTGTGATGTTTTAGGGCGCCTTTAAACCAGAGCTGATGCTCCTGGTATGTTAATGGAATTTCTATATCCTCGAAAGGAATGTATTCCTCTGGTGGATCATCTTCTTTGTAGAAGTGAAACATGTGTGTTACTGGATTGGATTCAGGAAATATTACCCATGAATAGAATACCTCTGTCTGAAAAGATTCGTGTGCCTCTATCACGAAAACTGCTCTACCGCCTCTTGGTGGTAGGCCATGTTTTATAAGTTTTAAGAGTGATGGCTCTTCTTAAGTTTGGAGCGATGTCTATAACACCCTCCTCGGTTTCATTTAAACCTGTAATATTAAAAGCTGCTGCTTGGGCTGGATCAGCCGCAGCTACACCGTTTCCGGCGTCTTCATTCATTTTGTTTTTTGAAAAATGTAGAACAAGTTTCAAGGAAACAAAGATAAGGTGCACAATATTTTGGAACACTGTATCCTTCAACGTTGAGCAAACCAAACAGCTAATATATAGGGTACTGCCCTATGTAGCCGTGGCGGATACTAAACCCTGCCCACTCCAGACGTCTTTTGGAGTATATGGGTTGGGGTCTCTTGAGAGAAAAAGCACGGCTGAGTTACTCAGTATCTAACGTTGAATTACCGCCTTACCAAACCGTTGGGTGCCATGTAGTGTAGCTCCTATTTCCCTAATAGGCTCTGTGCATTGGAATAATATATCCCCTATAGGTTTGACATAGGACTAAGGTCAGTATGTCCCTATCGAGTATATTAAACTTAATTACTTGTGCCAGCTAGCTCAGAGGCCACTAGAAACTCCTTGACAACAAGAAGGGAGTCGTTTCTGGCAGCCGCAAAACATGACCACTCTGTTTCCCTTTTAGAATCAGAACGTGTCCCAGAGTCGTGGAAACAATAGATAACTATTTCACTCAAGCTCAGTCGTGCATACTTAGTTTTCTCCAAGTTACACAGAAAGAAATAGACGGGCGTTTCAATAAAAGATTTATTGAACAGTCTTGTTTCTGGTGTAAGTAAAATGTGCTGTTATGCAGATTCTCCAGCCTGACGCTCCAGCTTTATAGCAATTGCTTCCATTTAATGAGGTGCTGATGGGGCCTATACTTGGTGTGTGGGACAAACCATCTTAAGGTCAGGCTGGCCTCCCCCATAGTCTTGTACTGGGAGATCCCACATTTCTGTCTGCTCACCTCTTCCCTGAGAGCTTCATCCTTTTCTAAGAGAAGTCCATGTTCCTTTCCCATGCTCCACCAGACCAGGAGTCACAGCGGATAGGGGGTCACGGAGAAAAAGGTTTACTTGGAGTGTCTTGTCCTCCAGTGCACCAATGCGACCTGTCTTTTGACAAGGTTCTGTAATGCACTTGAGAGATGCCACAGATGGTCATGCCCACCATTCCGCACCATCCTCAGGATCACTTTACTGAGGTCTTTCAGGATGGACAGAATGGGGCAAAGCTGTTCGTATTATACCTGGACATGGGGGACGACATGGCATGGATGATGGGTTCAGTGGTCACCATCCACAGTCATGCTTGTCTTCATTCTACAGGTTTTTCAGGGGATGTCTAGCCAAAGTTGATGGAGATGCCTCTTGATGGCTCCCACCGGTTTGGCCAGAAAGCTGGCTCAGCCCTACAGCATTTTAAGCCAGAATGGGACTGCAGCTCATTCTCTGGTTTTGGCCTCCCCGGCCTGCCAGATCTACAGGTTAAACATTTTGCGGCTCTTCCAGGGGCTTTCCATTTCACCAATGTCAGCCCTTCCACCCACACCAACTGCAACCAAAATAATTTCTCTGGCGGTACAGAAGTCTTGGTGGATCTAGCCATCGACATGGCTAGCAACAGCCTTCTTACTCCTGTTCTTCCCTTGCCTGGCCAGCAAAACTGATTTATCTCACCTGCAAGGGATCACTTGCAGCCTTTGGGAGGTAGGGTAACACCTCATCTGGGGCATTCCAACTAGGATCATGGACCAGTGGGTCCTCCAGATCATTGAAAAAATATATTCTTTTCCTTTGCTCCTGTTCTCTCTGTTCCTTCAAGCAAGTATGCTTACATCCTTCAGAATGAAAACTTGGTCCCTCTGAGTAGAGGCAGTAGAAAACGTTCGGGAGCAAGACTGCAGGCAGCTCCTATGTTGTGCAAACTAAATAGAAGAGGGCCCCTGAAGCACAATAAATGTGAAGGCAGACCAGGGAAAAGGGAAACTTCAAGCAGCAACCAAAGCCAACTCTCTATTACTTAGTACGGTATGGGTACAACTCCACACATTTAATTTTAAAATGTCAGTTCATGAGTCAGACATACTCAAAAATCATTTATTGTAGTAATCGTCCTGTTTTTTTGCACATAGTATTCACTTTCACTATTTTATACTTATCTTACCAATGGTAATTCATGTCAAAGATATCATATAACGCTTTTGCTTGCAACAACATAGGTAAGATAGACACTAGTGTGACAGGATCCCCATCCAAAAGTATACTGAAAATTTCACACCCATACTATCATCTGCCATACCACATCCACTCATGCTCATTCACACCAAAAACCATTAAAAACGAGCATTAGTAGCCCACTGTACCTTATTCTTGACCACACATCAGTCTGCTCAGTAATTCAATTAAATTGGTTTATTTGCCCAGCTGTACATAAACATAATAAATCTGTATCATTTTCTGACAAACTTCTTTATCATTGCAGTAAATTAGAGCATTCAAATGTAGCGAGGTAACCCCCTGAAACAAATAATTCTAGATATGGGTGCAGGGGGAAAATTACTACAAAAACAGTGATGAGCACCCACGGACCTGTATTGCTTAAATCTTGCTGATACATGCAGTTAGTCTTGACCCACCTCTAGTTAAACACTTTCATATGAGAAGTTTTTCTTAAAATCAATTTTATTTTTACAATTTTTTTCCTTTCAGATTTTTCTTATTTCATCACAATTTTCACAGAAATCATTTCATTATTAGCAATTGTCTACAAACACATATCAGATTTTATTTCTATGCATTGTGACCCATTTATAAACATGTTACTTTGTTTTTCTCAAAGAAACACACATTAGTATTCCCCTAGGTGAAAACCCTTATAATCATACCCAAAACTGTCATTCTCACTCCAATATACACACTACAACACTGATGTACTCAACATTCATACACCAGTCTCAGTTGTCTACACATAAGGCGCCTCAGCAGTAATGCAGCAATTGTTGTTATCCGCTGTGGTGTAGTGAGCTGGGATCTATTGTCCAATAAAGGTCAACGCATGTTTCGGTGTTGGCATAAAGTGTGCCTTCTTCAGGACCAAACAACAATGTTCTGAATCATTTCCATAAGAGGGTATGATATGAAGACTTAATTAGTTTCTTATACAACCTTCCCTAGTCCTAGGGTGCTTGCAGTCCTTATGGCTCAAGTGGTAATCTTGAAGCACAGTCTCCTAAAATGTTGCATCGGTCTGTATGGGTGCGTGTCATCATGAGCAATCCTTGGTTCAGTGAGAGCTCGGTAACTGCCAGGTCTATTGGTGCGCCTTAGCTATCGCACTTCATTTGAACTGAGTTTGATATAGCACTCCATTGTCAATGACCTGGTACTCGGTGGCTCCTAGGGTCGAATCCTACCAACTAGGAGAGGTATGAGCAGTGCATATCCTACGTCGTCCGGCCAGAATTAGAACATGACAGTCCCTCACCTCATGGTACTCCTGGCTTCCTGCTGGTCATTCAAGGCAGCTGTTACATGCATGCCCTCCAGTACAGTTTCCACTCCCAATAGGCTCAACATAGTGGGGCGACTATTGGACAATGCCAATCCGATTTCTCTGGAGGATGCAGAAGATCTTCAGTGATGGTCAGAGATGAGTAGTCTTGTGGCTGAGGCTTCTGGCTTCCTCCAGCAGTGACCACACTGCTGACAGATGCCTCCAGTCTAGGGTGGGGTGCATGTGTGGAGACCAGAGGAGCAGAGGTATAGTATTAACGTACTTGATCTTTGCGAGATCCGCCTGGCGCTGAAGGTGTTCTTGCCATCCTTTCACAGTCTGTCTCTTCAAGTGCTCACAGCCAACACAAACAGGATGTGGTAAGTCTGCAAACAGTGTGGCATGGGCTCACTCCCATGCAGTTGAGTTGTTTTTAATCAGCTTGTGGGCTCCTTGGATGCAAGGGCTGACCACCTCAGTTGGCTTCACCATGTTGACCATGAGTGGCGCCTCCATCCGAAAGTGGTTCAGTCCATCTTCACCCTTTGGGGCACCCCTTCGCTGAATATCTTCTCCACTCATGAGAATGCTCACTACCTGCTGTTCTGAGCCCTCCAATTGCCATTGCATAGTGCTCAAGGGTGCGCTTGTTTCTGAAGTGGAACTTACCCCTCTGTTACACCTTTCCTCTCATCCCTTTGGTTCTGAGGAAATTGCATCAAGACTGGATGCAGATGATTTGATTGTGCCTGACTAACCGCGGAGAGTATGGTACCTGATCTGCATTGTTTTTCTCTGTGTCCTCTTCTGCTTGCACTCAGATCTGACCTTCTCTTATAGTCCAAGGGGCAGGTCCAGCATCCGAATCACATGCTTGGGGATTGCGACTCAATCCTAGTTTCTTTGATTTACTTGCAGGGGTGAAGCATGTCATTCTGACTGCAGGTCACCCCTTTACATAATCTGCCTATTCTGGTTGGTCCCATTTTGTGTCCTGGTGCGCTAGGGAGGACATTGATGCCCCTGAAGGCCCATCTCTCAGATTTGTTGCTCTTTGCTCTTTCATTGGCTCTACAGAGGTAACTAAAAAGGTCTTCCATCTTCCTACTGGCCCGTGTAATTACATAATTCATCATGCTTTTTAGTTTGATAAATCATAAAAGCAAAGATTAATTTATTCTAAGAGTGGAAAACCTTGAAAGATGCTTGCTTAGGAAACATTTGCAGAACCCAAACTCCCAATTATAAGAAATGTGCTTGCAGAACTCAAGACAATTTTGATAACTGTTCTATAGTCGACCCAGATTATTCACTCTGACCCGTATGCCAGGCTACAGCTAAGGTTTTAAAGTACTAATGGCTACACCCTTGGATATCTGGGCTAAAAAGCTACAATCACAACAAATCTGAGAAACCGGTTTGCTTTTGTTTCCTAAACATTAAAACAATTCGGAAGATGCCTTAGAATAAAAAAAGAGGTTTAATTTCCTTGTATTGCGCTCTCTTTAAAAACACTTTGAAGTCAAGGAAAATGCTTTCTGAAAAATCATATAGCAAGCATGCTGTGGCAGAGAGTGGATAGGACAGGATGCCCAAGAAAGTTGATCCATGTTAAGGAAGGAATGTTGCAGGACTGTAGCCAATCTGAGCAATAAGTAAATCTGAACATTAGCCCAGTTGAGTACAGCTACCAGGACTTTTTTGTTTTTTTTAATTGGTTTTCATTTGTAATTATAACAAAAACAACATGCCAACAGCAGTCTTCGTTATCACAATACACATATTGTATACCGTCTACATTCCACAGCATCACGTCTAGTTAAGACAGTGTTCACACTTTACTGGTCATCATTTCCTCTCCCGCAGAGATCTGATCTGTATTGTCATTCTCCCTCAAATGTCTTCTAATGGACCCCAAATATTCCTAGGACGAGAGGTCAGTGGAAGTTCTCCAGCATATAGTTCCAAGTTGGTTTTGCAATACACCATGTCCTTCAACCAGTGCTCATATTGAGGTGTCGATCTTTTCCCCCAATTGATTGCGACCCTGCGCCTAGCTAGCAGTAACGCTATTGCGATAAACTTGCGCACCCCCTGTTTCAGCTTCTGTACCAAGCCCAACAGGCACATGTGTGCAGTGCACAGCACCATTTCTGATGTCATGGACCGCAGAGCCATCACCACCTTGCCCCAAAATTCCAAAACTCGCCGACATGCCGTCGCTAGATGCACAAAGTCTGCATCACGTTCCCCACATCTCATACAATGGTCATTATCTCTCAACTCGTATTTATACAGTTTCGCAGGTGTATAATACATTTGCTGTATGTATTTGTGAGGCCTCGTAATGATCAGGCTGCACGTGGGATCTGGTCAGACTTGGCTTTATTGTAATATGGGGTCTAGCGCGATGGGCCAGGTTTATAGTCTTGGGGATCCGAGTCCGGAGATAATCCTGTTAGTACTTCACAGGTCTCGTCTGGTCGACGTCACAGGTGTCCTCGTTCAGCGCGTTTTCTCCACCACTTGGCGTCTTCCTGGGATCTCTCGGGCGCGCTCCCAAAAGTAAAACAAAACAGAGGAATCGTGAGACTTCACGCTATATCCAAAATGGGGTCGGGTAGGAGTGAGGGAGCACCAGTGCCACAAACACACTTCCTACGGCGTGAGGGGCAGTGCTGGGGATCGGGTGAAGTGAGGGGGGTAGTTGGAGGTGCCCTATTTAAAAGCGGTCGCCCTCCTCCCCATCCACCCAGTAAAGCGCTCCCGTACCTGTTGAAGCCACACTCCTCCAGGAGTGGCGGGGCGCAGAGCCGAACCGTTGGCCTCCTGGCGTCCTGGTGTCGGGTTCCCCCTCCGGCAAGGACAGCAGCGCCAGTCGCTCCTCTGCCCAATGTCCACCTCCACACGCTACTTGTTCGGCGTCCCCTTCTCGCTCGGGTTCCGGCAGCTCTCTTCTGTGTTCGTCTTTTTCTGCTCTCCTAGGCAGGCCTGTTATGATGACGGATGTAGGGGCGGGGTCTTTGGTGTTGCACTCCCAGTTAAAGGGACCAGGCCCGCAATACACCACGTCGTCTTCGGTGCTGTCAGGGTTGTCGGTGTCCCAGTCGTCTGGCTGGAAAGAGAGGAGACGGCCATGTTCAGGGGGGGTGGACCACAACTCGCCCTTCTGCTCCTCCCGAGGCCCGTCGGAATTGTGACACACCACTCCCCTAGGATTCTCCCATTCGGGGAGAGGGAACACCCTGGATAGGAAGTCAGCACTTCCATTGTCGGTGCCTCTGCGATGTTTAACCTCGAATGAGAAGGGCTGTAATGACAGGAACCAACGCAAGATGCAGGGGCTATGTCCCTTGTTCCTGCTCATCCATTGGAGGGGCGCATGGTCGGTGTACAAGGTGAAGTGACTACCTTCTAGGTAATATCTCAGCTTTTCTACGGCCCATTTCACCGCAAGGCACTCCTTCTCGGTGGTTGGGTATTTTTCTTCTCGAGGAAACAAACGCCTGCTTATAAAGAGGATCGGATGGTTGATACCTTCGGGAGAGAGTTGGGATAGTACCGCCCCCAGGCCATTGTCTGAGGCATCAGTGTGTAGGATAAACGGTCTCTCAAAATCGGGTGAAGCCAACACCGGGCCTGTAGTGATGGCCTTCTTTAGTTGGGAGAAGGCTCCCAACAACTCTTCTGACGGGTTTAAGAGGGTCTGTGCTTTTGTATCTTTTCGCAAAACGTCTGTTAGGGGTGCCGCGATGTCCGAATATTGAGGGATAAAACGCCTATAATACCCGAGTAACCCTAAGAAGGCTCTCACTTCTTTTTGTTGTTGTTGGGAACTGGGTTTCTGTGATGGCCTTCACCTTCTCCCTTTGGGGGGATATAACCCCGTGTCCCAGTACATACCCAAGGTACTTCACTGATTGGAACCCTACTTGGGATTTTTTTGAATTGATATGCAATCCTGCTTATTTTAGGGATAGTAGGATGTGGCCTAAGTGGGTTAGGTGGTCCTCCCAGGTTGAGCTAAACACCACTGTCATCTAGGTAAGCTGATGAATAGTCCTGGTGTTCCCTGAGTACCGTGTTCATCAGACACTGGAATGTGGCAGGTGCACCGTGAAGACCGAAGGGGAGGACCGTAAACTCGTACAGGCCGTCTGGTGTTACGAAAGCTGTTTTCTCTCTATCGGTCTCTTTCAGGGGCACCTGCCAGTATCCTTTCGTAAGGTCAATGGTGGTTATGTATCGTGCGTTGCCCAACTTCTCGATTAACTCCTCTACCCTTGGTATTGGATAGGCATCAAATTTGGAAATGGAGTTAAGGGCACGGAAATCCATACAGAATCTGGTCGACCCGTCTGGTTTGGGGACCATGACTATGGGAGAGGACCACTCGCTTTTGGAGGGACGAATGACCCCCATCCTCAACATAGCCTTTACTTCCGTGCGTACCGCCTCCCTCCTTGCGGCTGGTATGCGGTATGGCCGCTGTTTAACTATTCGGCCTGGTTGTGTTGTGATGGAATGTTCTGTAAGCGAGGTTTTCCCTGGCTCGTCCGAGAACATGGATGCAAAGGGGTTATGACACTCATTAGGGACTGCTTCTCTTGGGGCTTTAACTCCTCATTCACGACCAATTGGGCTAGGGTACAGGATGAGGAACCCTCGTCGGTTGGCAGGTCTACATGGGCGGAGCTAGGCAGGGGTCCCAACCATTTTTTTTAGTAGGTTGATGTGATAAATCTGTATCCGTGAGGGCTTTATCTGTACTCAGTAGCTGGTTCTTCCCACAGTCCATACCACTTTGTAAGGCAACCAGCCACTCCGACTTAAATTTGCTGGAGGAGGAAGGCAACAACACCAATACCCAATCGTTAACAGCTAGCCGCCGCCACCTCTTCCCTCTGTCGTAAAAGTGTTTGTCTCTCTTGCTTTTTTTCCAGATGGGAATAAGCAAGATCCCTCAGCTTTCCTATCTTGGACTTAAGGCGCTTGGTATAGTCCAAAAAACCCCTGGCCTCGTCTGCTTCCTCTTTCTCCCAGGCTTCTTTGGTCATCTCCAGGAGCGATCTCGGTTGTCTCCCATAAAGCATCTCAAAGGAAGAACAACCGAGACTGCTCTGGACCTGGCTTCTGATCACGTACAAAGCTAAGGGGAGGAGCCTGTCCCATTCCGTCCCTTCTCCCCCCAACATTTTCTTCAGGATGAGCTTTAGTGTCCCATTATACCTCTCAACGAGGCCGTCAGTTTGGGGATGATATACCGAGGTTTTTAGGTGTTTCAGGTTGAGTGTCCTGCATACTTCCTTCATCAGTCGGGAGACAAATGGAGTGCCCTGATCGGTTAGGATCTCCCTGGGAAACCCTACCCTCGAAAAGAGTTTGATCAGTTTGTCCGCAATGTTCTGTGTAGTGGGGGCTGAGAGGGGAAATGCCTCTGGGTAGCGGGTGGTGTTGTCCACTATCACCAGAGCGTATTGATGTCCTTTCCGAGTTCTGGGGAGGGGACCTATAAGGTCCATACCCACTCTTTCAAAGGGTACCCCTAATATGGGTAACGGTTGGAGGGGAACAGGAGGGGGCCGATAAGGGTTTTTTCGCTGACAGGTCTCGCATTCCTGACAATATTTCTTGATGTCCCCATACACCCCGGGCCAATAGAAGCATCTTAAAACATTCAGCGTGACCTTCTCTACCCCGATGTGTCCAGCCGTAAGGTGGGAGTGGGAAAAGAATAGGATTTGGTCGCGGAAGGTCTTGGGGACAAGCAGTTGGGGTTCTTCCCCCTGGGTGCCTTGATGGTACAACAACCCATTCTTAGAGAAGAAATGAGGGTATGTACAGGGGGGGTGTCCCGTTGTTGTTTCGGGCACTTTGCCAGGCATGCTGGAGGGTGGGGTCATTGGCTTGCGAGAACTGGAAGTTCCTATCCAGGAGCCATGGCTCCGTGGTGATTAAGGCGGGTGAAGGTTCTCCCCTCTTGTTGTCCCTCCTCCCCCCTAGAGTCTGAAAAACGGTGGCCAGGAACATGTCTAGGAACCCCAGGTTATCAGTCCCTATGATGACCTCTTCTGGTAAATCAGGTAGTACCCCCACCCTGATTCTACAAGGGGACCCTCCCTTCGTGGTGATATCTATCTCAGCAACTGGGTAGGCCTTCACGTCCCCGTGTACGCATCTAATGTGTACATGCTGACCGGGTTGGAATTGGGTGGAGTGTATCAGTGCCCCTTGATTTACAGATTGACGACACCCCGAATCCAGTAAGGCTCTAACCCATTTCCCGTTCACCCCTACACTCACGTAAAAGGCTGTCCCCATCTCCGCGGTGTACAGTATGGAACGGGGAATATATCCCACTTCCATCGGCTCCTCCGACGTCTTCTTAAGGGGACATGCCCTGGCGATATGGCCCCACTCGCCACAGCCGAAGCACTTGGGCCCTCTATATAACGGAGGATCAGATTTGTTTGGTCGGGATTTCAGTGGTTCTACTGGAGGCCTGACATTCCGTTTCTCAGGTTTCCCTAGCGGTGGGCGAGGTCTTTCCAATTCCCAGGATAGGACACGCGGCTGGGCCCTTGAGAAGGTGGTGGCCATTTCTATCGCTTGTTCGGTAGTCAGCCGTGGGTGTTGTCTAAGCCACCTCTGAGTGTTGTATGGAAGGGCCTCTAGGTACTGCTCAAGATATATACGGTCCATGATTTCTTCCTTTGAACTCTCAAGTGGTCTTAGCCATTTGTCTGGGGCTGCTTTGAGGCGGAAGAACAGCGTTTTTGGGTTCTCCCCGGGATGTCCTTTCTCCCTACGAAAGCGCACGCGAAACGCCTCCGCGTCCATACCCAGGTGATCAAGGATGATGGTTTTGATCTCGCCATAGGGCGCAGTGCCAGTATTGTTCGCCACCTGGTAGGCGGCCTGGGCTTCGCCTGTTAGTAAGGGGGCCAGAAAGAAGGGCCATTTCTCCGCCGGCCACCCACAGGCCCTGGCCGCCCTCTCAAAATTGAGAAGGAATGCATCCGGATCCTCCCCGGCCACATACTTCTGGAGGGATATGCCCGAGGGTCCCGGTGTATGAGGGCTTCTGGTTTCTCTGAGCCGGCCGGCTGCCTGCTCTGTGGCTAGTCTCTGCAGCTCCTCCAGCTGGGCGTCCTCGCTGTCCCTGAAGACATCCCTGTCGGCTTGAGCCGTGCTCATGTGACGCTCCACGGCCCATCCCAGCTTCTCCTGTCCCGCGATCAGATGTTGGATGACGGCGTCCATTATATCCTCTTCAATGGACAGGTTGCCCGCATTCTCCACCACTTGTGAGGCCTCGTAATGATCAGGCTGCACGCGGGATCTGGTCAGACTTGGCTTTATTGTAATATGGAGTCTAGCGCGATGGGCCAGGTTTATAGTCTTGGGGATCCGAGTCCGGAGATAATCCTGTTAGTACTTCACAGGTCTCGTCCGGTCCTGTTGACGTCACAGGTGTCCTCGTTCAGCGCGGTTTTCTCCACCACTTGGCGTCTTCCTGGGATCTCTCGGGCGTGCTCCCAAAAGTAAAACAAAACAGAGGAATCGTGAGACTTCACGCTATATCCAAAATGGGGTCGGGTAGGAGTGAGGGAGCACCAGTGCCACAAACACACTTCCTACGGCGTGAGGGGCAGTGCTGGGGATCGGGTGAAGTGAGGGGGTAGTTGGAGGTGCCCTATTTAAAAGCGGTCGCCCTCCTCCCCATCCACCCAGTAATGCGCTCCCGTACCTGTTGAAGCCACACTCCTCCAGGAGTGTGGCGGGGCGCAAAGCCGAACCGTTGGCCTCCTGGTGTCGGGTTCCCCCTCCGGCAAGGACAGCAGCGCCAGTCGCTCCTCTGCCCGATGTCCACCTCCACACGCTACTTGTTCGGCGTCCCCTTCTCGCTCGGGTTCCGGCAGCTCTCTTCTGTGTTCGTCTTTTTCTGCTCTCCTAGGCAGGCCTGGTATGATGACGGATGTAGGGGCGGGGGCTTTGGTGTTGCACTCCCAGTTAAAGGGACCAGGCCCGTAATACACCACGTCGTCTTCGGTGCTGTCAGGGTTGTCGGTGTCCCAGTCGTCTGGCTGGAAAGAGAGGAGACGGCCATGTTCAGGGGGGGTGGACCACCACTCGCCCTTCTGCTCCTCCCGAGGCCCGTCAGAATTGTGACAGTATTTGAAGTGTATTATGCGTAAGTTACAGTTAGATGGTAGTATCCCCGTCAGAGTACAGCTGTATTCACGCTCCTCCAATGTTAGTTGAGGGTCCAGAGAAGCTTTCCATCTCTCCAACGCTTTAATAGGAGTCAGTAGTCTTTTCTCGAGGGCTGTTTTGTACACCTTTGTAACCAGATGACACCGTATAGGCCTGGTAAGCAATGTCTGCAGGGCGTTTAATTTCGGGGGTTCGTCTGCGAATGAAGGATATAGTTCCTGTATTGCCGTCCTGAGTCGATATATAAATGTAAAGAGTGGTGTTTTATTTTTTTATATATTGCAGGTCGTCTAGTGTTGGAAATTTTCCCCCTGGGCATATATCACCCATCATCTCTAGTCCTGTCACTTTCAGTGCGCTAGTGTTCCAGGTTCCTGTGTGACGAACAGCGCCGGATAATGACCTATGGGAAGTGCTGGAGCGTACAGCAGTGATTTGTTTTCGCTCGTGCCTAAGCCTGCCATGCTGATGTCGTGCAATGAACAGTGTTGGTCTCAGAGTGAACGTGAACTATGTGGTAACCTATATCGAAGAGGAGCGGGATGGGCATCCCCTTCCTCCACTGCCAAATGGGGTGTGTACGTGTGTGGTCTGCACCAGTAGTGCGCAAAGTGCACTTGAGTGCATAAATAGTATAAATACAAGTCGGGCGTGCCGAAACCTCCCTGTTTGTATGCCATAGTCATTGCATCCCAACTGATGCAGGGCTGTTTCCCGGCCCACGCTAGTTCAATTAACTGTTTGCGAAGGGTACAAAACAAGGTTTTCGGTAACACTATTGGTATGGTTGTGAATAAGTTGAGGAAACGCGGTAATATTATTTTCATGATAGCTATCCGGTCTGACAGGGAAAGTGGCATCGCTATCCATTTGTCACCTGTCCCTCCAGTTTCTCTATTGCCCTGCTGTAGTTTTCCCTTATCACTAAGTCTGGGTACATCCACAACCCCAGATATTTTCACCGGTTTTCTGTGGTCCAGTCCAGGGGGTATTCAAGCCTGTGCGATGTTGTGCATAATGTCAATGGGATTATCACTTATTTTGACCAATTTATACTGAGTCCCGAGTAATGTTCGAATCGAACATATTCCTGGAGTATCGGTGGGAGATTTTCTTCCGGATCACGAATGTACAGGACTGTCGTCTGCGTTTAGCGAGATGCTTATAGGCCTTTGCCGGAATCGTATAGCCAATCTCCCATGTCTCTGCCTGATAATGCAGGTCAGTGGTTCTAGTAGCAATGTAAATAAGAATAGGGAGAGGGAGCACCCCTGCCTGGTACCTTTATGTATGCATAATGGCTCCGACATATGCCCATTTATGCGTATTCTCGCCAGTGGGTCTGTGCATAATAGGCCTATCCACCTCAGGGAAATGTTCAGGGAATCTCATCTGGCGCAGTATGCTGAACATGTACTTCCACTCTATTGAATCAAATGCTTTGGCAGCATCTAACAGGACTGCTGCCGCCTTGAGATCTGGGTTTAATTGATGCAATAATGCGGGAATTCTCGTAAGCTATGCATAGTGGATCTAGTCGGTATGAATGCCGACTGATTTGGTAAAATCATGGTTGGTAACAGGGGCTGCAGCCCTGTGGCTAATATTCTCTTTAATATCTTTGCGCCATTATTAATAAGGGACAGACGGCAATATGACCCACAGTGTTGAGGTTGTTTATCAGGTTTCAATAAGGCAATAATGAGGGCACCATGAAGTATAGAAGGCAGGTTGCCCCTGGTGCATGCCTCTATATACACCTCTAGAAGATATGTCTGCATATTCCGTGTAAAAGTCACCCGTTAGTCCATCCTGCCCAGGCGTCTTACCGTTTGGCAGGGCTCGTATAGCCTCCTTTATCTCCCCCTCCTCTATTGGTTGTGAAGGTATTCTCTCTCTGCCCGACAACCATGGAAGTGCAATATCGGAGAGATATGTATCTATTCCCTGCTCCGTAGTTAAGCTGCGGGTTGCATATAATTCTGCATAAAAGCGTAAAAAGGACGTTAGGATCTCTAAGGGGTCATAGTGTTCAGTCCCGTCGTCCTCTGTAATCTTTAGCGCAAAGGTTTGCCCTTTGCCTTGTGCCAGTTTAGTGGTTAGTGTATGTCCCGCTCTCCCTCCCTCTCCATACGCTCTGGCTGTGTGTTGGCGGGATAGGTAATGCATTTCCCTCTGTGCCTTGTCATTGTATTCCGTGACCTGTGGCCTTATCTCAGCAATTGTGGATGCACATGGCTTGGTCTCGTATTTCCTCTCTAGTTTTTGCAATGTGCGTTCTATGTTGTCTAATTGCGTACAAATATCTTTCAGTATTCGTGCACTTGTACTTCTACATATGCCTCGTATTGTAGCCTTAAAGGTTTCCCATAGTTCCTGCCTCCCTGACAGAGCCCTCATTTAACTCAAAATCAACTATAGCCTGTTGTATGGTATTCTTATATACCGGGTCTAATAGGGCCTCTGCTGTAAAGCACCATGTGAATTGTTTTGGCATATGTGTTGGAACCGTTATATCCAACGCTATCGGTTTGTGACTTGATATTGTTCTCGCCATGTGTTTCACACCAGCTGTCCAGGCGTGCCCTCCAATGGTAGTCAGCCAGTAGTCTAACCGAGACCTGGCAACATTTACTGATGACGTGTATGTGCCTTCATTTCTTTCTGCGTTTCTCACTCTCCAAAGGTCTACCATATTAAACTTCTCCATTCTGTCCCATATGACACAAGCTGATTGTCTGCACTGACCCCCTGTTTGTGCCAATCTGTCTTTTAGCGGGTCTAGGTTTGTGTTCAGGTCGAACCGCCCCCCCCCCCCCATATTGGTACACAGTAAGGTGTGCAGTAAATTCCAAATGCGTGTGTAGAATTCAGGGTTGTCTGTAGTTGGCTCATAAATGTTCACAATAGTGACCAAAGTGCCGCACAAGTTACCCTATATGATGGCATATCTTCCCTGATCGTCTGTAGCTGATGTGTATGGTAAATGGGACATCATTTTAATTTGAAATCAGCACCCCCCTAGAATATGTTGAAAAGAGGAAGCTAGTCTAACCACTGCACATTGTCTTCACACATTGTCTTCCGTCTGCTTCGTTAAATGCGTCTCTTGAAGGAGCGCGATCTGTATATTGTCCAGATAGGCCATAACCTGTTGCGGTTTGTGGGGATTATTAAGTCCTCTAACATTCCATGTCAGGAGAGAGAGTTTATTGCCTATCTGGGGCCCTTTACTACTTGTCGTGGGAGGGCAATGTAAGTGCTAGCTGTCTGGATGTCCCTGCTGTGTGCGTCTACTGCATCCCCAAGTGACATGCTGTGGCCATAACAATACAAAATACATATACCCCGTGCCTCCCCATTCCCACTTCAGCATCCCAATCATGCCAAAGACCTAGTACCCCATGAACCTTCTCAACCAATACCTTTCAAGAACAGACAACCTTAACAACATTTTTAGAGTACTTATCGCCCGTGTATGGGGTGCACCCTCTTGGGGGCCGCCAGAGGCCCAGTAACCCTCCGATGTTACGGAGGTGGCCGGACCACCAATATAGTCCACTTATAACCAATCATAGTGTTCTCATGTGGGTCCAGGCAATCTCAGGCCCCCAGCCTTCCATATGGTGGAGTTCTTCCGTGTGTAGGGACCCGGTGTAGAACTGAATACATTCCCTTCTCGTTACTCCATGCTCCCGTCCTCGCCATTCTCTGTCTGTGAAGCTCACAGTTATTGTGTAATTGTTTTCAGGTAGTCTTTAGCGGCTTCAGAATTGTGCAGATCATTTGTTGCCCTTTGTGGTCGACGTGTTAACGTGCCAGGTAGAGCATAGCGTATGCAATACCAGCCTATTAAAGTTGGCGTTTAATAAGCAGGTATTCTTTCCTCGATGCTTGCACAATGGTTTTGAAGTCTGGAAAAATGTATCCCTGGTAGTTAAGTTCCTTCTTTTCGCATGCCAGTCGTAGCACTGCGTCTCGATCCCAGTAGTTGAGTGGTCTGGTGATTATGGGACGCGGAGCAACTCCCGGCGGGGGTCTCGCCATCAGAGACCTGTGTGTTCTTTTCACCACCAGCAAGTTGGACAGATTCTCTGGGCCAAAGAGGGTAGTAATCATTAGTTCCACAAATGGCTCCATTTGCCCTGTATTGGCCGACTCTGGTACGCCAGTGATGCGCAGGTTGTTGCGCCGCGGGCGCGCCTCTAAGCCTTCATTCTTTGCTTGTATTATCTCCAAGACTTTCTTCATGTTGGAGCTTTTCTCGTTTACAGTGTGTAGCATGTCTTCAGTTGTAGAAATTCTTTGTACAGCATCTGTAAGTCTCTGATTGTTTTCTCCAATTTGGCAGCCATATAATCCATGCTTATGTTCAGAGAATCGGTTTTACCATCTATAGATTGCAGGCTATGTTGCATCGCTAGTAGCGTGGTCTCAAGCGCCGTTGTACTGTCTGGTTCAGTGCAATGGTCAGGGGACTTTCTGCGATTGTTGCAGGGTGCTGGTGGTTCTTTTGGTGTCAAACGTGAGGTTCGGCTGTTTTTTTTCTGCCTTCCCCATTTCGTCTCTCTGGTCCCTTTCGCCTGAGTTTCTTATCTACCTTTAGAAGTCCTCCACCTCAGGCCTTCCGTCACTTGACGTATTTATTATAGCAAAGGTGATATAGGCCTCTTACTTATGCGGAGTTTTGTTATTGACCTGATCGCGCCTCACTGCGCTGCCAAGCACCGTTTTTCTATTGCATGCTTATGTTGCTTTTGCCCAGATATCAGTCTTCGGTTCACCGCCTGCCATTTTAATAGCGAAAAATATGTTGGCCTCTCCGACCCGTTTTTATCACAGCAGTAGGTGCTGCCTTGCACCTTTTCCATTATTTATGCTGTGCGTCACCAGCAGTTCTACAAGTAGTTCACTTTTGTGACCCCCGCTTCTTCTTTGGGGTCTAATCCGCTCACCTTGGTTTCTTAGAACAGGAGGGCAGGCTTACTCACTTCCCGCCATCCTCCCCCGAGCCCTGCTGCGGTCGTTGCCAAGCCAGTCGGGGCCCAGCCTCTGCAGTTCCGTGCAGCTTCTGGCCTGTGCTTTAGCACTGTGCCCTGTGCCCCTCTCGCCTCCTGTGCCGTCCAGCCTCCAGTGATTGCTTCAGGCCTGCAGCGCACTTTGGCCCCTCGTTGCTGTCTGCTCTCTGTAACTGCGGCAGGCCATGTGTACACTCTCTCCGTCCGCCAGTGCCATGAGTTCCTACCTCCGTCGCGCAGTGCTGGTCGTGCCTTCTGGGCCGGCGTTGTCGAGCCACAGCCTCCTCCATCAGACCTGGTAATTAGCTTGCACCGCGTCCCACTGCCTCAAATTTCAGCTCGGTTATCTCCACCGCTGCACCCAGTGCGTTCACTTTGCAGCCTAGGCTGCCCTTCCCAGCCTGGGCCATGCACTTAATGGGCTCGGATCATTTCAGCGGCAATGTTGCGTTCTACTTTTAAAAACAGATCCCAGGACCGCAGAGTCTTAGGTGCCGTTTCAGTGCTTTGTGGTTACAGAAGGCAGGATTTAGGACTGATTAATTCGCCTGGCCGGCAGAGCTTCACTAAAATGCGGACATCTTGCCATGGGCTCTCTAGCGCCCCAACCTTAAAATACTTGAAGCCTACACGCAGCATTGCCCTGCTTGCACAGAACCCCTACCAACTTGCATTGGCTACCCTGTCCTTGGTCATCATTTGCTTTATAGGAAGAATGGATGCCCTGGCAATACCTCAAGTATGTAAAATTTTACTTCTTGAACCTACACTCGAGAAGTTCTTTAAAGACCAAAATTAAAGGATGAAAGACCATCTCAGTACCAAGGCTGCCTTTTTGCCTCCAGGGTCAAAACTGATTTGCATATGGCTAGGTCCAAACTGGGGTGGCGTAGTGAGCAAAAGAACAATGGATTTAACCCAGATCTCTTGACTGGTGGAGAATGTTTGATTTATTCAGCATTCGATCCATCATTTGTTGCCACAGTACTTTTTGCCCTAAGTGGGATGGGTATGCCCAGACGTGGGTCCCTTGCTCGCTGTGCCACTGGATTCAAGCTAGCCTGGCTGATGAGAGGTAACATACCCCGAAACCGGTCCCAGGATGCTTATTTCCGGTCCAGGGAGGACCTGGCTTGGCAGTTCGGGCTGAACTGTTCCCATGAGGAGCAGGGTCAAGACTGATTTGCAAATGGCTGGGTCCAAACTGGGGTGGTGTAGTGAGCAAAAGAATGATAGATTTAACCCAGATCTCTTGACTGGGGGAGAATGTTGGATTTATTCAGCATTCCATCCATCATTTGTTGCTGCAGCACTGCCATTGGGTGATGGGCATGCTTTCTCTGAGTGGATAGGCTTTCTGAGGGCACCTTTTGCCCCATCTCATAATAAATGCCTGATATTGATTCCCAGATATACTTCCTCAGTCAGAGTGGATAGGCTGATAGTAGCCATGTGAGAGTGAGCTTTTGATGGGGTTGACTTGAGGCAGTGAGGTTATCATATATACCTCACCCCACTCTCACGTACAAGTGAGAAATGTAGATTTTCCACAGCCTGATGAGCAGAAAATCTGGATTTTTTGAAAGACACGGAGGCTAAGATTATGCAGTCTCCTTTTATTGCCAGCTCACAGCAGCAACAATGGAAAGAATTCAGAACTTTGAAAACATTCTAATCATGTATATAGCACAGCAACAAGCAGCCATCTTCCTTCTTTTGTTGCTGCTGCTCACAAGATCAGTACCTATTTCATTATTACTTAACACTGATTGTTAAACTGCTGTTATTTGTATATATATATATTTAATATACGGTTTATGTATGAATTTCATAGATGACGTAGCATCTGTATATGTGTACTATTAGTCTTGACTGTCGCTCTTGCTAGCGCGCCGTAATCTTTGCCAAACTTTAACATATCCCTCAATCTAGTGCGAGATCTCCGCTAGACGCCTTGAAAGGGAGATCCCTCAATCTAGTGCAAGATCTCCGCTAGGCAAATTGAAAGGGAGACTCACCTAGCCCTCGATTAATCCGGCGACAAACCGCATTCAAATGATGCACCGGGGCCTCCCTCTTCGTAACATGGCCCGCGCACACTCAACCGCATGAAACAAAGACTCGCACGGCCGGCAAGCACGTAGTGCACGGCCGCTCGAGCCACGTTGAACGCCCACGCGTCCCTTGCTTCTCTCCGGTCACCGGACCCAAACGGGAGCAATATTTTAAATAGATACAGAGAAAATACCCCGATGTGGCTGCAATTGGAAACGTGACCGCATCAGGCATGCCTAACATGAGTAACGAGGCACAACAGCCTCTACGTATATTTAGAGGAAAGTACCTTAGCAAAACACGACGTACACCCCTAAGACCAATTTTTCATTGCAAACGACGGTTGACAGGCTTCCTTCACCGCATTTACAGCTAGGCTGCCCCCTAGTGATTTATAAACTAGAATTAACTTTATTTTAACCTAAATCGACAGTTTCAACCATTCACTACTAGAATTAACTCTATTCTTGCCTAAATCAACATTTTTCAACTGTTCCCTATATAAGTTCATGTTCAGAATGTCTGAGGACCAGCTAGATTCTACAGTTGAGGGGAAACTAAAAGAGATAGTTAATAGGGCGATAAGGAAATTGATGGGGTCGTTGGATGAAACCATCAGTAGGAAGCTAGAATCTATTTCCCAGAAAAACCAAGAAACAGAACAACCTGGGTGCTCCGCTTGGACAGACAAGGCCCAGAGAAAAAGATCAGCAGGTGACAACCCTCAGAAAAAAAGCAAAAAATCAAAAGGCTCTGAGGGATTACCGGAGGAAGCCGGTGATGGAATCAGTGTGTGTGACACTGTGGATGGGCATGCAAGAGGCCCGGTTGTCCCTATCTCAAGCGAGTCTGATAACGACGAGACTTGCGAACCAGAACTAGAACTATCCTGTTCATCAGAATTCGACTCCGATCAGGGAGACATGTCATTCGAGAAAAAAGGGACATCAGAAGAGGCATAAAAGGCCTCCTGGTCTAAGATGGGGATTCTAGACCCATTAGGGGATAATATGTTTGATCCCCTCCTTATCAAGCACCCTCCGTCACCTGAATGGGCACCTTCACAGCATGTCGCTAAATACATTACCTTTTGGTTAAGGAGTGAAATCCCAAAGGAAGTAAGATCTCGCTTACGTTCAGAATGTCCCCGACCATCCTTACCCGAAAAGATAACCCTCACCCCTGAATTAGATCCCAAGGTGGTAGCCTTCATTAATAAAGGGGGAAAAGACAGAAGAAAAGGATTAGATGGAGGACTAAAATCTTGTAAGGACCGCCTCCTAGACATTACTGGTCCTCTCACAAAAATATTTGAGATGGCAGAGATCTAAGTGAACTCAGGTTGACCCCAAGGAACTACGAGAGTAGGCACAAAGAGCAATTTGTCTGCCGGGAAACGCGAATACAGCTCTTTCTAACGAAAGAAGAAAGAGCATTCTGCTTAAGCTAGACCCCAAACTTATGGAACTAGCAAACAAGGAAGGGGACCCATTAAACCAAGGCCAACTCTTTGGCGATGACTTTATAAAAAAAAATGGCTAAATATGTGGGGATCTTAAGTTCCATCCAAAATCCCAAAAAGAGATTAGAAAAGTCTTTCACGATAGAGTTTTTGGAAGGGCCGGGAGAAAAAGGGGTCGGTTCCCCAGCTGAGGCCTACCTTCGTCAAGACCCTTCATGGGACGTGGCAACATATTTTACCAGCAATCTGGCTATGGAACCTACCAAAACCTCTACCCCCAACGACAAAGAGCCTGTAATAGAAGCTCCAGAGGAGATCGAAGACAGAGGGGATTCTCAACAGGTAAGTCCTACGAAAGACCTTTTAGATACCCCTATAAAGGTGGGAGGCAGGTTAGCCCAGTTCTGTGAAAACTGGAGATTAGTGACACAGGATCCTTGGGTGTTACAAACTGTCAAGGGATACAAAATCGAATTTATAGACCCTCCCGTTCAAATAAAAACACCCAGGGAAATAACCTTTTCACAAGAACACTCGAAGTTGGTAACAAAAGAAGTAGAGGAGCTACTAGCAAAAGGGGCCATCCGAGAGGCACGCAATCCAGGGGTAGGTTTTATCAGCAACATCTTTTTAGTGGAGAAGAAGGACAAAGGTATGAGACTGGTAATAAACCTCAAAGAATTAAACGAATGGGTGGTTTATCGCCACTTCAAAATGGAAGGGATATACCTATTAAGGGACATTCTAAGAAAAGAGGACTGGTTAACAAGACTAGATCTCAAAGATGCCTACCTAACCATCCCAATCTGGCTTCCACATCAAAAGTACCTCCGCTTCACTTGGCAAAACAGACTCTGGGAGTTCTCAAGTCTCCCTTTCGGACTATCCTCAGCACCTTGGTGCTTCACAAAAGTACTTCGCCCGGTAGCAGCATGGCTCCGGGCGAAGGGAGTAAGATTAATAATTTACTTGGTCGATATCCTGATAATGGGACAGTCCAAGGATCTTGTAACACAACACACAAAATGGACAATACAGATCTTAGAAAAACTAGGCTTCGTAATAAATTTTAAAAAAATCATGTTTAACTCCAGCACAGAACACTCAATTTCTGGGGTTCGTTGTAGACACAGTTCATACAGAACTACGATTACCCAAAGAAAAGCTCAAAAGACTACACAAAGAATTTTAAAAAGTGTTAATAGAAAAAAATATTACGTTAAAAACTATAGCAAGGATCCTGGGGCTCCTATCCTCAACCGTCCAGGCAATATTCCTAGGACCTCTTTACTACCAAACCCTCCAAAGACTCAAAACTAAGTGCTTACGCAAAAACCCCTCATATTCACAGACACTGTCCCTGGACCTCGAATCGAGGGAAGAACTAGTATGGTGGCTGAAGAATGCACAGGCATGGAACAGGAGGGCAATTTTTGGGGTGGAACCCAAATTAATAATAGAATCGGATGCGAGTCTAGAAGGATGGGGAGTGAAATGCGTAAATTCTTCCACAGGGGGTCGATGGTCAACCCAGGAGAAGAAATTACATATCAATTGCCTAGAACTGGTAGCGGGTTCCTTTGCAGTACGCAGTTTCACACAAGGAATGATGAAATGTTGTGTAATGCTACGCATGGACAACGTGTCAGCAGTACGATATGTCAGCAAGATGGGGGGGACCACACTCCAAAGACCTGGCAGACTTAGCGAAGGACTTTTGGGGTTATTGCTTGAGCAAAGGGATCTCAGTTGTAACAGAACACTTTCCTGGATTAAGCAGTGGGGTAGCAGATTGGTTCTCTCGGAACTTCAGAGACTCCAGCAATTGGAGACTGAACAGAGAGATCTTTCTCTGTATCCAACAGAAATGGGGTCCATTTGACATAGATCTGTTTGCAGACAGATGGAATACACAATTGCCACATTTTTTCAGCAGGAAACCAGACCCCCAAGCTTCTGGGGTAGATGCTTTCCTGCAGAATTGGAAAGGCCTAAAGCCATATGCCTTCCCTCCCTTTGCCATGCTACCAAGATTCCTTCTGCAAATACACAGATTCAAAGAAACTGTAGTAGTAATAACCCCGCTATGGAGATCACAAGCCTGGTTTCCGATAATACTAGAAATGACAATAGACTTCCTTTTACTAATCTAGAATTTCAAGACTGTAATTCAAGGCCCACGAGGAGAGACTCCTCCTATAATGGAAGAAGGCTCTCTCACACTGATGGCATGGAGGATTTCAGGAGACAGTGGGAAATCCCTGTGCTTTCAGACTCGTATCTGAGTCATGGGCATCTGGGACAAGGAAAGCATATTGACTGGCTTGGAATAAATGGGTTCGTTGGTGTGTTAAATGGGGTTTCAATCCCATTTCAACTGATGTAGTACATATAATGAATTAACAAAATTATTTGGGTCAGGCTTATCCTACAGGACAGTAAACGTCTATAGGTCAGCCATCTCTGCTGAACACTGTTTGATAGTTGGCTTACCCGTTGGCAAAAATACGTTAACTCGGAAAATAATGCGAAGCATGAGGGTCCTAAAACTTCCCACACCGAAATATACCTCATTGTGGGATGTAATCTTACAGGTACTTGAAAGCTGGGTTGATAATCAGTCCTTGTCCCTAAAACAACTCTCCTACAAACTCACAACCCTATTATGTCTGGTATCCTTTAGACGTACCTCAGACGTAAGAGCTTTAGATGTTACCAGTAGGGCATACCAACCCGAAGGGGTCTGTTTCTATATTAAAAGAAGAACAAAGACTCTGTCATCAACTATATTCTACCCTTACTTACAAGGAAACCCAAGACTGTGTGTGGTTAAATGCCTAAAAGAATACGAAAAAAGGACTAAAAACCTGAGAAACTGGGCACAACTGCTAATTTCCCACAAATTACCCCATACAGCCGTTTCTTCCCCTACCTTAGCGAGATGGGTGAAAAATGTAATGAAAGAAAGTGGTGTGGATGTTTCTGAATTTGGAGCGCATTCACTCAGAGGTGCATCGGCCTCCAAAGCTTTCATTTTGGGTGGCAGATTACAAGACATTTTGAGAGCAGCAGACTGGTCGAATGAAAACATGTTCAGAAGCGTTTTTTTTAAATCAATGTCTAATGTAATTGATAATGTGTTGAATGCACTTTGAACTTGCATGATATTGGCCTCTGTGTCATGCCATAAAATGTAGATTTTCCATAGCCTGATGAGCAGAAAATCTGGATTTTATTAGAGACACGGAGGCTAAGATTATCCCACCACATATACCCACCCGGGTAAAATAACTTCATGTTTTTTTCATATTCTCTTTCAGACTAATAAAGATTGGGTTTGTTGTTACGACATTTCTTCAAGAAGCATTCCACTGTGAAATATAATTGGACATTTGAGTCCCACTCTCACGTACAAGTGAGAAATTGAAATGCTCTTGGGGAGTCACTATTGGGTTATATGGGAGATTGGTAATTATGGGGAATGATATCCCACTAGACAGGGTAAGGAATTTTCCATTATAATGGTAGTTCTTTGAAACTGCGCCCACTTTCAGCTGATGAGTTTCTGTAGTACTGACAATTGTTTTCTGGACGGGACTTCCTAATCCCTGATCTATCTCTCAGACCAGTAGGCAAATTCAGCTCATAATTCAAATCGTGTGACTATGCTGCCTGCAGAAAGGCTGGTGCTTCAAAGCATTGCAAACCTGTGATTGGTGCCTGTGCAGAGAGACCAGCATAATAGCTGCAAGAAATGCTGAATGTTTACCCTGCATGTTTGTGCCTGAAAAACAGTGGAAGCTGGGTGTTTTTAACAACCGCTTGTGAAATAGACCAAACACTGAAAAGTGATTTGTCATTTTGAAGCATAGCCCTTTCAAAAACAAGCATTTGCAATGCAATAGGTCTCGCATTTACGCGAGTTAAAGCTATTGGCATTGTAAATGACAATGCCTTTTATTTATGTTTTAAAAACCAAAACATAAATAAAAGGCATTGTCATTTACAATGCCAATAGCTCAAACTCGCTTAAATGCGAGACCTATTGCATTGCAAATGCTTCTTTTAATTGGGCCAGTGAACGGAGACAGGGCACGGACCCAGCCAACTCGGCCTCCCGCAGAATTGCGAGCCTCGCCGAACGGTCTTGGCCTGAGATGACATAGCCGAACTCCCTCCTTTGCAGGCCGGTGTCGCTTCTCGTCTTGGTGCCATGAATTCGGCATTGGTTCTCTTCGCTGACAGTTGTTCATGAAGTGGCAATGAAAGCCCGGGGCTGGCACGTCGTACCATTGTACAGTTACAGCCGCTGTCATCTCGGTCATCTTAGTCTGCATGCACAATCCTCATGTCTTTTATCATCCTTGGCATGCAATACGCATGTACTATTTAGCACTACTTGTGATACAGTCCTTCCAAAATGCCGATCATCTTCGTGATTCTAACATTTGTGTTTGACTCATGTTCAAAGCATTTTGGCAGCTTTCACGGTGACCCGGAAATAGACAACAGTGTGTACTAACCAGGACCAGTCGTTGGCCAGCCCTGGTGACACAAAGACCCAGCATGAGTAGGCAGTGGTATGATATCCGTAGAGTCAAATAAACAGTGACGTGATGAGAGGCTAACAATGGGCACTGGTGTAATGTTCAACGAACAACAGCGTGCACCGATGCGATGAGACGAACAAGAGTGGCACCATTGTGATAAGAGACGAGCAAAAGTCCCACTGGTGTTGCAGAATTAGAGATAAGCGAAGAGTGGGCATTGGTGTGACTTGAGAAGACCAGCGCCCGACGGGGCGAAGGCACTGACGTGGCCAGTCATTAGTGGTAGAGGGAATAGATGTGATCAGTGCCCAAAGGCGTGTGTCCTTAAGAGCCAAAGGCAAGAGTGTAGTTGGTACGGATATGACCAGGTGCCTGCTGCACCAGAGTCTAGATACAGATGTTCAAGAGCTACGTTTAGATTATTAAAACATTGTTAGCGTTTTGCGTTTAATGTAAAATCTAAAATGGACCAACCTCACAAAAATGAGCTTTTCCATTGTTTCTGCGAGTGTATAGATTTTATTATGTTTAGTGCATAGTTTGTTAATTGAAAAAAGGTTAAGGGGTCCAAAGTTGTTTTAAACGACAAAAGAATCTACTGCCGAAAACATAAGTTGCAGAATACCAGTGGTGCCTTGTCTTTTTTCCACCTTCCACCACCACTCACTTCCTTTATCTTCATCTCACTCTTGAAGGTTGCTCTTCCGTCCCGGATTACTCACTTTATCACTGTTTTTAGATCGTTCGCTCCTGACTTTTTTTGTGTGCAGTTTTATATAGCGGGAACTCGACTCGTAGGTATTGGGGCGCTTTACACGAGCACCAGTTACATAACACTAGGACACATTCATTTTTGGTAGGCACGGGGAGATTAAGTGATTTGTCCAGAATCACAGGATGTTGAGCCGACGCCAAGACTCGAACCTCCGTGTCCGATCTGCATGTGCCTTTACAGATTAAACACTGGGTATTTTATGAGAATAACTAAGTTTATTTTGCACAAACTAGTGGCAAAATTGACCTTTTAGCACTGTAGTATGCAACTAATTTGCATCACGTTTCCCACTTAATTCTGCATGAATTTGCCCTATTATGAGCGAAAGATGTGTTGTAAAGAACTTTGGAGCAATCGCCAGGAATGGGCTAGTAACCAGAAACGGGAACCGGGCTTGTGTTTTTATCGTGAAAGCAGCTGTAATCCCCGCGTGATCAGCCGAACTCTGCGCTTCGTTTAATATCTCGGGAATGCGCAAGCTTAGCAGAGCCGCTTCCCTCCCGCCTATCCGCGCGCGCACGCTTTTGGGGAAGTGCCGTATCCACCTTGTGACTGAGCGAGAACATTGAAGTGGGAGGAATTCATGATAAGATCAGCATTGCTGGTAATTCCGTGCTGAGTCCTGCTGCGCTGCTGGGCGCATGCACGGCAGCTGCAAGTGAGCCTGAAAGGGACAAAAAGTCTTAGCCACAGGAAACATTGAAGTATACGGAGAGACAAAGAAACAGAGTATGACAAGGAGCGCTCTCACACACGTGAGACCACGCATTTAAACAAGCATTTGCAAAGCAATCGGACTCGCATTTACGCGACACCTATAGCATTGCAAACAGGAGGGCGAGAAGGCACGAACAACAGGAGTGCGGGGGGAGAGAAGGCACAGACCGCGGGGGTGGAGAAGGCACGGGAAGAAATAGTGCTCATGCAACACTCGAAGTAAAGGGGCCAGTAGCCATGGAAGGATACAAATGACGACATGGCCGTCATAAGGAGGGACTAACAAGCCTATAAACCAATCGGAAGGCAGCATTTAGAAAGGACAAAGACCCAAGCCAATGAAAAAGATGGGCTGGGGAGTGGGTGTGACTTCTCTCCCGTACTCTACTACCACAGATCAACCCCAGAGCAGCGCTTGCGCGCTGGCTCAGGGCTCGACCTAACAAAGTGCCAGTTTGTGTATAGGACTTCAAATATGACCGCAACTTTATCACATATCCGCTGCAATCATCCCACTATCAGAGCCTCCTCACCCAGCAAAGAGGTGGCCAATAATGAATGTTGCATTCATCCACAACTTTTACATTTTGCATAGCCTGTGCTCAAAGCACTTTCCTCATCTTCAAAATGTGTAGCCCTTGACACCTCTGCAGTGCTTTAAATGGAAACATAGAAGTGCAATTGCTCACTATCCATAGTATCTGCTCTCCTGAAAAGTACTCGAACTCACCCATTAAATGTATTGTACGAATGCAGAAAAATACAGGTACTCCTTTGCAATATTGAAGAAGTGCAAGTACTCCATACTGGACAGTACCTGTCCATTTAAAGCACTGCACCTATGTATGTGATCCGAAGCTGTTAAACTCTCTTCAAATGACACAATTTAGGAAAAACATGAAGTAAAACTGATTGGTGGCAACGGGAATGCTTTACTTGACGTGGGAATATTACCCAGCCAATAATGGCCTAGTGGGATCTAAAGGAACGAGCATTGGCCAAGCCAATAGGTCTGGCGTTGGTCTCCAGCCTTTTTGCTTTGGCAATTCTTCTTTTGTGCAAAGTCTTATTGGTGGGGAAGCAGCCAGGCCATCAATCTAAAAAGAAACTCATTAGTTAGAGCCAAAAATATATTTGGGTTTAAAAAAAAGCACACATTACCATAATAGTCCCTAACGTCGAAGAGGACTACTTCGTGTATGGATGTGCTCCTTTTGAAATCTATATCTTGCTGATGAGCCCTAATCGGGGCGAAACTAGGGAGGACCTGGCCTGGCAGTTCGGGCTGGACTGTTCCCATTGGAGCAGGGTTGAGACTGATTTGCATATGGCTGGGTCCAAACTGAGGTGGCAAGTTGTGCAGAAGAAAAATGGACCGGGATGCGGCCCGCGTGATTACCAGTGGCTTAGAATAATTCAAGCATTCCATCCATCGCTTTTTTGCATGCGTCCTTGTGAAAGGGCAGCATGCGCTGGTTTAAAGTGAAATCAGTCAGTGACTGAAGTGTGCTAACCCACTGCCCCATGATGCATGCTGCAGTGGCTGGAAAAATGTGAATGACAGAACAACAGACTAATGGATGAAGTCTATCCGAAAACCCCTATAAGTAACTGTTGTACTGTAGAAAATCAAAAGGTCTTGGCTAACACCAGACCTAGAAAGCCAATTGTTTTGCCGTTGGCGCTCAGTCTCTTGCCTTTGCTAATGCTTTTTTGTAATATTTTTGTAAAACTTTCTTACAAACTTAGACTTGCGCAGACAGAGAAGCTTGCACAAACAGACTGATAGGCTTGCACAGATAGACCGCAAGGTTTATCAGACAGGCTTGTACAGAGAGACTGACAGAAATAGAGGCACTGGGCTGGTGGCAAAAAGTGGTCGCAAACTGCACAACTTTTTGCCACCAGTCTTTAATTTTGAGATGCGACTGCTGTACTAATAGGTCACATAGCAAAATGTATAATAGTGGTTGGGGCATTGCAGAACAACCTGCCTACCCAGTGAGTATTGATAATTTATGACTGGTTATTTGCGACCCCCTGTGATTAGCTACAAACAGGAATGGTTGACTGTAAAGAACAGCAGACCATCATCCCAGTGTTTGCATGCCCAAGCAGGAAGCAGTTTTTTTTGGTTTTGGTTTTTTAAAGCAGAGTCCGTTCCTTAAAGGAACTAGTGCTACTCTTTTCTTCGTTTCTTACCCTTTGCAAATCAGCTAACACCTTTGTGTCGCTGACTGATTAATGGTTGGTGATCTCAATTGCGGTTACAAACCACTGATACCTACAATTGCGATTAATGATTAGGAAGGGATGCCCCTTTCACACCCCTTCCTAATAGTGATTTAGAATGGATCTCAAAAACTAATTTTTCAACTCAAATTCTTTTCCAACCTGCAAAATGGGTTTAGTTCATAGAAAAAAAAACATTTGCAGTCATCACCTCTGTGATTTTGTGAACTGCAGGGTTTGCAACCACAGAAGGGCTTTGAACCTCTGGCCCTCGAGATCCTATTGAACATCACTTAATCTTTTTATTCCATGTGCTTTGATTTTTGCCTAGACCTGTAGTGGTTCTTAGACAATATATTTTTAGTCCGTTTCAGTCTACCTTTTATTGATAGTTTTTAAACATTTTCACTGTGCTTGTTCTTCCTGCAACTCTCAATAATTTCAGATTTAAGCTTTGCACTTTGCAGGCTCCAGAGACAAGAGAGAAGAGATTCCTTTTTGCGCTCTTGGCTAACTCCTATTAGTTTATAGCTCACTTTTTCTTTGGGTATTCTGGAAATAGGCCATATTGCTCCCACTATTATTAGATTATGAAATGGCTCTCATTGAGAAGCTGTAGCCTGAATACAGGAATGCACATCTGGCTATTCATGGCTACGATGTTACAGAAGTGGAAAAACAAAGGTTATTCTGCTGTCTTTATCCAGTGGAAGTGCTGTATTCCCTAGTGTTCCTCTACCGTTCCTCAGTCTCCACAGACTCCAGCAAAGCAGCAGAAAAACGGCTGATGTTCTCCTGCCTCACCCGAAGTTCTCCTTCTTTCTCAGATCAGAGCAGGCCCAATGAAGGCAGGGAAGCTCGTGGTGCTGTGTCTCTGCCAAGCACCATCTCCCCTATCAGTCGGGGGTCAAAGAGACATACGGCTAATGGAAATCTCGTTGCATGCTGATGAGAGTGCCAGAGAGCTGCTGTCAATGTGGCTGAGGGTGGGGAAAGGATAGGCACAGAGGAAAAGGATGGAAGGGAGGCAGGATGCCGTTTTTTATTATAATCTGTTGCAGAAGGGCAGCTTCATTCTTGTGTGGTTGTTTGCAAGGACACTAGGTGTTTTATTCTTAAGTATTTGCAGGGAAAGGATATGTCTTGTTGTGTATTTGACGTCATCCATCCATGCTTTTCACAGGTACCCATCTATAATTAAATATGCTTTCACCCCGCTCTGACTCTTGCTGCCTCTATAATTGCGTTGGCATGTTCAGATTGCGGAAAAGGGAGACCTCTTACTGCTTACAATTCATTAGCCAAACTATCATTAGCATTGAAGAAAGGCGTAAACGCAGTTCGTGAATCGAAGAAACGTATACCCTCACTATTATCTGTAACATCCTTACCTGTATCAGGTGTAGTACAACAATATGATAAAATGCCGAAAAACAAATAAAAATATTTTAAAAATTGTTACAGAAAGGCGTAAGACTCTAATCTTGTTGAAAGATTTGTACAATAGCCAAAGAAAATAAGTTAGTTAATTAAGGGAAGTAGCATATTCATAAGTCAGGGCAAAATGAAGCACAGGAGCTGCCTTCTACAAAGGTATGGCTTTACAGAAAATGAACTAACATCTAATCTGGTTCTGTCCAAAATAACCTGTCATTTTAATAATATTATTGGACAATAGATGCATACTCAAAGCATGATCTTCCATAAATGGTCTCTACTAAAATGTTACTTTGCATAGCAGCCAATAAGACTGTTAGTATGCATCATACCCTAGCCATTGCCTTCTTCCAATTGATTATGATCGGTAAATGTCTACATGATTTAGCTACAGCGAGGAAATCTTGGATATTGAGCTGCTTCTACACATTAATAACAATGGACATAGCTTTACACTGTTTCATTTTCTTCTGTTAACTAGAAAGCTGAAAACTGCTATTTAACAAACCCAGACCATAATTTGCATCTGAATTTCGATGATTTTCTGAAAGAGAATGAAAACATGAACGTGAAAGGCTCAAACAGGAAAATAATTGCTCTTTCACAGTGCGGCCAAATAAGGCCTTATCATGCTAACTATGCCTAGATTAAGCATTATTATTTTTATATCCAAATATGATTCTACAATCCCCCCTCTGACTCCTAATTAATATAACATCGCACTATTACAAATCTTTTATCCTCTCCAATGTTAACATCTCGTTCTTCTGAAGTGCTCTTAGATCTCCAAAAATATGATTTCTCCTTGTCTAGTGCAGTTTCATCATTCATATAATCGTCGTTTTCTTCTTGCTTATGCGATCATATCTTAAATCCCTAACACAAAATGTTTCACAGATTTTAAATGTTGAACAAGCACTCATAATCACCTATTATTATTATTAGTATTATCATTATTATCAGAGCCACAAAATGTTTCATTCTTATTCTCTACCTAACCCACCTTTTCCCAAATTTCTCCAATTGGTTGAAACCCACTCACAGTATTAGTTAGAATACCAATATATTTGTTAATACTTTCACTATTAAGTATGCAAGTACAACAATGCGTTTTTACCACCAACAGACTTCTACTTCTTTAGCCAAAAGCATATCTAAAGCTAAATGATTTTTAATCATCTTTGAGCGAATGGCAAACATTTCTTCATTAAGTTTACCTAACAAGACCTGCTGTATTATTTGTCAAGCTTTCCAGCAAAGTTGGCAATTCTCTAATCTTAGCATTATTCATTGCAACAGGAGGAAATAAAACACCAGACACATCTAATGACTCTTGACCTACTATTTCTCTTTTCATTCTTCAATGACTCCTATAATTTGAACTATTGACCTACTAGACTCTCAGGAAAAACATAAGCTAAGTAACAAGAAACTGCCCAACATTGTGAAATTGTAAAATTCGTATCTGAAAGAGACAATTAGTTATAGATTCCTTACCTTAGAATTACCCCCAGGCGTCAGACTGGATCCGGAGAATTTTTTCGTCAGCAGTACCCCTGCGCGTCGAAAGGTGGCATCGGTCGACTCCGCGTTCGTCGTTGGTGTCGTGGTCGCCGGGATGACGTCGCGGTAGCTACTCAGACGCCGCCCTCGCGCGCTGACGTCAGTTCTTTCTTTTTCCGCGCTAGCCAGCGCAGATCCGGAGAGAGCGGTACCTTTTTGACTGACTTTTGTCGATGCCGTTTGAGTCTTCGACTCCTGGTGCGCATCAGGGATCCCCAGTTTCAAGGCTTGCAGTTCCTGCCAACTTTTGATGTCGGTGACTGATCCGCACCGCATGTGCCTGTTCTGTCTGGAACCTGACCACGACTCCAAGTCGTGTTCCGACTGCCGGACCGTGAATCCGAAGTCTTTGTGGGAGCGGTCCCGAAAGCTTCTCGAGGTCTGGCAGTCCGCTCCGTGCCGCTCGAGGACCCGGTTGCGTGGGAGGTCGAGGGACTGGTCGCGGAGTCACCACCACTCTTCTAGGTCTTCACACTCTTCAGGTAAGTCGAAGCACAAGAAGAAGTCGAAGAAGCATTGTCGCTCTTCAACTTCTCCCCGTCCGTCGGCCAATGCGACGAGGGATGTGGGTGGTGCCCCTTCTGCCGCTCCGCGTGTGGAGCCTGCTGGGTCGACTCCGGGTTTCCCTCCTTTCGCGGGCCCGGTGCGACCCCTGCCCAGCTTCAGAGTTTCTACTAAGCGATGCATGCCATCTTTGGGCAGTCCAACTCTGCCGGTGCGCCTTCGGGCCCCGCGGACTCGGCTGGGGGCCCTGGGTCTTCGGCGGCTTTGGCTCCGGCACCTCATGGTTCCCTTGGATCCAGGCCTCGATCCGTATTGGCGCCGGTCGACCTGACTACGCCTCCCCCGGCGCCGATTTCACCGGCACCACGTCCGCAGCAGACGCCGGCTGTGTCCCCAGCCGGCGTCGACCCTGGTCTCCACCCCGATGTGGATACGGAGCCGGACCAATGCCGGTTCCGAGGCCGACGGGTACTTTTGTGCCCATGTTCCACCCTGGTTCTTTTAGGCCTGATTGGCAACCAGAGGAGGGTGAGGAGGACTGGGAGGGGTCTGGGGACCCTTTAACTGACCAGTTGAAGTATGACCCAGACTGGTGAGAGGAGTTGGGGGATGCCTGTAGATTGGACACTTCCCCAGACCTTGGCATGTTGTCTCCTCCTACCGTGGCTACGGAGAAGGGAGTTTCTTACGCAGTGGTGTTGCGTAGGGCGGCCGAGGCCCTCAACCTCGAGCTACCTACGGTGGCGGTCAGGACTAGCCTCCTGACAGGTGTTTCAACCGGCAGCTAGCTCTTCGGAACCCCTGCTGCCGTTAAATGAAGCCCTCACTGACATCCTTTTGGGCACCTGGTCCAGGCCCAACACAGGGGCTCCTGTGGACAGGATGATCGCCCGACGCCACCGCCCGGCTCCGGGCGACCCCACTTTTCTCTCCCAACACCCCACCCCAGAGAGCTTGGTGGTCCAAGCCTCCACGTCCAAAGGCACATTCCCTAACGCACCATCTGATAGGGAATCCAAAAAGCTGGACCACCTTGGGAAGATGTTTTCTTCCTCCAGCTTGGGACTGCGGTCGGTAAACACCGCATGTCTGTTGGGCCGTTACACCCACTCTGTGTGGGATACGGTGGTGCAGGTGCTGCCCCAGTGCCCGGAGGAGGCCCGGGCCGTCCTCTCCCGTGCAGTTGCCGAGGGGAGAGACGCAGCCAAGTTTACCATTCGCTGTGGACTGGATACCGCCGACTCGCTAGGCAGGACGATTTCCACGTTGGTAGCCCTTCGACGCTACGCCTGGCTGAGGTCGACTGGTTTCTCCGGGGATGTCCAAGTTACCCTTATGGACATGCCCTTTGATGGCCGTCGTCTGTTCGGCGACAAGGCAGACAACATGCTAGAGCGCTTCAAGGTCTCTCGGGCTACGGCCAAGTCCTTGGGCCTCTCCACCACCCGCCCTGCGCAGTCTGCATATAGCCCCTTTCGTGGCTACGGAAGGGGTGCCCCGCTAGGTTCCGCCCAGAGCCACAGGCCGGCGCAAGCTGTTCAGCCCTTGCGTGGCCGGGGATGTGGGAACCACCGCAGTGGGTCTTGGGGCCAGCAAGCGGGCCAGTCCACCACAGTCCCCTCTGCAGCAGCCTCCAAACCATCCTAGTCTGACCTTTCAGGGCCACCGATCGCCAGTGGGCGGCAGGATTCGACATCACCTCCCCCACTGGCGCACCATCACGTGGGACAGGTGGGTTTTGCAAATAGTCAAAGGGGCTACTCCCTCCCCTTCGAGACTACCCCTCCACCCATGCCACCTCCGCACCATTGCATGTCGGAGGATCATCTGGCCCTTCTTCAACAGGAAGTTTCGGCACTCTTGGCCAAGGGAGCCATCGAGCGAGTTCCTGCCCCAGAAGTAGGTTGTGGTTGTTATTCCCACTACTTTCTGGTGCCCAAGAAGGACAAAGGCCTGCATCCTATCTTGGATCTCAGGGACGTCAACTGCTTCCTCCAGAAGGAGAAGTTCAAAATGTTGACGCTAGCTCAGGTCCTGTCTGCACTCGACCCTGGAAACTGGATGGTAACGTTAGACTTGCAGAACGCATACTTTCACATTCCCGTCCTGCCGGCGTTACCTGCGGTTCACGGTAGGCCACAAGCACTTTCAGTTTACCGTGCTCCCCTTTGGCCTTACCAGCGCCCCTCAGGTGTTCACGAAAGTGATGGCAGTGGTCGCAGCCCATCTGTGCAGATCGGGGGTTCCAGTCTCCCCCTATCTCGACGACTGGCTGTTGAAGGCGGGCTCGCCCCAGGCAGTTGTCTCCCACCTCCAGACTACGGCGGACCTCCTGCATTCGCTGGGGTTCACTATCAACGTGCCGAAGTCACACCTGACTCCCTCTCAGAAGCTCCTTTTCATCGGAGCGGTTCTGGACACGAAGCAGTTTTGGGTTTATCCTCCCGAGCAGCGAGACTGGGATATTCGGGCTATGATTCCGATCTTTCAGCCTCTATCCCGGGTTTCGGTCAGAATGACCCTGAGGCTGCTGGGCCTCATGGCCTCCTGCATCCTGCTGGTGGATCATGCCAGGTAGCATATGCGGGCTCTGCAGTGGGACCTGAAGTTCCAGTGGGCACAGCATCAGGGGAATCTGTTCGATTGTGTCCAGATCTCGGAGGGCACTGCTCAACAATTGCAGTGGTGGCTCACGAACCAGGATTGGGTCCATGGCAGATCCCTCTCCCTTCCCCAACCAGAGTATACAGTGGTGACGGATGCATCACTTCTGGGGTAGGGCAGCCACATGGGAGAGGCGGAGATCAGAGGCCTCTGGTCTCCGGCGGAGTCCGGGCTCCACATCAACCTAAAGGCATTCCTTACCTCTGTCCGGGGAAGAGTAGTGCAGGTGTTCACAGACAACACCACCGCCATGTGGTATTGCAACAAACAGGGCGGGGTGGGGTCATGGACCCTATGTCAAGAGGCTCTCCCCCTTTGGACATGGCTGGAACATCAGGGCATATCTCTGGTGGTTCAACACCTGGCAGGTTCTCTTAACACCAGGGCGGACGAACTCAGCCGCAGGTGCATGATGGATCACGAATGGCGTCTTCACTCGGAGGTGGTGCAAGGTCTCTTTCAGCAGTGGGGAGAGCCTTGGTTAGATCTATTGAACACCGAAGAGAACGCGCAATGTCAACAGTTCTGCACGTTGGAATTTCCAAGGCGGCACTCGCTAGGCGACACTTTTCGTCGCGAGTGGAGTTGCAGTCTTCTTTACGCCTTTCCGCCTATACCACTTCTGCCCAGAGTGCTGAAGAAGATCAAGCGCGACCGGGCCCAAGTCATTCTTGTGGCTCCGGATTGGGCACGAAGAGTATGGTATCCCGAACTGTTACACATGGCCATCGATCCTCCGTTCAGACTGCCTCTTCGGGAGGATCTTCTCTCGCAGCAGCAGGGGACGGTCCTCCACCCGAACCTGTCCAGCCTCCACCTCCTTGCGTGGAGACTGAGCGGCGGCAGTTGACAGCCTTTGACCTTCCTCCCGAAGTCTGTATAATGTTATCTTGGCAGCCAGGCGTCCCTCCACTAAAACGGTATACGCCTGTAGATGAAACAAGTTTGTGACATGGTGCACAGCAAAGGCTGCGGATCCTCTTTCTGCTCCTCTTTCTGAGATTCTCTTGTTCCTCCTGGCTTTGGCCCAGCAGGGTTCTGCTCTGGGCACTCTGAAGGGCTACCTCTCTGCCATTTCAGCCTTTCTCAGGCTCCCTTATCAGCCTTCTGATTTCAAGTCCCCTGTTGTAAATCGCTTCCTTAAAGGGATTACTCCTCTTTTTCCTCCTGTTCCCTTCGTAATTCCTCAGTGGGACTTGAACTTGGTTCTTACTTACCTTATGTGCGCTCACTTTGAGCCGCTTCATAACTGTTCTCTCAGACTTCTTACTTTAAAGACTGCCTTTTTGGTTGCCATCACCTCTGCCCGCAGGGTGAGTGAGCTCCAAGCTCTTTCTTCAAAGCCTCCTTTTCTGGCTGTTCATCCGGACAAGGTCGTCCTCAGAACCAGACCTTCCTTTCTTCCCAAGGTGGTTACTTCTTTCCACATTGGTCAAACCATCACTTTGCCCACCTTCTTTCCGCATCCTTCTAAGGAGGAAGAGAGGCTCCACCGTCTGGATCCAAAACGGGCGCTTTCCTTTTATTTGGATCGCACCAAGCAATTCCGGGTTGATGACCAGCTCTTTGTTGGCTACGTGGGCGCCAAAAAAGGTCGGGCCGTGCACAAGTGGACCATCTCTAGGTGGGTTGTTTTGTGCATTAAAGCTTGCTACTCTTTGGCAAAGAAGGAGCCTCCAGTGGGACTGAGCGCCCATTCCACCAGGGCGACGGCAGCTACCACTGCTTTGGGACGAGGAGTCCCCCTCAATGACATCTGTCAGGCAGCTAGGTGGGCATCTCTGCACACGTTCACTGAACACTACTGCCTGGACAGCCAAGTCCAGAGAGACTGCTTCTTTGGCCGTTCTGTTCTCCAGGACTTTCTGGTGTGAACTTGGTTCGCAGACCCACCTCCGGGGTTGGTATTGCTGGGGTATCTATTCTAAGGTAAGGAATCTATAACTAATTGTCTCTTACAGTTGAACAAGTTACTTACCTTCGGTAACAATATATCTGTAAGAGACATAGATTAGCTATAGATTCCTTACTGCCGCACCCATCCTCCCCGTTCTGCGAACTGACTTCTAGGGTCAGGGAATCCCTTTCAGGGCCCTAGTTTTGTGCACCAGTGGTCAGTGTCTTGCATGGCTCTGCGCTTCTGGCGTGGAATGTCGTGTAAAAGCACTTACGTCCACGTGCGAGGGCGGCATCTAAGTAGCTACCGCGACGTCATCCCGGCGACCACGACGCCAACGACGAACGCGCAGTCGACCGACGCCACCTTTCGATGCGCAGGGGTACTGCTGACTAAAAAATTCTCCGGATCCAGTCTGACGCCTGGGGGTAATTCTAAGGTAAGGAATCTATAACTAATCTATGTCTCTTACAGATATATCGTTACCGAAGGTAAGTAACTTGTTCTTTTTTGTTAAAAACACGATCAACACCTTTAAACATAACATCAAGCATACCTAACAAATGAAACGTATCCATTATATATTTATAAGCACATACAATTCCCTATCAAAAGTGGGGCATGCATTTCTTTTTTTTTTTTCTTTATTGTTAGCAATTTTTGTTATCAATCATAATACACAAACTGATCCACAATTATAGGCATTATGCACTGATAAATTGTATAAAGAACAGTTGAATGAGCAAATTGAATAAAATATTACACTGTTATTACATCTGTGACAAGGTCCACAAAATCGAATATGTAAACAGTTCACCCGCACTTAGTAAACTCTTTTCTTTGGTGGGGTGGAGGTTCCTTTGCTAAATTGCATATTCATCAAAACCGCAGTGTTAGACCCGGGATCCCTGGTTGGCTGAGGTAGGTACCTTAGGCCAAATAGGGACCCGCGGTTCCACGTCAGGGAAAGGAAGGTCACCTTCTGAGAGAGCCCCCGCTCACCCCCTCGGTAGCTTGGCACGAGCAGACAGGCTTATCTTCAAGGCAAATGTGTAAATTATTTGCAACCACGCTCACAGCAACCCAATGATGACACCACAAATAGACTCCACACTTGTTTTATAAAAACGAGTATAAATTTTATATAAAAAGATATACGATAAGACCACACGATATAAATCCAACATATGCGTATTTGTAATATCCTTCCTGGCCGGTTGTTAGGCCAGCCAGCTCTTGTAAGTTCTAACGATATTAATGAGCACTTCTAAACATTTCACTGTAATCCTAATACCATGTTATGCAGTTCGTAATGCTAGAATCAGACACTTGTGCAATGTAGAAATAATGCAATGCGTAACGCGACAATCAAGCACTTTGCAATGTAAGAATAATGCAATACGTAACACAACAATCGGGTACTTTGCAATGTAAAAATAATGCAATGCGTAATACAACCACCAGGTATGTCGTTACGCAGAAATTAGGCAATGCGTAATACACTAATCGGGTAGCTCGTTATGCAGGAATAATGCAATGCGTAATACGCTAATCATGTAGTTCGTTATGCAGAAAAAATGCAATGCGTCATACGACAATCAGGTAGTTCGTTATTCAGAAATGATGCAATGTGTAATACGACAATCAGGTAGTTCGTTATTCAGAAATCAGCTAATGCGTAATACACTCCGGCACCGATCACGGTGCCTTAGGCGGTCTCTCCGCCACTCTGTCTGTCTCGCAGTCAGCCTCTGTCAACAGTTGCCCCCAACACGGGTATGGTGTAACAAAAAGTGCAGCTCCACACTCCGGCCCCAGTACTGCCACTCCTTTGGCAACACGGGCCGCGATACGAGCCGAAGCAGAGGCTTGCGCTGCGAAATGAGAGAGAGGCTGAGAGCGTCTCCCTCCGAGCCCGCACCCCGCCCCAGGAGTCGACACACGTTACCTGGGGGGCGCAAACCCACTCTCCTCTCCTCTTCCAACGACTTGGGCCACAGATGCAATCTTTGTGAATGGGCAACGGCGGGCTTGAGCCGGCGGCTCAGCTCCTCCGAGGCTGCCGGTCCGGGCCGCTACTGCTACGAAGATCTCAGGTTGCCACAGGGCACACCCACACAGCGTCGCTGAGACTCCCTTGAGCTTCGGGTGCACGATCACCGGGCACTCCACACGACGGTCTCAGGCTGCACGAAGAACACACGCACAGCGTCGCTGAGATTCGCTTCAACTCCGGGTGCACGTTAACAAGGCAATCCTCACGAAGGTCTCACGCTGCACAAAGCACACGCACACAGCGTCGATGAGACTCACTTGGACTCCGGGTGCACGATAACAAGGCAATCCTCACGAAGGTCTCACGCTGCACAAAGCACACGCACACAGCGTCGATGAGACTCACTTGGATTCCGGGTGTGCACAATAAGGCAATCCTCACGAAGGTCTCACGCTGCACAAAGCACACGCACACAGCGTCAATGAGACTCACTTGGATTCCGTTGCACACGATAACTGGACAATCCTCACAAAAGGTTCAGGCTGCACAAAGCACACGCACACAGCGTCGCTGATCCTCGCTTGGACTCCAGGTGCCCACGATCACAGGGCACTTCTTACGAGGGTCTCCGGCTGCAACAAGCACACGCACACAGCGTCGCTGAGACTCTCCTGGAAACTTTTGTGTTCCTGAGTTTCCGCAACAGGGAGCCAGCTCACCTCGGGCCCTTGGGGATAAGTTACTTCAGGACACAGCACACAGCAAAGTCCTTTCAAGCAGGGGGACACAGCACACAGCAAAGTCCCTTTAGCCTTTCCTTGGTAAAAACAGCCAACTGCAGGCCAGCCCCAGAACACACAGCAAGGGTCAGTCCTATCCTTCAGTCTCTTCAGTTGTTTCTTCCTTGGCAAAGGTTCCTTTTGACCACGAAGTAGCCACCAGTCTTGTTCAATCTTGTCAAGCCATTCTCCAAAGTTCAGGGGCTTCAGCTCTCATAGTTATACCCCTCAATGGCTTTGAAGTCTTTGTGTTCAGGGGGCACTGACCCCTGTTCAAACAAGTTCTGGGTGCCTCCCTGCCAGTGACACCTCTATTCCTTTGATAGTGGGGTTCTGGATCCTCAATCACTCAGTAGGGGCTGGAGCCATTGGTTTATGGCTGCAGCCCAGGCCTCTTCACCTCTAGGGGCTACTCCTCCCCCTACACTCCAGATGCAGGTCAGCCTGTTGCTGTTCCACCTCCTCCCCTGGGTCAAGACATTCCCCAGATCCTATCACTTTGAAATCCAGACAGTCAATCCACAACCAGGCAGAGAGACACAGAAATGTTAGAGCACAAAAACTCAGCCACTTCTAAAAGAGTGGCTTCTACACACACAATGCAAAAACCACCTTCATAAAAAGATGTGTTATTACACTGTGAGTTCAGGCATACTAAACGTCACCTCTCCATCTTAAGCCTTTGGGAAGATAGGCTGGAAAACATATTACACAGCCTCCCCATTCTGTCCTATGGGCAAGATGGCCTTTCAACAGTGAAAAACGAAATGGAGATTATTTCACTGTCACACCTTAGTACATGTCCTACCTTTCACATGCACTGCACCCTGCCCAGGGGGTACCTTGGGCCTACCATAGGGGTGTCTGATGTGCATAGAAAGGGAAGGGTAAGGTCTGGCAAGTGGGTGCACTTACCAGAACAACATGGCAGTTAGCAAACTGCACGTAGGCACTGCAGTGACAGGCCTGAGTTCCCTTTTCAAAGCTACTTGTGTGGGTGGCACAAATAGTGCTGCAGGCCCACTAGTATCATTTGCATTACCAGCCCCGGCACACATAGTGCACTTTACTAGGGACTTTACTATTAAGGCAAACATACCAATCATGGACAACCAATTACCATTACACTTTATACAGGGAACACTTGCACTTTGACACTGTCTAGCAGTGGCAAAGTGTCCAAAGCATCTAAGTTGGCAACATAATGTCAGGAAAAAGGTCTAGGGGAAAAGCAAAAAGTTTAGGGAACTTTAGCCAAAAGGGCCAAGTCCCACACGCAGCCATTAGAAAAACCTACATAAAGACCTTACTTTTCGAGAAACACCTGAGAACCATGAACTTAACAGCTTCCAATTTAACAGCTTCCAACCAGAAGCCGGATCCACATAAAATCCTATGCCAGTTTCCATGCTACCTCTTTCTTCATACGAATCACATCACCAGAAACATCAGCTTTACTTTTGCTTGGAGCCGTCAATCTCTGAGGAAACAGACCAAATTGTAGTCCACAGCCTCCATTGCGATTTAAAAAATGTCACTGTTATACACAGTTACACGGTATATACAGTGTATTAACAAAATACACTGGCGAGGTTCCCTTCAAATCATCTTTAAATATGGACATTTCTCAAATCCATTACAATAGCAACTGACCTACTTACTGTATATAAGGGGGGCAGAAGATATCTCGCTGGGTGGGATAATCCTCATCTGTGTTCTTAATAGACTTGAACATTTCCGTTACGAAAGCTAGGAAATTTTATATTTTATGTCGGGACCGGAGGCAAGAAACGCACTAGTGTAAAGCTTACCCACCACAAGCTTAGCCACATCTACAACTGGCTTAAAGTAAAACCTCTTAAATGTAGAGTCAGAGGACCAATCTGCAGCATTCATAATGTCTTCTAGACTGGCACCTATGCAGAATGCCTTTGAGGTCATAGCCCCTCGAGTCGAATGCGCCCCAAATAACTATGTATCAATACAGGCTTCCTGCATGACCCAAACCACCCACCCTGTTATAGTAGGGAGGAGACGGCTTTATATGGTTTGTGCAGTGAGCAATTGGCGTTCCCAAGGGGGGGCATAACTCCTTGGTCATGTCCTCGTAAGCTTTGAAAGCAAAAGACACACAATTGATGGACGGAATGCAGAACAAATCAAAACATTCACCCCCAGTCAAGAGATCTGGGTTAAATCCATCATTCTTTTGCTCACCATGCCACCCCAGTTTAGACCTGGCCATATTCAAATCAGTCTTGACCCTGTGCCTCATGGGAACAGTTCAGCCGAACTGCCAAGCCAGGTCCTTCCTGGACCGGAAACAAGCATCCTAGGACTGGTTTCGGGGTTTCACCCCTCATCAGCCAGAATAGCTTGAATCCAGTGGCACAGTTATGTTATATACTCTTATAACGCGCACAGCTACTCCGAGGAGTGTCCCGGCGCGGGTCCAAGAGGGGTCACCTGTCACTAGGGGAAGAGGTAGGTTTTTAAAAGTTTCTTGAAGGCTAGTGGGTCTTGGGTATTGCGCAATGGAAATGGAAGAGCATTCCATGCCTGGGCAGCCTTGACGGCCAGGGAGCAGCCGCCCATCTTGTGGCGAATGAAGCGGGGCACTTTAGCTAAGAGAAGAGTTGAGGAGCGCAGTTGTCTCCGTGGGACGTAGAAGGAAAACCGCTTCTGCAGATAAGCAGGACCATGACCATGGAGGGCTCGATGGGCAATCACCAGGGATTTGAATTTGACCCGATCAGCCACGGGAAGCCAATGGAGTGTGCGGAAATATTCACGCACACTACTCCTCTTGGAAATTCCTAGCAGAAGCCTGGCGGCCGCATTCTGAATAACCTGGAGTCTATTCAAGGAGTAACCAGGGATGCCCACATACAAAGCTTTGGCATAGTCCAATCGGGAAAGGATCAAAGCACGGATGACCGTCTCTTTGGCAGGCCTGGGGAGGAGAGGGAGAAAGCTCCTTAATGTTTTAAGGAGGCCAAAGCAGCTGCTAGAGAGCTTCTTTACCTGGGTGGAAAAGGAAAGGTTATCCTCGAACCACACCCCCAGGTTCTTAGCGGATTTACCGTTGGAGCCCGGGACCCACGTTTGGGCATACCCGGCGCACCTAGGGTGAGAAAGCAAAAGACACACAATTGATGGATGGAATGCAGAACAAATCAAAACATTCACCCCCAGTCAAGAAATCTGGGTTAAATCCTTCATTCTTTTTCTCACCATGCCATCCCAGTTTAGACCTGGCCATATGCAAATCAGTCTTGACCCTGTGCCTCATGGGAACAGTCCAGCCCGAACTGCCAAGCCAGGTCCTCCCTGGAACGGAAACAAGCATCCTAGGACCGGTTTCGGGGTTTCACCCCTCATCAGCCAGAATAGCTTGAATCCAGTGGCACAGTGAGCCCGGGACCCACGTCTGGGCATACGCGGCGCACTTAGGGCGAGAAAGCAGAAGACACACAATTGATGGACGGAATGCAGAACAAATCAAAACATTCACCCCCAGTCAAGAGATCTGGGTTAAATCCATCATTCTTTTGCTCACCATGCCACCCCAGTTTAGGCTAGGTCCAAACTGGAATGGCGAGCAAAAAAACGATGGCTTTAGGCCCAGATTTCTGTACCGGGGTGAATGTATGACATTGTTCTGCATTCTGTCCATCAATTGTTCTTTTGCATTTGTCACCCCGAGTGGGACGGGTATGCCCAGACGTGGGTCCCGTGCTCTCCATGCCACTGGAGTCAAGCTATCCTGGCTGATGAGGGTGACTCCGAGACCGGTCCTAGGATGCTTGTTTCCAGTCCAGGGAGGACCTGGCCTGGCAGTTCGGGCTGGACTGTTCCCATTGGGCGCAGGGTCAAGACTGATTGGCATATGGCTGGGTCCAAACTGGAATGGCACGGTGAGCAAACAAACGATGGATTTAGGCCCAGATCTCTGTACTGGGGTGAATGTATGACATTGTTTTGCATTCTGTCCATCAATTTTTCTTTTTGCACTCGTAAGCTTTGAAGCACCTTACCACACAAGTTAGCTGCCTCCTCAACTACCGGGTATGAAATTATCCCAAAGTAGGACTTAGTTTGTCTACAGACTGTAAAGGACACCCCATCTGGGGTGAATACCCTACCTGCAATGTCGAGTGCCCTCACGTCCGAGACCCTCCTACAAGACACAAGGCACAATAGCATCACCAGTTTCAAGGAAAAACATGTGATCAATCCAAACTGCGATAATCAAAAGGGCATGGATTCTGAAACACCATCACGTGGAAAATGTGATTTCTCTAAGGAGATTTCAGGGACTGACTAGACATTGACATCTATCTTTCCTCTACCTCAAATGCGATTTAGCCAGCAAAGAGCATAAAGAGTAAGAGGACACGAAACCTGTACCTATACACCTGTTCATGCTTCTCTCTGTTTGTCTACCTGCCCTATGTGTGTTTCCATGGCTGTGTTTTCTGACTTTTTTGTGCTGTGTCGGACTCTAAGTTTCAACTTCTGTATATCGATTTGTGTACCTATTTTTACTTGGCACATCTCAAATAGTTGTCTATTTCTTAGTCTCCCCAGGCCTCAGTTCCTCATATTGTTGCCCAATTGCTTTTGATTTATACCTCCAGCATCTCCTGCTTTTTTCCACCTTCACTTCCATGCAGTCTATTTTCCTGTCCTGCATTATCCTTGACAAACAAATGTCCAAGATTGGCTTCCAACTAGTGCTCCGTTTTGGCAGCGAGTCTCCTACCGCATTTACTCTCTTGTTCCTACTATCCGCTCTCCTGTGGCATACAGTACTTCGAGATGTCCTTAGACCACTATTATGCGCTACATGTTGTCATCTATGTGCATAGACAACTGCTTTTCAGGTGTATGTGTGCCTGTAGATAGTGTGAATGGATGTCTGTTTGCTGGTCTGTGTGCGGGGGTGACTGTTGGTGTGGTGGTCTGTATGTAAATAATATTTGTAGGTACGTTGCGCTGTATATTTGCACATATGCGCACACTGTCCATGTTGATAAGTACATTGATGTTGCACGTCTGTGTGAACCGTACAAGTTAAATGTACCATCTTTGTCACTGCTTGTTATAAATGCGTTCCTTGAAAACACTGAGGTAGATGGATATTTTTCAGTTGTCTGTTTGTTTCAGCCACAGTTGTGCTGATTTTGTATTTTCTTTACACTTGCAGTTTCAGCATTTTAAATGTTATTCCTTGTACCCAAGATAACCATACACTCATACAGTGTAGTATGTACTTCATATTTAAAGACCTACAGGATTAGTTTTAAACATACTCTGTAAGCTGTTTTGAATTGCAGCTTTTTCTAAATGATCTTTGTTGCTTTGGTGGTGGTAGTATGCTGATGGCATTTTTCAGAATGAAGAAAAAACACAAAAATAATCCAATCCTGAGCTGGATTTGCTCCCACGTAAGCTTGGAATGAACAGTCTGTTTCCTTTTACCAGCTCGAAGCAAATCTGGATTATTTTGAAACCTGGAAGGGAAACCCCTTGCAGAGTTTAGAGTGACTGGTAGAATACAACATTTATTTTAGTTAAGTCTGTTGCCGTAAATAGCTAAAACATTGTGTGTGGGCGTTCACAGACCTGGATGTCCCTTCTTAGTCGATGAACACTATGATTCATAAAATGATTCAGAAAGCCTGGCATTTCTGGATTACTGGTTGATCATTGTAAGTTATATTAAACAGAAGCAAAACTGTTGAAAATAACAATCTTTTGCATGGTGTACGCCCAGATTATTGCCTGGAACGTTTTTCCTGGCTGTGGACTTTGCACTTTACCTCAAGCTAATCAGTGTTAAAGTGTCTGCTTCCTCTTTCAACATGATGAAATTGGCATACCCCTGATTGGATGTCTAACTTACCTGCAAGTGCGAGTGGGCGGTATTAACTGAGTTTGAATCTCGCTGAATTGCATTAAAATTCCACCAGATTCTGCGGAACTCCGCAATTGGGCGGAGTGGGCATTTGGTGATATTTTCTTAGCGCAAAATGTACCCTTGTGTCCAAAAATGGATGTGAATATGCATTTTGGCTCAGAAAAAAGCACAGCCTCTAGGTGCCATCACATACTCTGCAGAGATTATGTTTATAAAATACTGCAGATTTAAGTAGTTAATTGTGCCGGCGGATCGGTGGAATTTATCAGTAATTCTGTGTTACAAGAGTAACACAGAATTACCAAATTCCTCTGATTCTGCCGGCGAAATAAAAAATTCCTCCCTGGCCTACCTTTAATCTCAGAGTATATAGTACAAATGTATACCCAGGGCCTTTAAGCTAAATGTCACAAGTGAACTGCAGCACCCATTGTGTCATCCACTACTATGAAAGTGCAAAAAACTGCAGAACTACACTGTGTAGCCTGGCTGTGTAGTTTTAAAACTTCAATTCGAACTGACAAAATAACCCTTTTGACCGGTCTAACCCTTCCTTTTAAATATCATTAAGTCAGCCATAAGTAGGCCTTACTGCCCATAAGGCAGGGTGCATGGTATTGTAATGTAGGGCATGTTACAATTTAATATTACACATGTCCTTACAGCGAAAGGCCCCAAAAGCTATTTTAGCTATAGCAAGGCTGGCTGCTCCTTAGGTAAATACAGGGGTGCAATATTAAATACTAATACTGTCTCTCGGGTATACGACTAGCTAGAAAAATAATTAAACAATTATTTTTAATAGTTATTCAAAATCTAATTCAATGGTGATGTCCTATTTCTACTAAATATTGAGAAATAGTAATTTTTAGAAAGTTACCTTTTCCCTGCCCGAAGTTCCTGGTTGCTGATATGCATTTTGCTCTCCCACTTCTGCCAGCCATTAGTTAGCATTTAAAGAGCTGCCTTGATGAGGTATGAACTTACTCCCAGAGTAAAGACCGAGGCCTTGGGTGTGCGGAGGTGGTGTTGTGCCCTTCACTGGATGGCCTGTAGGCTCGGCCCAGGAACTTGATTGACTTCATAGAGGTCTACACTATCAAAGCAGATATTGCTAGCACCCAGACCTCCCCCCTTCTATTGTCCTACCCCCCCCCCCCCAGTCCTGGCAGGCTTCAATCACAATGGGTGTAGGAAAATGCTACTTTTTGCATGGTTACCCCCTAACGTTTTGCCAGATACCTGATGCCAACTGGACTGAGTATGTGCTGAGACCCTGCTAACCAGGCCCCAGCACCTGTGTTCTTTCACAAAACTGTACCTTTGTTTCCACAATTGGCACAATTCTGGGCCACATGTAAGTCCCTTGTAAAGGGTACCACTGGTTCCGAGGGCCTTGTGACCAGAAAGGGGCCACTGAGGGCTGCAGCATGTATTATGCCACCCTCAGAGACCCCTCACCTTAACACCCAACCTCACCTCAGTAATGCCCTTAAATGAACCTTGTTCCTCAGATTCGATGACATAAGAAGAAGGTCCGAAGAGCTGTGCAGCATTGGAGAAGAAGACGACGACTGACTTGGCCCCAGCCCTACCAGCCCGTCTCCTCCTCCAGCGACCCTGCTTCAAGAAACTGGTGTGGCCCGCAGCCAGCAACCTCAAAAACCCCAGAAGACCTGTGCTGTCTTTGACAAAGACTCTCGTTTCCCGTGGACACCGGATTTTTCCAGCCAAAAAGCAAACTCAAAGAGTCCGGATCTAGACCGATCCGCAGCACTTTCACCACTCTACACTCGACGCCCCGAGTCCGGATGGTCCATCGGCCCAGTGAAGTTTTCCCGGCGATGCTGACCTGGGATCCAGTGTTGGACAGCCTCTCCTTACCTGCCCCTCGACGCCTGCAACCTCAACCTGAAGTGTCCCCCTGACTGGAGCTGGTAAGAGAACAGATGCCAAGACACCCCTGCACCGGCAGCCCCCCTGCCTTGGTGTACCCAACTAATGGTGTCCCAGCATCCCTCCCCCCCCCACTATCCAACTTACCTCTCCAGTCGTGGGATTCCTTCAGACAACCTCCGGAACCGAGCCTGCAGCCGTTTTCCCCAACCGATGATCTCCATTGATTTTAATGGGCCCCTGACACCACCTTGGCACTCTGCACCCAGCGGCCCCTGCACCGCTGGTGGTGCAGCCTCAGTGCACTTTGGGGGCCCCTCCAGTGCTAATCTTAATCCCCAAGGCCTGTGTCCCTGAACCGTTGGTACTTACCTGTAACAGGTGCCTCTTCAAGGTTCCCCCAGCCTCCATAGGTTAACATTGGGCCCAGTGGCCTCTGCACCCGGCTGCCCCAGTGCCGCTGGTGGTGCAGTACCTACCTTGGTCAGACCCTGGCCCAATGTAGACACAAACCCCGGAGACTGAACTTGAGGACTGCTTATTTACCTGTAAGTAGGCATTCCTGCTTTCAGTTTCTATTTTTGGTAAATTCTGGTGGGGGTTTTTCAGTGTTTTCAAGTGATTTCAGTACCTTAAAAAAACAGTGGTTATCAGCGGTTACACATTTTTGTGCCATTAAACAAAGTGTTTTTCCGGTGTTTATGGAACGGTTTGCTTTTATTATTGCTTGCTTTCTACACTGATAGTGCACGGTATATAGACAGTGTATGTAAAGCGTATATGGTGTCCAAATAATTTTTTACAAATCAAAATAATTGTAGTATACCATACAATACTTCTTCAGCGAGTCTTTGGTCAGGCACGCACGCTCTTTCCTTCCCATGGAAACTTTTATCCGTGAAAAGGCCCTCTCAACATAGGCACTTGAAACGGGCAATGCCAAAACAGCCAGTACACAATTTGCTAACTCTGGCCACTGACATAGCTTTTCATGCCAGTACTGGTGCACCTGAATATTGCGATTCTCTGGGATAGGTTCTGCAAAATATACGTTGAACTGGGCGCATATACCCTCAGTCGTTGAAGCGGTCAAAAATGAAGCAGCACTTTTGAACCTCTGGAGAAAATTCCTCTTTACAGAAGGGATCTAGAACTTGTTCAGAGTACCACAGTGAGGCTACATTGACTTCAAATGCCATGGCTGGTGAAGGGCAAGAGTTATAGAAAAGCAGAATGCACTCCTTTCCTTAATCGTTTCATATTCTGATTCAAGAATTGCGTGCAAACTGTTGCCGTGATCCGTCCCGAAATCACGGAATGCAAAGAAGCAATCCAAAAAGGCACGCATTGGTGAAGGGACATTTCCATGCATCATTGCAAGCCATTTCTCATACATTGTAAAATAAAAGTTCCTGAATTGCTCCTCAACATTTCTTTGCTTACCAAGTGGCAAGAACTCTAACATGGAACATGTTGCATTGCCAAAGTCACTAAAAGTATAGCCCAGCCTCCTCTCAAGGAGATGTTTCACATCTACACCAATTTTGCTGAACATTTTGGTAGACAAGGGTGTTTTCAGACTCTAGTTTTTTTATTATGTCCACTACATCAGTCATGTTTTCCTGTAAAAATCTAAGAATGCAGTAGAGTGTACTTTTGTCACATCACTATCAGTATGCAACCTAAGATCCTCCTTTGGCATCATCACTCAGCAAACATTCTGTAAACGGTTGCCACATGTATAATATAGCATTCACGACCTCTAGGACTGAGAACCACCAGCTAAGTGACACTGTTCGGATGAGTCTTTCTTTGATGCCACACAAAGCACAAAATGTAGAAATATTTGCGTTTTAGTTCCGGTGCATAGCAAAACTGCACCAGAATGGACAAGAAAGTCAATAGCATTCTTCTTTAACTCTGAAGATTGTAAAGATGCTTTCAGCATACCATCTAACAAGTGGCAAGGATCTCTTACAGGGAAGCACTTTAGCTCACGTATCGATTTTTGACAGGTCTTCACACAAGTTTTTCATATACGTAGCTGAATCACTGCAAATACAAACAATATCACTCCAGTCTTTGTTGAACTTGGTAAGAACATTTTGCAGAAGCATTCAAAGTGACACTGCGTTCCACGTTTTCCAAAAGTCTGGTGTCATGTTTTTCCCACAATCCCAGATGCTAGGTGACTGCACTCAATTCACATATGCCTGTCACTACACCTTGCATTGAATGTTTAAAGTATGGGGTGTGTGGCAATTCACCTACTAAAAAATACTGACTCAGTAGAAAAGGGGGCTGTAGTATCGAGGGTTTTTACACATTCTCTGTGGGTAAATGTGATGGTACATATTGGAAAAGATTCTTATGAAACCAGCCATTTTACCCATCAGTGAAAGAATCAAACCTAGCCAAAATATCAAATATGATTTTGATATTTCTTGATTCTCTACAGTTTATAAAATGATTAAACAAGACCCAAAACATGCTTCTAAGCCCTGCATCTTTAGAACAAAGAACACAAAACTGAAAAAAGCAAAAGGAAGAAGAAACAATATTTTAGTGGCATCCCTAAACAACAAAACTCAAGCAGAATAATGTTAGCCCAGTCTTTCTTGCAGCTACCTTGGAATACAAAGTTACATTGTATTGGCCCCTTCAGGAATGGATCACTGACAGAATATCGACGACCGGAATATCAACCTACACAAATATCGTGTTCAAAATATCGATGTCAAGAATATCGACATCCCATCTTTACAATGGTAAGTACAAAAATATCGTTGTTAAAAATATCGTTGTTCAAAATATAGTTTTTAAAAAAATCTCTAATAAATTTAAATAAATTTAAAAATACATATAATTAATAAAAACATTGTTAGAATTATTAAATGTTAAAAATTATAAATAATAAATGTAATGTAAAAATAAATTAAACATACATATATAAAAATTATTATATATATATTTACTTAATAATATTAATAATAAATGGGGGCGTGGCTGTGGAGCCGAACATGGCGGACGCATCTTCGTAGAGCTCCACAGTTCGCTCCTTCCCAGGGCCAGAATCCTGCATGATCCTTGACCCCAGCTGCTGTTCCCGTGGGTCACTCGCCGTGGGGCATACAGCGACTCTGCAGACGAGGTTTGGTGGCAGTGGAGGGCTGGGAAGCCTCGCCCTGCGCCCGACTGGCTGCCGTGTACCATCATTGTCGAGGAGGCGGCTGTGGCTCCGTCTGGTGTGGCCCCTGGTGAGCACAGGAAGCGGATCCGACCCTGAGAGCGGCTGTGTGCGCAGACGGAGCGGACAAACTGTATCGTCGCTGCGACGCCATCGTGGTGCCCATCCCCCACCCCCTGTGCATTGGGCCTGCGAGGACGACGCTCTGGGCATGGCTGGGCTCCCCACGAGGCCTGGAGCCCTCAGACCACCACATGGGCCTGGCCGGCCCGGCTATCATCAGGGACTGCCTGCCCGCCTGGAGCTGCGGAATCCGCCATTGGGGGTGAGCCTATGCGAGTGTGCGCCTGCTGACCCTTATTGGGCATGGCAGATATCTCACCCGGCCTAGGTGGTCTATACTGGGAGGACCGCCTTGCGGCTGAGGGTTGGCGTCGCCTGTGGCCCTGGGTCTCGTTGGCGTTTGGCCCGACATATCACCAGTGCCTGGCGCTCCGCCGCTGCCTCCCGCGCCAGCTTCCCGGAGAAGAGGGATAAGACAGGAGGCCTGGGAACCTGAGACTACCCAACTGGCGGCGCGTGTGTGCTGCCCAACTGTGTTATCCGTGGTAAGCCCTCATCAGCCCGCACGCCATGCCCTCCGCCGACTACATCCTCCTAGGGGACCTCAACTTCCACCTGGAGAACAACAACGACAGAAACACCACCGCCCTGCTGGACAACCTCGCCAACCTCGGACTCAAGCAACTGGTGAACACGCCCACCCACTACGCCGGCCACACGCTTGACCCCGTCTTCTCGTCCAGCAAGCACATCTCCTTCAGCCACGCCACCGGACTCCACTGGACCGACCACAGCTGCGTCCACTTCAGCTTCAGAAAGACTGCGACCCACCACCACCCGCAACAGGCTCCCCGCCGGAGCTGGAGCAAGATCACCGCCGAGCAGCTCACCGCCTCCCTCAGCCAGAACACACCCACCAACACAACGGACCCAAACGAAGCAGCCAGCAACCTCGCCAAGTGGCTGACCGCCTGCGCCGACGACCTCGCACCACTAAAAAACCCTCCCAGCAGACCCGGAAGCAAGAAAACCCCTTGGTTCACCAACGAACTCAAGGAATCCAAGAAGAACTGCCGCACTCTCGAGAAAACCTGGCGACTCGACCAGACCACAGACAACAGGACCGCCCTCAAGCACGCCACCCGCAAACACCACCAGCTGATCCGTGCCACCAAGAAGTCGGCACTCAAAGAACGACTGGACAACAACGCCCATGACAGCAAGGAACTTTTCAGCATCGTCAAAGAGTTCTCCAACCCCAGCGCCGGAAACAACGACATCACCCCCTCGCAAGACCTCTGCAACTCACTCTCCGCGTTCTTCCACCGCAAGATCACCGACATACATAACAGCTTCGACGCACAAACCACGCACCCTACCGCCGAACCAACGCCCGCCACCACCACCCTCTGCAACTGGACCCCGATCAGCACCGAAGACACCACCCGCACGATGAACTCCATCCACTCCGGATCACCAACCGACCCCTGCCCACACCACGTCTTCAACAAAGCCGACGCCACCATCGCACCCCATCTCCGGGACATCATCAACTCCTCCTTCCACACCGCCACCTTCCCGGAGAGCTGGAAGCACGCCGAGCTTACCGCCCTCCTGAAGAAACCAACGGCGGACCCCACCGACCTCAAGAACTACCGTCCCATCTCGCTCCTTCCGTTTCCGGCCAAAGTCATCGAGAAGACCGTCAACAGACAGCTTGCCGCCTTCCTCGAGACGAATGGATCCCTCGACCCCTCGCAGTCCGGATTTCGGGCCAACCACAGCACCGAGACCGCCCTTATCGCAGCCACCGACGACATCAGAACCCTAACCGACAACGGGGAAACAGCTGCCCTCATCCTCTTGGACCTCTCCGCGGCGTTCGACACCGTCTGCCACCGCACCCTAGTGAAGCGCCTCAGCAACATCGGAATCCGAGAGAAAGCACTGGAATGGATCATCTCGTTCCTCGCCGGAAGAACCCAGAGAGTCCGCCTCCCCCCGTTCAGATCCGAAGCCACCGAAGTCATCTGCGGCGTTCCACAAGGATCCTCACTCAGCCCAACCCTCTTCAACGTCTACATGAGCCCCCTCGCAGCCATCGCACGCCGACACAACCTCAACATCATCTCCTACGCCGACGACACCCAGCTGATCCTCTCCCTCACCAACGACCCCACCACCGCCAGAGCCAACCTACACGACGGGATGAGAGACGTCGCCGACTGGATGAGGAACAGCCGCCTTAAACTGAACTCAGACAAGACGGAAGTCCTCATCCTGGGCTCATCACCCTCCGCCTGGGACGACTCCTGGTGGCCCCCGGCCCTGGGCACCGCGCCCAAGCCAACGGACCACGCACGCAACCTGGGCTTCATCCTGGACTCCTCCCTGTCGATGACCAGACAAGTCAACGCCGTCTCATCTTCATGCTTCAACACCCTGCGCATGCTCCGCAAGATCTTCAGATGGATCCCCACTGAAACCAGGAAGACCGTCACCCAGGCACTCGTCACCAGCCGACTGGACTATGGGAACACCCTCTACGCCGGAACCACAGCCAAACTTCAAAAAAGACTCCAGCGCATCCAGAACGCCTCCGCACGACTCATCCTGGACATCCCCCGACACAGCCACATCACCGGACACCTGAAAGACCTGCACTGGCTCCCCGTCAGCAAGAGAATCACGTTCAGACTCCTCACCCACGCACACAAGGCCCTCCACGACCTGGGCCCAAAGTACCTCAACGACCGCATGACCTTCTACACGCCCACACGCCAGCTACGATCAACCAGCCACGCCCTCGCCACCGTACCACGCATCCGCAGAACCACCGCCGGAGGAAGATCCTTCTCCTACCTGGCAGCCAAGACCTGGAACTCCCTCCCCACTCACCTTCGGCGAACCCAGGACCATCTCTCCTTCAGGAAGCAGCTCAAGACCTGGCTGTTCGAGCAGTAACTTACCCCCTCCCCCAGCGCCTTGAGACCCTCCCGGGTGAGTAGCGCGCTCTATAAATGCCGTGATTGATTGATGCCGTGATTCCCGAGTGGGGGGCCGCTCTGCGGCATCAGGGCGGGCCCTTCCCGACACACCGGAGGCATCGGGGAGCCTGACTCGTACATCCACCAGGGCCTATGTGTGTGATTGTTGGAGACGCCGGTGCGGTGCCCTGTGTTCGAACCCGGGGTGGGGCGACGCTCACCGCTGATTGCTGCACGCCTTTCTCCTGCTGCCTTCCCCTTCATCCCTGCCTGCGGTGGGGGCCGACCTGGTGCGGGCCCTTTCGGTTTGATCCTTCAGCCGCCATGGGCAAAGACAAACCTGGTGCGGCGGCTCCCAAGCAGAACACCATGGACCACTACACCACCACCACCCCTGCTGGGAAGGAGGCCGCGGAGGGCCTATCCTCAGACACGGCGACGCTGTTGTAGGCGATTAACCAGTCGCAGGCTGCTCTCGAGGCCCAGATCGGGCCGTGGGCTCTGAGGTGTCGTTCCTCCGCCAGGATCTCTGAAAGGCGGTCGACCGAATCACTGAAGCGGAGACAAAGGTCTCCACTGTGGAGGACACTGTATCCACCCTCCAGAAGAAGGTTGACAAGTTGGCCACGGTCTCCCAGGAGCTGGCGGCGGGGTCGAAGACGCGGAAGGGCGGGCCTGCCGCAACAATATCCGCCTGGTTGGTTTCCCGGAGGGCTGTGAGCGGACGTAGATAGATAACTTCCTTTCGGGCTGGCTTAAGGCGTTGCTGCCCCCGGAGGACATGTCTTCCTGCTTTGTGATTGAGAAGGCCCATCGCGCTCTGACCAAGAAGCCGCCGCCTGGGGAGCGTCCGAGGCCTGTGATCGTCCGGCTACTCAACTATGCTGATCGGGATGCCATCCTCCGCTTTGCCCGGCTCCATAAAGACAAAATGACTTTCGATTCCCATCCCATCATGTTCTTCCCTGACTATACCAGGTCGGTCCAGCAGCAGCACCAGTCCTTCGTGGCGGCCTAGCGACGACTACGAGAATTGAACTTATCCTACGCGCTGCTGTTCCCCGCGCGCATGAAGGTGATCTACAATGCCAAGACATTCTTCTTCGATGCCCCAGAGGAGGTGTTCATGTGGACAGATGAGGCGCAGCCTCAAGCCGCACTCGCCACTCCATATGGACTCGGACTCTTCCCAGGGCTCACACCAGAGCGGTCGGCAGGGCAGAGACACGGCTACGAGGCGCAACAGATCCAGCTCCTATTGGCGTGCCCAGAGTCAGATGGGCACCGAGGGAGGACTGAGGTAGATCTGGGCGTCTAAGACTTATCTTATCCTGCTCCTCTTCACTAGATGGGCGATACAAAAGGGGATGATGGACGGAACGTTTGAGCCAATCAAACACTCACCCCCAGTCAACTGATCTGGGTTTAATCCATCATCATTCTTTAGCTCACTCCACCACCCCAGTTCAGACATGGCCATATGCAAATCAGTCTGACCCTGTGCCTCATGGGAACAGTCCAGCCCGAACTGCCACTTCACTAGATGGGCAAGTTGCTAGCGGTGGCCCCCATGTTGGGTTGCTCTAGATCCTGGGGGCTGGGGTCTCTCCTATCAGTCCTGGAAGGTATCGGACGTAGCACGCCCTGAACGTTTTGGGTTATGTTGGGTAATGTTGGGAGGGGGGGGAATCCATTGGAGGAACCGCTTGGGTCATCATGTTTGGGGCCTGGGTCGGGATTCCACCGCAACAGATAGTCCTTGTTCCTGGAAGTATGGGGGTGGGGGGAGGGTCTGGGGGGGTTGTTGGTTGTTAGTTCTATGTTTTACGCACCATGCACGCACTTCTATGCTCCGCCATTCTCACATAGTTTATCACAATACACTTTGAGGACTAGGAATGGCCCACACAGCGGGTGATTCTCCGTTGGGGGAACTCAACATTCTTACCTGGAATGTGCAGGGTTTACTGAACAAGGTCAAACGAGGGGTGGTGCTTCATTTGGCGAAGCGATATTCGGCCGACATCCTACTACTACAGGAGACGCATCTTCTGGGCACTAAAGTCCCTTGCCTCGCCCGATATGGGTTCGCCACGGTGTACCACTCTGGCTTTACGAGGGGGGCGCGTGGTACAGCAGTGCTTATTCACCGCAGAGTGCCACTCCAGATTACACAACACTGGTTGGATCCAGGTGGCTGTTTTACGGTTATCTCTGGTATCATAGCCGGTGAACAGATCACAATAGGAGGTGTCTACGCCCCTCCACCGCTGGGCCAGACATTCATTGACAAACTGACACAGTTATGGGGAGATCTCCCAGGAGGCCTGACGATTCTGGGTGGGGATTAGAACGACATCATGGATCCCTTGGATAGGTGGCGAGCTAGACCACCAGATGTTCCCCCTTCTAGATCCAAATTGAATATATTGGCACATACATTGGGCTGGGCAGACTCGTGGCGGGCCTTTCACCCCTCCGAAGCCGGGTTCACATATGCATCGTCCGTCCACCCCACTCTCACGCCTGGACTATCTGTTCCTCCCACACAGCTATATACACAGGGTGACACATGCCTCCATCATGCCCCGGGGTCTCTCCGATCATTCGCCGGTCCAACTCAAGCTGCGCCTGCAGTCCCGTCGAGCCCTCTATCGGTGGCGCATGTCCCCCTGGCTGCTCCGAGGCGCCGAGTATCAGGAGATGTTACATCGGGCGATTGCCGATTATTTTAGCTTTAATGTCGGAACTTCCCCGTCCCTGGTCATTCTATGGGAGTCTTTTAAGTCCACGATTAGAGGGGCAGATATAAGTTATCGCACGGGGGAAAACGGCGCCGCCTAGCACAGATGCAGGAACTGGAAGACAGACAGGTCAATCTGCAATCCCTAATGGTGGAGGGCTCCGACTCCAGCGCCCGTTGTAATATGCTGCATGTTCAGCAGCAGCTACATCAGATGCACACTGATAGCGCCAAAAAGGCCTGGTTGGCGACCCAATTTAGGATTTATCAATGGGGCTACAAGTCCAGCCAGATGCTCCATAGGCTATGCCAGGCCAGAGCGTCCCTGACGCAGGTTCCCCTATTGAGGTCCCCAGATGGCGACATGTGCGCCTCCCCCGAGGCGGTGGTTCAGGCCTTTGCCAATTTCTATGCGGCACTCTATGAAGAACGCGAGGTAATAGCTGAACCCCTTATAGATGACTTCTTCTCAGATATCCCTCCTCGCCGCCTCTCGGACGAGCAACGCGACGCCCTAGATAAGCCCATTTCCCTGGACGAGCTGCAGACAGCGCTATCCAATACCCACACGGGACGTGCACCAGGCCCAAACGGGTTCCCGTGCGATTTCATGGGCCCCCATATGGGGACTCTCGGATGTCATCTCCTCAAGGCGCTACACGAGGCCTCAGTGCAGTGCATTCTGCCTACAGATTGGCGACACGCCAAAATCGTAGTCTTCCTCAAGCCGGGCCGCCCTCCAGAAGTTCTGGGTTCGTATCGCCCCATATCCTTGTTGAATTTCGAGCCTAAATTGCTAGGGAAGGTCCTGGCCGACCGCCTCTGCACATGTATCCAGGATCTGGTGCATCCAGACCAGTCTTGTTTCATGCCACAACGCTCCACCAGACACAACATTAGACGTGCCCACAACGTCGTGGCGGGGGCTCATCGTCTGGGTCGCCCCACGGCGGTCTTGTTGGCGGACATTGATAAGGCGTTCGATTAGTTGAGCTGGACCTACCTTTTTAAGCTCTTAGAGGCTGTCAACCTGGGACCTCGTTTTCGGGCCTATGTGAAATTGTTATATACAAACCTCACTGCATCGGTTCGCGTGGCCGGATATTGCTCGGCTCCCTTCCCCATTCGCAGAGGAACGAGACAGGGGTGCCCCCTTTCCCCGCTATTATTCGCCTTAGCTATCGAGCCATTAGCAGCGTGGGTGCACTTGGACTCGGTCTTCCGAGGGCTGGACTGGTCGCCGGAGTGCTCGGATAGGATTGCGCTATATGCTGATGACGCTCTATTCTTCATATCGGATCCTTGGGCCTCTGGGCTGCGGGTGCTCCAGATCCTGCGGATCTTTGGGGAGACCTCTGGACTATGCGCTAACCCGTCCAAATCTATCCTGTTCCCCATATGCGGCGAGCAGAGGAGTCAGACTTGGGCCTCGCAGCTAATCGTCGCGGACGCGGGTTTTAAGTACCTCGGGGTATATATCGTACGGTGTCCTAACGAAGCCTGGTCGCGCAATATCGCTCCGCTGCTCCCTGCTGTGTGTGACGAGACGACGGTGTGGTCCCACCTCCCCCTTTCGCTATATGGCCGGTCCGCCATTTTCAAAATGGTGTCTTTGCCACGCTTGCTTTATCGGCTGCAGAATTACCCATTACATTTATTTGGAGGAACCCCGTCGTGGTTCCTCCAAATAAATGCGCTTCTGAATACGTTCCTCTGGGGGGGGTGCGGTCCGAGTGGCACTTGCAACGTGTATTCAGTCTACGTACTGCGGTGGGATTGCGGCTGCCGACGTTCGGGCGTATTACTGGGCTTCGCAACTCCTGATGATAAATGAATGGTGGTATGGCTCTCAGGCAGACCAGCCTATACCGTGGAAAGGCTCTTCATGGCAGATACTCCGCTGCTCCACCTTCTGTACAGCAGTTCGTCCTTGGAGGCGCTTCCCCCGGCCTGCCGGACAGTTATCCAGATATGGAGGCGGGTGGCCAGGTCTATGGGTTGGTGGGGCATGCTGACCAGTGCTACTCCCCTCTGGCAAGGATCACACCTTTGGCCTGTCTCGACATTAGTGGGGTTTCGCAGATTGGACGATATAGGGATATCCACGCTCGGAGATATAATGCAGGGGCCCACGCTTAAGTCCTTACAGAGGTTGCAGGAGGATTTCGACCTCCACAAATCACAGTTCCATAGGTACCTACAGCTCCGCCATGCTTTGTCCCCCCTGATACGGCATCTCACGTCTTTACCCGAGTTTCACCCGTTGGAGGGTAGGTTGTTGATGGGAGATCTGGGGGCCCACAAAATCCGGCAAATCTATCAAACCCTCACTACGCACTCCAAAACCACTATACATCGGACCCGGGCGGCGTGGGAGGCAGACTTACCCGCCTTGACGGACGATGATTGGGCCGAGGCGCTGGCTAGCCCCAGGTACTCCGCTGTTTCCACTAGATACCGGCTGATCCAATTTAAATACCTCCACAGAATATATTACACACGCCTCCGCCTCTGGAAGATGGGGGCTATTCAGTCCCCCACATGTCTCCGCTGTGACTCGAACGAGGGGTCGTTTCTCCATACGGTATGGAGTTGCGGGGCACTGCAACACTTCTGGTCGGGCGTTTTGTCTTGCATGGGGCGGGTATTGGCATTGGATATTCCAGCAGACCCTAGATTGACACTCCTACACAGCACAGAGGACATTGGGGGGAACAGATATAAAAGACACCTTTTGTTCTTGGGTCTCACACTAGCTAAGCGAGACATTGCACAACACAAAGGCTACTTCCCCCCCCCCCCTCCCCCTGGTATTGCGAATTGGAAAAAGGCCTTGGACAGATGCATGTCTGCTGAAATTGCGGTGTTTCAGGCAAGGGGTTGTCCACAGAAGCACGGGAAGATCTGGGCCAGGGGGCCAAATATCGAGGCATCGACTTGTCTCTCCTAACGCAGCCAGTGAACCAGGACCCTCTTGAACGGCTAGTAGTGAATGACTCGCCAGTTTAATGTGATGGAGATATACAGATGTGGACGGAAACTCATTTGCTGTGTTTATATCTTGTTTTTTATGGTATGTATGGTGCGTGGGTGGGGGGTTGTTTTTGGTCTGATGTTCCGCAGACCTCCAGGGTGAAAACTTTTCAGTACCTAAAGTCTTTACAATATGTCATTCACATGTACGATGCTTGCCGGGCTCGGCCCATTTGGTACTACAGAAAATTAATAAAATCTGTTAAAAAATAATAATATTAATAAATAATTAATATAATAAATTATAAAATGTTAGAAACATAATACAAATTATAAATACACACATATATATATATATATATACATACACCTGTAACATAAACATAAAAATAAAATATATATATATAATAAATTAAAATATTTAAAAAATTTAATTTTAAAACATTTTACACTACATTAACTGAAACAGTAGGGAAAATGTTGGATAGCGGAGGGAATAAAATTACTATTCCCACTCCAGCGAGTGCAACAGTAGGGAAAGTGTTGGATAGCGTAGTGGAATAATTTACTATTCCCACTCCAGAGAGTGCAACAGTAGGGAAAGTGTTGGATAGCGTAGGGGTTAAAATTACTATTCCCACTCCGAGTGCAACAGTAGGGAAAGTGTTGGATAGCGGAGGGGTAAAAATTACTATTCCCACTCCGAGTGCAACAGTAGGGAAAGTGTTGGATAGCGGAGGGGTAAAAATTACTATTCCCACTCCAGCAAGTGCAACAGTAGGGAAAGTGTTGGATAGCGTAGGGGAATAATTTACTATTGCCACTCCAGCGAGTGCAACAGTAGGGAAAGTGTTGGATAGCGGAGGGGATAAAATTACTTTTCCCACTCCAGATAGTGCAGCAGTAGGGACAGTGTTGGATAGCGGAGGGGATAAAATTACTATTTCCACTCCAGCGAGTACAACAGTAAGGAAAGTGTTGGCTAGCGGAGGGGTTAAAATTACTATTCCCACTCCAGCAAGTGCAACAGTAGGGAAAGTGTTGGATAGCGGAGGGGAATAATTTACTATTCCCACTCCAGGGAGTGCAACAGTAGGGAAAGTGTTGGATAGCGGAGGGGATAAAATTACACTACCCACTCCAGCAAGTGCAACAGTAGGGAAAGTGTTGGATAGCGGAGGGGAATAATTTACTATTCCCAGTCCAGCAAAATAATGAACATTAATTAACAAATAATTAACTAATTAAAAATAATTTACCTCCCACCATATTCCCCTATAAATAACCCCACCAATGTTGTAAAACATATCACAATTAACATAATAAATTAACAATGAATTAACTAATATCAATTAACAAGCAAATTAAAAACAATCAGTAATAAATTAATTCACAGAATTAACACTAATAAAATTAAATAAATAATATATAAAAAATATTAAAAAAAATATTAAAATGTAATTACTTCCCACCCTACTCCCCTATCATCCCACAACATGCTCTTAAAAAAAAGACAATTAACATAATTAATCATTATTAATGACCAATTTATAACTAATTAATAACCACATTTAACAATATAAAATATTAAATACATAAATATTAATTAATAAAAATTATTAATTATAATTGAATTACTTCCCACCCTACTCCCCTATAAACCCACAACCCACTCCTAAAAAAATAACACAATTAACATATTTACCAATTAATTATTAATCATTAATAACCAATTAATAACTAATTAATAAATTAATTATCACAATTAACAATATAAAATATTAAATACATAAATATTAATTAATTAAAAATATTAACTAATTATAATTAATTTGCTTCCCACCCTATTCCCCTATAAACCCACAACCCGCTACGGAACTAAAATACACAAAAATTAATTAACATAAAATTAATTACTTCTAAAAATTTCACACATACATTAAAAAAATAAGCTATACTTATACAAAATAATTACATCACATACTTTAAACACACATAGTAAAATACAAAACACTAAAATAAATGGTGTTCTTATTAACAACGATATTTTTACTAATGATATTACTAACTTCGATATTAAAAAAACGATATTTCTTACCTTCATGTCGATATTCTGGTCAACGATATTCTTGCATGTCGATCTTGTGCCACCTCGATATTAAAAACTCGATATTCTGGCACATCGATATTCCTACATCGATATTCTGTCTGTGCATCTTCAGGAATAACAAAAATGACTTTCACTATCCTTTTCCTTTTATTGAATGGCATTTAGTTAGTGGTTGTGCAGGTGTTTTTTCAGTGTTTATATGTTTACACTGGTAAGGGCTATTTCCCTTTCGGTGGGGGTTTTATCAGTTATTATAAGTTTAAACCTAAAACAGGACAGCCTATCTGTAAGTTACTCACCTTTCTTTTTCCCATAGGATTGCATTGGCCTCTCGCTGTATTCTACGAAGTGTGATCCTGCATACAAAGTATCTATTTCTGTATTGAAAAGCATTTCATGCACATGCAAAGTTTTGTTTGATACCATACAAAACCAATTGGGGAGAGGATGTGGCCTAATGGCTAGAGCAGTCAACCTCTGGAGCTGGGGAACCAGGTTTGGGTCTCGGCAGGGACGTTAAACAACCTGTGATTCTGGGCAAATCACTTACTCTCCCTGTGCTTAACAAAAATGAATGTGTCCGTCTGTAACGCAACTGGTGCTCCTGTAAAGCACTCTGATACCTTTGGGTCTAGTTCGCGCTATTTAAGAAACTAAAAAAAATGCCAATATTTGAAAGTATTGCACAAAAGTCTGTTTGCCTGTAACGGAGTTCAACTTGGTTCCTAGAAATAAAAAGTAACAAAGTAATATTTTTCCACAAACATTGGCCTGTAGTCAGTCATTGAGTGTGTGTTCCTGCCTTGTACGAGTATGTACACCAAATGCATTCACAATACCCTCTGATAAGCCTAACTGCTCAGCCCAGCTACCACTAAATTGAGAGCAAGGTATTATCTACTTTAACCTCTGCCATACCTTTGGGGACTCACTGGACTCTGTGCGCACTATACCTCTTTTTGGTATAGTATATACAGAGCCAGCTTCCTACATTGGTGGATCAGCAGTGAGGTTGATAACTTTGCATTTGTTGGACTACTCAGCCAACACCTGATCACACAACAGAACTCCTAAATTGTCTTTAGATTCTGATTTTATGAATTGGCAATTTTTCTAAATTTTTAAAAGTCTTTTTAGGGCTTTGGTTAAGTCCCTTTTAGTATTTTTAGAAATTTAAAACTTACTGTAGTCAGGGGTAAAAGTAGTTTAGAAGTTTTTGACCTCTTGTAAAAAGATCCCTACTATTAGTAAAATAATGCCTGATACACAGGACAGCATTGAGGAGCTCGACCTCACCGCCTACCCCATCTAGAGGAGAGAGTTAAGGTCCCTGTGTAAACTTAAAAAGATTTCCATGGGGTCCCATGTTTCCAAGGTCAAGCTCCAGGAGCTCTTGGCAGAGTATGCAAAGGACCACCCTTCTGAGTGGGGAGATCCCAACTCAGAAGATGATGAAGTTAGTGATGTTGAGGACAACCCCCTGCCTCCCACACTAGATAGGGAGAACAGTTTATTTATTTAAGGAGCTTTATATAGCGCTAGCTGGACCCGAGGGTATCAGAGCGCTTCACAGCAAGTAACTTATGTGCAAATAGGCAGTACAGAGAATATAGAAGAACATAGGGGTTTGTGCCGGATAAAGATCGAACAAAGGAGTGATCGAGCAGAAGGAGCATGGAGGGTGTAGGTCAAACAAGCATTGCATGCACATAAAAACCACAAATGTTACATGAACATATAAGCAACAAATACAATAGATATATCAGTAAAAATGCTCCTATAACGTCGGAGCATATTACAGTTCTGTCATATTACACAAGAAAATATTTGCAGAGTGTCCTGGAAAGTGACTTGGTTATGAAAATAATAATCCACATTCCTTAAGTAGAGTATCCAAAAGGTTTTTTTGATCAAGCAATGCGAGTATCCAAAAAGTTTTCTTGATCAGAGTCAGTGTCACCGGTCACATAGTTGAAGTTAGGTGGAATGCCGGCTAAGGTACTTCCTTGGCTCCTATCGGTTCGCTCGAGAGCGGTCAAGGAGGAGGACTTTGAGCAGGTTTTTGAATTTTGGAAACGAGGGGATCGTTCTGATGTGGGTGGGGATGGAATTCCAGATTTTGGGGGCGTTTCCAGCCAACGATTTGGCCGCAGATTTTTGTTTGCGAGTTTTCAGCAGGATGAGTAGCAGAGTGTTGGAGCTCCTGAGGTTCCTGGACTGGCCGGCCCTTTTGAGTTTGGCGGCTAGGTATTCTGGTTTGCCTGTGTGCAGGGCTTTGTGCGTGAGGCAGGCTGTTCTGAAGCTGGCTCGCAACTCAATTGGGAGCCATTTAAGTTCTCTGAGTGCAGGGGAGATGTGTTCGAATTTCTTAGTACCGGTGACCATTCTGGCTGCTGCATTAAAGGTTGTTTTCAGGGGGGCGAGGTGGGATTTTGCTGTACCAGTCAGGGCTGCAATTCCATAATCGATTCTGGAGAGCACCAGTGCTTGGGTGGCTTGTTGAAGGTCCTTGGGCGGGAGGAAGGGTTTTATTTTGTACAGTAATTTCAAGTTGAGAAAGGAACTTTTAGCGGATCTTGTAATGTGTTTTTTCATGTCCAGTTTCGGGTCTAGGGTGATACCTAGAGATTTTACCGAATCCGCCAGGATGAGGTTACCCTTGAGGGCGTCAATAGCTTTGAGCCATTCTGCAATTTGGGGAGTGTTCGTCTTTGTTGGAAATGAGGAGTATTTCCGTTTTCTCTTGATTGAGTTTCAGGTGGTTGCTTGAGAGCCAATGTTGAACCTCTCTAAGCGTGGTGTTGAGTCTCTGGATGTCGTCAATGGAGGAGGTTTCCAGATATAACTGCGTGTCATCAGCATATAAGTGGAAAGGGATGTTGGATTTCCTGAGTAGAGTGGTAAGGGGTTCTATGTAAATGTTGAAAAGCTGTGGGGAGAGCACTGACCCTTGTGGAACACCCCTGTTAACGGGGTGGATGTCGGACTCGAAATTTTTAATTTTTATTCTTTGTGAGCAGTTGTGGAGAAAGGAAGAGAACCAGTGGAGGACCGTCTCTTCAAGACCACCCCTTTCTTGTAGAACCTTGATGAGAAGCTTGTGATCGACTGTATCGAATGCAGCCGATAGGTCCAGGAGGATGAGAAGGCAGCATTGGTCCGAGTCGAGTGACTTGTGTAGGTCGTCTATGACATTGAGGATTGCGGTTTCAGTGCTGCAGCCTTTTCTGAAGCCCGATTGATGGGGATCTAGAAGGTTGATGTTGTCCAAGTGTTGGGTCAGTTGAGGAAGTACACATCTTTCCAGGGTTTTGGACAGAAGAGGTAAGTTTGAGACCGGTCTAAAGTTATGCAGATCCTCAGTGTCTAGTCCTGGCTTTTTCAGCAGTGGTGTGACTTGACCAACTTTGAGGCAGTCTGGTACGACTCCTGATCTCAGTGAGCTGTTAATGATCTTGCACCATAGCGGGGCTAGGACGAGCTTCAAGTCCTTGGTCAGTTGAGGGGGTAGCTGATCAAGGGCGTGGGATGAGGGTTTAGCGTTGGAGATTAGTTTGACTATCTCTGCTTCCTGAATGGGAATGAAGGAGGACCAGTGTTTTGGGGGGGTTCAAGGAAGCGCTATCGTTGGTTTCAGACGCCTGGATCTCGGTGGAGGGTATGAGATTGGAGCCAAGTGAGAGATCGATCTTGGCGACTTTGTCGTTGAAAAAGATGGCGAAGTTGTCGCATCGTTCTTTAGATGCCTGAGTTGAGGAGGTCACTGGCTTAGAGGTTTGTTTCCTGATGATATTGAAGAGCTCTTTGGGTCTGTTTTTTGCGTTGTCTAGCGCAGAGCAGAAGAAAGAAGTCTTTTTGTTCTTAATGTGCTTTTTGTAGTTCCTGCGGGCTGCTTGGAGTTGATCGCGATGGAGGGCGGTGGGATTGTTCCTCCAGATTCTTTCTGAGGCTCTTAAATGTCTTCTTTCTTAATTGATGTCAGTGGTGAACCATGATCTGGATGGAATGCTCCTGGGTTTTTTTTAGTTTCAGAGGGGCAAGTTGGTCCAGGGTGAGTGTCATATTCGAGTTGTAGAGAGAGGTGAGTTCGATAGTTGGGAGGTGATCAGTGATGTTGGGGAGGAGCGCGCTTATTCTTTCTTCTAGATCCGCTCGAGGGATCTGAACTGTGTTCCTAATCCATTTGGGGGGGTCCTGCATGGGGTGTTGAGTTAGGACCGCTTGGTTGATGTGAAAAAGGATGATGTGATGGTCGGACCAGTCTACGGGAAGGATGTGGTCGATGGTGATTGCATTGCTTTCGGCAATAATTGCGTCGAGGGTTGCTCCTCTGTGGTGTGTTTCTTCTGAGCAGTGTTGAGTCAGGTTGTTTTCTAGTAGGAGGTTGTTTAGGGTTTGAAAAAGCGGGTTTTTTGTTTCATTCCATCTTAGATTAAGGTCGCCAAGAATTATGTTATTTGAGTTTCCGAGTGAGCAATGGGCAATCAAGTCAGAGAGGTGTTCCCGAATTCGGAAGAGTTGCCTGGGGGTGATACAGGAGGTGGCAGAGAGATGGCCTGTTATCGCTTGTCTTGATGTTGACTGAGAGACATTCAAAGGAGCTATACAGGCAGGAGGCAGTTTCCGTGATGGAAATGCTATTCTTGTGAATGATTGCTATGCCCCCTCCTCTTTGCACTTTCCTATCTTTGTTGATCATTGTGAATCCAGGAGGCACCAGCATGTCCATGCTGGGGTAAGAGATTGTTGAGCCAGGTCTCCGTGATGAATGCTATGTCTATATCATGGGAGAGGATGGCTTCTGCTAGTTCGGTTGCATGTTTAGAGGCCGATCTGCAGTTTAGGAGCATGCAGTTAATGGGGGACCCTTTGTTTCTCTGATTCTTGGTAGATGGGGCCCTAGGTAGAGAAGTTAGGTGAGCTGGGGGTCTAGGGTCTCTCGGTGGAAGGTGTTCTCTACCGACTCCCGTAATTACTTGGATCATGGATTTAGGGGAGGGATTAGAGGGAGAGTCATAGGTTGAGGCTAGGTATGCCGCTTCCCGGGAGGAAAGTGCGCTTTTGATCTTCTGGGTCTCTCAGAGCGATTCTCGGTACCCATTCTGTTCGATGGCCAGGACCTGGGGAGGACAGGGGGCCTGCTGGGGGGCGGTACCGTGGCACACCCGGGTTGGGTGAGATTTGGTGGTGAGGTGGGGGGCTGAGTGGGCTTTCGGATCGTGACCAGGTTGGATAAAGTTTCTTTCAGGCCTCGGATCAGGATTTCGAGCTGAGTTTCTAGGAGGTTGAGGCGATGCGTCGTGTTATCCAAGGTGGGAGGGGGGGTGCCTGGGGCAGCATTGCCCGAGGGGGAGGGGGGTGGGTCCCAGTCATGGTGGCTGTTGGGGGAGGAGCTACCTGGTTTGTCTCTGGGAGGGATCATGGGCAGGAGGAGTGTTGGCTCATAACGAGGATTAGGCCTCGTGTGGCCTGAGGGCGGGGAGGAGCTGTAGGGAGACTGAGCTTGGGAGTAATGCTCGTTCCTGGTTGGCTGGTTGGGATGAGAGAGGAGGCAAGGGTGGGAGGGTCGTCCGCCAGGGGGGATGGGATCGTTATTAGGAGGAGCAGAGTTGCGGGAGGTGACTCGAGGGGGCGGGGAGGAGGTTCTCGAAGAGGACGCGAGAGGGGTCTGGCACCTCACCTGACATGGAAGGCTCACTGGGGGGGAAGAGAGGGGTCAGGCCGGGTCGAGTAGTGTGCAAGGGTGCCTTTTTTAGCGAGAGGAAGAGGGAGTCGAAAACCTCGAGGTTATCGTTATTGGCCTGTATCAGGACTGTGCCATTCGAGTAGATGGTTATGGAGATGTTGCCGCTCAGCGTCTGGTGGTTCGGGAGAGAGGTCATCAGTTTGCGGCTATGGGATGTGATGGTAGTTTTGGAGATGTGGAGATGTGTGTTGAGGATGGTGATCCAATTGTCGGGTCTTTCAGTATGGAAGATGAGATCCATTTTTATCTGCCCTTTGGAGGAGCAGTGGAAGGTGTCTACGAATAGTGTTTCGGGGTGCTGTCTGATCAGTCTGTTTGAAGTGTCTCTTTGCTTTACTTGTGAGGTTGGAGGGGAAAGTAATCGCGAAGGAGTTCGGCCCGTGGGGTTTCAGATAATTCGGTGTTCGTGGGGTGGCAACCATTAGCGTGGCCGGAGGCATTGTGTCTGGGTTAGGAGGGAGGCGGGATCCCTCAGGGGTGTAATAGAAGTGTTGTCAGAGAGTGCTTTCTAGTCGGGTGGAGGGGGGTTGGGGAGCCCGAGGAATTGACCTCCCGGGAGGGAGGGTCCAGTGGGGTGGGGGCGGGCGGCTTAGGGCTTCTCTAGGACCAGGTTTGAGAGTCTGTGCTGGACTGGTATCTTGGGAAGGGGGCCTGTATCATTAAGGGTACTCTCTATAGGTGGCAGGGACACCTCTGCAGAGATGCGACGGTGGTTCAGAGATTGGGTCCCGGGTGGGCTTTTAGGAGACGGGCGTCTGGAGGCTGCCTATACTAACCTGTGAGGCCTTGGGAGCGTTGGAGGGGCGTTGGATCGAGACCCTCTTGTGGCCGGACCTTGTTTAGTCCCTGGTGGCCATTTTGGGGACAGGCACCTGGAGGCTGCCTACACTGACCTGAGAGTCCTTGTTACGATGTCCGGAGCGTTGGAGGGGCATTGGATCGAGACCCTCTTGCGGCCGGTCTTTGTTTAGTTTTGATTTGGCGAGATCTCCTGGCTCCCCAGAAGTAATCAGGAAAGATCGGTGAATTCAACCTGGGGCGGCCATCTTAGTGTCAGGCACTTTAGTGCACTCAGGGTAGCCCTCGCAGGGTCGCTTCAGTCCTGTGCTCGTGTGCCTTGGGGAGCGGGAGCAATCGACTTGCGGAGACTGAGTATGGTCTGTGGAGTAATTCTGTCCTTGCTGATGGAAGAATTATTTTTCGAATGGTCTTGAGAATGGCGGCCATTACGGGGTCAGGCACTGTGAGATCATGCTGTGTTGAGACTCGGGGCTCAGCTCCCGCTTCGGGACCGCCTATTTACTGTCGGGGTCAAGCGTGTCCAGCCTTACTGTGGTAGGGTGAATCAGGTCCTCGTGGGGTCTTCGTGAGGCCTTAGTAATATAAGTTCATGGCGGCCATTACGGGGTCAGGCACCGTGAGCTCATAAAGTGTTGAGGCCCGGGGCTCTGTCTCTGTGCGCCTGACTCCAAGGGTAGTATTCACAGCACCTTGATCCCACATAGATGGGTCAGGCCCCGACTAGGGACTCCTGGCTAGGGAGCAGCTGTGCCTTGAACAGCGGGTCTGTCCAGCTCTTGAACGCCTGCAACAGCAAGCTGCTGCACAGGAAAATAAAGATGTCAGTGGCTCCCACAGGACCTATTGGGAGGAGGGACTTCTGTATACTGAGGCCAGAGACCCCAAACCTGGTGCCACTAGGAGAGTGGTAGTGCCTCAGCTGTACAGAGAGTTTCTAGTCACATTTGCCCATGCTATCCCCTAGCTAGGCATCTGGGCCAGACTAAGAGGTGGGAAAGACTTGTCAGCCATTTCTACTGGCCCCAGATGTCCCAGAAGGCAGAGGAGTTTGTCAGCTCCTGTGTCAACTATCAGGCAAGAGGCAAGACAGGTGGACACCAAAGGCCCCCTTAATTCCACTACCAGTGGTTGGGGTTCCCTTTGAAAGGGTTGGTGTGGACATAATGGGTCCACTAGAACCATCCACAGCATCAGGAAGCCAATACATACTGGTAGTAGTGAACCATGCTACCAGGTATTCTGAGGCAATTCCCCTTAGGTCTACTACAGCCCCTGCAGTAGCCAAAGCCCTCATTGGTTTCTTTACCAGGGTAGGGTTTCCTAAGGAGGTGGTGTCAGACAGAGGTATCAACTTCATGTCTGCATACCTAAAACACATGTGGGATGAATGTGGAGTGAAATACAAAATCACTACCCCTTACCACCCACAAACCAATGGCCTTGTTGAGAGATTCAACAAGACATTGAAAGGCATGATCAACTCAAAAGCAGATGTGATGTCCACTTACCATGCCTGTTCGTCACTTACAGAGAGGTGCCTCAGAAGGGAGTAAGGTTTTCCCCCTTTGAACTTCTGTTTGGCCATCCTGTTTCCGGTTCAGGGAAGACATGGCTTGGCAGTTCGGGCTGGACTGTTCCCATGAGGCACAGGGTCAAGACTGATTTGCATATAGCTGGGTCTGAACTGAGGTGGCGAAGTGAGCTAAAGAACGATGATGAGTGTCTGAAAAGTTTCAGCACTCCGTCCATCATCTCTTTGGGTTTGCTTCATCCTGTAAGGGGACCACTTGCTCTTGTAAAAGAAGGTTGGGAGAGGCCTCTCCATGAACTTAACAAGATGTGGTGGACTATGTACTAGGCCTCCGTTCCAGGATGGCAGAATACATGGAAAAAATATTCAAAAACCTTGAGGCCAGCCAACAGCTTCAGAAGCTGTGGTATGGCCAAAAAGCTGCACTGGTGGAGTTCCAACCAGGGCAAAAGGTGTGGGTTTTGGAGTTTGTGGTGCCAAGGGGCCCTGCAGGACAGATGGAGTGGCCCTTACCCTATCCTTGAGAAGAAAAGTGAGGTCACCTACTTGGTAGACCTGGGCACTAGCAGGCACCCCAAGAGGGTGATCCATGTGAACTGCTTGAAGGATTTGTGACATGGTTGATGTGTTCATGCTGTTGGTCACTGATGAGGATCAGGAGACAGAGTGAACCTCTTCCTGACCACCTCTTATACAGTCCAAAAGATGGGTCAGTTGATGGAGTTATCTATTCAGAAACCCTCACTGACGAACAGCAGACTGACTGTAGGCATGTCCTTCAACAGTATGCTGTGCTCTTCTCCTTAACCCCTGGCCAGACACACTGGTGTACCCATGATGTGGACACTGGAGACAGCATGCCTATCAAAACAAAGATCTGTATGCAGTCTGACCAAGTTAAGGAGAGCATCAAAGCTGAAGTAAACAAGATGCTGGAGTTAGGGATTATTGAGCCCTCTGAAAGTCCCCGGGCCAGCCCAGTGGTCTTAGTCCCCAAACCTCACCCCCAGGGTGGAAAAAGAGAGATGAGGTTCTGTGTGGACTATAGAGGGCTCAATGCTGTCACTAAGACAGATGCTCTCCCCATACCAAGGGCTGGTGAGGAGCCACATTTCTCAGCACCTTTGACTTGACTGCAGGGTACTGGCAGATTGGCATGGTCCCAGGAGCCAAAGAGAAAACCACATTCTCCACACCTGGTGGGCATTATCCGTTTACTGTTATGCCCTTCGGTTTAAAGAGTGCCCCTGCCACCTTCCATAGGTTGGTGAATCAAGTCCTTGCTGGGTTGGAGACCTTTAGTGCAGCATATCTTAATGACATTGCTGTCTTTAGCTCCTCTTGGCAGGATCACCTTGTCCACCTGGGGAAGTATTTACAGGCCCTGCAATCTGCAGGCCTAACTATCAATGAACTCAAGTGCCAGATAGGGCAGGTAACTGTTGTATACTTGGGCCACCTTGTAGGTGGAAGCCAAGTGCAACCTTTGCAACCCAAGATCCAGACAATTCTCGACTGGGAAGCTTCAACCACCCAGTCCCAAGTCAGGGCATTCCTTGGCTTTACTGGGTATTACAGGAGGTTTGTGAAGGGGTATGGATCCATTGTGACACCCTTCACAGTACTTACCTCCAAGAAAATGCCAAAGAATGTGAACTGGACAGTTAGTTGTCAAAAGGCTTTTGACACCCTGAATTAGGCAATGTGCTAAGCACCTATTCTCAAAGCTCCAGACTATTCCAAGCAGTTCATTGTGCAGACTGATGCCTCTGAGCTAGGGATAGGGGCAGTCTTATCCCAGACCAATGATGATGGCCAAGACAAACCTGTTGCTTTTATAAGCAGGAGGCTACTCCCCAGGGAACAGCGTTTAAGTGCCATTGAGAGGGAGGCCTTTGCTGTGCTTTGGTCCCTGAAGAAGCTGAGACACTACCTGTTTGGGACTCTCTTCCTAATCCAAACTGGCCACAGACCTCTCAGATGGCTAATGCAAATGAAAGGTGAGATCCCAAACTGTTGAGGTGGCGCATCTCCCTACAGAGAATGGACTTGACAGTGGATCACAGACCTGGACCTGCCCATGCCAATGCAGATGGAATTTCCAGGTTCTTCCACTTATACAATGAAGACTCTCTTGGGAAAGGTTGGTCTCACCCCCTTTCATTTGGGGGGTGGGGGGTTGTGTAGGAAAGTGCCCCTTTGTGCATGGTTACCCGCTAACATTTTGCCAGATACCCGATACCAACTTGACTTAGTGTGTGCTGGGACCCTGCTAACCAGACCCCAGCACCTGTGTACTTTCCCAAAACTGTACCTTTGTTTCCACAATGTGCACAACTCTGAGCCCCATGTAAGTCCCTTGTAAAAGGTACCTCTGGTTCCGATTGCCTTGTGACCAGAGAGGGCCTCTGAGAGCTAATTTGGGCTCAAGTACTTGTGACTACGTTTAACCCCAATTGATTGTGTCCTTAGCCGGTCAGTAAAGTTTCATAAGAGGAGATCTGCAGTAATGATTTCGGAATAATCCTCAATCTACACTGGGTATGAAAGAGCAGTGTGGTCCTGTTTCCAGCATGTCCTGCACCTTGCATGACTAAGGATACCATACACCTCTACAATTCCATTGAAAGGGTTCTCAACCCCGGCAGAAACAATTACCACACATCATCTTATCCATTGGATGGAGGCGGGACCTCACAGTTGGGCAATTTATTCTGAGAAATGACGTTGGCTAAGTTTTTGCTGCTTACCGAAGACACAGGCTTACCATTAGGCCAATTTTTGCTACACACTAAAATTGAAAGGGCCCTGCAATCTCTAGAGGGGATTAAACCAGAGGAACCACCCACCCAAGAAGTGGTATATTCCCTACTTGCTATGGGTATTGACACAGATTTATTAGCGCTATAAAGCTTTTCTTGTACATTCACCGATGCCCCTACAACCATCAAGAGATCAATGAGAATTAGACGCAAGTAGATAATTCAGTGCTAAAGAGTGGGAGAAGATACTTCGATGTCCACTGAAGGAATCTCAGAACACCTGGTTTAAACATATATAGTTCTTGGTCTACGTACGTCATATTTAACCCCAAGCAAAATCACTGGGATTTATCCGAATTCTCCTGTAGTATGCCACAGATACCACAGTGAGAGTGCTACTGTCAAGCATATGTTGTAAGGTTGCCCCCAGTTAACCCCTTTGTGAGCTGCAGTTTCAAACACTTTAACGCTATTTGTATTGCATATTTCCAGCATTATATGTGGGGACTGTGTAAAAGGCCATAGAAAAATTAAGTAAAGCTGGAATTTGTTGACCTTTTGCTCTATTGGCAGCTAAAAGGATGCAGATACTGAAAGCTCTAATGTATACAGGAGCACAGAGGTCTACATAAACAGCCAAATACTCTCCAGTGGGATGAACTGGTCCTAGCCTTTATTGAAAAATATAAGAATGATGTGTTTCCTACGGTCAGTTAACCATAGTCCAGATTAGATTATCCAGATAAGTAATGTATTGAGGTTTATAAAGAATTATTCTGCTACTTGAGAACTTTCTTTCCTATGTGCCTGCTTTGCTGTTATAAATTTCTAGGCATTGGAACCTCGGTGTTCCTAGCTCAACTAAATGAGATTGGGTTTTCTTCAACATTTATTCCTTTTTCTTACCATCTGTATATATTTAATAGATATGCTGATGTATAATCCACTGTATTTTCTGAGATGTCAGAAGGGCATTGTTTTATAGATAATTGCACACCTTTGCTTTCGAAATTAGGCATAATTTGGTTAACAAATATGGCATTGTCTTGCTGTGTTTTTGAAAACTCAGTAAAGTTTTATTTTAAAAAGTATTTTCTTTAGTGTTTCTGTAGCATTACACTCTCAGTTTATCACTACTACTGGATGCTGTCATAAATACTAAAATAGGAACAGAATCAATGACTTGCAGAAAACCTGGGTCTAAATCATTTTTACTGTGAAATAATGAATAAACAAGAGTTATGAGACATTAAATAAAAGCAGGTGTGAATTTTAAATACATGTCCAGTGTAGATTCTGGGCTGAGGTAGACAGTGCCAGGGTAGGGCTGGAAGTTTCATGCTGAGCCTGTGGTTAGAGTCCGACTATGACAACATTTCATATTTGCCATGCAGCCCATTTCTTTAGACTGAAAGATCAGTCTTCCTGAAGGTGAGATACTATGGATGGAAACTCAAAGTAGGCCAAGGGCATTCCCCATCTTTAATCCAGTGGCTCTGACTGTTTTTGCTTAAGACTTTGAACTTTATCCATGCTGTCTCTGTCAGCAAGTAAAGGGACAGTGACAGCTTCAGAAGGTTCCAGTTTTTCAAGTTGCAGGCAAGTCTTATCACTCTGAAGACTGAAGGATTGCACTGGCATTTCAGGTTAGAGCCTACCATTTCAAGTTGGTTGTATCCTTATTGTGCCATTTGTTAATAAATTGTATGTTTTTTAGCAATAAAAATGTGATAGTGGAATGCTTGGATTAATCTTAGCCATTGGTAATTACTTGGGGCCGAATCCCAGTCCATCATTTTTTATGCCCACTATGCCACCCTCAACAGAGACCAGACATGCAAATCATACTCCGTCCTCCTTCGATAGAAACAGTTCAGGTCAAACTGCCAGGTGAGGTCCCCACCAGACAGGAACGCAAGCAATCCTGTGCCGATGTGGTCCTCATCCCTTTTTGAACCACAAAGTGAGCACAAGACACACAACTGAGCATAGCTGTCTTACTTAAGGCATTTTCACTTAGAAAATCAAAAAAGGTAATTGGTGGAATGTGTTAACCTGAGCCACTGGTAACAACTTTGGCTGTCTCATCAGTTTTTGACCACTGTGCCACCCTAGGCAGAGACAAGACATGTGCAGTTAATACCAGGTCCTGCTCTAAGAGTAACGGGCCTGCACAAACTGCCAGACCATTTAAAAGATGAGAACCAAGTAAGCAAAACCATTCTGGTGTTGCTTGTGTTCATATCTGGTTGGAGGCCTTGTGATTTGGACAGGACTGTTCCCATAGGGGCGGGGCCAAGATTAATTTACATGTGACTGTTCTCTGTCCAAAGCAAAACCAAAGGGGATGATGGACGGAGTGTTGACATTGCAAGCACTCGCCCCCAGTCAACTGATCTGGGTTTAATCCATCATCATTCTTTAGCTCACTCCGCCACCCCAGTTCAGACATGGCCATATGCAAATCAGTCTGACCCTGTGCCTCATGGGAACAGTCCAGCCCGAACTGCCAAGCCATGTCTTCCCTGGACCGGAAACAAGCATCATGGGACCGGTTTCGGGCTCACAGCCCTCATCAGCCAGGCTATCTTGAATCCAGTGGCAAAGTGAGCAAGGGACCCACGTCTGGGCATACCCTGCCAACTTAGGGCGAACAAAGCAAAACCAAAGGGGATGATGGACGGAGCGTTAGAGCAAATCAAACACTCACCCCCAGTCAACTGATCTGGGTTTAATCCATCATCATTCTTTAGCTCACTCCGCCACCCCAGTTCAGACCACTGGATTCAAGATAGCCTGGCTGATGACGGCTGTAAGCCAGAAACCGGTCCCAGGATGCTTGTTTCCGGTCCAGGGAAGACATGGCTTGGCAGTTCGGGCTGGACTGTTCCCATGAGGCACGGGGTCAGACTGATTTGCATATGGCCATGTATGAACTGGGGTGGCGGAGTGAGCTAAAGAATGATGATGGATTAAACCCAGATCAGTTGACTGGGGGTGAGTGCTTGCAATGTTCAACACTCCGTCCATCATCCCCTTTGGTTTTGCACTGTTCTCTGTCCAGAATTGCACTGTGGGTGAAAAACAGTGTATGAGAGTGCAGCCCAAAGTAATCGCCAGGGGGTGAAATTGACATGTTCCTTCCATTTCTTTGTTTGTTGCAGTAGCCGCTCTAGGTGCAACAGGTATGTTCAAATCAGACATGGATCTATCGCTTACTGTGCCACAGGACTCTAGATCCTTTGAGGACCAAGTAGTCCTACACAGGCCTTAGATTCCTTTTTTCATGTTTGGAGGTGGTCTTGTTTGGCTGCTCACACTGGACTGTTCCTGTACTTGCATGACCAAAACTGATTTGCATATGGCTTCTGTCTGTCGAGTGGCCCACTGGGCAAGAAATTATGGATTGGGATGGCAAACGAGCAATCATTGGCGACTGAGATGAATTCAAATGTTCCTTCCATCACTGTTGTTTTTATTTCAATTGGCACCATACTGTTGAGCTATCTAGTGATAAGGTGGAGTACCGCTAGGCAAAAAACTGTAGAATTTACTTTTAGCCAACTTTTCAGTCCATTACATCGACACAGCTCTATGCAAAGTAGGCAGACTACAAGATTTTCAACATCTGAATTGTGATCAGTCAGTGGCCTGATCACAACTGGATTGCCCTTTTTATATTAAATGTTCAATGTTGTCATGTCCTTTAGGATAGTCCCATCATGCACATACCAATTACATACATTTTGTCCCATCCACACGACATAACGGTCCTACACAGGTGGCCTTTTACCTAGTAGCTTGCTCCTGTCTCTTCGACACCAGGCTCTCTGTACCCTATCTTAATCCCTGTACCTGACGTACATAAACATGTCCCCAGGCATGGTAGATTTATTCTGTATAAGGGTCACCACTTTTTTTCATCCATGGCCAACAGCCAGCTGTGCATGATCATTTTTGTTTAGAAAAGGATTAGCAAAGGATTAGCGAAGGTTTTCAAAACATATCGGTTCTAGAAGAAACCCTGGAGTGACCACTTTTGTATAAAAGACCCTAACCCCCCCTTACAAAACAGAGGAGAATTCCTTCCAGGCTGGACTGAAACTCTGCAGGCTGATCCTTCGACAGGCAGAGACCTGACATCCCTTGCGGGGTGCCATCCTTGACGCAGAGACGGGGTCCTTCCTTCAGAACCATCAGGTGAGGGGTTAGCACTTCCCCGGGGGATTCTTGGCTCCATTAGGAGTTATCCTAGCACTTACATACACATGCTTCACCTACATATCTAGGCTAGGTACATTTAAGTAGGCTAGGCAGCGTAGGAGTACACCAATGCTATTGTTTTATATAATCTGCTTTTATTCATCTTATTAGCACTATGGTATAAATGTATCTACTATTTACGATAATGGTGCTACCGATCACATTTGTCTGCTCCTGTCTTTTGATTGTCGCAGCAAATATGTTTCGTACTAGACTGACGCTTGATCAATAAATAATTATTGAAACCGTTCTAATCGTCATTCTATGTGTATTCTGAGAAAAGTAAGCACGAGTGACTGAGCAAAAGATACTGTATTGTTTCCAACGATACCTGAGGAATCAGGGTTGTCATGTTCAGTGGTTGCCAGAAACTACCTACACCGCTGTAGAATACAGGGGGGGTGGTAGTGGCACTGTAGAGCTAGCTGGTCTAACGGCTGACTCATCCTGTGGGGGTGTCCAGAGTCTGTCTGCACACCAAGCCCTCAGTTTAGGTCATCCAAAACGCGCAGGTCCTGGGGGGGTCCTAGGAACCACACGACATGGCGCCGCCAACGTTGACTTGTTTCTTATATTAACAGTAAAATCTGAGTAGTTTAGTCGTGCTTTCTCAGACAGCCCTACTCACATTTTTCAGAGACGTCTGAAGTGGGAAGGATAATCCGGCTCAGCTGAGCAGGTACACCCTGTGTATTGGCTGAAGGTTTAGACAAGCTTGTAAGGATTAAAGGTTCCCATATTGTGCTAAACCCTACCTCTTAAACCTTTACTTTCTTCTCTTCTCCTTTCAAAATGACTGAACCTGCGAGTAGCAGTGGAAGAGCGGAAGGAGACGAATTTGCTAACGCTCTAAACATCGCAAAGAACTGCAGACAGGCAGGAACTCTGAGATTGTTAGAACATGGCATACCTGTAACAGGTGGCCATGTTACTTTTGTATTTGAGGCACACAAGGTGTTCGGATCAGAGGTATTCTATTCCTGGGTGAAATTTTCACTTGCAGGTCCACAGACACATTTATTCCACGAATACATTGAAGTGGATCCACCAGAAGAATACATCCCACACGAGGACATTGAAGTCCCGTTAACTTACCAGCAACATAAAAACTGGTTTAAAGGTGCCCTAAATCACACAACTTCGGTCATAAGACTCGGTCCGCTCAGCATAGGAGGAGCGACATGGCCGGTCTTAGCGACTTACGCTCCACATATTGAGATAGACACACTCCAAGTAGTCGAAGTGTGTGCACTTTACAAAGAAGTAGTCGGGCTATATAGACACATTGTCCAGTTTGTCATGCAAACACTCACATTACAACCTGCGGGCTATGCTCCACCTGGAACAGTCCAGACCCAACACATGTGTCTGCAGTAGCTCTAATAAGGGCCAGACAATTGATTAGGGCTAATCAGGAGTTGATTGAACCCCAGTGTTGCATATTGTCAGCAAAGCATGAAGCCTGTTTGTTCATGGACGTTTCCACTCTCAGGTCCCCCAGCAATAGGGTTTTCTTTTTTTTAATTAGTAGGTACAATGCTATGTCTAGAACAATTTAAGAAAGGATTCATTATTGGGCCTGGCCCTTTTTGCAGGGTTATCCCCTAACTTTCTGCCTTCTCCCTCTTATTTTTTTGGACCTTTATGTTGGCATTAGGACTCTGGACACTTTCCCACTGCTAACCAGTATTAAAGTACCTATGCTTTCTCCCTAAAAAGTAATGGTAATTGGTTTCTCCATGATTGGCTATTGGATTTACTAGCAAGTCCCTAGTACAGTGCACAGTGTGCGCCCAGGGCCTGTAAATCCAATGCTACTAGTGGGCCTGCAGCACTGATTGTGCCACCCACATGAGTAGCCTTGCAAACATTTCTCAGACCTGCCACTGCAGTGTCAATGTGCAGTTTTAAAATACCATTTAGACCTGGCAAGTGCACCCACTTGCCAGAGCCAAACCTTCCCTTTTATTACATGTAAGGCACCCCTAAGGTAGGCCCCTGGTTGCCCCATGGGCAGGGTGCAGTGTATTTAAAACTGTAAGACATGTACTGTTGTGTTTTACATGTTCTGCTTGTGAAATACTTCTAATTTCTTTTTCACTACAGCAAGACCTATCTCTCTGATAGGTTAGCATTGGAGCTTCCTTGTAACATCTTACAAGTGTATCTGCCAATTGGGAGCTGATAGAACATTGGAGTTTGGTGTCTCTGGACTCCAAATTTAAAAAACATCTTTTAGTGAAGTTGATTTTTAAAATGCAGGTCTGAAAATGCCATGTTTAGAAAGTTGGCATTTTCTTACTTTAACTATCCTGTTTCTACCTGTCTCTGAATACACGTCTGGATTAGGATCACAGTTGGGCTGTTTGTGCATTCACTCTAGACAGTCACACAAAGGGAGCTGAGGTGTGCCCTGCATATCCTGATGGCTCATCACCAGGCTGATGGGTCTTCCTGAGCTAAAGTGGTGGGAGGGGCTGACACTGACACCTGAATAGGGCTGTTTCTGTCCTCACACATAGCGGTCTCTACCCACCTGTAGAGTGCTGGAGCCAGAGCAGTGAAAGGCAGGGTCTTGTGCACTACAAAGGCTATCCTTTGTAGTTTGCCTACTTCAAAGGCTGAAATTGGTATAAGTACTGGACCTCTGACGCCACACACTTAGAACGATTCTGGGTTGGGGACATTCTGCCAGGAGGAAGAGCTGGATAGCTTTCAGGAGGGACTGCAACTTTGCTGTTTGCTTTGCTGTGTTGGGCTGCTGTGTTGCTGCTTCTGTCCTGGGAGTGAAAGGACTGGACTTTGCTTTTTTTACAACCTGCTTCCAAGGTTTTCCAAAGGCTTGAGTTGAGCTTGCCTCCTGTTAAGAAGTCTCAGGGCCATCAAAGACTTTACATGTTCTTGCTAACAGCACTTAGAATCTTCTGCTGAGGGTCCTGTCTTGCTAAGTGGTGCCAACTCCAGATCCTGGGTCCTTGGAGTCAAATGGTTTGTACTGCAACCCAAGAAAAGCACCACCGATGCCGTCATCGACGCCGCTGCCTGCACCGGAGCCGAGGGCACCGCTTGTGAAGAGCACGACGCACTGCCCCGACTTAAACCGCAGCCCGACTTCACCAACAACAGCGCTCCAGCATCGACGCCATGCCATTTCCTGCACTGGAGTCGAGGGCACCGCTCGTGAAGAGCACGACCCACTGCCCTGAATTACACTGCAGCCCTGCTGACGCCAGCGGTTCTGCATCGATTCCAGGTAGCCAAAGCCTCGCAACCTGATCTGTGATGCTGCATCGACGCCTCTCTACAGTAAGGAGCCGATGTACGGCATCTGCCACAGCAGCCTCACCTTCCATGCAGCAGTAAGGAAACAACGCATCACCTCCGCTGCCCGGCAGTAAGGAACTGACGCCTCACCTCCCTTGCAACAGTAATGAACCAGTGCCACACCCGCCTCACGACGCCTCCCCTCCCCTGTGTTTTGCATCGTTTTTGTTTTTTGCGACACCTCCAAGGTACTGTACTGGGGTCTGCCCAACTCCGTAACCGGCCCTCACTCCATCAAGGTCGGACTGTCTTTATGGCATTGTCGACTGCGACCAAATAGCCCAGATCCAATCTGCTCTGGATCTGGGTGACTGGATGTTGTCCTTAGGCTTGCAGAACAAGTATTTTTTATACCCACTCTACAGTCCTACTGGCATTGCATGTGGTTCAGGGTCATCCAGGAGTTGTTTAAGTTTGCTGTGCTCCCATTCAGCCTTCCAAGTGCCCCTCAGTTGTTCACAAAAGTGATGGCAGTGGTTACTGCCCACCTTTGGAGTTCCTATATTCCTGTCTGGCTGCTTAAGGCAGACTTGCGCCAGCCCATCGTGGACCACCTGGACAGCGGAACTTGTGACATTGTTTCACCATAAATGAGCTGAAGTCCCACCTGATTCCTTTGCAGATGCTACCGTTCATAGGGGCAATCCTCAACACAGTCTCTCTGGTAGATTCTCTGTCTAACAGATTCCTCACTGCCCTCCCACCTTCTACCTCTGTGGGGTGGCTTCTTTTTAACATCTAAATATGTCCTAAGTTAATACTGAGTAGCCAATCACCAATAATTGTTCATGCTATGCATCTGAGGGCAAGGAAAGGGAAAAGCCAATACACTGATTACAGTGTGCAGAGGTGTTGCTTATCTGCAGCTATGTTCCGTCACTTCTGAGTGTATGGAGCCAATGGGGGAGCTGTACGATGCCACCTCACAGTAAGTGGGAGTGCTGCTATGAAAAAAATCTCCAGATCCAGTCTGGCCCCTGGAGGATATTTTAAGGTGAGGAATCTGCATTTAGAGTATCCAGAAAGACCATTACCAAAGGTAAACAACTTGTTCATAGCTATCACCTCCTTTTGGTTGTTGTGTTCAGCTGGACTGCACCCATCCTACAGATCCTATTGTGTACTGTTTCATTGAATGAAAGACTAGGACCGGAATAGAGTTGTCCCTGTGACATTGTCATCTGCTAACACACTTAATCATTCTCAGTGGCAGAGCTGTATAAAATATTTGATAAGAATTCACACAGTGCAATATCCGAATGACCCCAAAACCCAGGCAGAGAAGAGGCAGGAGTCAAGGAAAGAACCCACCCCCAAATCTGATGTCTGAATTAATGACAACTAATTGCAATAATCTGGGTTAATTAGGGGCCTTCATGGTTCCTGCCTGAGAGGGAAGATAGCAAAACAGTAGGACTCCTTCTATGAGACTTATTTTGCACATGGATCCATTCCACAGCTTTGACCGCCGTCTTCCGCAAAAAGTGCTACAGTAGGAAAAAGATTTCATGATGCAAATAGAGTTGACTAAACTAGTGTATGGCATTCTAAACCCATGGAAATGTATAGCAACCACCCACTTTAAAGAGTCATTTATTTTGAAAAAAACGGCAATAAAGCTCATTGCGCCGAGCACTTAATCACATCTCCCATTAGTATAGTTTTAAATCGAATGCAGTATGTTTTATAATACCAGACTGGTGGTGGTAGGTGGAAGATTTGATAACCACGCGAGAAGTGCTGCAAACTCGATATATGGCTTCTTCCTACCCATAGGGCTGATTCTGCTGCTCTTCCTTCCGAGGTGGAGCAGCCTAGTGCCTTTGGGTACATTGATGCTGTTTAGGTCGAGCCTAGGTAGTGCACATGCATTGTCTGCAACATGCTGTATTCAGTCTATGGGCTTTCATCACGTCCAGCACTTTTGATTGGTTGTTTGGCCTGCCTTTCAAAATTCTTTTGCTCTGGTTGGTCAATAGTGTACATCTGTCCTGCCTTTGTGTGTTTGGTTACCTCCTATCGGAATTCACTGATTGTTCCTTTTTGTTGGCCATCTCTGGCTATCGGTTGCTTCCTCGCTCGCAACCCGTCCCTCCAGTCATTACTGCTGTTCTTCCTGGTCGTCCATCGCAACGTAGCATGCAACATGATAACTGCAATTACCAGTCAACACAATGCTGGGGAGTTAACCCTTTCCAAGTTCAGAGCTCCCCTTGTTTGTTTGTGTAGCTATGTAATAACATCCACTTCTGTTTTGTTGGTTTCCCCCCACTAAAGCTCTCCAGAGCATTTGAATTGTTTTGCTAGATAGTTCCTTTAGTGAAGCTCGTGCTTTTTAGACAACAAAGAATTGGCTTGCATCGACGATCCGTGGAGCTTCAGCAGTAAGTTTTCATAAAATACTGGTTTCAAATCGCTTTGTGGTATGAACTATAGCGCTTTAGAATATTATGTAGCCGCGACAATGCAATTCTCCTAGACTGCGTGGGGGGTACCATCTTTTACTGCTTCCTGGCATGGCGGGGGAGGTGTGGCATGTTATTTCAGTACTGTGTATGCTGTCTGTGGAGATTATTATTTATTCTCTTTTTGTAAGAATATTATGCTGTTTCTCATAGCTTGTTTCTTGTAAACGGAAGTACAAAGATTGTCGTCCTTCCCTGGGACTATATCAACACTCCCACCCGGTCCACTTTTCCTGTTTACCATTGGTTACGTGCCTTTAAATTTTGTTTTACACTCTATGGTTGCCTAGACACTCTATTCCTTGAGTACGCCATCACCAAGAGTTTCTCATGAAAAATCCAAAAGATTCACAGTAAGAAGGTTTACACGGTCACATCGTATTTTTCTCTAAGTTTACGGCAACAGGGCACTGAAAGCAAGAGAGCATGTGACTTGAGTCCACTCGTCATCATAATCTGGAAGACGACCATTTCACTTTGCTAATAGTGAGATCCAGATTCCTATGTGGACACTGTTGGAGCTTGATAAGCTCACACATTTCAGTAGCTGCTGCATGGTTTGCTTTCTCTTCATCGTTGCACTTGTGTGTACTACACAATATTCTGACGTAATTTACTTCAGTTTACCAGTCACAATGCTCCTGCGTGCTGTGGAAATACACTGCCCTGCTTTTTGACTTCTAATGGCCGCTTTTATGATACGATCGGTGCACGTCATATCCATACATTTTTATATCATCGGAACGCCCGGTTCACTTTAATCACTTATGCTTACCCTGTGTTGCTGGTTGTGTATATTCCACCAACATTCATTTATTACTTTCCGGGAGATTAGATCCCCTCCCAGACTAGGGTGGGGTGGCGCAATTGATTCATTTTATTAAACACATATATTGTTCTGTGTTGCAAATGAATCTTTCAAATATTTGTAAATGTAATGTCTTTGTTTATCGTGCTCTCACGTGCGCACATGCCTTTTTTTGTTTGTTTTTAACCTTCGTCCTCTTCCAACCAGGGAATCTCCAATACTTCTTGGTGGTCAAAGGAATTTACATATTGAAGTTTCTCTTGAATGGTAACACAGTCCCTCTGGCCTTTCTCCTCACTCTTGCCCTGCACGTGTTAGTGTTGGAAGCTGCACATAGAAGCGCTTAGTAATAAAGTGCTCAATCAATCAATCAATCATGTCACTTATAAAGCGCACTACATACCCGCGAGGGTCTCAAGGCGCTGGGGGAAGAGGGGGGTGGTGCTGCTACTGATCGAAGAGCCAGGTCTTGAGGAGTCTTCTGAAGGCCAGTAGGTCTTGGGTCTGTTGGAGGTTGGTGGGGAGGGTGTTCCAGGTCTTGGCGGCGAGGTGGGAGAAGGATCTGCCGCCGGCGGTCGTTTTCCGGATGCGGGGGACTGTGGCGAGGGCGAGGCTGGTCGAGCGGAGCTGGCGGGTGGGGGTGTAGAAGCTGAGTCGTCTGTTGAGGTAGGCTGGTCCGGAGTTGTGGAGTGCTTTGTGTGCGTGTGCTCAAGAAGCTTCTGTTTTGTGCTACCTGCCATATCTCACATAAGGAACTTTATTACACTGATTACCACCTTCTTTAATGGCGCAACACTGCTCAAAGCTAAATTCACCCAACCCTCCCCTCCCCCCAACTCTATTCTACTGCATGGCTAAACAGACCTGTTTGCTATGCCAATGCTTGTTTTGTTATTTGCTGTGTGCCATCATCAACCGGGTTATAGAGTACGTAAAGAAGCATTTATTGTCTTTCGGCCTAGTACTTCAACTTGTCAACTGCTTTTACCTCTGGGTCAGTATTGTATAATACAGAATATATTGCTGCATAACTCCACCTCTGGACCCCCTAGACCAGCCATATACCAATCAGCCCTTGATCCGGCTCCAATAGGATCAGTGTAGCCTGAACTGCCAAGCCAAGTCCCCTCCTGATGGGAACACACTTTTAGGCTTACTTCGACAGCAGAAACGTGTCTGCATATTATTTGCTTATTAAAATCAGCAGTTGATCTTATGAGTGATGCATATTCAAGTTTTGAGTTGCAACATTGGGATGCTGTAAACGTCTCAATAATGGGATATCCGTGCGGGCGTAGCTCAACCCATGTGGCTGTTTCAGTTCTTGCATATCAGTGCATGGTGCAGGTCACACTAGAGGTGCACTTTATGAATTCTGGAAGTTTGAATAGTGAGACACCAGTAGAGAATGGAATATATTTACATTGTCAGTTCTCTACAAAAGTACATCTTACTGCGTACAGTAAGTGAAAATGGACGGTGCACTGAAGAGAATGCGGTGGACGTTTCACAGCGAGATGGCGGTGCGAGTTACGGTTCGATATTTAAGTGCATTGTGTGAATGTGTTAGTAATGTCAGGTGCAACTCCTTATGGACGTAACTTTTGAGAGTGATTTCACTGAGTAGTGGCATATGGGTCATATGAGGGGAAATAGTGTCTTACTACTTGTATTCTAGCGCTTACACAGGGGTATTTTTAGATGATCTTGGATGTTTCAGTACTTGAAGAGCAGAAACAGTCCGCCTATAAGTGCTTTGTAGAAGACTTTGAATATGTCAGTAAAGATATAGCAGTGTTTAACAATTCAGGATGTGTGTACTTTCACCGCAGTTACACCCTGAGGCCTAGTAGAGCAGAGCATGATGCAAGATTACACGTGAATGTCTCAGTATTGGGTTATAAGTGCATGGGTCAGGGAAGTGACAACTCTTTGGGCAGCACCAGAGTTAGTGCGATATTAACAAAGATATCACCTCAGTGAGGGATGTCAGAAACAAGGTTTCCATGCATCTTCGTCAATGTATGTAAAATCTCACGTATAGGGCATCGGTCAACAGTACTGGAACTCACACATGCAGCTTTGCAAAGTCATTGCACCTCAAGTGACATGTGTCAACTTCCGCTGTTCCGTTTGTGAGATGCATGCATGTTCGCTAAGGAACCCTTGATCTGACATGGCGGAGTCCTCGCTTTAAATGTGCAGAAATCTTCACTAATCAGGGTGAGGAACGCACCAGATAAAGAACCTGAGCCCAAAAGGGTAATTTGAATACAAATGCTGCTCAAACAGAAAAATAAAATGCACCTCTTTGCCCATCTTATTTACCCCTTCTGGTCCTTTCTCTGTCTATTTGGCCCTTTCTTTCCCCGTCTTCTCTTTTTTCCCTTCTCTTCCTCTGCATCACATTACCTCCTCTCTTACTTCTTCCTGCCTCTACTGCTTACTCCTTCTCCACCTACTGGGACCAGTGCAAGGATTTCTGCCTACCCAGGTGCAAGTGCAATTTTTGTACTACTGGAAAGGAGCTACCATTGCTTCTTGTGCATTCAACATGCCCCCTTCAGAAAGAATCCCATACATCTATCTAATTTTCCTTTATACAAGAAATGGTGCTGCCTTTTCACACTTATTTCTGTATCATTTAACTGCCTTGCTCTTCTGACATAAATGCTCCAACCTCCCCGCCCGTCGTCTACTGTCTTACTTTAAGTCGCATACTCTCCGGTAGCTCTTCTATAACACACACTCTTCCTTCTCACACCTCATGTCTCTCCATCCTTTGACACTCTGCCTTTCAGTGTGTTACTATGTTACTTTCCTGATGCTCACCTCCTGCGCAGCGTACTCGTCCTTGGCCTCCTCTTACCACTCCCACATCTTCAGCTCTCACAACTTTCTTACACACAACTTCTATTCACATTTCCTATAAAATCTCTACTCGCTCTAATACCCCCTCTTATCTCCTGTAATCATTGTAGCTACCCCCACCCCACAAACGTACACTTACACCTTTGTCTCCCATTTCACATTCATCCTTTCCCTTAAACCAGATTCTAAATTTCCCTTCTCTCAAATACCCTATTCTTTAAAATATTTGTATTGCTTTACAAATTAATAACTCTTATACAAACCAGCATTGTATCTCATGTCCCTCGCACACCATTACATGGTAGATTCTCATAAAATATTAACATCATGCATCACATGAAGTGTGTCATTATTCAGTGGCTCTCCTCGAAAACAATATGGAAAATTCGGACATGATTCTTGAAACTCAGACTGGAATATTACAATATCTAGTGGACAAAAAGAGGAAAAAACAACTTAACCAAAATTGCCAAACTCTAGTAAGCTGTACAGAAAATATTGTGATGCGAGAAGAACAATGTCCTAATCTTCCACCGGTATTCGTTAATCATCTCACAGGAAAAATGCAAAAGGCAACTCAAACTGACGGATTCACTTCTAAAAATTTGAAAAACAAGCGTCCCAACGACAAAGAAATTTACTCTCTGTGTAAATTATTTGAGGAAACTAGGACAGAAAGTACCCCTCAAGTCGCGATTCCCTTGTTTCCCATTTTCAAACAGAAAAGTCAGCAAGGGTTGTTAAATCAAATAGTTCAAAAAGAGGATAAGAACTCTTTAGGACCCACAACTATAGAAGAATCCAAGCCCATGTCAAAGCCAAATAAAAAGAGAAATATAATTAAGGGGAAAAATAACAAAAAAGAGTAAGTCGCAGAATCTCGAGACGATCAACTAGAAATGTAAAATTTCCACAAACACCCGAACAAATAGTCCGGGGAAATGAACATATTACGAAAACTCCAGAAACATCTCAAAATATAGATAAATATTCTCTCCCACATGAAATCAAAGGGGAACTGAAAAAATTAAACCCATTGGCGTCAAATTTTTCAATAAAACAGTCAAAGCACCATCAGCATAGGATAAACCCAGAAAAAAACGAAATTCAATCCCTTGCTAGAAACACACATGGAAAGGGAGAACAAATCGTTTCCTGTACTCTGGAATTAACTGACCTATTCCCTGGCGATAAAACCCCTTTAAATCGTGGGAGAATAGTACATTTACTGCATAAGATCCATCAACTCCACTCACTTACAACTGTAGAAATAAAACTAGTAGCCTTTCTGAACAAACTCAAACTAACGGTGGCAACTGTGGAGTTTTGGTCTAACGTAATTCCACCTATTATTCTAAAAGAGAGAGATATCCTCTCTAGGAAAGTAGGATCTGCTTCTTATGGTTACCCCCACCTTTTGCCTGATGTGATGCTGTATTTGACTAGTCTGACCGGGATCCTGCTAATCAGGACCCCAGTCTATCTGCTTTCTCCCTAAACTGTTGTGTTCAGTAACTAGGTACATCCCAGATTGGATACTGGTGTACCCTTGTCAATCCCTAGTATATGGTACCCATGCACCCAGGGCATAGGTACCCCAGAGGTCTCCCATGGGTTGAAGCATGCATTATGCCACCCATGAGAGACCATTCAAAATGGAACTACAGGCTTGCCATTACAGCCTGTATAAGTTGGTGCATGCACCACTTACTAAAGATATAGTTTTACTATATCTAAGGGTCACTGCACTTAAAACATATAAGTCACCCTTATAGCAGGCCTTTACAATGCTGAGGGCAGGGTGCTTGGTTCTAAGTGAGAGGGTGCCCCTGCATGAGCAGTACACCCCTGCAGCCTACGGAGTCCATTCTCCCGGGTTGTCAGTGAAGTAGCCATAAACTATGTAGAGGGGCACCGCGTAATCGCGCGATGACCATCTCGAAAACGGCTGCAACTAATCCTATCATGTTTGGTATCAAAATTGTTGGAATCATACCTCCACACCGTAAACGGTGTGGTAGGTATGATTCCAAGCACTGGAAGAGCCCTCCATTAGGCTCTCTGTTCCCGGTACTAGCCTTCTAGTCCCGGACAGCACAAAATTGTTGCTGCCGACCAGAGACACATTTCTGCCCTCCTGCTGTTGAGCCAAGCTAGAGCAGGGGAAGGCAGAACAATAGGCATTCTGTCACAGGGAGGTGTGACCACCTCCCAGACAGGATTTAGTGTGTTAGGGCTGGGTGGGTGGGTGCGCTTGCCAGCGCCTGAAAGTCTGCATGAGGGGCACATTTGGTGTCCCTGTGCATAGTCCAGTTCAAACCAGTCCTGGGAGTCGTTGGCTCCCGCTCTGACGCGAAACTGGACAAAGGACATGGGAGTTACCACCCCCCTGTCCAGACCCTCCCCTGGGAGGGTCCCCTGAATCTTTCCAACCCTTTCCCTAGGGTACTTAAGGGCTTACCTGGGTGTAGGTCCCTAGATTCGTCGTGGGATAAGATTCCGAACTGAAACCACTGCACTTCTACTGTCTGGGCACTCTGGACTTCGCTGCACTTCGTTTGGGCCTGACTTCATGTCCCTTCGTCTGTTGCATCGTCTGTACCTGTGCATCATACATGAACCTTCCAAGGCCCGTGAAGCATCAAGGACAACCGAAGTAATCTCCCTTGGAGTGAAGGAGTCACTCCCCTGCATTCGCAGGCACTGCAATGAAGACGACTGGTCTGCAGATCCCGAGCTCTTCCAGACTCCGTGGGCTCTGCAACTCAGGTGGTGGTTTTCCTTAGCTCCCAAGGCCTGCTCTACCCTCTTACGGGTCAGTAGTCGTTGTGGGGGTTGCAATAACCGAACCCCTGGGTACCGCATCCCCTTTGCAGTTGCAAAGGCTTGTTGACATCTTTGCAAGAAGATCTTCGGGCTCCAAGTAGCCCCAAACTCGAGCATCTCCAGTGACCAGAATCATCAGCCACTCCGCATCGTGTGCATCGTGTCCTGCATCCTTTGGTGAGCTGCTTGAGGTCCTCTCGCGACTCCTGTGCCTTTGGCCTGTGGGTCCATTTGAGGGTCACCTTTGTTTTCCTTGGGCTCCCCTGATTGCTCGGGCCTGCCCTGACTGCCCTGCTTGTGGTGAGTTTCCTGAACCTTGCTGGTCCCAACCGTGCACCTTCTTGACTTCCTGCGTGGGTTTTATTTGCCAAAGCTTGTTTGGGCTCCCGCCGGACACCGACCCCTCACCACTCGACATCCTTCGTGGGACAGCTCGTATCCGGGTCCTGGTCGTCCTCAGCATCACCTGGTCCTCGCAGCTGCAGAGTCAAGGTCACTGTCATCCTTCCTGAAGCACCCGACATCGGAGGGCATCCGTCTTCCAAGTCTCCTGGTCACCCTTGAGTGACACAGACACTGTCCCCTCTGCTTTCAGGTACTCCTCTTCAAGAGTCCACGTTTGGATTCCTCCAGACACTTTCTCCTCTTCCAGCAGCGGCACTTTCCTGAAGTCCTCCATTGGGTTCGACAGTGGCTTCCGTCGCCACTTCACACCTATACACCCGGCTTACCTGGGATAGGTAACTTGGGTACCACGGTATCCACTGTTGGGGTGGCTCTCCAACCTTCTGTCTTCCACAGGGTTTCTTCAGGGTCCACTGGGAAGGGTCCCTAATCTTTAAAAATCCAACTGCGACTTGCACATAGACTTGTACGGAGCACGTGGTTGTGTTCACACACTGCACACGCTCTCCGTGGGGTCTCTATCTACATACCTTGGGTGGTTCCGTGGGTCCCCAGCAATTCTACGTCCTCTCGACATTGTCCTGACTCGAGTCGTGGTTCTTATACCACTTTCTTAGTATATGGTTTAGTCCGCCCCCCCCCGGGCCCACTGCGTATTAGTGCTATTTACTGTGATTTCTTTGCTAAAGTATTGTGTGCTTTGTGTCTATCTCCGTGTAGGAGATACTGTAATGTACTAGATAGTGTTATATAATAAATGCATACTTTTTATAAATACTTTGTGTGGTTCTTTTTCATTTAATCTATTCTATACGATTGCATTCTGGTAAAACAAGCAGCTTTACACTCCAAGACTGAGCCTGAAGGCTGCTCTCCACAGCTACCACTTGGATAGCTTTCTAAGGTTGTCTGAGACCTCTTAAATCACCATAAGGGTTGTCTGGACTGGTGCAAGGTGCTCACTTACATTAGTGGACATCATATACCAGGCCAGCTTCTCACATCCTCCATAAAAATGGATTCGACGTGGCTGAAGTTAATGCAATGGCTACACAGTACAAAGGAGAAAAATGAGAGTAAGTTTCCCTATCAGTTCAATCATCTTCATTGGAGCCCCGAAACTCAAACGAACATGTCAGAAGGAACTTTAACAATATCGATCAATGAAGGTGAGCGCCGAATTTGGAATTGGGTCCCTAAAAAAACAGAGCCACAATCAAATGAAAATTCCTGGTCCTGGATTTCCAGCAACTTGAACAGCAACAAACAGGATAACGCACAAACACTTCCTTTTTAGCAGAGGTTTAACAATCGTTTCTTGGAATATCGCTGGGAAAAAACAAGAAAAGCTACCTCTTATCCTAGAAAACTCCCCATCGATAGTTCTGTTACAAGAAACATGGTCCTTAGACACTTTTATCCAAAAAGATTATTTTGTGTTTGATATCGTAGCTGAGGCCACAAAAAGGGGTCACGCAAAAGGAGGCCTTGCAATTCTCCTAAGGGAAGAAATCCATTGGGATTTAGAAGTAATCGATTTGTTTCTCTTGAATGTTCAATGCATTAAAGTCGAGCACCGAAACGAAAGCTTGAACAACATCCAAGCTTTGTTAATCTTTAATGTCTATATCCCGCCGGGACCCCTCTATCATTCCCTATTGGGAAAAACATTTGATAAGATAGAAACAACAATGGCCTCTAAAGGGTACCCTCCAGTACTAATGGCCGGAGATTTAAATGGGAAAATTTCAAATGCTTTACTGGACAATGGGGGGAAAATACAGAAAAGAAATAGCCTATTCTATCCCAACCCCATTATTCCCAACAAAGATAAAAGCCGAAAAACAAGGGAAGTTACTAGTGTCTCAGGTCTCCGCAATGAACGGAGTTATTTTAAATGGAAGAGTAGAAGGTGACATCCCCGCTGCCTTCACCAGAATAGGTACCTGTAGTTTATCTATTTTTAACTACGTAATCTGTAGTATGGACCTTTTTGAGAAAGTGCAATCACTGAATGTACAGGGCACACACGAAAGCTATCATGCATTTTTATTCCTGGAAATAGAAGTCTTATTGCAATCTACATCCTCATGGTCTTTACGTTCTCTGAATGGTCTTGCCAATATAGACCAAAAAACGGTTGGATAAATTGGAACTCTAAAGCAATCGAGATAACGAACACTGCAATTGTTGCTGCGCTTCTAGATTTCTCTAACAAAGAAGTAAACCCTATAATAAACTATGAAGATACAGTGTCCTCCGTCGTTGCTTTCCTTCAGGAACTTTCAAATAGGCAAGACAAGGGTAAGAGTCATCCTAAAGGAAAGAGTACAGATTACCAATCACCAAAACTAAATAGCCTGATCAGATTGCAATTTCAACATTTCTCTGGAACAAGACAGAAAGAAATAAAAAAGTTGAAAAAAATTTGACAACGGGAAAAAGTGAAAAAATGCCAAGACCAAAAACACAAAAATTGGGCTGATATTCAAATGGCAGTAAAAAGTAAAAATAGTAAAGCATTCTGGAGCATAGTTGCCAAACAAATGGGCATCAGGAAAACTATACAAGCATCCCCAGTGTCGGCATCGGACTGGGAAAAATATATCCATAACCTGTACAAACTTAACTCACAGAACTTAGAAAAATGGTGTCAGCAGACTCTTAGGAAGGATCAATCTAACTTTGATATCCTAGCCCTAACGACTAAACAAATAGTCCATTTTATAAAGGCTGCAAGATCTTCAGCAGCAATGGGGCCGGATAATATCCCGATTAAAGTTCTGCAATCAAATCCAGATGAGTGGAGCAAATTCTTATTCCCCCTATTTCTCCATTGCTTTGCAACAGGAGAAATTCCAAAATCATGGTGGGGTAGTATTGTGGTTCCCATCTTAAAAAAAGGCTCCAGAACAGACCCAAAGAACTATCGTCAAATCGCTCTTCTAGATGCAACGGGAAAGATCTTTGCAGCCTGCGTCCTGGACCACCTGAAGGGCTGGGCCCAGTGGAGTGATTCCTATGACTCAGGCAGGATTCCGCTCAAAACATTCAGTAACAGACAATATTGCAATTTTGCAAACGTTCCTTGACATATGTTGTGTCAAAATTACAAATTGTATACTGTGCTTTTATTGATTTTACTACGGCATTCGATAGGGTAGACAGGTCAATACTCTGGAAGAAACTGGATAGGTTAGGGATCCCACACGATTTACTCACAATAATTATATCTCTTCACACAGCAACATGATGTAGAGTCCAAATGGGGGGGGAGTAAATGGCTTAACCGGACCAATACCCACGACGAACGGATTGAAACGAGGCTGTCTCCTTGCCCCCCATATTATTCTCTCTCTATTTAAGCGACCTTCTGGAGTATTTTACTCAAGTAAATAATTTCCCACCGAAATTAGCACTGAGTGATATTCATATTTAAATGTATGCTGACAACATTGTGATATTAGATCTTACACCGATAGGACTACAAAGAAACTTAAATGCACTAAATTGCTAGGCAAAAGAAAACTTTCTAGTCCCAAATGCCTCAAAAACCAAAATATTGCCCTTTAGGGGAAAAAAGCGATTTTGCCCCTTCAAATGGTCATTGGGAGGAAAACCATTAGAGTCCATTAAACAATATACCTACCTGGGGCGAATCTTCTCCCAAACCTTACAAAACTCTTCCTCTTTACAACACATAGGGCGAAAGGCAGACGTCCATGTTGGGGGCATTGCAGGGGCTATAATCTTCTTCTGGGAACAGGCATTTCTAACCTTTGCTAGAGGTTTATCGTATTAAAATCCCTCCCATTTTATCGTATGCCCTCGACTATATTCACATTAAAACTTGGCAACCTGTAAAATTGAGAGAAGGGAATCTTTTACGCAAATTGTTGAAAGTTAATCAAGCTGTCCCGGCCCAAGCACTCCGCCTCGAGCTTTCCTTAGCTAGCACATACGCTAGGGCTATTTCCAACATAATAAGATGGGCATATCACCTTTTACACGCCGATCCTGGATCTCTAAGGCACATTTTAAAATTGGAGACCTTTAGAGATGAGACGTTGCAGTATACTTTTAACAAGAATCTTAATATAGCTCTTAACTGGTCTCACTGCACAGTAGCACTTCTTCAAACTTGGACACCAGCACATCTGGAGCTCTTCTTAAAGAACTTGACACCAAGAATAAGCTTCGAACTGGATGTAGAACACTACTCTCAATTAAATACAATATGTAAAAAGCATAGAATATAATTCCCCTGAGCAATACACATATTTTCTATTAGAACACAGGGTACGGCGCTGTATTCTTTTACTGCGGTTGGACATCCTCCCTTTGAAAGTATACACAGCCAAATGGAATAACTCAGAAAACGCAACAGGATTTCGTGATTTGTGTAATGGTGGAATCCAATATCTACCTCATTTACTGTCAGTCTGCCCAAATCCGATCCTGGTAGAAGCCTGACATCTGTATTTAAAGCCCATTTGTCTTAGATATGTCTTTTCTACACAAAGTTTAATTATAGTATGTAAATCACCACCTGATGAATTTGCGTGTTATCAATTGTATAAGTTCTTAAAGAGCTTTTTAAAGTTGTTTTAAAGTGTATTATGGGTCATCTGCTTCTTTTGGGGGGTTGGGGGGCAGTCTGGATCTAGTTCGTTCCTCAACGCCAGATGAGTCTGACCCAGAACTGTCCTGATGAGCATCAGGCAGATTTTCATTAGGAGACCGTTAGGACAGCGCACTGATAGTGGTCGCATTTCCTTTGTGTCCTCCTTAGACTGTGCTGCTTGTTCTCTTGATGGACGCTGGTTCACCAGTCTGTCCCGCTGTTGTTTGCTCTTTGGAGGTGGGGCCTGCCGCAGCAACCTTGCATCTGTGCCAGCCCTGTACCGTTCAAACCAGCCCCAGGCGTCGGCAGGTGTCAAAGAAGTAGGTCCGCCTGTCCACCATGACCTTCACCATGCAGGAAAAAGAAGCATGCAGGTGATGCCTGCTGCCATAGTTCTCTCTTGACCTCTAAAAATGAGGTCCATTGGTGTCCTACCTCCATGGTGTAGTCTGAAAAGATGTTCTCTCTGCTATTCTCAACTCCCAGGTCCTCCTTGTTGCATGCCTCTCATATAATTAGATCCCTATTTGTGTAGTGAAGGGGGCAGGTTTGCTCCGGAACGGGTGGGCCCCCGTCAGTCTGCTGGCACCCTATGAACCCTCACCAGTTTCTGCTGTCGGGATTATGATGTTGGTTTCCGACAGGCTTTCCATGTCAGGCTTTCCGACATAAAAAGCCTGTCAGAAAGTGACTTTGGGGGCCCCTAGCAGGGCCCCCTTCCCTCGGCGGCCTACGGTTGTGGGCCTGTGCCTCCCTGAAAATCCCTGCACCGTGTGGCAGGCACCATGAGGTGCCTGCCACACGGTGCAGGGATTTATACAAACTCCCATTTCTTTATGGGAGCTTATGCTGCGGGCGGTTTCCTCCTGCACCACAAGTTCCCATAGAGAAATGGGAGTTTGCAACCGCACCATGTGCTTTTGCATCCTAATGGCGGTAACGGGACCGCCTACCGGAGGTCGGTCGGTTCCACATCCGCAAAGATGTTGGTCGGAGGGAACTCCGACCAACATCATAATGAGCCCCTAAGTGGCTAGAAAGCAAGGATCAAATGCTGGTTCTGAAGTTGACGACATGCCTTGTGCCCATGTGCTACAACACAAATAATAATTAAGCGGGAGAGATGCACCTGCTTAGCCGCAAATGTAGGGATTATCCAAATAATATTGTTATATGTATGACCGTGTTTTACATGTTTTTAACTTTTCATCATGTTATGGAAACGACCAATACAGTTTGTATTTGTTTTTAACAATCCTAGCACTTTGGGAAGTCAGACGTTTTGTTCCGATATGGTCCCTAATGCCTGCGATATTGGCACTGCACTGGTCACTTTATCTTAAACAAAAGCTGCGATATGTTGTTTATTTACAATAAAGCAATGCGTAAGAAATTGCCAAGAAGCCTATTTTGTATATTGCTGACCCGAGTTGCTGGATGCTCTGATCCGAACTGTCATTTTATCAAACTGTATTTATAATATTGCACTTTTATCCATTTGATTGTTGGACCTTTACAAATATGTCCATTTATTTTTTAAGTTTGTACTTTTATGATCTTAGGAATCGAAAATAAAGTATAAATAAAGTATAAATGCTGACAATATTCTAATTTAATATCCTTTTCTAGGTCTGGTGTTAACCAAGAACTTTTGATTTTTATTAAAGTGATATATATAATATGCATACATCGGCTTTCAGTAAGCCTTCTTCATCTGTTAGTCCATTGTTGTCATTCACTTTTTTCTTCTGTCCAGGACTGCATGGGGCAGTGGGTCAGTCCACTTCAGCCATTGGCTGACTTCACTGTAACAGCATTCTGCTCTTTCACATTCAGCGCATCCACACATAAAGTAGTTAATTCCAGTATCCTGGTTTAAGATGAGTTCTTTTTTTTATTATTGGCAAAGCTAACATGCTGGCAGCCAACACCAGATATCTTGGCTTTGCTAGTGCTTTTTAGGTCTCGCCTACGCAGCGCGCATGCGCTGCATAGGCAAAAAGACCTTTTGCCATCGATTCGGCTTTTCAGCCTAAAACGTGCACGCGTTCCATTGCCTTCAATGGCAACGCGTGCACGTTTGGCGATTCACTTGCGGGAGCGAGCGGCGCCATATGGTAGCAATTATCGCTCCTGGCGCTGCTCGCTCCCGCAAGTGAATCGCGCAGGCTCCCTCCTTTCCCCCCTCCCCCTGCTGCCCTGCGAGGCGCGCGCGCTTGTTTTACATTGCTAATGGAAACCAGCATTTGCAAATCAATTAGCTTGGGAATTGCTTTTTAAAAGCGAAACCTATTGACTTTGCTAATCCTTGCTCTGTTTGCATCCTCCCACCCCCTCATCTCAATAGGTGCGACGTAATATTGCCAACAGCTCTATTTTCACCTGGACAGAACCAGGGACTTTGACTCTCATGAACAACTTTTGGTCTCAGCGGTGTTAGTGCGGTCATTCCCGCCTTCACCATCAAAATGACAGGGAACACATGATGTCTTTCACATTGCTACTTACAAAGCATCTCTCTCAATGTTCATGTACATTCCACCAAAGCCATTGCTGCATTCCACAGGCATTTTTCAGTAAGGTATGCAAAGTGAGTACGTGAGCCTCCTCACATACCTTATGCAGCCATTTGAAAGCTTCCTCATGGGGTTATGCACTATTTGGCCTTTTGTTTGCTTCAGTTATCAACTGCCTGATTCTACAGTTCTCCTCTACTCTATGAGTAGGATAAAATTACTTTTACGCTGATGCTATGTCTTAGTCTGTAATCTAGCTGTCATTCAGAACCCTCCTGTCTACGCCCCTTAGCCACTTGTTAAATTTGTGATTCCAGTGAGGTACTTTCTTAAAGGTGGAATTGGCGATGATGACAAAATGGGGCATGACCTCGTAGAGGATACTCACGCATCCATAGTACCTACTGCGCAAAGCTTTGTATAACTAACTTCGAGAAGCAGGTTCCAGTCATGCCACTAGATGCATGCTTCACAAAGGAAGGAAATAGACCTTCTGCAGACTGAGGAGTAACAGTCGCCAGAAAGGTAACTTCATCCTTTCCAGTTGTCATACACAGCACTGCCCCTTCTGTCGCCGAACTGGACACCGCCCCCACCCAGATCTGGGACATAGACACGCCTCCGTCGAGGCGCCTCAGTTCTTACAGCACTACTCCTGTCGATCAAAATGGAACCCCCTCCGCCCCCATCCCTCCCCCTCTCCAGCTCCGTCGAGGCACCTCCGTTCTTACAGCACTACCCTTTCTGTCTCCGAACTAGAACCCCCCCCCCCCTCTGGTTCAGCCATTCAGTCCTGACATTCAGCTCCCCCCCTTATACTTCAATACGGAGGAGCTGTGATTTTATATAGCGCCTACATGGCCGAGGGGCATCAGAAAGATACCGCACAGAAAAGTGGTAAACTGGCATTCCAGGGTGCGGGGGGGGGGTCATAGATTTAGCCCAGGTGTCTTCGAAGAAGAGCGAGACCCCCACACAGCTCCACCGATGCACTTCGTACCATGGATCCTCGGGGCCAGTCCAGCTGCCCCAGACTCGGTCACCCCAGCTCTGCAGCACAGACAGCTCCGTCGAGGCACCTCAGTCCTCACAGCACTGCCCCTTCTGTCTCCAAACTGGAGACCGCCCCACCCCCCCAGCTCCGCCCTGGGACACAGGCACAGCTCCGTCGAGGCACCTCAGTCCTCACAGCACTGCCCCTTCTGTCGCCCAACTGGACACCGCCCCCCCACCCAGATCTGGGACATAGACACGGCTCCGTCGAGGCGCCTCAGTTCTTACAGCACTACTCCTGTCGATCAAAATGGAACCCCCTCCGCCCCCATCCCTCCCCCTCTCCAGCTCTGTCGAGGCACCTCCGTTCTTACCCCTCTACTACCCCACTACCCTACTACCCTACTACCCCTCTACTACCCTACTACCCCTCTACTACCCTACTACTCCTCCACTACCCCATTACCCCTCTTCTACCCCACTACCCTCTACTACCCCACTACCCTACTACCCCTCTACTACCCCACTACCCTACTACCCCACTACCCCCTACTACCAGACTACCGCACTACCCCTCTAATACCCCTCTACTACCCTACTACCCCTCTACTACCCCTCTACCCCACCCTTCTACTACCCCACCCTTCTACTACCCCTCTACCCTACTATCTTACTACCCCTCTACTACCCCACTACCCTACCACCCTACTACCTCTCTACTACCCCTCTACCCCGCTACTACCCCTCTACTACCCCACTACCCCTCTATTACCCCACTACCCCTCTACTACCCCACTACCCCTCTACTACCCTACTACCCCTCTACTACCCTACTACCCCTCTACTACCCTACTACCCCTCTACTCTACTACCCCTCTACTATCCCACTACCACCCCTCTATTACCCCATTACCCATCTACTACCACACTACCCCTCTACTACCCCTCTACTACCCCTCTATTACCCCACTACCCCTCTACTACCCCTCTACTACCCCTCTACTACCCTACTACCCCTCTACCCTACTACCCCTCTACTACCCCACTACGCCTCTACTACCCCACTACTCTAAAACCCCTCTACTACCCCAATACCCCTCTACTACCCTTCTACTACCCACTACCCTACAACCCCTCTACTACCCCACTACCCCTCTACTACCCCACTACCCTACTACTCTACTACCCCTCTACCCTACTACCCTACTACCCCACTACCCTACTACCCCACTACTCCTCTACTACCCCTGTACTACACCACTACCCTACTACCCCACTACCCCTCTACCACCCCACTACTACCCTACTACCCCACTACCCCTCTACCACCCCACTACTACCCTACTACCCCCCACTACCCTACTACCCCCCACTACCCTACTACCCCACTGCCCTACTACCCCACTACCCTACTACCCCACTACCCTACTACCCCTCTACTACCCCTATACTACCCCACTACCCTACAACCCCTCTACTATCCCACTACCCCTCTACTACCCATCTACTACCCCACTGGCCCTCTACTACCCATTTACTACCCCACTACCCCTCTACTACCCCACTACCCCTCTACTACCCCACTACCCCTCTACCCTACTACCACACTACCCTACTACCCCTCTACTATCCCACTACCCTACTACCCCTCTACCCTACTACCCCTCTACTACCCCACTACCCCTCTACTACCCCACTACCCTACTGCCCTCTTACCCCTCTACTACCCTACTACACTACCCCTCTACCACCCCACTACTACCCTACTACCCCACTACCCCTCTACTACCCCAACACCCTACTACCCCTCTACTACCCTACTACCCTCTTATCCCTCTACTACCCCATTACCCTACTACCCCCCTACTACCCTGCTACCCCCTACTACCCCACTACCCCCTACTACTACCCCACTACCCCCCTACTACCCTACTACCCCCCTACTACCCTACTACCCCTTTACTATCCCATTACCCCTCTACTACCCTACTACCCCTCTACTACCCACTACCCCACTACCCTACTACACCTCTACTACCCCACTACACCTCTACTACCCCACTACCCCACTACCCTACTACCCCTCTTTTACCCCACTACCCTACTACCCCTCTACTACCCTACTACCCCTCTACTACCTCACTACCCCTCTAGTACCCCTTCACTACCCCTCTAGTACCCCTTCACTACCCCACTACTACCCCTCTACTACCCCACTACTACCCCTTTACTGCCCCACTACCCCTCTACTACCCCTACTACCCCACTACCCCCTACTACCATACTACCCCCCTACTACTACCCCACTACTTTCCCACTACTACCCCACTACCCTACTCCCCCCTACTACCCCATTACCCCTCTACTACCCTACTACCCCACTACCCTACTACCGCACTACCCTACTACCCCTCTTCTACCCCACTACCCTACTACCACCCCACCACCCCACTACCCTATTACCCCTCTACTACCCCACTACCCCTCTACTACCCCACTACCCCTCTACTACCCCAATACCCCTCTACTACCCCAATACCCCTCTACTACCCCAATACCCCTCTACTACCCCACTTCCCCTCTACTACCCCACTTCCCCTCTACTACCCCACTACTACCCCTCTACCTCCCTCTACTACCCCTCTACCCTGCTACTCTCTACCCCTCTCTACCCCTCTACCTCTACCTACCTCTCTACGCGCACACATCTGCATATATATATATATGTATATATATATGCATATGCATTTATATATATGTATGTGTATATACATACATACATATATAAACATATATATACACATCTGCATATCTATATAAATACAAATATAAATGCATGCATACATATATGCTTACATATGCATGTTATGTACATGAAAGTTTGAAAAACACTAATAAAAGCAAAGCTAACAAGCATTGGCATAGCCAATAGGTCTCGCTTTTGGGACCTTATAAGTGTTTAGCCATGCAACACTTGATGTTGTTGCACCAAGGATATTGTGCTGGATAACTAAACACTTATAAGGTCCCAAAGGCGAGACCTATTGGCTATGCCAATGCTTGTTTTCTTGTTATGTTTGCTTCACTTGCTTTTGTGCAGTTGTCGTTCTTTGAATGGCTTAAACTTTTTACTTTCACCTACATGTCGTTATTGAAAAATGTAAGTTATTTTAAGTAAACCTGAAATAGAATTGTGAACTCTGGTTCTTTTTGTTTCTTAGATTTGTCAAGAAATGAAACTACTACTGCTACTGCACTATATACTTTCGAAGGACAACAGCCAGGTGACCTCAGTTTCAAGGCTGGTGATAAAATTACCGTGCTGACCAAAACCGATGCACAGTTTGACTGGTGGGAGGGAAGGATTCGAGGACAAACTGGGATTTTTCCAGCCAATTATGTTAATTTGGACTGATGATTAAGGATCCTTTACAAAATATTACTTCCCGCTTAACGTAAGCGCTGCTTCAAGAAATGGACTAATCTACGTAACGGGGCATTGCGCATTGATTAAACTTATGCCCACACAAAATAATTATATTCCAGGTTACTGTATTGCAAAGATAGCAAACAGGGTGCTTTTTCTTGTAATGCTGCAAGATGCATTCTGTATCCGAAAATAGGCCCTGCTTTTTATTTAATGACTGAAAAAGCCATTTCGACAGGGCCTTCCGGCATCTTGTTTATAAGAAGAGATAATTTATGTAGAGTCCGTTAAATTGGATGTGTTGACTGGTGTTACGGAGAAGCCAAAATCATAACGGGAGTGTTTTCATAGCGTAACCGATAACAGATTTGGTTCTAAGCGCTAAATCCGCTAATGTGACGGTTGTGCTGAATTGTGGAGCCCGTGAAGGAAGCAGTGGAAAGACAAGTTAAGTTGTCCTATGCTGAGCAGTGAAAATCATAACTTCGTTAGGGAGGGCAGGGTATAGTTTTGGCCCTATTCTTAATTAATCCTAGTTTCCTCCTGCAATTGTTGTAAAGGGAGTTCCTTTATTAGGTAAAGTGGGCGCACAACCTCTGGGGTTAAAGATGTGATTTCCGACTCCTTTTTAGTGCCACCAGAGAAACCAACCAATATTCATGAATGTGAGCACTGTAATCCAAAATTGGATTCAAACTTCGAGTCTAGTAAGGAAAAGCTCTGTAGCTCGGTCCTGAACAGTCGGCATATTCAGTCCCCGGGATCTACCATTTCACCTCAAATAATTTTTAAATTGGAAATGGGTAGTAACAATTAATCAGTGCCTACCTATGATGGATTTTAAGTAAAACGCCCACTTTTTATTAGCTTTTCAACTCAACAAATTACTGTATGTTACCAACATTGTCTCTATAAATTATTCGTGAAAACCAAATGTTACTCATTTATTTAAACAATTAAATATATTTCAGTCTTTAATTAGAAGTACATTGGATGCTTGGACTATAAGCAAACAGATAAGCGTTCCATTCTCTTTTGTTCCACGCTATGGCGCCGTTCCTCACGCCAAAGAAACATTATTCAGCAACTTAAACCACCGGAAAAGGACGCACTATAACTTAAACCGTTAAACAAAAACATTAGAATTTCTATCAACATATAAGCTCAGCCTACTCTGCTTTTTAGTGATTAATAGATTTTTCATTATTGGTTCTCCACCGACACTCGTGAACTTGTCTGTTACTGTACGCTTGTTAAGTATTAAAATGTCGTTTATGAGCTGCTAAATGTATTAATCGTGTATCTGGCATGTTAAAGAAAACCAGGAATAAAGTACCTGGAATCTAACATGCATTCCTATTTTTCCTTTCGTTTGGGTGATGCAACGCTCTTTTTTTATGTCAAATGAGGATGTATTGATTATCAATACTAAACAAAGTGAAGCATTGTATACATTATTAGTTGATCAGTATCATTTCATTTCAAATCTGTCAAGCATTAAACTGTTCTATAATTATACTTTGTATTTTGACAATGATTTTATGCGAAAATAATCTAAACATCAAATAAACTGATTCATTTAAAAATAAATTCTATTCTAAAAATAAACATTTTGACAGATAAAATTATGTGCATTTTCTGTCTTCAGCGACTTTATTCTTTGTGAATTTTTTTTTAATAAATAATGTGTCTAATTCCAGTAACGCTTCTCTTTTCTATGCTTTGTGAAATAGCTCCTCTTTTTGCTTAAACCAGTTATGCTTAGATGAAGTTGTGTGTTAATATTTGGAAAAAAATCATTCACAATTTGTTGTCACTATACTGTGCAAGTTGAAATCAGGACCAGTGAGACTGATCTTCAAAGGTATTTGCACAAATAAGTTTAACCTTGTTGTGCAAATAAATCTGAGCGTAGGCCAAAATGTTAATTCACAGAATGTGAGTTGGCAAAATGTTTCCCATTGCTAAAGGTGTTTCGAAACAAAAAAATCCCCCAGTATTGTGAAATTTCTGCAGTCTCCGATTTGTGTTTGGAGGCAGATTTGTGGGCATTTTTCAAAAACCTGTAAAGTGGCGATGTAAAGATGGAGGTATCACATAAGCCTTGCTGGTAGGTTTCCATCCTCAAAACCCTTTTAAATTCACTCCTGTCCGTAGCAGGAGTAAATGTATTTGTAGGGTGGGAATGCTGTGACAGCACATCCAAATTTAATCAGGGTGTAAAGGAAGTGTGAGAAATTGGGTTGTTGGTTGAATGGGGTGTGAGCCCTGGTCAAACAGCCATATTTCCTTGCAGGGTGAACCACAAAATGTCACTAAATGAACCTGTGCTTAATCCTGGATAGATTGGCACAAAAAGCAGTCAGGGCTAACTTGGAGGCAATGTGTAAAGTATTTATACAGCACCAGAAAAATTCCACACCAATTTAGAAAAATAAAGTACATTTTAATATGACACCAAAAAGACAAAAACCTTCAGACGGATAGGTGAGCAAGTTGGTCCCAGTCTCATCCTGATTCTAAGAGCAGTGTTTGGCCAAGAACTTTTAAGTCCTGAGTTTTGGGTTTTGGCCATCTCTCAAATTTAGCACTGCAAGCAAGGGTCCAGGACTGTTGGGACACCGCTTGGGGATTCAGGACTCACTCATGCTGGGTCCCAGTGCGAGCTCAAGATGGTGGGGACCTTTTGCGTCCCTGTGGCTCTGAACACGAGGCCAGCAAACTAGCCCTTAGTCATTGTGGTAGTGCTGGGTTCTGATGAAGGTGCAGGGCTTAACAGCAGGACCGGCCTCTGAAAGTTCAAGGCAGACTCCAGGAAACAAAGCAGTCCTTCCTTGTGGAGCACACAGCAGGCCACAGCAGCAGGCAGTCGTCTGAGAGTCATTCAGCAGGTTCAGGAATGAACTGAAGAGCTGGTGCCTGATGTCCTATTTTTATACCGTGGTGCCCTCCTTCTGGAAGGTGGGAGAAGCTTCTAGAAAGTTTCTTTGAAGTGCATGGAATTCTCTGACTCCCCTGCCCTGGCTCCAAGCTGTCTGCCGTGACAATGTTGCAGTGATAAGTCCTTTGTGTGAGGCAGAATGCAGCCTATTCAGTTGCAAGTGGGGCTGTGCTCCGCTCCGCCCTCCCATCCTGCCAGCAGATGGCCCATTCAGGTAACCTGATCCCTCTATTGTGTGACTAGGAGGAATTCACAAAGTCTACATGTCAGTTACACCTAGTCGTGTGGCCCGAGACTGGCTGCAGGCACAAAAGGGCCCAAGGGAGGAAATCGCCAACTTTCTAGACATTTTCAAAATTGTAATTAAAGTTCTGACTTTACAAATAAAGAGTACTTTACATTACAATTTCATAGATGCCAAACATGAACTGGATACCAGATCCCAATCAAAAGTTAGCACTTATTAACTATAATACGGCAACCCGTTGTTACCCTGTGGGACAGGTAGGCCTCACGGTAGTGAACAACTAATTTAGGATTTTTTCACTAACAGATCATGTAAAATGTGAAAGTACATGTCAAGGCTTTTAGTAACAATGCACCCTGCCCTATGGGCTGAATAGGGCCTAGCTGAGGGTGGACTTATATGCAATAAAAGAGGAGTTTAAAGCTTGGCAAGGGGGTTATATTGCCAAGTTGAATTTGCAGTTTAAAACTGCATTCAGGCTGCAATGACATGCCTGGGTAATATTTTAAGGTGCTGATCAACTGGGTGGCACAATAAGTGCTGCAGGCCCAATAATATCATTACAATTTCAGGCCTTGGGTAAAATTTACGGTCCCTGGATATACGGTATACCACACTACAAGGAACGTATAAGTAAATTAAATATGCCAATCAGGTATAAAACTTATAAACCATGTTTAGGGTTGCACATAGTCCTAAGGCCAACAAAAAACAAATTCAGAAAAAAAGTGGAGGGAAAAATGCGAAAGTTTAGGGGTGGCCCTGCAGAGAGGGCCGGGTCCAACACACAGGCTTTCAGCTGTTCTCCACATTGTAAAATCTGTGTGTGGCAACAAAAAACGTAAATACACATAAATGTTCAGAGACGCTGTTAAATTCCATCCTCAAAATTTTCACCAACTGGAAATCTGCATGCATACATGATATGCATGTCAATTTTCCTAGAAAAAATACAACTCTTCAAGATTTTAAGGGCTATTTTAATCCTGTAATCAACATTTCGAAGGAAACATAGGAATGCTAGTACATAGGCAAATTTCTAACATTTTCAGATATGTTTTGTGAAACGGGCCAAATATAGTGAATCAGCAATTCTCTCAGTTCCTCTGGTGATACCTCATCAAATGCACTCTAGTATCCCAGAAACCAATTGGGTTGGAACTAGGACAGCTGCTCTTCCATTCCATCATACAATTCAGGCAGTGCACCCCTACTGCCCCAGCAGAGGGACAAATAATAAGGCATGGAAAGCAGTAGTTTTGGGTTGGTGTTTGCAACAATTACCACTGTGGTTTATTAGGTGCGAAGGATGTGGGACCTTCACAAATATTAAGTCCAGAACTTTCTCTTTACTGTGAATCCAGTACCCCATTGTAATGCTAGTCTCTTTAGGGGTAGCGAAGCAGAGCACTCTAAGGCCTACTCGGGAGGTGGTGTGCACTAGTTATCACAGCTCGCTGGTACGCAGTAACAACACACAACAAATTATCATGAAGTCAGTGCTTTTTGTTATAAAACTTTAATCATGCACACACTATTAAATACTGCGTAGTAATTGGAAATGTATAAAATCAGGTAGATTGAAATACCTTTGGTGGCACCCTCATAACATGTTATACAAATGGTGGGTCCTAAGCCCAATAGCCCCAATACCCCACCTATACTAGATGCAATATCACAAGATAATGGGGTGTCATTATCAACAAAGCATGTTTACTGGCTATGGCAGGGTGTCGTCACAGTAGTAAAACCAACATGTTATGCTTCTCCATTGCAACACCATTGAAATCAATGGGAACAGTACCAAAATTGAATACATGTTAAAACCCACGATTACACCACAATTGAAATCAATGGGTATAGTACAAACATTCAATACTATTCATGGTTGTTAGACCTGTCAGCCATAGGGTGGTCCAGACCTTTTGCCTTACTCCTGTTTTTGATGAATTCCTCTTTAATTGACCTTAGGAGTCTGCACACTTTACCACTGCCAACCAGTGCTAAAGACCTTGTGCTCTCCCCTTTAACCATGGTAAAATCGGCTTGCACCTAATTGACACATTTAATTTACCTGTATGTCCCCAGTAAAGTGGTACAACCTGTACCCAGGGCCTGTAAACCAAATGCTACTTGTGGGCCTGCAGCACTGATTGTGGCACCCAATTAAGTAGCTGCCTTAGAACATGTTTAAGGTCTGCAATTACAGCCGACGTTTCCAGTTTTAAACTGCCATTTCGACCTGGCAAAATAAACGTTTTGCCAGGCCTAAACCTTCCCTTTTAAAACGCATGTCACCCCTAAAGTAGACTTTAAACAGCTTATAGGGCAGGGTTCAGCATATTTAAAAAGTTGGACTTGTACTTTTAACTTCTACAAGTCCTGGTAGTGAAAAAGCCTTAAATATGTTTTTCACTACTGCAAGGTCTGCCTGTCACATAGGATAACATTGGGTTACCTTATTATATTTAATAAGTGATAACTTTTAATTGGGAGCAGGTAGGAATGTTGATAATTGTAATTTAAAAACCTCTTTACTGGTAACATTGGATTTTAATATTATTACACACAAACGGGAAGGGGAGAGGGTACGGAACTCGCCTACTCCGAACCCCCTGTTGAATACTTATACACACCAAAAGGAGTAGGGAGTGAAAATCGTGGTGTAGTGATTCAGTGGTGGCACATGCTGTGTGTCCCAATACTGCCCTCACTCACACTAGTGTGTGACATGCTTCATCATAGGGCTGCTTACAATACACCCCAGCGCAGCCAACGCCTGGGGTGGAGCAATAGGGTGGGGGAAGACAAACACAACATAAAAGAGAGAAAACAATGCTTTCAATAGTGACTGGGAACGCCGGAAGTGAAAGTGTGGTGTGGGTTTAAAACTAGCTCGGAGGTATCTCTATACCTATCTTTTATTCCTAGATTCTCCGGCCAGGATTAAAAACGTAAAGGATGGTGGTGCTAGGGAGATATAATGTGCTCCTTACACCCCTCCTTACTGCCAGGAAGTCGACATGTTTCGGCCGTGTGTCTGTGCCCAATGATTGGGGTCACGCCGGCCTTCTTCAGGACTCTGCCGGTCCCAGTGTATTGTGTAGTGCTCCGACCTCCATTCGAGGTTCACGGAAATCTGAAACCCTACTCCTTGCGCAAAGGTAGTTCCTTTAACAAATATGTGGATTTACTGCAAGGAATAAGGGGATGGGAGACATAGAAGATAGGGAAATTAGAAGGAATTTACCCCTCATGCCTCATACATCCATACACGCACACTCACACACATGATCTATGCAATCACCAAATCCACCACAGTCCAGGGTGCGTCACCCTACAAACAGGAAGCATATTCCTCATAGCGATACCAAAGGGGATGATGGACGGAGCGTTAGAGCAAATCAAACACTCACCCCCAGTCAACTGATCTGGGTTTAATCCATCATCATTCTTTAGCTCACTCCACCACCCCAGTTCAGACATGGCCATATGCAAATCAGTCTGACCCTGTGCCTCATGGGAACAGTCCAGCCTGAACTGCCAAGCCATGTCTTCCCTGGACCGGAAACAAGCATCCTGAGACCGGTTTCGGGTTCAAAACACTCATCAGCCAGGCTATCTTGAATCCAGTGGCAAAGTGAGCAAGGGACCCACGTCTGGGCATACCCTGCCAACTTAGGGCGAACAAAGCAATACCAATGGGGATGATGGACGGAGCGTTAGAGCAAATCAAACAGTCCAGCCCGAACTGCCAAGCCATGTCTTCCCTGGACCGGAAACGAGCATCCTGGGACCTAAGTTGGCAGGGTATGCCCAGACGTGGGTCCCTTGCTCACTTTGCCACTGGATTCAAGATAGCCTGGCTGATGAGGGTTTTGAACCCGAAACCGGTCCCAGGATGCTTGTTTCCGGTCCAGGGAAGACATGGCTTGGCAGTTCGGGCTGTACTGTTCCCATGAGGCACAGGGTCAGACTGATTTGCATATGGCCATGTCTGAACTGGGGTGGTGGAGTGAGCTAAAGAATGATGGATTAAACCCAGATCAGTTGACTGGGGGTGAGTGTTTGATTTGCTCTAACGCTCCGTCCATCCCCTTTGGTATCGCATATTCCTCATAGTCAGGTAATTCATTCTCAATTACCCATTTAGAACCGTTACCCTCATGGTAGGTGTAGAGTTCAGCGCCACTTTCGTACTCTAAAATCACATAACCCACAACCTATTAAAAAGGGGGCTCGAATAGTTCCAAACTTACTGAGTTTACCCCCAAGTCATGTTTGAACTGGCGGTCGGCAAGGAGAGACCCCCTGTTGTCACACTCTGCGGGAAGCAAAATCGTAGGGAGGAAAGACATCATAGCGGTTATTGTTCACAGCGTCATAATTACATGGTGACGGATGTTCCCGGTGTGGATAATAAACACCTCTTACGTGGTCCAGTGTTACTTGCTCGTTGCTGCGGACCCATAGCAGAAATAGAGGGTACATTCCCCAAGGTATGAAAACCACTGTGGAAGCTCTTAGTGAGGTGAGAATAGAGAGCAGTGACATACCAGTGTTGTGTGGGGAGTTGCCCTTTCGTAGCATCGCTAAACAGCGTGATGCCGCTATTAAATTAATGCAACAAAGCCAGATGCCCCCGTTATTGAGGTGCTACTATGAGGAGACGGCCAAATTTAACCAAATGCCCTTGCCCCCTCTACGCGCCCATCTGACTCACTCCTAGTGACTCCTAAAGAGTCGCGGCTGCGAGGTCCTTCCGAGGGGACCAAATCACCCCCACTGTTAGAGGAAACCCGTGAGGAATGCCAAAGAGGAGTTGGATCAAAGTGCCCCCCCTCTTCTCCCCTTCTCCTTACTACTCCAAGGGTGGTGCTCCTCCTGATGAGTACTCGCCGTCCCCGCCGTGTAGGTATGCGGAGGAGCAGCGAGTCCATTCCGTTTTTTTTAACGCTGCGCTTCCCAACGTCCGGAACAAGTTCCGGTCACGTGGGTGGCGTCATGACGTCTGACGGGCGTCTTAGCAACCTGGTCATAGCAACGGTCCCGCTCCTATGATGCAGGGCAGACCGTTGCCATGGAGGCCACGTGGCCGGGTAAAATCAAGAGCATTCCCGGGGGCACATAGTTCTAGCTGCAATTCTCTTAACGTTTGGGACAACCAGTACTGCTGTCCCGATCCTTTACCCCAACATAAGCCCTTACTTCCTGAGTCCCTGTTACACTCCCCAACTCAAGCTAGAGTGTTTACGATGTTTAAATGATGGAACCTCTCCTAAATTTCATTTAAGAAATATAAACCCTTGTTAGGACTAAGGGACCTTGACTACGATCTGTCCTTCTAAAAGGTGTAAGGGGCATGTAAAAAGAGGTTACATGAGGGAGTTGGCCATATTACCCTAGGGAGGATGTCATTCCCTTTATTCCTTTATCTCTCCGGATAGCCCCTATAGTGGGAATCCTTCGTTACTGCATAGGATATTCCAGCCCCCCAAAAAGAAAAAATACATCTTGCCCACTCAAACAGTGGATGTCGTCGATTCTGAAGGGGAGATTGCACCCGATGCCACCCGTGTTAATAAGTCAAAAAGAGGGTGACCTCTATCTTTTAAGGGAATGCCACGGTATCTCATCGTTGAGGCCAACCACGTGGCTTTTGAGACGATACACCCACTTTTGCTCCCTCAGAAGGAGGGCCCTTGTACTGTCCCCAGTACCAGGGTTCATAGTGGGTTTTTCGATTACTGTCCAAGTCAGGTCATCAGTAGTGTGACATCTCTCCAGGTAGTGGGCCGTGAGTTTAGTATTGGACCTCAGGCACCTTATCGTGCTCCGATGCTCCATGATGCGTGTCTTGACCTTGCGGGTGGTCATACCCACATACTGAATACGGCAAGGACACGTGATGAGATAGATCACGAAGTCGGAGTTACAATTGGTCTGTGATCTCTGTTCCCATGGATAAGTCAGTCCAATATCGATGGTCTTCGTGTTACTAGTCAGATGGCATACGTTGCAAGATCCGTAAAGTGAGTGACCTTGTAAAGGCGGTAATTGACCAGGTATTGCTGTCCTCCTTTGCTGAGGTGCGATAGGTCTCGTGTGCACTAGCAGATCTTTAAGGTTGCGCTTCTTTTAAAGGAGAACAGCGTTTTTTCTACGTTCATCCCATTAGAGTTCAGTATACTCCAATGTCGTAGTATCACCTGTTTAACGTGGTGGGAAGCCGTATTAAACGTAGTGACACACACTGGTTTGTCTGTTTCTGGTCTTTCTCTTTTTTTCCAGAAGGTTGTCCCTGTTGGCATTGGTTGCTCTTTTTTTGGCTCTCGTGATGGTGCGTTCCGGATACCCTTTCTGAATGAGTTTTTTGGAGAGTTGTGTCACTTCCTTTTTGAAAGTAGATTTCTCCGTACAGTTCCGTCTCAATCGAAAGAATTGGCCCACAGGCAGATTTTCCCTTAGGGATTTTGGGTGGAAGCTATCATAGGATAGAAGGGCGTTTTTGTCGTGGGTTTGTGATAGACCCTGGTATGGAGTTTACCTCCCTTTGGTTTGATCATTAGATCCAAGAAGGGGAGCCCTGTCTTGGTTACAGTGGATGTGAAGTGAAGCAGGGGGTTTCTCTGGTTCAACCAGTCAATGAATTGATTGACTGATTCTGCATCACCCTTCCAAATCACCAAGATGTCGTCTATATACCGACGCCACAATCTTATATTCTCCGACCAAGGGCACCGTGGGTCATAGATTACCGTCTTCTCAAAGGCCCCCACATACAGACCCGCCAGGCTCGGGGCAAAAGTGCTGCCCATTGAGGTCCCGTGGGTCTGCAGGTATGGGGTACCCTCTAACTCGAAGAAATTCTTTGTCAGGGCTATCTCAGCCAAGTTCAAAATGAAGGCTTGTGGTGTTTGGTACCTCCATTCTTCTTCAAAAAGGATATCCTCCAGTACCCTCAAGGTTTCCCTCTGGGGGATGTTGGTATATAATGCCTCAATGTCGAGGCCTATCAGGAATTCACTGCTGGCGTCGAAATCCATTTCCTTGATGCGGTTGAGGATATCCAAGGTATCCTGTAGGTACGCTGGTAATCTCTGAACCAGTGGTTTCAGATAGAAATCACAAAACTGTGATAATGGTTAGAGAATCGACCCGATACCAGACACGATGGGTCTGCCTGGAGGGGGTCTGGTAGGTTTATGAATTTTGGGCAGTATATAAAAATACAGCGTTTTTGGTTGGTTTTTGATGAGATAATCTGCCTCATGTTTTGAAATCCTATCATTGCCCAATCCCTCCTCCACCACAGTGGCGCTGTCCTTGGTTAGCTCCGCAGTTGGGTCCCTTCCCAGCACCTGGTAGTTCCTTCCATCCGATAGGAGGCGTTGACATTCGCTGTTATAGGTTGTTTTATCCAAAACAACTATTGCTCCTCCTTTGTCAGCCGGCTTTATGATAATGGAGGGGTTCTCCTTTAGTTCCTTCAGTGCTTCTTTCTCAATATTACTCATATTGGCAAACGAACGTACATTCTCTCTCTGTAGATTTTCTAGGTCATATATGACAGCTTGTTCAAATGTACCCACCTCCTGTGGTAACATAGCTATCTGAGGTGTGAATGTGGACTTGGGGCGCAAGGACGTACCCCCTGCAGCAATGTTTCTTTCTTCGGCGTCCTCTAACACCTTTTGTCTCACACTTCTGAAGAATTTGGCCAACTCCTGACGTAATAGAAAGTGGTCCAACTGGTTTGTTGGGACGAAACCCAGGCCTTTGTTAAGGAGATTCTCCTGAGGGCGAGTAAGGGTCGTGGAGGAGAGGTTGACCACTAGAGATGCTCCCTGCTTGTTCCTGGTAGCATACTCTGGGCCATGCTCCTGGTCACTCGTTGGTTCAGTTCCTGGTCCTGATCGTCCCAGGTCACTCTCTGTTTGCCCTTCTGTTTGCCTCGACCCCTGTTCCTGCCCCTGCCTCTGCCTAAAAAAGGAACCTGTGGTTGCTGGAACTGTGGTGGTTGGAAGTGGGGGTTCTGATAACCTGGGTGTGGGGGAAATCCCATTCCTGGCCAGTTAAAACCCTGGTTTGGGTAGCCCTGAAAAGGCGCGGGAAAGAAGGGTCTGGGTCCTCTCTGATATCCTCTGCCTCTCCTACGTCATAGTAGCACCTCAATAACGGGGGCATCTGGCTTTGTCGCATTAATTTAATAGCGGCATCACGCCTGTTTAGCGGCGCTACGCAAGGGCAACTCCCCACACAACACTGGTATGTCACTGGTTAGCTCTCTATTCTCACCTCACTAAGAGCTTCCACAGTGGTTTGCATACCTAGTGGAATGTACCCTCAATTTCTACGACATTGGAGTATACTGAACTCTAATGGGATGAACGTAGAAAAATCGCTGTTCTCCTTTAAAAGAAGCGCCAACCTTAAAGATCTGCTAGTGCACACGAGACCTATCGCACCTCAGCAAAGGAGGACAGCAATACCGGGTCAATTACCGCCTTTACAAGGTCACTCACGTTGCGGATCTTGCAACGTATGTCATCTGACTAGTAACACGAAAACCATCGATATTGGACTGACTTATCTATGGGAACAGAGATCACAGACCAATTGTAACTCCGACTTTGTGATCTATCTCATTACGTGTCCTTGCCGTATGCAGTATGTGGGTATGACCACCCGCAAGGTCAAGACACGCATCATGGAACATCGGAGTATGATAAGGTGCCTGAGGTCCAATACTAAACTCGCGGCCCACTACGTGGAGAGACGTCACACTACTGATGACCTGACTTGGACAGTAATCGAAAAACCCACTATGAACCCTGGTACTGGGGACAGGACAAGGGCCCTCCTTCTGAGGGAGCAAAAGTGGGTGTATCGTCTCAAAAGCCACGTGGTTGGCCTCAACGATGAGATACCGTGACATTTCCTTAACAGATAGATGTCGCCCCCTTTTTGACTTATTAACACGGGTGGTATCAGGTGCAATCTCCCCTGCAGAATCGACGACATCCACTGTTTGAGTGGGCAAGATGTATTTTTTCTTTTTGAGGGGCTGGAATATCCTATGCAGTAACGAACGATTCCCACTATAGGGGCTAACCATAGAGATAAAGGAATAATGGAAATTACATCCTACCTAGGGTAATATGGCCAACTCCCTCATGTAACCTCTTTTTACATGCCCCTTACACCTTTTAGAAGGAGAGATCGTAGTCAAGGACCCTTACTCCTAACCAGGGTTTATATTTCTTAAATGAAATCTAGGAGAGGTTCCATCATTTAAACATCGTAAACACTCTAGCTTGAGTTGGGGAGTGCAACAGGGACTCAGGCAGTAAGGGCTTATGTTGGGGTAAAGGATCGGGACAGCAGGACTGGTTGTCCCTAACGTTACAGAATTGTAGCTAGAGCTATGTGCCCCCACAAACGCTCTTGATTTTACCCGGCCATGGGGTCTCCATGGCAAGGGTCCGCCCTACATCATAGGAGCGGGACCGTTGCTATGACCGGGTTGCTAAGACGCCCGTCAGGCATCATCACGCCACCCACGTGACCGGAACTTGTTCCGGACGTTGGGAAGTGCCGCGTTAACAAAAACGGAATGGACTTGCTGCTCCTCCGCATACCTACACGGCGGGGACGGTAAGTACTCATCAGGAGGAGCACCACCCTTGGAGTAGTAAGGAGAAGGGGAGAAGAGGGGGGCACTTTGATCCAACTCCTCTATGGCATTCCTCACGGTTTTCCTCTAACAGTGGGGGTGATTTGGTCCCCTCGGAAGGACCTCGCAGCCGCGACTCTTTAGGAGTCACTAGGAGTGAGTCAGAGAGGCGCGTAGAGGGGGCACGAGCATTTGGTTAAATTTGGCCGTCTCCTCATAGTAGCACCTCAATAACAGGGGCATCTGGCTTTGTCGCATTAAGTTAATTGTATTGTATTTAGAATTTATAGAGCGCACTGTGACCCTACGGGTATCCTGGCGCTTGAGCACGTGGGATCAGTTATCCTAGAGTGTGATGACGGTTGCAAAGATAAAAAACACTAAACTACACCCTGGGAAAGAGCCAAGTCTTCAGCTTCTTTCTGAATGGCAGCAGGTCATCTATCTGTCTGAGTTCGGCTGGGAGTTTATTCCACGCCGAAGCTGCTGCGATGCTGAAGGCTCTTCCGCCAGATCTAACTCTTCTAAACTTGGATACTCTCGCCAATTTAGCTGAGGAAGAGCGAAGATTGCGTGAGGGAGCATACCATTCAAATCTGCTCTGTAAAGGCTTGGGCCCAATGCCATGTAGAGCTTTGAAAACTATACACATTGATTTGAATTGTACCCTCTGTACAACTGGGAGCCAATGGAGCTCAGCCAAGGCCTGAGATGATGAGGACTGGCGAAATCTCATAAGTGCCAGCATGGCTGCCATTGACTGAATTCTCTTGAGTTTCCCCATCAAATATTTAGGAGACTCCAGCAGCAAAGCATTACAGTAATCCAGTTGGCTAAGAATAATACTCCTTACTACCAGCGGCCTGGCCTGCTTGGGCAGCAATGGGAGAATTCTTCGTAGCACCCTCATCAGAGCAAAGCAGCTCCCGACTGTCTGGTTCATTTGGGACTCCAGGCTCAGTTTACAGTCAAAACTGATTCCCAGGTTGCGAACTACCTTTGCCGGGGTCAAAGAGGCTGTCACCGGTAGTGGCCAAAACCCAGTAGGTAATGGATAGGGAACCTTCCCCACTGAACAGCACAGGATCTCAGTTTTTTCCCCATTGAATTGCAGATAGTTGTTTTGAAGCCAAAGGGCCGTATCTTGCATACAATTATGAAATGTATCCAGTGAAAGTGCCTGATGGCCTTCCAGAGATAGAATCAACGGTGAGCAGTCAAAATATCGAAATTTTAATGTCGATATACCAAAATATCGATTGTAAAATATCGATGGTATAAAATATCGATGTTTTGCATATCGACATCAAAAATTTCGATATTGGTATGTGTAGTAAAATATCTAAGTACAATATATCGATTGTTATAATATCGTTGTGTTAAAATATCGATAAAGTGTAGTATTGTGTGATTTTTGTATATTTTGTAATATTTTGTATATGTGTTTTAACATGTTATTTGGAATGTATTAAAAAAAAATTTTTATATTTTAAATAATTTAATTTTTAAAGAAACTTTTATATATAATTTTAGGAGCGGGATGTTGGGTTTATAGGGGATAAGGGTGGGGAGTGTTTTAAAAATATATATTTTAAATTAAATATTATTAGAAATTTATATATTTTTTATTTTATTTTAAAAAAAGAAAAATAATAATATTTCAATCTAAATTTGAAAATTTATTTTAAGAGCGGGATGTTGGGTTTATAGGGGATAAGGTTTGGAAGTGTTTAAAAAATATTTATTTAAAAAAAAATATATTATTAAAAAGTTTTACAAATTTAGAATTTATTTTAAAAAAAAAAGAAAATTTATATTTTAATTTTAAATTTGATAATTAACTTTAGGAGCGGGATGTTGGGTTTATAGGGGATAAGGGTGGGGAGTTTTTTATAAATATATATTTTATATTAAATATTATTAAAAAAATTAAAATAATTGAGAATTTTTTATTATAAAAAATATTTATATTTTAAATTGAAAATTATTTTTAGGAGTGACTTGTTGGTTTTATAGGGGATAAGGGTGGGTAGTGTTTTAAAAATATATATTTAAAATTAAATATTATGAACATTTTTAATACGTTTAGAATTAATTAAAAAAAAAAAATTTGAAATGTAAATTAAAAAATATTTTTAGCAGTGGGATGTTTTGTTTATAGGTGATGGTGGGGAGTGTTTTAAAAATATATATTTAAAATTAAGTATTAAGATTTTTAAAATTTATAAATTATTTTAAAAAAATAAAAATATATGGAAATTTAAATTGGAAATATAATTTTAGGAGTGGCTTGTTGTGTTTATATGGGATAAAGTTGGGTAGTGTTTTAAATATATATATTTTAAATTAAATATTAACACATTTTTAAATACATTTTGAATTAAATTTTAAAATATAATATTGAAATCTGAATTTGATAAATATGTTTAGGAGTGGGATGTTGGGTTTTAGGGGATAAGGGTGGGAGTGTATTAAAAATATATATTTTTAATTATATATTTAAAAAATTGAAAAATTTAGATTTTATTTAAAAATAAATAAGTTTATAGAATTATAAATTTGGAATTTATTTTTAGTAGTGTGTTTTGGGTTTATAGGGCATAATGTTTTGGAGTTATTATAAAAAATAATTTTTGGGGGATGTAATAGATAATGTTTAGTGATCAGTATATAGTTTATTTAAATTTATATTGGAGTGCGAATAGTTAATTATTTATGTTTACTGTCCAGCACCTACCCTAATTTATTATAGACTGCAGTGGGAATAGTATATTATTTATGTTACTGTCCAGCATCTACCCCAATTTTAGATAGAATTCAGTGGGAATAGTAAATTATTTAGGTTTAGGGGCCAGCACCTACTATAATTTATTATAGACTGTAGTGGGAATAGTAATTTGTTCATGTTACTGTCCAGCACCTATCCCAATTTAGGGGCCGATTCCGATCTCGGCCGGTAGGGCTCCGAATCGGATTCGGCTTAACCGGATCCGATTCGGAGCCCTATTTCCCGACCGATTCGTACGCGCGTCCGGGCGAGCGAGTACGATGCGAAATCGCCGACCGACTCGTCCGGGCGTCCCGACCGCTCCAACCGACACGATCCCGGGTCTAACCGCACCGACCGACTCGCTCGGACTCGCACCGTGCAATGGAGACGTTCCCCGGCCGGGTAAGTACGATGCGCGCCGCGAGCAGTCCGACCGAGCCGCGCACTCCGGTTCCAAAGAGCAGTCGGAGCCGTACTTTGGGGGTCCGTGTCGGACCCCCCTGTACGCGTAGCCGCGCAAGTCGCACACAGGGGGGGGCCCTTGGGTCCCCCCTACCTGTGCGTGTACGGCGCGAGTCGCTTCGCCGCGTACACGCTGTAGGGGCGCCCTTGTCCGCCTCGCACCCATTGGAGTCAATGGGAGCCCGCGTACGCGTTGTACGACAGGCTCCCATTGACTTCAATGGGAGTCCAGCCGAATCGAGTCCGATGGCATACGTGCGCATCGTACTCGTTCGGTCGGGCTGCACGGGTCCGATTCGGTCGGAAATCTCTCCGGGTCCGGCTCGCTCGGAGAGATTTCCGGCCCGAATCGGAATCGGCCCCTTAATATACATTGGAGTGGGAATAGTAAATTATTTATGTTTAGTGTCCAGCACCAACCCTAATTTATTATAGACTGTGGGGCCGATTCCGATTCAGGCCGGAAATCTCTCCGACCGAGCCAGACCCGGAGAGATTTCCGACCGAATCGGACTCTGGCAGTCCGACCGAACGAGTACGATGCGCATGCATGCAATCGGACTCGAGTCGGCTCGGACTCCCATTGAAGTCAATGGGAGCCGGACGTACAATGCGTACGCGGGCTCCCATTGACTCAATGGGTGTGAGGCGAACAAGGGTGCCCCCTACAGCGGGTACGCCTCGAAGCGACTCGCGGTGTACATGCACAGGTAGGGGGGACCCATGGGTCCCCCCTGTGTGCGACTCGCGTGGCTAGGTGTACAGGGGTGTCCGACACAGACTCCCAAAGTCCGGCTCCGACTGCTCTTTTGAGCCGGACGGCGCGAGTCGGTCGGCTGCTCGCAGTGCGTATTGTACTTGCCCGGCCGGGGAACGTCTCCATTGCGCGGTGCGAGTCGTGTCCGTGCGAGTCGGTCGGAGCGCTTCGGACCCGCGAACAAGTCGGTCGGCGATTTCGCGTGCGCTCGCATCGTACTCGCTCGGGCCGGACGCACGTACGAATCGGTAGGGAAAGAGGGCTCCGAATCGGATCCAGTTAATCCGATTCGGTGCCCTACCGGCCGAGATCGGAATCGGCCCCTGTATTGGGAATAGTAAATTATTTGTTTACTGTCCAGCACCTACCCCAATTTAATATAGACTAGAGTGAGAATAGTAAATTATTTATGTTTAGTGTCCAGCACCTACCCTAATTTAATATAGACTGGATTGGAAATAGTAAATTATTTGTTTACTGTCCAGCACCTACCCCAATTTAATATAGACTGGAGTGGGAATAGTAAATTATTTATGTTTAGTGTCCAGCACCTACCCTAATTTAATATAGACTGGATTGGAAATAGTAAATTATTTGTTTACTGTCCAGCACCTACCCCAATTTAATATAGACTGGAGTGGGAATAGTAAATTATTTTTGTTTAGTGTCCAGCATCTACCCCAATTTTATATAGACTGGAGTTGGAATAGTAAATGATTTATGTTTAGTGTCCAGCACCTACCCTAATTTATTAGACACTGGAGTGGGAATAGTAATTCGTTCATGTTACTGTCCAGCACCTACTTCAATTTAATATAGACTGGAGTTGGAATAGTAAATTATTCATGTTAGTGTCCAGCACTTACCCCAATTAATTTACATTGAATTGGGAATATAGAACTATTTAATTTTAGTGTCCAACATTTACTTTATTTAATGTGCATTGGAGTTGTTATAGTAAATTAATTATGTTCACTGTGCAGCATTTGTTGAAATTATTTTATATTGGGGTAGGAATAGCATATAAAAATATGTTAGTGTATAGTAACTGTATTTAATTATTATATATTGTAGTTCTAATAGTTTATTAATTAAGTATAGTGTAGGATAATAAATAAGATTCAATTTTTAGGTAATATGTTTATTAATATATTAAAATTTAGTACTAGAAAAATATACAAGATCATTTTGTATTAAAAAAATTGGTAATGGTAGTTAATAAATTGACAGTATTTATTTATTATAATGTTTGTCAAAACAAATTGCATTTTATATATGTAAAATACAGATAATATAAGTAAAATCAAAATAATTAGAAAATACACCATTTTTATTGTAGTTATAATTTTTTATTGTTTATTAATTTGATTAGGATAATACAGTAAAATATTTTATTACATTATAATTCAATAGAAACATATTAGTGCATATATTTCAGAAAATGTTGTTTATTTACAATATTTTTTACATTTTTTTAAGTACATATTAATTATCAACAAAACAGTAGAATTTTGTGTTTTAAATTATATTTAATACAGTAATAGGTATTGTATATATTTATACAAAGTACAAAATGTTTACATATAATATAAATGTTGAACATTTTTCTATTTTTGTTAAATACATATGACATTTTTTAATTAATATTAATATTAAAAATAATTAATTTTTACATTTTTTAACTTAAAACAAGTTTTTAATAGAAATTTATTTGTATAATGCATGAAAAACATTTATAAAAAATTTTTATACATTGTTTTATTGTATTTTTTTTTCCTGTAATTATAATAATATTATATTTATTATAATTATTTTTATAATTTTACAAATTAGGTACATTATGTCACAATTTTTTATTAAATCAAAATAAATTGTACTATTTTATTTAAATAGTTGTACATTTTTTCCATGTAAAGTAATATTTTACTGAATTAAATGAGTTAAATTTTCTATTGTTAAACTTTTTATTATGTTTTGGGCGTTTTATTTTGTAACCGGGTTATGTCGTTTTGTGTCATTTTGGTTGAAGAGAAGCTCGCGGTTGGGAGACATTTCACGTCGCTAAAGGTAAGGTTTGTTTTCTTTGTTTTAATTAAGTTTTAAATATATTTTGAACCTAGTTAGATACTGTTTAGTGTAGTTAGATGTTTATTAGTTATATTCGGAAATGTTATATGTTATAGTTACGTGTGGTGTATTTACGTATTGTTAACGTTGTGTAGGCCTGTTTAGAGAGTTAGTATTATGGTGTTTAATGTATATTTTTATCAAATTTAAAGCTAGTAGTATTGTTAGTAAGTGTTTGTGTTTTATGTGGGTGGGAATGTATGTGCTTTTGTTTTGACACTTTTTATTTTCAGAAGTTCTTCGTATCGGAAGGAGTCGTTTTTTTTATTTAAAGAAGTGTTTTAGTTTTATTGACTAATATATATATATCTTTAAATTTTTCGGTTTTCCTGGAGCGTTTTTTACTATTTTATACATTTTCGGGTTTTTTATGGTTTTCCTATGGACCTTTGCTACATGGATTATTAATTTTTGCTACAGTTGTATTTTTCCATTTTTTGGGGGAAACTGTTTTTTTATATTTGGATTGTGTTAGCAGAAAATGGATTTTACAGCATTTGGAATAAACCTGGTAAGTTTATTTATTATTTATTGTGGGTGGGTAATGTTTTTTATTATTATTGTTGTATTTTATTACAAATATTATTAATGTGTGTTAATATATTTTATTAAAAAATTAAAAATGTTACACACTAATTATTTTTGTGATAAAATAAATACATTTTACTTTTATGGTATGTTTGAAAGATGAGTAATTTGTAATTTATTTGTATTAATGATTTAAAGAAGAGTTTTGGATATTATGTTTAGGTATTCTAGGCCCTTTGTACTAGGGTTCAATTTTACTTGTTGTTCTAGATATTTATGCATTTGTTTAGTTTGTTTTGATGTTTTTGGAGTTAATTGAGTTATGGATTGCTCCATTCGGAACTCCTGATAACTCTGTTCTTTTTGTAGGCATGATATAAATTTTTCTAGTGTTGGTTTTGTTCTGCCTGTTGATTGAAGGAAGGCATTATGCCATCCTTCGACTGCATTATTAGTTTTGGATTCCCCGTTTAATGTGCTTCTGTATACGTTCCACCAGGGTATTAAGAATTTAGGGTTTCATCTGTGGCCAGATCTGTGTAGTCTGCCGACCCATGTATCCTCAAAATAGTCTAATAGTGGACTTAGTTTTGCTTCATTTTGTTTGTAGAAGGTGCTGTCTATTATGATGTTGTAATGTTCTGTGACGTCTGTGTCCGGTACATAAGCTAGGGCTGTGAATTTTTTTATTTGATATGCAAAAGAAGAATTAGTTGCATATTCAATGCTTAGTGCTGATTTTTGCATGTGTCTCCATAAGCACTGATTAAAATGATAGTAACAGCCTTGGATGCAGGTATGGGGGTGTGTTTTTAATATAGTATTAATCATTGATTGTTCAAAATCTAGGATTATTTTTTGTGGAGAAAAGTCATTAGTTTTTTGTTTTATTGTATTTAATAGTTCCATGTATGTGGAGTTCTGTTTGTTTGGTAATAATGCGTAAATTAATGGTATATTGCAATTCTGATGTAGCCCATGTATTGTGTACAGTTGGAAAAAGGGCTTGGGACATATAGTAAAAGTCCCGTCCATCATCCAGTATTGACATTCTTGTAGTTTTAATAGATTAGTTGCAGTTCCAAAAATTATTAATCTTTTGTCATTGCTTTTATTATCAAAAATGACAAATGGTTCTTTGTTTAAAGTGATACTTTGTTCAGGACTTATAATAACTTCACTATATGTTCTATGAATTGGGGTGGAAGTAGTAGTCATTTTTTTAGTACGTGCTATAGTTCTCTTTAGTGAAGCTACAGATGGCATTTGTATAGTAGCAGTTTTAGGAATTTTGGGAAGCTGCTCTTTTAAAATTACACTTGTAGCTTTTTGAGAACTTGTACTAGCTTCTTTTATTGTTTCTAATGCAGATCTGACTTCTATTTCTGTTACGTTTGGTGGGTGGTTATGTTCTCTAGTATACAGTACTGTTGATTCCCTAGTTGTAGCACGCCCGTAACATTTATCAGAGTAGTATTTACAGCATTTCCAGTTAACTTTTAATCCAAATTGTTTTTCTTGTGTGTAAGTGTATCCCATATAGCATAGTAACATTTTCCCTTTCTGGCTTGTTATAAATTCGGCTCCTTCAGTCATTTTGATGTAGGTTAATCTATGAAAAATATATATTATTATTGTTATTAACTATGTTGTTCTATGTATTTTAATTTAAGCAATTAAACAGTTATTTACAATATACTTACAAAGTTGTTTTTTATGTATTTCAGTTTGACGATGTTTATTCTTTAGTTGTGGAATGTTCTTTCTGTATTTTGTTTGTCTGAAAAAAAAAAATTTGTTTTATTATTTGTTTATATATTTTTTATAGGGGGTTGGTAGGGGATTGGGGATTGGTTTTGACTTTGCGTTGTTGTTTAATCTATTTGTTTAAGATTTGTTGGTAGATACTTACTTTGTTAGTTGTATATTTTTTTGTGGCATTTCTTTAGTTTGTTAGTTTCCTCTAGAGTTTCCTGTAGTGGTAATATAAAATAGAAAGAAGACATTTATTACTTTATAGGTTATGTATATTATTTATTAAAGTTTTTTACTTTTAGTATTTCTTTTAAATTAGTTTACTTACTTTTGATAGAGTTAATTTTTTGGTATATGTTGATCTTCTTATATCTGTAGTTGAATTCCTGTAGAGTTTCTCCTTCTTTAGTTTTCTTTCTTTTGGGTGTGGAATAGGAATGAAGTTTAACTGTTTATATAGTGTGTTGGATGTTGTAATTTCGATTTTATTGGTTAGTTTGAATTTGCAGTTTTTCTATTGGTTTATTTGTATTTTTTTAAAAATGTTTTGGTAGTTAGTTTCCAAATAAGGAAAACGCTAATTAGTAGTAAGTTATGTATAATTTTGTATATATTTTTAAATAGCTTTTGTTATGTATTATATTATAAAATTGAATTGTAATAGTAATATTTAATATTATTAATGTTTAATGTAGTAATGTTGTTAATAATATTTTAGTAATTTTATTGCTGTTAATTAATTTTTTAGTGTAGTAAAATAGTTATTGTCATTTATTAATTTAGTATTGTTTTTAGTAATTTAATTAATTTTATGTAGTTTTATTTTTATATTTATTATAGTTTTATATAGTCGATATATTTAATTTTACGATATTAGTGTTGATATTTTTGTGTACGATATTTTTTACCTAGTTAATGTATTTTAATGAAGTTCGATATTTTAGAATTTCGATAAGTATGTTGGCGATATTTGTGAAATAGATATTTATGTACTTCGATATTGTATGCTCGATATTTTTGTAATTATTTAAATAGGTATATGATATCGATATTAATGTTATCGATAATTTTGTATCGATATAATTGTAGCTCGATAATGTCTTACGATATTTTGTCAGTGTTTCAGAATCAACTGGGTGTCATCAGCATAGTTCACTAGACTAATATTATGTGACTTGATGACAGCCACAAGAGGCCTCATGTAGATATTAAATAGGATGGGGCTGATTGCAGACCCCTGTGGTACCCCGTACTGGACTTTCCTAAACTTAGATTGATACGGGGGAGAGCAACCGCCTGTTCTCTATCTGAGAGATAGTATTGGAACCACTTCAGTGCCAACCCACTCACACCTACTCTGGCGAGCCTGGCCAGGAGTACCGCATGGTTGACCGTATCAAATGCGGCGGACAGGTCCAACAGAATCAGGATAGTAGCTTGTCCCCTGTCCGCCCGCATTCGGAGATCATCCAATACGGTTACCAAGGCAGTCTCTGTCCCATGTCCAGGGCAAAAGCCAAACTGCACATCCTCCAGTTTACCATTAGCTTCTAAAAACTGAGAAAGTTCTCTGCTGACCAGTTTTTCTATGATCTTCACTGGGTAGGGCAGCAATGAAATAGGCCTATAATTCTTAGGACAGGCTGGATCTAATGAGTCTTTTTTCAAGAGAGGTGTGATCAGCGCTTTTTTCCAGCATACTGGCACCGTTCCACTCTCCAGAGATTGCATGCAAATCAGCCTGACTGCCGGAAGAAGCTTTACTCCTAGAGTTTTCCATAATTTATGAGGTAGCGGGTCCAACGAGGAACCTGAGGACACACTATAAGGGCTAGTTTAATAAAATCCTCCACTTGTGGTATTTCAAAATGGTCAAGACTATCTGAGGTCTCTGTCGTTTCCCACTCTTGTTTCTGGGAAGTACGATGATTCTCAGATTTCCCATTCTGAATCTCCTGTGTGGGTACATTGCTAGATTGTAGCCCTTTAATGATTTTACTTATTTTTCCTCAAAAACACAGCTAGCCCATCACAGAGTCTGTGTTGGGGAAATTTCCTTTTTGTGCAGGTGGGGTTAGTGATATCATTTACTATTTTAAAAATGCTCTTAGCACTATTAGAGGATTTCAGAATAAAAGCAGCAAAATATTCAGCTTTTGCAGTGATTATTTCTTTTTATAAGTGGATATAGTTTCCTTCCAAGTTTTTTTGTCCCCATCTATATATGTTTTCCTCCATCTCCGTTCTGCTAGCTTACATTCCTTTTTCAGATGTTTTAAATTGTCATTTACCAGGGGGCAGAAGGTCTACCCCTTTTTATGATGGTTTTTAGGGGTGCTAACTGGTCAAGTTGCGTGATAATTTGGTTACAGAAATTCGAATAGTTTTCATCCACCTGTTTACCTGCATCAAACGTACAATGCACGCGGGACTCAGGTAATAACATTGTCACATCGGCGAGTCTTCTCCAGTCCCTGCCTCTGAAAGTCTTATTTTCCATCGGGATAGCTGTACTTGGTTTCGGGCAGACAATTCTAAATTGTACTAAATACTGGTCAGTCCAGTCTACTGGCAGGATTGTACCCATCTCAATTAAATCTTTATTAGCGAAAATCAAATCCAGTACATGTCCCCCTCTGTGCGTGGGCTCTCTGACCCACTGTACCATGTTCATGTTTTCGCATGTCTGAAGGAGGTTATGATATCCAGAGTCTAGACTTCCATTGAGCCATAAGTTGAAATCTCCTAAGAAAAGAGGTCTTGAGTGGGTTAGCGCCATATTGCTAAGAACATCTGCCAAAGCACCCTGCTGTTGGGGACTAGCTACTGCAGGTGGTCTATAGCAAACTATGCCCGTCACTACATGTCCCTTAGGATCCCGAAGGGCAAATCCCAAAAGTTCGGAGCCACTCACTTCGTCAATATCGACTGAGATGAAGTCCCATTTATCTTTAAAAAAGATACCAACCCCTCCTCCTTTCCCAGTCTGCCTAGGTTTGTGTATTGCCTTGTAGCCTGGAGGGCAACTTAGCCCCACCTCCAAGTCTGACCCGGGTTGTGTCCATGTTTCGGTCATAAAAAGGACCTCCAATTTGTGAGTGTCTATGAGTAATTGAACCTCCACCCCGTGTTTGTGCAGTGATCTAACATTGAGCATGCCACACGCAAGCCTGACCTCTTCAGTCGGCTTTACTTGCCTCCTGGGCAGGGCAGCCTCCTTTGCCACCATTCCAGACTCCCTTATTTCTCGCAGCTCCCTGCTTGTGTAAAAATAGCCCCTTTGTCCTTTGTCTAAAAGATCAAATTGGGCAAAATGGCTGGCGCTGTGCGCAGATGGTACGCGGACGGGCTTGCCTTTAGCGCGCCTTTGGCGCGCCACCGGCGCACCCACTGCGCGGTCGCGTCAGCATGAGTTTAAGTACCCGGTAGCAAGGAAAAGCTAGAGCGCTGACCCGAATCACCGCGGGCTCGCTCTAACAGGCGAGCACCACCGGGTCCAAGCACTATCACGTATACACAATAGTGGGGTGACACAGAATAAACAGTTTTAAAATGTAGTTTTTTAAAATTCAGAGTGCAAATAAGCAAATAATAGCGGCATCACGCTGTTTAGCGGCGCTACACAAGGGCAACTCCCCACACAACACTGGTATGTCACTAGGTAGCTCTCTATTCTCACCTCACTAAGAGCTTCCACAGTGGTTTGCATACCTAGGGGAATGTACCCTCTATTTCTGCTATGGGTCCGAGGCAACGAACAGGTAACACTGGACCACATAAGAGGTGTTTATTATCCACACCGGGAACATCCGTCACTATGTAATTATGACGCTGTGAACAATAACAGCTATGATGTCTTTCCTCCCTACGATTTTGCTTCCCGCAGAGTGTGACAACAGGGGGGGTCTCTCCTTGCCGACCGCCAGTTCAAACATGACTTGGGGGTAAACTCGGTAAGTTTGGAACTATCCGAGCCCCCTTTTTAATAGGTTGTGGGTTATGTGATTTTAGAGTACGAAAGTGGCGCTGAACTCTACACCTACCATGAGGGTAACGGTTCTAAATGGATAATTGAGAATGAATTACCTGGCTATGAGGAATATGCTTCCTGTTTGTAGGGTGACGCACCCTGGACTGTGGTGGATTTGGTGATTGCATAGATCATGCGTGTGACAGTCGCGGTCCGTGTAGGAGTGCCGGCCGGGCGGTGACGTGGGGCGGGGGAGGGGCAGGGTGGGAGGTAGCAAAGTACGGATTACGGACCAATACAGGTAAGTAAACATTTAAATCAATAAAACGAATTTCGTTGTGAGCGCTGCATCGCCAAATGCGATGCAGTGCGCGCAACGAAATTCGTTTAATTGATTTAAATGTTTACTTACCTGTATTGGTCCGTAATCCGTACTTTGCTACCCCCCACCCTGCCCCTCCCCCGCCCCACGTCACCGCCCGGCCGGCACTCCTATACAGACTGCGACTGGCGTGTGAGTGTGCGCGTATGGATGTATACTCGGAGTAGAGAGGCCTGAGGGGCAAAATCCTTCTAATTTCCCTATCTCTTATGTCTCCAGTCCCCTTATTCCTTCCAGTAAATCCACATTTTTGTTAAAGGAACTACCTTTGCGCAAGGATTAGGGTTTCAGATTTCCGTGAACCTCGAATGGAGGTCGGAGCACTACACAATACATTGGGACCGGCAGAGTCCTGAAGAAGGCCGGCGTGACCCCAATCATTGGGCACAGACACACAGCCGAAACATGTCGACTTTCTGGCAGTAAGGAGGGGTGTAAGGAGCACATTATATCTCCCTAGCACCACCATCCTTCACGTTTTTAATCCTGGCCGGAGAATCTAGGAATAAAGTATAGGTATAGAGATACCTCTGAGCTAGTTTTAAACCCACACCACACTGCACTTTCACTTCCGGCGTTCCCAGTCACTATTGAAAGCATTGTTTTCTCTCTTTTATGTTGTGTTTGTCTTCCCCCACCCTATTGCTCCACCCCAGGCGTTTGCTGCGCTGGGGTGTATTGTAAGCAGCCCTATGATGAAGCATGTCACACACTAGTGTGAGTGAGGGCAGTATTGGGACACACGGCACGTGCCACCACTGAATCAGTACACCACGATTTTCACTCCCTACTCCTTTGGGTGTGTATAAACATTGGATTTTAAGTCACAATTCTATAAATGTCACTTGAGAAAGTTGGCATTTTCTTGTCCCAACCATTTGGTGCCTGTATCCTTGGCCCATGACTAGGTGTAGCTGGCAGTTGGTCTTTGTGTATTACTCCCAGACAGTGAGGCAAAGGGGGAATGGGTCTTGGCAAGATGGACCATCTCTGACTTGACTGAGAGGAGAAGCTGTCACCTACCTTGCTTGCACGCCACACAGGCTCTGCCTCAGCACACTCACAAAGGGTTTCACACTAGTCTTTTGTGCCCCCAGACAAGGTGGGGCCAGTGCAGGGAGGCAGGAAATTCCAGAATCCTCGTAGAAGGACTCTAGAACATTCTCCCACTTCAAAGTAGGGCTCCAGGTATAAATAGTGGACCTTCAGACCCAACTTTTCAGTATACCTCTGGACCTGTGTAAGACTCCTAAGATGGACTGCCGTGCTGGCCTGCTGCAGAATGGACTGCTACTCTACTTCCCTGCTGCCTGAGTGAGAAGAACTCGACCTGCCTCTGTGGAACCCAGGACCCCAGAGTGACTCCAAGGGCTAGTTGGCTGGCCTCCTGAGGCCGAAGGCTCCAACAACCTTGAACCCATCACCTGGAATCTGCCATCTGTGAGTCCTACCCTGCCAAGTGTTGCCCCCCCAGCCCTGGACCCTTGGAAGTGGCCTGAAGGTGGTCTGCCCGCCCATCTGTGGATCCATCAGAACAGATGCATCTCCTCTGCTGCACTGCGCAACCCCGAGCAGAACCGACACATCGCCTCTGCTGCAAGGATCCTCCTAGCAGCCAGAACTCGCCATCAACCTCACAGCCTGCATCGGTACTGCTGTTGCGCAAGTGCCTCCCCAACATAGGCCTTTACATCGCAAATCTCTTGTCAGTGGGAGCCTTGACGATGACACCAGTTCTCTCATAGTTCCTCGGAACCGACGCATCGCCTTGGCTGCAAAGAGCATCCTTGAGGCCGGACTTCGCATTGCAAGCCCTCATTGAAGGGGTCGTCGACAATGGCGCAGGACTTTGCATCTCAGCTTCTTGGAGCCGACGCACTGCCTCTGCTGCGCAACGTATCCTTGGCGCGGGACCTTGCAATTCTCCACAACTAGGATTTAAGATACTACTGTTCAGCTGCCATAAGTGGGTCCCGAAGGGGGGCGTGGCCTGACAGCATGGCCGGCTAGTCGCAGTTTAGCGCAGCTCCTGCCCTATATGCCGTAATCCTGCATAAATCCTGGCGGAATCGTGTTCTTCCTACCAAAACAGGGGTCGGAACCCCCCCCCCTCGTCCCGGGAGTCCCACCCGGGTGCTGCACAAACGACCTGCGGACCGGGAAAGCAACTTTAATCCCCCGCAGCCGGATCTGACAATCTCCGCGCAAGATGGCGGCGCGGACCTCGGCTGAGCACTAAGCGGCCTCCCTGCAGGTCGCATCGGACTGCCCTTGTAGCAGGGACTACCGCTGGAGAGCCGCCCGGAACCCTGCTCCTTGCCGCATGAAAAGAGGGACCCGGTGAGATCGCGCCCGGAGGTGAGCAGCTGCGGCGGCTCGCCAAACTATTCCAAGGGAGAGCGTCCGGGGGCGCGCTTCACGCGAGCCCGGGGCTTCAGGAGGGCCGCGGTGGGCCCACTTGGACTGTACATTGCCGCAGGTGATGCCGTGTAATCCGCGTGGGCAGACGGCTGGCAAGGAGGGCCTGGACTCCTACTTGGGGGCATAATAGCGGCGGCGGCCGGGCCATAACTCCCGAGACGGCCATTGGTGGCGGGGGCACCCGCTCCGTGGCTCGGTGGAAGTGACACCCGGCATACCCCGGCGGAGGAGAGCCGGTGGGCCGCGAGCTGGTTCAAGTTGGGAATTCGGCCGGAGGAGGCCAATGGGCACGATATGCGGCGCACTGGGAGACTATCAACCTAGCGGTGTTCAGGTGCCCTGGTTGTAGGGTACCTGCGTGGACATCCTCCGACCCAGATAGGCCAGGGACGGATTCTTGTGCCTGTGGCTGAGGAACGACGGGCCCCGGAGATATCCTTGGCGAGATCCCATTCGAGATGGGGAAAGACAGGCCCCTCAGAGGAACGCAAACTAATAAGATCATGCAGTACACAGTGCCGGGCCCAACCTCGGCCGAGCGCATTCGACCGGACCCTGAACCTGGATCGCACCAGGGATCGGCGGCCAGCGACAAGGCTGACATTCTGGAGGCCATACGAGAATCGCGAGTGGCGTTGGAGTCCAAAATGGATGGCATGGCCATGGATATAAATCATTTGCGCCTGGACCTACGGAAGGTGGCGGACCGAGTTACTACTACGGAGGGGGACCTGGACTCCTTACGGAATGAAGTCCAGCAATTACAGGCGACAGTGTCCGCACTTAAGGATCACACCTCTCGTCTCGAAGACAGGGCGGAAGACGCAGAGGGGGCGGTCGAGGAGGAACAACCTCCGATTTTTGGGCTTCCCGGAAAAGGCGGAGGGTCCGGCGGCGGACCTATTTCTGGAGGAATGGATCGGCTCCGCCCTTCCGGGCCTCAGGCTTTCTAAGATGTTCGCGGTGGAACGGGCCCACCGTTCCCTCGGTCCCCCCCCGAAACCGGGGGCGCCACCAAGAGCTATGTTTGCTCGTTTGTTCAATTTTAGGGACCGGGACTTGATCCTTCAGTTTATCCGCAGGAACGGTCCTCCCAGGTTTGAGGACCAAGATATCCACATCTACCCGGACTACACAAAAAAGGTACAAGACATGCGGAACAACTTCCTGGGAGTCAAACGGCGATTGAGAAACCTTGAGGTGAAATACAGGGGCCGATTCCGATCTCGGCCGGTAGGGCTCCGAATCGGATTCGGCTTAACCGGATCCGATTCGGAGCCCTATTTCCCGACCGATCCGTACGCGCGTCCGGGCGAGCGAGTACGATGCGTATTCGCCGACCGACTCGTCCGGGCGTCCCGACCGCTCCGACCGACTCGATCCCGGGTCGAACCGCACCGACCGACTCGCACGGACACGACTCGCACCGCGCAATGGAGACGTTCCCCGGCCGGGTTAGTACGATGCGCGCCGCGAGCAATCCGACCGAGCCGCGCACTCCGGCTCGAAAGAGCTGTCGGAGCCGTACATTGGGGGTCCGTGTCGGACCCCCCCCCCTGTACGCGTAGCCGCGCGAGTCGCACACAGGGGGGACCCATGGGTCCCCCCTACCAGTGCGTGTACGGCGCGAATCGCTTCGCCGCGTACACGCTGTAGGGGGCGCACTTGTCGGCATCGCACCCATTGAGTCAATGGGAGCCCGCGTACGCGTTGTACGACAGGCTCCCATTGACTTCAATGGGAGTCCGACCGACTCGAGTCCGATGGCATACGTGCGCATCGTACTCGTTCGGTCGGACTGCACGGTCCGATTCGGTCGGAAATCTCTCCGGGTCCGGCTCGGTCGGGGAGATTTTTGGCCCGAATCGGAATCGGCCCCACAGTCTGTTTCCAGCCCGGCTCCGGGTACAATATGAGGACAGAGTCCATTTCTTCAGCGTTCCCCAAGAGGCCATGGAGTGGATGGACTCGATGGGCCTGGATGGACGAGACCAGACCCAAGGATGGCATGAACAGAGGAATAGGAGTGGTCGACGACGGAATCAGCATCGCCACACTGGAGAACAGCGACCCAGGGCACAAGAGGTACCGGACAGAGGTCGAATCATGGTGGGGCCGGACGGCACCCTCCTAGATGAGATGAGGGGAATATCGACGCAAAACCAGTTCTCCCCGTTGTGTCTGGTCCAAGAAACACAATCGGAGCCGGAGTGCACTGCCGGCCCAGTCGAGGGTGGCTCCTGAGACACTCGTGGACAAGTCAAGGGACTGAAGTGCAGGGGGTAATGATCTGTGGAACAGTGAGTACGGATCTCGCCTGTGATGGGGTTTCCCTCTGAGGCGGCCACTTGCTGGGGGGCTCCGGCCCAAGGGACTATAAGGGGGGGTGGGAACGTTGCTGTTGGGGTGAGACACTATTCCGCCACACTGCAGCTCGGACATTCCAACTGTAGTGCGCTGAGGCGGCCTGGCTAGACCGCTGGTTGGGCGGGGTCGCGCGGCGCCAGGCAGTTTGGCTGTATACCAGGGACTAAGGGTTCTTGTTGACGTCCTGTTGATCGCTGTTATTGCGTATTAAGTTGCGGGGGGACTTGAGGGGAGGGTGGCGCTGTGAGGCGGAGTCCTGCGTCCTCAGACCAGGGTTGGGGGGTGAGAATGCGGTACTACTGCCTGAGGGTGGGGAGGGATGGGGGTTCACAAGGTGATGTTTTGCAGTTCTTTATTGGGAATGTTTTAAGCCGGGTCACTAGAGGTCCTAGGAACTTTCACACAGGGGGGTCCCAACACAACACTTGTGGGTTTCTCCAGCTCATACGATGTGTATCAAGGAAACGTAGGATATTCGACTCATGTCAGGCGAACAACAGACTTATAAATTTATAACATGGAATGTTAGGGGGCTCAATAACATGGTCAAACGGATTCGGGTGGCGCAATATCTCAGACGATACAAGATAAGCATGGCCTTTCTGCAGGAGACGCACCTCTGGGGAGACTGTTTGAAATATGTCCAACGTCGGTGGAGGGGCCAGTTTTTTGCGACTCCCTACTCGGAGTATGCTAGAGGGGCACTTATATGGGTGGCTCCAGGTGTCCCCTTTAAGGACGTAAAGTGTAGTCTAGACCCAGACGGACGTTATGTGGTGGTGGAGGGGTCCCTGGACGGACGCCAAATGTGCTTAGTCAACATATACGCTCCGAATAATGACGATGGGGAATTTCTGGGTAAGGTCCTGGGCCAGTTAGGCCTGGCACCAGAAGTAGAACTGATCATCGCAGGGGATTTCAACTGTGCTCTTGATGGAGAGCTAGATAGGCACCCCCCGAAAGCGGAAGTTAAGCCCAAAACGCGAGAAGCAATGCGTCGGATGCTTCACAATTATCATTTGATGGATATCTGGCGACACCGCAACCCTGGCTGTCGAGTATACTCGTGTCACACGCCAGCAGCTAACACACACAGCAGACTGGACTATTTCTTTATACAGAAGGCGGCAGCCAATCGAATAGTAGAGACGCAATACCTGGCCCGATATCTGTCTGACCACTCTCCCCTGCTCATAGCCTACACGCTGGGCCGACCACGATCCAAAATACCGCTATGGAGACTTAACACTGAGGCTCTAACGGACCCGGTATACAAGGAGACGATAGCGGCAGGGCTAGATGGCTATTTTGAGGTAAACTGGAACACGGCCAGCTCGAGAGCGCTTGAATGGGATGCGATGAAAGTGGTGATGCGGGGGGTGTGTGTGTCCACTGAGGTGGGGGTGAGAAGAGTGCTAGAGCGGGATTTGCAACACCAGGAGGCACGTTTGGCGGCCCTAGAAGCAGAGCTTTCTACAGACCCGGAAGGGCCGGCCAAATGGGCAGAACAAAGGCGGAAGATAGGGGACATATGGGAGTCACTGGGTAAATATAATAGAACCATGAGTAGACGCCGATGGTACACAGAGGGAGATAAGGCCGGCCGCCTACTGGCGCGCCTGATCAGGATGGAGATACAACCTCTCCCGATCTTGGCCCTTAAAACAGATCAGGGTCGAATGGTTTATACCCAATACGAGATTAATGGGGCATTTACAGCACATCTACAAAAGATATATTCCGAGCCCCATACCGCCCCCCAGGCTATGGAAGTATACCTTGCCGAGGTAGACCTACCTTGCCCCAGAGAGTCAGGAATCCCTTGGGGCTCCTTTTCGAGGGGAGGAGGTGAAGGCGGCGATTGCGCACCTGAAAACAGCTAAATCCCCCGGGATGGATGGCCTGGCGGCAGAGCTATACAAAGAATATGGGGGAGTCCTAGTCCCTAAGCTCCTGGAAATAGTTCTGGAAGCCGGTGAGACCGGCATACTGCCAAGCTCCATGCGAGAAGCGTTGATTGTGATGATCCCCAAGCCGGGGAAGGATCCCCAACTCCTACAGACCAATTTCTATGCTAAATGTAGATCTTAAAATCATTAGTCAGGTACTGGCCAGTAGATTACTTCCATATCTCAGGCAGCTGGTGCATGATGACCAGTCAGGTTTTATACCGGGGAGGAATACACTGCGGAACATTCGCCGTCTTGCCCACGTTATGCAATCACTAGGGGGCAGGGCCCAACAGAGTGCCTTGGCATTTTTGGATATTGAACAAGCGTTCGACTCCATCAGATGGGAATATTTATGGCAGGTACTTCTAAAAATGGGGATAGGTGAAGGGTTTGTGAACTGGGTGAGACTCCTCTATACACAGCCAGTGGCAAGGGTCCGTACGGGTCGGTATGTTTCGGATGCAATGCCAATAGCAAGGGGGACACGACAGGGGTGCCCGCTTTCCCCCTTGTTGTTCGCCCTGGCGATGGAGCCATTAGCGTGTCATCTCCGTGGGGTTCTCCAGGGGCAGGGCATACGAGTCGGGGCCACAGAACATATCGTATCATTGTATGCTGACGATGCGCTGGTGTACCTACGGGAGCCGGCCCAATCGCTTCCGCTATTGCTGACGGCTCTAGATCAGTTTGCCAAGGCCTCTGGGCTCTATGTTAATAAGACAAAATCACAATTATATAAGATCGGGTCGGCGACCGAGGGGGGCGGAGTCAGACTCTGTGGCTAACTACAGTGATGTTGCAGCTAGTGGCTATTATAAGGTCAAGATGTTTCTTGCCTATCCATCCCGAAACGGGATCAAGCGGCAATTCTTCAGGACCAGGAAATAAATCAAAAGAACAGTGGTACTAAATCTACACTGGTGTCTGGCATGGTGGTGTAATAACCTAGAAATTACCAGTTCGCTTACACCATCGGCTGGAGGTCCGTAGGTGCTGTAACCAATCTAGAAAAAAGAACATTTGTGAAAACAACCGGTCACTTATCAACAAAACATGAGCACAGATGGTATCAATTCCAGTACTGTGGATTGTAATAGGCTCTGACCACATACGATCAAGTTAGCTCCAGGAGATAGTGTTAGTCATGTATTAGACTTGATTCATTCAAGGTTAAAAATTAATTAAAAATAGCAGCAGTGATAAGGCAATCATACTGGGGTGGCTATCAAGGATAGTAGTGCATAGACTTCCATTAAAGCCACTCACCTAATCAGTAATTGGAAATGGCCTTATCAGCAATGAAATGGGCGCGTTTGATCAACGCGTGGTTTCCTAAATGCGAGAGTGTAAAGATGCTCGTTGTAATCAAAACATTCTCTGAGAGTGAGAAAATGCATGGTGGATCCTGAAGGACCCAGCGTTCAATAATCAACAGCGGTGCATCGCCCCACAAATTCTTCGAGGTATGGGTGAATTACCATCAGGAGCTCGCTATGCACCCAGCCAGGTATGAGAGCGGGCGTGGTGGTGGCGGTAGAGTATCCTCCAATGTTAGAGGCATCCCTTTTTACCCAGACTCGCCACCGCGTCCCTCCCAGTGTTTTGGCAGGTGAAGGCCAAATGGCGCAAGGAGGCTAAGTAATCACTAATACCTTTACAGTATATGACTGCCGGGGTTGGCGGGATGCCCGCAAGTTTGCTTACTATCGAGCTTTGGTGGGTCTTACCTTGGTCATCGGTTCCGTAACAGAAAGGAATGCATACTTACAGAGACTCGCGCCCACTCGGCGGAGAACCTAACCCAGATTGCCGGACCCGGAAGGTTACTGCCAGAACGATTCCTGCTGCAGATAACCTGACGGAGCCGGCAGGCCTGGGCGGCGTCAAACTCGTAGCGCGGTAACTAGACTGTAAGACACCCCCATGCGGAAAGTAAGAAGCGGCGGCCAGCTTGAGTGAGTAGAAGTTCTCATAGCAAATTTGGGCGCCATATTAGAGAGGTGTATGAAACTAAAGGTTCGCCACGGTGTGGAGTATGGCAAATTGCGGCCAACTTAAGGGAATGGTAGTCCTATCAAAAATATAGGCGCCATCTAGGGGTGATGTTTCAAGGTGGTAAATCACTCCCTAGTTGCAGTGGCAGAATGGTGGGGTGACAAGGTATCATGGGTGTTGAGACACTCGTTTAAGAGTTGTTAATGGTGCTCCATGGGATTTCTTCGTTCAGGCCATTTTTGTCAGAGCATAATCGGTGTACCCAGCGTTGTTCAATTTTAAAATGGGCTGAAGGGTTAATTGAAGTGTGGGCCTCCAACACCACCCACTTAAGGGTCTCACATGAGTGGTTGTGGGTTAGGAAATGAGTGTACAATCGTGTGGTGGTTTTGCGGCACCTGATATTACTCTTGTGCTCGGTAATTCGAATTTTGACAGGTCTGGTTGTCATTCCCACGTATTGGAGGCCACATGGGCATAATAGTAGATAAATGCAGTTGGCAGTGTTACAGTTAGTGTGTTTCCTCATGTGCCAAGTAAAGTTGTCATTCAAGGCTATTTCTTTAGTCTGTTTGGTCTGAGGGCACACCGAACAAGACCCACAGGGGTAGTGACCCACGACAGGTGGTAAATCCCATAGGTTTCTTTGGGTGTGAGTAGTCTTTAGCTTGGGTCTTGTATGCACTAGTAGGTCTTTCAAATTGCTCGTTCTTTTAAATGCAAATCTCGGGGCTGGTAGTGTGAGATTACCTGTATTCAAAATGCCCCAATGTTTGCGTATGGCATTTCTAACCTGTGTGGACGCAGGGGTGTAGGATGTGACACATGTTATTACCTCTGTGGGAATTTTTTCACTCTTTTCCAACAGTGCCTCTCTATTATTGTTTCTTGCTCTTTTCATGGCCACAGACACAGAGCGTTGTGGATACTCTTTTGCGTAAATCTGACGCTAGATTGGCAGCCTCCGCTTTGTAGTCGTCCACTGATGTACAATTCCTCCTAATGCGGAGAAATTGGCCTAATGGGAGGTTGTTCTTTAGAGCCCTTGGGTGGTGACTACTAAAAAGTAGGAGGCTATTGCAGTCAGTGGGTTTCTTGTGTAGTGTAGTCGTTATGGTGCCTGAAGAGGGATTTATATTCAGGTCTAGGAAGGGCACTGTTGAGTTGGAGATGTTATGTGTGAATTTTAGATATGGATTCAAAGCATTGATCCATTGACAGAACTGATCACAGCTGTTCTTGTCACCTTTCCAAAAGACCAAAATGTCGTTGATGTATCTTTTCCACACAACCAGGTTGTTGGCGTAAGGGTTGCTGTGGTGCAAAATGAACCTGGATTCGAAGGCTGCCACATAAAGACAGGCCACACAAGGAGCGAATGTGCTACCCATGGAAGTGCCTTGTGTTTGGTGGTAAAGGCTTTGGTTATATTCAAAGAAATTTTCTGTCAGGGCCAGGGTAGCACATTCCATCACAAATGGTATTGGTGTGGGCGATGTCCAGTTAGATGAACTCAGTACATCCTCAATGACCTCTAGAGTGGCGCGTTGGGGTATGTTAGTATAGAGCGCTTCCACATCTAGGGTCATTAAGAAGTAAATTTCGTTTTGGTTGGGGCAGTCATTGATAAGTTGCAGTACCGACGTTGTGTCCAGCAAGAATGCTGGAGTTTGTTTCACTAGTGGCTGCAGGAAATAGTCACAGAACTTAGAAAGTGGTTCCAGCAGAGATCCTATTCCTGAGACAATTGGTCTACCGGGCTAATGCCCTTGTGCACCTTGGGTAGGATGCAGAAGTACGGTATTTTCGGATTTTTTATTACCAAAAATTCAGACTCATTTTTTGAGATCCACCCCTCTGTCTCTGCAGTGAAAACCATTGTTGATATTATGGTCGATAATCTTTTAGTAGGGTTCTCAGTGATAGGGGTGTAGTACCGTTCATTGTTAAGTTGACGTAGACACTCAGGGGTCGATTCCGATGTCGGCCGGAAGCGCACCTAATAGTATTTGTCCGGAAAAAATACCAGCCGAACGCGTGTTTTCCGACCGACTCGAACACTCTACCGAACGAACAAGTACGATGCGCATAACAGCCCAGATTCCGAGCGAGCCGTACTTACCCATTCTAGCTCCTGTTCTCCGCCCGAGCCGGATCCGTAAACGCCGAATCGAGTCGCACGGAACCAAATACACAGCACCTTCCGGCCGGACTAGTACGATGCGTCTTCCGTACGCACCGAACTCGTCGCTACGTCCGGCACGTATGAGCATCCGGGAGAGCTGCACATAAGCTCCGATTCGCGCCACAAGACGATCCACGGCGACGAGACGAACAAGCCAGCGACGAGTACGAGTCGAAGCCACGAGAAACCCGAACGAGACGACCCAACCATGAATCCCATCGCGCAGGTCCTACCAATACTCTACATCTATTACCGGGACCGGTACGGACGCGTACGGCGCAGACGGTAAGTCAAACACCCACAACACAAACAAACGACACGTACCCGAAATATGTCACACACACATAGGGATGCACAAATGACGTAAACTAGCAACAGAAGAACCATAGGGGCGGGATGGCCATCACCAATGCCATACACACCCATAGGGGTATGGATGCCTGCCACTACTACCATCCCCACCCATAGGGGGCTGGATGCCTACCACTAACACCACCCCTACTCAGGGTGGGCTGGATGCCTACCACCACTACCATCCCCACTCATGGGGGGCTGGATGCCTACCACTACTACCATCCCCACCCATAGGGGGCTGGATGCCTACCACTAACACCACCCCCACTCAGGGTGGGCTGGATGCCTGTCATTACTGCCATCCCCACCCATAGTGGGATGGATGGCTGTCACTACTACCATCCCCACCCATAGGGGGCTGGATGCCTGTCACTACTGCCATCCCCACCCATAGGGGGCTGGATGCCTACCACTAACACCACCCCTACTCAGGGTGGGCTGGATGCCTGTCACTACTGCCATCCCCACCCATAGGGGGATGGATGGCTGTCACTACTACCATCCCCACTCATGGGGGTCTGGATGCCTACCACTACTACCATCCCCACTCATGGGGGGCTGGATGCCTACCACTACTACCAACCCCACTCATGGGGGGCTGGATGCCTACCACTACTACCATCCCCACTCATGGGGGGCTGGATGCCTGCCACTAACACCACCCCTACTCGGGGTGGGCTGGATGCCTGACACTACTGCCATCCCCACCCATAGGGGGATGGATGCCTACCACTAACACCACCCCCACTCAGGGTGGGCTGGATGCCTACCACTACTACCATCCCCACTCATGGGGGCCTGGATGCCTACCACTACTACCATCCCCACTCATGGGGGTTGGATGCCTGCCACTACTGCCATCCCCACCAATAGGGGGATGGATGCCTACCACTACTACCACCCCCACTCAGGGTGGGCTGGATGCCTACCACTACTACCATCCCCACTCATGGGGGATGGATGGCTGTCACTACTACCATCCCCACTCATGGGGGTCTGGATGCCTACCACTACTACCATCCCCACTCATGGGGGCTGGATGCCTGTCACTACAACCACCCCTACTCATAGGACGGGTAATGCATGACACAACTAGCATACTCCCACATAAGGACTGTCTGTAAATTACATCCCACCCCCAACACCATGACAAGCGTGTGTGGTCTGTGTCAAATGCATACAACACTGAACATGACATTGAACATACAATGTGACCCCCTAACACATGTGTCACACATAATTGTATGTGTGGCCTACACAATGCAAGCAGACCATGACCACTGTGGCAATGGGGCCCAAAGCCCCATCACCACAGTGCCCAAAAGGTAAGTGTGTGCTCCATAGCTGAAGCACATTTTGAACAGTGTGGCAATGGGGCCCAAAGCCCCAGCACCACCGTGCCCAAAAGGTAAGTGTGTGCTCCATAGCTGAAGCACATTTTGAACAATGTGGCAATGGGGCCCAAAGCCCCATCACCACAGTGCCCAAAAGGTAAGTGTGTGCTCCATAGCTGAAGCACATTTTGAACAGTGTGGCAATGGGGCCCAAAGCCCCATCACCACAGTGCCCAAAAGGTAAGTGTAGTCCTGGTAAAAGCTGCAAAAACAAAACTGCAGGGATTATTCCTGGCCACACAACACCAAACACTACAGTGGCATTGTAGTGCTTGTGTCCCATAGCAACATAGATTGTGTGAGGCAAGCAGTGCAGTGCCAATGACACATCGTTCTGGCCATGTGCACACAAACATCAGCCATGGGGGCCCACATTGTCTACATTCACAAATAACACAATGACAGAAGTGAGCATCATAATGCAGACCCACATATCTGCACCAATGGACACACAAATGTAGATATCCTGTGGAGACTGTAGATGTCAGGTGAACAAATACCATACCATGGCAGCAATGGGACATACTAACCATGATCAATGTGCTGACTGATGACCTAGCAGTCCCAGGGCCAGCAGGGGAAAGCCAACAAACCACATACAGCCAATGTCAAACTAAGGATATGCCAATGCAGTGGTGCAAATGCACAAACAGGCAGACTCACACTGCATATCATACACAACAGGTGAGGGGGGTTGTGTGCCAGTGTCCCCAGGCAAACACACAACACATGAGGAGGCCAGATTCACTAATACACAGATGTCAACACAGTCACATACAAAAGTAACTCATGGATTGGATTCCCCTATGTGGGCAAACAGGCGTTGTGAGATGAGAGGGAGCCCAAATTACACATGTCACACAAGCTTGTAGGAACAGCAACAAACACAGCAAGAGACAGAACCACCACAGCACTCCCCCCAGGAACCCCACATTGTGGTGACACTAGCCTGCATGACAATCACACTGTGATGACAAAGGTAGATGTCATCCACACTGTGAAGCACAGCCATGTGTCCTGAGCAACAAACTACCATCACACCTATACAAGCACAAAGCACTCAGCATGGCCTGCCAGCCAAGGACAATATGGAGGTAGTGCCCCAGCCGTGCAACAACTCACATTTGCACACACTCAACGCCACACACCTTGAACTCCACCAATGTGCAGCAGTGAAGCTCACATGGACTGCTGACATTGCACATGCACCCATGACAATCCCAGGGGTGGTGGGGGGAAATAAGGTGCAGAAACCTATCACACATGGCCAGTCAACAATACTTGTGAATGTCTGACACACTGCACAGTATGCCGTACATGGGCATGACGTGAAATCCACCCCAAACAATGGGATCCTGGCCATAGTCACACACCAATGAAGAAGCTAAGCTGACCCACAAAGGACACACATAGACAACTTCCAACATTGCAGCTCTGACCCTGAGGAGTGGCAGCAGTCACACACCCAACGTGTGTCAAACACTGAAAGCATACACAAACAGAAAATCACATTACTCGTGTAACCAACAAGTGCCAAGAGGAATCCTGACTGTGTCCCATCTGCGTTTGCCCACATCCCCAGCCCTGACAACAAAGACAACTAGGGATGACAACCTCATGAACATTAGTTTGCCATGCACCCACATCCCGGAGAAACCAGGTCCAAGATGCTGGATGAACACAGAACAACTCAGCAAGCATCACAAACAGGAACATCCGTAGGGACACGGCCTGTGTAGGAAAAGGAGAAGAGAACACGCACAGACATGCCTACACAACACGGGCACAGCCTATATCACGGAATCACGCACTGCCATGAGGGCACTCCACTCCTGTGGAAGGTCAGCTGTGCCAAACCTTGTCTGTGCACGACTCAAACATGTCAGCAGAACACTCGGTCAGTGAGTCAACAACTACAACACACTGAAGGCTCTGCTCATATCAGCCTGGGCACGGGAGTGTCACGTCAGTCATCTGCATACACCCAAGACACGTGTCAAGCAACTTGCACTGTGTACACAGATGAGTCCTCCAAATTTGATGTGCTAAACTGCATGTCCATTGGAGACGGGCACACAGTCAGGGTACTAGGAACATTGGACAGTGGTAAGCCCACCAGATGTGCATCAGTGTAGGGCAAAGATGGTAATCTACTGTCTTGTGGCTCATGGCCTCCTGGCCTGCCTAGCTACGTTGGCACAGGCCTGGCTGCCATGATGACTTTTGCGCACGTTACTCTTGGCCGTTGTTCTGTTGCCCTCTGCTACTGCCAAGTTATTTTACAACTGTCTGCATTTTCTGTTTCTCACCTTTTCTCCTGTTCCCTTTGGGCTCAGTCGGAACAACAGTTACAAGGTCGAATAACACGTCCCTGGTTCTTACTGATTTGGCCCGTCCCTCGCACCTAGACATAACATCATGTACAGCTGCCATGGAGAAATTAGTGTGCTTTTAATAATGCGGTCGCCCGCTCTAGATGGCACTTGGAGACGACCTTTCCAGAGAGAAGAGCTGTGATTGTCTGCTGATGTAGTTTTGCATCTAGAGGCTGAGGTATGGGGGTTCGCTAGTCAAAGTCCAAAGGTCTTCTATTTTCATAATACACTGGCTTCCAGCACGGGGAGGGTGGTAATGTTAGTTAGACATATATCCACTGCTTTATGAGATGCTTTCCCGTTCGTATTCTATGGAGTAGTAACTATGCTGATTATATTATTCATATGTATTATGCTATTAGTACTGACACGTGTACTGTATCTTAGAGCACGTAAGTTGAAATAAACATTTTAACCTATACAGTGTCTCTTCTTACGCATGTTGTGGACAGGTACGAGTGAGTGACGAAAGAGTGTTCTTGCCTCTGCGAGTCCTGAGAGAGAGATACCGTGTTCTGGGTTGTCTAATCATTGGTACATTAGTGCTAATGGGACGCTAAGGCTAGTTGGGTTGGGGTTTTGGGTGCTAAGGCATATGGTTGGCTCACCACTATATTCCGAGGTCCTATTATCCTGTGCATAGCTCTGTATGTGCAGAAACCCTATGACATGGCGCGACCAACGAGTGGGGCGGCTTACTTGCGAGATGCTTGAGTAGTACTTGTGCTTGTCCACAAACCCCTCACGTACGCTTCCGGAAGCGTGTGTGACGGCGATACCTCCTATGTTGTAGATTTTGTAGGTTCTTTCAAGCTTGATGATATTAAAAAAGTTTTTTTTAAATATAACCCTTTTTGTGCTGCCTCGTGTAAGATTGTTGAATAGACCCGTTAGTAATGGCGGGTATAGACATAGCGGCGCATAGCCGCACAGCACTCCGGGATCACTTACGGGTGTATGGAGTGCCAGACGCGGGAATTGAACTAGTCTTTGTGGTTCAAGCCGATCCGGCTTTCCACTTTGAAGTATTCTACTCTTGGATCACTTTTCCAGCGGTGAACGCGAACGATAATCTGTTCCATGAATATGAACCCACCGTTGTTCCTGCTGTCTATAGACCTTATACTAATCTTGAAGTACCGCTCACGGCTTGGCAACACCGTGTTTGGTTTAATGGCGCCCTCCCACAACCGACTACCACGGTTCGTTTAGGCCCCTTATCAATTGAGGGGCCACTTGGCCTGTTTTGGCCGGGTACACCCCACATCCGCGTTATATGACAATACCAGTTGCGGAACTGCGCACTATGTATGCGGCCTTGGTGCAAGTGCATCGAGCTTTAGTGCGATATGTTACAGGCAGCCTCCATGGAGCCGCTCCTGGAGTTGCCGGCCAACCAGCTGCTGCAGGCGGAGTGACCATAAGTACTGTCATGGTGAATTCGGTGATGGGCAAACGTCCACAAAATAAGGATGATTTTCCTTATTGGCTTGCAGAAAAGTTTGATCAGTTGGAGGCAGTTTTTCCACATACAACTCCAGTGGATAAACATCGTATTTTGATGATTGGTTTGCCAAAAGACTTAATTCCTGAGTTGACAGCATGTGACAACTGGGGTAAGGTATTCGCAGCAGTATATTCTAAATGTTTTGGTACTCCTTCCATGACGGTTCTCCCTCTGTAATTAAAAAGTACAGGACGAACATGGCCCTGAAGCGGCTGTGGAATTAGGGATGAGACTGGTGGGAGTGTTTGAAGTAGTAGCTGAGCTGATCCTTGCGAATGTCAAGGGCGATGCAGTGAACTTTCAAGTAGCTAACGCTTTGGCTCTGGTCCCAGAATTGGACAAGCCTCGCGAATTACCGAAAATTATTACCCAGGCTTACAAAACTATTGGTAGAAATAGCCTGGGTAATAAGCCTTTTGCAAAACAGCAAACACAATCGCAAACACAACAACAACAAACCAAATCTCAGTCTGAGAAAGATGAGAAACCAGTCTTCACTAAAAAGAGCTGGAGGCTGAAAAAACAGGGTAAGCAACAAAAGAAGCCGGGGTCGAGAGGCGCATCCCCGGTTTCAGTTTCTTCTGAACGCACTTATGATTTACGCGATAGAGCGAGAATTAAGTCACCGGATAGGTTTCAGATCCCTGATACGCGTTCTCCTCGTTCTTCACAGGCACAGACTTCGTCACAGGCCGGTGGAGGAGACCGCCAGGATAGAGGAAGGGACCGTGAGGCCCCACAGGGACGAGACCAGCCTCGACAACAAGTCAGAGGAAAAGAGGAAGACGCTCAACGTTTTCGACCACAATTTCAGAAGAAGAAAGTTGCCGCTGTAACAGCGAAATATGCCACAGACGGTGAAAACGAGGCTCCTGAATTGGACGTGGGCAGTAGCCCTCCTAGACAGCGCCGCGGAAGTTACCATAGTGCGGGAGGCGCTACGTCCTCATATGGAGGCGACAGCAACTGAAACATTCATTACTGTTGAAACAGCGGACACCAGAGTGGCACCCCTGACAGACTATTTAATATTGTCATTCAAATTGAAGGTGATATACAGCGTGTAATTAAAGGGATTTTTTGGGAAAATCTGACCTCTTCATATGACATTTTGTTAGCAGAGGCGGATTGGCCACCCCCATTCGTTCTTGCTGCGCGTCAAGGGGAGGAGGTAATCCTTCCGAGCTTTCTCGACATGTCCCAAAGGACAAAGCGGAGGCTCTTGCAGCAGAGTGGGCTGTGTCCCTGGCTCCAGCGTTATTCCGCAATCACATGGGTTGGGACGAAGACTCTCCCCCCCATGAAATACCTTTGCGGTCATTACCGCAGCCACAACCCCAATATCCCATAAAACGTGAAGCCAAAGGCCCCGTTTCCGAAATTCTTACTAAGTTGGAATATCAGGGAGTAATTGAACCCTGTGTATCACCTATGAACAATCCCCTTTTCGCGGTTTCTAAACCCGATGGATCGTACCGCTTAGTATTGGATTACCGGCATTTGAACTCGCATTGTCGGACCTTTGCGGTGCAAAATACCCATAGTTCTGCGCTTGTAGACAGTCTTGTTCGTAAAAAATATAAAACGACCCTTGACCTTTCAAATGGATTCTACACGCACAACTTAGCCCCGGAGAGTGGCCAATGGTGCGCTTTTACATCCGGTGGTAAAATGTTCAAATTCAGGCGTCTTCCTATGGGCTACAAGAATAGTCCAGGCGTATTCGCCGCTCGTGTTGTCTCTTTGTTAGACGGCATCGATCCAGACGCCTGTTCGTACGTGGATGACATTTATCTGACGGACGACGAATTGTTTCCGCATCTAACTCGAGTAGACCGCATTATTCTTGAATTCGCGGTTCAAGGTTATAAAATTAACTTTGCCAAATCTCATATTGCTGAATTTACAGTTTTGTTCTTGGGCTATGAGCTCAACAATGAAGGTAAGGGTTTAGCCCCCCATTTTCTGGAGAAATGTGCACTATTGTGCCCTCCTACTAACCTGAAGAAACTTCAGTCTTTGCTGGGTTTTCTGAACTTCGGACGTACATATATTCCCGAATACGCCCAGCTTATCAAGCCACTGTATGCCTTGATACAACCTACTTATTCGAAGTCTTGCTGGCTTCCGGAGCATACCTCCATTCTGCAGTCTTTGCAGACAGACCTTCTTGAGTCCAAATACCTTTTGACGCGTGATAACCACACAAACTTGGTGATTAGAATCATTCCAGGGGCAGTGGGTTTCACGTACTTAACCTTTAATGAAGGTGATACAGTACCCATCGCATACAAGTCTCACATCTGTACACCTCCGCAGAAATGCGGTTTTCATCTGTGGAGAAAGTTCTGACAGCAGTGCAAATGGCGATCCTGAAGGAGCGCGCACTGGCACAGGGAAAACGCATTTTGGTGGTAACACCATATCCTGCTCTAGAGGCAGTGACCAAAGCAAGTGTACCGAACTCTAAAGCTTTGCACCACCGTTGGATTCAATGGGCAACATCTTTGACGTCTCCGGATGTCACTTTCATTTTTGACTCTTCTCTTCAGACTCAGGAGTTTTTACAGTATGAATTCTTTCATCCTCCTCCTTTGTCTTTATTGCCGCTTGAGGATTACGACTGTGTGATCTACACCGATGGTTCGGCACAACCGGCCACGGGGTCCAAGCATGCTTATTCAGCCGCATGTGCTATTGTTGCAGGTACGTTTGTGAACGGAAAGTTCAAATCCACTGTGGTGCATACACAGACACTCGGGGACAGTACCGCACAATTGGCCGAGTTGCGTGCATTGGTGCTTGCGCTTGAGTTTGTAAATCCTGATGTGACCACTTTAATAGTGTGCGATTCTTACTACTGTGTTCAATCATACAATGACAATCTGTTCTTTTGGTCGCAAAATGACTATAGAGACGCTAAAGGCAACACAATCAAGCATAAAATGCTTTGGGTTAGAGTGGCAGAATTACAAAGACGTCTGCCACTCACCCAGGTGGTTCACACCCTAGGCCATCAGCGGGTGGGCGCACACGCTGTTGGTAACAGTTTGGCAGATGAAGCTGCCAGATCAGCAGTACTCACGTGTTCAGTAGCAGCAGTTACTAGATCCATGTCTAAAATAGACACTGATATCTTGGCAGCTATTGCTGCAACAAAAGAAGGAATGAATTACCCTAGAGGTTTCCCTTCCAAATATTCTTACCAGATAGGTCCCGATCAGGCTCCTTATGTAACAGTACCCAACGTTGGTGATCGGCTGATCCCCAACGCGGACCGCAGACTTTCCTTGATGGCAGCGGCACACGAAGGCATGGCTTCGGCTCATGCTGGTGTGTCTGCGACGATTTCCATTTTGCAGCAGCGTTACTGGTGGCGTGGTTTATATAAAGACACACGTACTTATGTGCTTTCCTGTGACATTTGTCAACAGATCAAGCCTTCCACGGTCACACGACCACCGCAGACCTCGCTTGGAATTTCAAACAGACCCTTTGGGTGTGTTTACTTGGATCACTGCGGTCCATTTTCTTCAGACACTGCCTATAAATATATCTTAGTGGCAGTGGACTCGTGCACACGGTTCATCTGGGTCTGGCCACAACGGAGTGCTGACGCTCGAAATGTCATTAGGGATTTGCGTGTCTTTGTGGGAATTTTTGCATGCGGCACCTTCCATTCTGACCAAGGTCCGGCGTTTGCCTCTAAGGCTTACAAAGACGCAATGTGCTCCTTGGGGGTGCGGGTGAAATTTTCATCTCCGTATAGGCCTGAGGGCAACTCTATCGTTGAACGAATGAACCGTGACTTAAAGCAATCCTTGACAGCTTGAGTTATAGGTACTGGCAGGAACTGGCTGGCCCACTTGTATACCGTTCAGCGTGCACTTAATAATCTCCCTAGAAGGCCTCTGGGTGGGCGGACCCCTTACGAAATGCTCTTTGGCATACGAATGTTTGTGCCTGACCTTGATGGTCTAGACATGGCGGCGCAATCCGCCAAGTTTGATGTAGATAATCATTCTACTATGTTACAGGACTTACAAGAAGCCCGAGACAAACTAGCAATTGCACATTTGCCTTCAGCCACAGACCCTGCTCTGCAGATTCCGGTTGCCGGCTGGCTTCCGAAGATTGGCGACCTGGTACGAGAGAAGGTGGAGAACAAAAAATAATTCGGCCCTTCTTTTCGTGCACCGGTTCCAGTCCTGGGCTTGAACGGAACACGTACAGTTATCTTACCACCGCTTCCCGGTCGCAAGGAAAACAGATACATCTCAGTGGAAAATGTCAAGCTACAACATCTGGCCGATCCTGAATAGTGTCACACCAGCGGTCTCTTGTCCTGCCATTTATCGGACATGTGTTCGAGGCACGCCTGCACGAACGGTCACTGATGTTACCATGGAGATGGTTGATTTGCCTGAAAATATATTTGAACCCCCTGCATCCCCCTGCATCGACGAGGACGAATATACATATCCCGCCACAGAGTCGGTGGCACACCAACCAACAACGCAACTGAGCCCGACACGTTATTCCTTTGACTCGGATTCCAACTCATCAACGGTCCCGTCCAAGTTTAGTCTTTTTGTATCCTGGTTTAGAGACAATTTTTTGATTCCACCTTGGACATATATTTGGATGGTGCTTTTCTTGATATTTTTGTTCATGTCCATTGGCTTTGTCACAGTGTTTTTTCTACTCATCAATGGTCACTATTTACCTGAACGCTCTGCTGTGAACAGTGTTGCTGGAACTTTGGCTCCACATTCCTCTTCACACATCATGAAGCGTGACCACACATTTGTGAACATTTCAGCGTTTCCAGTTGCTGATGGCATCGTATGGGATGCGGTAAACTTTCAAATCCATGGCCCGACGGAAATTATTAATGTACCAAATGTCCTTCGAGTCTCGATGGGTGATGTAGTAAAAAGTAATATTCATTCTGATGATTGGGATGTGCATGCCGTTGAAGCATTGTTTGCTGATTTAAAATATTATGCTTCCTTTAATGCTGAGGACTTGTATATGAATTCTGCGAATTATGCCGATTTGTATTGCTACCAGCATTGGGGCAATCATTTTCTCCACAAACCAAGTGCACTACGCAGCCCTGTTACTTACACCCAATGGGAACACTGCCCAAACCCCATACCAGGTAGCTCCCAGACTCTTCGAAATAAATTCACCTATTTTACTGATTTCAATCGATCGAACCCTGGGTCCTATTATTTTAAATTAAAAACCCCATTGACTCAAAAAATAATGTTGACCCACACCAAATTACTTTATTTGGGTTCCTTTTTGAGCGCCTTGGCGGTGGGTGGTTATGAGTATTGGAAAGACACAGTGGATTTAAAATCAATCTGGGGTTCAAAGCCATGGCAGGTGCAGGGCACTGAGGCTTTGCACCGCGCTTGCCTCATCCCAGCCCAAATTATGTTTTTAAATGCTTCCATTTATCAGACCACGTGTTGGGGGTTGGCTTCCGTTAAACAACTAAATGCGCCAGCCATCCCATCCTTGTCGAGTTCTCCAAATGATAGTTTGCGTTTTAATATGTCCCTTTTGAGGTTACAGTTCCAAAACAATTCCTTTAACGTTTCTGCACTGATACAGTCACCCTGGTTGGCATGGCCCATATCATCGAATGCCTGCCAACTGCGTTTTCATGGCACAGTTCCTGGCTACATACAGGACAAGCCTGATCCAAGGTTTACTGAAACTCGTACAGTTACCACGTATTCAGTTGGTAAATTATGTAAACAATGGCTACAACATTCGTCTTTAGACTCTGTTAAGAAACATTTGTCCCTCCTATCAGGCACTATTGATTTGTCCGACTTTATCTTGGGACCTCGTGGTCCCCGACCGAAGAGGTTCATTTATGAAGCGTATAATGAACTCTGGAAGCTGTCACAAATGGAAGTTGCTTCCCGCCTTAGGGAAATAGACCAAGCAAATTTGGAAAAGGTGCTTGCTGTTGTTGACAATAGTATAAATACCCTGTCTTCCCGCATTTACACATTAGAGAATATTGTATCCTCTGTTGTTGATATTGTACAAGATGATGTCTCTATGTTGTATCATGGTCAGAATCAATTACGTTCAGTGATGCAGTTTGCCTGGACTTTGCAAACCCTTAAGTTAGGTAAAGTTCCTTGGAATCTGTTAAACACCACTGCCCTTTTTCTGCCTTTTAATTTGACTGAAAAACAGCAGTTCATGTCCATGAAAGATGCATCTTACACTCTGTTACATATCGAGAAAGTGGATCCTTTACCATTCTCTGTAGCGGAACTAGATTCTGCGGTGTGGCTAGTTCATGGGGTTATCGCTTTACCTTTTTCCCTGTTTGAATTTAGCTTGTGCATGAAACATTATCCTGTGGGCCGTTTTCAGCCTTTGGGTAGTGCTTTCCTGCATGAACTCTGGTCCTTGCCTTTCATGTATAAATGCCTTAGAGACGGCAGGGAAGTGTTTCTCACAGGGGAGTCTTGTGATTCAACTGTGGGTCATTCGCTTATTTGTAAACATATTAAATTGCACGGGGCTTGTAGCGTTTCAGTTCCGAATCTTGCATGTGTGTTAAAGGGTATTCCTGCTCCTGCTATTTCTCCTACTTTTACTTTGCTTACTAACGGTAGCTATTTGCTTTTAAATAACGAAGACTGTTGTGGCCTACAGGCTGGCATTCCGTATATTGTTACGGTCTCACACAGAGTTGTCTGCTGCAAGAATGTGCTTTTTCCTCCCCTCACGACATCGTTGATAACTCTATTTGGCCTTCCATTCCTACCATGGAGGCAGATTTCAATAAGTTGAGCAGAATAAAGGCCCTATTATTGAATGAGGAGGTTATGCTCACATCCGCCCGGGAGACATTCATTCTCCAGGTGGCGAGTACCCACAGTGAAATACAGACCCTTTTGAACACTGACCTCCCCCAACATTTTGGGGAGTTGATTCATCGTATTTTTAACGCATAAAACACTGAGGGTCTGGTGCACTTTTTTAAGATTGTGGGGTCTGGCCTGGTGTCCACCTTCCAAACTATTTTCGGTGTGATACCGGCGTTCATGCATTCTATTTTTTCTAGCGTCTTTGGTGGTTTCCCATTAATTCTCGCTTTGGCGGCTAGTGTCTTGCTGTTGGTCTGTTTTCTGCGCAATGGCTGCACACCACTGGGCCCTTCTCGATCCCGAACGCCTCCAGCTGCTCCGTGAGCGACTTCTGGTTGGCTTCGATGTTCTGCCCTTGGCAACTATCAGTGTGTCCTACACCCTTTCCTTTCGCTTTGCGTATTTCACTTGCGTGCAACCTATGATGTCTTGCATCCGCTGTCCGTTTACATGGACCATGGATTATTGCCTCTCCAATTCGTCATTGTCTGTCCCGGATTTTGTTTGGTTGGTGGGTCCCTTAGAGGCCCATGAACGGGACTGTTCCGCTGCTGGCTTTATGATGCGTGCGGCTGCACTGGGGATTTTGGCACAATGGGATATCTGGGCGGCTGCTCAGAATCTCCTACAACAAAGTTATATTGAATATCACGCAAGCTGTCCCGCATTGCTTTTGGATGCTCCATCCTCTGAGGAACATTCCTGCAGCTTTGACCTGTTGGACTGGATGGCGTCTACGTTTTTTGACGATTCCAATGATGTCCTCTTGGACGGTATAGCGTTTTTCTGCTCTTCCACGTTCTTGGATTGATTGACTTGCCGTTCACTGTCGGTGGACTGCCTCATTTCTGCTCAGGTGTTTGGAACTCTGTCTTCATTTTTGTCTTGGCCGATGGACTGTCCAGGGGAGGGTGTCTTGTGGCTCATGGCCTCCTGGCCTGCCTAGCTACAGTGGCACAGGCCTGGCTGCCATGATGACTTTTGAGCACGTTACTCTTGGCCGTTGTTCTGTTGCCCTCTGCTACTGCCAAGTTATTTTACAACTGTCTGCATTTTCTGTTTCTCACCTTTTCTCCTGTTCCCTTTGGGCTCAGTCGGAACAACAGTTACAAGGTCGAATAACACGTCCCTGGTTCTTACTGATTTGGCCCGTCCCTCGCACCTAGACATAACATCATGTACAGCTGCCATGGAGAAATTAGTGTGCTTTTAATAATGCGGTCGCCCGCTCTAGATGGCACTTGGAGACGACCTTTCCAGAGAGAAGAGCTGTGATTGTCTGCTGATGTAGTTTTGCATCTAGAGGCTGAGGTATGGGGGTTCGCTAGTCAAAGCCCAAAGGTCTTCTATTTTCATAATACACTGGCTTCCAGCACGGGGAGGGTGGTAATGTTAGTTAGACATATATCCACTGCTTTATGAGATGCTTTCCCCGTTCGTATTCTATGGAGTAGTAACTATGCTGATTATATTATTCATATGTATTATGCTATTAGTACTGACACGTGTACTGTATCTTAGAGCACGTAAGTTGAAATAAACATTTTAACCTATACAGTGTCTCTTCTTACGCATGTTGTGGACAGGTACGAGTGAGTGACGAAAGAGTGTTCTTGCCTCTGCGAGTCCTGAGAGAGAGATACTGTGTTCTGGGTTGTCTAATCATTGGTACATTAGTGCTAATGGGACGCTAAGGCTAGTTGGGTTGGGGTTTTGGGTGCTAAGGCATATGGTTGGCTCACCACTATATTCCGAGGTCCTATTATCCTGTGCATAGCTCTGTATGTGCAGAAACCCTATGACACTACAAATGCTAAACGTACATCCCTGTGTCAAATGCTGAACATTACACCCTCAGACTGCAGCAAAGGATGCCATAGATCCAGACTAGATTAGGACACATATCCCATGGACCACATGGAGCCCATCACATCAAAACTTCATTTACCTGAACTGAACACTATTACAACAGCAAATGCATGATTCTACACATCTACATCATGGACCTCCAAAGATTAACCACAAGTAAACAAAAAGAGGCTTTATTCAGCAAGTGTGCAACTCAAATCAAAAGTCCAAAATAAACTAAGGCCAACGGCCAGTCCAAATATACAGTCCCAACAGGGTGATGTGTGACAACTTGTCAACAATTGCTTGCCTGCACAGGTACGGACAGGGGACATCCCCCTTGGAGGGGCATACGAGGGGCAGTCCAGGCACCGCAGGGACAGGATCAGGGGATGCCAGAAGGAGGCAGTGAAGGGGAGGTGGGTGCAGGAGTGTCACCGGCAACTGCAGTGGACGTGTCTGACTCAGGGGGGCCGGCACCACTGTGGTACACAAGTCAGTTGGTGTGGGTGCTGCAACCACTGCAGTGGGCTGGACTGATGTAGTGGACTGGGTACCCACTGCAGTGCCCGAGTCAGACGTGGTGGTTGTGGACTCCACTGCAGTGCATGACTCCAAGGGAGTGGAAGGGTGGGCAGATGAGGTGGGCAGGACAGAGGGGGGGGACCCGGTCTCCACAACAGTGCCACTAACAGGCAGAGCGTCAGGGTTGGGGGTGGAAGAGCAAGTGGCAGGGGGGGAGGGCCTAAGCAGTATGGGGATGCGGTATCGGTGTGTGGGGGAACCTGGGGCAGGGTGTGGCGGGGGAACCTGTGCAGTGGTGGACTGTGGGATGGAGGAGAGAGACTGGGCGGTGGAGCTGCGTGGTGGTGGTGGTGGGGTCTTGCTCTTCCTGGTCCGGGGGGACTTCCTAATGGGGTCCTGTGTCTGCCTGCGCCTGGGGGAGGGTGTCTGGGGGTGAGGGGCACTCCCCTCTGTGTGGGTGGACGTCCTCTTCCCCCGGTATGCTGGATCAGCAGGATTGGAGGGGAAGAGGCCGAGGTCACACAGGAAGATCTGCTGTGTAGGTGTGTTAGCAGGCGAGGCAAGGGAAGGGGTCTTGGAGGGAGAGGATTTTGAGGACTGCGGAGTTAATGTGGATGCCTCTGTGTGTGTGAGTGTGTTCCCCGTCCCCTGTGTCTGTGGTATCAATCCCCTGAGGATGCTTGTGTGCACGTCTTGCCTTTCTCTTGGGTGTGTCTGTGCTGCTCGTGTCTGTGTGTTTGGGTGACTGTGCAGGTGTGCATGTGCTTTGGACAGGTAGGGGGGCAGGAAGTGTGGATGGGGCAGAGGTGGGAGGGGTGAGGGACTGTTGGAGGAGGGACACTGCTGCCATCAGGGAGGAGTCCATGGACTTATTGCTCCTCTGTAGGGCAGACATACCCGTCGAGATGCCCTCCATGAACGACACCAGCTGTGTCAACAGAGTGGTGTGTGCATGGAGGACACTCTGCATTGCTGTCTGCCCTACATGGAGCTGCCGAAGGAGGTACACAGACTCCTCACTCAGGGAAGCAGGGGACACAGGGGCAGGGGGTGCGGTGCCTGGCACGAAGGAGACACGCTCCCGAGTACGGGAGCCTCCACGGACCTCAGGAATGGGAGCCAATGGGAGGGCGGTGGTGGTGGTGGTGGCGGAGCCAGACAGACTAGCTGGCCTTTGGTGGCTGCTGAGACCCGCCTCCGCAAGGGAGTCATCCTCCGAGCTGCTGTGGTCCTCAGCTGAGGTGGATGGTGCTGAGGACTCCTCGGTGTGGCTCCCCTCGCCCTCCGTGCCACTGGGTCCCTCTGACCACTCGTCCGATGCTGACCCAGTCTGGCTCCGCTGCTCCTCCTGGTCCGTGGAGCTGTCCCCTCCTGTGGCCGGTGATGTATCTGCAAACAATTAGGGAAACAGACAAACATCAGTCACCTGCACTGACCGCACACACCACAGTAAGTACAGCACATTACAGAGCAAGCCCTGGCATCCTTAGTTGAACATTGCCTAAAGTCCTCACACAGATTCGGGGAAGCCAATTGTCAGTCTGATGGTCAACCATGGGACTTACACCCCTCCTGCCCTTGCACCCATCTGTCTGGTGCCTGTCTGATGGTAAGACCCCAGTGCGGACACATGCACCACCTACACAGTTGTTGGACATTGCAGGGAACACGGTGAAGTATGTGAACATGCACACATCACATCTCTTGCCACTGAATCAGTGCAGGTGTCCGGATAAAGGGATGGCCAGAGTCTAAATAGAAATGCATGTGATGCATACCAGCACCAGACACCATGATGCACCCATGTCCGGATAGTCAATGCCACAATGGGGTGCATGTTGCACATGTCACTCCCCTGCAGGATCAGTCTCAGGAAGTTTAATGCCATGACACAGGAATGCGTGCAAAGTCATACATTACTGTCTCAAGTCACATGGCCATGGCAGCCAGCCAACAACAGTCTGCACTGTGTCACAATCCGACGGCATGGGGAATGCAAGTTATGTGACTGACAAGTGCACATGTCCATCCCCCAAAAACCACATCATCTGTACTACTATTTGTCCACGTCATACCAACTGGACATATGGGGGACATGAAACACAACTCTGAACATGAGCACCTCACAGTGTGCTGTGAATGAAAATACAGCTGCCTGAAAGTCACAGTCGCAAACACCTGTGTGCACAGTCAAGTGATCAGACACCTATAAGTCACAGAAGTATCATCTATCATGGTCACATCTCAGATGGCATGCTGAGCCCTAACCCATAAACATACCAGTAGTCCTGACAACGAAGACACAGCACAATGAGACAGAGGCAGACACCTGAGGGTACATTTAACTGATCATAACATGCCAGATGATACACGGGAGTGGGAGTACAGAGTGTATTGTATGCCCTGGAGTAGGCATGACTGTCCAGCTCCACCTGTAAGAGGGATGAGTCCTGGACAGTAGGCAGGTGGCTAAGCATGTGTGACACACTGGATACACATACTCCTGAGGCCCAAACATTGTTCCCACCAGCAGCATGGGTGTGTGCCAAATTCCCCAGGGACATGTGGTGAGTCAGAGCAGCAAGCGGACCACATATCAAAGTTACACCCAGATTACATGTCAGAACTTAGGCATTGTGTAAGCAATTGAGCCACCCATGAATCGCACAAAATAGTCACGGGAACAAATGCTGTCCCCCACCTTGAGCAAAGCTAAATGCAATGACACAGTCCCCAAATGACACAATTTCCTGACTATAAGGGCCACACATATGCGTATCAGAGGAGAAGTGGGCATGTCACAAATGAGGGACATGGGTCCTGGACCACATGACTGATGTACTGTGGAAGTTTAACCAGGCCAGAGGAGGGCACATAGCATGTCAGACAAAGTGCACAGTGCAGTAATGGACTCACCCCCTCCTTGCTGCTGTCTGTCCTTCAGCTGCCCATCCAGGTCAGGGAAGACCACCGCCAGGATCCGGAGCATGTGGGGGTCAGGGTCCGGTGTCCGCCCCTCCTGCGAGGAGGCGACAGCTTCAGCTGGACCCTTGCGATCCTCCGGGTCCAGCCACGAAGGTCCTGCCACCTCTTCTGGCAGTTGCGGATCCTGCGCCTGTAGACCCCCACGGATCTTACTTTCCGGGCGATGGTCAGCCAGATTTCCTGCTTCTGGTGGGCATCAACCTGTGAGGATGACAAAGTGAAAAGGCCATTACTACACATGCAACATATACGTGCATCACACAGTTGGATTTACATGTCTCAATCACAGGGGCATATGATGTACACAGGCAGTGCAACAATGGCTATGAACAGTTTGCCAGCAGTCACTACATGGTATCATTGCATGGGAAGTAAATCTAGTTGGAATGCACTGTTACTGCACTGTACCAGTTCAGTGCATGTAACTACACACTTTGGGGTGTGAAAACTACTCAGTGGGCATGCTAGCCAGTGGTGTGCACACTGAAAGTCCTGCTAGTCAGACAACATGCACAATTAGTGAGGCAGTGGACAGCACACTCACCTGCTCCCCTGGTTTCCCATACAGCTTGCTGTACTGTGGAAGGAGGCTGTCCAGCAGGGCCTGGTTCTCCTCAAGGCTGAAGGCTGGGGCTCTCTCCACAGTACGTGCCATTGCAGGAGCCAGAGGATGCATAAACAGCAGCAGTGTTGGTGGCAGATGTCGTCCTGGAGCATGTAGTGCAGGCAAGTGATCTCTCAGGGGAACAGCCAGCATTATATGTGTGCTGCAGAGGCAGATACTGTCCCATGTGTCCAAAGTGATAGGTCCAAGTCGTTTGCATCTTCTGAATCTGACCAATCCATGGAATAGCAGCACTAATACACGCCCACAGCATCCTTCAAATCTTCAACTTCATGACACCGATGATTTTGCAACATTGTTGTGGCTGGCCAACTGATTTCACTGCATCAGACTCGTTGGAGCCTCGAAAACGAGTCCGTTGACATGCCAGGCCCCAGCCAATGTGTGCGCACCGATCGGTCCATTGCTGTACAACGCGTATATATGGATACAACGCGTACCCGCTCACATACAATGCAATGGGCCGTGCGGGCACACCGATCGGTCCATTGCTCTACAACGCGTACCCGCTCACATACAATGCAATGGGCCGTGCGGGCACACCGATCGGTCCATTGCTCTACAACGCGTACCCGCTCACATACAATGCAATGGGCCGTGCGGGCACACCGATCGGTCCATTGCTCTACAACGCGTACCCGCTCACATACAATGCAATGGGCCGTGCGGGCACACCGATCGGTCCATTGCTCTACTACGCATACCCGCTCACATACAATGCAATGGGCCGGCCGGGCACACCGATCGGTCCATTGCTGTACAACGCGTACCCGGGATACAACGCGTACCCGCTCACATACAATGCAATGGGCCGTGCGGGCACACCGATCAGTCCATTGCTCTACAACGCGTCCCTGGACAGGTCACACGCATATGTCACCATGCTGGTCACTGGTGAACCTATGCCAGCCACATATACTTTCCAGGGACTCAGGGGCACACCTACAACACCACACCCAGTCCACACTGTATCTAAGGCATGTGTGGCAGCATAACCTTATCTGTGTATGGGGGTGAACATGTGGTTTTTGGGGTGGCATTTGGGGGCAGACACACCCAGGCTGTGCACGTGTTCATGGGGACAGGGTCCTTTGTGTGTTGTGCACCTGACCACTGTGGTGTGCAACTTTTCATTTTGGAGCATGTGTCATGGTCACATTTCCAGGATGTGTATGTGTATGACATGTCACATACCCCCAGGCTCACATGTGGGAAGGCATGTACGTCACAGGGTGGCCCATTGCCACAATAGTGATGTCCCTCCGCAGTCTGTGTGCATGTTGTGTTTCACATGTCTCTGACTCCATGTGCACAATGGGAGACAGTCTCCACATCCATGTGGTTTGTGCATGAACTTTGATGTTGTGTGTGTGTGTGTCACAGACGTCCATGTCTGTCCTGCAGAGGCTACAGGGGCCACTACCTGTGGGTGTCATGTTAGTTTTTCTGACGTTTACATGATACGCAATGTCATGCCAGTGTCCATGTGGCAAGACAGGGTCCCTGGGAATCTACCTGTCAATGAGCTGTGATGCCTGTGGAGCATCTGTCCAGACATGTCACTGTGGTATGTGTGTGGAACGTGAGAGCAGTAAATGGGTACTGTGACACAGCCTAATGGTTTCCCATAGCACACCCTGGAACCTGTTGTCAACACTTGTTGAACAGAGATGTTAGATGATGTCCATGTAGGTGCCATATATGTCCAAACAGAACGACACACACATCAAGTACTTGTGTTTGTTAATGATGTATCATGTGAAATTGAGTATGGTGAACGGCACATAGTTGGGGTGACTGACAATCTTGCTTTCTTCACCTATGCACTGCAGGTCTCCTGCTGTCCATCGACCATTCCCAGACCTGGCAACGATGGTGGAACGTGACAGCATCCGACGGTACCGCTTCACCAGGCAGCTGATTGAGGATTTGGCAGTGCGGTTGGACCCACATTTGCAGCCTGGCCGTCCGTATCCTACAGCGCTGACCCCCAAGGTGAAGGTGATGGCAGCCCTACACTTCTTTGCCACCGGTACCTTTCAACACACTGTGGCGACTGCCGGTGGGATGTCACAGACTATGTTCAGCCGTGTGCTACGCGATGTTTTGGGGGCAATGTTGAGATACCTGAACCAGTTCATCTATTTCCCAACACGTCAACGACTCACTGACGTCAAGAGTGACTTCTATGCCCTGGGGAGGATGCCACATGTAATTGGCTCCATTGATGGGACACATGTGGCTTTGATACCAACACAGGCACATGAGCAGGCGTACCGGAACCGTAATCATTACCATTCGATCAATGCTCTGGTGGTATGTCTTGCAGATATGACCATCACACATGTGTGTGCCCGTTTCCCCGGTTCGGCACACGATGCCTACGTGATGAGGAGTAGTCGCATCCCGAGGATGATGTCACAGATGCCGAACCAGCGTGCCTGGCTTGTTGGTGGGTACTGACTTTGTACCATTGTGTGTGTTCTGCTATGTTGTTTTCCGCACAAATTTTCAAATCGGCTAATGTGCAATTGTCTGTCTGTAGGTGACTCGGGATACCCCAACATGCCGTGGTTGCTGACACCCCTCAGGAACCCTGTGACACCAGCCCAGATGCGCTACAATGAGGCACATGGTCGGACGAGGAGGGTGATTGAGCGGACCTTTGGTCTCCTGAAGAGCCGCTTCCGCTGCCTGGACAAGACAGGAGGGGCCCTCCCATATGCCCCAGCAAAGGTGTGCAAGATTGTCATCGTCTGCTGCATGCTACACAACCTGGCAGTGCGGAAGGAGTTGCCTCTCATCCTGGATGACGATGACCAACGTCCGCCACCTGTGGAAGATCCTGGCCTGAGTCACGATGCCAGTGAAGATGATGATGATGGTGATGTCCGCACAAAGCTCCTCACCAACTTCTTCAGCTGAATGTGAGTCTCCAGAGGGTTGTAATGTCAATGATTTGAGTTTGCATGATGTGTGTGTGGTGCTCTGGTGCTGTTTGAGTGTGGCCATGTGCTACTTGACTGGATGCGTGCAGCGATGTGTCCTTGCAGGTGGTCTGTACTGCCCAACAGTGTTGACATGCTAACTTGGTTTTGTGTAGTTAGCTCGTGACATGTATTAGACATGAGTATTGCCGTTCTGTGCTGTTCTTCAGTGGTTTTGACTGTGTCATGTCTGTCCTTCACAGGGTGCTGCCGGAGTTGTTTGATCAACTTGGATCCCATGAATCCATGATTCAACTTCCAAGGTGGAAGCAGTCGTTTCCCTACAGGTGATGTGCCACACACCCCTGGACTTTCTATCTTCTGCACTTTTTGACTTTGTGGCCACAGCCAGGTTGGATTAGCTAGCATTTGTAGTGGAAACAACATGTTGCAAATGTGTAATAAACCTGTGCTTCACTTTGGGATGTGCCGTAGTCACACATCTGACTGACATTTGCTTACTGCACCTGTAGTCTAGTTGACACAGACTGTGAATAGGTGGCGTGTCTGTGCATTCCACTGTATTTAGTTGCAACATCAGTATAGGTGATGAGTCTGATGGCCCTGGTGTGTATGTGTTGTGTGGCCCTAGTGGTGTGTCTCCCTCATATGTGTCACGTCGCCATGACTGACATGACGGTGTTGGACTTGCTGTAGCAGTTAGCATGCACAGTGTCATTTTTCTGATCACCATCTCCATGACAGAGAGCACGTTGGAATCACAACAGAGGCAGATATGGTGTATTGGTGAGTTTATTTACATACAGGTGTGAGGATGGTGCACAGGATGGTGGGTGCTGTACATAGAAATTGGAATCCAAAGTTCCCATGTGATTCGGAAGTCTTGGTAGCTGAAATGTCCAGAGTAAAGTCCACAGTCATCTGATAAATTTGGCCAACTATAGCTCCCCATGTCATGTGGGAGAGTTGGGTTGGCTTCGACAGGGCGTGCAGTTTGCACACAGAGGAAAAGTTCCAGAACAGGTGTTGGCTTCCTGGGGATGTAGATGGCCATCGGCCTCTCAGTTTGGCCTCCTCGGATGGCCCCTCTTCTTGGGGGGCGGGGGGGACCCTCAAGTGCAGGCTGCGGCGGTGCAGGGGACTCTCTGCCAGAGTCCTCCTCCCTCCCTGTGGCATTTGCAGTTGTTTCAGCAGCAGATGTTGTGGGCACACAGGGAGGTGAGGCCATGTTGGTGCTGATCTGGCGGAGGCATGTCAGTATGTCCCTATGCACCGCTGTCAGTTGTTCCAATGTGTCCCACTTGGACTCCATGCCAGACATGTGTGTCTCGACATGTGACATGTGTGTCTCGACATGTGACATGTCTCGACACGGGACATGTGGGAGTACAAGCGGGCATGATGGGCAGCCTGCTGCTGTTGTATGTCCTTGAGGATCCCCACTACCTGGCTGACCTCTACGGTGCTAGTCTGGTACGCATCCGCGATGCGTGCCAGTTGTGGGTCATCATGCAGTCCAGACCCCTCTGCAAAGAGCGACCTATGTCTACCACCCCTGGCGACACGTGCAGGACCTGCGGTGGCACGCACAGGTGACCGTGGGCCCACTTGGGTGTTGTTCCTGGGCTCGTTGTCACCAGCTCCAGTTTGGGTCTGGGTCCCTGCGCTGTTGTCATCTGTGGTCCTTGGTCTGTCCGTGTTGGCAGGGGTGGCCTGTATGTTGGCAGTTGTTGGATGGGTGGGTGCAGGGGGTGCAGATGTTGGTCCTGCTGGTGCTGCATGATGACTCACACCGGAGGGTCCAGCTGGTTCTTCGCCACCCGAGGAGTGCAGAGGCTGATCCACACCAGTGAGCTCAGTGTTCACCGGAGCCTGGGACAGGGACTCCTCCTCGTCTGCTGCTGTGTCCCCATCATCACCTGTTTTGGGGAGAGACACAGATTGTATGTTATGTTTCTACTGGCATCAATTGTTCAAACACCTGACAGTTGTGACTGTACCTCTGGATGTGGGCCTGGACATTGCATTCTCCTAAATTGTGACAGTCAGAGAGTGATATTGGTGTAGCACATTGTCCTGCCAACCTGTGCCATGTCAATGTGAATGTTGAGGTGTGTGCATGACCAGCATTGGTGGTATTTGCTTGCCATCCGGGCCTCCTTCTCCCCCAGCCCAGTTATCCCACCATGAAGCATGCTTCCATTGCAGGGAGTGCAAGTTGTCTTTCAGGATGTCAGTCAGTGGTGTCCTGCTGTTGGTTGTTGCACAGTTCCCAGCAGGGCCTTGTGCTCCCCCAGCAGTACCCAGTGTCAGCCATCTTGTGAGTCCTTTTCCACTCCCTGTAATGTGAGCATGGTTCAGGGTGGTGTTGATGGGCCAATTGTGAGGCTGACCAATATCTGTGACTACCACTCCCATCATGCTATTGCCTCCCCCCCTTCCCAGCATGCCCATCCTTCCTTCCTTTTGACTCTGCTTCCCTGTGGGGTGGGGTACCTGTGCTGACAGGATGGCTGGGAGTGTTGTCCTGGCAGTTGTTTGGCTACAAGTCCCAAGAGTGTCCATGTGCTTCACACAGCATAACCCAGGGTGGTGGTTCTTTGTGGGATCTTCAGTTAGGATGTGAGGCATTGCATTCTCCCAGGTGGGTTATGTGGAGTTAGTGTTGAGGGGGTGTGTGAGGGGAGGTGCTTGTAACTATGGTCAGTGCTGTGAGTCCTCCTTCCCACCCAGCCAGATATCCCACCATGGAACGTGCTTCCATTGCAGGGAGTGCAAGTTGTCTTTCAGGATGTCAGTCAGTGATGTCCTGCTGTTGGTTGTTGCACAGTTCCCAGCAGGGCCTTGTGCTCCCCCAGCAGTACCCAGTGTCAGCCATCTTGTCAGTTGTTTTCCACTCCCTGTGATGTGAGCATGGTTCAGAGTGGTGTTGATGGGCCAATTGTGAGGCTGACCAATATCTGTGCCTACAACTCCCATCATGCTATTGCCTACACCCCCTTCCCAGCATACCCATACTTCCTTCCTTTTGAGTGGACTTCACTGTGTGTGAGTGTGACAGCAATGGCAAGATGGCTGACAGTGTGGTCCTGTTGTTTGTTGGTGCCCAGTTCCCATCAGGGCCTTGTGCTCCCCACAGCAGTACCCAGTGTCAGCCATCTTGTCAGTTGTTTTCCACTCCCTGTGATGTGAGCATGGTTCAGAGTGGTGTTGATGGGCCAATTGTGGGTGTGACCAATATCTGTAACTACCACTCCCAACATGCCATTGGCTACACTGACTTCACCAGCATACACAGAATTCCTTCCTTTCAGTGAGCTTCCCTGTGAGGTGGTGTTCTAGTGGTGGGTAAATATCTGGGAGTGTTTGTTGGTTCTATTTGTGCCACTGCCTTGCTGTATTTGTTGTTAGGTTTGTACATGTCATGACACAGTTACATATCACTATGAGATGGCAGGTATTGTGTTTGTCTGACTAGCATTCACATCTTGGGATGAATATATTTTGGTTGCTGTTTATTTGCTAAGGGTGCATGGTTTGCCTATCCCCTTGACTGTGATGTGTGTGTGTTGTCACACCATATTGTGTATATTAGTTGTGTACTCACCAGGCTCTGGGATGTCTGTTAGTCCGTATACGCTCACTGGTGGTAGGATGGCCCGCACCTTCTCCTCCCAGGGCCTGAGGTATACTGGTTTTGCAGGAGGGCCACTGCCGGTGTGCTGGCTGAGGAGGTAGTCCTTTTTGAGTAGGTCCCTGACCCTCCTGCGCACATCATACCACCTGTTCTGGATGTCTTCCTTTGTGCGCAGACATGCTGATTGTGCGTTCACCCTGTCGACAATCCTCGCCCATATCTTGGTTTTCTGCGACATGGGGGTCTGTTGTACCAATGTACCAAACAATTGTGGCTCTACCCTGAGGATCTCATCTACCATGACTTCCAATTCACTGTCTAGGAACTTATGATTCTTCTTTGGGGGCATGGTGATGGGTGGTGGTGGTGATTGATGTGTGTGTGCAAGTGGGGGCGTGTGAGTGTAGGTTTAGCTGGGTGGGTGTGAGGGTGCTATTTGTAGGTGTGGTAATGGTGTGTGGCTTGTGTGATGTATGAGCTGTGAGTGTCTGTGGTTGCTGTGTGATGGTGTTCTGTGCTGGCAGGTCAGTGGAATTTGCAAAGGATCATGGTAGGGATTTGTGGCCTTTATGTAGGTGGAGTTGGAGGTGTGTCCTTGTACCATTTTTTTTTTTCCTCCCTGTACTTATTGGCTTTGTGGTTGCTTGTTTGGCCCTTTTTTAAAAAAACTTTTCCTTGGTGTTTTTGGTGCATGTAGGAGTCGTTCTTGTGTCCGAGTAGGACGCTGCAGTTGTCTGGTGCGATCTTGTCTGACTCGTTCCCGCTGTGTGTCAGCTAGGTTTCATATGCGGCATACGAGTCGGTCGCGGAGTATTGGGTTGCTTCGGCTGGGTTTTGTATGCGTGTCGGTCGTACGGCTTGCGCTCCGGGCGAGTCGGTCGAGTTTTGCACGCACAGCATCGTACTACGCGGGTCGGAGTTCGCGGGTACGTTTCGTTCGGGTTCAATCCGGGTGCATGTCGGTCGGTTCGTTTCGCGTGATTTCCCGGCCGGATGGCTTGTTTCCGTCCGGCTCGGTCGGTCGTTTTGTATTCCGTCCGAGTCTGTCGGATTTCACATGCATTTCATCGTACTACCCGGGTCGTACGGCGCCGGTCCGAGTCAGTTGGACTAAATTCCCGTACCGAGTCGGTCGGTATGTTTTCCGGCCCGAATCGGCCCCTCAGTGTTGTAGTCGACGGTGGACATTATCACTGTTGCACCCCCCTTGTCTGCTTGTTTTATGGTAACAGTAGGGTCGTCAGCTAGAGACTTGACGGCTGCCCATTCTGCTTTTGACAAGATGTTGAAGGGCACGTTTGGATTGATGTCTGAGTTCCTTGAGCACAGCCTGCTCAAAGGTGAGGACCTCGTTGGGTACCATACTACTATTTGGGGTAAAGGTAGATGGGTTCCGCAGTCCTGTATCATTGTTTTCTGGTCTGGGTTTGTCATGGAAGAAGGCGTTGAGTCTAACTTTGCGAAAGATTGTGGATTTCGCAGTGGTCTCTAAAATGGTCTAGTCTTGGTGTAGGGACAAATCCGAGACCTTTCCATAGGACCTCGTGTTCTGTTGTGGTCAAGTGTCTGTGTGAGAGGTTAATTATTACATTCTTTTCCCTCTCGACGTACTCCGCGTCTCTGGATTTTTCGGGGGCTGATCCTGCCAATGTACCTGTTTGTTGTTGCCTCTTCGCCGCCCTCTTCCTCTGCCCCAGCCTCTTCCTAAAAAAGGCTGGTTGTCCCCAGGGAAAAATGGTGGTGGGCCTTGGGGGTATCCTTGTGGACCTATGGGAAACCCCGGGTAATTCCAAACAGGTGGGCCTTGATAGGGTGGCAATGGATAGCCATAGTAGTTTGGGCGTGTACGTCTATTTGGTGTTCCGCCCCAGCTCCCTGTACTGGAATCACTATTGGACGATGAGGAATCCCTCCTTGTTTCAGTACCACTTTCATCTGAGGAGTAACCGGTTTTGTTAGGAGTGAAGTCCGCCTTTAGATAGGGGTAGACTTTTTCTTTATCAAACCGGTTAATGTCCTTCTGTAGTTTGCCGATCTTTTGTTTCATCAGAAACTCTCTGTTATCACTTATTTCTTGGTTTATTTCTAATAGCTTGCATTTAAACGCGGTGTTTTGGATAGCCGATTTAAGACTACCCTCCGCTATTTGGATACGAGCTAGCAAGGCGTCAGCTATTCTTTTTGCTGTGTTTATGATCGATAAGAAGGTCCCTGGTGCACTTCCAAGAGACCAGGGACCATTCCTTCTTGAACACTGGGTCGTCAAGAAAGAGACGGGGAAAATTATTCACAATCAGGCCATTAGGGGCAATATTAGCCCTAAGGTATTCCGTCATTATTGCCCCGTGAAGGGTGGTTTTGAGCCATTCTTTTTTGAGGGCACTAAGGGAAGCCCAATCCTCCGATTGGCTTCCTGTTGCTGAGTTGCCATCAGTTCCCAGGATTGAAGGTGTTTTAAGAATTTCTGCTGCTATATCCTCACCAAAACTCAAGCCCTGAGTTTCGTCCATGGTGAGTAAAAAGTGGATGTATCGGTCCAGGTCACACAAATGGTGTGCCCGGTATCCTTTAGTCTCGCGGTCGGAAAACCGTGCTAATACTATTGACAAAAAGAGAGACACGAGGAAGAAATGGGCGATTATCAGAAGGTCCAGCATATGTGCCCAACTACCATAGACAAGAGAAGTAGTATGCAGTTCCTGTAAGGTTCATGTAAGTGACCGGCAGAGAGAGGCTACAAAAAGTTTATTTAGCCAGAAAGGGGACTGGGAATTCCTCCTTTCGGATAAAGTGCCCTCACACACCCAGCCCGCTGGGTGTCATGCTTCATCATTGGGCATGCTCCTCGTCGGGTTGGCGGTGCAATACCCGACGGGCACCCTCTGTGGGGGCTCTTTAGCGGAGATCTTTTTATCCTTGCCGTATGGTGCGTGTGTGTGAGGGGCTCTAAAGTGTAGAGGTGTAGTATGTGAAGAAGTGCATTAAAACAGGGGACTGTGGTCAGGGCCACTTATTTAATAATCCTGCCTCCTACCCTGATTAAAAAGGTGTATAGCGGCTAACTACAGTGATGTTGCAGCTAGTGGCTAGTATAAGGTCAACATGTTTCTTGCCTATCAGTCCCGAACCGGGATCAAGCGGCAATTCTTCAGGACCAGGGAATAAATCAAAAGAACAGTGGTACTAAATCTTCACTGGTGTCTGGTATGGTGGTGTAATAACCTAGAAATTACCAGTTCGCTTACACCATCGGCTGGAGGTCCGTAGGTGCTGTAACCAATATAGAAAAAGAACATTTTGAAAACAACCGGTCACTTATCAACAAAACATGAGCACAGATGGTATCAATTCCAGTACTGTGGATTGTAATAGGCTCTGACCACATACGATCAATGCAAAAACAACAATTGATGGACAGAATGCAGAACAATGTCATACATTCACCCCAGTAGAGAGATCTGGGCCTAAATCCATCGTTTTTTTGCTCACCATGCCATTCCAGTTTGAACCCAGCCATATGCAAATCAGTCTTGACCCTGTGCCTCATGGGAACAGTCCAGCCCGAACTGCCAAGCCAGGTCCTCCCTGGACTGGAAACGAGCATCCTAGGACCGGTTTCGGGGTTTCACCCCTCTTCAGCCAGGATAGCTTGATTCCAGTGGCATGGAGAGCACGGGACCCGTCTGGGCATACCCGTCCCACTCGGGGTGACAAATGCAAAAACAACAATTGATGGACAGAATGCAGAACAATGTCATACATTCACCCCAGTACAGAGATCTTGGCCTAAATCCATCGTTTTTTTGCTCACCATGCCATTCCAGTTTGAACCCAGCCATATGCAAATCAGTCTTGACCCTGTGCCTCATGGGAACAGTCCAGCCCGAACTGCCAAGCCAGGTCCTCCCTGGACTGGAAACAAGCATCCTAGGACCGGTTTCGGGGTTTCACCCCTCTTCAGCCAGGATAGCTTGATTCCAGTGGCATGGAGAGCACGGGACCCGTCTGGGCATACCCGTCCCACTCGGGGTGACAAATGCAAAAACAACAATTGATGGACAGAATGCAGAACAATGTCATACATTCACCCCAGTACAGAGATCTGGACCTAAATCCATCGTTTTTTTGCTCACCATGCCATTCCAGTTTGAACCCAGCCATATCCAAATCAGTCTTGACCCTGTGCCTCATGGGAACAGTCCAGCCCGAACTGCCAAGCCAGGTCCTCCCTGGACTGGAAACAAGCATCCTAGGACCGGTTTCGGGGTTTCACCCCGCTTCAGCCAGGATAGCTTGATTCCAGAGGCATGGAGAGCACGGAGATAGTGTTAGTCATGTATTAGACTTGATTCATTCAAGGTTAAAAATTAATTAAAAATAGCAGCAGTGATAAGGCAATCATACTGGGGTGGCTATCAAGGATAGTAGTGCATAGACTTCCATTATAGCCACTCACCTAGTAATTGGAAATGGCCTCATCGGTCATCAGCAATGAAATGGGCGCGTTTGATCAACGCGTGGTTTCCTAAATGCGAGAGTGTAAAGATGCTCGTTGTAATCAACACATTCTCTGAGAGTGAGAAAATGCATGGTGGACCCTGAAGGACCCAGCGTTCAATAATCACAACAGCGGTGCATCGCCCCACAAATTCTTCGAGGTATGGGTGAATTACCATCAGGAGCTCGCTATGCACCCAGCCAGGTATGAGAGCGGGTGTGGTGGTGGCGGTAGAGTATCCTCCAATGTTAGAGGCATCCCGTTTTACCCAGACTCGCCACCGCGTCCCTCCCAGTGTTTTGGCAGGTGAAGGCCAAATGGCGCAAGGAGGCTAAGTAATCACTAATACCTTTACAGTATATGACTGCCGGGGTTGGCGGGATGCCCGCAAGTTTGCTTACTATCGAGCGTTGGTGGGTCTTACCTTGGTCATCGGTTCCGTAACAGAAAGGAATGCATACTTACAGAGACTCGCGCCCACTCGGCGGAGAACCTAACCCAGATTGCCGGACCCGGAAGGTTACTGCCAGCACGATTCCTGCTGCAGATAACCTGACGGAGCCGGCAGGCCTGGGCGGCGTCAAGCTCGTAGCGCTGTAACTAGACTGTAAGACACCCCCATGCGGAAAGTAAGAAGCGGCGGCCAGCTTGAGTGAGTAGAAGTTCTCATAGCAAATTTGGGCGCCATATTAGAGAGGTGTATGAAACTAAAGGTTCGCCACGGTGTGGAGTATGGCAAATTACGGCAAACTTAAGGGAATGGTAGTCCTATCAAAAATATAGGCGCCATCTAGGGGTGATGTTTCAAGGTGGTAAATCACTCCCTAGTTGCAGTGGCAGAATGGTGGGGTGACAAGGTATCATGTTTCATACACCTCTCTAATATGGCGCCCAAATTTGCTATGAGAACTTCTACTCACTCAAGCTGACCGCCGCTTCTTACTTTCCGCATGGGGGTGTCTTACAGTCTAGTTACCGCGCCTGCCGGCTCCGTCAGGTTATCTGCAGCAGGAATCGTGCTGGCAGTAACCTTCCGGGTCCGGCAATCTGGGTTAGGTTCTCCGCTGAGTGGGCGCGAGTCTCTGTAAGTATGCATTCCTTTCTGTTACGGAACCGATGACCAAGGTAAGACCCACCAACGCTCGATAGTAAGCAAACTTGCGGGCATCCCGCCAACCCCGGCAGTCATATACTGTAAAGGTATTAGTGATTACTTAGCCTCCTTGCGCCTTTTGGCCTTCACCTGCCAAAACACTGGGAGGGACGCGGTGGCGAGTCTGGGTAAAACGGGATGCCTCTAACATTGGAGGATACTCTACCGCCACCACCACGCCCGCTCTCATACCTGGCTGGGTGCATAGCGAGCTCCTGATGGTAATTCACCCATACCTCGAAGAATTTGTGGGGCGATGCACCGCTGTTGTGATTATTGAACGCTGGGTCCTTCAGGGTCCACCATGCATTTTCTCACTCTCAGAGAATGTTTTGATTACAACGAGCATCTTTACACTCTCGCATTTAGGAAACCACACGTTGATCAAACGCGCCCATTTCATTGCTGATGAGGCCATTTCCAATTACTGATTAGGTGAGTGGCTATAATGGAAGTCTATGCACTACTATCCTTGATAGCCACCCCAGTATGATTGCCTTATCACTGCTGCTAATTTTAATTAATTTTTAACCTTGAATGAATCAAGTCTAATACATGACTAACACTATCTCCTGGAGCTAACTTGATCGTATGTGGTCAGAGCCTATTACAATCCACAATACTGGAATTGATACCATCTGTGCTCATGTTTTGTTGATAAGTGACCGGTTGTTTTCACAAATGTTCTTTTTTCTAGATTGGTTACAGCACCTACGGACCTCCAGCCGATGGTGTAAGCGAACTGGTAATTTCTAGGTTATTACACCACCATACCAGACACCAGTGTAGATTTAGTACCACTGTTCTTTTGATTTATTCCCTGGTCCTGAAGAATTGCCGCTTGATCCCGTTTCGGGACTGATAGGCAAGAAACATGTTGACCTTATAATAGCCACTAGCTGCAACATCACTGTAGTTAGCCGCTATACACCTTTTTAATCAGGGTAGGAGGCAGGATTATTAAATAAGTGGCCCTGACCACCGTCCCCTGTTTTAATGCACTTCTTCACATACTACACCTCTACACTTTAGAGCCCCTCACACACACACCATACGGCAAGGATAAAAAGATCTCCGTTAAAGAGCCCCCACAGAGGGTGCCCGTCGGGTATTGCACCGCCGACCCGACGAGGAGCATGCCCAATGATGAAGCATGACACCCAGCGGGCTGGGTGTGCAATTGTTGGTTACTGTCATCCGTGGATTCCAAACTTTTCCTTGATTGCAATGCTGCTTGTAAGGTTGGTCCATAGTGCTATTCAAGCTCCAGTACCATTTGACGAAGAAGGCTTAGAGGCCTTCCGAGTATTGAGGGTAAGTTTTTGCAGTGCACCCGCTCTTGGAATACCTGATTACAATTTACAGTTCTATCTTTTCTTTCATGAGTGACGTGGGTGTGCCCTATCCTGACTCAAAAACAGAGAGAAATCATGAGACCTGTAGAATCATGCAGAATTATGTACCAAACCAAGACAAGCTGTTAGAGATTCCTCTTTAAATGGCCGATCTGATGTTCTTTGTTGTTGGTTCTTGTTTGAGAGACCATCATGGAGTACTGAAGATCTATTTCTGAAATCCTTGAAGCTTCATATCTGCTGAATGAAACTTCAGCCCAAGTGGCAGAGTTAGCTGCATTGACAAAAGCGTGTTGTCTGTCAGAAAATTTGAATGTGAAAATTTATATGGTTTTGGGATGGTCCATGATTTTGAGCAACTGTGGTCCCAGAGAGGTTTTATGATCACTTCCGGAGCCCCCATCAGGTATGGTCTCTATATACCTGATTTGTTAAAAGCAATCCAACAGCCAAAAGAGATTGGTGTAGTCAAGTGTGCTGCCCATAAGGCTTGAAAAGACGTGGTCACCCTTAGAAATACATATGCTGATCAAGTGGTCAGATATTTCATTCTTGAGAATGAGACAGGGTTTCGAGGAACAAATGAAGATGATGTAAGAGAAAACTATGAGATAAACACAGAGGGTAACTGAGATAAGTACAGAAGGTGTAAGTTGTTTTATAGTACGTTCAGTTCAGACTTCTCTGAGTGAATTGAGAGATCTCCAGGAGGATGCCTCTGAAGATGAGAAAAGAAAATGAGAAGAATTTGGTTGAAAAATAAATTCTCTAGATTTGTATGGTACTCCAGAACACAAATATTTATTGCCTGACACAATGTTGCATCCTATGGCCCGCTATTTACAGAACAGTCACATTCCAGGGGAGATTCTATGGTCAGGACTTTTAAAAAGTATTGGGAAAATACAACTTTTAGAAATGTTGCAGAAAATTTGTGTAGCAGTTGTCTTATGTGCCAAAAATAATCAAGGTTGTAGGACAACAGTTGTAATGAGTCATACTGGTAAATCAGTGGGCCCTTTTGCAAGACTTCAGGCGGATTTTATGGAAATGTCAGTTTACAATGGCCTTAAATACATCCTTCTGATAGTCTGTTTTCTAAATGAGTGGAAGCCTATCCCACCCGGAGATAAAAAGCCTGAGAGTTGCTAAAATTTGTTTAGGGAGTTGATATTAAGTTTGGCCTGCCAACTTCTATTGAGACAGAGCGTGGCTCGCATATCAAAAACAAGCATTGGCAAAGCTAATAAGTCATGCATATGCAAGAGCTATTGCCTTTGGCAATGCGTTTTTGCCATGTTGTTCACCAGTGTGGCTGCTATTTAGCATGGCTAAAAGTTAGTGGAGTGTCGTAGAGTGAAGTAGGGGGAGTAGTGTTGTAGGGTTCATTAGAGTTTAGTGGCAGAGTCGTAGAGTGCAGTGTCAGAGTGAAGTGGTGTAGAGTGGAGTGGAATAGGGTGGAGTAGACTGAGATAGTGGGGTGGATAGGATTGGAGTAAATTGTGGTGGATTGGATTGGGGTAGAGTGGGTTGGATTGGGTGGTGGACTGGAATCAGTGAAATGGAGTGGGGTGGATTGAAATAGGGTAAGGTGGGGTGGATTGGTGGGGGGTGGTTTAGATTGGTTTGGGGGTGGATTAGATTGGTTTGGGGTGGATTGGATTAGAGTAGGGCGGTTAGAAGTGGGTTAAATTAGAGTGGAAAGGTGGCCAGGGGTGGATTGGAGTGGGGTGAATTGGATTGTGGTAAGCTGGATGGATTGAGTGGGGTGGACTGAACTGGGATGGGGAGATTGGATTGGGGTAGAGTGGGGTGGATTGAAGTAGGGTGGGGTGGACTGGATGGGTGGATTGAACTAGGGTGGATTGGAGTGGGGTGGTATGTAGTTTGGTGGAATGGAGTGAGATGGTATGGAGTGGGGTTAAATGAAGTTATCTGAATTTGATTTTCATGGTGTGGGGTGGATTGCAGTGGGGGTTGATTGGATTGAGGTGGTTTGGATTGGGGTGAGGTGAACTGGGTTGGGGTTGAGTAATTTGGATTGGGGTTGGCTGGATTAGAGTGGTGTTGATTGAAATGGGGTTCATTGGAGTGGGGTGGATTGTTTTGTATTGGAGTGGGGCAGATTGTTTTGGATAGGAGTGGGGCAGATTGTTTTGAATTGGTGTGGGGTACATTATTTTGGACTGGAGTGGGGCAGATTGGAGTGGGACAGATTGTTTTGGAATGGACTGAGGCCCCACTCCAATCCAATTCCCCCCACTGTGGGGCAGATTCTTTTGGATTGGAGTGGGGCAGATTCTTTTGGGTTGGAGTGGGGCAGATTCTTTTGGGTTGGAGTGGGGCAGATTCTTTTGGGTTGGAGTGGGGCAGATTCTTTTGGGTTGGAGTGGGGCAGATTCTTTTGGGTTGGAGTGGAGCACATTCTTTTGGGTTGGAGTGGGGCAGATTCTTTTGGGTTGGAGTGGGGCAGATTCTTTTGGGTTGGAGTGGAGTGGGGCAGATTGGAGTAGAGCAAATGGTTTTGGAGTGGGACAGATTGTTTTGAATTGGAGTGGGGCAGATTGGAGTGCGGAACATTGGAGTGGGGCAGATTGTTTTGGATTGGAGTAGGACAGATTGGGTGAGGCGGATTGGAGTGAGCAGATTGTTTTGGAATGGCTTGGGGCGGATTGCATGGGGCAGGTTGGCGTGGGGCAGATTGTTTTGGATTGGAATGGGGCGGATTGTTTTGGATTGGAGTGGGTTGGATTGGATTGGAGTGGATTGGATTGGAGTGGGTTGGATTGGATTGGATTGGAGTGGGTTGGATTGGATTGGAGTGGGTTGGATTGGATTGGAGTGGGTTGGATTGGATTGGAGTGGGTTGGATTGGATTGGAGTGGGTTGGATTGGATTGCATTGGAGTGGGGCAGATTGCATTGGAGTGGGGCAGATTGCATTGGAGTGGGGCAGATTGCATTGGAGTGGGGCAGATTGCATTGGAGTGGGGCAGATTGCATTGGAGTGGGGCAGATTGCATTGGAGTGGGGCAGATTGCATTGGAGTGGGGCAGATTGCATTGGAGTGGGGCAGATTGCATTGGAGTGGGGCAGATTGCATTGGAGTGGGGCAGATTGCATTGGAGTGGGGCAGATTGCATTGGAGTGGGGCAGATTGCATTGGAGTGGGGCAGATTGCATTGGAGTGGGGTGAAATGGATGGGATTGGAGTGGGGTGAAATGGATGGGATTGGAGTGGGGTGAAATGGATGGGATTGGAGTGGGGTGAAATGGATGGGATTGGAGTGGGGTGAAATGGATTGGATGGGATTGGAGTGGGGTGAAATGGATTGGATGGGATTGGAGTGGGGTGAAATGGATTGGATGGGATTGGAGTGGGGTGAAATGAATTGGATGGGATTGGAGTGGGGTGAAATGAATTGGATGGGATTGGAGTGGGGTGAATTGAATTGGATGGGATTGGATTGGAGTGGGGTGAATTGAATTGGATGGGATTGGATTGGAGTGGGGTGAATTGAATTGGATGGGATTGGATTGGAGTGGGGTGAATAGGATGGGATTGGAGTGGGTGAATTGGATTGGATTGGAGTGGGGGGAATTGGATTGGAGTGGGATGGAGTGGATTGGATTGGGGTGGATTGGATTGGAGTGGGGTAGATTGTGGTGGAGTGGGTGGAATGGGTTGAGATGGATTGGACTAGAGTGGGGCGAATTGGAGCGGGGCAGATGGTTTTGGATTGGAGTGGAGCAGATTGTTTTGGATTGGAGTGGGGAAGATGGGCCTGGACAGATTGTTTTGGATTGAAGTGAGACAGATTGGAGTGGGCTGGATTAGAGTGGGACAGATTATTTTGGATTGGAGAGGGGCAGACTGGAATGGGGCAGATTGTTTTGGATTGGAGTGGGATGTATTGGAATGAGGCAGATTGTTTTGGAATGGAGTGGGGTGGATTGGAGTGGGCATATTAGTTTGGATTGGACTGGGGCAGATTGGAGCAAGCAGATTGTTTCGGATTTGAGTGCAGCAAATTGGAGGGGGATGGACTGGAGTGGGATAGACTGTTTTAGATTGGAGTAGGGGAGACTGTTTTGGGTTGTAGTAGGGGTAGATTGTTTTGGATTGGAGTGTGGTAGATTGTTTTGGACTGGAGTGGGGCCCGACTGTTTTGGACTGGAGTGGGGCCCGACTGTTTTGGACTGGAGTGGGGCCCGACTGTTTTGGACTGGAGTGGGGCCCGACTGTTTTGGACTGGAGTGGGGCCCGACTGTTTTGGACTGGAGTGGGGCCCGACTGTTTTGGACTGGAGTGGGGCCCGACTGTTTTGGACTGGAGTGGGGCCCGACTGTTTTGGACTGGAGTGGGGCCCGACTGTTTTGGACTGGAGTGGGGCCCGACTGTTTTGGACTGGAGTGGGGCCCGACTGTTTTGGACTGGAGTGGGTCCCGACTGTTTTGGACTGGAGTGGGTCCCGACTGTTTTGGACTGGAGTGGGGCCCGACTGTTTTGGACTGGAGTGGGGCCCGACTGTTTTGGACTGGAGTGGGGCCCGACTGTTTTGGACTGGAGTGGGGCCCGACTGTTTTGGACTGGAGTGGGGCCCGACTGTTTTGGACTGGAGTGGGGCCCGACTGTTTTGGACTGGAGTGGGGCCCGACTGTTTTGGACTGGAGTGGGGCCCGACTGTTTTGGACTGGAGTGGGGCCCGACTGTTTTGGACTGGAGTGGGGCCCGACTGTTTTGGACTGGAGTGGGGCCCGACTGTTTTGGACTGGAGTGGGGCCCGACTGTTTTGGACTGGAGTGGGGCCCGACTGTTTTGGACTGGAGTGGGGCCCGACTGTTTTGGACTGGAGTGGGGCCCGACTGTTTTGGACTGGAGTGGGGCCCGACTGTTTTGGACTGGAGTGGGGCCCGACTGTTTTGGACTGGAGTGGGGCCCGACTGTTTTGGACTGGAGTGGGGCCCGACTGTTTTGGACTGGAGTGGGGCCCGACTGTTTTGGACTGGAGTGTGGCGGAGTGTTTTGGACTGGAGTGTGGCGGAGTGTTTTGGATTGGAGTGTGGCGGAGTGTTTTGGATTGGAGTGTGGCGGAGTGTTTTGGATTGGAGTGTGGCGGAGTGTTTTGGATTGGAGTGTGGCGGAGTGTTTTGGATTGGAGTGTGGCGGAGTGTTTTGGATTGGAGTGTGGCGGAGTGTTTTGGATTGGAGGTGGCGGAGTGTTTTGGATTGGAGGTGGCGGAGTGTTTTGGATTGGAGTGTGGCGGAGTGTTTTGGATTGGAGTGTGGCGGGTGTTTTGGATTGGAGTGTGGCGGAGTGTTTTGGATTGGAGTGTGGCGGAGTGTTTTGGATTGGAGTGTGGCGGAGTGTTTTGGATTGGAGTGTGGCGGAGTGTTTTGGATTGGAGTGTGGCGGAGTGTTTTGGATTGGAGTGTGGCGGAGTGTTTTGGATTGGAGTGTGGCGGAGTGTTTTGGATTGGAGTGTGGCGGAGTGTTTTGGATTGGAGTGTGGCGGAGTGTTTTGGATTGGAGTGTGGCGGAGTGTTTTGGATTGGAGTGTGGCGGAGTGTTTTGGATTGGAGTGTGGCGGAGTGTTTTGGATTGGAGTGTGGCGGAGTGTTTTGGATTGGAGTGTGGCGGAGTGTTTTGGATTGGAGTGTGGCGGAGTGTTTTGGATTGGAGTGTGGCGGAGTGTTTTGGATTGGAGTGTGGCGGAGTGTTTTGGATTGGAGTGTGGCGGAGTGTTTTGGATTGGAGTGTGGCGGAGTGTTTTGGATTGGAGTGTGGCGGAGTGTTTTGGATTGGAGTGTGGCGGAGTGTTTTGGATTGGAGTGTGGCGGAGTGTTTTGGATTGGAGTGTGGCGGAGTGTTTTGGATTGGAGTGTGGCGGAGTGTTTTGGATTGGAGTGTGGCGGAGTGTTTTGGATTGGAGTGTGGTGGAGTGTTTTGGATTGGAGTGTGGCGGAGTGTTTTGGATTGGAGTGTGGCGGAGTGTTTTGGATTGGAGTGTGGCGGAGTGTTTTGGATTGGAGTGTGGCGGAGTGTTTTGGATTGGAGTGTGGCGGAGTGTTTTGGATTGGAGTGTGGCGGAGTGTTTTGGATTGGAGTGTGGCGGAGTGTTTTGGATTGGAGTGTGGCGGAGTGTTTTGGATTGGAGTGTGGCGGAGTGTTTTGGATTGGAGTGTGGCGGAGTGTTTTGGATTGGAGTGTGGCGGAGTGTTTTGGATTGGAGTGTGGCGGAGTGTTTTGGATTGGAGTGTGGCGGAGTGTTTTGGATTGGAGTGTGGCGGAGTGTTTTGGATTGGAGTGTGGCGGAGTGTTTTGGATTGGAGTGTGGCGGAGTGTTTTGGATTGGAGTGTGGCGGAGTGTTTTGGATTGGAGTGTGGCGGAGTGTTTTGGATTGGAGTGTGGCGGAGTGTTTTGGATTGGAGTGTGGCGGAGTGTTTTGGATTGGAGTGTGGCGGAGTGTTTTGGATTGGAGTGTGGCGGAGTGTTTTGGATTGGAGTGTGGCGGAGTGTTTTGGATTGGAGTGTGGCGGAGTGTTTTGGATTGGAGTGTGGCGGAGTGTTTTGGATTGGAGTGTGGCGGAGTGTTTTGGATTGGAGTGTGGCGGAGTGTTTTGGATTGGAGTGTGGCGGAGTGTTTTGGATTGGAGTGTGGCGGAGTGTTTTGGATTGGAGTGTGGCGGAGTGTTTTGGATTGGAGTGTGGCGGAGTGTTTTGGATTGGAGTGTGGCGGAGTGTTTTGGATTGGAGTGTGGCGGAGTGTTTTGGATTGGAGTGTGGCGGAGTGTTTTGGATTGGAGTGTGGCGGAGTGTTTTGGATTGGAGTGTGGCGGAGTGTTTTGGATTGGAGTGTGGCGGAGTGTTTTGGATTGGAGTGTGGCGGAGTGTTTTGGATTGGAGTGTGGCGGAGTGTTTTGGATTGGAGTGTGGCGGAGTGTTTTGGATTGGAGTGTGGCGGAGTGTTTTGGATTGGAGTGTGGCGGAGTGTTTTGGATTGGAGTGTGGCGGAGTGTTTTGGATTGGAGTGTGGCGGACGTGTTTTGGATTGGAGTGTGGCGGACTGTTTTGGATTGGAGTGTGGCGGACTGTTTTGGATTGGAGTGTGGCGGACTGTTTTGGATTGGAGTGTGGCGGACTGTTTTGGATTGGAGTGTGGCGGACTGTTTTGGATTGGAGTGTGGCGGACTGTTTTGGATTGGAGTGTGGCGGACTGTTTTGGATTGGAGTGTGGCGGACTGTTTTGGATTGGAGTGTGGCGGACTGTTTTGGATTGGAGTGTGGCGGACTGTTTTGGATTGGAGTGTGGCGGACTGTTTTGGATTGGAGTGTGGCGGACTGTTTTGGATTGGAGTGTGGCGGACTGTTTTGGATTGGAGTGTGGCGGACTGTTTTGGATTGGAGTGTGGCGGACTGTTTTGGATTGGAGTGTGGCGGACTGTTTTGGATTGGAGTGTGGCGGACTGGATGGGATTGGAGTGTGGCGGACTGGATGGGATTGGAGTGTGGCGGACTGGATGGGATTGGAGTGTGGCGAAGTGAAATGGATGGGATTGGAGTGTGGCGAAGTGAAATGGATGGGATTGGAGTGTGGCGAAGTGAAATGGATGGGATTGGAGTGTGGCGAAGTGAAATGGATGGGATTGGAGTGTGGCGAAGTGAAATGGATGGGATTGGAGTGTGGCGAAGTGAAATGGATGGGATTGGGGTGTGGCGAAGTGAAATGGATGGGATTGGGGTGTGGCGAAGTGAAATGGATGGGATTGGGGTGTGGCGAAGTGAAATGGATGGGATTGGGGTGTGGCGAAGTGAAATGGATTGGATTGGAGTGGAGTGGGGTGGGGTGGGGTGGATTGGAGTGGAGCAGATAGGCCTGGACAGATTGTTTTGGATTGAAGTGAGACAGATTGGAGTGGGCTGGATTAGAGTGGGACAGTTTATTTTGGATTGGAGAGGGGCAGACTGGAATGGGGCAGATTGTTTTGGATTGGAGTGGGATGTATTGGAATGAGGCAGATTGTTTTGGATTGGAGTGGGATGTATTGGAATGTGGCAGAGTGTTTTGGATTGGAGTGTGGCCGACTGGAGTGTGGCCGACTGGAGTGTGGCCGACTGGAGTGTGGCCGGCTGGAGTGTGGCCGGCTGGAGTGTGGCCGGCTGGAGTGTGGCCGGCTGGAGTGTGGCCGGCTGGAGTGTGGCCGGCTGGAGTGTGGCCGGCTGGAGTGTGGCCGGCTGGAGTGTGGCCGGCTGGAGTGTGGCCGGCTGGAGTGTGGCCGGCTGGAGTGTGGCCGGCTGGAGTGTGGCCGGCTGGAGTGTGGCCGGCTGGAGTGTGGCCGGCTGTATTGGACCAAAGTGGGACAGATTGTTTTGGACCAAAGTGGGACAGATTGTTTTGGACCAAAGTGGGACAGATTGTTTTGGACCAAAGTGGGACAGATTGTTTTGGACCAAAGTGGGACAGATTGTTTTGGACCAAAGTGGGACAGATTGTTTTGGACCAAAGTGGGACAGATTGGAGAGGGGCATATTGTTTTGGATTGGAGTGGCGTGGATTGGGAAGATTGGAGTGTGCTAGACTGGAGTGGATTGGATTGGAGTGGGGAGGATTGGAGTGGGGTGGGGTTGACTGGATTGAGTGGAGCGGATTGGTTTGAGGTGGATTGGAGTGGGGTGGATTGGGGTGTAGGGCACGATTATGTGTTAAAGCATCATTTCAGAAAATTTTACATAAAGTAACAATGTCGCTTTTCAATAAGATCATTATCTTTTGAGAACAGCGCCCACAAGCAAAAACAAAAGAAAACATGAGTGCAAAGTGAGAAAAGAAGACTTGCCAAAATATAAGAAAGTTAACTATAGAAAATACATCTTTGCAATTTTGGTTGTCCTGCTGGGCACATTTTTGCCATTCACACGCCTTCTGTTTGCAGGGCACTAAAAGGTAAACAGAACAAATTAGTATTCATTCACGTCAGGAGCAGCGGATTGGCACTGATTACGTTGGATTAATCAATGCTTGGTCCCTGCTCCATAGAGAGGAACAGAAATGTTAGGCCTGTTTTGATGAATTACAAGCCTGTAAAGAAGAGTGCCACGCTAGCCAACAAATGGTAAGCAATTGGCTTACCAGAGGATACAAGAGTGTTTCACAAGTAAGACACATGCGCTGGAGCAAACTCGACCCTAATGAGATTTTACAATTGATTTGTACTGCTCTCCAATTTGACCAGAGGTTCCATTGTAGTGATTGTCCCCAATCTTCTGTAGTAGTTGAAAGGAGGACTGGACCAATAAAGAAAAATTGGGTAAAGTATGTGCTTCTACACATTTGCATTGGCCAGATGCTCTTCCTCTTATTTTGATGAGCATATAAAGTACCTGTGATAAAAAAAAAAGCTGATTTCTCACCCCATGAAGTATTAATTAGTAGCGCAGTGAGATTGGCATATATTCTTTCAGTTACACTTGTTTCGGTTACTGATGACATCATTTTAGATTACCGCAAAGGTCTGGCAGATATAGTGAAATCTGTCTCTTATCAGGTAAACTTGGCAACAGAACCAACAAAGGAAGATCAGTGCTACGCACTAAACCCTGGAGATTGGGTAGTCTCAGAAGACATGAGGAAAAGCTGCTGGGAGGAGAGGTGGCATGGCCCTTACCAAGTAATATTAGTGACAAACACTGCTGTGAAGTGTGTTGAAATTCCACAGTGGCTCCATGCTGCTCACTTAAAAAGAGTGAAGGCAGTGGATGAAGAAGTGGTGAAGTCAACCACTGATTCTCAGAGTCAAACTCTAGTTCGCAGCGTGGATCTAGAGGAGGGTGAAAAAATTGCAACTGGTGAAGCCAATTTGTCTATGCTTGTTGATAGGCTTGCCTCTAACACCACTAGAGCATTAACCTAGATTCACTCTGAGTTAACCGTAATGCAGGCAATGATTATGTGAAACCTTTTAGTGATAGATATCCTTCTTGTGAAGGAAGGTGAGGTTTGCAAGGGCCTGAAGGTAAAGGAGTTTTGCACCTTCATACATGATAACAGTAGCGCTATTCATGCATGTATACAAAAATGTCACTAATATTTCTCATGAGGATCAAGCATTAGAAGAGTATGGCATGTGGGAGATTGTAGGTTCTTGTGTTAGTGAGAGAGGGAGGGAGGGTTTGTGAATGGATTGATAATCTGAGAGGGGCATATATTGAGATTAATCCTAATTCTTGTAATAATTATAATGATGCGTGCACTTGCCCTGTTTTTTTTGTTTAATTTTTCAGGGTGTTTGATTAAAAACTGTGGGTAGAAAGATGAAGGAAAATCATTGAAGCGAAAGAGAGTAGAAGAAATCAAGATCACGTACACAACCAGCTGAAGGTGATGGAGGAGTTAAACAGGAGACAGTTATGCAGACGGTTTTATAGTTCTTGACTAGATTATTTTTTATTAATTGTGTTTTTTGTGATTATGGAATAATCAAGGGAGATTTGTAAGAGATTTATATTGGTTTGTAGTTTTGTGTATTGTTAACAATGAGCAGAATGCATTTTCACACTTTATTTTACATGTATGCACTGATGTAGTTCTATTGCTTTTGAAACTAGTTTCCCATGATGTGTAGCAGTGACTTTTCATGCTATAAGTGAAATAGGCCACATTTTAGCACAAACACCATTTTTGAAAAGATGGAAGTCATCTCAAACACTCATCCTGCTCCCCCGTCCCCCTAACCCCCATCAACTCTTCTTGCAAACTCTGTGGCACACAGTCAAGCTGAGGGAGCCAGAAGACTTTCCTATTCCACTTTAGATGTTGTGCAATTCTTTCCTGATCATGCTGCTCATTTGGGACTTAGATTAAGTTCTGATTTTAACATACACTGCACAACTCTGTGTTTTAGAGCTTTCATGGCATTGACTCTCTACCACTTAATTTAAATTCTGTAATGAAACCTGTTGGACCATCGCCAAACTATTTACATTAACCCCTCCTGTTTGATGAATTTGTTTTTGTTGTCTTCAAGACTCTGCACACTTTACAACTGCTAACCAGTGCTAAAGTGCTTGTGTTCTGTCTTTTAAACATGGTAAAATTGGCTTGCACCCAATTGGAACATTTCATTTACGTGCAAGTCCCTAGTAAAGTGGTGCTACATGTAACCAGGGCCTGTAAATTAAAATTGCACTCATGGGCCTGCACCATTTATGGTGCCACCCACTCAAGTAGCCTTTTTAAGCATGTCTCACATCTGCCATTGCAGCCTGTATGCAGTTTTAAAACTTTCAACTTGACTTGACAAAATAAACCTTTTGCCAAACCTAAAAGTAAACAGCAGCAGGGAATATTGTACTTAAAAAGGTGAAATATACTTATATGTTTTACATACCCTGGTAGTGAAACACTCCCAAATTAGTTTTTTACTGTTGCGAGGCCTACCTTTCCGGTAGGATAACATTGTGTTATCTTATTACATTTAATAAGTGATAACTTTTGTTTGGGCGCAGGTAGAACTGTTATGTTTGGTGTCTGAGGAATAGTAATGTAAAACCCTCTTCAATGGTAAAATCGGATTTTAAGTCACAATTTTGAGATTGGCACTTTCAGGAAACTGGCTGCAGGCATGCCAACTTTCTAAGTCACATGACTAGGTGTAGTTGGCAGTTGGCTTTTGTGTATTCCTCCCAGACAGCCACACAATAGAGGGCCTGGGTGTTGCAGGATGGGCTATACAAGACAGGCTGGGCCAGAGCTGTGCACAGCTCTACTTGCACTTCAAAGGTACTGCCTCAGCTCATACACAAAGAACTTCACACTTGCCTATTGTAACTGCAGACAGACTGGGACCAGGACAGGGAGGCAGGACATTCCAAACACCTCTGGGGGGGAAAAATCCCAGAAGCTTCTCCAATTTCAAAACTAGCACCAGGTATAAAAATAGGACCCTCATACTCACTCTTCAGTACACTCCTGGACATGTGGAGACTACAGAAGAAATACTGCCCAGCTGCCAGAGGACAGCCCTGCTGCTTGAGGCCTGACCTGCTGTCTGAGAAGGAAGACTGGACCTGCTCTCTTCACCCCAGGCTACCTGAATGACTCCAAGGTCTAGTTGTCTGGCCTGTTCTGAGCTGAAGGGACAGAACAAGCTCCAGAGGCCTCCCTGCAACTGCCCAGCTGACCTTCTGCACAGGACCTGTAACTGGACCTACCTGGCTGGCCTCTGCTGGAGTGAGTTTCAGATCCGCAAGAGGTGCCTCCTAGCTCCTTGACCATTGGTGTGGCATCCATTAAGTTCCTCCTAGAAGAAAAGTATTAATACTGAAGTTTTGGAATCTTCGCAATCACGAATGGGCCCGTTCATGCCCAGATCTTGCAGCCCGCGTTGACCTATGTGAAGCTCCAGCAATGACTGTCCGTGTCGCCAGACAGGATCTTCGTGCTACAGCGGTGACAGTCTGTGATGCCCAGCCTACTCTTCGCACTACATTGACGGCCATCCTCGATGCTCTCCCTGCTCCTCGTGGCCTCATTCACTGCGAACTGGACTCTTCGCACCGACTCAGAGAAGGTAACTTTTTCAGCAGGACTAACCTGGTTCCTGTATCCGGCATACGCTCTATCGTGGTCGGCCTGAACTTGCGACTTTCACCCAGTCTTGCACGATCAGATAACCGCGAGTGATGCTTTCTGCATTTAGCTGCTGTACTAACCTTAAATCTTTGAAATTACATATCCCAGATCTACTCATTGGGTCTTTGTTGTTTTGGTCTGAAATAATGTATTAAAATGTACTCTATTTTTCTAAATCTGTGTGGAATTTTTCCTTCTCTTGTATTTTCACTTTATTATTGTTTGAGTGCTGCATAAATGTTTTACACATTGCCTCTAAGTTAAGCCTGACTGCTTTTGTGGCAAGCTGCTGGAGGGTTAAGCATAGGTTAATTTAGTGACTTTTTGTGATAAACCCGAACAAGGATTGTGGCTGTTGCTTGAGCATAATTTCACCCCAGCCTCCCCCAACCAACAACACAATTTCTCACAAAGCCCCTTCAACTTTTCATTGATCTAAAACTCAGTTTTTGAACTCTGTAATAAAATCCTTTAATTGTTCATTGATCTAGAACTCTGTGGTTGAGTGGACCATTTAAATTTTTCTCATTTGATGAATGAATAGTATTTCTGATTTTTTTATGTTTTGGTGATGCTGTGACACATTGCTTCATGGCATTGAGTTTTTATCATAGCCTCTGATCCAATGAAATGTTGGAAATCTTACAGTAAATTTTGATGTGTCTCAATTTTGAAATACCATTTTGATCCCACACCTGTTCTTGAATGGCACAATAAGACCGTCTTTGGAAAGCGCTTTAGGGAAAGTGCTTTACTAATATAATACAGTACTGATCCCTGTGCTGTGGTGTTCAGAGGTACAAGGTTATTTGGTAAAGTGACTTGGCAAATTAAGTGCTTACTTCGAACATGACTTCAGATCTATGGGTCACGAGTTTGAATCTCAATGCAACCTTCTGAGTACAACCTATTTAACAGCTTCATAAACTGCAAAAATGTGTGTATATATATATATATATATATATATATATATATATATATATATATATATATATATATATATATATATATATATATCCTACTGGGTTATAGTTAGGACCTAGTTTCCATAGGAAAAATGTTTTTGACTTGCCTATAACTTTGGCGTCATTTGATGGATCGTCATGAAATTTTCTAACAAAAAAAGTGCACTGCTGTGTCTTATTGTGCATGGAAAGTTTTGGGGTGATCTGTCAAGTGGGCGCCTGAGAAAAATGGGGGTTTAAAAAAAGTGCGTTTCTCATTTTAATTCCCATTGAGATTTTAAACGTGACTGCAGACCGAACCACTGAACAGAATTACACCAAGTTTGGAAGTAATCTAGCTCTTGTTCCAGAAAGGGCCCTTTTTGTTATTTGGTGTAAATGGGTTTAGTTGTTTTGAAAACAATAAAAAAAAAAGAAATTTGTATCTCTAGAGGCGTGAACCCTCCATGAATTCTCCCGATCTCGTGCAGAGATTTGATTGGCTACCAACACTTCCACCAGGAAGTGTTGGCAGCCATCTTGGGACTCAGCCTCAGCTGAATCTCAAAACAAAATGTAAAAATAAAGAAAAGGGGGCAAGGTAGGAATACCCTGACCTCCTAGGTGTGGTGCTGGGGTGCCCCAAGGACCCTCGCAGTGTAAAAAAAGCATTTAAAAAAAAAAAAAAAACCGTTTTGCCGCATAATTGCGAGGATTCGCTGCAATTGTTTTTTGTTTTTTTTTAAAACAAGCGCGGTCTCCCCTGCTTGTTTGTATTTCAGCCCCTGAGTGGGCCAGGTTCTGGGGGCATGGGAGGAAAAATACTAAAGTAAGTGTACCTGGTTGAAAGAAGTCGTGCTAAACTATCAAACATATCTGAAAATCTTGGGCCAGGGGACATTTTAATATTTGATAGTGCAGTCTGACCAACAGCTTGTGCAGGCGCTGGTGTCCCTTTAACGCAGACATGAGCTGATAGATTAATGATGTCCGCCTGATAACATAAAACCCACTGGTGAAACTATAGGTGGGCCGAAGAAATCCTGAAATAAAAATAAAAAAAGCGATGCAGGGTCTCGCGCTGATACTTGCAAGGACATGCTGAATTGATAACGAGAGGCTGGTTAGCGGAGGTGGGAGGGAGCCCGGCGAGCATCAGATTGGGTCATATGTCTAGAGACGATGCCAGTTAGTGTGCTACATTGTTGTAGCTTCTTTCTAGTATACTAGCCTGAGTCAAAAAAGGATGCAGGCACGTTGTGTAGGGCTGTTGAAAGGGGTGACACTCGCTGGTAAATATCACATATTTGTAGCAGTGTTTGTGTGCCTGTTTTCTAATATGATGATGATGTTGGTAGAGGTCTTTGCTATTCAATGGGATTGCACAATTTTGTGTGTTCCTTGCATATTTTGATGTCTGTAAATGTCTATGGTAGCAGAGCTGTAGGTAAATGATGCTGTTCTCTGTTTAGGGGTTGGGGGGCAGGGCTACCGAGTTGCTTCAATCGCTGCAGGGTGTAAACAAAAACTGCCGGCGCTAATGTGTTTGAAAAATAGTTAATCAGGTCTTAATTACAAGATGGCTGGTGAAAGAGTCTCAGCAGCACCAGGGATGTGATACGGCATGCCTGTGCAAGGTATCCGTGTTCTCTGCTCAGCCAATCCACAGACATGTAAATTTCTTCCCGTCATTAGCACCAAAACAAGCTCGATGGATGCTCTCATGCGAGGAGCACAGATTCTATAGTGCACTTGATTTCAATCCACCCAGCCTTATCCATCATCGTTAATCATGCAAAAGATAGCACGATTACTTAATCATTTCAGGTTTTTTATGAGAAAGGAAAAAAAAAGATTTATGCTGAAAGCAGGACATGGTAGGGGAAAACCTGAGAGTGCTGAAGAGAAATGGTAATGCGTAGGCTGCAGCTCCATAGCTTTTCTGATGCTCATTTGCTCTACTAAACCCTTTTTAAACAAAGGATGAGATGTAGGCGGCCGCAGCACCACCGCTGGATCTTTACGTTTCAGTGCAAGGGGCTCTTGCGCCCTTCCTACCTACGAGCAGGGTCTACTAACATAACAGAAGCAAACACGACAGATGCCACCTTACAGAAATGACATGTTTCACAAATCTAACACACTAAATGCAAAGGTTAAAACAGTGTGCGGAACATACTGCGTACTGACTTTTTAAAAATCTCTGTGCTTAGGGCAAATCTGGATGTTACTTTGTCCTCAACTCATTATACTTCTGAGTAAATCCAAGTAAAATAGTGACCTAGATCAAGAATTCTATTTATTACCCATAAATTCAAAAATGTGCTGTGAGGATCCATCAATTTTGCGATTTTTATGGTACCTTAACATATAGACTGAAAAAATATGCATAGCATGGGCACTTTGTAAATGATATTTGTCTCAGATCATTTTTGGTGCTTACGGAATGCTTATTTTGCAAGCTTCGTATCAGGATTCTTCAAAGTCGGTCCTGGAGGGCCAGATCCATGCAAGAGTTAAAAATCTGGCATGGATCCATCCCTCCAGGACCGACTTTGGAGAACCCTCCTTTATACATTTGCAATACTGGCTTCTCTGCTTGCTGCTTAGTGCATGTATCTCACAATAAAATCAAAGATCATAGGGACATTATAGTTAGGAAATAATTTTTTTTTTTAAACCTGTGACATTCACTGAAAATAAAGGTTACAGGGATGTTCTAGTTAGGCACAGATTTCTCTCATACAAAATGATAGCAATTCAGCAGTTATAGTTACTTGAGGTAACTATAACTTACACCACCGCAATGCACTGCTTATGCTCTTACATAGTACATCACTCATGACATGGTCAATGACCTCACTGATGAGATCACCAATTACATTATCCACAGAACCACTCATATACCCACTCGCATACCCACACACATACCCATGCAACCACTCACACACCCACTCACTCTTCCATAGATCCACTCACACACCTATACAGCCACTCACACAGCTACTCATTTACACATATACCTACTCACACAGCCACTCACTCATACAGCTATGCACACACACACTCACCCATACTGCCTCTTAACAGAGCCACTCACTTACCCATACAAGCACTTACACCCTCATACAAGCACTCGCACATCTACTCACTCACCCATGCAGACACTCTCTCCAACACAGCCACTCACACACACGGTTAACCAAACGCCCACTAAAACAGCTACTCAGTCACCCATGAAAACTTACACACAGTCACTCACCCATACAGCCACTCATACAGCCACTCAGTCACCAACACAGCCACTCACATACCCACTCACCCACCTATACAGCCACTCACTCACCCATACAGTGACCCACAAACCCACTCCCTCACCCATACAACCACTGACACAGAAACTCACTCATCCATACAGCCTTTCACTCACCATACATCTGCTCACATGCTCACCTGTTCACCTATACAGCCACTCACACACCCGCTCACACACCCATAGTCATGCAACAGAGCCACTCTCTCACCCATATGTTCATTAATACATCCACTCACACAGCCATGTACATACCCATTCACATATCCATACAAGCACTCACACGTCCACCCATACAGCCACTGACACAGACACTCACTCTCTAATACAGCCACAAACACATCCTCTCAGTTAACTAAACACCCACTCACTCACCCATACTGCTACTTACACACCCAGTCACTCACCCTTACAGCCACTCACACAGCCACTCAGGCACCCATACAGTCACTCGAACACCTGCTCACTGACCCATACGGCCACTCACACAGCCACTCACCCAACCATAGAGCCATTCACACACCCACACAGCCATTCACACAGCCACTCACACAGCCACTCACTTGTACAGCTACTCGCACACCCACTTATTCATCCATAGTCACTCATATACCCACTCAACACTCACACAACTACTCAAACACCCACTCACAAACGGATACACACAGCCACTCACATAATATATATTAAAAATATATGGTGGCCGTAAATGCTGGGTCAACTTCCCAACCTGGTTGACTCCGCAAACAATCTTGGTGTTCTGGTGGACAACAACCTATCCTTTAAGCTCCAGTTAAACAGGATGGCATTGTTATGTTTTTGTGTGATTAAGACTCTAAGGAAGGTGTTTCCTTTCCTTTCCTCTCCTTCTCTGCAGGGAAACAAGCAGCCTTAACATTGATTGTATCCAGGTTGGATCACTGTATTGCACTTTACCCGGACATTAATAAGACTGCAATAGCCAAGCTGCAGCTTGTCCAGAATGCGGCGGCAAGAATCATTCTTGATCTTCTGCAATCTCATTCAGTCTCTGCTGTGACTTGTAAATTTAATTGGCTTCTGGTCAATAAATGAATCCCTTTCAAAGCCTTATGCATTGTCCACAAGGCACTTCACAATACAGGCCCTGAGGGAAGTAGGAATCTGTTTCAATGATACATACCATCTAGAGAGCTGTGTTCCGCGGGTAAACATTTGCTGGTGATTCCTAAGTCCCGAAAGATGAGATGGGGCGAGGGAGCTTTTGCTGTGGCTGCATCCAAGCCCTGGAACACTCTTCCTCTCACCATTTCTTACCTGGAAGCTCACCTTACTTTTCGTAGGGCTCTGAAGACCTGGTTCTTTTCCTTGTAATGCCTTCTTAGGGTTGACCTGCAATTCTTTTCCTTCCTCAGTAGACTAACCGCATTAGCACCTTGATGCCTTTGGGTATTTGTTCACGCTTTATAAATTATCAAATCAAATAGTATCACTCATTAGTAGTACAGAAAGAATAGTAATTTAACATATGCAGTAGCTTAGTATATATCTTTAATACTCATAAACCTTTAGAAAACACTTGCAATCACTGGATGATGCCATCAGTGATGTCACTGACAATGTCATGAGTGATGTAATATGTGAGGCCTTAAGCAGTGCATTGCAGTGGCGTAAGTTATAGTTAGCTCAGGTAACTTTAACTGATGAATTTCTATGGTTTTGTACGCATGAAATCTGAGCCTAATCATAATGTCCCTGTAACCTTTGTTTTTTTTTTCTCCGTGAATTGCTAATGTTTTTTAAATTCTATTTCCTTACTATAGCGTCCCTGTAGCCTTTTGTTTTTCCAGTGAATAAAAATATATATATACTTTTCCAAGCAGTTTGTTGCGCACTCCAGGGTAAGTATCCTTAAGAATTTTATTTCGCCATAAACAACAAAGCAACCACAGATTCATTTTGGCACCTGGCCTTTGTCAATGTCGAAGCGGTCGGCGTCTTCACCATATTTAAATACATCGTACTACATAATTGGGCAGCAGCACCTGTGTAATTGAAACAAATAATGATTTATCTCCAACCAACCTCAATTCATTAGCAAAGTGGCGGCCATCTTATCACAGTAACACAGTGTTGTCTTTTAAATACAAATTCATATCAAATGCAAATCAAGTATATATAGGTTGTATTGCTTCATACATTACCTATTGCATGATTCTTACTTGATTAAAAATATATATTTATCATATTACTTCATAAATAATCTCATATTGCATGATTATTGCTTGATTAAAAACAAAGAAGGCACAAAGTCCGTCTTAGAGCTTATTAGCTCTATGCGACATACAAGTCAGACATACACCAATCCCTCATATGACAGTGCACCAGCTGGTTAATAGCCACTATGAAGGGCTGCATATATATATATATATTACCTACTGGCAGTCGGCAGTAGGTAGTTATAGTTAGGACCTTGTTTCTCTTCAAAAAGCGTTGTTCTTTTGCCAATATCTTTGGCACTGTTTGACGAACCTTCGCGAAATTTTCAAAACTAATGACCAGCTCCGGTCAGCTCTGGTCAGCTCCTGTCTTGAAAGTTTCCGGGTGATTCATCAAGCGGGGGCCGAGAAAAAAAGGGGGTCCCAAAACGCGTTTTCCCCATGGTAATTTCCATAGGAAATTTTGGAACAGGCTACAGCTCGAACTGCTGAACGGAATTACACCAAATTTGGCAAAAAGGCAGCTCTTGGTTCAGAAAGCGCCCTTTTTTTTAAACGGTATAAATCTGTTCAGTAGTTCCTGAGAAACTCAAAAAATAAAAATGTATATCTGAGCACCGAGGAGGTGCCGCGAACCCTCCCGAGCACGAGCTTCATTCTGATTGGCTGCCAAAACTCCAAACCAGAGTAAGTTGGCAGCCATCTTGTGACTCGGTAACCGAGTCACAAGAAAACAGTAAAACAAAGATAAAAAACAAGAAAAGGGGGCAGGGTAGAAACAGCCTGACCTCCTAGGCCTTCTCAGGGAGTCCCACAAGGGCCCCCAGGACCCAAAAAAGCATTTTAAAAAAAAAATATTGTCCGAATTTGCGCTGGGTGTGCGAATCCGGCCGAAAAACAACAAAAAAATGAAGCGCAGGCTCCCGCACTTTGTTTTCTATAAGCTTCGGGTGGGCCAGGTCCCGGGGGCAATGTTTATAATGTATGCGGGGGCCCACGGGGGCCCCCGCAGCCCCGGGGACCACTTCCTCCCCGGGGCTTTTTTATTAAAATTCATGGGGGGATCCTCCCCCCATGCTGTCCCAGGGACCGCCTCCTCCCCGGGGCATTGGTAATTAAAAGCGGGGGGCCTCACAGGCCCCCCAAGCCCCGGGGACCGCCACCTCCCTGGGGCATTTAATATTTTAGGGAGGGGGGCCTCGCGGGCCGCCCCGAGGACCACCACCTCCCTGGGGCTATAGGATTTAAATACGGGGGCCTGGCCCCGGGGGATGGGGTCCCCGGGGCCATAATTGGCCTCAGGAGGGGGGCCACGCAGCCCCCTCCCCCCAAAAAGCTCCAGGCTGGCCAGGCCCCAGGCGATGGGGTCCCGGGGCCAGAAGTGGCCCAGGAAAGGGGGGCAACACGGCCCCTTTCCCGTTTTCTCTTTTTAAACAAATAAAATGCTGAGGCCCTGGGGGATGGGGTCCCCAGGGCCCAAAAATAATTGAGGGAAGAGGGCCACACAGCCCCCCTTCCAAAAACAAAAGAAAAAGAAAAGCCAGTGTTGCGGGAGGCCCCGCCCCCTCCCTGCACCATTGTGCAAACTCACCTCCTGGCGCGTTTTGGGTTGGGGGATTAAATCTCCTTCATTCCTGAGGGTCCCTGGGGGCCAACTAGCCCACCAGGTACCTCCAGTAAGCCCCACACAGTGGGATTGCTGAGAGGTGGTCTGAGGCCTTTGAGCACTCTCAGCAATCCAGCTTTTTGGGGCTTACTGGAGGTAACAGGAGGGCTAGTTGGCCCCCAGGGACCCTCAGGAGGAAAGGGGACTTCATCCCCCAACCAAGAGCGCGCCAGGAGGCGCGTTTGCAGAGTGGTGGAGAAAGGGGGCTTGGCCTGTGTCCACCTCTCAGCAATCCCACTGTGTGGGGCTTACTGGAGGTAAGAGGTAGGCTAGTTGGACCCAAAGGACCCCCAGCAGCGAAGGGGACTTCAATCCCCATCCAAGAGCGCGCCAGGGAGCGCGTTTGCAAAGTGGTGGGCAAAGGGGGTTTGGCCTGCTATGAGAACTTAGCCATCCCACTGTGTGCGACTTACTGGAGGTAATAGGAGGGGTAGTTGGCCCCCGAGGATGTCCTTGGGGGGCCAACTACCCCTCTTGTTACCGCCAGTAAGTCCCACACAGTGGTATTGCTAAGACGTCTTCGGAGGCCACGCCCCCTTTCTCCACCACTCTGTAAACGCGCCTCCTGGCAGACTACAGGATGGCGGATGAAGTCCACTTTACTCCTGAGGGACTTTGGGGGCTAAGAAGCCCTCCTGGTACCTCCTGTAAGTCCTACGCAGCGGAATTCCTGAGCGCTGGTCAGAGGCCCAGCACCCTTTCTCCACCACTCTGCAAACACAACTACTAGTTAAAGAAGCATTTGCAATGTAATAGGTTTCTCGTTTGCGAGAGTTAGAGCTATTGGCATTGTAAATGTAAAAGTTTTTTACTAATGTTTTTGGTGTAGAAGTGGATGTACATTGTGTGTAGTGGAATTATGTGGTATGCTGTGCAGTGAAATTATGTGAATAGAAAGTATGTGGTATTTAGTGTATAGGAATTATGTGGAGTGGGATTATGTGTTTTGGAGAGTAATTATGTGGTATTGTAGTCTGTGTTGTGGAGTGGTAACCTCAGGTTTAGTTTTCCTCGTTTCCATAGAAGCTAAACTATAAACTCAATGAGACACAATAAAAGAAGAAACCACTGAGGAGCACTTCTGGACCTAGTCGGAGGTATGAGCAGGGCCACTGGAATTATGTGACTGTTCGGCTGCACCAATTTTCACATAATGAAACATTTTCCGCATTTGCCAAATATTCCATCATCTGCTGCCTAATCTGCAGATTTATAAAAAAAAGCCTTGTTTCTAGCTCAAAAGGCTCAAATGTTCCCAAAAATGCAGCGTCATGTGTTACAGCGTGGTGGAAGGCCCTTTGCAAAGCTGGAATGGTCATGTGTTACTTATTACAAAATGTGGGTGTTAAACTGGTACTAATGGTGCACAAACCTCTCTTCTTTCTGTGCCTCTCTTGCCTCTTTATGCATTTCTCTTGCTTCTTTCAGCACCTTTCATCCTCTTTCTGCACCTCACTGTCTTCTTTCTGCACTTCTCTTGCCTCTTTCTGCACTTCTCTTGCCCCTTTCTGCACCTCACTTGCCTCTTTCAGCACCTCTGTTGCTTTTTCTGCAGATCTCTTGCCTCTTTCTGCACCTCACTTGCCTCTTTCTGAACCTCTCTTGCCTCTTTCTGTATCCCACTTGCCTCTTTCTGCACTTCTCTTGCTTCTTTCTACACCTCTCTTGCCTCTTTGTTCATTTCTCTTGCCTATTTCTGCAGTTCCCTTGCCTCTTTTTGTACCTCTCTTGCCTCTTTCTGTACCTCTCTTGCCTCTTTCTGCACCTCACTTGCCTCTTTCTGCACCTCACTCTCTTCCTTCTGCACCTCTCTTGCCTCTTTCTGTACTTCTCGAGCCTCTTTCTGCACCTCAAGTGCCTCTTTCTGTACTTCTCTTGCCTCTTTCTGTACCCCTCTTGCCTCTTTTTGCACCTCTGTTGGTTCTATCTGCACTGCTCTTGCTTCTTTCTGCACCTCACTTGCCTCTTTCTGAACCTCTCTTGCCTCTTTCTGTACCCCACTTGCCTCTTTCTGCACTTCTCTTGCTTCTTTCTACACCTCTGTTGCTTATTTCAGCAATTCTCTTGCCTCTTTCTGCACTTCTCTTGCGTCTTTCTGCACCTCACTTGCTTCTTTCTGCACCTCACTTGCTTCTTTCTGCACCACTCTTGCCTCTTTCTGCACCCCTCTTGCCTCTTTCTGCACCCCTCTTGCCTCTTTCTGCACCCCTCTTGCCTCTTTCTGCACCACTCTCCCCTCTTTCTGCATCTCTCTTGCCTCGATCTGCACCTATGTTGCCTCTTTCTGTACCCCTCTTGCTCTTTCTGCACCCTTTGCGCCTCTTTCAGCACCTTTGTTGCTTCTTTCTGCACTTCTCTTCCTTCTTTCTGCACCCCTCTTGCCTCTTTCTGTACCTCTCTTGCCTCGTTGTGCACCTCTCTTGCCTCGTTGTGCACCTCTCCTACCTTTTTCTGCACCCCTCTTGCCTCTTTATGCACCTCTGTTGGTTCTTTCTGCACTGCTCTTGCTTCTTTCTGCACCTCACTTGCCTCTTTCGGTACTTCTATTGCTTCTTTGTACACCTCCGTTGTTTCTTTCAGCAATTCTCGTGCCTCTTTCTGCACTTCTCTTCCCTCTTTATGCACCCCTCCTGCCTCTTTCTGTACCTCTCTTGCCTCTTTGTGCATCTCTCCTACCTTTTTCTGCACCCCTCTTGCCTCTTTTTGCACCTCTGTTGGTTCTTTCTGCACTGCTCTTGCTTCTTTCTGCACATCACTTGCCTCTTTCTGCACTTCTCTTGCTTCTTTCTACACATCTGTTGCTTCTTTCAGCAATTCTCTTGCCTCTTTCTGCACTTCTCTTGCTTGTTTCTGCACCTCTCTTGCATCTTTCTGCACCTCTGTTGCCTCTTTCTGCACCTCACTTGCTTCTTTCTACACCTCTCTTGCCTCTTTGTGCATTTATCTTGCCTGTTTCTGCACTTCCCTTGCCTCTTTCTGTACCTCTCTTGCCTCTTTCTGTACCTCTCTTGCCTCTTTCTGTACCTCTCTTGCCTCTTTCTACACTTCTCTTGCCTCTTTCTGCACTTCTCTTTCTTCTTTCTGTACCTCTCTTGCTTCTTTCTGCACCCTTCTTCCCTTTTTTGCATCCCTCTTGACTCTTTCTGCTGTTCTCTTGCCATTTTCTGCACCTCTTTTCTCTTTCTGCACCTCTCTTCCCTCTTTCTGCACCCCTGTTCCCTCTTTCTGCACCTTTCCTGCCTGTTTCTGCACCTCTCTTGTCTCTTTCTGTACCTCTGTTGGTTTTTTCTGTACTTCTCTTGCTCTTTCTGCACCCTTCGCGCCTCTTTCAGCACCTCTGTTGCTTCTTTCTGCACTTCTCTTCCTTCTTTCTGCACCCCTCCTGCCTCTTTCTGTACCTCTCTTGCCTCTTTGTGCACCTCTTCTACTTTTTTCTGTACCACTCTTGCTTCTTTCTACACCTCTGTTGCTTCTTTCAGAAATTCTTTTTCCTCTTTCTGCACTTTTCTTACTTCTTTCTGCACCCCTCCTGCCTCTTTCTGTACCTCTCTTGCCTCTTTGTGCACCTCTCCTACCTCTTTCTGCACTCCTCTTGCCACTTGCAGCACCTCCTTTGCTTCTTTCTGCACTTTTCTTCCTCCTTTCTGCACCCCTCCTGCCTCTTTCTGTACCTCTCTTGCCTCTTTGTGCACCTCTTCTACCTTTTTCTGTACCGCTCTTGCTTCTTTTTGCACCTCTGTTGGTTCTTTCTGCACTGCTCTTGCTTCTTTCTGCACCTCATGTGCCTCTTTCTGCACTTCTCTTGCTTCTTTCTACACCTCTGTTGCTTCTTTCAGCAATTCTTTTGCCTCTTTCTGCACTTTTCTTCCTTCTTTCTGCACCCCTCCTGCCTCTTTCTGTACCTCTCTTGCCTCTTTGTGCACCTCTCCTACCTCTTTCTGCACTCCTCTTGCCACTTTCAGCACCTCCTTTGCTTCTTTCTGCACTTTTCTTCCTCCTTTCTGCACCCCTCCTGCCTCTTTCTGTACCTCTCTTGCCTCTTTGTGCACCTCTCCTACCTCTTTCTGCACTCCTCTTGCCTCTTTTTGCACCTCTGTTGGTTCATTCTGCACTGCTCTTGCTTCTTTCTGCACCCCTCTTGCCTCTTTTTGCACTCCTATTTTCACTTTCTGCACCTCTCATGCCTCTTTCTGCACCTCTGTTGGTTCTTTCTGCACTTCTCTTGCTCTTTCTGCACCCTTCGCACCTCTTTCAGCACCTCTGTTGCTTCTTTCTGCACTTCTCTTGCTTCTTTCTGCAACCTTCCCGCCTCTTTGTGCACCTCTCTTGCCTCTTTGTGCACCTCTCTTGCCTCTTTGTGCACCTCTCTTGCCTCTTTGTGCACCTCTCTTGCCTCTTTGTGCACCTCTCTTGCCTCTTTGTGCACCTCTCTTGCCTCTTTCTGCACCTCACTTGCCTCTTTCTGCACTTCTCTTGCTTCTTTCTACACCTCTGTTGCTTCTTTCAGAAATTCTTTTGCCTCTTTCTGCACTTTTCTTCCTTCTTTCTGCACTCCTGCCTCTTTCTGTACCTCTCTTGCCTCTTTGTGCACCTCTCCTACCTCTTTCTGCACTCCTCTTGCCACTTTCAGCACCTCCTTTGCTTCTTTCTGCACTTTTCTTCCTTCTTTCTGCACCCCTCCTGCCTCTTTCTGTACCTCTCTTGCCTCTATGTGCACCTCTTCTACCTTTTTTCTGTACCGCTTTTGCTTCTTTTTGCACCTCTGTTGGTTCTTTCTGCACTGCTCTTGCTTCTTTCTACACCTCTGTTGCTTCTTTCAGCAATTCTTTTGCCTCTTTCTGCACTTCTCTTGCTTCTTTCTGCACCCCTCTTGCCTCTTTTTGCACCTCTGTTGGTTCATTCTGCACTGCTCTTGCTTCTTTCTGCACCCCTCTTGCCTCTTTTTGCACTCCTCTTTTCTCTTTCTGAACCTCTCATGCCTCTTTCTGCACCCCTGTTCCCTCTTTCTGCACCTCTCTTGCCTCTTTCTGCACCTCTCTTGCCTCTTTCTGCACCTCTGTTGGTTCTTTCTGTACTTCTCTTGCTCTTTCTGCACCCTTCGCACCTCTTTCAGCACCTCTGTTGCTTCTTTCTGCACTTCTCTTCCTTCTTTCTGCACCCTTCCTGCCTCTTTCTGTACCTCTCTTGCCTCTTTGTGCACCTCTTGCCTCTTTCTGCACCTCACTTGCCTCTTTCTGCACTTCTCTTGCTTCTTTCTATACCTCTCTTGCTTCTTTCTATACCTCTTGCCTCTTTGTGCACCTCTCTTGCCTCTTTGTGCATTTCTCTTGCCTCTTTGTGCATTTCTCTTGCCTGTTTCTGCAGTTCCCTTGCCTCTTTCTGCACCTCACTTGCCTGTTTCTGCACCTCACTTGCCTCTTTCTGCACCTCTCTTGCCTCTTTCTGCACCTCAACTGCCTCTTTCTGCACTTCTCTTGCCTCTTTCTGCACCTCAACTGCCTCTTTCTGTACCCCTCTTGCCTCTTTTTGCACCTTTGTTGGTTCTTTCTGCACTGCTCTTGCTTCTTTCTGCACCTCACTTGCCTTTTTGTGCACTTCTCTTGCTTCTTTCTACACCTCTGTTGCTTCTTTCTGCACCCTTCTTCCCTTTTTTGCATCCCTCTTGCCTCTTTCTGCTGTTCTCTTGACATTTTCTGCACCTCTCTTTTCTCTTTCTCCACCCCTCTTCCCTCTTTCTGCACCCCTGTTCCCTCTTTCTGCACCTTTCCTGCCTGTTTCTGCACCTCTCTTGCCTCTTTCTGTACCTCTGTTGGTTTTTTCTGCACTTCTCTTGCTCTTTCTGCACCCTTTGCGCCTCTTTCAGCACCTCTGTTGCTTCTTTCTGCACTTTTCTTCCTTCTTGCTGCACCCCTCCTGCCTCTTTCTGTACCTCTCTTGCCTCTTTGTGCACCTCTTCTACCTTTTTCTGTACCACTCTTGCTCCTTTTTGCACCTCAGTTGGTTCTTTCTGCACTTTCCTTGCTTCTTTCTACACCTCTGTTGCTTCTTTCAGCAATTCTTTTGCCTCTTTCTGCACTTCTCTTCCTTCTTTCTGCACCCCTCCTGCCTCTTTCTGTACCTCTTACCTCTTTGTGCACCTCCCCTACCTCTTTCTGCACTCCTCTTGCCTCTTTCAGCACCTTCGTTGCTTCTTTCTGCACTTTTCTTCCTTCTTTCTGCACCCCTCCTGCCTCTTTCTGTACCTCTCTTGCCTCTTTGTGCACCTCTTCTACCTTTTTCTGTACCGCTTTTGCTTCTTTTTGCACCTCTGTTGGTTCTTTCTGCACTTGCTTCTTTCTGCACCCCTCTTGCCTCTTTTTGCACTCCTCTTTTCTCTTTCTGCACCTCTCTTGCCTCTTTCTGCACCCCTGTTCCCTCTTTCTGCAGCTTTTCTGCCTGTTTCTGCACCTCTCTTGCCTCTTTCTGCACCTCTGTTGCTTCATTTTGCACTTCTCTTCCTTCTTTCTGCACCCCTCCCGCCTCTTTCTGTACATCTCTTGCCTCTTTCTACACCTCTGTTGCTTCCTTCAGCAATTCTTTTGCCTCTTTCTGCACTTCTCTTCCTTCTTTCTGCACCCCTCCTGCCTCTTTCTGTACCTCTCTTGCCTCTTTCTGCACCTCTTCTACCTTTTTCTGCACCCCTCTTCCCTCTTTTTGCACCTCTGTTGGTTCTTTCTGCACTGCTTTTGCTTCTTTCTGCACCTCACTTGCCTCTTTCTGCACTTCTTTCTTCTTTCTACAACTCTGTTGCTTCTTTCAGCAATTCTCTTGCCTCTTTCTGCTCTTCTTTCTGCACCCCTCCTGCCTCTTTCTGCACCTCTGTTGCCTCTTTCTGCACCTCTTGCCTCTTTCTGTACTTCACTTGCTTCTTTCTGCACCTCCCTTGCCTGTTCCGGCACCTCTTTTGCTTCTTTCTGCACTTCTCTTGCCTCTTTCTGCACCTCTGACTTAGAGGTAGTTTTAATCCCCCTGCCCTATTATGTACTAGGGCCTTACAGGGGAGGTCATGCCAATCACAGGGGTACCCCAACCCATAGTGTACCCTAGTGTATGTAGGTGTTTTCACTGTATTCTAAGTGTTTTTTAGCATAGCACTGGCTCCGGGCCTGGTTAGTCAGTCAGTTACCACCAGTACCAGTCAGCAAAACGTTGGGGGGCACAGGATGATTTCGCAACAAGGCCTCTTTTTGCACCTCTGTTGGTTTTTTCTGCATATCTCTTGCACCTTTCTTCGTCTTTCTGGAATTCTGCCTATTTCTGCATTTCTCTTGCTTCTTTCTGTGCCTTTCTTTCTCTTTCTGTACATGTCCTACCCCTGTAGGCATAGTTAGAAATTAGCATTTAAAAAACCTTAGCAATTCACTGAAAAAAACACAGGTTTCAGGGACGTTATAGTTAGTTGGACATTTTACTCGTAAAAAACCAGGGAAATTCGGCCGTTATAGTTTGTTGAGCTAACTATAACTCGCTCCCCCGCAATGCACTGCTGATGACGTCACATATTACATCATTCATGACATGGTCAGTGACATCACTGATGACATCACTGATGACATCATCCAGTGACTGTGTGTTTCTGTAAAGTTTAAATATGTTTTATATATATATGCCAAGGTGTATTGAAGAATGAGTGGGTATATAAGTGTCTGAATGGATGATTTAGTAGGTGCCTGACTGACTGTACAAGTGAGTGATTAAACGTGTCTTACTGAATGCATGGGTTAGTGGCTAATCTGTGAATGTCTGTATTAGTCTGTCAGTTGGTGTGTAAGTGGCTGCATGGGTTGGTGAGTAGCTACATGTGTGTCTATATGGGTTATTTATTGGGTGTCTAAGTATCTGTTTGGGTGCCTGAGTGTCCATGTGGGTGGGTGGGGGGTGCAACTCTGTATGGTCCCTGGCTCCCACGAGATCGGGATTCTTTTTTTTTTTAAATGGAAGATTGTAGGTTGTGGGGTCTGTGCGGGTGGTTGCCCACTAATGGGAGCTATACCGCCTGTGAGGGTTTGGGGCAAGGCCTGGCCGTGAGCCAGGCTCTCTGTCCAAACCCCCTGCCATGGGGTGATGGGAACTTGTGGTGGGGGGTGGCCTGCGGCCAGGCCCTGACATCATCCTCCATGCCATGCACATCTGAAAGCCGTGTGCAGCAGTGGTTGGGTGCATAATCTTGCAGCCAACCCCACCTCCCAGCAGGGCCAAAGGTGGATTGCTGCAGACATATTATATTAAGATATTAATTTATGTAAAGAAAAAAAAAAAAAACTGAAAAAAAATGGCGGTAGATGTAAGGTAATAATATTTTGAAGTATGTTTAAACCATTTTTTTAGAAATTCAATCAAAATAAACGAAGGTTAAAGTCGAATTATACGAAGGTCTATTAATAAAAACGCATTGGTTTAAAACAAAGAAACACAAATTCACCAGTTATACCTAAAACATAACTGACATTTGTATAACTTTCACAACTATGATATGCTGCTTATGACTGCGCATATTACATAACTGATGACATCTGAAATCTATTGTGGTGAAAGTTATACTGGTGTCACTTATGTATAACTGGTAATTTTGAGTGTTTTTTGTTTTAAAGTGGTAAATGTTTTATTATTAGAAGATCTCCACTTTAACATTTGTTTGTTTTCAGTGAAAAAATATATTTTATATATATATATATATATATATATTCATTCTGTGATTTGAATTTTAATGTCTTTCGAGCAGACAGAACATACTTGTTTGAAATTGTGAAATTTTAAAATAAACATAATAAACATTCCTTTCAAACAGCTGAGTGAGCAGACAAGCATATTGCTATTTGTTTGATTTAGTGAAGAGCCCATTTCTTGTGCAGTATATGTTTAAATGCTGCTCTCGCCCCGCCTTACAGGAGGGGTGGGTGAGCTGAAAGTCCTTACCAGGGCTTAGCCTGTATCCAGGTGTATGGTCGATTTTAACATTTTCACCATCTAAGGCCTTTTGCTCCCTGCCCTTGGTAGGTATGTGTGGGGACACTGCTGCCATGTCCAATACGGCTGGATTAACAGGGGAGTACCTACTCAGTGCTTGCTCTGTCTTCCAGAGTACCAGCTTTCTGCCATGTTGAAGCATTCCTGTTGAAGGTACCTCTGCACGCGGTTATCTTTACAACGCATCTATCACTACCACGCTCGTCTTCACCAAGCATGTCACTACAACGAAGTCACATAGAGGTACATTATAAGTACCATTACCATGCATACTATTACCACACAAGCCATTGCCGCTCATACCTTTGCAACACAATATATTAAAATAAGTAATTTTAAAGTTATAATAAAAATTACTAATAAATGACACAACATGACCCAAAAAAAGAAAGTACATTAACATTCTGGTACTCATTTCCAACATTACATTTTTTAATTTTTTTTTAAATCTACATGTAGTAAACCTCAGAATACATGTTTACATTTTTAAAAAGTACTTTTAAACTAAAAAAAATAATTTTGTAAAAAACGATGCAACAGTAAGAAAATCAATGCAGCAAACTAACATTTTTTTACACATTTTCAGCGTTAAACAAATATTTTAAATACATGTTGTCATAGAGCAAACATCTAAATTAATGCGTTTACCATGCACACAGTAGTCCTTTCTTTATTTCAAGCATATGTATGTAACTTGTATCCAACTAAAATGGGTTTTGTGAAATGCAAAGGTCATAAAAGCATTTTTTTCACCAACTGAATTAAATGTACATTCAGTCAGATTTCAAAACACAATAAAAATAAATTCCAAATCATGTTTTACTGTGAATTATCGACTACCCCCAAAAAACATGTAAATTCAGCCGTCTACCATTTTGTGCTCAGTGGTATACAGTCTTATATTGTGACCCCACATGCCATTGAGAGCAGGATGGAGAGAGCAACAGCCAGTTGCAAACACTGCCATCTAGCTAGACAAGTAAGTATAAACGTGGTCAATAATGTGCTCAAACAATACTAGCATTACCCTACACATAAATATTTAGAAATGTTTTACATTTTACAGACTTCGAGAAAACAGACAACAGTGGACCTTTCAAGTTCAGTTGCTAATTGTACACCACAGGAAGGTAAAAAAAATGATAACTTATTTGAAACATAATTATAAAAATGGTGTTCTTTTAGGAAAAAAGAATTGTCTTCTCAGTTTTGATCCTGGACAGTTACTGGGGGCCATCATTTCCATTCAAGCTCCGCTGGGTACTTACCTCAGGGAAGGTAGTGGACAGTGACTGGCAAAATTACTATTCAAACTCCGCCAGGTACTTAACTCAGAGAAGGTGCAGGACAGTGACTGGGAGGCAAAATTATTCTAACTCTACTGGGTACTTAACCCGAGGAAGGTGCTGGAGAGTGACTAGAGGGCAAAATTACTATTCTAACTCCACCAAGTACTTACCTCAGGGAAGATGCTGAACAGTGGATGGGGTAAAATCAATTATGTTACACCACCAGATTCTTACTTTTTTTTCTTTTCAACAGACTTTATTATAAGAAAAAGATATAGGAAAATAAAATGGGAGATCAGAAAAATCACCAACCATCAGAAAAACAGTGTATGAAAAGATAGATATCTTTTCAAGTAAATATTCTTTTAAAAATGTATGCAGAACCAAATCTAACAACTTTCTAACTATAGACAACAAAGATTAATAATTAAATATCTCTCATTTTTCACAGTAATAATAAAATATTTTTTTGCGATCAAAACAGTATCTGAAATAATCATGCAAAACCATTTCCCTTTGCAGGTACATTGATCTCAAATAGAAGTACACCACCGTTTTACACTATATGATATAGTCTATATAAGTCACAAAAAGTCTCTATTGTCAATCAAATATTTCTACAGAACACAGACCAAATCACCTTAAGCACAGAATCCATCTGCTATGAAATACAACAGAAAAATAACCTTACTACCAGAAAGCACGCTAAGAGAGGCTGGTTGGTACACTGATTGAAAGTATTGCTCTCCTGCCGACGAGTGCAGGCACCCGTCTATTCTTTTTTTTTTTAACGCAGATTTATATAGCGCGAATTCGACCGAAGGTATTGGAGTGCTTTATATGAGCACCGGTTACGTTACACAAGGACACATTCATTTTTAAAAAAAAATTTGGTAGGCACGGGGAGATTAAGTGATTTGCCCAGAATCACAGGATGTGGACGCGACCCCGAGGCTCAAACCTTGGTTTCCCATCTCCAAAGTCGGCAATCTAGCTGTCAGACCACATCCTCTCCCCATCCTCTCCTCTCCCTTTCTATTGAAACGAATGCTATCCTACTGAAAAATGCTGCCACTTTTGCAGTGAAAGTTGCACACCCCTGCTGAGAAGTGTTGGTACTCTCCCTGCTGCTGGAAGCAGAATACCTCTGAGGACAATTAGAGGTATCGCCCATTGAGAGCTGTGCGTTGAAAAAAGCCAGTGTTCTCTCCCATTGCAAGTAGTAAACTCCTAATGCTGAGACTGTTCCACTGAAGTATTGCACTGTACCAAAATGTACTAGAAATGCAAGTGTGAAGATGCACTTGCCCTTACCCGCACTGCTATGGGTGCAATACTTTGCTAAATGTTTACAGAGACTTTATACGATACAACTTAAACATTTTCAATACATTACACAGCTTTTTGTAACCATAAGTTTGATTGTTTTATTGCGGATGAACTCTCCGCCAACATATCATATTTTACTCATAGTATACAAACACAATACACAAAATCATATGCATGAACAAATTATATTCATTTTCTGAACAACGGTGATGTCAGAAGATATTTCCCAATGCATTTCGGGATCAATTGATCCCTTCGTCAGGGGAACTGTAATAAAACATAAATGCCAATGTTAAGCAAACGGGGAGCAACTGATTATTCTATAATTTGTATGTTAATATTTATTACATAAGAAATGATATCCTACACCAACGCGCTCTTGTAAAATATGTTGGGTGCAAACCCATATTGTGAGTTACTGTGTACGGAACAAATGGAAAAATGAACCACCAGGTGCTACTCAGTGTGATCTAAAAACACTACACCGACTTCTTGTGCGGAAGGTGCGTCAAACCAAATGAAATAATTCAAGAACAACTCACTTCATAAAAGCCTGTATATCTTGAAAACGTGCCCGGTCCCACAAGAAATGAAACTCTCTCTAAAAAATAAACAACACGACATATATGCCACTCAAGAACTAACGAATAGAAATGCTTCAAAACCACTTAACACTCAGTAAAGGTTACCTCTCAATGCCCCGTAACTCTGCTTGTAAATTCACGCTGTATCCAGACTCACTATCCTCGTCAATACCGCACTGTGTACCACTGCAAGTGAAATAATATAACTGTAAACTCTAGTATCCTGGATATCGTAATAACTGATATCTACCAAAACCGCATTCCTCTCACCTTCAACTGTCTGCCAGCATACTCCGCGTACTTGCGTCTCTATTGCGGGAAACATGGATTGCCGGATCGCATGATCCCATATAACCCTGCGCTGCGGTCAACATCAAAAAAGGACTACCCAGTCCATCACATAGAATCACCTCCACTGCAGCGGCCATCTTAGACTACCTATCCCGCATACGAGTACAATAGTGTATCGACAGATTCTCCCAAATGGTACGGTGCTTACACTAATCTGCAAATCTCTAATGCACGATTAGTATTCCACTAGTTTCCGGGCTGGTAGCGGATTTAAAAATACTGATACTGCAGTTCCTATGATGACCTCATCAAATAAGCAACTCCTCGCAAAGCAAAAGGTGCCTAAGTTGCTGAAAGAAATGTGACTCCATCTGCACCGCGTCATCCTGAAACCGGTCCATGGATTAAACTGTTTACGCAACAATAGGAGTGCGCGACACATCTCCAAAACTTCACTGTACCAAAATGTGCCAGGAATCTCCCTTCCAAACAAACAAAGCTCATCTTCTCGTTGCCTGACAGGATGTTTGTTTAATGCTCCCACATCCTGTACTACCAAGAGTAAGGTGCTTTGTACACCCTGCATAAAACATCCCCAATGTCGCTCCGACCCCAATATGGAATATGGTTGTTAGCGCCTAAAAGAATCAGCGGGGTCTGTAATTTTATGAATGCCCAATCCTAGCCCAACCTAGTCTAGCTTTAAGTTAGAGAAAATAGCCCAGGCAGTTTAGTGCCTACTCAGATATCCATGAGTAACCAAGCGTTTATCTTTCCAAGGTGAACAGAATGAGTGCACTGGAACTGGAAACAGTAAGATCTATTATTAGAAATGCCATCTTTATAATGCGAACTGTTTGAAAGATCAGTATATAATTCTTGCACAGTGGGTTTATGTAGCTGTTGCAGAGATATGCTAGTAACATGCAGCTCTTTGTCTCACTGATGGCATTGATTTCTCCCCATCCTATATTGATACAGAGAGGCCCACTGAAATTCTGTCCATTATGCAGGCACATGTGGTCAAAAGGTGGTTGTAGATAGGGGTAGGAAAGGGCATCCAATCCCCCTGCTTCACATTTATTAATATATATTTAGTTATGCGTATTTCTTCATGCAATTGTACATAGCACGAACATCACCCAAAGGTGTAATAGTGCTTTACAATAAAAACAGAAAAATTAAATGAGAATTATAATTTGCATCAGTTAAAATATTGAGTAGCAGTATTAACAGGACATTATAGGAAAAACATCAGTTGCACCAGTAATAAATACTGAGTAACAAAATTTGAACAGGTATGAGTCCAAATGAAGTATAATATCAAATCGAGGTAAAAAACGTAACCCTCAAGGCAAGGCTTAGTGCAGACTATAAGTCTGAGAGAGGTTGTGGAGGGAGAAAGATTAATTAAAAGAATGTCTTTCAACATAAAGGGCTTTCAGTTCGACTTTGAAGAATGTCAGTGAGGTAGTGGTAGGTAACGTCGGAGGTAAAGCATTTCAGACCAGTGGTACCACTTCCAGAAAAGAATTGAGCCATACATTTTTCATTATAAAAAGAAATAAAAGGAATAGGCAGATATGTTATGTTACTCGTGTTTTATAGCTCGCTAATTACCCCTGAGGGTTTCCAGGTGCTCTGTAGCATGTGTGTGATGCCAGTCTTAGGGGCTTGAAAAGCCAGGTCTTCATCTTAATGCGAAAGTCAAGAAGAGAGGAAGAGGCTCTGATGTGTTGTGGGAGGTCGTTCCAGGCTTTAGAGGCCAGGCACTAGAAGGCATGGCCCCCTGCTCTGCTTTTGCGTGGGATGTGTGTCAGTGAGAGACCGGCAGACCGTAGGTGCCTTTTAAGATTGGTGGAACTGAATGCAGTTGTTCAGGTAAGCAGGACCAGTGTTGTGGAGAGCTTTGTATGTGTGGGTGAGGAGTTTAAAGCATGCATGCTTGTGGATCAGGAGTCAGTGGAGTTACCTATAGTGTGGCATGATGTGGGAGGTTGAAGACTAGTCTGGCTACTGTGTTTTGAATGGTCTGCAGTCTGCAAGTGAGCTGGTTGATAATTCCTGCATACAGGGTGTTTACATTGTCTAGTTTGCTTGTGATAAGGGCTTGGGTGATCATTTTCCTGGTGTTGTCTGGTAGCCACTTGAAACTTTTCTTCAGCATCCTAAGTGAGTCGAAGAAGACCCAGACCACTGCACTGACTTGGGCAGTCATGTCCAGTTTGTTGTGTATGATGATTCCGAGGTTTCTCGCTTGCGAGCAGGATGTGGGGGTGGGTCTAAGGTCTGTGGGCCATCGGATGGAGTCCCATGGCGAGGCATTCTTCCAGAAGACTACTACCTTGGTCTTGTCTGAGTTCAATTTGAGGCAATTGGATTTCATCCAGGTGGGACTTCTGTCGTGCATGTGGTCAACCTGTTCCTGGTGTTGGGTGTTTTGTCCGAGAAAGACAGCTTCAGTTGCTTGTCATGCGAATGTTTGCGTTGTGAGCTCTCATGTCATCGGCAAGCAGAATCTTGTAGATGTTTAAGTGCTGAGCTGAGCGAGGAGCCCTGCAGGACTCCACAAATAAGATCTTGTGTTTCAGAGGCACAGAGGGGCATGTTGATGTTTTAGGTTCTTCCATGTTGAAAGAGCATATCCATTCGAGTGCGAGTCCCTGGGTACCTAGTTTGTGGAGTCGTTGGATTAGGATGGTGTGGGAGATGGTGTTGAAAGCTGCTGATAGGTCTAGAAGGAGGGCATCTGCAGTTTCTCCCCTGTTGAGGATTATTCAGATGTCATCTGTTGTTGCTATGAGGGGGGTTTCCGTGTTGTGGTTTTAGTATGAATCCTGATTGTGTGATGTTGAGAAGGTGATGTGTGGCGAGGTGATCAGAGAGGTGCTTGTTGATGCCTTTTTCCGTACTTTAGCTGGGTAGGGAAGGAAGGATATTGGTCGGTAATTGGCTAGCTTAGTCTGATCAGCCGAGGGTTTTTGAATTGTCTTCATGGTTGTTGTGGTTTCCACCGTGCAAATGGTGTTGCATGTGGTGATTGTGTTGACTTCCTTCATCACTGGAAGATTCTGGAGAGGGCCAGGGGGGTCCGGCTGTGAGAGGAAGTTGCCGTATATGGTTGCAATTATGCTGCAAAAGAAGTTTGAGAGGTTGTTGCACACACCTTGTGATGAGTTGATGTTTCCAGTGACAGCTGTGGGTGGGTGAAATCTTTGATAATTTCTAAGATTTCATTGCTGTTGCTGGTGTTTATTTGTTCAACAAGGGCTTTTTTCCTCGGTTTCTCGGATGAGCTGGTGGTATCTCCACTGGACGGCTTTGAAGGAATCTTTTTCCCTTACCCTTTCTGGTTCTCCATTTCTGTCCCTGTTGTTTCTAGTGTCGCCTGGTCATTTTGAGGTGTTCTGTGTACCAGCTGGCTTGTGTTCGGATTTTTATTGTGTTGCTTAGTTGTATGGGGTCAAGAGTGTCAGCCCATTTGGTGATCCACTTGTTGAAGTTCTCGATATCACATGCCAGTATGCCTGTGGGTTCTGGTTTGTTCTCATGTAGGGCGGTCATCCACTTCTGTTAGGTTGGTCCTCTGTCGACTTGCTAGGCCTACTGTGGGGGCTCTTCTGCGTTATTGGATGTGGAATGTAAAACTGGCTGTGACATGGTCTATCCAGGTGACGGGTCTTGGACTATTGATCCTAATGTTATCGAAAGATGTAAAGACTGGGTATAGGATATGTGCGGCGGCATGGATCAGCTCTGTCACGCGTTGGGTTAGTTCCAGGTTCCTGAGGTTGTCAATAAGGGTAGCTGATTTCAGGTCGGTCCACTCTTCAAGATGCAAATTTAAGCCTCCTAAGAGGGTGAAAGGACTGGCGTCAAAGACTAGGGGGACGATGAAGTCAGTGATGTTGTTTGCAAAGTTGGCTCTGGTGCCTTGGGGGTGGTAGACTAAGGTCTCATTCAGGGTGAAATTTGCTGTGATTTGATGTTGAGTCGCTCCATGTGGTTTATTTCAGTGCAGATGAAGGTGTCTTTGTAAACGATGGCGATCTCTTCTCGAGGCCTGTTTTAGCGGTCTTTCCTGAAGATCTTGAAATTGGCGGGGATGGTGATATCTGGCCTTGAAGCTATGTTTCTGTGAGGAAGAGGAGGTCAGGGGCGGCATCTTCCAGTAGGTCCCATATCTCTGTGGTGTGCTTGCTGAGTGAGTGGGTGTTGAGGAGCATGCATGTTTTTGGTGTGTGGGGCATGTGGTGTGTTAGAAGGCTTTTGAGTATGTGTGAATGGGGTGAAGATAGGATAGCCTTTAGGTGTCAGGCTGTACAGCAGTGTTTGCAACTGTATGAAATAATGGACATCTAACACCCCCGGTTAACCCAAAAAGTTCCAGCAGAAAGCATTGTGTACATAAAGTGACTACAGAAGAATTCACTGTGAACTTTGGGGCCACATGTCCCAACATGTCGGGTCCCACATGTCACTCGTGAACACTGTACAGAAAAATAGCCACCTTTGTCCCACTGATGTTCCGAGATTGAGGTCTTTTCTCGCCTTCCTGGAGGCCTTTGTGAACCCCAGAAATGACTCACAGCATTCCACCATCTCAGATACCTGCTTCTGCTGCAATTGACAGGATCTAATGGGACTAAATACAGACTGGCAACCTCAAAAAAGTGGCACACATTTGCAGGATCATGACCTTTTGCAAAACATTACTTAGTATCTGGGGAACACATTTTTTGAGAAATGTCTTAAATGAAAGGTTTTAAAGCTTGTACTGCCAGTAACATTGCTGACCTGACCTTTGTTTTGCAGGGTCTCCCCCAGATTTGTGCCTCTTGTTGCTGAACCCGTTTTTGTTGGCATTAGGACTCTGTGCACTTCTTCCCTAATAGCCAGCGGCAAAGTGTTTGTGCTCTCTCACTAAAAGCATGGTACCTACCTGATTGGTACATTTAATTTATTTGTAAGTCCCTAGTAAATGGTACTGGTATTCAGGGCCTCTAAATCAAATACTAGTGGGCAGCAGCACTCCTTGTGCCACCCACTAAGGTAACCTTTTAAAACATGTTTCAAGCGGCCACTGCAGCCTGTAGTGCAGTTTTAAACTGCCATTTCGACCTGGGTAAATAAACCTTTTGTCAGGTTTGAACTGTATTTTTTAATGCATATACGTCACCCCTTAGGGTAGGCCCTAAAGGTTCATTGGGCAGGGTGCAATGTATTTAAAAAGAAGTAAAAGTGTATTTCAGTTTTACATGTCTTGCAAGTGAAAACACCTTATGGCCTATCTCTCCTACTAACTAATGAAGGAAGTGACCCGATTAGGGTCATTCGGGTCACTCTCGACCTCCTCTAGCCTTCCAAGATTGAAGAGTCGATGACGCAGTAGAGAATACAAGCAAACTAGTTTATTCACAGAATACCCTGCAGTGGAGTCCAATCAGACCAGCCTCCTATGATGGCTGACGAGGGACTGACTTCTACAAGCATAAAGTTACATTATGTATGTTGCGGAGTCCACAAAGAACCGCCTACCATGGAAAAACACTGGTAGGTGTCGTAATACAATGGGGGTACAGAACATAAGTCTCGATTCTGCAGCCTGGTACAAGCTATCTACATTTCAAGGTTGTCTGGCCTATCCTCCCCTCTAGACAGGTGGGAGAAGGCCTTGATCTAAGAGGAAAGGCATGCGCTAACGAGCTAACATGGGCATTGAAGAAACTAAACTTACCAAGAACCATTTCTCGTAAATGAGCAAAATACAGTTTAGAGTATGCAAGTAACAGTTTCGATTGCATCAGAACAAGGCGTCCTTCTAACTAAAATGGCGGCACAGATGTCAACATAACTGGCGTGACATCTGTATCAACTCATTACATCTTACACACAATACGTAAATATAACGTATTAGCCATATAAATGCTAACATAATATGAAGTAAACACGAGTAAAAAGTAAAACTACGTTTCAATTCTATCACTAACGCTGGGTTACCATATTACATTTAAAAGGTGATAACTTTTGATTGGGAGCATATAGTGATATGGTGTTTACACTCAAATGAATTGTAATTTAATATCTTCTTTAATGGTAAAGTCGGATTTTAAGTCACAATTCTAAAAATGTCACTTTAAGAAATTTGGCATTTTCTTGTCCTAACCATTTGTGCCTTCTGCCGGTGTCCTGGGTCTCATGACTGTGAATGGCTCTGCTGTTGGGGTTTGTGTATTCCTCCCAGACAGTGACACAAAGCGGTTTAGGTGTGGACAGGATGGCTCGGGCAGAGCTTTGCCCTGTCCCAATTGCACTACAAATGGCTTGCCTTCACACATAAAGGAATCTGCCACCAGGCCGGCCTTATCTTATGTCACACCGACTTCTTGGAGTGAGTCTTGACAGGAGACGAGAAGAACCTTCCAGAACCAGATGTGGGGGTAGATTAGGGAATCCCCCCACCCACTTCAAAGGCTTGCACCACGCATGAATATTGGACCTCCAGTGCCACTCATCAGTACACTCCTGGACCTGTTGACATTACAGAAGAAGGACTTCCCTGCCACTATCAGAGGACTGCCTGGGAAGGAAGACTGAATCTGCTCCTTTCGTCCCAATCTAATCTTTGTGACTCCAAGGGTCAGTTGGCTGACCTGTCTGACCTACAGGAAAGCAACAAGCTCCAGAGGTCTCTCTGCAGGTACCCAGTTGAACCTGCTGCACTGGACCTGCCTGGATTTGTAACTGCACCTGCCTGAGCCCTGCTGGCCTCTGCTGGCGTGATTTCCTGATTCCCAAAAAGTGCCCCCTAGGTCCTGGACCATCGGCTGCCATCTGTCTGAGCTCCTCCCAGGAAGAAAAGGTGAAATCTCGAAGTTTGGGTTCTTTGTGACCACGAATGAATCTCTTTGCACTGAGACCCTGCCACCTGTGTTGACCGGCAACGCAAAGCTTAGGTGAAGACCTGCTGTTCGGGCCACAGCGACCACCAGCAAACACCGGCAACACGAGATCTGCACTTCGCGCTATAGCGCATCAGCCGCGTTGGCCGCCTTTGTAAAGCTCCATCAATGACCATGCGCGACACCCGACTGGCTCTTCAGGCTACAGCAGAGGTCCTCAAACTTGGGGGCGGGCCCCCTTGGGGGGCCTTAAGTGAGCTCAGGGGGGTCGCATGTCTCTGGCCAAGAGAAGCATCATGCTTTGTTTTAAATGTTAAAAACATGAGCAGCAGTAAGCCACCTTGTAATGGGCCATCACTAACAATTTTTGTCATTTATATCCTGACTGGGAGTATGTGTAAAAAGGGGTAACAGAGCTTAACTGCAATGTTTAGATATGTTTAGACATATTTAAACATTGCCAATTTAGCAGAATCTTGTGAAAATATTAAGGGAGGCCCGAGGGATTTTTTTTTTGTGCAGAGCGGCGCAGCATTAAGAAGTTTGAAGATACTGCTACAGTGATGACAGCCCATGCTGCCCGGTCTGATCAATGCACTACGATGATGACCATCCATAATGATCTCCCTGCTCTTCACGGCCTCTTCCACCATGAATGGAACTCTTCATGCTGGACTTCGAGAAAGTAACTCTTTCAGCGGAACTAACCCGGTCCCTGTATCTGACTAGTGCTCCATTGTAGTCAGCCTGAACTTGTGATTTTCCCCCTGTCTAGCATGACCAGATGACACGAGTGGAGCTTTGTGCTTTGAGGCACTATATTTCCTTAAAACTTCAACATTGAATATCTTCGGTTCTACTGATTAGATTATTGTTGTTCTGATATCATTTTATTTAATAAAATGTACTCTGGTTTTCTAAATTGGTTTGGTATTTTTCTTGTGTTGTGTTTTCTAGTTATTACTGTTTGTGTACTACATTAATACTTTACACATTGGCTCTAAGTTAAACCTGATTACTTTTGTGCCATCTACCAGATGGTTAAGCACAGGTTAATTTAATGACTTTTGTGATTCACACTGACATGGACTGTAGTTGTTCCCTGATTGGGGTTTCCGCTCCCCTCTACCAATAACCTGATTTCTTAGAAACATCAAGACACGAAACATTGTAGAACTGAAATATGAATACTTACTTTCAGTCTCAATGCCATCCACATAGTTGTAAAATACCCGGAACTATATGACAGACTCTGATTATCATATAAATCAGAAATTTAAATCAGAGGGAAATAGGTTAGGTCAGGGGTCTCTGTGGATAGAACAAATAATGACAAAAAAGAAAGAAAAAGAGGAATTCTGAAATTATTTCTCTTGAAGATTCACAATGGAGTTCTGAAGACGAGAACCTTTAATGACGGAGTAAAGAAATACATTTTACATTCTGCCTTAGACCCAAGATCATGGCCTATGCCAGGACGTTGCATTAAAGGTTTCCATTGATTGTCTTCTATATTACAAAATAAACCATAAACACTATATGAAAAATGCCGATGCACCTGAATGCTTCATGGAGGCAATCTTTTTCCACATTAGAAATTAACACGCGATGGCAAAGCCAACATATCTGCCTGTAAAATGCTAACGGATGCGAACAAATGCATGTACAAACAAATTTGCATTGTGCATGCCTATATTTGGATGCGTTATTACAATATACTTGTCCTAGTGGCTTTGACAATGCTTGTTGCTTCAGATCAACACATTCCTAACTCTTTACCTGCCTTACACATTACATAAAATGCCGTGCTAATTTATCCCAGTTCTCTGAGCAGCAACATACTGAAACCAGCTCCAGATGTTCGGCCGACTTGTACAACCTTTGGTGATATTACATGATGTGTCTTTCAAACACTAATAACTTCAGATTTATTTTTTATTTTCCCTCAGACACCGTTGATATGAGGCAGCTGCTCTTGTTTTACCTCCGTCCAACCCCAGTCCTAAAAAAAAAAATCTATCAGGCAATTTCTCATGATACAAGTAACCCCATGCACAGTGGTATTAAACACAGGCACATTCTGTGCGTCTGCAATGGCTGCTGCTTGATGAAACATGGCTGAAGAAAGAAACAGTTGTTTTCAATTTGGCTTTGTTGTTTGAAATTAAATAAAAGTGACTCATGGAAGCAATCTCGTAGAGTATGGTGTGCCCTTGTGTTTTCTTTTAACCGTAACGCACAATGTATTTTAATATAATAGTATCATGCTGCGTCTAAAGTATTAATTCAATTCTTTAAGAGAATCATGCAGCTATGGATTACGTTCAGACATTGCTGCCACATATTCTTCCAAGTTTCAACTTAGCGCAAGGTAATCACGATTAATAGCATACCGGCTTTTAAATCAAAAAACCTTGAGGCACTTCCTAACGAGAGCTGGAAACTGCATAACTACCTTATTACCTTATTATTTGTGAAACACACACAAATATAATATTTTAAGACAATAAAACTATTGCAGAAAAAATAAATCGAGTCTGGTGGATGCAGGATTAACACAGACAAGTATGTGATCAGTATGATGTTGCAGATCACTTCAAAGTTTATAAAACCTCCAAAAACCTACCGGATACAGGCTCAAGTGTAAGTTAATCATTCATGAATACATTTAACAAACTCCACTATATTTACTAGGATTTTCTGTAGAGCACCTTTAGGGAATGTTGGCGCCTATCAGTTACAGATTTGTTAACCATATTAACTAACATTTGCACTTGAGCAAATGCATGCTAATGTGTGGTACATGCTTTGCCATCGAGCAGGGGCACACATTTGACCACAGATAAAACGGGTTAAGCCATCTACAAAGGATGTATATAAATATGAATTCCCTGAAAAAACACCAAGGTTAAAGTAAGGATATAGTTAGGTGAAAATGTCAGTTTAAACGTTACATTTAAAAACAAAAACACAAAACACTGCAAGCCACCAGTTATACTTAAGTAAACTAACTATAACCCGTGCCCCTGCCATGCAGTGTTGTTGTCAATAATGTAATTTCAGATGTAGATGCTGTATTATCAATAATGTCATAGAAAATGTCATGAGTAATGTAATATGTGAGGTCGTAAGCAGTGCATGGTGAGGGCCCGAGTTGTAGTAACTTCAGTTACCTATAACTGGTAAATTTCAGTGTTTTTATTTTTTATTTTAAAATGTTACATTAAAACTGGCCTTAGAATCAGAATAAGTTTATTGCATAAATAATAAAAACCATGGAATAAATCTAGAAACACTAATGTTTTGTGCAGTAATATCAAGTGACCCTAAAAAAAAACTCCTTAAAACATACTATTTTCTACTAGTGTATGAAATATTGAATATTAATACATTAAAGCTGATAGTTTCACCTAATATAACATCACTTGAAACTGTTTTTTCAGTGAAATTCTAAGGATTTTTTTGTAAAGTAAAGTAAGCTATTATTACCATATCTAATTATAAGGTCACTTTAACCTTTGTTGGTTTCACAGAATTTCTAGGGTTTTTGTTTTCAAAGTAAAGTAACAATATAAAGAGATGTCTTTTTAAGCAAAGCTGGCCTACTGGCTTTGCCAAAAGTCAGAACACCAGAATTTATCAATTAGCCCTATTGGTTGTATCAAGAGATCAGCACATCAACCTATATAAAGCACACCTATTGCCTTTGTCAAGAAATCACCACAATAATTTATTAATAACCATATTCCAAAGTAATCTTTATAATTACACTCATTCCAATTCATAATATCCATTTTCTCAAAAATATTTAAAATAACGCATTTTTATTCCAAACAACTCTAAGTGTGTGTATGAATCTTTCCTTCATAGTCTTCAGGCCATCGAACCAACCACAAGGGGTCCCAACACTCCAGCAGAAGAGCATACAGCTCCAGCGCTTTAAAAATGATGGTACGCTCTCTTGGGGCCATGCATTAAATAACCCAGGAGACTTGCAGTTCTTTTTTTTTTTTTTATTCCTGGGGGACTTCTATGCTCCTAGCAGGCTCCACAGTAACATGCTGGTGGTGCCCCTGGCCAGATTGGGGCACCACAAATGAAGAAAAACATGTAAATAAGCCCTTAAAGAGCATTATGGAATGCTCCTGACCCGGAGTAGTGAATAATAAATGAGCGGCTCCTGCCAGGTGTCATCAATGACTTAATGTAACATTTAATGAGCGATGTAATATGTGATGTCATAAGCAGTGCATAGTGTGGGTGCAAGTTATAGGGCCAGGTTATGAGTCTGGCGGTCTTGCGACCGCCAGACTCGCGGTGGCGCAGGAGTGGCAGTCCGCCGTATTGCCGATTACGACTTCCAAAGTTGTATCGGCGGTGGACCGCCTGCTGCGCCAGGGAACAGTCGTTACCTGGCGGTGGCGCGGGAGCACCACTACGCATTGTGCTGAGCAGGGACTAGTTCAGTCCCATTCAGCATATTTTGAGTTCTTGCACGGCCAGCCTTTTCATGGCGGAGGCCCGCCATGAAAAAGCTGGTGATGCAAGAACAAAGGGGGTCCTACAGGGCCCCCATGTCCCCCACGCCATGTGGATACATTCAGGGGGGCACAACATGTGCCCCCCCTGTCTGTATTCCCTCCAGTTCCAGCACGGCATGGACATCACCGTTCTTCCAATGCTGGAACTTTTTGGCCGTTCCCATTGCGGTGCCAGTTTTCAAGGCACTGCCATGGGAATGGCCAAAGAAGCGCTGACCATATTATGAGTTGCACATTTGCAACTCGTAATATGATGGGCGGTGCTTCCGCGGGTTTGGCGCAGCAGAGGTGGCATTGCGCCGTCGCCGCTGCGCCAAAGTCATAATCAGGCCCATAGTTATCTATCTCCCTTCATAACTCCCACGACCCACTAATCTTTTGCTCCCAAACAATTTGAGCGCCCACCTCACCCCATCCAAATACTAGACCCTGAATATGGCGCAGTAGTAATGACAGCAGCTGGCCTGCTCTGCCTGCATTCTCTCTCTATACATGCCAACATTTTCAAACTAGAAAGAGGAAGATTTCGAAACAACAATCAGGGGACTTTATTTTACCCATTGACATACATTGAAGCAAAGGCAAATTTAGGTGGGAGACTGCTAAAATAGAGCTGTTTTTAAAAATTGTGAGTCAGGGGCTTCGCCAAGATGGCGGCTGACTAGGAGGGCTTCCCCAGTGCTCCACCACCCGACCACAGAGAGCTGCGGCCTCACCTGCTGTTTCCGCACTGCGTTGGACTGAGCCTCGCTGGCCATACACCCTGACATGGCGACACTCCACGACGCCCCTGCAAGGTGCGGGGGTGGCCAAAAAGTACAACATCGCTGCCACATGGCCCTGACGAAGTGAGACACAGCTGTAACATGTCTCATAGTTTCTGCCCTCCTGCCTCCATATCTCTACACCCAACTGCAGCCCAGGTAGTCGGTGCTGGCCTGCTGGGCCCCTGCAGCCAGAGTGCCTCCTACTATAGGGAGAGTCTGCTCGTCCCCAATGTGGGCCGGCCTGACCTTGCGTGCTGTGGGTTCGCAGTTCAGCTGAGGCAACTGCCCTGAAGATTCTCTGCAACCTCCCACCATTGCCCTGGGTCGTTCGCCAGTGAAAGGTTTTTTGTCCTACTGCTGCAGGCTGCGCCCACACCTTTTACCTCCTACAAGGCCTCCTGGATCCTCATCATCTGCTGATGGAGAGGAGACACCGGTGACCTCCACGTGGACCTACCCCAGTGGACTGAGTACCCGGGCCTCTTCCTAGACGGTCCTCGTTTAATTCTCCCACCGTACTGCAATCACCCCATGGCATGGGGCGACCTTGGTGAGATGGGGGCCCTGGATCCAGAGCATCACCCATGCAGTCTGGGACTTGTAGGAGTGCCCCACTTTGAGGCTGAAGAGCAAGGGAGATGGACTGAATCATAGCCTGTCTGCATGAAAGACTAAGTGACCCCCTGGGTCTGATCCAAGATAGGGGTTGCACTAGAACTGGGCCGCTTTCAGACCAGTGTCCCTTTCCTTGGTGATCGGTCATCCAGAGGGTGACCACGCTTGACTGCCCAGGGGACTCACTACCTAGGGGCCGCCCCCTCCTCCCAGATGGCGACCCACAGAGTGAAGGACGCCTCCCTCAAAGATATGCTCCCCAAGACCCCTGTTAAAAAGGATGACTTGCAGGGAGACATCTTGCCTGCGGCACAATAAATGCACAGAGTCGGGGGCCCTGAGCAGATGGTCGCTGAGGGTCCACTCAACACGCTTACATGGAGATGCTATTCGGCAAACTCAGTGAAGACATCACAGCACTTAGGAGTGATGTCGCTACCGAAATCAAAGAAGTGAAGTGTGAGGAGGCAGAGTTGGTACACCGGTAAACACCCTAAAGCACAGCTGCAACACAAGAGAAGGAACTCATCACCTTTTGAAGTGAATTGCTAGAACCCCAGGCCTAAAATACGAATCTGCCACTACATTCTGAGTGCTTGGAAAACAGATCCTGTTGCTCCAACATTAGAATCCGGGGCGTCCCCCCTTTTAGCAGACTCTGGGACTTGAAGGGGTATGTCACCTGCCTCTTCCAAGATGTCCTCCCGGACCTCAAAGACAAAGAAATTGTGCTAGACTGCACTCACAGAGCTGGCTTCCCTTCTTTCAATACCAGAACTATCCATGACATCCTTACCTGTGTCCAGCACTACAAGCAGATGGAAACCATTATGGCCTCTACCCACGACCAGAGCCAAATTCTGTTTGAGGGCGTGAATGGATTATTGCCGCTCACTCTACCGAGTCGCTTTACCCTTAAGGCTGCCACCATCTTCCTACTATGATAAAGGTATCAAATACAAATGGGGCCACCATTTATTATTATTATTATTATTATTATTATTAATAATACAATTTGATATCACGCACGAATCACCCCGGCAGGTGTATATCGACGTTCAGTCAATTCAAGCCTGAGATCTAGAACAGTACTGTTTTTAGTGCTTTCCTGAAGTTAGTGTAGTTTGGGCAAGTTCAATGAGAGAAAGGAAACTGTTCCATATGGTGGGAGCTACATAAGAAAAGGCTCTGCCACCACATCTAGCATGTCGAATGTGTGGAATCATAAGCAGCTCTTTATCACTGGAACACAAATTCCTAGTGGGAAGATAGCACTTGAGTTTCTGACAGGAAAATTGGGAGCCTTTTCCCTGAAGTTCTTTATAGGTTAAGCAGCAAATTTTAAAAGTAACTCTTTTCTTTACTGGCAACCAGTGTAAGGATTGTAGAAGAGGAGCTGAGGGTGTTCTGGGAGGCAGATTACAGAACAGCCGTGTGACCGTGGTTGGCACAACCTGTGGTTTGTTTATTAAAGACTCATTGACAGAAGCCAATAGAGCATTTCTGCAATCCAACTGACTTAACACAAGAGCCTGTACCAAGGTCTTTCGGCTGTCAGTGGGAGAAACGGCAGGGCTTTCTTTAGTAGGCATAAAGTAGAAAAACAAATGCCTGTGGTGGATATAGCCTGCTCCATTATGTTGAGTTCCTGTTCAACCTTAACTCCTAGGTTTTTTGCTACCTTACTGGAAGACGGGACCTTGCCTAAATCTATAGGCTACCAGTCTGAAGACCACAGGTCTTGGGCTTTCCCAAACAGAATAAGTTTGGTTTTACCTGGGTTCAGCTAGAGAAAGTTATCTAACATCCAGTCAACAATCGTCTTCACACCAGCCATGAAGCGAGCCTTCGCTTTGTCTATGTCTCCATTGAGAAAAATGACCAACTGTGTGTCGTCCACGTAAGACATGGTTTCAAAGCCTTACACTCAAATAACTTTGGCTAGGGGTGCCAGAAAAATCTTAAACAGAGTAGGGCTCAAACAGGAGCCCTGCAGTACCCCTTTATCAACTTGCATAGAGTTGGATTTAAATATTCTCAGTGAGATGAATTGCCTTCTGTCTTTCAATAAGTCCTGGAACCAGGCTAGAGCCAACCCCGCAATCCCAAGCTCTTGTAGTCCTAGGAGTAGCTTGGCATTGACACCATGTCAAATGTGGCAGGTAGGTCTAAGAACATGAGCATGGCTGGTACATCTGAATCCTGTGAACAACTAATGATAACCGTTACCGCAACCAAAGCCATATCGGTGCTATGCTTGTCTCTAAAACCTGATTGTGAGGGGTCCAAGATTTGATTAGCTTCAAGATACTTTGTCTGCGGTTTGTTAACTAAGCCTTTAAGCAGCTTACCTAAGAGAGGGAGATTGGTCTGTAACTCGAGAGGATTAATGGGTCCACGTTGTTATTTTCTTTTTTTAATTGGTTTAATCTGCGCTGATTTTCATGCTGGAGGAATAGTACCTGATTCCATAGAAGTGTTGAATAACACGCTTACTGCAGGAGCAAGCTGACTGGCCAATGGAGCTGTAATCATGGACAGATACAGGTCTGTTTGAGATCCAGATTTAGCTCTTTCAAGCACCTGCTGAATTTGTTCCAAGTTAAAGGTTTCGAACTGTCCAGCCTATAGTCTCTTGACTCAGGGAAAAGGCTGTCATTAATCTCCACACTGAATTAGGGTGGAGTAGTAGGAAATTCTTGATAATTAAGTTGATCTTTTCTTCAAAATAATCTGCAAGCGAGTAGCATAGTTCCTGCGATGCTAAAAGTGGCTGTGCTCAGGAAGGAGGATGGATAAATTCCTTAAGAGTTTAAAAAAATTCCAATCTCATCTTCGTCTGGAACAACGAGACACGGGTGGTCCGCACTATGGAGGAAGCACAAGTTATTCTGGAGCTGCAGGACCCTCTCTCGATGAGGCTGGACTGGCCCCCTGATGCCATCCTACATCTGTGAGGAGAGATGGCACTAGATGAGACAAATAGGCTTCCGAGAGGAACATCCCCAAGCCTTCTGGGGACGAGTGCCATAGGGAACGTTAGGAGCTACTTCATCACCTTCGGGTCACTGACACACCTTAGCCCGCTGCCTTCCTCGCTGATTTGCTCTTGCTGTGGGTGGGCACTATCCAATAACAGCCATCTCTCGGCTGCCCCCCACCGCCCCAACTGCCTGTAATGAGACACAGGGGCTGTAGTTATAACCTATCTAGTTCAGCATTGGGGTCCCATCCCCCCTCTTTCTACTGGCCGACAATGCACACATCTCCACAACCACCTACTACATAGTTATCGGATCCCATGGAGGGAGCAGTTGAGTTTTATATTGCCCACTGATTTATCTCCTTCTCCCCCACAAGACCACACACCTCTACCACAGCTCTACTGTATACCCAGATAGCCCAGGGCAACCCACTGAATTACCCCATGTCCCATTGTCTTGTCTCTGAGCATTTGCACCCTCGCTTTGCCCATGCTTAATATACCTAGCCTTAACATTCATGGGTTAAACACTCCCACAAAACACCTAACGCTGTTGTATATGCTTCATAATTCAGGCTGTGATGTGTGTCTCTTGCAACAGACGCACCTGTTGAAGAACTGGCAGAGGATAAGATCCCGTTGCTGTGACCGACAGTACTTTTCCTCAGGGCCCAGTCAGGGGTTGGGAGTAGCAATATCGTTAGCCACGAAATTTCAGGTCAAGTCAAACAGGCAGAAGTGGAGCTTCCGGGAAGACTTCTCTCCGTACAGATTTCCTTCCATACAGATTTCCTTCCATGCCTTCTGATTTATCCTTGCTACACTCTACGCCCCCAATGATAGACAGGAGCAGCTTATACAGAATGCCCTGAGCCTTGTCACCTCCTCCGCAGACATCATCGTAGGGGGTGTGATTTTAACCTTGTCCCTGACACAACATTAGATAAGTCAGCTCAATGGGTGGGACATGCAGGGACTTTTATACCATGGGGGACTGCAGTGGCTGTAGGATGTGGGTTTTACTGATTTGTGGAGAGCTCAATACTCCCTTGTATGAGATTATTCATTCTTCTCCTCTGCACACCAAACATATGCCTGCATAGACAACTTCCTAGTCTCCCCTCGCGTTTTGACGATAACCGCGCACTCTGAGATTGGCATACTGGCGCTCTCTGACGCCTCTATGTCGCTCCCGCCACGTCCCCAAACTGACCACGGCCATTGGTGACTCAATAATTCCCTCTTAACACCCTTCAGGAGGTACGGTAAACACTTTCTGCAGAATAATGACATGCCACACACTCCCATCTACTTGTTGTGGGAGACCTTAAAGGCAGTCATTAGAGGGACACTAATCTCCTTTAGACTGAAAGGCCTTGGGAAAACTAAACAGTCTACACTAGAGAAACAGGTGAGTACCCTCAAACATTCTCATAACCAGTCCGGCTCCTGTAGGGTGCGGAAACAGTTGACGCAGGCCCACAAACAGCGCAAGGCCCTAGACATAGATAGGGTGGAGTACGCCCTCCATCGGTAGACACAAAATTATCAGTCAGGAGGGAATAGGGAAGGGCAACTCCTTGCATATAAGCTTCGAGCCTACACGCACATAAATAAGATTACAAAAATCCTTCCACAACAGGGACAGATGCTCCACAGGGATGTGGAGACTGCCCAGGCATTTGAAGGCTTCCACACAGATGTCTATACCACGGAGGCGGAGTACCCCCACAATATTCACCCATATAACACGTCTACCAGAGATAGAAGCTAGAGCCCTGGAGGGGGATATGCGCCTAGATGAGGTTCCCTTGCTATAGTCCAGCCACAACCCGGGAAAGCCCCAAGGCTAGATGGCTTAATCCCAAGTTTCTACAATGTTTTTGCTGATTAGCTGGGTCTCCTCCTTCAACACCTCTACAACTCCTTTGATGAAACAGGTTTCTTTACAGCCACCATGAGTGAGGCTGTAATTACTGTGATTCCCAAGCCCAGGAAAGACTTCACACTATGCTCCTCCTACCGCCCCATCTCTCTATAAATGTAGACGCCATACTATTTACGGGCATCCTTGCCACACGCTTCAACCAGCTTGTGCAGGGCCTGATTGACCTGGAGCAGGACCAGGTGGGTTTCATACCAGAGAGAGTCTCCAACAACAACACAAAACAACTGTTGCACCTCATGGATAAGGCCCAGCAATCCCGGACTGTGATGCTACTCATATTGCTGGACGCTGAAAAAGCATTTGATCGGATGCATTGACCCTTCCTGTGGCAGGTCCTGGAGGAGATAGGTCTAAGCCCACACTTTTGTACATGGGTGACATGCGGCTATGTTAGCCCCACAGCTCGGGTTAGAGTAATCGGCTCAATCTCACACACCTTTCCCATCACTAGGAGAACGCAGAGGGATGCCCGCTTTCTCCACTCATTTTTGCTCATCAACATGAAGCCACTCGCAGATAGAATTAGGACCGTCCCACACATTGCAGGCCTTACTTTCGGTCGACAGGAACATACAATTGCACTTTATGCTAGATGAGCTAGAGAGTTTTGGCTCCATTGATGGCTTTAAAATAAACCTCCAAAAATCACAGGCTCTCAGTCTTACAATCGCACAGCAGGATAAGCTCCAATTAGAACACAAATTCCCATTCCCTTGGGCAAACTCCTGGGTCCCATACTTGGGCCTTAAGATTTGCTCCTCATTAGCAGCCACAGCTGAACACAACTACGCAGACCTCTTATCACCAACTTACAATCGTGGGGGGTGATCCAGCGAGGTTAATATAAATTTCTCCTCAGGACACGAATCCAGGTAAATCATTCACTTCTATTAAACCATATGACGGTGGGGCCCATAACACCGCATATCATACATTCATTCACTCACTGGATTACACACCAAGGAGAAATGTGTTGCTGGAGGAACGGGATACCTTGTTAACCCCTTCGATGCTCGTGACGAGCTCAGCTCGTCATGCTGCGCGGTAGCGCTGTGCGCATGACGAGCTGAGCTCGTCACGACCACACCCGCGATCGGAATGTCCAGCACACGAGCGGAATTCCGATCGCGGTCAAGGGGTTAAATTAGACAGATTAAAGCCTCAGACATTATATACATTAGCTTTTGATCCTGTCGATTCCAAACATCAAGGTATTCCGCTCTTTGGTCGATGGACCAACTAGTAGAATAAGTTGATGGTGATTAAGACCAGCTCAATCACTATAAAACCTGTTAAACTTTAAACTTGTTGTTAAAACTAAAGAACCACAGACTCATCGTTAATTAGAATGAAGTTTTTATCTAATTTCTTGCTTGCACAGGTGAGATTCTTAGTTTATTAATCACTTTAATACATTTATAACATTTATATAAGAAGTTCTAAAAAGAAATTAAACTTATGCATTACCCATTTAGATGCAGATAGGAATGGTTCACCAAAAAGGAGATAAACCGTAGATCACAGAATAGACTCCCAAACTGGCTGACTGTCCCACTAAATGGCCTCCTCGACGGGACCTCCTGTACAGATTTTCCCGCAACGGTCTCGTTCCTTTCCCAGTCAGGTTTGAAGTCAATGGCAGCAATAGCATCTATATCAACGACCACAGCAGCAGCATAAAGGCAACCCAAAGATGTAGCCTATAGAAACAGCAGCAGCATAAAGGCAACCCAAAGATGTAGCCTATAGAAACAGCAGCAGCAACAACAGCTCCCACATAAGAGCAGTCCCTTTTATACCCTACTTCTAGCTTACTACACAAAATGTTGCAATCCATAGGGGCAGGAATTACGCTAATTGGTCCATTTGAGGGGTGGTGATGATCACCTCATCGCTTTCCTTGTTCAAACTGGTTTCGGGGATGGTTAAGAGTTCAATGATTCCCATGACCTTTGGGTAAAAGCAGTCCAATTTGTCCATTCATTTTGTTGCGAACCCGATGGTCACAATTTAGTTAGTTAATTTTTGCTCATGTACTTTTCTCTTTTATTCCCACGAATACACACTGAGTCTTTCTTGGCACCCTCCTTATGGCAGGTCAGCGTGACCTTGACATCTCTCACTCTGTGCACGGGCCGTACCCACGTGGTTCAGCTCCTTTATTTCTTCCGCTTAGAGGCCATCTTTTGGCTTCGTCACGTGACCGCATCTGTCTCGGCAGCCATTTTCACAGCCTGGCCTAACAAGCCCGAACGAACTATCATAGGAACAAACACAATCAAAATTAAAACAAAGAAAATAAGCCTTTCTGTTTCCCACCCGTCATTCTAAAGACCCTTGTTAGGTGTTACCTAGCAGTAGTGACATTTAAAGCCTTTTTACTTACCATCTGCATTCTTTGCCACAATACAAATCTACTACATAGCATAAATCATGCGATTTCACTCTAATTAGTACGCAAATCACAATATTAGGGTTAGTCAACTTTATATTTGTAAATAAATTAGATTTTGCACAAACTTGCAGGTTACCCTTTATGTAGTGTTTACTAACGGTGCAATGGTTGATTAATTCATGCTCCATTTAACAATTAGTATCGTTAATCCATTAAACTCATTAATTTTCAAAAGAGAGGGGGGTACAAATTATTTTTATTTACCCTGCTCCATCAGGGGCAAGGGGCTCTCCTAGGTGGGCAGTACTGCAGCTGTAAAAATTAACGTTCTCCCGAAGATTCTTTATGTTATGCACGCTCTCCCGCTGACCCCTCCTCCACACTGTCTCAGCAGGCTGCAACAAACACTGGAGACTTACAAATAGGGGGCAAGAGACCTCGCATGAATCACAAGAGGGCCTATCAGCCCTTGGTGGAGGGAAGACAGGGGATCCTTCACCTTACTCATTACTACCATGCAGCGCAACTGCCCTATATGATGGAACAGCACATACAGCCTTTGGAGAAGCACTGGTGCTTCATGGATCAGAGTGTGCCTGGAATACATATCTTGGAGCTTCCTTGGCTCCCTAAGAAACATTGTCACTGGGAGTATACATCTTTCCGGTCACCCAGGTAACACTAGGGCCTTGGGAGAGGGTTATGATCCCCTGTCATTCCCTGTATCTCTTCTCTCACCCATTATTGGGAACCTCGAATTCCCACCTGCAGCCATTGGACAGGCCTTCCAATGGATGTCATTGCAATAGAGAAACTGACTGCTTCTCTGGAAACAAGACTGCCTCAATTTTTGTAAAATGTGGAGGTATGATATGTGTAGTCTGTCTCGAGGCACTGTTATTGTTTGTAATAGCACACATGCATGGAGCGGACACTGGCGAGGGATTCGAACCGTAGTAGGCAGTTGTGGTTGGACTCCGAGCAAGATGGATGCGGCATGCTGTGGGTAAATAATCTACAAAAACAAATCCTTTGGAAGCCACGCTCGCTTTGGGGCACTTACTTGTTGCATTTGGCGACGAGTATGGGATTTCACCCACCGGCACACCCACGCAGCAGTGCCTCAGCAAGATTTTGGACTTCTTTTCAGCAGTGGAAAGTTGGGGAGCTGTTTAACTTCCCAGCCCTTCATTCCAACGGGCACTACTTGTGGCTTGAAGGCCTGGTCCATCATTTCAACACTGATTGCTGAGTCTGAGGATGTGGTGAGAATTAACTTTTAATGATCACACTCCGGTGACAGCGCGAGCATTGATTGCGTGTCACAGTGCGTGAGCATTCTCTAAGCCTGCATGCATCAATCAGCTCTGCACAACGTCATTCTTCATGTCTTGTGTGGTGGCCACATTGTGTGTGTCTGTCTGCATATCAGCAAAGCATGACGTTCGTCATCACGTTGTGCGTGGCGGCCATATTGGTTGTGGCTATCTGTAAGCACCATCGATACTTCGCCCTCTGTTTACACATATTTACCGATCGGGAGACCTCATTACGAATTCCCAAAAGAGACTGAATTTAGAGGTAACAGCACTTGCTACGTTCAGCATTTTCAGTGAAATTTCGTTTTTACAGCGTTGTTGTTTGGTTGGTAGGCACCGATTTAGCCCCATATTTTAGCCTTTGGCTGTGTGCATTTACATCACTGGCTCTTTTTACTGTTCAAGCATTTGACCTTTTATACCATTATGGCTTCTTCTTCTTCTCATCAAATTACTCAACCACTGCCATCCCTTGGAAAAACAAGTTAACCAGCATTGAAATGGGCATAGTGGTTCAGGTTATTTGAGAATCATTTAGTAGCAATTGATGCCAATGGCTATAGTCCTGCACTCAAATTTGCATTATTGTTTGGAAGTTTGGGGCAGGCAGCTCAGCAGATATTTGATAGTCTACCACCAATACCACCCCCTCAAAGTGATGGGCAATAGAATGTGTACTTAGAGGCCATAGCCAGATTGAGAAAGCAATTACTTGATGAAGCTAGTATTATGTTGGGGTGCCACAAATGTTATAAACGCAAGCAATTGTCAGATGAAAATGTGGAAGAGTATATCTCAACTCTCAGAGTATTGGTGACTACATGTGAATTTGGCGTGAATTCAGATAATTACATTTGAGATCAGTTTGTTTACAACTGTGCTTCCAGAAAAATCCAAGAGAGATTGCTCAGTTGCAGAAACCCGTCACCAGCAGAGGCTATTGATTTGGCCCTAAGTATCGAAAGATCGGTTATTTCAACCAAGCTCATGCATGCAGAATCCACTACTACGATCAACATGGTCTTGTCCACAGACAGTGAGCAGGAAGATTCTTTGTCTGGCCAACACCAAAGGGAAAACATCAAAGTTTTCAAACAAAAAGTCTTCAACCTATTATTACAGATGTGGCTCCAAAAGCCATATAAGCAATTTCGCAGGTTGCCCTGCATTGGGCAAAGTTGTATAATTTGCAAGAAAACAGGTCATTTTCAAAATGTTTGCAGAAGCAACAAAAAGACGGTAAACGTTGGTAGTATTGATGTTGAAGTGGATACTTGTTCTGAATCCCTTAACAATTTAATTTTAACACTTGATTGTGGCGACAAGGACAAAATGGTTAAAGGTCCATTATGTACAGCTGTGATTAATAGCATTCCTTTTCAGGTCATGGTGGATTCTGGATCCCCGATAACAACTTTGAGACACCACTGTTTTATGAATTCTGGGGTTAAAGATGTTTTGCTTTTTAAGTCAGATGTGAACCCCAAAGCGTTTGGGGAAAAAGACATAGAAATTGTGGGTTATTTTTTAGCTAATGTACAGTGTTTAGGAAGGCAAACTCACACAAAGGTGTATGTAGCTGTGAAGGGGAAGAACAAAATAGGTTGGCAAGATTTGGCACGCATGGGCCTCTATCTTGGTCCTGGAGCTGAGAACTTGGTGATGGTAGGTGTTTTACCGGTGTGCCACGTCCATTGTGGTGAGGTTTCAGTCAAAGAAATTCTGGATAAGCATTCTGTGGTATTCAGCAACCAAGTTGGGTTGGTGAAGGGACTTGTCAATTACATAAGGCTTTCACCTGACACACAACCCATAGCACACAAAGCAAAACCTGTACTCATCAGAGTTAGGTAAAAGCTAATGCACACCCAACACAATCTATTTACTCAAGGAATTATTCAGCCTATGGATTCATCACAGTAGGTGGCATACATAGTCGTAGCATGAAAAAAATCAGGCGAGATTACGTTATGTGCCGACTTATGTGCACTAAATAAGATTATCATTGTGGACTGGCACCTACTGCCTAAAATCCACAAATTATTAGTGAATCTTGGGTGGGGCCCAAGTGGTTTTCCCTAATTGATTTACGATCAGCCTACCACCAGGTGTCAGTAACCGAAGAGTCTAAAGAATTGATATTTGCAACCCCCTTTGGTGCCTACAAGTTTCTGAGACTACCGTTTGGTCTGGCCTCAGCGACCAGTGTGTTCCAGAAACTAATGGGCATGTTGTTTCTAGGCATAAAAGGGGTACAAGCGTACCAAGACGATATCTTAATTTATGCTGAGACCCTAGAAGACCATCATAATAAGATTTTGAGAGGTGTACTAACCATCCTGAATGAGAGGGGAATGACAATCCGAGGTGATTAATGTAAATTTACAACCAATGAGTTAGGCCCATTGCTGACACTTTGTGACCCAAATATTCTAACACCCAAATATTTCAGTGGTGTGAGCAATTACTGAGGCTAAAGCACCCACAGCAAAGATACCCTTGGGCCATTCCTAGGGTTAGCTGAGTATTACACTAGTTTTGTCGCTAATTACTCCCAAACTGTTGATCTTTACGTTCCTTACTTAGGAAAGGTCAAGTGTTCAAAGGGATGGAAGATTTAGAGAACGCATTTGCCAAGGTCAAAGAGCTAATTGTTACACCTCCAGCATTACATGCTTTCCGGGAGGGTTGCACTTCTATCATAACGGTTGATGCCAGTGTCCATGTGTTGTGTGCTGTTCTCAGCCAAAAGGTGAATGGACATGAACAGACCATGGCATTTGCATCAATAGCCTTAAAACAGTTTGAGTGTCGATATAGGACGATTGAACGCGAAGCACTTGTTTGTGTATGGGCAGTGCGAACATTTTAAATGTACATATGGGAAGAAAGTTTGAACTTTTCTCTGATCACAAGCCACTACATTTTCAACAACACATTATCAGCCTGGCTAAGTAGATTACTTTCAAAACCACAGGAGACCAATTTTTCAAGTAAACATATCTCTGGGGGTAAAAACTTCAGGGCAGACTGTTTGGCTAGAATGCCAGTGGATGATGATGATTCTCATATGGATGAAGAAGAATGTGTAGCTTTGGTGGTTGCAGTGGCAGATTATGAAGCAGTCATAGCTGAAAAGGACTGGACAGTGGCTTGTACTAATGATTTGACATTAACTAAGGTCATTGAATATTCCACTTCCAAATGGCCAGAAACTAGATGTTTGAGTGGAGAGCTGAAGGTCTATTCACAAATTGCTGAAGAATAGTCTGTAATTTATGGCATTGTACTCCGTGGTGACCGTTTTGTCACAACTTTGGCATTGCGTAGTGTAATCATAGAAAAGGCACATCAAGGTCACCTGTACTCCACAAAAACATGTATGAAAGTGAAGCAACATTATTGGTGGCTGGCTATTGACAGCCAAGTTAAAATGATGATTGACAAGTAACTTGAGTGTTTAATGTCAGATAAACATTGGAAAGCGGTTCAGTCACTCTTACACCTAACCCAGTTTCCGAGTGTGGCTCGGGAAAAAGTTGGTCTAGATATTTCTGCACCTTATTCTGTGTTGCCCAACAGCACTAGTTATTTAATTTTAGTGGTTGACTACTTTTCAAAATGGATGTACTATAAATTTATAGAAACTCCAGACACTAATGCGACCATTGAATTTCTCAGCAAATGTTTTTAATTGGAGGAGCTCCTACAGTCACTGTCAAAGACAAAGCTACACAATTTGTTTCTGAGCGAATAAGCAAAATTATGCCTGAACAAGACTTAAAACATTTGAAAGTAGCGTAGCACTCGCCCACTTCAAATGGTTTAGTGGAGCGTGGGAATACAGTTAGGAATGAGGTCATACAAACTGCCATAGCTTCCGGAGTGGATGTGAACAGAAAGTGTGTAATTACAATACATTGCCACATTGCACCATGGGGGTCACGCCTTTCTCGCTTATTAGAGGCAGGGAGGGGCACACTTCTCTATTTTCTTCATGGTTTAAAGAAAAGAAAGGTAATACCAAGGTTGTGTCTAATACAGAAGGGATTGCTTCAAAGGTTTTCGTTAAGCAAGCAGCCATGAAAGATAACTTTGATAGCAAATAGTGTGTGAGCAAAACTGATGTTTTTAGTGGAGACTGGGTTTTAATTAAGAAACCCATTAAAATTAAAAAAGAGGAATCCAAGTTTTCCATGCCTGTAGGAGCCAGCAAAGTTAGCCAAGGGGCAGCGTTTATCACAGGCAAAGGTTGGTGGAAGAAAAGGCAACTTGTGAAAGTTGCACCTGAACAGGCTAACATCATGCGTCAAAAGAAAAGTGATGTATCCATAAACGGCCATAATTGGGCGCATTGGCTGCAATTAGATTTTGAAAATAAAGGCGTGTGTGGACAGAATTGTGGAACCACTGGTCCGGTGTTGACTACTCCTCAAATGTCATCCATTGTTTTAGATCAGGATCTCAGAAACAGTAAAAGTAATGAGATGTTGATGGGGCCACGTATTAGGAGGATTCCTAAGAAGTTTGATGACTTTGTTAGGTATTAAGCTAAGATGTTAGCAATTCCAAATTAAAATGCATTTAAGAAATTTGGTGTAATGCAATTATTATTTTTTTCTTTCTGTTCTACAAGGTATTATATGAATGTTGTTTTGTTTGTCGGGGAAGGTGATGTAATATGTGTAGTGTGTCTTGAGGGAACCTCAAGGCACTGTTATTATTTGTAATAGCACACGTGCATGGAGCAGACACTGGTGAGGGATTCGAACTGAAGTAGGCAGTTCCGGTTGGACTCCGATCCAGATGGACCCGGCATACAGTGTGTGAATAATCTACAACAAGTCCTTTGGAATCCAAACTCGCTTTGGTGCACTTACATGTTACAGCATGTCGTGTATACACTTTCTGTCCAACGAATTCTGTTAACTATCCTGTCCAACCTGCCTTCGAGTCCTCCAGCTTACCCCAGGAACCGAAGCGACACATGCAGTCTTTCATGACAACGAACCGGGATTGTCTTAATTGTCGCAGGGGTACAGTGGTCTTACCTTACTGTTAGACTGTTCCAGTTACTTCTTTCCTGTGTTCTCCCCTCCCAGCTCCCGCCCTCCCCTTTCCCCTCCCTGGTTATGCCTCACCGACCATTGGTTGTAGATGAGTGTATGTGTTAATTCTTGAAATAAGAAAACAGATTTGAACCATAACAAATCAGGAATCTTCCACCTCAATCAGGTCTGTTGGCATGTATGTTGGCATGTATGCCTCCCTGTACTATCCAAAGCCTGTCTCTGCATGCTATGCAGCACTGACGACAGCACGGAGTTATGCCAGGGGCTGTTTGTTTTACATAGTGATGGCTAAGTGGCACCATGAGATAAGGCTCATGAGACCCATTGCCCACTACACCACATACTGTCTGTCACTTCGTGCTTCAACTTATTGGCACACTAGCAAATTATTGACAACAACACATTGATAATTCTGTCAGAAGTTAATGTAATTGCTCCTGTTTATTCCTCTTGAAGTCTGAAAATCTTACCATTAATGAATCATCACATTCCAACATGACCGCCCCGTTACTGCACTTGTCTATGAACAAAATGGGTAATGACTTGCCTGGCCCTCCTTGGGCCGCATATTAGCTGGGCATTAACAAGTGGTGATCCACATTCTCAGCTGATTGTGCTTGGCAGTGAAATGTCTTTGAGAGCAGTGCTTAATTTGTAAAATATGAAGTCCAGGTGCTCAAATGTTTGTCGGAGGCCATACCTACTTTTCCTCAGCTCCACCCACTTACTCTATTGGCTCCACCCACATCCGCAACTGGCACTGCTAATAGTCAGAGGTAACACCCTATCTGAATTTCAACAAGGGAGCCTTCCTCATAGTAAAGTTTTGATAGGAGGTTCCCCTACCCTGTGAAAATTTTGAAAAAGATTAAATCATAGCATATCATTCATTCACATGTGGAGAAGAGCAACATAGAATGTGCACTTGAGAACAGCGTTGCATTAGATCACAAAAGATATTGCAAATTACATTAAGAACACTTTAATAAAAATACAGAAAGAAAAGGTAAACCTCTGATAACTAAAGGGTTCATCCAGCAAATACAGATGTTCTCCACAAAGCACAAAATGGTCAGCAAAAGATTTATTGTAAAATGTATGTGTAAATCCTATTTGCATGTTGGTAAACATTTGTCTTCATCAGAACATTCTCAACTTGCCAGTCGTAGCGTTGAGACACTCTTGCTCCAGGGCACTGGTTTTTAAAAGAGGGAGGAGGCCAGATGAGAACCGCAGTGATAAGTGACTAGTGACTGGTGATAGAAGGAAAGAGGATGGGAGAAGAGAGGGAGCTGATACAGACCGGGGAGGAGAGGATGCTTGAGAAGAGAGAAAGACAGGAAGTGAGAGTTATGAAAAGATTTAAAAAGGGAGAACGAGGATGTTGGAGAGTGTGGGAAAAGAGTTAGAGAAACAGAGAAAAAGAGATGGGGGTTGACACAGTGAGAGAGGCTTGGCCGATATCTGTGCTATTCCTTTTATGTAACCAAGACGCACTGACCTGGGGTAGGTTTGGGTGTACTTGGTTATATTTCTTTCCACTGACTTCCAGTGGCTGGAGAGTAAGGTCCAGTATGGAAGGGGCACGTGGGACGCTCTGAAAGCAGTACTACAAAGTGATATATGCACACCTCTGTAGTGCAAGATGGGGGCCGTTTTCAAAGGGTCCTAGATCGGCATCTCCAGCCCAGACACTGGTAGAAGGCTAGAACTTAACGATTATAAAACTAAGGAGGTAGGCGAAGGGTTAATGGTAATGAATGCCGTGGGTAGCTAAATTGTCAGGGCCACGGGCATTACTGTGGTGTTTGGTCACATCACCAGTGTTCTAGGTAGTGTTTCAGGATCATGTTTCCGGTCCTACCCCGATATTGGTTGAATCTAGTCTAATTACTCAAGTTAGATCCTTGTTTGGTGACTGCTGGGAAAGAATAATTTTCTGGTTTCTTCAGAGAAAATATCGGTGGCGGCCCAGTTTGAGAATCAAAGCACTGCGCACTTTACGCCGCACTGCCTTTCCGACTCCACCCTGCCAGCTACAGAAAGCATTCTCCCAGGTGTATGTATTTATTTATCATGCTCTCCCCGCTTCTGGCTTTTCGCTTGCGTTTCGGCCTGTTGCTCTTCTCTGACCCCCTTCCCTGGTGTGAGTCATGAGCCCAAGAGGTCTGGGCTGTAAACCAAGAGTATGTACACGAAAGTAATTGGCAAATTAATTGTGTGCTGCTGTAGTCACCAATCAGGCGCGCATTAAATTAAATCTTGGTTTCATTTCTGTTGTGATTGTTCTTCAATATCTTTCAACGAGGCGCTTTAGCCGAGCTCAGGGCCTCGATAAAGTTTCAGTGGCTTCTAATCTAAGTAAACCGTGCTGTAGGTGTCTTGAGCTGAGGTTACCCGCACTGTAATAATTAGTGCGCTGCCGGATAATTCTACCAGACACGTTGTCATCTCGAAGCTGTTACTTAACATTGTTCCAGTAGCACCTTGGGAAAAGATTCCACTGTACCCCAGGCACGGATTGATCTCTCTTCAAGACTTTCGGCATCCTTATAGAGAGTTCGATCCCAAGCGCCAGCGATCAGCAACGCTAAGACAGCTTACTTATCACATACACAGACAGTTCTTGAGCTGCTGTGTTTAATCAAATGTTTAAGTGGCACGCCGTCTTCATTAGCACCCTGGCCAGGACGAGGAGGCTGGAAGGGCAGGGGCTGGACATGGCCTTTAACTTAACCCCGGCCCTATCGTGATATAATGTACGTCTAGGCCAGGGCCCTGGGCATCGTCGAATTTTCAGATTGTGGAGCCCGGAGCTACCACGGTAACTGTCACGCCACCACACTTGGCTCAAGAAAAAAAATAGCACCGTTGGTTTGGCAATAGGCTGCGCTCATTTACTTAGTACTTACGGTTTACTGGTGGTAGGCGGCCGGGGCACTGCCTTTATTTAACTGATAGGCCTGGTGCTGCTGCCTGCCCTCGACGTCGTCGGGCTGACCAGGCTGAACCGCTGATGCCTCGTGGGGTGTGGGCGTGCTGGGGCGTGGCATTCTGAAAAAAATCTGTGTACGCTGCCTGCCGCACAGCCCCTACCCCGCAGAAACCAAATCCAGCCCAATCGGTGTCCCGCCCGGCGCCCGCCCACCGGCAACACTGAACTAAGGGCTGCCTCTGCGCCGCCAAAAGCAAATTCGCAATGCGCAAGCGATATGGATATTGGATAAATAATTTGGGTTGGACCAGTCTGGGTTGGACCAGTAATGAATCATTTCATGTGAATCTTGGCTCTCACAGCCGCAACACTCTTCATTGGGACTCACTCGAGAGACGAACAAGTACAACACTTTCCGCCTGAGTCAGTGAGGTAAATATATCATAAATGCCATATGACGTGCAGATGCGTGTAGACCCGGCTCTGATAAATAAGTGCCGGCACAAATTAAGCACTGCTTGAGAGTCAGAAAACCCCAGTTATATATTTTAAACACGGGGGCGTAGCTTGGTCATTAAGACTGGGTGGGAGAGTGTAAGCTTCAGAATTTCCGACAATCACGCTATAATATCATGGTATTCATTATATGAGAAGCAGTGCATGGGGGGGGGGGGTTAAGGACCAGTGAAAAGAGAAAGGAATGTGGATTGTAAGGGATAATTTAATCACAGGATTTTGTAAATAACCATGTTTTAAGACCTTCAAACCGAGAAAGTATGTGCGTGTGTTTTTTTTGTCTGAGAGAGTATTTAAAAATCCCAGGTAAAATGTGAAAGACACCTTACCATACCAGACTGAAAGCTCCTGTACCCAATTATTTATTAAATAATACATACATTTATTAGGGGGGTGTAACACACCAAATACCCCCCTTGAAGGTACGCCCCTGTTTGAGCACCCCCAGCGATTATTAGAATGTTAATGGGGAAGGTGTTTAGCGTTTAGCCAGAGGCTCATTTTTAAGTTGTAGAGTAGTGCAAAGCTCTCCCAGTGAATAGATAGAACAGTGTTTATCAAGACAGCTGTGGAGCATGCATTGAACACCAATCATTGTCAGCTTTGAGAGACTGTTTAATCACTGTGTTTTTGGAGTTTGTAAAGCCATTTGCCAACTCCCTCCGTTGTTCCTTGTAAAGGAATAACAGAGAAGTAATGGCTTATTAGTTATCATGTTTCCTTGTATGTTTAGTGTATAACAAACATGTATCTAGCTTTCAGACAACTTCAACATGTAAATAAATGAAGGCAGGAAGATGCATCTGCTCAAGATTTTTCTTTTTAAACCTAAAGGATGCTTTTATGCTACAGATATTTTCAAGTCTTACAGTATTAATGAGAGCTGTTCTAGACCTTCTGTTGTGAAAAGCACGTTTCCAGCAGGAGTCCAATATTTTCCCAACACATGTTACAAAGGTAATATTCAATGGAGTGCTGACACCTACATCAGCAAAAGTATCAAAATAATTTACAATTAATCAAATTTCAAACTACAATTTGATAATCATATACGAGACAAAGTCTTTGTTTCAGTAGAACCTGAGTTCTGGTGTGGGAATTAGGGGGTTCAACAACAAGGTACGAAGTTCAAATACAGTCTGTGCAGCATTCAATGACTTGGGGTCTGATTTAGAGTTTTGCAGATGGATACTATGTCACAAATGTGACAGATATCTGTCAATTGTAATAAGGTGGACAGGACATCCATCACTTTTGTGACAGAGTATTAATTCACCAAACTCTGAATCAGGCCACTAGACTTGAACTTCAGACTAATTTTTATCATCAGAAATGTTTAGAAATGGGGGTCTCTAGTTGGCAGTGGCTTGCACCCTGTCCAAGTAGGGGCCCTTCCTTCTAGTCAGGGTAAGGGAGTTACACACCCAAGGTAACCCCTGCTCACCCCCTTGGTAGCTTGGCACGAGCAGTCAGGCATATGTCAGAGGCAATGTGTAAAGTGTTTGTACATAGTAACACAGTGAAAACTTTACAAATGCACACCACACCAGAAAAATAACCAATCTTTATCTAAACAAAACAAGACCAAAAAAACAAAAATCCAACATACATAACTCAAAATATAACTTTTTTTTGTGTTGACATTTTTTATTAGCATCTTGCAAAATACAATACATTGTAAAACAATTGTACGAGCTAAACATTTATAAATGGATACATGAATAAATAAACTAGTTCATTTAATCCTACATAGCATTGTGTTTGTTGAATGGTTAAGAAAGGAACACATAAATTCATATAAATTAAGGGAAAAGGTAATGAGAAGAATGTGCGAATTACATAAGCCAAAATTTGATAAAAAGCATGGAATACTATTGTAGATAAACCTTCAATATTAAATATTACATTATTAAAGTATTAAATTGCATTTCTCATAAAACATATGCAGCCTAATATTTAAATATTTAAATATAACAATTCATAAGAATTTATAAGCATAGAAAGAATAATTCCCTATACTTAGGTATTTATGTAGAATTAATAAGGTAAATGGAAAAGGACTATAAATGAGAATTATAATAATATATACTTCCCTCTATGAAATAGTTGTCCAGTTATAATATACGAATTGGGTCCACTGAACCAGTCTTGCTACATTATTTTTCCTACAACAACATATCTGAAAGTGAATAGGAAGTATAAAAATGCATAATCGAAATCAAGAGGACAGAAAGAACAAATGACATAATTACCCTGAAGGTGTTGAAATAGCCACTGTGGGATGAGCAAGGCAGTCTACTATAGAACCATCCTCTGTTCGTAGAAAAGGAGCCCAAATTTGCAGAAATAAGTCCATCTGATCTTGAATATTATAAATGACTGTCTCATGAGAGGCTGTGTGTATCATGGCTACCAACAAAGTCTCTTGAGATGGTGGAATCGGTGATTTCCATTGTCTTAGTATACATATTTTGGCTGTAGCTAATGCTGTGCGCATAAGACGGCATTGTGGTTTTGAAAGATTTCAGGGAATCTCGTAAATCATGTAGGAGAATGGTAGCGGGTGTGAGTGGGAGATGTAGAGGTATTGTATTATGTAAAACCTGACCTATATAAGACCAATAGGATTGAACCATAGGGCAATTGCATATAATGTGAGTTATATCACAACCAGGAGCATCACATCACCCTGCCCTATGCAATTTTACCGGTGACCAGTGCCAGTCATGAAGAATTTTAAATAGGCAAAATTTCAGTCTAGCCTATTGGACGCCCCTATCTAAATTTTCCAATATATCCATCCATTCTTCATCTTCATAAGAGATCGATAAACGGGTTTGCCATTTAATACGGAGATCATGCGATAGAGGTTGTGAGAATAGATGTGATGAAAGTGTTTTATACAGGCCGGATGTAACTCCCTTGTGCTTCCCCCAGGTGTGCAGATATGATACTATTGGTGAGGTTTGTAGTAACCATGGGTGCGGTCCCAAAATCTTATCAAGACAGTTACTGAGTTGTGTGTAATTTGCAGCTTGTTGTAACGGAAGATCAAACTCTTCTGTTAGTTGCACAAAAGATTTGAGATCACCATCATGAAGGAGCTGATCTAAAGTGAGAATACCTGCTGTTTGCCATTGGGGCCAAGATAAAGTTTTCCCTTTAATACGTATACCTGTATTGTTCCATACTGGGGCTTTCACATGTATACGTGGGTTAGAACCCATTAGACGATGTGCCCTTTGCCAAGTTTTGCGCATTGCAGACAACAATGGATTATTAGAATCAAGGCGACTTGTGCCTGTCCCATATAAGGCTGAGAGACCCAGCTCTGCAGACAATAGGTGCCTTTCTATATATACCCATTGTGGCGTATTGGAAGTTTCCATTAGCATGTGTGTCACTTGAGATAATTGTAATGCAAGGGAATAATGCTCTATCGATGGAATACTCAGACCTCCATTAGAGTGGTGTGCTTTCAATTTATTCACGTCTAAACGGGGTTTTACTGATCCCCATACAAAAGATTTGATCTTAGAATCTATGAGGCATAATGTAGATAAAGGAATCTGAAGAGGAAGCATTCCAAGGGTATAAATGAAACGTGGAAGCGTAACCATTTTCACAACTTGTACCCTGCCCCCACATGGATAATCCCAGTATTTTCCATTTTTCAAAGTCGTGTTGCATCTGGGTGAGTAAAGGACATAAATTATCTGTAACCATCCCTTCTGTTCCCTTATTCACTAGGATACCCAAGTATTTTAAACGTGAAGGTTGCCAGTGAAAGGGATATCCCTGTATAGCTGCTTTTGTGGTTCCATCAGATATGGGGAGTGCTTCACTTTTGTCCCAATTAATTTTGTATCCAGAAAAAGAAGAGAAATCTTCTATGATTTGAAGCAGTGATGGCAGAGAGCGGGATAAGTCAGCAATAGTGAGTAAAATGTCATCAGCATAGAGATAAAGTTTAGAACGTCCCTCCAGAAGACGAATGCCCACAACATTGACTGATTGACGGATTGCAGCTGCTAGGGGTTCAATGGCCAAAAGAAATAAAAGAGGAGAAAGGGGGCAACCCTGGCGTGTTCCTCTGTGGATTGAAAATGGATCTGAAACGAAACCACCACAGTTAACTTGCGCAGTAGGATTCCCGTATAGCAGTCGCACCTTGGCTATAAACTGGTCCCCCAAACCAAATCGCTCCAAGACTTTAAAAATATATTCCCACTCTACTCGATCAAATGCCTTTTCGGCATCAAGTGATAATGCCAAAGCATCATCCTGGAGGTATCTGGCAGAGCAAAGCGCATGAGCCAAAGTACGCAGGTGATTCCTAGATGAACGTCCAGGCACAAATCCCACCTGTGTGTGATGGATTAAGGAGGGTAGGACTTTGCGAAGACGAGAGGCTAGAATACTAGCCAGGATTTTAATATCACAGTTGAGGAGCGATATGGGACGGTAGCTACCACAAAGTAATGGATCTTTCCCCGGTTTAGGTAAAACTGCTATTACTGCTTTATTAGAAAGACATCCTAAAGAGGCTTCACGATCTGCTTCCTGAAAAGCAGCACGTAGGATATTTACTATCCCTTCACCTGACCAGCGGTAAAATTCGGCTGGGAAGCAGTCTTCTCCCGAGGCTTTATGATTTGGGAGATTGGCTATTGCCTGTGAGATCTCTTCTTTACTAATCTCTCCCTCAAGAATCACCCTGCCCTCCTCTGAGAGGTGAGGCAATTCCACTCCTGCAAGAAAAGAGATCATCTTGTCTCGGTCTATCTGAGTTCCTGGGGTATATAGAGATTTGTAGTAAGAGGCAAATTCATTGACAATGTCCTGAGGACGGGTCAGCATGATTCCCCCAGCAGATCTTATGGCTGGTATAGCGATGGCGGCCTCTCTCTGTTGCAACTGCGCCGCCAAGAGTCTCCCTGCCTTTTCCCCTTGCTCATAATGTCTCCCCTTCATTTTTTGTAAAGCATATTCTGCTTTGGATGTAAAAAGTCCGTTTAATGCCATGCGGACTTGCTCCAAGGATATGCGATGTTGCATAGTAGGTTTTTTAGTATACAACCAGGAAAAATAACACAATGTCCTGTTCCAGCTCTTTCTGTCGAGCAGAATTTTGCCTATTGGCTTGAGCTGCATCTCTCATAAGCTGGCCTCGAATGGTAGCTTTTGCTGCAGCCCATAGAATTCTACCTGAGTCCACAGAACCTTGATTAGTAGAAAGGGAGATCTGGAGATGATCACGCAACTGTGATTTGCCCTTAGGAGTTTTGTGGCATTGAGTATTCATACGCCAAGGCTTGCGTCCCGGCTTGGCCAATCTTGTTTGTAGAGATAAAAGAACTGGGGAGTGATCAGATATTGACGCTTCTAAGATATGAGATTCCTGGACTAGTTGGACTACACTTTGAGAGACTAAAAAGTAATCTAGACGAGAAAGAGTTCCATGAGTAGAGGATGTAAATGTATACTCAGTATCAGCCGGATGGGAAAGACGCCAATGATCTATCAGGCCATTATCCTCAATTACTTCACTCATTAGGGCTCTATCCGCTGCATTATTCTTATCAAGGGGACCTGTTTTGTCCAGGACTGGATCCCTCACCAGGTTCCAGTCCCCGCCTATAAGATATTGCGAAGCATCTATCTCTGATAATAAGCGGTTCAGATGAAGAAGAAACTATTTTTTCACACCTGTCGGGGCATAAACTGATTCCACACATATATGAGTTTCACCTATTCGTAGTTTGACAAATATATATCGTCCATCTGGATCTTCCCATGTTTTTGATACCACAACTGGGAGAGATTTACGGATAAGGATTGCTACACCACATTTACGAATAGGACCTGTGTCTGAGGGTCTCCCCTCATGTATGCTACTAGGAAACACCTTTCCAACCCAGTCTCTACGTAGCTTTTCAGATTCCAGTGCATCAAGATGTGTCTCTTGGAGCAAAGCCACATCCTCCTTTTTTGACTGCAAATAGGAGAGTACTTTTTTCCTTTTAATATAATGCGTAAGTCCATGGACATTCCATGTTACTGCACGTAAAGGATGAATGTTAGTCATGTCTATAGTGGCACCAGTAACTTTTGTAGCGTTTTGACAAGGAGTGGATAAATATAGGAGGATACGTGTGACAATAAGGAGTAATATGTCTAATACCCAATTTAGAATTTATTGTCTGATTAGGCAGTAGCGTAAATAGGAAGAGGGGAGAACGAACAAAAGAGCCCAGTTAATATCACGTGGAGGATAGTAAGGCTTGGTAGAAGAGATATCCCAAAAAGAAAGGATATCAGGAATATAAAAAGGAAGCACGTATTGTGATATGGCAACACACAGAGTTCTTCTACTTTTAACCGCAGGTCTGGGCTCACCAGAGCACCGCCATGGGAGGGAACCCTGTCAGGAGGATATAACTATAACCAGGGCTATATAGGAGGAAATTTAGGGTCTGGAGACCTACTTGTATGTAGTATTGACTATTGAGAATGAAAAGGTGTAGTCTAATAGAGTATATAAATGTATACTGAAACATTTATGATTGCACAATTACAGATGAGAGTTATCTACATTTCACATTTAGAGTTAAACAATTCTATATCTTCAATAAGTTAAAAATGTTGCTTCAAATATAACAGAAGAAATAAGGTTTTGAAGTCTTATGATTCACAACTATGAATAACATATAATAAATATGCCTCTATTAAAACTTTAAATACAATAAGCACATTTTGAATCATAAAGTACCTCTCAATAATATAGGCGTAAGTGCAGTTATAAATATAAGTATTATCTTATAAATAGTAACAATAATAAATAAATAAATAATGAAGTCAATACTCATCTGACCTATGTATAGATAATAGTTTCCTTTAAAGCGCAAAACCATATGTCTGTCAGCCTCTGATGCGAGGAACTTGAAAATAATCATGCAGAGGACATTAGTTATAACTGTATCTGCAATGAAAAGCATACATTGTTAAGGCCTATTCTCCATCTGAAGCAGATTTTAAGGGGGAGCGAGATTTATCTTGGTGCTGTTCCTGTGTAAAGGTAGATACTGTTTGTAAGGCAGAGGTTTTGTCTTCATGCGTGTGAATTGTTCGTTCAATATCTCAACCACGATGACGAGCTTCACTAGCGTTGCGACGTCTGTTATCTGACGGCTGCTGAGAAAGTTTAGGACCTAGAGAAGTCTGGTCTGTAGGAGTGTGATGGATGTCCATGTGCTGAGGTTTCATGCAATCCAGAAAGTGCTGTAGATTCTCAGGGTTATAGAAGTCCTTTGAGTCCCCATTTTTGGTGATGCGAAAACGAGCTGGTTCAAATAGACCATATTTGATGTCCATTTTTCGCAGTTGAGGCCTCATAGAAAGGAATGCTTTCTGTCTATCATTAGTCTCTCTTGAGAAGTCAGCTGCCATTCGGATTTCATGACCATCATATACGTATGAGCCTTGTGTACGTGCTGCCATTAACAGTTGTCTCACTTGTTCATGTCTCAAGAAGCAGGCAAGGAGGGGTCGTGGACGAGTATCTAAGTCTTTACATGGAGGGCCAATACGATGTGCACGTTGAATTTCAAACGATGGATCGAAGGTAATACCAACCAACTTGGGAAGAATATCACATAAGAATGCTCTAGTATTCTGACCTTCAATCTTTTCTGGGAAGCCAAAGAAACAAATATTATCTCTTCTGCTACGATCTTCCAAATCGACCAGTTTGCTGCAAAGGAGTAACAATTCTTGATCTCTGTTTTGGACTGAATCAAGCCGGTTTTCTACTACTGTTGGTCCAGCCCCTCTGCCCTATTATGGAATTGTACAATGTCTGCTCTTATTGACTTAGCCTCTGTTGTAAGAGAAGATATAATAGTGTCCCTATCTGCCAAGAGATAGCTGATTGTCGAGATTTCTTGCAGAATTCGATCCATAGTCTCTCCTTGCATTGTAGTTGAGGCTATTTGAGACGAGCTAGATGTTGGTAGAGCAGGGCCTTTCATAGGCGTAATGCGTGATTGTTTAAGTACTTCTGCAAAAAGGAGTTGTTTGGGAGATTTGTTCTCGTGTTTATGATTAGACATTCGTCTATGGCAGTGGTTCCCAAACTGGGGTCCGCGGACCCCCAGGGGTCCCTGACACATTCCCAGGGGGTCTGCAGGCAGCTGTCTTAAAAGCAATGCAAAGTTCCTTGTATAATCTGCAGTTTTACGACAACAATAAAAGTGTCAAGATAACTCGAGTGATTAATGTACCTGCTGGAGAGAGATGGTAGGTAGCGCAGAGGGTTAATATGCCTGCTCCAAAGAACGTGTACCATGCATTTTTAATAAAACAGTATTTTATGTGCATAGCTGGGTTACTGCTTTTGTCACAGAGATTCTTTTGTTACTGTGCAGTTCATAAGTTACAATCATAATCTAGCACCGTCAGCTATGAACTGCCGTCAAAGAGCTGCATACAAACTGCATGGTACAAGTTAGTATGCCATCTTTTTTCCCCAGTCTTTCATTATCCTTATGCTGCCAAAAAGGTATGTTTGGGTAGAATTAAATTGTTATAATTAAAGTCAACGCTAACCACTGTTACATTCTGAAACCAGATTTTGTGCTTCTCCAAATCAAGCACTCTTAAAAATGCTTACCAGTATGGATGGCATGTGAATCCTACACCTTGAAGTCCCCTTTCCCCTATGTAACATTTTCTATACACTGATTTACACACGTATGATTCATTGGGGAGATTTACTAGCTTTTGCGCCATGTTTGCGTCACAAAAGTGACACAAAACGACGCAAAAATCTTTTTTTTGTAATTTACTTTCCAGCCTTAAACTTGTTCCCATGCAACCACCCAAGAGTTTCTCACGCTAAACCCAATTTACTAATAACAGTATATTGGGTTTAGCGTGAGAACACTGCGCCCTTTTCAACTAGGGCACAAGGAAGGAGAAATTCTTTCATTTCTCCTTCCTTTTCCGGACTTTTGCATGCGTGCTGCACTGTGCAGCACGCCTATAAAGTGGGAAAAGCTTCCTCGTGTCTAGCATAGTAGTTTGTACAGGAAGGGTACCCTTCCTGTACAAAACCTATGCTACACTCATGCACACACCTTAGCGCTACAGCGCTAAGGTGTGTGCATGGCGCCGGGCTACTGAAATCAGCGCCGGCACAAGAGAAAGGGGAGGAGAGAGCCATAGCTTTGGAAATATGGCGCTCCCCTGCTCCCTCCCTGTCGCGCAGCGCAGCCTCGCGGAAGGGCGATGTGTCGATTTTGCAATCTTTTGCAACAGGAACAACCTCCAAGGTCCCAGACCTGAAAAATTGCACCACTTGGCAGGTCAAAACTCTCAGTTCAGGGATGCTGCAGGTGAAGTCGTTGATGGCTCTGAGACTTGCAACAGGAAGCAAGCTCACTCAAGCCCTTGGAGAACCTTGGAAAAGCAGGATTCAAGAAAGCAAAGTCCAGTTCTTTCACTGTCCACAGACAGATGCAGCAACTGAAGACCAACCCAGCAAAGCAACACACATCAAAGGGGCAGTACTCATCCTGACAGCTCTTCAGCTCTTCCTCTTGGCAGAGTCCTCAATCCAGAAGTGTTCTGAAAGTGTGGGGTTACAGGTCCAATTTTATACCCCTTTTGGCCTTGAAAGTAGGTATGCTTCAAAGGAAAGTCTTTGTTGCCCACAAGATCCTGCCTTGCCCTGCTTTGGATACAGATACACTACAGGGGGCGGTGACAGCATTGTGAGGGGCCAGGCACAGCCCTATTCAGGTGCCAATGACAACTCCTCCCACCACTCTAGTTCAGGAAGGCCCATCAGCCTGGTGATGGGCCATCAGGATATGCAAGGCACACCTCAGCTCCCTTTGTGTGGCTGTCTAGAGTAAATGCACAAACAAACCAGCTGTCAGTCTAAACCAGATGTTGATTCCACAGGCCGGCAGAGAAACAGGATGGTAAAGCAAGAAAACGCCCACTTTCTAAAAGGGGCATTTTCAAGCACATAATTTAAAAACCACCTTTCCTAAAATGTGTTTTTAAACCCTAAGCTCAGAGAGCCCAAACTCCAAATCTCTAGCTCTTTCCAAATGAAAGTTACACTTGTAAAATGTTGCAAGGCAGCCCCTTTGATAACCTATGGGAGAGCTGGTCCTTGCAATAGTGAAAAACAAAATTGGCAGTATTTCAGTATTTCACTATCAAGACATGCAAAACACACCAGTACATGTCCTACCTTTCACATACACTGCACCCTGCTCATACAGGTACCCTGGGCCTACCTTAGGGGTGTCTTACATGTAGTAAAAGGGAAGGTTTGGGCCTGGCAAGTGGGTGCACATGCCAGGACAACATGGCAGTTTAAAACTGCACTTACTGATACTGCAATTGCAGGCCTGAGACAGGTTTACAGGACTACTCATGTGGGTGGCACAATTAGTGCTGCAGGCCCACTAGTAGCATTTGATTTACAGGCCCTGGGCACACACAGTGCATTTTACTAGGGACTTACCAGTAAGTCAAATATGCCAATCATGGAAAACCAATCATAATCACAATTTACACAGGGAGCACTTGCACTTTAGCACTGAACAGCAGCGGTGAGGGTCTCAGAGTACACAAACCAACAAAAAACGAAGTCCAGCATATAATCAAAAACACAGGAGGTAGACGCAAAAAGATAGGGGGAACCATGCCATGGATGCCAGGTCTCACAGAAATCAACACTAATTACAACATAAACTGAACTCTCTTTTGTAACAATCTCAGCCCACGACAAGACTGTATCAGTACCAGTTACCCATTCTAAGAGAAAGTTATAGCACATACTATTTGTGTTGGAATCCTAGTCTTGAGAAAGCCCTAGCCCTGTGAACCGCATGGGAAGAAATGCATTCCCTCTATTAGCCGTCCGTCTAAGTGAGGGAGAGGACTACTCCTTCAACTGATCCAACTTGCTCCTTGTATGGCAGAAGGTCTGGGAGGTGGTCACTCTCAACCTCCTCACCATCAATTGCCACCAAGGGCATGGTGAGCTCGGACTGCTCAAGTGTGGTTTTAACCTATAGACATGTAGGACTCTCAAGGGGTGTCTGGAAGTCCACCAAACAGGTGACCCCACTCTTTTTTTTCCCTTGACCTCATAGAACCAGTAAAAAATTGGAGTTTTGGTGGACTGAAGTGTGAGCCCTGGTCAAGCAACAGACAAAATCCCTTGCAGGGTGAACCACAAAAAGTCACTAAGTTAACCTGTGTTTAACCCTGAGTAGCTTGGCACAAAAGCAGTCAGGCTTAACTTAGTAGCAATGTGTGAAGTATTTATGTAGCACACAAACAGTAATAAAGTGAAAACACAACACAAGAAAAATCCCACACCAATTTAGAAAATAGAGTAAATTTTAATAAATTATTTGAGACCAAAACTCCAAAAATCCAATAAGTAGAACCGGTGTTATTTAAAAAAAAATATGTTTAGTAAAAACTAGCGCCCTAAAAGATCGGAGTGCCAACCTCGGATATCTAGTCCAGTGGTTCCCAAACTGGGGTCCGCGGACCCCCAGGGGTCCCTGACACATTCCCAGGGGGTCCGCAGGCAGCTGTCTTAAAAGCAATGCAAAGTTCCTTGTATAATCTGCAGTTTTACGACAACAATAAAAGTGTCAAGATAACTCGAGTGATTAATGTACATGCTGGAGAGAGATGGTAGGTAGCGGAGAGGGTTAATATGCCTGCTCCAAAGAACGTGTACCATGCATTTTTAATAAAACAGTATTTTATGTGCATAGCTGGGTTACTGCTTTTGTCACAGAGATTCTTTTGTTACTGTGCAGTTCATAAGTTACAATCATAATCTAGCACCGTCAGCTATGAACTGCCGTCAAAGAGCTGCATACAAACTGCATGGTACAAGTTAGTATGCCATCTTTTTTCCCAGTCTTTCATTATCCTGATGCTGCCAAAAAGGTATGTTTGGGTAGAATTAAATTGTTATAATTAAAGTCAACGCTAACCACTGTTACATTCTTGAAACCAGATTTTGTGCTTCTCCAAATCAAGCACTCTTAAAAAATGCTTACCAGTATGGATGGCATGTGAATCCTACACCTTGAAGTCCCCTTTCCCCTATGTAAAATTTTCTATACACTGATTTACACACGTATGATTCATTGGGGGAGATTTACTAAGCTTTTGCGCCATGTTTGCGTCACAAAAGTGACACAAAACGACGCAAAATCTTTTTTTTGTAATTTACTTTCCAGCACTAAACTTTTTCCCATGCAACCACCCAAGGTTTCTCACGCTAAACCCAATTTACTAAAAACAGTAGATTGGGTTTAGCGTGAGAACACTGCGCCCTTTTCAACTAGGCACAAGAAAGGAGAAATTCTTTCATTTCTCCTTCCTTTTCCGACTTTGCATGCGTGCTGCACTGTGCAGCACGCCTATAAAGTGGGAAAAGCTTTCCCTCGTGTCTAGCATAGTAGTTTGTACAGGAAGGGTACCCTTCCTGTACAAAACCTATGCTACACTCATGCACACACCTTAGCGCTACAGCGCTAAGGTGTGTGCATGGCGCCGGGCTACTGAAATCAGCGCCCGCACAAGAGAAAGGGGAGGAGAGAGCCATAGCTTTGGAAATATGGCGCTCCCTGCTCCCTCCCTGTCGCGCAGCGCAGCCTCGCGGGGGGCTGCGCAGCATTGCGCAACTTTTTTGTAAATCTCCCCCATTGTTTCTGTATGTGTGTGATGTAAAGTGCTCTGACACCCTACACTAGTATGAGAGATGCTATAAAACAAATGAAATACATGTGACAGAGGTGCTATGGGAAGAAGAGAGGCACTGTTGGAGGATGATAGTGAGGGATTCATGGAAGAGCCCCAAAAGATTGTTGTATTGGTGCATAGTAAGGTCATCATTTACTATGCTTTGAAAGCGAATACAATTCAATATATAATTACAAATGTGTTGTAGAATGCACCATTTTCCCCCAAATTTTCTTGGTGGGAGAGCCCCCCAAAGACCGCTTTGTAGTGGCCAGGCTCACTCACTGCACTTGGTGTGCACCGTACGGGGACTGGCCTGACAACATTTGCCAGGGCTGCTTTGGGTTCCAGTCCGGCCCCGTCAGGAGCAGGAGCCTCATACTCTAAAATAAAGCCAAATATTGAAAAGTTAGTCGCCGAGATGCAGCACCAACCTTCCTATTAAAAATTTTCGATTTTGCAAATTTTTTCAATATAAAATACTAAAAGCTTTAGTAATTTGGGTATCTGTTCGGTGTGCACACGTGTGTTTATTTTTTTCGAATTACTGTTTTAATGTTTGAAATTTAAATCGTACGAATTGGTTGGGGGTCCTCGGCTTCCAGTAGTGACTCAATAATGGTCCTCAGGAGTCAAAAGTTTGGGAACCACTGATCTAGTCGTGCGAGACCAGGTCAAAGCAGAACAATATGGCCAACTGCAACGGAGCGCGGTTAGGATACAAGAAGTGGATTGGGCCTGGTCAGCTCTTACCTTCGGGCTTGTAAGAAATTTTGAGAAACATGTTCTGAGAAGGTAAAGTTCAACAGGGCAGGCTGCAGGCAGTGTCTGAGGAGGCAGCGTAGTCATCTGGGAGCCTTCGTTCAAAGCCACAATGAAGGTTTCTACGTTCTGAATTAGGGCCTGAATTAGATCCTGATGGTAATGGTTCCTCCGTCACTTTTCGATCGGATTCCCAGTCCACCTACTAGGTGGTCCGCCTGCTCTATATTGATGCTAGCATGCTTCCAAGTCCTGACTCTGCTGCTGCTTGATGATGAAGGAAATCAACCCCGTTGTGTCCAAAATCGAAGGTAAGCTCCACTTTTACCTGTTGGGTTATGACTGGTCTGTTTACAATAGCTATAGATACGTGAATTTTTAAATCTCTCTCACAAGCAATAGCATACCAATGTGCAATGCATATGTGTGTAATGTTGATGTTTAAGAAATTTAAAGAAACATACCTGCATGATTACATTGTATTTCTAAATTTGGAGCAAGTTGTCTTAAAAACAATGGGCACTTACACAAAAAAGTACATCAATCCAAAAATCAAAAAGTGACCATACAGGTGTGTTCAAATAAAATGCTTAAATTATCAAATTAATAAAATATGCATTACACATCATTGGGATAATGTAACATAATATACAAATTGCACTAGATAAGGTGTAACGTTGACTTTTTAAATACCTGGTAAATAAATGTCAGCCCCAAACTTCAATCAGTTAACATATTTATTAATGTAACATTTCCCCTTGTCTAGTGCAATTCCTGTATTTTATCAATTTTCAATTGCCACGTAATTTGTAAGGTGTAATGTATATATGTTTATTCTTATCACTTATCAAATTCAAATGAACACACCTGTATTAACACTTTAAAAAACACAAATTAAAACATCTTTTTGTTGGTCCATTATCATGATGAATGCTTACACCTAAAATCATATTACCATTACATACTATTTTAAACGGTGTATGCACTTAACAAAGTATACATTTAAAAAATCTGCTGTATTTCTTGCCATAATGGGGGCATCTAGTGGACACAGAGCAGGCACCTTAATGATCTTTCTCGGAAGGGGTCGGTTTGGGAGGTATGGGCTTGGGAGGGTTGGGATTGGGTTTGGGAGAGGTGTTTTGGGTTTGGAAGGGGTGAAAATCAGAGCATCAACAAAAGCAGAACTAGGATAAAAGGTAGGAGGGGGAGAGGACTGTGTTTTGAAGGTGGAGGGAGCTTGAGTGTGTGATATGCCTGTGTCTGTCTGTTGTGTAGTTGCATGTGGGTACGGTGTGTTTTGTACGTTTGGGTGTGTGTTTCTTGGTGGGTGTTTTATGTTTGGGTGCGTTTGGGTTTGGTTGGTGTTGCTGTGGATGTAGGTGTGGTTTTGTGTGAGTGTGTATGTTTAGATGAGTGTGCTGTTGAGATGGTTAGTCTGGTTGTAGTGCTTGTGGGTGTGCTGGTTTTTGTGGGTGTTGTGGCAGTCTTGGTTGTGGGTGTTGTTATGGGTGTGGTGGTGGTGGGTGTTGTGATGGTGGTAGGTGTGGTGGGTGTGGTCGTTGTGGTGGTGGATGTGATGGTAGGTGTGGATGTGGTGTCTGTTTGGGTCTGTGCTTGTGTTTCTCAGTGTGTTTGTGTTTATGTGCGCTTGTGCTGCTTGTGTCTGTTGTAGTAGGTGCGTGCAAAGGAATGATTGTGCTTTGGACAGGGTTGGGAATTGGGATAGGGAAGGGGCCTGAGTTGGGAGCATAATGTTGGGCTAGTTGGGACGATGCAGTGAGGAGACTAGTCCTGAAAATGCTCTATGCAGGCCGGACATAGCACTATGAATGCCTTCCAGGTATGCTGCCATTTGTTGCATGTGGCAGCTAAGGCCCTGGATGGCACTCAGGATTGCAGTCTGGCCTACAGAGATGTTTTGTAGGAGGTCCATAGCCTCCTCACTCAGCGCAGCCAGGGGGACAGGGGCAGGGGGTGACATGCCTGCAGCCAAGAAGACCCCCCCCCCTCTTAGGGGGGCGGGTTTGGCCAACTCGGGGGAAAAAGAGGGAGGGTGAAGGTGGCTCTCTGGGTGTCGTACAAGGATGCAGGTGGAACAGTTGCAGTAGGGTTAACCCCACTAGGGAGTGGTCGCTTGTAGAGGCCTCTGAAGATAATGTAGAGCTGGTAGCCTCTGTGCCAGTCCCCTCACCCTCCTGTCGTGTAGTTCCTATATTACCCATACAGGACCTGCACTTTCGGATAACATAAATGGTGGGTTTGGTGGCAGACTGACTCTGAGCACCCCCACTGAGAAATGTTAGCCTGTTTGCATAAGCTAGCTCATAGTGCCACTAGTGTCTCCTCTTATCGGGGAGAGAATAGTTTCTTGCAACCTTAGAACATGACAACCCTGATCCCTCAGGATCGTGAAAACAATGTACTACTTTTCGCTCAGTCACTCGTGCTTACTTATTCGGTCTCAGAGAGTTACACAGAAGAAACTGTTGGGCATTTTACAATAAGTATTTATTGCACAGTTGTTCTTCTAGTGTAAAATAGATGTGCTGCAACAACCGTTAGATAGTAGCAGATATATAAAATCAGCAGTACCGTAAATATAAATGGATAGTACAGTTCTACCATTTTGCAATAAGCATGAATAAATACATGAATATAAAATGCAGGATAAAAGAAAGCACGTACTCCTACGATGCCTATCTAGATGTACCTGAGTGTACCTAGCATGTGAGTAGGTGTGAAGCCAAGAATCCCTCTTGGATTTAGTCGAACCCCATTACCTGAAGTGTGAGAATATAGGAGCCCTTCTTGGTCTCGAGTTGGACACCCCGCGAGGGATGTTCAGACCACTGTCAGCTCGAGCGTCTGCATGCAGGAGCCTCAGCGTCTCTGGTCAGTGTGTCGGCCTGAAAGTCTCGGTTTCCTCTACCTAACACTAGCAAGATGTGCTGTATTTATGCAGAAAGTATCAAGGGCCCCTTTGTCCCTTGTATTAGCCATTGTTGGATTTGAGGATGACGTATGGGATGAACCTTGTACGTAGGGGTAGGTGGTGTAGCCCCTGTACGGTGGGGTAGGTGGTGTAGCCCCTGCCTGGTTTCCAAGACACCTTATGAATATTCATTCATACTGTGTGAGTCTATTGATGGAGTTAAAGGACTCTATTGTTCAGGAGAAACCCTCCTTCTGCACCCAGGACTAGAACTATGTAAAGGTTCAATCCTAAAGGGTCGTTACTGTGTAATATAAGGGGGATAATGTAGATGACGGTGTACGAAATTACCCGGGCCTATATTAGGGTACCTATATGAAACATAACACCCACTCCTCTTCCGAACAGTCAGCAATGATAAAAATGCTAGCGAACTATTCCCTCTATTAGGCAGTAGCGCATTAAAACCATTAAAACCATCAAAGAGTGTTGTCAAAACATTGTCTTAAACTTAAAACCAGTTTTAAAAACAGTCTCAGAGGGAAGAGAAAACATTTTTTTTTTAAAAAGCATTTCTTGGAATTGCTACTTAAGCCAAAGTCCTAATTGAGTTCGTTTATATAAGTTGAACCACTATAAGCGTCAGGAGGCCATGCTTTTCAGCGAAAGTGTTAAATTTAAAGGAAATGTTCCAAATTTAGTTGAGTTGTGGAGAAAAAGGACAAACTGAATTCTTTCCCAGCACACGATGAGCCAATTATAGATTAAGTGTCCTGGCTGGGAGACGCAACATCGTCGTTGCTTGCTGCTGCAGGGGACGGTCCTTGTAACACCTCGCAGAGTACGTCAATGGAGCACAGATGATATTCAGTACTGCCAATAGCTGGTGTAGAGGCAGCCGGTGCTGTAGTCGATACCTGGGTGCTAGTGGTGGTGCTGATGCTTAACCCAGTTGTAAAAGGCACCTGCAGATTCTCGAGGAATGCAGCCATCAAGATGGGAATACGCTGGGGTCATTGCCGAGCGTGGGCCCTCAGGGGTTCCAGCCGGGTATTCAAGTCCACAGGCGTGTCCGTTGCAAGTGTCAGACAGAGGTCCAACACGCATTCGTCACAGCAAAACAGGCATTGAAGAACAGGTAAGATGCAGTCCATCCAGACTGGTCTAAACGATAGGAACCAAGAGGCGCTTAGTTCCCTTAGGCGAGGTGTGCCCAGATGTTGTACCATGCGCTCACGGTACTTGCGCTCCAGGAGAGCTTTTGCCATCTCGTTGGTGATTGGGCCATCCATTGCGGAGCAGAAAAATGACAATCAGGATTCCTGCGATAGAAAGCAGTATTAGCGGAAGACCTCCAAAAATGCTTCCCAATATGGAGTGTATAAAATTTGGAATAACTCTGAGGATTGTCTGAAAGGTGCTTAGAAATCCTGACCCTTTGGTCTTAGATAGGTGTACAATACCACTCGTATCAGACATATTAAAGATACGACCCACCATTTCTGCAAAATGAATGGGGCAGTTTGTACGTATAAGTGCCTGTATCTCAGTCGAGGTCCTTGCGATTTGAAGCTCAAAGGTCTCTCGAGCGGAGGTTAAGGGTACGGTTTGCTGCAAAAGCATGGCTTTCAGTCTGCTCAAAGTATCAAATTGTATAAAGGAAACATTCAACGAAGGCCATAACGGCACCTCTCTGACTCTACTTGTTGGGGGAAACAATACTTGCATACAGCAAGTAACCCTGGAGTTCACAGTGACCAGATAGGCAATGCCTGGAAGCATCCCACAGCAACCTTGATCGTTCAGCATGTAACTCCCATTCGAGAGCAGCTCGAATACCGGTTTAATCACGGCAGCTGGAGTCCCTTTCATGTGGCAGGACAAGTTTGCTACTGACCCATTACAAGCTCCGTGCAATGAAATGTCCTGGCACATGAGAGAACCGCTTAGCCCGTTCTTGCAGTTTGTACCGCTTAGAAACACTTCTCGATCCCCACTCCGGCATCGAAATCTGTATGGTAATTCCCAAGATTCCTTAATGTATTCATTACCCATCTTTTCATATTTGCCCGCCTGCCTTTGCTCAAGGCAATATTGAAACTGAAAAGTAGTGACCGGTAGAGTGATGTGGCATTGGATAAGCCATTCCGTAGACGGAGATTCCGCTACCGTGAATGGTAACCTGTCCAGTTTTTCAATACGCAGCATTGTATATTTTGCTCCCCTTTGTGCCATTTCCATCTGTTTATCTGTTAGATTATTTTCAGAACACAGAGACGTACTGTTGATAAAACGCCAAGGCACATAGCCTGCACACAAAGATTGTAGCGTCCAGCCCAATAACATAACAGAACGTAACTGAGATTGCCCTTGTTGTAATATGGCTAAATCCTGTTCCAGTATGTCTATCGCAGAAGATACGATGTTGCCTAAGGAACATATCCTGGAGGTCAAAGTTGTTAACCCATTGTCTACCACTGCTAGAGATTTCTCCAAGTTAATACGGTCTAATTCCCGTATTCTCTCTGCGGCCTCTTGTTGGGATATTTTCCACATTTCATTATAGGCAGCATAAATGCCGGCATATATGAAACGTTTCTGACGGGGTTTCCTGGGACCTTGTGAAAAATCCCTAAGATCTATGTCTTGTGAGTGTAAGGCTAAGTGTTGTTTCACTTCTGTGAGTGTTGAGGTTTCTAGCCAATCAAGGCACAACTTCCCAACACTGTAGGATGTCACTACCCCTGGGTGTTCTCTCTGTACATAGCGTGGGTCTGGCCTATGGATACTGAACCCTTCGGTGGTACCCCAGAATCTTGTCTGACATCTGTTCGTGTCTAAGGGCCAAACCAACCATTCTTTCCAATTTGGGTCTGATCTATTGTACTGTAAAATGTAATCTATTGTTGCCCCTTCTTGTGAAGTCGAATTTTGCCACCCCTCCATTTGTGATGGTGTCGGAAACCGAGGTGTGTTCAGGTCCTTGTTCTTGGCTAGTCCAAGACAGGATGTCTGTTGCACAGTGTCATTTAGAAATATCATCTGCTGTGGAATGAGGCATGCTCTAAATAGCGCTTCTGTTCCCTGGACTTGCCAGTCTCTAGAACCCCAGACTGATTTTAGGTCTATTGTGTCCTTCCATAGGTCAAAACCCTGTTCAGACAATTGGGCAATAAAGGAAGCAGAGTAAATCTGTTTGGTGTTTGTCAACATAATTTTCAGTGCCGATGTCGGTGTAACCTTATAATAATATGAGGTCGGGTCAGTGGTGTTAAACCCTGAAAAATATGAAAATTTCTGTGCAAATGTATGCAAACTACTTTTAGGTGGTGTAGGGCAATGTTCCCACTGGTGGTACTCAAAAACATTTCTAGGTGAAATAGATTTGTGCAGGAAATGATGACCATAATGTTGGTAACAGTACAATGTGTCATAGTCTGAATTACCTTCTAACATCTCATTGTTCGGAAATGCAGCAGTTTTTTCTAAATCAGACAACAGGTTATTAACAGTTTCAGAGTCCCAATCATATGAAAATGTACTGGAGGTAATGATATCACTTAATGAAATTTTAAATACATGTGAAAGTTTTAAAAGTTCAGTCGGACCGAATATATTAAAATCAACTTTGTCCCAAACTATACCGTCCGGTATAGGAACTGCTGTGATGTTCACTGATGACAAGTCTCTTTGTTCACGATGTGAGGACTGATGTTTTTCAAAATCAAGTTAACTTTTTGGGCTGTAGAGCTTTGTTGAACGTATCGTCCATTAATAAGCATGCTAAAACTTATAACTAAGCCTAGCCAGAAAAGAAAAAATAGTATCCCAGTAATTACCCAGAGTTCTAACCAAGGCGAAACCAGGTAAGTCTTTTTGAGAAAGTTCAGAAAGTCTTTAGCTTGCTGTTTGCGTGAGTTTTGGGCTGGCGTCGTTTCCGGTTCACTTAGATCCAAGAAAAATGTATCAAAGTTCATGAAGTATCCAGAAGCAGTTTGATCAATTGTAGGAATTGCATCGGGATTTGTTGAAATCGCATTTTGCTCTCGTTGAGGCATGTTGACGTAGACGTCTGTATTTGGTCTAATTGCAACTTGTGTGTTATTTTGAGTTTGATTTTGAAGTTGAACTTCGGGTTTAAGGGGAACGAGTTCCATAGCATTGTTGCTTAGTCCTTCATTCCGCACAGGAGGCTCTTCAAACGTGATGAGTCTTTCTGTTTGAACTTCTTGGATTGTAGCTAGAGGAGGGCGTCTGCTACTGTGGAGTCCACGAGGCCTACTGTTCAGTATCGGCCATATAGTGTGGTTTGATTAAGTCAATTGAGACAAATCTTTTCTCCTTTTTCCCTGCAAGAGGCGACAAAAGTATAGTTCTTGTTCCTTGAGTTGCTAGGACAGGTACAGGCTTTCTGTATGATGGTCCAAATTCTTTTTGTCCGCTATTTACTCTCTGATCAGATCCCCGACTTTTGGGATCCAGACAGGTCTTGCCGTGACTGCCTTGACTTACCCAGTGGCGGTCTGTTTTAAGTGGACGTTGCTTTGTTGTGTCCTGGATTCATTTAGATCCTGTAAAACAGCCAAACGATCATGGATATCAAATGGTTTCTCATCCGCCACTGTGCCTTCACAATCAAGATCAGGTACCCACATTCTTGTCCCAAATAGGACCTCATATGGAGTGACACCCCTAGAGAACTTCTTGGCTGGTTATTGAGTGCCCGTTGTACCCCATATAGGTGATTGACCCAACTACCACCCTTGCCTAATACCCTAGCTGTTAAAGATTGCTTTAAGTCCCGGTTTTTCCTCTCCACAACCGAATTTCCCTCAGGATGGTACGGAGAGGAGTACCGCAATGCAACGCCCATACTTTCCATGGCCTCTTTGTAAGCCCGAGAGCTAAACGCCGGGCCACGGTCAGAATATAACGTGCCAACTGCGTATGTCCCTATATAGACTCGCAAATCTTTGATAACAGTTCGAGCGTCAGCCGAGCGCTGAGGCCAAACCCATAGGAATCTTGAGCATGAATCCACTGCAACCATGATATACTTGTAAGCCCCATCAGATTGTAAGGGGCCGCACTGGTCCCGATACACACATGCGAGAGGTTTGTCAGATATTAGTAATGGTGTCTGCGCCGGGCGTGTTATGGTGGAGCCTTTCATCTGTTGGCAGATGTCACATTTCAAGACATAGGGGCCGATTCCGATTCGGGCCGGAAAACATACCGACCGACTCGGTACGGGAATTTAGTCCGACCGACTCGGACCGGCGCCGTACGACCCGGGTAGTAAGATGAAATGCATGTGAAATCCGACAGACTCGGACAGAATACAAAACGACCGACCGAGCCAGACAGAAACAAGCCATCCGGCCGGGAAATCACGCGAAACGAACCGACCGACACGCACTCGGATTGAACCCGAACGAAACGTACCCGCGAACTCCGACCCGCGTAGTACGATGCTGTGCGTGCAAAACATGACCGACTCGCCCGGAGCACAAGCCGTACGACCGACACGCATACAAAACCCAGCCGAAGCAACCCAATACTACGCGACCGACTCGTACGCCGCATATGAAACCTAGCTGACACACAGCGGGAACGAGTCGGACAAGATCGCACGAGACAACTGCAGCGTCCTACTCGGACACAAGAACGACTCCTACATGCACCAAAAACACCAAGGAAAAATTTGAAAAAAAGGGCCAAACAAGCAACCACTAAGCCAATAAATACAGGGAGGAAAAAAAACGGAACAAGGACACACCTCCAACTCCACCTACATAAAGGCCACAAATCCCTACCATGATCCCTTGCAAATTCCACTGACCTGCCAGACAGAACACCATCACACAGCAACCACAGACACACTCACAGCTCATACATCACACAAGCCACACACCATTACCACACCTACAAATAGCACCCTCACACACACCCAGCTAAACCTACACTCACACACCCCCACTTGCACACACACACACACATCAATCACCACCACCACCCATCACCATGCCCCCAAAGAAGAACCATAAGTTCCTAGATTGTGAATTGGAAGTCCTGGTAGACGAGATCCTCAGGGTAGAGCCACAGTTGTTTGGTACATTGGTACAACAGACCCCCATGTCGCAGAAAACCAAGATGTGGGCGAGGATTGTCGACAGGGTCAACGCACAATCACCATGTTTGCGCACAAAGGAAGACATCCAGAACAGGTGGTATGATGTGCGCAGGAGGGTCAGGGACCTACTCAAAAGGACTACCTCCTCAGCCAGCACACCGGCAGTGGCCCTCCTGCAAAACCAGTATACCTCAGGCCCTGGGAGGAGAAGGTGCGGGCCATCCTACCACCAGTGAGTGTATACGGACTAACAGACATCCCAGAGCCTGGTGAGTACACAACTAATATACACAATATGGTGTGACAACACACACACATCACAGTCAAGGGGATAGGCAAACCATGCACACTTAGCAAATACACAGCAACCAAAAGATATCCATCCAAAGATGTGAATGCTAGTCAGACAAACACAATACCTGCCATCTCATAGTGATATGTAACTGTGTCATGACATCTACAAACCTAACAACAAATACAGCAAGGCAGTGGCACAAATAGAACCAACAAACACTCCCAGATATTTACCCACCACTAGAACACCACCTCACAGAGAAGCTCACTGAAAGGAAGGAATTCTGTGTATGCTGGTCAAGTCAGTGTAGCCAATAGCATGATGGGAGCGGTAGTCACAGATATTGGTCACACCCACAATTGGCCCATCAACACCACTCTGAACCATGCTCACATCACAGGGAGTGGAAAACAACTGACAAGATGGCTGACACTGGCTACTGCTGTGGGGAGCACAAGGCCCTGCTGGGAACTGGGCACCAACAAACAACAGGACCACACTGTCAGCCATCTTGCCATTGCTGTCACACTCACACACACTGAAGTCCACTCAAAAGGAGGGAAGGCTGGGCATGCTGGGAAGGGGGGTGTAGGCAATAGCATGATGGGAGTGGTAGTCACAGATCAACATCTAACACCCACATGGCCCAGCAAGTTAGCACTGAAGCATGCACACCTCACAGGGAGTCAAAAGCCACTTCAAAGATGTCTGACACTGGCCACAGCTGTAGGGAGGACAAGGCCCTGCTGGGAACTGGGCACCAACAAACAACAGGACCACACTGTCAGCCATCTTGCCATTGCTGTCACACTCACACACAGTGAAGTCCACTCAAAAGGAAGGAAGTATGGGCATGCTGGGAAGGGGGGGTGTAGGCAATAGCAGGATGGGAGTTGTAGGCACAGATATTGGTCACACCCACAATTGGCCCATCAACACCACTCTGAACCATGCTCACATCACAGGGAGTGGAAAACAACTGACAAGATGGCTGACACTGGGTACTGCTGTGGGGAGCACAAGGCCCTGCTGGGAACTGTGCACCAACCAACAGCAGGACACCACTGACTGACATCCTGAAAGACAACTTGCACTCCCTGCAATGGAAGCACGTTCCATGGTGGGATATCTGGCTGGGTGAGAAGGAGGACTCACAGCACTGACCATAGTTACAAGCACCTCCCCTCACACACCCCTTCAACACTAACTCCACATAACCCACCTGGGAGAATGCAATGCCTCACATCCTAACTGAAGATCCCACAAATAACCACCACCCTGGGTTATGCTGTGTGAAGCACAGGGACACTCTTGGGACTTGTAGCCAAACAACTGCCAGGACAACACTCCCAGCCATCCTGTCAGCACAGGCACCCCACCGGGAAACAGAGTCAAAAGGAAGGAAGGATGGGCATGCTGGGAAGGGGGGTGGAGGCAATAGCATGATGGGAGTTGTAGGCACAGATATTGCTCACCCTCACAATTGGCCCATCAACACCACTCTCAACCATGCTCACATCACAGGGAGTGGAAAAGGACTCACAAGATGGCTGACACTGGGTACTGCTGGGGGAGCACAAGGCCCTGCTGGGAACTGTGCAACAACCAACAGCAGGACACCACTGACTGACATCCTGAAAGACAACTTGCACTCCCTGCAATGGAAGCATGTTCCATGGTGGGATATCTGGCTGGGTGGGAAGGAGGACTCACAGCACTGACCATAGTTACAAGCACCTCCCCTCACACACCCCTCAACACTAACTCCACATAACCCACCTGGGAGAATGCAATGCCTCACATCCTAACTGAAGATCCCACAAAGAACCACCACCCTGGGTTATGCTGTGTGAAGCACAGGGACACTCTTGGGACTTGTAGCCAAACAACTGCCAGGACAACACTCCCAGCCATCCTGTCAGCACAGGCACCCCACCCCACAGGGAAGCAGAGTCAAAAGGAAGGAAGGATGGGCATGCTGGGAAGGGGGTGGAGGCAATAGCATGATGGGAGTTGTAGGCACAGATATTGCTCACCCTCACAATTGGCCCATCAACACCACTCTCAACCATGCTCACATCACAGGGAGTGGAAAAGGACTCACAAGATGGCTGACACTGGGTACTGCTGGAGGGAGCACAAGGCCCTGCTGGGAACTGTGCAACAACCAACAGCAGGACACCACTGACTGACATCCTGAAAGACAACTTGCACTCCCTGCAATGGAAGCACGTTCCATGGTGGGATATCTGGCTGGGTGGGAAGGAGGACTCACAGCACTGACCATAGTTACAAGCACCTCCCTCACACACCCCCTCAACACTAACTCCACATAACCCACCTGGGAGAATGCAATGCCTCACATCCTAACTGAAGATCCCACAAAGAACCACCACCCTGGGTTATGCTGTGTGAAGCACAGGGACACTCTTGGGACTTGTAGCCAAACAACTGCCAGGACAACACTCCCAGCCATCCTGTCAGCACAGGCACCCCACCCCACAGGGAAGCAGAGTCAAAAGGAAGGAAGGATGGGCATGCTGGGAAGGGGGGTGGAGGCAATAGCATGATGGGAGTTGTAGGCACAGATATTGCTCACCCTCACAATTGGCCCATCAACACCACTCTCAACCATGCTCACATCACAGGGAGTGGAAAAGGACTCACAAGATGGCTGACACTGGGTACTGCTGGGGGGAGCACAAGGCCCTGCTGGAAACTGTGCAACAACCAACAACAGGACACCACTGACTTACATCCTGAAAGACAACTTGCACTCCCTGCAATGGAAGCACGCTTCATGATGGGATAACTGGGCTGGGGGGAGAAGGAGGCCTGGATGGCAACCAAATACCACCAATGCTGGTCATGCACACACCTCAACATTCACATTGACATGCCACAGGTTGGCAGGACAATGTGCTACACCAATATCACTCTCTGACTGTCACAATTTAGGAGAATGCAATGTCCTGGCCCACATCCAGAGGTACAGTCACAACTGTCAGGTGTTTGAACAATTGATGCCAGTAGAAACATAACATACAATCTGTGTCTCTCCCCAAAACAGGTGATGATGGGGACACAGCAGCAGACGAGGAGGAGTCCCTGTCCCAGGCTCCGGGGAACACTGAGCTCACTGGTGTGGATCAGCCTCTGCACTCCTCAGATGGTGAAGAACCAGCTGGACCCTCCGGTGTGAGTCATCATGCAGCACCAGCAGGACCAACATCTGCACCCCCTGCACCCATCCCTCCAACAACTGCCAACACACACGCCACCCCTGCCAACACGTACAGACCAAGGACCACAGATGACAACAGCGCAGGGACCCAGGCCCAAACTGGAGCTGGTGACAACGAGCCCAGGAACAACACCCAAGTGGGCCCACGGTCACCTGTGTGTGCCACCGCAGGTCCTGTACGTGTCGCCAGGGGTGGTGGGAGGGGTGGTAGACATAGGTCGCTCTTTGCAGAGGGGTCTGGACTGCATGATGACCCACAACTGGCACGCATCGCGGATGCGTACCAGACTAGCACCGGAGAGGTCAGCCAGGTAGTGGAGATCCTCAAGGACACACAACAGCAGCAGGCTGCCCATCATGCTCGCTTGGACTCCCACATGTCCCGTGTCGACACACACATGTCACATGTCGAGACACACATGTCACGTGTCGAGACACACATGTCTGGCATGGAGTCCAAGTGGGACACATTGGAACAACTGACAGCGGTGCATATGGACATACTGACATGCCTCCGCCAGATCAGCACCAACATGGCCTCACCTCCCTGTGTGCCCACAACAACTGCTGCTGAAACAACTGCAAATGCCACAGGGAGTGAGGAGGACTCTGGCAGAGAGTCCCCTGCACCACCGCAGCCTGCACCTGAGGGTCCCCCCAAGAAGAGGGGCCGTCCGAGGAGGCCAAACTGAGAGGCCGATGGCCATCTACATCCTCCAGGAAGCCAACACCTGTTCTGGAACTTTTCCTCTGTGTGCAAACTGCACGCCCTGTCGAAGCCAACCCAACTCTCCCACATGACATGGGGAGGTCTAGTTGGCCAAATTTATCAGATGACTGTGGACTTTACTCTGGACATTTCAGCTACCAAGACTTCCAATTCACATGGGAACTTTGGATTCCAATTTCTATACAACGCGTACCCGCTCACATACACTGCAATGGGCCGGCCGGGCACACCGATCGGTCCATTGCTCTACAACGCTGCATCCGCTCACATACAATGCAATGGGCCGGCCGGACACACCGATCGGTCCATTGCTGTACAACGCGTACCAGGCATACAACGCTGCACTCCACTCACATACAATGCAATGGGCCGGCCGGGCACACCGATCGGTCCATTGCTCTACAACGCGTAACCGCTCACATACAATGCAATGGGCCGGCCGGGCACACCGATCGGTCCATTGCTGTACAACGCGTACCAGGCATACAACGCGTACCCGCTCACATTCAATGCAATGGGCCGGCCGGGCACACCGATCGGTCCATTGCTCTACAACGCGTACCCGCTCACATGCAATGCAATGGGCCGGCCAGGCACACCGATCGGTCCATTGCTGTACAACGCGTACCAGGCATACAACGCGTACCCGCTCACATACAATACAATGGGCCGACCGGGCACACCGATCGGTCCATTGCTCTACAATTTGTAAATTTTCAAATCGGCTAATGTGCAATTGTCTGTCTGTAGGTGACTCGGGATACCCCAACATGCCGTGGTTGCTGACACCCCTCAGGAACCCTGTGACACCAGCCCAGATGCGCTACAATGAGGCACATGGTCAAACGAGGAGGGTGATTGAGCGGACCTTTGGTCTCCTGAAGAGCCGCTTCCGCTGCCTGGACAAGACAGGAGGGGCCCTCCCATATGCCCCTGCAAAGGTGTGCAAGATTGTCATCGTCTGCTGCATGCTACACAACCTGGCAGTGCGGAAGGAGTTGCCTCTCATCCTGGATGACGATGACCAATGTCCCCCACCTGTGGAAGATCCTGGCCTGGGTCACGATGCCAGTGAAGATGATGATGATGGTGATGTCTGCACACAGCTCATCACCAACTTCTTCAGCTGAATGTGAGTCTCCAGAGGGTTGTAATGTCAATGATTTGAGTTTGCATGATAGCACACGGCTGAACATAGTCTGTGACATCCCACCAGTAGTTGCCACAGTGTGTTGAAAGGTACCGGTGGCAAAGAAGTGTAGGGCTGCCATCACCTTCACCTTGGGGGTCAGCGATGTAGGATACGGCCGGACAGGCTGCAAATGTGGGTCCAACTGCACTGCCAAATCCTCAATCAACTGCCTGGTGAAGCGGTACCGTCGGATGCTGTCACGTTCCACCATCGTTGCCAGGTCTGGGAATGGTCGATGGACAGCAGGAGCCCTGCAGTGCATAGGTGAAGAAAGCAAGATTGTCAGTCACCCCACCTATGTGCCGTTCACCATACTCAATTTCACATGATACATCATTAACAAACACAAGTACTTGATGTGTGTGTCGTTCCGTTTGGACATATATGGAACCTACATGGACATCATCTAACATCTCTGTTCAACAAGTGTTGACAACTAGTTCCAGGGTGTGCTATGGGACACCATTAGGCTGTGTCACAGTACCCATTAACTGCTCTCACGTTCCACACACATACCACAGTGACATGTCTGGACAGATGCTCCACAGGCATCACAGCTCATTGACAGGTAGATTCCCAGGGACCCTGTCTTGCCACATGGACACTGGCATGACATGGCGTATCATGTACACGTCAGAAAAACAAACATGGCACCCACAGGTAGTGGCCCCTGTAGCCTCTGCAGGACAGACATGGACGTCTGTGACACACACACACACACCATCAAAGTTCATGCACAAACCACGTGGATGTGGAGACTGTCTCCCATTGTGCACATGGAGTCAGAGACATGTGATACACAACATGCACACAGACTGTGGAGGGACATCACTATTGTTGGAATGGGCCACCCTGTGACGTACATGCCTTCCCACATGTGAGCCTGGGGGTATGTGACATGTCATACACATACACAACCTGGAAATGTGACCATGACACATGCTCAGAAATGAAAAGTTGCACACCACAGTGGTCAGGTGCACAACACACAAAGGACCCTGTCCCCATCAACACGTGCACAGCCTGGGTGTGTCTGCCCCCAAGTGCCACCCCAAAATCCACATGTTCACCCCCATACACAGATAAGGTTATGCTGCCACACATGCCTTATATACAGTGTGGACTGGGTGTGGTGTTGTAGGTGTGCCCCTGAGTCCCTGGAAAGTAAATGTGGCTGGCATAGGTTCACCAGTGACCAGCATGGTGACATATGCGTGTGACCTGTCCAGGGACGCGCTGTAGAGCAATGGACCGATCGGTGTGCCCGGCCGGCCTATTGCATTGTATGTGAGTGGGTACGCGTTGTATGCCTGGTACGCATTGTAGAGCAATGGACCGATCGGTGTGCCCGGTCGGCCCATTGCATTGTATGTGAGCGGGTACGCGTTGTATGCCTGGTACGCATTGTAGAGCAATGGACCGATCGGTGTGCCCGGTCGGCCCATTGCATTGTATGTGAGCGGGTACGCGTTGTATGCCTGGTACGCGTTGTACAGCAATGGACCGATCGGTGTGCCTGGCCGGCCCATTGCATTGCATGTGAGCGGGTACGCGTTAGCAGAGCAATGGACCGATCGGTGTGCCCGGCCGGCCCATTGCATTGAATGTGAGCGGGTACGCGTTGTATGCCTGGTACGCGTTGTACAGCAATGGACCGATCGGTGTGCCCGGCCGGCCCATTGCATTGTATGTGAGCGGTTACGCGTTGTAGAGCAATGGACCGATCGGTGTGCCCGGCCGGCCCATTGCATTGTATGTGAGTGGGTACGCGTTGTATGCCTGGTACGCGTTGTACAGCAATGGACCGATCGGTGTGTCCGGCCGGCCCATTGCATTGTATGTGAGCGGGTACGCGTTGTAGAGCAATGGACCGATCGGTGTGCCCGGCCGGCCCATTGCATTGTATGTGAGCGGGTACGCGTTGTATGCCTGGTACGTGTTGTAGAGCAATGGACCAATCGGTGTGCCCGGTCGGCCCATTGCATTGTATGTGAGCGGGTACGTGTTGTATGCCTGGTACGCGTTGTACAGCAATGGACCGATCGGTGTGCCCGACCGGCCCATTGCATTGTATGTGAGCGGGTACAGCGTTGTAGAGCAATGGACCGATCGGTGTGCCCGGCCGGCCCATTGCAGTGTATGTGAGCGGGTACGCGTTGTATGCCTGGTACGCGTTGTACAGCAATGGACCGATCGGTGTGCCCGGCCAGCCCATTGCATTGTATGTGAGCGGGTACGCGTTGTAGAGCAATGGACTGATCGGTGTGCCCGGCCGGCCCATTGCATTGTATGTGAGCGGGTACGCGTTGTATGCCTGGTACGCGTTGTAGAGCAATGGACCGGTCGGTGTGCCCGGCCGGCCCATTGCATTGTATGTGAGCGGGTACGCGTTGTATGCCTGGTACGCGTTGTAGAGCAATGGACCGATCGGTGTGCCCGGCAGGCCCATTGCATTGTATGTGAGCGGGTACGCGTTGTATGCCTGGTACGCGTTGTAGAGCAATGGACCGATCGGTGTGCCCGGTCGGCCCATTGCATTGTATGTGAGCGGGTACGCGTTGTATGCCTGGTACGCGTTGTACAGCAATGCACCGATCGGTGTGCCCGGCCGGCCCATTGCATTCCATGTGAGCTGGTTCGCGTTGTAGAGCAATGGACCGATCGGTGTGCCCGGCCGGCCCATTGCATTGTATGTGAGCGGGTACGCATTGTATGCCTGGTACGCGTTGTACAGCAATGGACAGAACGGTGCGCACACATTGGCTGGGGCCTGGCATGGCAACGGACACGTTTTCGAAGCTCCAACGAGTCTGATGCAGTGAATTCAGTTGGCCAGCCACAACAATGTTGCAAAATCATGGGTGTCATGAAGTTGAAGATTTGAAGGATGCTGTGGGCGTGTATTAGTGCTGCTATTCCATGGATTGGTCAAATTCAGAAGATGCAAACGACTTGGACCTATCACTTTGGACACATGGCGTCAGTATCTGCCTCTGCAGCACATATATAATGCTGGCTGTTCCCCTGAGAGCTCAGTTGCCTGCACTACATGCTCCAGGACGACATCTGCCACCAACACTGCTGCTGTTTATGCATCCTCTGGCTCCCGCAATGGCACGTACTGTGGAGAGAGCCCCAGCCTTCAGCCTTGAGGAGAACCAGGCCCTGCTGGACAACCTCCTTCCACAGTACAGCAAGCAGTATGGGAAACCAGGGGAGCAGGTGAGTGTGCTGTCCACTGCCTCACTAATTGTGCATGTTGTCTGACTAGCAGGGCTTTCAGTGTGCACACCACTGGCTAGCATGCCCACTGAGTAGTTGTCACACCCCAAAGTGTGTAGTTACATGCACTGAACTGGTACAGTGCAGTAACAGTGCATTCCAACTAGGTTTACTTCCCATGCAATGATACCATGTAGTGACTGCTGGCAAACTGTTCGTAGCCATTGTTGCACTGCCTGTGTACATCATATGCCCCTGTGATTGAGACATGTATATCCAACTGTGTGATGCACGTATATGTTGCATGTGTAGTAATGGCCTTTTCACTTTGTCATCCTCACAGGTTGATGCCCACCAGAAGCAGGAAATCTGGCTGACCATCGCCCGGAAAGTAAGATCCGTGGGGGTCTACAGGCGCAGGATCCGCAACTGCCAGAAGAGGTGGCAGGACCTTCGTGGCTGGACCCGGAGGATCGCAAGGGTCCAGCTGAAGCTGTCGCCTCCTCGCAGGAGGGGCGGACACCGGACCCTGACCCCCACATGCTCCGGATCCTGGCGGTGGTCTTCCCTGACCTGGATGGGCAGCTGAAGGACAGACAGCAGCAAGGAGGGGGTGAGTCCATGACTGCACTGTGCACTTTGTCTGACATGCTATGTGCCCTCCTCTGGCCTGGTTAAACTTCCACAGTACATCAGTCATGTGGTCCAGGACCCATGTCCCTCATTTGTGACATGCCCACTTCTCCTCTGATACGCATATGTGTGGCCCTTATAGTCATGAAATTGTGTCATTTGGGGACTGTGTCATTGCATTTTGCTTTGCTCAAGGTGGGGGACAGCATTTGTTCCCGTGACTATGTTGTGCGATTAATGGGTGGCTCAATTGCTTACACAATGCCTAAGTTCTGGCATGTGATCTGGGTGTAACTTTGATATGTGGTCCGCTTGCTGCTCTGACTCACCACATGTCCCTGAGGAATTTGGCACATACCCATGCTGCTGGTGGGAACAATGTTTGGGCCTCAGGAGTATGTGTATCCAGTGTGTCACACATGCTTAGCCACCTGCCTACTGTCCAGGACTCATCCCTCTTACAGGTGGAGCTGGACAGTCATGCCTACTCCAGGGCATGCAATACACTCTGTACTCCACTCCCGTGTATCATCTGGCATGTTGTGATCAGTGAAATGTACCCTCAGGTGTCTGCCTCTGTCTCATTGTGCTGTGTCTTCGTTGTCAGGACTACTGGTATGTTTATGGGTTAGGGCTCAGCATGCCATCTGAGATGTCACCATGATAGACGATACTTCTGTGACTTATAGGTGTCTGATCACTTGACTGTGCACACAGGTGTTTGCGACTGTGACTTTCAGGCAGCTGTGTTGTCATTCACAGCACACTGTGAGGTGCTCATGTTCAGAGAGTTGTGTTTCATGTCCCCCATATGTCCAGTTGGTATGACGTGGAGAAATAGTAGTACAGATGATGTGGTATTTGGGGGATGGACATGTGCACTTGTCAGTCACATAACTTGCATTCCCCATGCCCTCGGATTGTGACACAGTGCAGACTGTTGTTGGCTGGCTGCCATGGTCATGTGACTTGAGACAGTAATGTATGACTTTGCACGCATTCCTGTGTCATGGCATTAAACTTCCTGAGACTGATCCTGCAGGGGAGTGACATGTGCAACATGCACCCCATTGTGGCATTGACTATCCGGACATGGGTGCATCAAGGTGTCTGGTGCTGGTATGCATCACATGCATTTCTATTTAGACTCTGGCCATCCCTTTATCCGGACACCTGCACTGACTCAGTGGCAAGAGATGTGATGTGTGCATGTTCACATACTTCACCGTGTTCCCTGCAATGTCCAACAACTGTGTAGGTGGTGCATGTGTCCGCACTGGGGTCTTACCATCAGACAGGCACCAGACAGATGGGTGCAAGGGCAGGAGGGGTGTGAGTCCCATGGTTGACCATCAGACTGACAATTGGCTTCCCCGAATCTGTGTGGGGACTTTAGGCAATGTTCAACTAAGGATGCCAGGGCTTGCTCTGTAATGTGCTGTACTTACTGTGGTGTGTGCGGTCAGTGCAGGTGACTGATGTTTGTCTGTTTCCCTAATTGTTTGCAGATACATCCACGGCCACAGGAGGGGACAGCTCCATGGACCAGGAGGAGCAGCGGAGCCAGACTGAGTCAGCATCGGACGAGTGGTCAGAGGGACCCAGTGGCACGGAGGGCGAGGGGAGCCACACCGAGGAGTCCTCAGCACCATCCACCTCAGCTGAGGACCACAGCAGCTCGGAGGATGACTCCCTTGTGGAGGCGGGTCTCAGCAGCCACCAAACGCCAGCTAGTCTGTCTGGCCCCGCCACCACCACCACCACCGCCCTCCCATTGGCTCCCATTCCTGAGGTCCGTGGAGGCTCCCGTACTCGGGAGCGTGTCTCCTTCGTGCCAGGCACCACACCCCCTGCCCCTGTGTCCCCTGCTGCCCTGAGTGAGGAGTCTGTGTACCTCCTTCGGCAGCTCCATGTAGGGCAGACAGCAATGCTGAGTGTCCTCCATGCACACACCACTCTGTTGACACAGCTGGTGTCGTTCATGGAGGGCATCTCGACGGGTATGTCTGCCCTACAGAGGAGCAATAAGTCCATGGACTCCTCCCTGACGGCAGCAGTGTCCCTCCTCCAACAGTCCCTCACCCCTCCCACCTCTGCCCCATCCACACTTCCTGCCCCCTACCTGTCCAAAGCACACGCACACCTGCACAGTCACCCAAACACACAGACACGAGCAGCACAGACACACCCAAGTGAAAGGCAAGACGTGCACACAAGCATCCTCAGGGGACTGATACCACAGACACAGGGGATGGGGAACACACACACACACAGGCAACCACAGTCACTCCGCAATCCTCAAGATCATCTCCCTCCAAGACCCCTTCCCTTGCCTCACCTGCAACCCCACCTGATCAGCAGCTCTTCCTCAGTGACCTCGGCCTCTTCCCCTCCAATCAAGTTGATCCAGCATACCGGAGGAAGAAGAAGTCCACCCACACAGAGGGGAGTGCCCCTCTCCCCGGACACCCTCCCCCAGGTGCAGGCAGAGTGAGGCCCCCACCGCAAGTCCCCCCAGTCCCGGAAGAGCAAGACCCTGCCACCGCCCTGCAAGTCAACCACCCAGTCTCTCACCTCCATCCCCCAGGCCACCACTCCACAGGTTCCACTGTCACACCCTGCCCCAGGTTCCCCCACACACCGATACCGCATCCCCAAACTGCTTAGGCCCTCCCCCCCTGCCACTTGCTCTTCCACCCCCAAACCAGACGCTCTGCCTGTTTGTGCCACTGGTGTGGAGACCGTGTCCCCCCTCTGTCCTGCCCAGCTCTTCTGCCCCCCTTCCACTACCTTGGAGTCATGCACTGCGGTGGAGTCCACAACCACCCCGTCTGACTCGGGCACTGCATTGGGGACCCAGTCCACTCCATCTGACCAGCCCACTGCAGTGGTTGCAGCACCAACACCATCTGACTTGAGCCCTGCGGTGGTGCCAGCCCCCTGAGTCAGACACCTCCACTGCAGTTGCCGGTGACACTCCTGCACCCACCTCCCCTTCACTGCCTCCTTCTGGCATCCCCTGATCCTGTCCCTGCGGTGCCTGGCCTGCCCCTCGTATGCCCCTCCAAGAGGGATGTCCCCTGTCCGTACCTGTGCAGGCAAGCAATTGTTGACAAGTTGTCACACATCACCCTGTTGGGACTGTATATTTGGAGTGGCCATTGGCCTTAGTTTATTTTGGACTTTTGATTTGAGTTGCACACTTGCTGAATAAAGCCTCTTTTTGTTTACTTGTGGTTAATCTTTGGAGGTACATGATGTAGATGTGTGGAATCATGCATTTGCTGTTGTAATAGTGTTCAGATCAGGTAAATGAAGTTTTGCTGTGATGGGCTCCATGTGGTCCATGGGATATGTGTCCTAATCTAGTCTGGATCTATAGCATCCTTTGCTGCAGTCTGAGGGTGTAATGTTCAGCATTTGACACAGGGATGTACGTTTAGCATTTGTAGATTACCATCTTTGTCCTACACTGATGCACATCTGGTGGGCTTACCACTGTCCAATGTTCCTAGTACCCTGACTGTGTGCCCGTCTCCAATGGACATGCAGTTTAGCACATCAAATTTGGAGGACTCATCTGTGTACACAGTGCAAGTTGCTTGACACGTGTCTTGGGTGTATGCAGATGACTGACGTGACACTCCCGTGCCCAGGCTGATATGAGCAGAGCCTTCAGTGTGTTGTAGTTGTTGACTCACTGACCGAGTGTTCTGCTGACATGTTTGAGTCGTGCACAGACAAGGTTTGGCACAGCTGACCTTCCACAGGAGTTTAGTGCCCTCATGGCAGTGCGTGATATAGGCTGTGCCCGTGTTGTGTGTTGTGTAGGCATGTCTGTGCGTGTAACCTTCTCCTTTTCCTACACAGGCTGTGTCCCTACGGATGTTCCTGTTTGTGATGCTTGCTGAGTTGTTCTGTGTTCATCCAGCATCTTGGACCTGGTTTCTCCGGGATGTGGGTGCATGGCAAACTAATGTTAATGAGGTTGTCATCCCTAGTTGTCTTTGTTGTCAGGGCTGGGGATGTGGGCAAACGCAGATGGGACACAGTCAAGATTCCTCTTGGCACTTGTTGGTTACACGAGTAATGTGATTTTCTGTTTGTGTATGCTTTCAGTGATTGTGACACGTTGTGTGTGTGACTGCTGCCACTCCTCAGGGTCAGAGCTGCAATGTTGGAAGTTGTCTATGTGTGTACTTTGTGGGTCAGCTTGGCTTCTTCATTGGTGTGTGACTATGGCCAGGATCCCATTGTTTGGGGTGGATTTCACGTCATGCCCATGTACGGCATACTGTGCAGTGTGTCAGACTTTCACAAGTATTGTTGACTGGCCATGTGTGATGGGTTTCTGCACCTTATTTCCCCCCACCACCCCTGGGATTTTCATGGGTGCATGTGCACTGTCAGCAGTCCATGTGAGCTTCACAGCTGCACATTGGTGGAGTTCAAGGTGTGTGGCGTTGAGTGTGTGCAAATGTGAGTTGTTGCACGGCTGGGGCACTACCTCCATGTTGTCCTTGGCTGGCAGGCCATGCTGAGTGCTTTGTGCTTGTATAGGTGTGATGGTAGTTTGTTGCTCAGGACACATGGCTGTGGTTCACAGTGTGGATGACATCTACCTTTGCCATCACAGTGTGATTGTCATGCAGGCTAATGTCACCACAATGTGGGGTCCCTGGGGGAGTGCTGTGGTGGTTCTGTCTCTTGCTGTGTTTGTTGCTGTTCCTACAAGCTTGTGTGACATGTGTAATTTGGGCTCCCTCTCATCTCACAATGCCTGTTTGCCCACATAGGGGAATCCAATCCCTGAGTTAGTTTTGTATGTGACTGTGTTGACATCTGTGTATTAGTGAATCTGGCCTCCTCATGTGTTGTGTGTTTGCCTGGGGACACTGGCACACAACCCCCTCACCTGTTGTGTATGATATGCAGTGTGAGTCTGCCTGTTTGTGTTTGTGCATTTGCACCACTGCATTGGCATATCTTTAGTTTGCCATTGGCTGTATGTTGTTTGTTGGCTTTCCCCTGCTGGCCCTGGGACTGCTAGGTCATCAGTCAGCACATTGATCATGGTTAGTATGTCCCATTGCTGCCATGGTATGGTATTTGTTCACATGACATCTACAGTCTCCACAGGATATCTACATTTGTGTGTCCATTGCTGCAGATATGTGGGTCTGCATTATGATGCTCACTTATGTCATTGTGTTATTTGTGAATGTAGACAATGTGGGCCCCCATGGCTGATGTTTGTGTGCACATGGCTAGAACGATGTGTCATTGGCACTGCACTGCTTGCCTCACACAATCTATGTTGCTATGGGACACAAGCACTACAATGCCACTGTAGTGTTTGGTGTTGTGTGGCCAGGAATAATCCCTGCATTTTTGGTTTAGCAGCTTTTACCAGGACTACACTTACCTTTTGGGCACTGTGGTGATGGGGCTTAGGGCCCCATTGCCACACTGTTCAAAATGTGCTTCAGCTATGGAGCACACACTTACCTTTTGGGCACTGTGGTGATGGGGCTTAGGGCCCCATTGCCACACTGTTCAAAATGTGCTTCAGCTATGGAGCACACACTTGCCTTTGGGCACTGTGGTGATGGGGCTTAGGGCCCCATTGCCACACTGTTCAAAATGTGCTTCAGCTATGGAGCACACACTTGCCTTTGGGCACTGTGGTGATGGGGCTTTGGGCCACATTGCCACACTGTTCAAAATGTGCTTCAGCTATGGAGCACACACTTACCTTTTGGGCACTGTGGTGATGGGGCTTTGGGCCACATTGCCACAGTGGTCATGGTCTGCTTGCATTGTGTAGGCCACACACACAATTATGTGTGACACATGTGTTAGGGGGTCACATTGTATGTTCAATGTCATGTTCAGTGTTGTATGCATTTGACACAGACCACACACGCTTGTCATGGTGTTGGGGGTGGGATGTAATTTACAGACAGTCCTTATGTGGGAGTATGCTAGTTGTGTCATGCATTACCCGGCCTATGAGTAGGGGTGGTTGTAGTGACAGGCATCCTGCCCCCCATGAGTGGGGATGGTAGTAGTGGTAGGCATCCAGCCCCCCATGAGTGGGGATGGTAGTAGTGGCAGCCATCCATCCCCCATGAGTGGGGATGGCAGTAGTGACAGGCATCCAGCCCCCCATGAGTGGGGGGGGGGTGGTGGCAGGCATCTAGCCACCCATGAGTGGGGATGGTAGTAGTGGTAGGCATCCAGCCCCTATGGGTGGGGATGGCAGTAGTGGTAGGCATCCAGCCCCCATGAGTGGGGATGTTAGTAGTGGCAGCCATCCATCCCCCATGAGTGGGGATGGCAGTAGTGACAGGCATCCAGCCCCCCATGAGAGGTGGGGGTGGTGGCAGGCATCTAGCCACCCATGAGTGGGGATGGTAGTAGTGGTAGGCATCCAGCCCCCTATGGGTGGGGATGGCAGTAGTGGTAGGCATCCAGCCCCCATGAGTGGGGAAGGTAGTAGTGGCAGCCATCCATCCCCCCATGAGTGGGGATGGCAGTAGTGACAGGCATCCAGCCCCCCATGAGTGGGGGGGTGGTGGCAGGCATCTAGCCACCCATGAGTGGGGATGGTAGTAGTGGTAGGCATCCAGACCCTATGGGTGGGGATGGCAGTAGTGGTAGGCATCCAGCCCCCCATGAGTGGGGATGGTAGTAGTGGCAGCCATCCATCCCCCCATGAGTGTGGATGGCAGTAGTGACAGGCATCCAGCCCCCCATGAGTGGGGGGGGGGTGGTGGCAGGCATCTAGCCACCCATGAGTGGGGATGGTAGTAGTGGTAGGCATCCAGCCCCCTATGGGTGGGGATGGAAGTAGTGGTAGGCATCCAGCCCCCCATGAGTGGGGATGGTAGTAGTGACAGCCATCCATCCCCCCATGAGTGGGGATGGCAGTAGTGACAGGCATCCAGCCCCCCATGAGTGGGGGTGGTAGTAGTGGTAGGCATCCAGCCCCCCATGAGTGGGGATGGTAGAGGTGGTAGGCATCCAGCCTCCTATGGGTGGGGATGGCAGTAGTGGTAGGCATCCAGCCCCCCATGAGTGGGGATGGTAGTAGTGGCAGCCATCCAGCCCCCCATGAGTGGGGATGGTAGTAGTGGTAGGCATCCAGCCCCCCATGAGTGGGTATGGTAGTTGTGGTAGGCATCCAGCCCCCCATGAGTGGGGATGGTAGTAGTGGTAGGCATCCAGCCCCCTATGGGTGGGGATGGCAGTAGTGGTAGGCATCCAGCCCCCCATGAGTGGGGGGGGGGTGGTAGCAGGCATCTAGCCACCCATGAGTGGGGATGGTAGTAGTGGTAGGCATCCAGCCCCCTATGGGTGCGGATGGCAGTAGTGGTAGGCATCCAGCCCCCCATGAGTGGGGATGGTAGTAGTGGTAGGCATCCAGCCCCCTATGGGTGGGGATGGCAGTAGTGGTAGGCATCCAGCCCCCCATGAGTGGGGATGGTAGTAGTGGTAGGCATCCAGCCCCCCATGAGTGGGGATGGTAGTAGTGGCAGCCATCCATCCCCCCATGAGTGTGGATGGCAGTAGTGACAGGCATCCAGCCCCCCATGAGTGGGGGGGGGGTGGTGGCAGCATCTAGCCACCCATGAGTGGGGATGTAGTAGTGGTAGGCATCCAGCCCCCTATGGGTGGGGATGGCAGTAGTGGTAGGCATCCAGCCCCCCATGAGTGAGGATGGTAGTAGTGGTAGGCATCCAGCCCCCATTAGTGGGGATGGTAGTAGTGGTAGGCATCCAGCCCCCATAAGTGGGGCTGGTAGTAGTGGTAGGCATCCAGCCCCCTATGGGTGGGGATGGCAGTAGTGGCAGGCATCCAGCCCCCATGAGTGGGGATGGTAGTAGTGGTAGGCATCCAGCCCCCTATGGGTGGGGATGGCAGTAGTGGCAGGCATCCATCCCCCCATGAGTGGGGGTGGTGTTAGTGGTAGGCATCCATCCCCCTATGGGTGGGGATGGCAGTAGTGGTAGGCATCCAGCCCCCCATGAGTGGGGATGGTAGTAGTGGCAGCCATCCATCCCCCCATGAGTGGGGATGGCAGTAGGTACAGGCATCCAGCCCCCCATGAGTTGGGGGGGGGGTGGTGGCAGGCATCTAGCCACCCATGAGTGGGGATGGTAGTAGTCGTAGGCATCCAGCCCCCTATGGGTGGGGATGGCAGTAGTGGTAGGCATCCAGCCCCCCATGAGTGGGGATGGTAGTAGTGGCAGCCATCCATCCCCCCATGAGTGGGGATGGCAGTAGTGACAGGCATCCAGCCCCCATGAGTGGGGGTGGTAGTAGTGGTAGGCATCCAGCCCCCTATGGGTGGGGATGGCAGTAGTGGTAGGCATCCAGCCCCCATGAGTGGGGATGGTAGTAGTGGCAGCCATCCATCCCCCCATGAGTGGGGATGGCAGTAGTGACAGGCATCCAGCCCCCATGAGTGGGGGTTGGTGGCAGGCATCTAGCCACCCATGAGTGGGGATGGTAGTAGTGATAGGCATCCAGCCCCCTATGGGTGGGGATGGCAGTAGTGGTAGGCATCCAGCCCCCCGTGAGTGGGGATGGTAGTAGTGGCAGCCATCCATCCCCCATGAGTGGGGATGGCAGTAGTGACAGGCATCCAGCCCCCATGAGTGGGGGTGGTAGTAGTGGTAGGCATCCAGCCCCCCATGAGTGGGGATGGTAGTAGTGGTAGGCATCCAGCCCCCTATGGGTGGGGATGGCAGTAGTGGTAGGCATCCAGCCCCCCATGAGTGGGGATGGTAGTAGTGGCAGCCATCCAGCCCCCCATGAGTGGGGATGGCAGTAGTGGTAGGCATCCAGCCCCCCATGAGTGGGGATGGTAGTAGTGGCAGCCATCCAGCCCCCCATGAGTGGGGATGGTAGTAGTGGTAGGCATCCAGCCCCCCATGAGTGGGTATGGTAGTTGTGGTAGGCATCCAGCCCCCCATGAGTGGGGATGGTAGTAGTGGCAGCCATCCAGCCCCCCATGAGTGGGGATGGTAGTAGTGGTAGGCATCCAGCCCCCTATGGGTGGGGATAGCAGTAGTGGTAGGCATCCAGCCCCCCATGAGTGGGGGGGGGGTGGGGCAGGCATCTAGCCACCCATGAGTGGGGATGGTAGTAGTGGTAGTCATCCAGCCCCCTATGGGTGGGGATGGCAGTAGTGGTAGGCATCCAGCCCCCCATGAGTGGGGATGGTAGTAGTGGTAGGCATCCAGCCCCCCATGAGTGGGGGGTGGGTGGTGGCAGGCATCTAGCCACCCATGAGTGGGGATGGTAGTAGTGGTAGGCATCCAGCCCCCTATTGGTGGGGATGGCAGTAGTGGTAGGCATCCAGCCCCCCATGAGTGGGGATGGTAGTAGTGGTAGGCATCCAGCCCCCCATGAGTGGGGATGGTAGTAGTGGCAGCCATCCATCCCCCCATTAGTGGGGATGGCAGTAGTGACAGGCATCCAGCCCCCCATGAGTGGGGGGGGTGTTGGCAGGCATCTAGCCACCCATGAGTGGGGATGGTAGTAGTGGTAGGCATCCAGCCCCCTATGGGTGGGGATGGCAGTAGTGGTAGGCATCCAGCCCCCCATGAGTGGGGATGGTAGTAGTGGTAGGCATCCAGCCCCCCATGAGTGGGGATGGTAGTAGTGGTAGGCATCCAGCCCCCCATGAGTGGGGATGGTAGTAGTGGTAGGCATCCATCCCCCTATGGGTGGGGATGGCAGTAGCGGCAGGCATCCAGCCCCCTATGGGTGGGGATGGCAGTAGTGGCAGGCATCCATCCCCCCATGAGTGGGGGTGGTGTTAGTGGTAGGCATCCATCCCCCTATGGGTGAGGATGGCAGTAGTGGTAGGCATCCAGCCCCCCATGAGTGGGGATGGTAGTAGTGGCAGCCATCCATCCCCCATGAGTGGGGATGGCAGTAGTGACAGGCATCCAGCCCCCCATGAGTGGGGGGGGGTGGTGGCAGGCATCTAGCCACCCATGAGTGGGGATGGTAGTAGTGGTAGGCATCCAGCCCCCTATGGGTGGGGATGGCAGTAGTGGTAGGCATCCAGCCCCCCATGAGTGGGGATGGTAGTAGTGGCAGCCATCCATCCCCCATGAGTGGGGATGGCAGTAGTGACAGGCATCCAGCCCCCCATGATTGGGGGGGGGGTAGTGGCAGGCATCTAGCCACCCATGAGTGGGGATGGTAGTAGTGGTAGGCATCCAGCCCCCTATGGGTGGGGATGGCAGTAGTGGTAGGCATCCAGCCCCCCATGAGTGGGGATGGTAGTAGTGGCAGCCATCCATCCCCCATGAGTGGGGATGGCAGTAGTGACAGGCATCCAGCCCCCCATGAGTGGGGGGGGTGGTGGCAGGCATCTAGCCACCCATGAGTGGGGATGGTAGTAGTGGCAGCCATCCATCCCCCCATGAGTGGGGATGGCAGTAGTGACAGGCATCCAGCCCCCCATGAGTGGGGGGTGGTGGCAGGCATCTAGCCACCCATGAGTGGGGATGGTAGTAGTGGTAGGCATCCAGCCCCCTATGGGTGGGGATGGCAGTAGTGGTAGGCATCCAGCCCCCATGAGTGGGGATGGTAGTAGTGGCAGCCATCCATCCCCCCATGAGTGGGGATGGCAGTAGTGACAGGCATCCAGCCCCCATGAGTGGGGGTGCGAGTAGTGGTAGGCATCCAGCCCCCCATGAGTGGGGATGGTAGTAGTGGTAGGCATCCAGCCCCCTATGGGTGGGGATGGCAGTAGTGGTAGGCATCCAGCCCCCCATGAGTGGGGATGGTAGTAGTGGCAGCCATGCAGCCCCCCATGAGTGGGGATGGTAGTAGTGGTAGGCATCCAGCCCCCCATGAGTGGGTATGGTAGTGGTGGTAGGCATCCAGCCCCCCATGAGTGGGGATGGTAGTAGTGGTAGGCATCCAGCCCCCTATGGGTGGGGATGGCAGTAGTGGTAGGCATCCAGCCCCCCATGAGTGGGGATGGTAGTAGTGGTAGGTATCCAGCCCCCTATGGGTGGGGATGGCAGTAGTGGTAGGCATCCAGCCACCCATGAGTAGGGGTAGTTGTAGGGTGGTGTTGGTGGTAGGCATCCATCCCCCTATGGGTGTGTATGGCATTGGTGTTGGCCATCCCACCCCTATGGTTCTGCTGTTGCTTGTGTACGTCATTTGTGCATCCCTATGTGTGTGTGACATATTTCGGGTACGTGTCGTTTGTTTGTGTTGTGGATGTTTGACTTACCGTCTGCGTCGTACGCGTCCGTGCCGGTCCCGGTAATAGATGTAGAGTATTGGTAGGACCTGCGCGATGGGATTCATGGTTGGTTCGTCTCGTTCGGGTTTCTCGTGTCTTCGACTCGTACTCGTCGCTGGCTTGTTCGTCTCGTCGCCGTGGATCGTCTTGTGGCGCGAATCGGAGCTTATGTGCAGCTCTCCCGGATGCTCAAACGTGCTGTACGTAGCGACGAGTTCGGCGCGTATGGGAGACGCATCGTACTAGTCCGGCCGGAAGGTGCTGTGTATTTGGTTCCGTGCGACTCGATTCGGCGTTTACGTATTCGGCTCGGGCGGGGAACAGGAGCTGGAATGGGTAAGTACGGCTCGCTCGGAATCTGGGCTGTTATACGCATCGTACTTGTTCGTTCGGTAGAGTGTTCGAGTCGGTCGGAAAACACGCGTTCGGCTCGTATTTTTTCCGGACAAATACTGTTAGGTGCGCTTCCGGCCGACATCGGAATCGACCCCATAGTCTTTAGTTTGTTTTGTTAGACCTGGCCACCAATAGCGTTGTTTCAGCAATGAAATAGTCGCTATAACGCCTGTATGTGCAGAGCCCAAACCCTCGTGTGCAGCAAAAATTAAACCTTGCCTACGATCCATATTTGGTATTACTCTATCCCCCACTCCAGGAATCTGAGCAAATGGAATGTTGTTTGCATCTAACTTGTAGGAGTACTTGAGTGGAAATTTCTTTGGTACTGCTGAGCTGCCTTTGCGCGAAGCAATGACAGCTACCATAATTTCACCGTCTATTCTCGATTTAGAATGAGTGATTGCTGCCACGGAAGCCGTGCGTACAGCCCCCTTTGCGGCTTCATCAGCCAATGAATTCCCTTCAACGTGAACGCCATCATGTTGATGACTCAGTGTATGGATCACGTGAGCCCTCCGTAGTTCGTTCTTCAATTCAACTACCCCTATGGGGTCGATTCCGATTCGGGCCGGAAAACATACCGACCGACTCGGTATGGGAATTTAGTCCGAACGACTCGGACCGGCGCCGTACGACCCGGGTAGTACGATGAAATGCATGTGAAATCCGACAGACTCGGACGGAATACAAAACGACCGACCGAGCCGGACGGAAACAAGCCATCCGGCCGGGAAATCACGCGAAACGAACCGACCGACACGCACTCGGATTGAACCCGAACGAAACGTACCCGCGAACTCCGACCCGCGTAGTACGATGCTGTGCGTGCAAAGCACGACCGACTCGCCCGGAGCACAAGCCGTACGACCGACACGCATACAAAACCCAGCCGAAGCAACCCAATACTACGCGACCGACTCGTACACCGCATATGAAACCTAGCTGACACACAGCGGGAACGAGTCGGACAAGATCGCACCAGACAACTGCAGCGTCCTACTCGGACACAAGAACGACTCCTACATGCACCAAAAACACCAAGGAAAAATTAGGAAAAAAAGGGCCAAACAAGCAACCACTAAGCCAATAAATACAGGGAGGAAAAAAAATGGAACAAGGACACACCTCCAACTCCACCTACATAAAGGCCACAAATCCCTACCATGATCCCTTGCAAATTCCACTGACCTGCCAGACAGAACACCATCACACAGCAACCACAGACACACTCACAGCTCATACATCACACAAGCCACACACCATTACCACACCTACAAATAGCACCCTCACACACACCCAGCTAAACCTACACTCACACCCCCCACTTGCACGCACACACACACACATCAATCACCACCACCACCCATCACCATGCCCCCAAAGAAGAACCATAAGTTCCTAGATTGTGAATTGGAAGTCCTGGTAGACGAGATCCTCAGGGTAGAGCCACAGTTGTTTGGTACATTGGTACAACAGACCCCCATGTCGCAGAAAACCAAAATGTGGGCGAGGATTGTCGACAGGGTCAACGCACAATCACCATGTTTGCGCACAAAGGAAGAAATCCAGAACAGGTGGTATGATGTGCGCAGGAGGGTCAGGGACCTACTCAAAAAGGACTACCTCCTCAGCCAGCACACCGGCAGTGGCCCTCCTGCAAAACCAGTATACCTCAGGCCCTGGGAGGAGAAGGTGCGGGCCATCCTACCACCAGTGAGCGTATACGGACTAACAGACATCCCAGAGCCTGGTGAGTACACAACTAATATACACAATATGGTGTGACAACACACACACATCACAGTCAAGGGGATATGCAAACCATGCACACTTAGCAAATACACAGCAACCAAAAGATATCCATCCCAAGATGTGAATGCTAGTCAGACAAACACAATACCTGCCATCTCATAGTGATATGTAACTGTGTCATGACATCTACAAACCTAACAACAAATACAGCAAGGCAGTGGCACAAATAGAACCAACAAACACGCCCAGATATTTACCCACCACTAGAACACCACCTCACAGGGAAGCTCACTGAAAGGAAGGAATTCTGTGTATGCTGGTCAAGTCAGTGTAGCCAATAGCATGATGGGAGCGGTAGTCACAGATATTGGTCACACCCACAATTGGCCCATCAACACCACTCTGAACCATGCTCACATCACAGGGAGTGGAAAACAACTGACAAGATGGCTGACACTGGCTACTGCTGTGGGGAGCACAAGGCCCTGCTGGGAACTGGGCACCAACATACAACAGGACCACACTGTCAGCCATCTTGCCATTGCTGTCACACTCACACACACTGAAGTCCACTCAAAAGGAAGGAAGGATGGGCATGCTGGGAAGGGGGTGTAGGCAATAGCATGATGGGAGTGGTAGTCACAGATCAACATCTCACACCCACATGGCCCAGCAAGTTAGCACTGAAGCATGCACACCTCACAGGGAGTCAAAAGCCACTTCAAAGATGTCTGACACTGGCCACAGCTGTGGGGAGCACAAGGCCCTGCTGGGAACTGGGCACCAACAAACAACAGGACCACACTGTCGGCCATCTTGCCATTGCTGTCACACTCACACACAGTGAAGTCCACTCAAAAGGAAGGAAGTATGGGCATGCTGGGAAGGGGGTGTAGGCAATAGCAGGATGGGAGTTGTAGGCACAGATATTGGTCACACCCACAATTGGCCCATCAACACCACTCTGAACCATGCTCACATCACAGGGAGTGGAAAACAACTGACAAGATGGCTGACACTGGGTACTGCTGTGGGGAGCACAAGGCCCTGCTGGGAACTGTGCACCAACCAACAGCAGGACACCACTGACTGACATCCTGAAAGACAACTTGCACTCCCTGCAATGGAAGCACGTTCCATGGTGGGATATCTGGCTGGGTGGGAAGGAGGACTCACAGCACTGACCATAGTTACAAGCACCTCCCTCACACACCCCTCAACACTAACTCCACATAACCCACCTGGGAGAATGCAATGCCTCACATCCTAACTGAAGATCCCACAAATAACCACCACCCTGGGTTATGCTGTGTGAAGCACAGGGACACTCTTGGGACTTGTAGCCAAACAACTGCCAGGACAACACTCCCAGCCATCCTGTCAGCACAGGCACCCCACCCCACAGGGAAGCAGAGTCAAAAGGAAGGAAGGATGGGCATGCTGGGAAGGGGGTGGAGGCAATAGCATGATGGGAGTTGTAGGCACAGATATTGCTCACCCTCACAATTGGCCCATCAACACCACTCTCAACCATGCTCACATCACAGGGAGTGGAAAAGGACTCACAAGATGGCTGACACTGGGTACTGCTGGGGGGAGCACAAGGCCCTGCTGGGAACTGTGCAACAACCAACAACAGGACACCACTGACTGACATCCTGAAAGACAACTTGCACTCCCTGCAATGGAAGCATGTTCCATGGTGGGATATCTGGCTGGGTGGGAAGGAGGACTCACAGCACTGACCATAGTTACAAGCACCTCCCCTCACACACCCCCTCAATACTAACTCCACATAACCCACCTGGGAGAATGCAATGCCTCACATCCTAACTGAAGATCCCACAAAGAACCACCACCCTGGGTTATGCTGTGTGAAGCACAGGGACACTCTTGGGACTTGTAGCCAAACAACTGCCAGGACAACACTCCCAGCCATCCTGTCAGCACAGGCACCCCACCCCACAGGGAAGCAGAGTCAAAAGGAAGGAAGGATGGGCATGCTGGGAAGGGGGGTGGAGGCAATAGCATGATGGGAGTTGTAGGCACAGATATTGCTCACCCTCACAATTGGCCCATCAACACCACTCTCAACCATGCTCACATCACAGGGAGTGGAAAAGGACTCACAAGATGGCTGACACTGGGGCCCTGCTGGGAACTGTGCAACAACCAACAGCAGGACACCACTGACTGACATCCTGAAAGACAACTTGCACTCCCTGCAATGGAAGCACGCTTCATGGTGGGATAACTGGGCTGGGGGGAGAAGGAGGCCTGGATGGCAACCAAATACCACCAATGCTGGTCATGCACACACCTCAACATTCACATTGACATGCCACAGGTTGGCAGGACAATGTGCTACACCAATATCACTCTCTGACTGTCACAATTTAGGAGAATGCAATGTCCTGTCCCACATCCAGAGGTACAGTCACCACTGTCAGGTGTTTGAACAATTGATGCCAGTAGAAACATAACATACAATCTGTGTCTCTCCCCAAAACAGGTGATGATGGGGACACAGCAGCAGACGAGGAGGAGTCCCTGTCCCAGGCTCCGGGGAACACTGAGCTCACTGGTGTGGATCAGCCTCTGCACTCCTCGGATGGCGAAGAACCAGCTGGACCCTCCGGTGTGAGTCATCATGCAGCACCAGCAGGACCAACATCTGCACCCCCTGCACCCACCCCTCCAACAACTGCCAACACACAGGCCACCCCTGCCAACACGGACAGACCAAGGACCACAGATGACAACAGCGCAGGGACCCAGGCCCAAACTGGAGCTGGTGACAATGAGCCCAGGAACAACACCCAAGTGGGCCCACCGTCACCTGTGCGTGCCTCCGCAGGTCCTGCACGTCTCGCCAGGGGTTGTGGGAGGGGTGGTAGACATAGGTCGCTCTTTGCAGAGGGTCTGGACTGCATGATGACCCACAACTAGCACGCATCGCGGATGCGTACCAGACTAGCACCGGAGAGATCAGCCAGGTAGTGGGGATCCTCAAGGACATACAACAGCAGCAGGCTGCCCATCATGCCCGCTTGGACTCCCACATGTCCCGTGTCGACACACACATGTCACATGTCGAGACACACATGTCACGTGTCGAGACACACATGTCTGGCATGGAGTCCAAGTGGGACACATTGGAACAACTGACAGCGGTGCATAGGGACATACTGACATGCCTCCGCCAGATCAGCACCAACATGGCCTCACCTCCCTGTGTGCCCACAACAACTGCTGCTGAAACAACAGCAAATGCCACAGGGAGGGAGGAGGACTCTGGCAGAGAGTCCCCTGCACCGCCGCAGCCTGCACCTGAGGGTCCCCCCCCAAGAAGAGGGGTCGTCCGAGGAGGCCAAACTGAGAGGACGATGGCCATCTACATCCCCCAGGAAGCCAACAGCGGGTACGCGTTGTATGCCTGGTACGCGTTGTAGAGCAATGGACCGATCGGTGTGCCCGGTCGGCCCATTGCATTGTATGTGAGCGGGTACGCGTTGTATGCCTGGTACGCGTTGTACAGCAATGGACCGATCGGTGTGCCCGGCCGGCCCATTGCATTGTATGTGAGCGGGTACGCGTTGTATGTCAGGTACGCGTTGTACAGCAATGGACCGATCGGTGTGCCCGGCCGGCCCATTGCATTGTATGTGAGCGGGTACGCGTTGTAGAGCAATGGACCGATCGGTGTGCCCGGCCGGCCCATTGCATTGTATGTGAGAGGGTACGCGTTGTATGCCTGGTACGCATTGTACAGCAATGGACCGATCAGTGTGCCCGGCCGGCCCATTGCATTGTATGTGAGCGGGTACGCGTAGTAGAGCAATGGACCGATCGGTGTGCCCGGCCGGCCCATTGCATTGTATGTGAGCGGGTACGCGTTGTATGCCTGGTACTCGTTGCAGAGCAATGGACCGATCGGTGTGCCCGGTCGGCCCATTGCATTGCATGTGAGCGGGTACGCGTTGTATGCCTGGTACGCGTTGTACAGCAATGGACCGATCGGTGTGCCCGGCTGGCCCATTGCATTGTATGTGAGCGGGTACACGTTGTAGAGCAATGGACCGATCGGTGTGCCCGGCCGGCCCATTGCATTGTATGTGAGCGGTTACGCGTTGTATGCCTGGTACGCGTTGAACAGCAATGGACCGATCGGTGTGCCCGGCCGGCCCATTGCATTGTATGTGAGCGGGTCACGTTGTAGAGCAATGGACCGATCGGTGTGCCCGGCCGGCCCATTGCATTGTATGTGAGCGGGCACGCGTTGTATGCCTGGTATGCGTTGTAGAGCAATGAACCGATCGGTGTGCCCGGCCGGCCCATTGCATTGTATGTGAGCGGGTAGGCGTTGTATGCCTGGTACGCGTTGTAGAGCAATGGACCGATCGGTGTGCCCGGCCGGCCCATTGCATTGTATGTGAGCGGGTACGCGTTGTAGAGCAATGAACCGATCGGTGTGCCCGGCCGGCCCATTGCATTGTATGTGAGCGGGTACGCGTTGTATGCCTGGTACGCGTAGTACAGCAATGGACCGATCGGTGTGCCCGGCCGGCCCATTGCATTGTATGTGAGCGGGTACGCGTTGTAGAGCAATGGACCGATCGGTGTGCCCGGCCGGCACATTGCATTGTATGTGAGCGGGCACGCGTTGTATGCCTGGTACGCGTTGTAGAGCAATGGACCGATCGGTGTGCCCGGCCGGCCCATTGCATTGTATGTGAGCGGGTGCGCGTTGTATGCCTGGTACGCGTTGTAGAGCAATGGACCGATCGGTGTGCCCGGTCGGCCCATTGCATTGTATGTGAGCGGGTACGCGTTGTATGCCTGGTACGCGTTGTACAGCAATGGACAGAACGGTGCGCACACATTGGCTGGGGCCTGGCATGGCAACGGACGCGTTTCGAAGCTCCAACGAGTCTGATGCAGTGAATTCAGTTGGCCAGCCGCAACAATGTTGCAAAATCATGGGTGTCATGAAGTTGAAGATTTGAAGGATGCTGTGGGCGTGTATTAGTGCTGCTATTCCATGGATTGGTCAAATTCAGAAGATGCAAACGACTTGGACCTATCACTTTGGACACATGGGACAGTATCTGCCTCTGCAGCACACATATAATGCTGGCTGTTCCCCTGAGAGCTCACTTGCCTGCACTACATGCTCCAGGATGACATCTGCCACCAACACTGCTGCTGTTTATGCATCCTCTGGCTCCTGCAATGGCACGTACTGTGGAGAGAGCCCCAGCCTTCAGCCTTGAGGAGAACCAGGCCCTGCTGGACAGCCTCCTTCCACAGTACAGCAAGCTGTATGGGAAACCAGGGGAGCAGGTGAGTGTGCTGTCCACTGCCTCACTAATTGTGCATGTTGTCTGACTAGCAGGGCTTTCAGTGTGCACACCACTGGCTAGCATGCCCGCTGAGTAGTTGTCACACCCCAAAGTGTGTAGTTACATGCACTGAACTGGTACAGTGCAGTAACAGTGCATTCCAACTAGGTTTACTTCCCATGCAATGATACCATGTAGTGACTGCTGGCAAACTGTTCATAGCCATTGTTGCACTGCCTGTGTACATCATATGCCCCTGTGATTGAGACAACTGTGTGATGCACGTATATGTTGCATGTGTAGTAATGGCCTTTTCACTTTGTCATCCTCACACGTTGATGCCCACCAAAAGCAGGACATCTGGCTGACCATCGCCCGGAAAGTAAGATCCGTGGGGGTCTACAGGCGCAGGATCCGCAACTGCCAGAAGAGGTGGCAGGACCTTCGTGGCTGGACCCGGAGGATCGCAAGGGTCCAGCTGAAGCTGTCGCCTCCTCGCAGGAGGGGCGGACACCGGACCCTGACCCCCCACATGCTCCGGATCCTGGCGGTGGTCTTCCCTGACCTGGATGGGCAGCTGAAGGACAGACAGCAGCAAGGAGGGGGTGAGTCCATGACTGCACTGTGCACTTTGTCTGACATGCTATGTGCCCTCCTCTGGCCTGGTTAAACTTCCACAGTACATCAGTCATGTGGTCCAGGACCCATGTCCCTCATTTGTGACATGCCCACTTCTCCTCTGATACGCATATGTGTGGCCCTTATAGTCGGGAAATTGTGTCATTTGGGGACTGTGTCATTGCATTTTGCTTTGCTCAAGGTGGGGGACAGCATTTGTTCCCGTGACTATGTTGTGCGATTAATGGGTCGCTCAATTGCTTACACAATGCCTAAGTTCTGACATGTGATCTGGGCGTAACTTTGATATGTGGTCCGCTTGCTGCTCTGACTCACCACATGTCCCTGGGGAATTTGGCACACACCCATGCTGCTGGTGGGAATAATGTTTGGGCCTCAGGAGTATGTGTATCCAGTGTGTCACACATGCTTAGCCACCTGCCTACTGTCCAGGACTCATCCCTCTTACAGGTGGAGCTGGACAGTCATGCCTACTCCAGGGCATGCAATACACTCTGTACTCCCACTCCCGTGTATCATCTGGCATGTTGGGATCAGTGAAATGTACCCTCAGGTGTCTGCCTCTGTCTCATTGTGCTGTGTCTTCGTTGTCAGGACTACTGGTATGTTTATGGGTTAGGGCTCAGCATGCCATCTGAGATGTCACCATGATAGACGATACTTCTGTGACTTATAGGTGTCTGATCACTTGACTGTGCACACAGGTGTTTGCGACTGTGACTTTCAGGCAGCTGTGTTGTCATTCACAGCACACTGTGAGGTGCTCATGTTCAGAGAGTTGTGTTTCATGTCCCCCATATGTCCAGTTGGTATGACGTGGACAAATAGTAGTACAGATGATGTGGTATTTGGGGGATGGACATGTGCACTTGTCAGTCACATAACCTGCATTCCCCATGCCCTCGGATTGTGACACAGTGCAGACTGTTGTTGGCTGGCTGCCATGGCCATGTGACTTGAGACAGTAATGTATGACTTTGCACGCATTCCTGTGTCATGGCATTAAACTTCCTGAGACTGATCCTGCAGGGGAGTGACATGTGCAACATGCACCCCATTGTGGCATTGACTATCCGGACATGGGTGCATCAAGGTGTCTGGTGCTGGTATGCATCACATGCATTTCTATTTAGACTCTGGCCATCCCTTTATCCGGACACCTGCACTGACTCAGTGGCAAGAGATGTGATGTGTGCATGTTCACATACTTCACTGTGTTCCCTGCAATGTCCAACAACTGTGTAGGTGGTGCATGTGTCCGCACTGGGGTCTTACCATCAGACAGGCACCAGACAGATGGGTGCAAGGGCAGGAGGGGTGTGAGTCCCATGGTTGACCATCAGACTGACAATTGGCTTCCCCGAATCTGTGTGGGGACTTTAGGCAATGTTCAACTAAGGATGCCAGGGCTTGCTCTGTAATGTGCTGTACTTACTGTGGTGTGTGCGGTCAGTGCAGGTGACTGATGTTTGTCTGTTTCCCTAATTGTTTGCAGATACATCCACGGCCACAGGAGGGGACAGCTCCACGAACCAGGAGGAGCAGTGGAGCCAGACTGGGTCAGCATCGGACGAGTGGTCAGAGGGACCCAGTGGCACAGAGGGCGAGGGGAGCCACACCGAGGAGTCCTCAGCACCATCCACCTCAGCTGAGGACCACAGCAGCTCGGAAGATGACTCCCTTGTGGAGGCGGGTCTCAGCAGCCACCAAAGGCCAGCTAGTCTGTCTGGCCCCACCACCACCGCCCTCCCATTGGCTCCCATTCCTGAGGTCCGTGGAGGCTCTCGTACTCTGGAGCGTGCCTCCTTCGTGCCAGGCACCGCACCCCCTGCCCCTGTGTCTCCTGCTGCCCTGAGTGAGGAGTCTGTGTACCTCCTTCGGCAGCTCCATGTAGGGCAGACAGCAATGCTGAGTGTCCTCCATGCTCACACCACTCTGTTGACACAGCTGGTGTCGTTCATGGAGGGCATCTCGACGGGTATGTCTGCCCTACAGAGGAGCAATAAGTCCATGGACTCCTCCCTGACGGCAGCAGTGTCCCTCCTCCAACAGTCCCTCACCCCTCCCACCTCTGCCCCATCCACACTTCCTGCCCCCTACCTGTCCAAAGCACATGCACACCTGCACTGTCACCCAAACACACAGACACGAGCAGCACAGACACACCCAAGAGAAAGGCAAGACGTGCACACAAGCATCCTCAGGGACTGATACCACAGACACAGGGGATGGGGAACACACACACACACAGGCAACCACAGTCACTCCGCAATCCTCAAGATCCTCTCCCTCCAAGACCCCTTCCCTTGCCTCACCTGCAACCCCACCTGATCAGCAGCTCTTCCTCAGTGACCTCGGCCTCTTCCCCTCCAATCCCGTTGATCCAGCATACCGGAGGAAGAGGAAGTCCACCCACACAGAGGGAGTGCCCTCGCCCCCGGACACCCTCCCCCAGGTGCAGGCAGAGTGAGCCCCCCACCCGCAAGTCCCCCGGTCCTGGAAGAGCAAGACCCCGCCACCGCCCTGCAAGTCAACCACCCAGTCTCTCACCTCCATCCCCCAGGCCACCACTCCACAGGTTCCACCGCCACACCCTGCCCCAGGTTCCCCCACACACTGATACCGCATCCCCAAACTGCTTAGGCCCTCCCCCCCTGCCACTTGCTCTTCCACCCCCAAACCAGACGCTCTGCCTCTTTGTGCCACTGGTGTGGAGACCGTGTCACCCCCCTCTGTCCTGCCCAGCTCTTCTGCCCCCCCTTCCACTACCTTGGAGTCATGCACTGCGGTGGAGTCCACAACCACCCCGTCTGACTCGGGCACTGCATTGGGGACCCAGTCCACTCCATCTGACCAGCCCACTGCAGTGGTTGCAGCACCAACACCATCTGACTTGAGCCCTGCGGTGGTGCCAGCCCCCCCTGAGTCAGACACCTCCACTGCAGTTGCTGGTGACACTCCTGGACCCACCTCCCCTTCACTGCCTCCTTCTGGCATCCCCTGATCCTGTCCCTGCGGTGCCTGGCCTGCCCCTCGTATGCCCCTCCAAGGGGAATGTCCCCTGTCCGTACCTGTGCAGGCAAGCAATTGTTGACAAGTTGTCACACATCACCCTGTTGGGACTGTATATTTGGACTGGCCATTGGCCTTAGTTTATTTTGGACTTTTGATTTGAGTTGCACACTTGCTGAATAAAGCCTCTTTTTGTTTACTTGTTGTTAATCTTTGGAGGTACATGATGTAGATGTGTGGAATCATGCATTTGCTGTTGTAATAGTGTTCAGATCAGGTAAATGAAGTTTTGCTGTGATGGGCTCCATGTGGTCCATGGGATATGTGTCCTAATCTAGTCTGGATCTATAGCATCCTTTGCTTCAGTCTGAGGGTGTAATGTTCAGCATTTGACACAGGGATGTACGTTTAGCATTTGTAGATTACCATCTTTGTCCTACACTGATGCACATCTGGTGGGCTTACCACCGTCCAATGTTCCTAGTACCCTGACTGTGTGCCCGTCTCCAATGGACATGCCGTTTAGCACATCAAATTTGGAGGACTCATCTGTGTACACAGTGCAAGTTGATGAACACGTGTCTTGGGTGTATGCAGATGACTGACGTGACACTCCCGTGCCCAGGCTGATATGAGCAGAGCCTTCAGTGTGTTGTAGTTGTTGACTCACTGACCGAGTGTTCTGCTGACATGTTTGAGTCGTGCACAGACAAGGTTTGGCACAGCTGACCTTCCACAGGAGTATAGTGCCCTCATGGCAGTGCGTGATTCCGTGATATAGGCTGTGCCCGTGTTGTGTGTTGTGTAGGCATGTCTGTGCGTGTACCCTTCTCCTTTTCCTACACAGGCTGTGTCCCTATGGATGTTCCTGTTTGTGATGCTTGCTGAGTTGTTCTGTGTTCATCCAGCATCTTGGACCTGGTTTCTCCGGGATGTGGGTGCATGGCAAACTAATGTTAATGAGGTTGTCATCCCTAGTTGTCTTTGTTGTCAGGGCTGGGGATGTGGGCAAACGCAGATGGGACACAGTCAAGATTCCTCTTGGCACTTGTTGGTTACACGAGTAATGTGATTTTCTGTTTGTGTATGCTTTCAGTGAGTGTGACACGTTGTGTGTGTGACTGCTGCCACTCCTCAGGGTCAGAGCTGCAATGTTGGAAGTTGTCTATGTGTGTCCTTTGTGGGTCAGCTTGGCTTCTTCATTGGTGTGTGACTATGGCCAGGATCCCATTGTTTGGGGTGGATTTCACGTCATGCCCATGTACGGCATACTGTGCAGTGTGTCAGACATTCACAAGTATTGTTGACTGGCCATGTGTGATGGGTTTCTGCACCTTATTTCCCCCCACCACCCCTGGGATTTTCATGGGTGCATGTGCAATGTCAGCAGTCCATGTGAGCTTCACTGTTGCACATTGGTGGAGTTCAAGGTGTGTGGCGTTGAGTGTGTGCAAATGTGAGTTGTTGCATGGCTGGGGCACTACCTCCATGTTGTCCTTGGCTGGCAGGCCATGCTGAGTGCTTTGTGCTTGTATAGGTGTGATGGTAGTTTGTTGCTCAGGACACATGGCTGTGGTTCACAGTGTGGATGACATCTACCTTTGCCATCACAGTGTGATTGTCATGCAGGCTAGTGTCACCACAATGTGGGGTCCCTGGGGGAGTGCTGTGGTGGTTCTGTCTCTTGCTGTGTTTGTTGCTGTTCCTACAAGCTTGTGTGACATGTGTAATTTGGGCTCCCTCTCATCTCACAATGCCTGTTTGCCCACATAGGGGAATCCAATCCCTGAGTTACTTTTGTATGTGACTGTGTTGACATCTGTGTATTAGTGAATCTGGCCTCCTCATGTGTTGTGTGTTTGCCTGGGGACACTGGCACACAACCCCCCTCACCTGTTGTGTATGATATGCAGTGTGAGTCTGCCTGTTTGTGCATTTGCACCACTGCATTGGCATATCTTTAGTTTGCCATTGGCTGTATGTTGTTTGTTGGCTTTCCCCTGCTGGCCCTGGGACTGCTAGGTCATCAGTCAGCACATTGATCATGGTTAGTATGTCCCATTGCTGCCATAGTATGGTATTTGTTCACATGACATCTACAGTCTCCACAGGATATCCTCATTTGTGTGTCCATTGCTGCAGATATGTGGGTCTGCATTATGATGCTCACTTCTGTCATTGTGTTATTTGTGAATGTAGACAATGTGGGCCCCCATGGCTGATGTTTGTGTGCACATGGCTAGAACGATGTGTCATTGGCACTGCACTGCTTGCCTCACACAATCTATGTTGCTATGGGACACAAGCACTACAATGCCACTGTAGTGTTTGGTGTTGTGTGGCCAGGAATAATCCCTGCATTTTTGGTTTAGCAGCTTTTACCAGGACTACACTTACCTTTTGGGCACTGTGGTGATGGGGCTTAGGGCCCCATTGCCACACTGTTCAAAATGTGCTTCAGCTATGGAGCACACACTTGCCTTTTGGGCACTGTGGTGATGGGGCTTAGGGCCCCATTGCCACACTGTTCAAAATGTGCTTCAGCTATGGAGCACAGTTGCCTTTTGGGCACTGTGGTGATGGGGCTTTGGGCCACATTGCCACAGTGGTCATGGTCTGCTTGCATTGTGTAGGCCACACACACAATTATGTGTGACACATGTGTTAGGGGGTCACATTGTATGTTCAATGTCATGTTCAGTGTTGTATGCATTTGACACAGACCACACACACTTGTCATGGTGTTGGGGGTGGGATGTAATTTACAGACAGTCCTTATGTGGGAGTATGCTAGTTGTGGTCATGCATTACCCGTCCTATGAGTAGGGGTGGTTGTAGTGACAGGCATCCTGCCCCCCATGAGTGGGGATGGTAGTAGTGGTAGGCATCCAGCCCCCCATGAGTGGGGATGGTAGTAGTGGTAGGCATCCAGCCCCCCATGAGTGGGGATGGTAGTAGTGGTAGGCAACCAGCCCCCTATGGGTGGGGATGGCAGTAGTGGCAGGCATCCAGCCCCCCATGAGTGGGGATGGTAGTAGTGGTAGGCATCCAGCCCCCTGTAGGTGGGGATGGCAGTAGTGGCAGGCATCCATCCCCCCATGAGTGGGGGTGGTGTTAGTGGTAGGCATCCATCCCCCTATGGGTGGGGATGGCAGTCGTGGTAGGCATCCAGCCCCCCATGAGTGGGGATGGTAGTAGTGGCAGCCATCCATCCCCCATGAGTGGGGATGGCAGTAGTGACAGGCATCCAGCCCCCATGAGTGGGGGTGGGGGTGGTGGCAGGCATCTAGCCACCCATGAGTGGGGATGGTAGTAGTGGTAGGCATCCAGCCCCTATGGGTGGGGATGGCAGTAGTGGTAGGCATCCAGCCCCCATGAGTGGGGATGGTAGTAGTGGCATCCATCCATCCCCCATGAGTGGGGATGGCAGTAGTGACAGGCATCCAGCCCCCCATGAGTGGGGGGGTGGTGGCAGGCATCTAGCCACCCATGAGTGGGGATGGTAGTAGTGGTAGGCATCCAGCCCCCTATGGGTGGGGATGGCTGTAGTGGTAGGCATCCAGCCCCCCATGAGTGGGGATGGTAGTAGTGGCAGCCATCCATCCCCCCATGAGTGGGGATGGCAGTAGTGACAGGCATCCAGCCCCCCATAAGTGGGGGTGGTAGTAGTGGTAGGCATCCAGCCCCCCATGAGTGGGGATGGTAGTAGTGGTAGGCATCCAGCCCCCTATTAGTGGGGATGGCAGTAGTGGTAGGCATCCAGCCCCCCATGAGTGGGGATGGTAGTAGTGGCAGACATCCAGCCCCCCATGAGTGGGGATGGTAGTAGTGGTAGGCATCCAGCCCCCCATAAGTGGGTATGGTAGTTGTGGTAGGCATCCAGCCCCCCATGAGTGGGGATGGTAGTAGTGGTAGGCATCCAGCCCCCTATGGGTGGGGATGGCAGTAGTGGTAGGCATCCAGCCCCCATGAGTGGGGATGGTAGTAGTGGCAGCCATCCATCCCCCATGAGTGGGGATGGCAGTAGTGACAGGCATCCAGCCCCCATGAGTGGGGGGTGGTGGCAGGCATCTAGCCACCCATGAGTGGGGATGGTAGTAGTGGTAGGCATCCAGCCCCCTATGGGTGGGGATGGCAGTAGTGGTAGGCATCCAGCCCCCATGAGTGGGGATGGTAGTAGTGGTAGGCATCCAGCCCCCCATGAGTATGGATGGTAGTAGTGGTAGGCATCCAGCCCCCCATGAGTGGGGATGGTAGTAGTGGTAGGCATCCAGCACCCTATGGGTGGGGATGGCAGTAGTGGCAGGCATCCAGCCCCCATCAGTGGGGATGGTAGTAGTGGTAGGCATCCAGCCCCTATGGGTGGGGATGGCAGTAGTGGCAGGCATCCATCCCCCATCAGTGGGGGTGGTGTTAGTGGTAGGCATCCATCCCCTATGGGTGGGGATGGCAGTAGTGGTAGGGCATCCAGCCCCCCATGAGTTGGGATGGTAGTAGTGGCAGCCATCCATCCCCCATGAGTGGGGATGGCAGTAGTGACAGGCATCCAGCCCCGCATGAGTGGGGGGGTGGTGGCAGGCATCTAGCCACCCATGAGTGGGGATGGTAGTAGTGGGAGGCATCCAGCCCCTATGGGTGGGGATGGCAGTAGTGGTAGGCATCCAGCCCCCATGAGTGGGGATGGTAGTAGTGGCAGCCATCCATCCCCCATCAGTGGGGATGGCAGTAGTGACAGGCATCCAGCCCCCCATGAGTGGGGGGGTGGTGGCAGGCATCTAGCCACCCATGAGTGGGGATGGTAGTAGTGGTAGGCATCCAGCCCCCTATGGGTGGGGATCGCAGTAGTGGTAGGCATCCAGCCCCCCATGAGTGGGGATGGCAGTAGTGACAGGCATCCAGCCCCCCATGAGTGGGGGTTGTAGTAGTGGTAGGCATCCAGCCCCCCATGAGTGGGGATGGTAGTAATGGTAGGCATCCAGCCCCCTATGGGTGGGGATGGCAGTAGTGGTAGGCATCCAGCCCCCCATGAGTGGGGATGGTAGTAGTGGCAGCCATCCAGCCCCCCATGAGTGGGGATGGTAGTAATGGTAGGCATACAGCCCCCCATGAGTGGGTATGGTAGCTGTGGTAGGCATCCAGCTCCCCATGAGTGGGGATGGTAGTAGTGGTAGGCATCCAGCCCCCTATGGGTGGGGATGGCAGTAGTGGTAGGCATCCAGCCCCCCATGAGTGGGGATGGTAGTAGTGGCAGCCATCCAGCCCCCCATGAGTGGGGGGGGTGGTGGCAGGCATCTAGCCACCCATGAGTGGGGATGGTAGTAGTGGTAGGCATCCAGCCCCCTATGGGTGGGGATGGCAGTAGTGGTAGGCATCCAGCCCCCCATGAGTGGGGATGGTAGTAGTGGTAGGCATCCAGCCCTCTATGGGTGGGGATGGCAGTAGTGGTAGGCATCCAGCCCCCCATGAGTGGGGTGGTGGTGGTGGCAGGCATCTAGCCACCCATGAGTAGGGGTAGTTGGAGGGTGGTGTTGGTGGTAGGCATCCATCCCCCTATGGGTGTGTATGGCATTGGTGTTGGCCGTCCCACCCCTATGGTTCTGCTGTTGCTTGTGTACGTCATTTGTGCATCCCTATGTGTGTGTGACATATTTCGGGTACGTGTCGCTTGTTTGTGTTGTGAGTGTTTGACTTACCGCTCTGTGCCGTACGCGTCCGTGCCGGTCCCGGTAATAGATGTAGAGTATTGGTAGGACCTGCGCGATGGGATTCATGGTTGGTTCATCTCGTTCGGGTTTCTCGTGTCTTCGACTCGTACTGGCCGCTGGCTTGTTCTGCCTCGTCGCCGTGGATCGTCTTGTGGCACGTAATAGGAGCTTATGTGCAGCTCTCCCGGATGCTCAAACGTGCCGTACGTAGCGACGAGTTCGGCGCGTACGGGAGACGCATCGTACTAGTCCGGCCGAAAGGTGCTGTGTATTTGGTTCCGTGCGACTCGATTCGGCGTTTACGGATCTGGCTCGGGCGGGGAACAGGAGCTGGAATGGGTAAGTACGGCTCGTTCGGAATCTGGGCTGTTATACGTATCGTACTTGTTCGTTCGGTAGGATGTTCGAGTCAGTCGGAAAACACGCGTTCGGCTCTTATTTTTTCCGGACGAATACTGTTAGGTGCGCTTCCGGCCGACATCGGAATCGACCCCATAGTCTTTAGTTTGTTTTGTTAGACCTGGCCACCAATAGCGTTGTTTCAGCAATGAAATAGTCGCTATAACGCCTGTATGTGCAGAGCCCAAACCCTCGTGTGCAGCAATAATTAAACCTTGCCTACGATCCATATTTGGTATTACTCTATCCCCCACTCCAGGAATCTGAGCAAATGGAATGTTGTTTGCATCTAACTTGTAGGAGTACTTGAGTGGAAATTTCTTTGGTACTGCTGAGCTGCCTTTGCGCGAAGCAATGACAGCTACCATAATTTCACGTCTATTCTCGATTTAGAATGACTGATTGCTGCCACGGAAGCCGTGCGTACAGCCCCCTTTGCGGCTTCATCAGCCAATGAATTCCCTTCAACGTGAACGCCATCATGTTGATGACTCAGTGTATGGATCACGTGAGCCCTCGGTAGTTCGTTCTTCAATTCAACTACCTGTTCCCATAGCATTTTATGCTTAATTGTGCCACCTTTTGCGTCTTTAAACCCGTTTTTTTCCCAATGATATAAATATTCATTGTATGACTGTACACAGTAAAAGGAATCACACACAATTTGTGTGGAGGAATTCGTGATCCGTATTTACAAGTGCCAGTATCAGTGCTTTTAACTCTGCCAACTGAGCGGTGCAGTCTCCTAGAGATTGCGTTTTTGTGCAACTCGGATGGAGCTTTCCATCTCGCATGCAACCTTTAACGATAGCACATGCCGAGCTGTATTGTTGCTTACTCCCTATGGCCGGTTGAGCAGATCCGTCAGTGTAAATAATATATTCACACTGATCAAGAGGCAATATTTCATTTGGTAGAGGATATTCTTGTTCGTATTGCAGAAATGCCTGTGTTTTTAGACTTGGATCAAATCTGTATTCAACATCCGTTGCAGTAAGAGAATTGGCCCATTGTATCCATCTAGGATGTAAGGCTTTTGCATTTGGAATGCTAGCCTTTGTAACAGCTTCTAAAGCTGGTACTGGGGTTACGACAATTATGCCTTTCCCCTGAGCCAGTGCTCTTTCTCTTGCTACAGCGGTCTGAACTACGTCAGGATTTTTTCTGTTGAAGTGAAACTCATTTCTGCGCTTGTGTACATGTGTGATTTGTAATCGATTGGTACGGTTTCCCCTTCATTGAAGGTTAAGTAAGTGTACCCGCATTAACCCGCTATTATTCGGATCACTAAGTTGCGTACGTTTACGCATGTCTGTAAGTGTTTGGAAGCTATCATGTCTTCTTGTAGTGAACGTAGGATGTTTGTGTGTTCCTGTGTCCAATGTCTGACTGAAAAGTCAGGTTTGATTAAGTCGTAGAAAGGTTTTACTCTTTCTGCGTAATCTAAAATGTATGTTCTGCCGAAATTTAGGAATCCGAGTATTGATTGTAGATTTTTTAACGATTTTGATGGTTGAAGCAGCGCACACTTTTCTAAAAAGTTAGCTGCCAGGCTCTTCCCCTCACTTGACAGCTCATATCCTAAAAATAGGACATTGAGATGGGCTATTTTAGATTTCTTAAAATTAAATTTGTAGCCCTCAGAGGCGAATCCCATAATAATGGTGCTCACCCTGGTCAAGTGCCTTTTAAAGTCATCGTCCGTGAGATAAATATCATCCACATGCGACAATGCTTTTTCATCACAATTTTGGAATAACTCAGTTACTCTTGCTGAGAATACCCCCGGGCTGTTCCTATGACCCTGGGGGAGGTGACAAAATTGTTGCTGGGACCCCAACGCTGAGAATGCGGTCAAATACCTGCTTTCAGGCACTATATTTTGGCTGAAAAATCCATTTGAGATATCAAGTGTTGTTTTGTATTTTTTCCGCACAATGTTATTCATTAATGCAGCACTGTGTGCATTTTGGACAGCGAATGTCTTTGTGCAAGTGTTTAGATTTCTGTAATCTAAAACTAGACGATATGTATTGTCAGGTTTCATGACAGGAAACAAAAGATTGTTCATTGGTGAGGTGCATGTTTCAATCACCCCTTGGTATTCAAGTTGATCTAAGATCTCCCTTACCTGTTTTTTAGCTTCTTGCTTTATTGGGTATTGCCTCTGAGCATTTGGTGAAACTTTTAACGGGATCACATGGTGGGTTGAATCCTCATCCCAACCGGCATGATTTTTGTATAGTGCTGGAGGTAGGGCAACCGCCCACTCCTGTGCATATGCATGTTTAAGATGAATGGGAACGAGGTCGGAGAATGCTGGAAAAATTACAGTTTCTCCCCTAGGGCACTCCATAACAAATGCTGGCAGCCAATCTTGTTCTGCTAACAGGATGTCATAACCAGATGATAGGTTTTTCCAAAAGAGACCTTTAACTTTCCTGGGCTTGTCCCCCTCCATTTGGAGTGTTATTTCGTGTAACTTAAGTGGGACGCTCACTCCTTGTATCTGGTGTTTCCACCGTGATGTAATCATTCAAGTCCGCTGTCACCAGAAATTCCATCAGGTTCTGGCGAGCTATTGTTACTTCTGCCGCACTGTCTAACATCGTCAGAGCCCATTCTCCCGTTCAGAAGCTGCGTCCCTCAGAATTCTGGGCATGTCTGATCTTCAGGCCTGCAACTTTCTTTTTTCTTAAATTGAGGTTTTGATTTTTGCTTTTCTTCTTTTTTAGAAGTGTAGTCTTGAGCGTGCTGCTTGTCTCTGGACTTTGTACGCTCCTCTTTGTGTTCTGACCGTCTCTCTCTGAGTTTTTTGTCGAGCCCTGAAAGGAATGAGAGGAACGTGTATCAGTATCCTGATACCTGTCAGGTTTCCTAATATTATCCCTATTCCTAAGGTTGTACCTCTTTTCAGAGGGCTCCTGTGGAGGAGATCTACCTCGGGATTCAGATCTGTTTCCCTTAAAGTTCTGTTGTTTTTTATTATCCTACTTCTTTTTTTGAAGAAGGAGGTGTCTGCTTGGAAATGTCCTTTTCAGGACTGCCCATCAGTTGGGGTTTTAATGCTTTCCCACCCAAACTGTCTCTGCCTAATTCTGCATTTGCAGTTTCAATTATTTTGGGCAGTTCATGTTGTTGATCCAACGGACTGTACTCCCTTAGGCGTTGGCGGATTGCCACTGAAGCTGCTTCCCCTTTAATATTAGCTAGTATTATGGCTGATACCAGGTCATAGTTATTTAGTAACTTCATCCTTAAGTTCAGAGCAGGCTCTGCTCCGTACTCGTTCTATATTTGTCTTAATACATCTGGTATCACCGCTAATGAAGGAATACCATGTGTCCTGGTATATATGGCAGCAAAGACTGTACCCCAAGAGGTGCAATCCTCTACTTGTGGTGTTATCCCCATGGGCAAGCAGATTGTTAGTATTCTGTGTTTTTCAACCGGGGTAGTATTCGGAAATACTGCCTCGAGCGGAGTTATTTTCTGAGCTACCCAGAATTGTTCACGTTTCGTGGGCATCTTGCCCATTACCGCGTGTAATGTTTGTGGTGTGATTTTAGTTGCTGTACCTTGAGAATGAGTTCCATTGGTTGCAACTGTTGCTGGTTGGACTGTGAAAGTCCTCATGACGAATTGTGTCAAGTTTCTGTACATTTTTATTAAATCCTTGTGTTGTAAGAGTAAGTCTGGCTGTGGCATTGTTTCAATATCAGGATGTGGTCTGTAGGCCGCTAATATCGGCCATGTTGCTCCGTCTCCTTCGAGTGGGCTTAATCTTACTCTGTGTCTTATATGGGGTAGGGCGCCTGTTGGACTTGGCCCTTTTTGCAGGGTCATCCCTGAACTTTTTGCCTTCCTCCTGTATTTTCTCTGACCTGTTTTTGTTGGTTTTATGACTCTGGGCACTTTACCACTGCTGATCAGTGCTAAAGTGCATATGCTCTCCTATTGTAAATTGATGTATTGATTAGTGACTCCATGATTGGATCATTTGATTTACTTGTCAGACCCTAGTATAGTGCACTAGGTGTGCCCAGGGCCTGTAAATCAAATGCTGCTGGTGGGCTTGCAGCACTGGTTGTGCCACCCACAGAAGCAGCCTGTAAAGTGTGTCTCAGGTCTGCCATTGCAGAGCCTGTGTGCAGTCTGCAGACTGCTATGTCGACTTGGCAAGTGCACCCACTTGCCAGTCCCTAAACCTTCCCTTTTCTGCATATCAGTCACCCCTAAGGTAGGCCCAAGGGCAGGGTGCATTGTATGTAAAAGGTAGGACATGCCCTGGTGTGTGTAGCATGTCCTGATAGTGAATTACAGCCAATTTCGTTTTTCACTATTGCAAGGCTACCTGTCCCCTTAGGCCAGAATGGGCAGTTGGATTATAACATTTTATAATCCTAACTGACCCAGGGAACATGGTAGAAAAACGAATTTAGTATGCCTGAACTCAGAATGATAAAATACATCTTTTAGTAAAGTTGGTTTTAACATTCTGTGTTTGAAAATACCACTTTTAGAAAGTAGGTATTTTCTTGCCTAACTGTCCAAGCCTGCCTCTGCTAGGTTGTGTATTCCATGTCTGGTTTGTGAGTGACAGGGGCTGGGAGGGATTCCAGGAGACAGGGTGAGTCAGCACAGGGCTGAATAGACCTATCTGCATGTAGAGTGGTGGGAGGAGTTGCACCTGGGTCTGAATAGGGCTGTGCCTGCCTTCCACAATGCTGGCTCTACCTCCTGTGGTGCGTCTGATGTCCCTGGCCCACACTGTCAAAGAAAAGAAGGAGTCCTGTAAACAAAGTGCTCCAGGACTGCACAGAACTGGTTTGGACCAGGTAAAGGCCCCTATGCCCTCAGAGGACAAAGGATTTAGGGGTATAAATATTGGGGCCCTGACCCCAGAACTTGAGATCACTTCTGGAACAACAAGACAAACCTCTGCCAAGGAGAAGAACCAAAGGAAGCTGTAGGAGTTGGACTGCCCCCCTGCCAGTGTGCTGTGTTGCTGGGTTGGCCTACAGTAGTGTCTTCAGTGCCAAGGAGAGGAGAAGGAACTTTTAAAGAACTTTCATCATCTTGCAGAATATTACTCCAAGGGCTTGAACTTGTGCTTGCCTCCTGCTGAAGTCTCAGGGACAAAAGACTTCACCACCAGCTCCCCTCTGAATTCCCTTGCTAGGGATTCTGTCTGCAGAAGCCTGTGTGTCGCTGGGAGCTGGAAGCGCGACTCAACGAGAAGAAGCCTGTCGCAGTCACAGCTGTTGCCGTCGCATCGCCGGAGAAGCGTGTCGCCGCCGCAGAGGTCGCTGCCGCATCACCAGAGAAACAAGCCTTCGTGAAAGCTGTTACCCGACGCATCACCGGAGAAGCGTGTCGCAGGGCCTGTCGCGGCCCCACAGTTACAGAGTCGCCGCACGGCCACCGGGCGTGCACGCATTGTCTTCACGTCGTCGCATCCAGGGCACCATCTTATCGCATCGCACCGGATCGTTGCATCGCATCGAGGTGCCATCTTGTCGCATCGAAACCGGAACGCACTACGAGAATCTACGCATCACCTCCTCTCCGGTAAGGACCGAGACGCATCCCCTACTCTGCGCAAGCATTGAGGCGCGACGCATCGTCTCCCCCGAAGCAAGGAACCGACGCATCTCAATCCCTGCGAACCTTTTTGTTTGTTTTGCGTTACGCATCCAGGTACTTTTGTGAGAACTTTGTCGCATTTACCATCAACTTGAACTAAGTTACTTCTACCATCTTTAAGTACAGTATTGTGGATTTTTGTCGTTTGTGGTCTTGTGTTAAGTCTATATAAAGAATACTTATTTTTATAAATCCTGTGTGGTGTCCATCTGTGGTGTTTTCACTGTATTACTGTATGTGTTCACAAATGCTTAACACACTGCCTCTGAGATAAGCCTGTCTGCTCGTGCCAAGCTACCAAGGGGGTGAGCAGGGGTTATCCAGTAGTGTAACTCCCTTGCCCTGACGTAGAAGCAAGGGTCCCTATTTGGTCAAAGGTACCTACCTCTGCCAACTAGAGACCCCCAGTTCTAACATTGGTGTTCATTGGTGGGGATTCTGGACTTGCATTTGTGACTCATATACAGTAATTGGTGTACACTACTAGTGAGTGCAGACCAAACGCGACCACATACTTTTTGGTAGAATTTTTTTCCTTGGACTGTTATTTTTTCCTGAGAACTGCCAAGTCTTACTGCCATGAGTAGACCAGCATCTGTTGCATCTATGGATCTAGATTTTGAGGAAGAGAGGTTGGAAACCTACACTTTGAAACAGCTCAAGCATCTCTGCAAGAAATTGAAAGTTGCTACACCAGGCATTTCTAAAAAGGATGACTACCAAAAGGCGCTGAGGGCCTGGGTAGAAGCAAGAAATGCCCCTGAGTTGGTGGTGGAGCCAGCTGGGGATGCAGATGGGCAACTGGATAGGCCAGAGTTTCCCGCCAGGGGAGGGGTACCGTTCCCACCTGGCAGTAGCATCTCTTCCAAAGACCTGTCCCCCAGAGAGTTGGAAGACAGGGAGAGAAATAGGGCGCACAAGCTGGAGATGGCTAAGCTTAAGATGGAGAGTCAGAGGGAAATAGAGAATAACAAGTTGTCCTTGGAGAGAGAGAGAATGAGATTGGAACATGAGTTGAGAATGAGAGAGCTTGATTTGGAGCTCGAGAGGCTTGAGGCCATGAGGGTCTCAGCCCAGCAACAAGAAAATTGTGTAGCTCAGGAAGTGAACTTTGCTGAGTTGGAGGTGGAATCCAGCTCAGATGGTGGCAGCAATATTGAGTTATCTAGTGCTGAGGGGGTAGTACACACACCCAGAGATGTGGCACCTGACTTGGAGGGGGTTAACATACACCAGGAGGTTCAAGGATCTGAGGTAGCTCCTGTGGTGCGCTGTGTCCCGGAAGTAGATTGGGGCACTGGTGCAGGGGTTCATGGTCCTAGTGTTGGGAGGGACACTCCACTGACTTTAGCTGAGAGGAGCAGGGAGGGAGGTTCCCCCATGGTTGAAGTCCTGGTGTGTGAATGTGGAGACCGCCCAGAAGAGTGTGGGTTGAGTGACAGAGACAGTCAGATACTGTCTTGCCAATCTCAGGAGAGTGGTGTGGAGTACGTGTACGAGGCACTGGATGGTGAGGTGAAGGATAGTTTGGTTAACCCTTGTAGGGGGCTGTGTGATCCAATTGTGGGAGAGCATTTTGTAAGTCCCTGTTTTCCAGAACTATGCCAACACCTGTTGGAGAGTGAGTTCTCTGACCCCAGGGAGCTCACCAGGGAGGCAGACCTTTTGGTGAATTCCAGAGGGTCTGAAGAGGCATTGGGGAATGACCCAAAGGGGAGTGGCTCAGGTATCTTCCAACCCAGAGTAGTGGAAATGGTTCAGAGTAGCCCAGCTAGGTCCCGGTGTAGTGGGAGGGGTGTAGGGGCTCACGTCCTGTCTCAGAGGAGACAGAGTGAGTGTGGGGCTGCGTGTCCCCAGGTGCCCGAAACCCAGGCCCAGGGCCTGGATGGTTCTTTAAGGGAACACCAGGTGGGGAGCATAGTCTGTCCTGATGGGCCGCCCGTTGAGGGGGATCCCCTAGTGTCTGGTGAACTGGGAGTGTCTGTAAGCAGGCCTCCATCAGTTCTGGTGTCTGGCAGTGCCACTCCTAAGTGGAGGGTGCAGAAGTCCAGATTGAGGGGTGAGAGGGGGAAAGAGTCCCCAGTGGAAGAACCAGTGGGTCAGGGGCCAGCCAGAAGGGCTGAGTCACCAGTGAATGACCATGGTGACACCACTTCTGTCCTGGGGGATCTTCACGCGCTGTCAGATGGACAGGGGTCGGGAGATCTGCGCCAGGCAGACTGTCACACGCACACATGAGTTGTGTGTCACCCTCGGGGGGCATATGTGCTCCCAATGAAGTCCTGGTGCGCCGGGCAAGTGTTCAACCACAGGGGTTGGGCCCTGGGTTGGGAAGCCGGGTTCAGGTGTTGTCTGACCTGGAGGGAGAGACAACTGTAAACAGTGTCCTGACCGGTTGGTCTTCTAGGGGTACCACTCCAGGTGGGAGGGTACAGCACTCTGGAAGGGGGTGCAGAGGGAGGGAGCCCTCACCTCTGACCCCGGTTCAACTGGAGGGTCTAGACCCTAGGTTGGAGGGCCAGGTTCGGGGTGTTCCCCCTGACCTGGACGCCCAGTTGCAGGATAGAACCCCTGAACTGGTGGGCGAACTGTGCAGGACACCTGCCACAGGTGCCCTGGCAATTCTGGAAGGGGGTACCACTCCAGGTGGGAGGGCACAGAGCCCCAACGAGGAGGAGGAGGACCGGTGTGGGAAAGCCCACCTCAGTCTCCTGTCCAGCCACCAGGTACAGGCCCGGGGCTGGTGGGTCAGTGTCAGGATGTCATACCTGACCTGACAGGAGGGAGAGTGGACAAAGGGTGCCAAGCACCTGGGGCTACTGCCCCCCGCTCTCTGACGCCAGAGAGGTTTGAGAGCCCTGAGAGGCATAAGGCCTGGGTCTCATCACTGACTACTGTCAGTGGCCACTGTGGCTTGCTGTCTGTCTGTTGGGACACACCTGTGAGCAAGCTAAGATTAGGTGCTGCACAGATGGTGTCCACAGGTGAGGAGAAGGGTTCCCCAGGGGTTAGCTTGGTGGGCCCTGAGAGTATGGACAGAGGGACCCAAATAGGCTCAGATTGGTGTAGAACTGGAGTATGCCCCTGCTGTTGTGGGCCAGGGTCCATGTTCTATCGCCTAAAGCAGGGAATCCCATCAAGGTAGTGATTGGTCTACCTTGCGTTTTGGCTGGAAGGGGGTTGTGTTGGACGTGGCCCTTTTTGCAGGGTCATCCCTGAACTTTTTGCCTTCCTCCTGTATTTTCTCTGACCTGTTTTTGTTGGTTTTATGACTCTGGGCACTTTACCACTGCTGATCAGTGCTAAAGTGCATATGCTCTCCCTATTGTAAATTGATGTATTGATTAGTGACTCCATAATTGGATCATTTGATTTACTTGTCAGACCCTAGTATAGTGCACCAGGTGTGCCCAGGGCCTGTAAATCAAATGCTGCTGGTGGGCTTGCAGCACTGGTTGTGCCACCCACAGAAGCAGCCTGTAAAGTGTGTCTCAGGCCTGCCATTGCAGAGCCTGTGTGCAGTCTGTGACTGCCATGTCGACTTGGCAAGTGCGCCCACTTGCCAGTCCCTAAACCTTCCCTTTTCTGCATATCAGTCACCCCTAAGGTAGGCCCAAGGGCAGGGTGCATTGTATGTGAAAGGCAGGACATGCCCTGGTGTGTGTAGCATGTCCTGATAGTGAATTACAGCCAATTTCTGTTTTTCACTATTGCAAGGCTACCTGTCCCGATAGGGCCAGAATGGGCAGTTTGATTATAACATCTTATAATCCTAACTGACCCAGGGAACATGGTAGAAAAACGAATTTAGTATGCCTGAACTCAGAATGATAAAATACATCTTTTAGTAAAGTTGGTTTTAACATTCTGTGTTTGAAAATACCACTTTTAGAAAGTAGGTATTTTCTTGCCTAACTGTCCAAGCCTGCCTCTGCTAGGTTGTGTATTCCATGTCTGGTTTTTGAGTGACAGGTGCTGGGAGGGATTCCAGGAGACAGGGTGAGTCAGCACAGGGCTGAATAGACCTATCTGCATGTAGAGTGGTGGGAGGAGTTGCACCTGGTTCTGAACAGGGCTGTGCCTGCCTGCCACAATGCTGGCTCCACCTCCTGTGGTGCGTCAGATGTCCCTGGCCCACACTGTCAAAGGAAAGAAGGAGTCCTGTAAACAAAGTGCTCCAGGACTGCACAGAACTGGTTTGGACCAGGTAAAGGCCTCTCTGCCCTCAGAGGACAAAGGATTTAGGGGTATAAATATTGGGGCCCTGACCCCAGAACTTGAGATCACTTCTGGAACAACAAGACGAACCTCTGCCAAGGAGAAGAACCAAAGGAAGCTGTAGGAGTTGGACTGCCCCCCTGCCAGTGTGCTGTGTTGCTGGGTTGGCCTACAGTGGTGTCTTCAGTGACAAGGAGAGGAGAAGGAACTTTTAAAGAACTTTCATCATCTTGCAAAATATTACTCCAAGGGCTTGAACTTGTGCTTGCCTCCTGCTGAAGTCTCAGGGACAAAAGACTTCACCACCAGCTCCCCTCTGAATTCCCTTGCTGGGGATTCTGTCTGCAGAAGCCTGCATGTCGCTGGGAGCGTGACTCAACAAGAATAAGCGTGTCGCAGTCGCAGCTGATGCTGTCGCATCGCCGGAGAAGCGTGTCACCGCCGCAGAGGTTGCCGCTGCATCACCAGAGAAATGAGCCTTCGTGAAAGCTGTTACCCGATGCATCACCGGAGAAGCGTGTCGCCGCCACAGAGGTCGCCGGTGCATCACCGGAGAAGCGTGTCGCAGGGCCTGTCGCGGCTCCAAAGTTACAGAGTCGCCGCACGGCCACCGGGCGTGCACGCATCGTCTTCACGTCGTCGCATCCAGGGTGCCATCTTATCGCATCGCACCGGATCGTCGCATCACATCGAGGCGCCATCTTGTCGCATCGCAACCGGAACGCACTACGAGAATCTACGCATCACCTCCTCTCCGGTAAGGACCGAGACGCATCCCCTACTCTGCGCAAGCATTGAGGCGCGACGCATCGTCTCCCCCGAAGCAAGGAACCGACGCATCTCCATCCCTGCGAACCTTTTTGTTTGTTTTGCGTTACGCATCCAGGTACTTTTGTGAGAACTTTGTCGCATTTACCATCAACTTGCACTAAGTTACTTCTACCATCTTTAAGTACAGTATTGTGGATTTTTGTCGTTTGTGGTCTTGTGTTGTGTATATAAAGAAAACTTATTTTTATAAAACCTGTGTGGTGTCCATCTGTGGTATTTTCACTGTATTACTGTATGTGTTCACAAATGCTTAACACACTGCCTCTGAGATAAGCCTGTCTGCTCGTGCCAAGCTACCAAGGGGGTGAGCAGGGGTTATCCAGTAGTGTAACTCCCTTGCCCTGACGTAGAAGCAAGGGTCCCTATTTGGTCAAAGGTACCTACCTCTGCCAACTAGAGACCCCCAGTTCTAACAGCGCCTTTAAACCAGTATAGGTGTTCCTGGTATGTGAGTGGAACTTCTATGTCCTCGCAAGGACCATATTCCAGTGGTGCATCTCCTTCTGTGTAGTAGTGAAATGTCTGTGTTCTTGGATCTGCTTCTGGGAATGTAACCCATGAATAGAATACCTCTGTTTTATTTGATTTGTGTGCCTCAATTACGAAAGCTACTATACCACCCCTAGGTGTTAAACCATATTCTAGAAGTTTCAGGGTGATATTACATCTGAATTTAGGTGCAATGAGAATTCCATCCACCTCTTCGTCTCCTGTTGAGAGGCGTCTAGCCACCACCGGGTTATCTTCGCCCTCAGTCATTTTGTAAAGGAGAAGTTTGTTCAAGGGAACTAAGATAAGGTGTTATGCACAATTTTAGGAACAAAATGTCCTTCAAGCTTGATTAGCCAGCAGCCAATAAATAGGATATTTCGCCTACTCAGCTGTGGCGGAGTTTGTGCCCACCCACTCCAGACGTCTCTGGTGTTTGTGAGTAGAGGTCTCTGAGAAATAGCACGACTGAACTACTAAGATTCTACTGTTAAATAAGTACCCAACCAACGTTGGCGACGCCATGTCATGTAGTTCCTATAATACCCATACAGGACAGGCGCGTTCGGATAACATAAACTGCGGGTTTGGTGGCAGACTGACTCTGAGCACCCCCACCGAGAAATGTTAGCCTGTTTGCATAAGCTAGCTCACAGTGCCACTAGTGTCTCCTCTTATCGGGGAGAGAATAGTTTCTGGCAGTATCCCACTTTCCTCCATCATTGATTTATCAATTGGACATACAAAGGACAGTGAAAAATGGTTTTGGGTATGTGTTTCTCTGTCACCACTGTGTACACATCCCTGCCTGTGTTTTTCCAAAAATGACATGCTTCTCACAATTATTTTCCCAAAAACAGACTGGCTCACATGCACTTTCGTGAAAGAGTGAGACATCATGCAAATCTGTCACTTTTAACATGCCTAAAATAGTATTTTGTAATCAAAACACATTTGGAATATGTTTTGAATCTAAAATGTAGTCATTTAATCTGCTGTTAGTGGACATTTTGGCTCACTTACTCACTCTTTTTCTGTATAAAACCAACTTACCAATGTGACGTTTGGAGTATCCATTGTATCATAAGTGCATTTTATGCTATGTCACCTGTAATAGGGCTAACCTTACATCATTCACAATAGTGAAATAGCATCACACCTGAAACAATAAAGACTAGTGGCCTGTTTGGTCCAACTGTACCTTATGACTGCAAACAACCTGATATATATTTGTTGTTAGGCAGGTATGTGTCTGCTGAAACCAGTCCTTTGGTAGTGAACAGAAATCAGCTGATATGCTTTTCGACAAATTCATATACAAAACACATCATCATACACCTTGTGCAAAACTTACACCTTCCAGAACTTTTCTTGTGCATTGGACATGTATCAACCTTAATGTTGATGGCAAAATTAGTTGCTGTAACAAAAATTAGGTATTTAACATGTTAAACTCAAACTAGAACTTAGCCCCTTGATGCTGCTGTTGGACTCTGAACTGTTCATCAAGCTCCGCATTTGCCACCGAAAGTATGCGGGCCATTAGGGGGTCAGGGAGCTGTGGACGTGCTTCCCACGTTGGGAGTACTTGCCGAGCTGGACTTCTGATGACTTCTTGTCCAGCATCGTAGGTCCTTCCACCTCTTTCAACAATGAATGGTGTACTGCTTGTAAACCCCTGGGTCCACACCTTCTTGACGATGGCCTTCCAAATGTTTTTTTTCGATGGACACTGACATGTATAGATACAAGAAATGAAAAAAAAAAGAATTTTTTGTGACTTGTTGTTTATCTGTATTGATGGAACACAATTTTACTACATCAATCGCAAGCATTAGTCAAGAGTTACTACACACAATGTATATTTGTTTTCATTCTGCCAAAATGAAACAATGAATAATATTTCCTAAATTCAATAATCCAGGCTAGGGACATCATCTAGGCCAGGGGCTCCAACATTTTCTGTAATGAGAGCTACTTCTCATCAGTGACTATCACTGTGAAATACTGTAGGCTAAACAACGTGTGCATTGTAACCAGACACCCCCACACCCAGCTACATTGACTTGAAGCCTAATGCCCATAGAGCCAGATACTATGGTTTGAATTAAATTCTATGACTAAGCGCATTATGAAAGGGCTGCCATGTGTGTCAGTGAGTCTTTGGGGATGTATGATCATGTATGAGTATGAAGGGGATATATTTGTACTGGTAACTGAGAGCCTGTGAAATTTAATCTGTGTAATTAATAACTCTCCATTACATTTGTCTTCCATTTAAAGCATTCAGAAGCATCATTTTGTTCACAACTCCAATTTTGAGTTGACAAGTAATTTTTTCTAAGAGTCAAATACCTCAGTGCTTCAGTTGTTCACCTCTGTGAACCCCAACCTGGCCCACAAATCTGACTGAGAACTACTCATTGTCAGGCCCTGCTATCTGCAGCCTGATGATCATGATGTCACATGAACACAGCCTTCCCTTAACTTTGTAATGGAAATATGACCTTGTGCTCATTTGAAAATGAAATCAAGACTGTGAGCTACTCTGAAGGTGTCTGAGAGCTACTGGTAGCTTCCAATCGACTGGCTGGAGACACTGTATCTAGGCTGAGTGATTTATGGGATTCTGCACATAGCAAACATCATTTGAATTTTGTATGTAAAAATATATATATATGTACATTTGTAAATAAGAAATAATGTGCTTTCTATTTTTACATGCTGTGAAATTTCTGCATTTAACATGAAAATCATACATATACATAGATACTCAAAACACACCACATACTAATGTTGTAGCTTTCTCTAATCACACAGCGCTTAAAAATTCATACCATTATTGTTTTATGTAACGTAAAAAATAAATTAGACTTTACTCAAATCACTACACTTCACTCAGGAACTCAAAGGGAGATTCTAGCCTGTGTATTAAGAAAAACAGTTAGATGGATTTACAAATACATTTTAAACATGTACTTGTTCCTATGTTGAGCCATAGAGCTGGCTGTACAGGGACAAACCCTCCGTTGCCAGCAATTCCAGCTCCTCTGGAGAAAAGGCTGGGGCCCTGTCACCTGCTTTTCCTGGCATCGTGGCTCCCAGAGGTCAGAAACAGCAGCAAAATTTGAGGAGGTCTTGTTGGCTGCAGTGTTAGGAAGCAAGTGAGTTTTTTTCTCAAAACACCGCATACATATACATGATGTACGGGATCGTCAACGGAGTCAGACACAGCCAATGGCTTTTATACGTTGCTTTCACACACGTTAGCCTATGGCTGTGTCCATCATGGAGTTTTCCACCCACTACCTGGTCAACTTCCGCTGCGCTGTCTGATTCCAAATGTCCTGATGGCGAGGTCAGGCACCCGTCATTTTCGATGGTCAAATAGTGTGTTTGTTAATGTTTAGTGCGTCACCACCACTCAAAATGGTGACTAATTTGTTTACATAGACAAAATGCTAATGTCACTCATTCATTTCCAAATAGATATTTATATGTAGTGCGTTACTGTGGTTAAATGCGATAGTTGCGCGGAGTTGTTTACATTCCGCTGACTGTATTTTGATTGAAAAAAGAAATAAAATTGTGTAAATAATGCATTTAAAATGCATTATTTACACAATCTTTTTTAAACCAATGGGCAGGTAAAAATGTTATTTGTACAGAAGAAATTTCAATATTACATGTTGTGTTAAATTATGTTAAGAAACCATATATTTAGCAAAACATGACATTTGTGTTATTTATCTACAAAAAGTTTGTAAATGTTTTAAAATGTTGACAATTTTTCAATGCAGACAAATAAACCCATGGAGAGTGAGGAGATAACAGCCTCAAGTGCTCCGACTATTTCCAGAACCAGATATTATTAAACAATTCAGATTGATTAGGCAAACTATACTGGATTTATGTCATCATCTGGAGCCAGATCTTCTGCCTCACAATAGCAATCCCACATCTATCACACCAGTTGTCAAACTCATGGCAGTACTCCATTTTGTGGCCACAGGATCATTCCAATACACTGTGACAATATCTGGTGGAATCTCACAACCAACTTTCGGTGTTGTGCTACAAGAAGTTCTTGATGGTGCTGGAAAAGCCCTGCACATATGGGTGTAAATGCTATGCAGCACCACAGTCAGGGATCCCAAATTGGAGTTCAGATTCTCCATCTGTAAATTGTGCTCCCTCTGCAACTGCTTCATCTCCTGGGAACTCTGTCTTGGGACTGATGGAGGGATCCGAAGACTTGGTTGATGGTGGCCTGGGTGACAGTGAAACCAGTGGCCTCACTATGCTGTTGTGTAGTTCCTACCAATCTGTATGACCTGCGCATTATTCAGACAAAATAAACTAAGGGCTTGTGGCAAGACTGATTCCAGACACCCCTACAGGAAATGTTGGCCTATAGACCAGCTAGCTCACAGTGGCACCGTAAGCCCCCTAACCTACCAGGGAGCGAATGGTTACTGGCGACCACTGGACATGACAACCCTGACGCCTCAGAAATCGTAGAAACAGTGCAGTACCTTTCGCTCAGTCACTCGTGCTTACTTATTCTCAGAGAAATATACAGAGAATACACAGTAGGACGTTTTCAATAATATTTTTTGAACCAACGTTATTCTTGCATAAAATACGTGTGCTGCAATGATTAGTAGACCGAAGCAGATAAACGTGATTACAAGCACCAAAAGTGTAGATAGTAGCTATAGTTCTACCATGGTGCTAAACAATTGTATCTATGCAGGCATATAAACAAGGCAGTAATCTAGCGTACTCCTACTATGCGAACCCTACTGTAAGTGTACCTAGAGTGTGTGTAGGTGTAGAGCCATGAATCCCCCCAAGGGATGATCCAACCCCATTACCTGGTGAGATAGAGTGAAGGACCCCATCTTGGTCACAAACTGGACACCCCTCACGATATGTCAGGTTGCCACATGGTGATTTCTCAGCATGCAAGGACCCTCGATGTCAGTGGAAGTACCTCCTCTACTAATCTATTGAGATGCTCATCTTTTATAATAGAAAGCAGCCTTGTGATGTACGCATAGATTAGTGATGTTGTGGATATGTAGATAGCCCTGTCACCCTGTGGATGAAGATAGTGATGACATTTGTATGGAGTAAGGAAAAAGACCTTGTACATGATGTTCAGGGCATTGTGATAATGTTTGTGCGAAGCTAGATGTAAAACAAGTTTAGTTTCAGAGATACTAATCCAACATTGTCATGCGTGCAAATGGATGCAAAAGGTCACAGCTTGGAAATGTTATTTGTGAGGACAATGTAAGAAATAAGCTGCTTCGCTACATGGGCGTAACCCGCGAATATAACAATGCTGGCCCACAGATTCCCTCCCATTACCCCTACTCCCAACTACCATGTGCCCTTGACCCAGTATGGCCCATCCCACTGGGTCCTGGCTGAGCTGGTGGTGTTGTTTCAACAGTAACCAGGACTGGGGGGCACAAGATCGGTGTGATGTTGGTTTGGACACAGGAAGTGGAGGTATTCGTAAGCTGAGGTGTGAGGTGTAGGTGTGGGGCGTGTGAGACTCACTGGAACCGCCTGCCCAGGCAGACAATATGAACCAGGCCGCTCCTATTCATCTGGACTTTCAGGCGTGGAGTACTCCCTAGAGGCCTTATCTGGCCTGGAGTGCAGGTTTCCTCAGTGACAGATGTTTGCTCTGGCTGTTGGACCTATTATGAATGTCATCCAATTAGTTTTAAGCAAAAAATTTAGCAACCTAAAAGGGAAAAGGAATTCAATATCATGATTATACCCTCCAATGGTAATGTAATTATTTACCCAAACAGTTTAAATTTCTGACAAAACTACTTCAAATAAACAGGAAAAAAGAAGATGTTCTGAAATGAAAAAGAAATAGTAACTATACATGAAATGAACCAACCGTTCTACACAACACAGTAGAGAGGAGAAATGTGAAATTAACCATTCCAAGGCATAGCATGCAAAAAAACAGACCTTTATACAACTTAGAATGATGTTTAGCATTAGTCATCATATAAACAGTGCAGAGTAAATTTTTCACATATAACACTTATATTCCGCATACAAATTTTCATACCTTAAGATTTTTAAGTCAACAAACTTTGATTTGTAAAACTGATGACATCAGTTCAGTTACATGACAAGAAAAGGACAACCTACAAAATTCAACACAAACAATGTTCAAAAGAGAGCATTAAATAGAGATTAATCAATAAATGACACTTTACCATATGTGAAAATATGATAGAAAAGGGAGAATAAGCAAAATTACATTTCAATGTTATTTTCACAAAACAGAAACAAAGCATCATGGTAGTTGTAGTTATTTCAATGAAACATTCACAACATTTGCAAAATTGTAATTTGAATATACCTAGTGAAAATCCATGGTAAAAAGAGAACAGACTTTAACTATATGAAACATATATATGATATTTGATGTGCAAATACTTACAAGCACCATAACATCATATGAAATGTAATGGAGATTGAAACCTCTTATCTTAAATACAACACAATACATTCATGCAAACAAGCCAAACAAGATGTTACTGATATATTTAGGTTTCTATGTATAAAAGAAATGGGCTGAACACATTACCAACAGCTAACTTCAAAGCAAAAATGACATTTGGGTTTGGTGACACATTGAAAAGTATAATTACCAGTCTTCACTCCACCATTGATTCCTGTCAAGTGTTCAGGATGTAAGATCTGCAAGACCTTTTCCTCCCAGGGATAGAGTTGTAATGGGAGGCGGGGAGAACCACGACCAGTCCTTGGACTCCATGTGATGCTTGGATGCCAGGTAGCGCATTCTCCCCCGCAGGTCGTTCCACCTCTTCCTAATTTTCTCCTGTGTGCGCAGATTATCTGCTACACTATTCACTTTGTCAACTATTCTGGCCCACATTTGCCTTTTCTGAGATATGGTTGTATTTTGGACTTGGGCTTCAAACAATTGTGGCTCTACTCTTATCATTTTATCCACCATGACTGACAATTCTCCCTCTGTAAAATGGGTATTTTTCCTCCCTGCAATTATAATGTAATTCAATTAAATGAATTTGTGAACCCACAAGTAAAAGACAAATTAAATGTAAAATTTACAAGAAACAAAGGGAGCAAAAAAAAAGCCTGAATACTCTGACAGAACTTCTCCTACAAAATGTTGTGTTGTGCAGGAATGGTAAAGGGTCGTGGTCTGAAATGGAGTGTCTTTTATAGTGTGATATGCAGGTGCAAACAATTAGGCAAAAGACATCAGGTGTGTAATGCTAGGATCCATCCAATGGCCACAGTAATGGTACATTGTTGACTGCGTGCCGCAACAGAATCCCTCCATCAGGAAACTGCTACTAGGACACCACCATCACAGCTGCGAAATCTAAATAGGCTCGGCACAACGCCGCCGCCCTGATGGCGACAGAGTACTATTAACCAGCAGAGGAGTCTGCGGCATCAGGAGCGGTGAGCCCCGTACGCAACGGTAAACACTCTGTCGACACGGACGGAGATTCCGCGTGCATACATCTAAATAGGGCAGGCGGGATTCCATAAGCTTTTTCTGTCTGTTTTTGGAAGTCAAAATCTCCAGTGGGATGAGGAAGAGGGCTGTGGCTGAAGACAGTTCCACAAGGCCAGATACCCCTTTGGCGAAGGACCGCTGAACAGGATTTGCTGCTGCTAAGAAGAATGTAGCAAGAGGAGCCACAAAGTCAATCTGGCCAGTGATGCAGGCAGGTAGGCAAACAGGTTGGTCTTGGTCTCTTAGTGGTTCTCAGAGCAGTCTTTGGCCCAAAACTTTCTAAGTCCTAATTTTAAGGATTTGGCCATCTGAGCACCTTTAGCATCACAACCAAGGGTCCAGGACTGGTGGGACTCCACTTGGAGGGTTAAGACTCACTCAGCCTGGGTCCGGGTGCGGGTTCAAGATGGTGGGAGCCTTCTGTGTCTCTATGGAGCTGAACAGGAGACCAGCAAACTAGCTCTTCGAGTCACTCTGGTAATCCTGGATTCAGGCAAAGATTCAGGAGCTCAACAGCAGGGCTGGCCTTTGATTGTTCAAGGCAGGCTCCAGGCAGCAAAGCAGTCCTTCCAGGTACAACAAAGCAGTCTTGCAGAGTGCACAGCAGGTCACAGCAGCAGGCAGTCCTCAGAGTCATTCAGGATGTCCAAGAGTGAACTGAAGGGCTGATGTCTGAGGTCCTATTTTTATACCCTGGTGCCCTCCTTCTGGAAGGATGGAGAAGCTTCCAGACAGTGGCTTTGCAGTGCATTGAATTTCTGACTCCCCTGCCCTGGCTCCAAGCAGTGACAGTGTGGAGGTGATAGGTCCTATGTGTGAAAGTGGGGCTGTGCTCAGCTCTGCCCCCCATCCTGCCAGCAGATGGCCCATTCAGGCACACTTAATACCTCTATTGTGCGACTGGGAGGAATTCACAAAGTCTAACATGCTTGTTCAGGCTAACCTAATTTCGATGCTGCTAAAGACTGCTTTTGACTTCTTCTTGCTCCGAGGTCAGTTCTATCCTTACTTTCTCGGTAGTTTCTCTTTTTCTGATATTTGTTGATGTTTGTGTAGGGCAGTCCTAGTGCGGGGATGCTCTGTTTGGAGTAACCATTTGTGCTTTAAACACTTATAACATAACATAAGATAACTGCCAGTTACACCCAGTAATTCGACCCAAGACAGGCTAAAGGTACAAAAGGGCTACGGGCAGAAAAATGGCAACTTGCGTAGCATTTTCAAAATTGCAATCAAAAACGCAACTACTTAAGGGTTTCTCATTGCAGTTCCAAAGACACCAAACATGTCATAGCTACCTGCTCCCAATTGGACATTACAGTTTATTTAATATAATAAGGAATCTCTGCTGTTATCCTATGGGAGGAGTAGGCCTCACAGTAGTGAAAAACAAATTTCGAAGTTTTTCACTACCAGGACATGTAAAACTTAAAAATACATGTCCAATCATTTAATTACAATGCACCCTGCCCTATAGGCTATGTAGGGTCGCCTTAGGGGTGACTTATGTGTAATAAAAGGGGAGTTTAAGGCTTGGCAAGGGGTTTTCTTGCCAAAAGGACATGGCAGTTTAAAACTACATTCAGGCTGCAATGGCAGGCCTAGGACACATTTTAAGGTACTACCTTAGTGGGTGGCACAATAAGTGCTGCACGCCCACTGGCAGCATTTAATTTCAGGCCCTGGGTATATAGCATGCCACTCTACAAGGGACTTAAGTAAATTAAATATGCCAATTGTGTATAAGCCAATTTACCCATGTTCTAGGGCATGGATACTCACAAACATTGGCCCAGGAGCCACAAAGTACGGTCTGCAGTGTGACCGAGGGCCGCACTGATGCCAGCAGGGTGGCGGTAGGGGGTCTGGATGGGTCAGGGATTGTGTAAGGAGGTCTAAAAACATGTTAAATAAACGGGCAAGCATTTATTTGCAGGTTAATAAATGCTTGCCCGTTTATTTAACACTTTGTCCTAATTATAAGTGCTCAACAACTGAACAGCAGCTCAGGCTGCTGTTCACCGAGGGGGCGCATGTAAAGGTCAAGAGGGCCGCAAGCGCCCCCTGGGCCGTACTTTGAGTATCACTGTTCATGGGGAAGCACTTCAGCTCTTGTTAGCAGTGATTAAGTGCACAGAGTCCTAAGGCCAACAAAAATAGTCCAGCAAAATGAAGGAAGATAGGCAAAAGGTTTGTGGGAAGCCACCCTAAGGCTGACCGGTCTAACAGAACCCTATCCACAGATCTTGGACCCCCAACCACTACATAGTTAGTTACCATGAGATGTGGACTCTTTTACTTCTCCTATGCACTCCATTGTCACTGCTGCCATCCTCACTGGGCTTAGAGGCCCTCCTGGACCTCACGTCCATCTTGCACTGGCTCCTCTCATGGGCCAGCAAGGTCAGGGGCATCCTTCTGTCCTCCAAGGATGTGGTACCAGGCTGTAATCTCACCACCCTCTCGGCATGTCTGTCTTCCAGCTCTGATACCCTGCTCCCTGCCCTGGACAACACATGGGAGGTTGCTACTGGGGTTACACACTTCTCTTGCATTGGAACTTCATCAATGTTATCCTCATCTCTCTCTTCCATCTCATACTCATGCTCTAAGAGCAACTTGGTAGTCCTTCCTGAACACCCAGCTCAGCCTTAGCCCCCTTTCCTAGCATATCTTCCTCAGCTATGCCATGCTGAGGTTCTCCATGCTGCTCAGATCCACCTCCATGTTATCAATAACATAAAGTGCAAAAATTGAGGGAATGGGGGAATTTAAGAAAAATCACAATTGACAAAATTAAATCAAAAGCCAATTAAAAATCCCAAAAGTCATTTTTTGCTGCCAATTAAATCTACTTGTAAGTCCTTTGTAAAGTGGCTCTACCTGTGCCCAGGGCCTGTGAATTAAATGCTACTATAGGCCTGCAGCACTGACTGTGCCACCCACCTAAGTAGCACTCTAAACATGTCTCAGGCCTGCCATTGCAGAGTCCTTTTGTGCATTTTTATACTGCCATTTCGACCTAGCAAAGTAAACCCTTTGCTAGGCTCAAACCTTCCTTTTAATACATATAAGCAGTGGCGTAACACAGGCCCCCGCAGCCCCCGCGGTGCGGGCGGCCCCAAGCTCCAGGGAGCCCCCTCAGCACAGTACTCTGGCCGAGAGCCCCTGATTGATTCCGGAGTGGGCCCCTCCACGTACCTTGCAGGGGGGCCCCTCAAGTTTCGTTACACCAGTGCATGTAAGTTACACTTAGGGTAGGCCCTGTCAGGGTGCAGTGTCTTTAAAATGTAGGACATGTACTTGTAAGTTTTACATGTCCTGGTAGTGAAAAACACTTACATTCATTTGTCACTACTGCAAGGCCTACTTCACCCATAGATACGATTGGAATTACCTAATTACATTTTATAGGTATAATTACCAAATGGGAACAGGTCACCTCATCATGTTTGGTGTCTCTGGAATTGCAATTTTAAATCCTAACTTATGGTGAAATCAGATTTTAAATTACAATTCTGAAAATGGCACTTTTAGAAAGTTGGCATTTTCTTGCCTTAGCCATTTGGTACTAGCAAGCTGTCTCTGGGTCACATGACTGGTTGGGGGTGACAGTTGGGCTTTGTGTATTCCTCCTAGACTGTCACACACAATGGGAAGCTTAGGTGTGACTGATGGGCCATCACTGGCAGGAGGGGAGGGAGAAACTGGGCCCAGCCCCACCTACACTTGATTAGGCTGTTTCCTGGCTCCACATAAAGGGCTGCATACACCCTGTAGTTAGTCTGGAGCCAGAACCAGGAAGGCAGGGCACCTATGCACTTCAAAGGCAAGCCTCTAGAAGCTTCTCCCCACTTCAAAGGCTCAACTGTGTATAAGTACTGGGCCTCAGACACCACCACTTCAGTGCTCTTCTGGACCTGTGGATACTCTGCCTGGAAGAAGGACTGCTGTGCTGCTGCAAGGACTGCTACACTACTGGACTGCTGCTCTGAAGGATCTGCTGCCCTGCTGTGCTGACCTACTGCCTGCTGTCCTCTTGCCTGGGTGAGAAGGACTGGACCTGTATTTCTTGAACCCAGAGTGACTCCAAGGGCTAGTTGGCTGCCCTCCTGATCTGAATCCTCGGGAAACAACAGGCTTCCAACAACCTTGCATCTGCACTTGTACTCTGCCATCTGTGAGTCTACCCTGCCAAGTGGTGTCACCCCAGTCCTGGACCCTTGGAAATGGGCCTAAAGGTGCTTACCCACCTCTGTGGATCCAGCGGAACTGATGCATCTCCTCTGCTGCATGGCGCAAACCCCAGCAGAACTGACGTATTGCCACTGCTGCATGGATTTGAACTGTCACAAAGAACCTCATCGCAGCTCTTCAGAGCTGCCACATCGCCCAGACTGTGCAACACAACCTCAGCGCAGGCCCTCGCATCTCTCATCGACAGCAGCCTCGATGATGCTGCCGGACTCCGCATCGCAACCTTGCAGCTCTTCAGAACTGGTGCATCGCCCTGACTGTGTGCTGTATCTTCGACACCAGACTTTGCATCGCAAGCCCAGGCATCCTCGACGACAACGCAGACCCTCACATCACAGCCTTGCCGCATCTTGGAACCAATGCATCACTTCAGCTGTGCTACGCATCTCTGACGCAGATCCTCACAAGTGTCCGCAAACCAGGATTTATGGTTTTGTGTTCAGCAGGGCAAACAGGGTCCCTGTAGCTAGCCTGTGCTCCATCGCGGTCGGCCTGAACTTGTGACTTTGTCCCAGTCTGGTGTAACCAGATAGCCACAGTTGATGATTTGTACTTTTTGGGGCTAATTTCAGTTAAACCTTTAGAGTTTTATATCTCCAGTTCTACTAATTAAATTTTTGTCGTTTGGTCTTGTTTTATCTATTAAAGAAAGCTCTATTTGTCTAACTTGGTGTGGCATCCTTCTTATATGGTGTGTTCACTTTATTGCTGTTTGAAGTGTTGTAGAAATACTTTACACGTTGCCTCTAAATTAAGCCTTAAAACTCTGTGCCATGCTACCAGAGGGTTGAGAACAGGTTAATTTGGGGTTGGCTTGTGACTCACCCTGACAAGGATTGTGGTTTCTGCTTGGCCAGGACTCACACCCCAGTCAAGCAGCAACCCAATTTCTCACAATTAGCTATAGCACAGAGCAGACAAGCTTAACTTTGGGGCAATGTGCAAAGTATTTATGCAGTACCAAGACAGTAATAAAATGAAAACAAAATATGAAAGAAATCCCTAACCAGTTTAAAAAATAGAGTAATTTGTCATTTAAAAAGGGGTACTCAAACAACAAAAATCCAATAAGGGGAACTGGTGATATGAATTTTTAAAATTTTAAGTAGAAATTGTGCCAAAAAGCGTTTAGTGCCAATCGTGGTCAATTGGCGCTTAACGCTTTTTGGCACAATTTGAGACTAATCATGATGAAATGTTTGTTGGATACAGAAACCAGGTTTGTTCGGCTAAAAGTTTTAGCTTGGGACTTAGTCTCAAACATAGAAGTGAAAAATCCTCTGCGGGACAAAGCAGCAGGCGGTAGCCGCAAAGGACTCTACAATGCAAGCTAGCCATTGAACGAGGTCTTGGTGAAGCCGTTGGTTTTTGATGGGAAAGCTCCTAGCAGCAGAAATTAAAATTTCAAGCGCCAAGAAAGGTCCCTCACCGGCTGAATACTTTTGGTGCCTTCACTGATCAAGATTCCTTTGTTCTCACTTGATCCCTTTTTTGGAGCTGGGATTCCTCCAGGAAGCTAAGGCAGCAGGCTGTAGCTGAAGATAGCTCCATGTGGCTGAATACCATCACAGTGAGGCCCTGTCTACAAGGAGTTGCCATTGCAAAACAGCACTGAGCGGGGTAAACCGGAATCTTGAGCCCTGTGGTCATGCTCCTTGGATAGGTTGGCATGGCAGGTTGGTCGACTTCTTGCAGAGGTCTTTGCAGCCCAAAAAAGTTTGTCACATGTTCTCAAAGTGGTAGGAGAAGTCTAGCCAGACAATGCCAAGGGTTCCAGGACCTCAGGAATAGCACTTGGGGAGTCAAGACTCAGTCCAGCAGAGGCAAACAGCAGGATCCCAGAAAGGTCCAGTTGGAACTGGTTAGTGAGGCACTAATAGGCAAGGCCATTTCTAGCTTGTGGCATCCCTGTAGCTTGAACACTAGGTCACCCTTATGATCCTTGGAGCCTACTTCTTTGTTCTGGGTACAAGAGAGAGCAGGTCGCGTCTTTCCGGGCTGTACTCAGGTCTGCCAAAGAAGGTCCAGTCTGATATTCCTCTGGTCCAGTAATATTCTGAGTAGGGTCCTGGGTATGTCACATTTATCCCTGGCGCCAGTTAGTGGGTGGGAGTGACTGCTGGCACCTCCCTAATGAATGGTGTAAATGTCCCCATGGACGGCACGCCCACTGTTGCAGCATTTCCTGTGTGGCTGATTGCAAACAATCCCACCATAGTGCCCTCTCTGCCTAAATCCAAGATGGTGAAACCTTTCTCCCCTTGTACAGAGCATGTGTGTGCCCCAGAGGTGTAGCCAGAGAAATGAGCAACTCCTCTGTGGTCACTTCAAGCCAGTTCCGGGTTAGCTTCCTCCCCACTGGGATTGGTGCCACCTGTTTTGGGGAACAAAAGGCTGGACCTCTCCAGGGGAAGGTAGGTAAACTATTATTGTTTTAAGTTATTTAAAACCATAGCAATATATGAAGGCCATATAATCACGTGGTGTCACACTTGGCAGTTCATGCCGGCACCCGGCAAATAAGATCAAGATAAAATCCGGTAACATCACAATCTGTCAATTTGTGCATAGTGCAAAAAGAACAATTGATGGACAGAATGCAGAACATTGTCATACATTCACCCCAGTACAGAGATCTGGGCCTAAATCCATCGTTTTTTTGCTCACCATGCCATTCCAGTTTGGACCCAGCCATATGCAAATCAGTCTTGACCCTGCACCCAATGGGAACAGTCCAGTCCGAACTGCCAGGCCAGGTCCTCCCTGGACTGGAAACAAGCATCCTAGGACCGGTTTCGGGCTTTCAGCCCTCATCAGCAAGGATAGCTTGACTCCAGTGGCATGGAGAGCACGGGACCCACGTCTGGGCATACCCGTCCCACTCAGGGTGACAAATGCAAAAAGAACAATTGATGGACAGAATGTAGAACATTGTCATACATTCACCCCAGTACAGAGATCTGGGCCTAAATCCATCGTTGTTTTGCTCACCATGCCATTCCAGTTTGGACCCAGCCATATGCAAATCAGTCTTGACCCTGCACCCAATGGGAACAGTCCAGCCCGAACTGCCAGGCCAGGTCCTCCCTGGACTGGAAACAAGCATCCTAGGACCAGTTTCGGGCTTTCAGCCCTCATCAGCCAGGATAGCTTGACTCCAGTGGCATGGAGAGCACGGGACCTACGTCTGGGCATACCTGTCCCACTCGGGGTGACAAATGCAAAAAGAACAATTGATGGACAGAATGCAGAACATTGTCATACATTCACCCCAGTACAGAGATCTGGGCTTAAATCCATTATTTTTTTGCTCACCATGCCATTCCAGTTTGGACCCAGCCATATGCAAATCAGTCTTGACCCTGCAGCCAATGGGAACAGTCCAGCCCGAACTGCCAGGCCAGGTCCTCCCTGGACTGGAAACAAGCATTCTAGGACCGGTTTTGGGCTTTCAGCCCTCATCAGCCAGGATAGCTTGACTCCAGTGGCATGGAGAGCACAGGACCCACGTCTGGGCATACCCGTCCCACTCGGGGTGACAAATGCAAAAAGAACAATTGATGAACAGAACGCAGAACATTGTCATACATTCACCCCAGTACAGAGATCTGGGCCTAAATCCATCGTTTTTTGCTCACCATGCCATTCCAGTTTGGACCCAGCCATATACAAATCAGTCTTGACCCTGCACCCAATGGGAACAGTCCAGCCCGAACTGCTAGGCCAGGTCTCCCTGGACTGGAAACAAGCATCCTAGGACCGGTTTCGGGCTTTCAGCCCTCATCAGCCAGGATAGCTTGACTCCAGTGGCATGGAGAGCACGGGACCCACGTCTGGGCATACCCGTCCCACTCGGGGTGACAAATGCAAAAAGAACAATTGATGGACAAAATGCAGAACATTGTCATACATTCACCCCAGTACAGAGATCTGGGCCTAAATCCATCGTTTTTTTGCTCACCATGCCATTCCAGTTTGGACTCAGCCATATGCAATACAGTGTTGACCCTGCACCCAATGGGAACAGTCCAGCCCTAACTGCCAGGCCAGGTCCTCCCTGGACTGGAAACAAGCATCTGAGGACTGGTTTCGGGCTTTCAGCCCTCATCAGCCAGGATAGCTTGACTCCAGTGGCATGGAGAGCACGGGATCCACGTCTGGGCATACCCGTCCCACTCGGGGTGACAAATGCAAAAAGAACAATTGATGGACAGAATGCAGAACATTGTCATACATTCACCCCAGTACAGAGATCTGGGCCTAAATCCATCGTTTTTTGCTCACCATGCCATTCCAGTTTGGACCCAGCCATATGCAAATCAGTCTTGGCCCTGCACCCAATGGGAACAGTCCAGCCCGAACGGCCAGGTCCTCCCTGGACTGGAAACAAGCATCCTAGGACCGGTTTCGGGCTTTCAGCCCTCATCAGCCAGGATAGCTTGACTCCAGTGGCATGGAGAGCACGGGACCCACGTCTGGGCATACCCGTCCCACTCGGGGTGACAAATGCAAAAAGAACAATTGATGGACAGAATGCAGAACATTGTCATACATTCACCCCAGTATCGGGCTGGACTGTTCCCATGAGGCACAGGGTCAAGACTGATTTGCATATAGCTGTGTCTGAACTGGGGTGGCAAAGTGAGCTAAAGAATGATGATGTATTCAACCCAGATCTGTGACTGGGGGTGAGTGTTTGACAAGTTTCAGCACTCCGTCCATCATCTCCTTGTGTTTGCTTTGTTCGCCCTAAGTTGGCAGGGTATGCCCAGACGTGGGTCCCTTGCTCACTTTGCCACTGGAATCAAGCTGGCCTGGCTGATGAGGGCTGTTGGCCCGAAACCGGTCCCAGGATGCTTGTTTCCGGTCCAGGGAAGACATGGCTTGGCAGTTCAGGCTGGACTGTTCCCATGAAGCACAGGGTCAAGACTGATTTGCATATAGCTGTGTCTGAACTGGGGTGGCAAAGTGAGCTAAAGAATGATGATGGATTCAACCCAGATCTGTGACTGGGGGTGAGTGTTTGAAAGGTTTCAGCACTCCGTCCATCATCTCCTTGTGTTTGCTTTGTTCGCCCTAAGTTGGCAGGGTATGCCCAGACGTGGGTCCCTTGCTCACTTTGCCACTGAAATCAAGCTAGCCTGGCTGATGAGGGCTGTTAGCCCGAAACCGGTCCCAGGATGCTTGTTTCCAGTCCAGGGAAGACATGGCTTGGCAGTTCGGGCTGGACTGTTCCCATGAGGCACAGGGTCAAGACTGATTTGCATATAGTTGTGTCTTAAATGGGGTGGCAAAGTGAGCTAAAGAATGATGATGGATTCAACCCAGATCTGTGACTGGGGGTGAGTGTTTGAAAAGTTTCAGCACTCCGTCCATCATCTCCTTGTGTTTGTTTTGTTCGCCCTAAGTTGGCAGGGTATGCCCAGACGTGGGCCCCTTGCTCACTTGGCCACTGGAATCAAGCTAGCCTGGCTGATGAGGGCTGTTAGCCCGAAACCGGTCCCAGGATGATTGTTTCCGGTCCAGGGAAGACATGGCTTGGCAGTTCGGGCTGGACTGTTCCCATGAGGCACAGGGTCAAGACTGATTTGCATATAGCTGTGTCTGAACTGGGGTGGCAAAGTGAGCTAAAGAATGATGATGGATTCAACCCAGATCTGTGACTGGGGGTGAGTGTTTGAAAAGTTTCAGCACTCCGTCCATCATCTCCTTGTGTTTGCTTTGTTCGCCCTAAGTTGGCAGGGTATGCCCAGACGTGGGTCCCTTGCTCACTTTGCCACTGGAATCAAGCTAGCCTGGCTGATGAGGGCTGTTAGCCCGAAACCGGTCCCAGGATGCTTGTTTCCGGTCCAGGGAAGACATGGCTTTGCAGTTTGGGCTGGACTGTTCCCATGAGGCACAGGGTCAAGACTGATTTGCATATAGCTGTGTCTGAACTGGGGTGGCAATGTGAGCTAAAGAATGATGATTGATTCAACCCAGATCTGTGACTGGGGGTGAGTGTTTGAAAAGTTTCAGCACTCCGTCCATCATCTCCTTGTGTTTGCTTAATTTGTGCATAGTGCCACTCAATCGGTTCATCCAAGGGGCATAGAATGTAAATCAGTGGCTACTCTGCATTATAATATCACTGGAAAGCACTGGTCATATAAAGCTTTGCAACTGTCCCGTTTACTCCCACTCCTCTCAGAAATAGATGCAATTACTAATCTAAAGACTTCAGGTAGATGATCAGTTCTAAAAATATTAAAATGTTAAAAAAAGAATGGCTGCTCAGGAAGCCGACTCAATGCCACTGTATGGGCTTACGACCGGCATATTTTGTAAAGTGTAATAGACAGTGGCTTCTGATAATAGTGGTAATTGCATGTGTGACAGTCTATGTACATCTTTATAGAGTTTGTAAACAGCTTTGTTAGTGCAATAGACAGTGACGTGTGGCCAGACAGTGCTGGTTCATGCAAATCCTAGTTTGCCTTCAAGAGAGGGCACTTAGCCTGCTTGGAGACGGGCCTACATCAATTTGGCTAAAATCTGGGGCTCAAGGACTCCTGGCCTGATCATAAAATGCTGAGTATAATGGGGTGGGGCCTAGCACCACATCTCTACTGGGCCTGGCTAGATACTTTGATTGAATGTAATACAAGGTTTTAACTTGGAGTCTAATAGACAGCCCATTCTTTCCAGGTGTCATCTGATATCTACCTGTGACAGGGGAGGCCATTTTGAAGTAAACTAAGTTCCTGGGCACTGCCCAAATGGTCATCCCAGAGAAACAGAAATACCACTCTAAACCCAGGCTATTGTGTTTGCTCTGAGAGCTGTTTTCAGACCTGAGATTTAAATTGGCCCAGTCCCAACCAATCCTGGTTCCGGGAGATGAGATGGCTGAAGAAGGATGACGTATCAATAGGGATTAGCATGCATGCGAAAAAGGAATACGTTGTGAGGAAGTGTATGTTGGGAATTGTAGTAGGTGCATGGTGGTGGAATGCAGTGGATGGATTTTGAGAGTAATTATTATGTGGCCTTGATTTTGTGATTTGTGCGAGCGATAGTTATTGCGTTTTTGATGAAGTTCTTTGATTTTTTTTAAATTGACAAATTTATGAGTTGCTATACATACTGATAATAACTTCAAAGTATTAAACTGTTGAACTTGCCTGCTGAGGTGAAGTGTACTGTGAGGCACTGTCAGTTACACCAGTAAAGGGGCGTAATCTTTTCTTGCACATTTGTACTAATTGAACTCGGTGGTGATTTGTTCTTTAGTGCACAGGAGTGAGTGCACTGAGCACAGTGACTTCTGGAGGTCGAGGGTCTACAGTTGGATCCAAGTAGGTAGTATTCTTGCCATTACAGAGATTTCTTTCTAGTTGGAGCAACCAAAAACAGGGAAAAGTTGTAAAAAGTGGTTCAGGAAATTCTGGCAGTATTCGGGCGTTGTGTCATCAAGGTGCTGCGCAGGGATTGGCTGTCAGACACCGTAGCCATGCTGTGATAGGGTGCCCTTTGACAGAGACGCGCTGGTATTGGTGGACACATTGTGAACCCATAAGCATGGATGAGTGAGCGATTGAAAGGGAGAGGGACTGAAAGCTTGTCAGGATGGAAAATCCCTTGCCAAAGAAGGAGAAAGACGTTAATTAGGAGGAGACGTTTCCCCTGAAGGTATACCAGCTAGGGAGATGACAGCCAAGAAAGGGTTACATAGGTACATGTGGCTTAGCCAATGGCATAATTATACATCAAAGACGGGGAATTGCGATCACCAATGAGCGGGACCATCCATATCCCTCAAATAGAGAATTTGAGGAGACGAATGTACGTCACAAAGCCACAGCCTAAACCCACACAATCTGAGCAAATGGCAAGCAAAAAGAAAAGGACATTTTTAAAATAAAAATCCGCAGTAGGGATCATGCATGGAGAGGCGCGCAAGATGAGGAAAACCAGAGAAAGAGAGGGAGGAAGTAATGGAGACTGTTGGGGCCTATCCCTTGGTAGAAAGTAAAGAGAGGGAGAAGGATAAACCAAAAGGGAGACCAAAACAGAGAGTGAGGAGAAAGACCCGTTCATCGATGAGCTCCTCACCCTGTAGAAGCTTGTGCACCTTCGAGCTATACAGAAACTGCTCTCTCATCCACAGTTCAGACTCCCGCGCCCATAGCAGAAAGCACACTGCCTTTATCAAGTACCGCAATTGCTTCCCCTGTTGAGGCACTTGCTAGTACTCTACTGAGTCTGCCTATCCCACGTGTACCCCAGTACTTCGCACCAAGACCTGGAGTGATGGTATTAGGACCATCACAAGGTGAGAGCTTGGCCAGCAGCGTGATGGGAGGTCAGACAACTAGTACAGCCTTACCAGTAAACTCGCTAAGCACAAGGCAAATCCCACAGCGACTTAACATCGCCCAGCTGAAAACAGAATTTGAAGAAATTGTTAAGGGAAATGTGGAAATCTACTTCCTAGGGCATTGCAATGAGAGCGAGTTAGTCTACATGAGCAAGAATGCAGCAAGGGTGGCAAGAGGAGCATGCGAGGAAGAAAAAGGTGGTGGATGAATGTGGAATTGACATAACGCAGCAAAAGAAGTTGCAGAAGAATGTTATATGACGATGGGTGAGAATATTAGGGAGTGGAGTAAGACTGAAAAATCCACAGAGCTGTGTTCCAGGAAGGAGAATGTCAAGGTGAATGTTAGAAATGGGATCTCTAGTTGGCAAGGGCTTGCACCTTTGTCCAAGTAGGGACCCTTCTTCCTAGTCAGGGTAAGGGTGTTACACTCGTGAAGTAACCCCTGCTCACCCCCTTGGTAGCTTGGCACGAGCAGTCAGGCTTATCTCAGAGGCAGTGTGTAAAGCATTTGCACATAACCAACAGTAATACAGTGTAAGCACTACAAACGGACACCACACCAGTTTAGAAAAATAACCAATATTTTATATACTCAAGACAAGACCAATTACGACAAAAATCCACAATACTATACTTTAAAAACGAATACTTGATAAGGTAATTTCTTCTTTGCAAGAATAGTTCCAACAACAAAGTTTGTACGAGTCGGTAGCTCCGTCCGAGCCTACCGCGATGCTGAAAACCACAGAGTCTAACAGTTCCAGCCGACCGCGTCGATACGGGCCAGCAGAGTCGTGAACAGACTCGGTCACAGCACCTTTCTCGTTGTGGCTGGTACGGAGTGTACGAGCCGGTCGGCGTTCGTCGCGGTTGCGGTGCAAGACGGAGCGATGCAAGGTGCGGTGTCCCTCGATGCGGTGCAGGCAGCGGCTCGATGAGCGTCGTGCAGACGGAGTCGGTGAGTCCAAGGCGTGCGATGCAGGGTGAGACGATGCTCGATGCGGTGCTGACAGGTTGCGATGCAGGCGACCAAGCCGGAGTGCGGGAGCTGGCGTCGGACAGCGGTGCGAGTCGGAGCGGTGCGTCGCAGACGTGCTAGCGGTGCCCCAAATGCGACGCGGTCACGACTCTTGAGCCAGTTGCAGCTACCTCGTCGGTCGGGTCCGGTTGGTTCAGTGAAGCGATGCGATGCGAACTGCGGTGCCCACAGGTCACGGTGCAAGCAGCGGCTCGATGTTGGCGGCGTCGGACGCTCGCCCACGGTGAGACCAGGGTTGCGATGCGAAGCGGGGCGATGCGGTCTGCGGTGCAAACAGGTCACCGGCCAGGGATGGATTCGGTTGACGGAGTCGGTTGCAGTTCCCTTCCTCTGTGGCAACTGAAACAGCGTTCCAGAAGCGGTACCCAGAGGCTTGTGAAGTCTTTGTAGTCCCTGAGACTTCTTAACAGGAGGCCAGCTCGGTTCCAGGCCCTTGGAGATACTCAGCACAAGTTTGTAGAAAGTTCAGTCCTTTCACTGCCCAAGGCAGAAGCAGCAGCTGCAGGCCAACCCAACAAAGCGACAACACAGCAAAGGGGCAGTACTCCTCCTGGCAGCTCTTCCAGCTCTTCGTCTTGGCAGGTTCCTTGATTCCAGCGAGATCTAAATTCATGGGGTCAGGGCCCCAATATTTATATCCCAAATTCCTTTGTTCTCTGAAGGCAGAGAGGCCTTTGCCTAGTCCAAACCAGTTCTGGAGCACTTTGTTGACAAGTCTCCGTCCCTTCTTTCAGTGAGTAGGCCAGGGACATCAGACGCACCACAGGAGGTGGAGCCAGCATTGTGGAGGGAAGGCACTGTCCTATTCAGGGCCCAGGTGCGATCCCTCCCACCCATCTACATGTAGATCTTGCTATTCAGCCCTGTGCTGACTCACCCTGTCTCCTGGCATCCCCCAGCCCCTGTCACTCACATTCCAGACAAGGAATACACAACCTCGCAGAGGCAGGCTTGGATGGTTAGACAAGAAAATACCCACTTTCTAAAAGTGGTATTTTCAAACACAGAATGTTAAAACCAACTTCACTAAAAGATGCATTTTATCATTCTGAGTCCAGGCATACTAAACTCGAATTTCTACCACGTTCCCGGGGTCAGTTAGGATTATAAGCTGTAATAATCAAAACTGCCCGTTCTGGCCTAGGGGGAACAGGTAGCCTTGCAATAGTGAAACCGAACTAGGCCGTAATTCACTATCAGGACATGCCACACACACCAGGGCATGTCCTACCTTTCGCATACAACGCACCCTGCCCACAGGGGTACCTTGGGCCTACCTTAGGGGTGACTAACATGTAGAAAAGGGAAGGTTTAGGGACTGGCAAGTGGTGCACTTGCCAAGTCGACATGGCAGCCCCAGTCTGCGCACAGGCTCTGCGATGGCAGGCCTGAGTTACACTTTACGGGCTGTTTGCGTGGGTGGCACAATCCAGTGCTGCAGCCCACCAACAGCATTTGGTCTATAGGCCTGGCACTCGCAGTGCACTTTACAAGGGACTGACACATAAACCAAATAGGCCAATCATGGAAACACCAATCCATAACACATTTTATACAGGAGCACTTGCACTTTCCCACTGGTCAGCAGTGAGGAAAGCGCGCAGAATCATTACACCAGCAAAAACAGAGTCAAAACCAGGAGGTCAGAAAGCAAAAGTCAGGGGAAACACGCCAAAAGATGCCAAGTCTAACAGTGAAGCATAAGAAAGGGCGTGCAGAGGAAGACGGGGTAGGAGCACCAGGGGGATGGTAAAGGAATATCCTTTGAGAGAAGTACAGGGAGAAGCATCCGTACATGTCCCATGGTCACAATTAGATCTTTTCCACTTCACAAACTTTCTTAAAAACTCAGAGAATCCTCATAAGTGGTACACACAGATGGAATAGATTGTGACCATGTCCAAGGTCTTGTGGGAAGAGTTGGATGTGTTGTTTGATGTGGTGTTCATAAGGACCTGTGGACAGAATGTAAGAGGGCGGTTGATTGGCCATCAAGAACCCCTAGGGCGGTAGGGACAAATGCACCTTCACCCCAGTCTAATCTAAATAAAGCAAAGTCCTAAAACAGTAGAAGAGAAAGGTCTCCGAAAAGAGAATGAATTGGTCCAAGATTTTCTGAACCTCTCGAGCTGAAAGAGTTGGTGCACGCCTGTTTTGAGAGGTTGGTGCAGGGGCACAGGGAGCACAGTGGAATGAACGATCCTCTTGGAGATAACATAGGAGGGTTCCTTACCTTCTATGTGAAGGGACTGAGACCCAAGATCAGCAAGCTGATCATCCAAGGTGCCTCTGCTGGTAGAGCAAACCAGTTGATGAGATCCTGTAGTACACAAAATATTGTATTGACATGTTGGAAGCCAAGTGAAAGGGGCTTAAAGAAAAGTATATGATAGCCCAAACCCAGTTAGCACAGAGTAGCGGGACAGAGCGATTTAAGGCTCCACTTCAATGCCCTGAAGTAGATCCCAGTTAAGGAATGACAGTGCAAGGAGTTTCTGTGACATATGGCTTGAATGTCCCTGGAATGGGAAGAGGTTGAGGTAATTTGTTAGGAACCAGTATATGTGCACTAAAGAAGGTTACCCCGTGCCACGTTTGCTACAAGGTGGGGCATTGGAAACAGGAGTGTCATTACAACTCAGACCGAATCATGACTGACATCTAAGATACAAGTCTTGCTGGGCAGAAAGAGCTTCCCCCAATACCTTGGCCCCCTATGTTAGCCCCAAAGATCCCAAAGTCTTGCATGCTGCCGAATTCCCTTAACCCAATGCAGGTGCAGGGAGGGACTCCATATTGCCAACAGAGTACCCCAAAACCCAATGATGTGTCAAAATGGCCCGGTCCCTATGATGTTTGAGACCACCACAGACTTTGATCAGGACCAAGGAGGAGTGCGTACTTGGGGTAGCCCTGGAAGTGGATCAGAGTGGATCGTATGTGGACAGTACCTTTCCTAATAGAAAGGAGCCACTTGTTCAATGGTTAGAATAGTTGAGTACCCTAACCCACCTCTCTCTGGAAAAGAAGCCCAATTGTAGTCATAACCAATCAGCAGCGTACCAACCGAACTACTGCCCTTGTTCCAGTAAAAATAGAAGACATCAGAGAGCAGCATCAGTTTGTGGTTTGTGATTCTAGTCCTGTAACCTTGATAGGAAGAGACCTTCTTTGTAAACTCAACTGCGTCATCTGCTGCATGCAGGACAGAGTCGGAATTGTAACGCAGCAGCCAATGGAGTGTTTACATTACAATCGCCAGAATCTCTTGTCAAGCTTTATCCGGTTGTTACAAAGAGAAGACCTACCAGTCGATCGGAGAGAGACAGTCAGAGAGGCTGTCTGGGATTTCACTGGGAGAGAATTGGATTGATCAAAGGTGCCAAACCCCTAAAGATCACCCTCGACCCAAAGCCATTTTCCCTTGGACCTGTCCTTATAAAATGACCTGAGACTCCATTGCAGGAATTACTCCTTTCATCGAGAGCATGGTAGAACTGGGCATTGGAGAGGAAGTTATCGGGAGTCCATGTAACACCTCACAAAAAGCAAACAAAAAGTGGAGGATAGTTCAGGATGATAGTTCAGGATCTCCTGAAGATTAACCAAATTGTCATTCCATGTTATCCTGTGGTACCAAACCCTGCAGTAATTTTGTTCCACATTCCCCAAAAGACAAGTGGCTCACAGTCACCGACCTCTGTCAGGCCTGCTTCTCGGTTCCCTTACACAAAGAGAGCCAGTTTCTCTTTGCGTTCCGGTCCCAAAAAAAACCCTCATGTGGTGTCACGCCCCACGATGGTACACTGAAAGTCCATCCTATTTTAATCAGATACTTAAAAAGAATCTAGAGTCTCTGCAGATACCAAGTAGTTCAGCCCTAATACAGTAAATTGATCTTTTGATTGCATTGATGACCAATGAAGCTTGCAAGCAAGACACAATCACTCTGCTCAACCATTTGGCTGAGAATTAGCATAAGGTTTCTCCTGAGAAATTACAATAATGTCAAAAGGAAGTCATGTATCTGAGACACCAAATAGAATATGGAATGAGGTGAGTCTCCCATGAATGCATAGAGACAGTTCTTAAGATGAAGTTCTGAACCAAACAGAGAGAAGTGCAAATGTTCCTGGGCAAGGTTGGTTACTGCCGACAATGCATCCTGTACTTTACTTTCATGGTGAAGCCTTCACTGAGACTGACATGCACTGATGTCAATGACCCAGTGCCAAAAGATAATGAAAGCACAGGAGGCTTCCAGGAGTGTAAACATCTATTTTGCAGATCACCCACTCTTGGAATGCCAGACTATATGGAAGAATGTATACTGTTTTCTGATGTAAGAAATAGGTGTGCATTGTCTGTACTAAAACAAGCCCATGAGGAAACTAAGCACTCCATCAGATACTTTTCAGCTACTCTTGATCCGGTGGCAGCAGCATTTCCTGGTTGTCTCAAAGCTGTTGGAGCAGTGAGACTTAGCATTCAGCAAACCGAGAGGATAGTGATGGGATACTCCCTAATTGTAATGGTCCCTCACTCAATCAAGATTTTCATGACCCGTACCCACATGCATCAATTAACAAAAAGCTGCTTAACCCACTATGAGAGAATCATTTTGGCAGTAGAAAATGTTTCCATCAGGAGATGTAACACACTAAACCTTGCTTCTCTGCTGCTGACTCCAGAGGAAGATGATGAGGGTGAATTTGATCACGACTGTGTTAGCCAGTTGTGCACAAAACCAAGACCTCAAATACTTGATATCCCATTTCCTAAATCTGACCACACACTTTTTGTCAATGGGTCCTGCCTTAGAGGCAGACGTACTATCTTAAGAACCGCATATGCCGTGTGTACACTGAGCAGGGTAGTGGAAGCGCCCTACTTGTGCCATGTAACATCTGCACAACTATCCAAACTGATTGCCCTTACCAGAACTAGCTGCACTTAAGAAGTCTCACGAGTCACCATTTACACTGACAGCCAGTATGGGTTCAAAGTTATGCATGACTTCGGGCAGTTGCAGTTGCAACAAGGTTTCATGACCTCTGCTGGTTCCCTTATTAGTAATGGACTGTATGTTTCGAATCTGTTGGATGTTTTACAATTGCCAAGGAAACTGCCATGGTAAAGCGTGCTGCAACCAAGAGTGGCAGTGATTTTGTCACCAGAGGCAATCATTATACAGATGAAATTGCCCAATATTGCACTCTTGAGTACATCCCCTTCCACATGGATGAACCATTTAATGCAGAGGGAGAAACTATTTCCAGTATACTGCTGAATACTGTAAATGCCTTCAGTGAGCTGAGAGAACTGCAAAATGTGGCCCCAGAACTAGAGAAGGAAAATTGGGAAAAGAGGGGGTATGTGAAGGATGTCAGTGACATTTGGATGTCCAGTGATGGTAAGCCAGTTCTCCCTGATTCTATTTTGCCTGCGATGGTACAGCACATGCATGGCCCAACACATGTGGGTAGAAATGGAATGGTGTCTACCTTCAGGTTGTATTGATATAATCCCCATTTCCAATCAGTGGCAGCAAGCTTGTGGCAACATTGTGCTATCTGCCATAAAAAGAATGTGGGCAAAAGGGTTGTGGTGACCATGAGCCACATTCGAAAGTTTGATGGTACCTTGAACTGTCTCCAGATTGACTTTGTGGAGATGCCCTGATGTAACCAATTGCGGTATATTCTTATCATCATGTGCTTGTTCTTACAATGAGTTGAGGCGTCTGACCAAGAGATATGACAGTCTAACAGTCGCTAAGCTATTGCTGTGGGAGTTAATACGGTGATTCGGGATGCCAGTTCATCTTGAATCGGATCATGGAACTCACTTCAAGAGTGATGAGATGCAGTAATGTACAGTGCGAGGGATTGGTCAGAAATTTCAATGTAGCTACAGGCCTGAGGTGTCGGGCATTGTTGAGAGATTGAACGGAATAATCAAAGCTAAACTAGCTAAAGCCTGTACATCGCTTAAATAGCCTGGCACTCTTCCTTTAGTGCTAATAAGCACCCGAATTACACCTTGTAAGCAAACTGCATTGTCTCCTCACAAGGTGCTGATGGGGAGAGCCACGTAAATTCCGTCTGTTCCTGCAGCTGCCCTTGTGAAAATTACAGAAGAGCTGGCTCTCAAGTACAACAAGGGATTATCTGATGTGGTGTGTTCTATCTCTCATCAGGTTGATGCTGCTACTCCAGCTGTATGAGAATCTCCAGGACATGATTTGAACCCTGACAACTGGGTTCACATCAAGAAACATGTCTGCAAGTCCTGTTTGGAGGAGGGTTGGAGAGGCCCTTATTAGGTGATCCTGGTACCAACACTGCAGGTAAATGTGCTGTTTGGCCGAACTGGATACATGCCTCCCACACCAAGAGGGTAAGATGAGAAGTGGAGAAAGCGGAGCCAACATGCACTATCTCCTAGAGCCAACTCAGGTTTGAAGTTTCTGAGGCCTCTGAATTAAAGGAAGACCTTTCTGAGGACCCGCAGTCTCCATCAGGGCGAGCGTCATCAGGGACGAGAGCGAGACAAAGGCGCTGTTATTCCAGCAACTACTGTGATACCAACCACTGGATTGAGAATATGCGTTCACAGGGACAGGGAAAACTAATGGAAAGCTGCAACAAACCTGCTGCAGCCAAGATTGCAAGATCCAGAGGGTAGCGTGGTACAAGAAATTTCCACCTCTGAATAAGCTTCAACAGAACCAGAAATCTCAATCACCTCTAAGGACTGAGGCCAAACTGAAGAAGGCTGGTGAAGGACTACAACCACCCGAAAGAGACTATTGACAGTTAAGAAAAGACCAGAGATAAGTGAAGATAGTGAGTTAAAAGAGCCACAGCAGGCTGATCAACCGGACATTGTGGATTAAAGTCTGGACTTGACTATTTCCAAATGACCCATAAGAGAGAGAAAGGTCAACTGGAAGTGTTCAGGCCCATCTTGGACATACCTTGCTAAAAACAATTTTGAATCTGATGATTGCCTGACCAACATTGACAAACCTCCCTGAGACCAACACAAGCCGCACAAGTAGCAAATTTTTGTTGATCACTGACAAACGTTGAAAGGATGATCATAGATTTAGGGTAACGGTCAAAGGACGGTAGCCGCTTTAAGCCTCCAGATGAATGAAATGAAATTGAAATGAAATTTGTACTTGTAAAGCGCACTGCTGCCCCCAACAGAGGCGTCCTGGCGCTATACGCATACCGCTGTGGAACCCTTCCTGGCTATTCCCTGTGAGATGTCCACTCCTGGGCACCCCCAAGGTGAAGCCAGGCATCCCAGCACTGGTGGGGCCGTTGTGGAGATTAAGCAAGCTATTGCCCAGAGTTGCAGAGTGGGACCCATGATTAGAATAGGCACCGAGGCGAGAATTATCAGGTCCGAGGAAATTGAGCCCAAGACCCGCCGAGGCGGGAATTGAACCCTGGTCCCGGGCCAGATCTCTGCATCAGGGTCTGCCGCTCTAACCATTGAGCCACACTTTCAGATGATGCAGAATAAAAATCCCTGTAGTTTTTGAGATAGGGCAGTGATAATAGGGCAAAACCTAGAGGACAAACCACTGCCATCTGAGATTCTGAGATTTCCTTGATCTGATTTAAGCTAACATGGCACAGCAACACTGCAAAATGTTGCTCATAGTTTTGGCAGTTGCCATTTCTGTTTCTATGTTTGGATGGCTGTTAGATGTTTATCTTTTGGGAGGGGATATCCCTCATGCTCCAATAAACTCCACCTTTAAGTCTGTAGTTAATGCACCCGCACATTAGGTAAGTCCTCACACGTCCCACAGCCTGAGAGCGTGTATAGTTATAATGTATATTTTCACATTTTAGCTGATTATGTGAACATTATAGAGGTAGAAAACTGCTATGTATATTCTTACCTTCTAGCCTCCGTGGCTGATAGGGCAGCATATTTTCATTTACCATTGTCTTATTCTTTCCCCTGTTCTGTCTTAAAGGTTTTTAATCTGGCAGGACTCCATCAAATTGTTCTGGTCTAATTTTGATTAACTTTGTGGCAGTCATAGATGATGCTAATCTGTATTTGTGGGCTACAAAACATGTTTATTGTTCTTACAGAGGGTTTAAGTCAAGGGATTAGCCTGAGTACATGATGAAATTCCTTATAACTATCAGCTATTAACTAAAGCACGCATGATGTAACTTGTAAAATTAGTAGAGGTGAAAAAATATTTGTAGATGAACTGAACAAGAGGATCAGAATGGATGAAGAGAAAGGGGAAAAGAAGATGAGTGCAGAACATATTATTGGAAAGGGTAAGGAGACCTTATAGGAACCACTCCCAAGCTTGAGCATTATCACCAAGAGGGGATCTTTATGTATAATACGGGAACCAGAAGGAAATGAGACTGTTGAGAAGTTGGGATGGAGTGAATGTGAGCATAATCACTCAAGGGAAAACCTTTTCTAAATTGGAGAGAAATATTAAAGGCATCTATGATGTGTGCAGTAAGTCAGTTTATTTCCAGTTGCCACGTGTATAGGCAGGTAGTTTTTATGCAGCTCTAGTTTTTCCTAGGATCTATCACACTAATAGGTTAGATTTTCCCTTGAGCGATACATAAAGCAAAGCAAGCATTGTTTTAATCAGATCCCTAGCGATATCTTTGGAGCATTAATACCGTCTATAGGAGTGACATTAATAATAATAATAATAATAATAATATTAATTCTACACTTATAAAGCGCAAACTTATCACCCCTAAGGGTATCCAGGCGCTGGGGGGCAGTCGGGGAGATTAAGTGAACTATTGCTCAGTCACATTATGTTGAGCTGAGCTGCCGTCGGTGATCGAACCGTAAGCCCCGCGCTTGGGAGTCAGCCTCTCTGGCCGCTATGCCACACCTCTCACATTAAATAATGTAAAGATTAAGGGCCTGATTCACAGAACTAACTTACGTCAAAAACGTAAAGTTAGTACTTTTGGTATTCACAGAATACACTTACTCATTTTGGTATTCACAGAAGGCACTTACTCATTTCGGTATTCACAGAAGTTAGTAGTCCTAACTTTAGGACTCCTAAATGCCTTCTGTGAATACCGAAAGTCTTAAAGTTAGGATTTTTCTCAGTTTAGGAGTAGTAAAGTTAGGACTCTCTTTACTACTCCTAAACTGAGAAAATCCTAACTTTAAGACTTTGGTATTCACAGAAGGCATTTAGGAGTCCTAAAGTTAGGAGTCCTAACTTTACTACTCCTAAACTGAGAAAAATCCTAACTTTAAGTCTTTTGGTATTCACAGAAGGCATTTAGGAGTCCTAAAGTTAGGAGTCCTAACTTTACTACTCCTAAACTGAGAAAAATCCTAACTTTAAGACTTTCGGTATTCACAGAAGGCATTTAGGAGTCCCAAAGTTAGGACTACTAACTTCTGTGAATACCGAAATGAGTAAGTGCCTTCTGTGAATACCAAAATGAGTAAGTGTATTCTGTGAATACCAAAAGTACTAACTTTACGTTTTTGACGTAAGTTAGTTCTGTGAATCAGGCCCTAAAAAACTGTCCACATTGGTAGATCGACTTGCTACTAACACAGCAGGAGTGCGGTGATAAAGAATTGCTTGCTATGAGAGCTATGATTATGCAAAATCGCCTTGTGTTGGATTTACTCCTCGCAAAGGAGGGTGAACTTTCCAGAGTCATTCATGCTCGGGGATACTGTGCTTACTTACTGCACATAGAGAAGCAGCTCGACAGCTACATTACTAATATTAGGAACATAATGCATGAACTAAATGAGCTGGAACAGTCAGGTGCCTGGGAAGGATTAGGCTCTGTATTTGGATCTATTGGAAGAGGTTTTGCTAAGATAGGGGAGGAGCTTGTTAGTGTAGGCTTAGGAATTCTAAAGTTGCTTTTAACACCTCTCCTGATCATACTAATTGACATTGCATGTGAGCTTATTTTCCTAAAATTGTGGAAGATAATTTTATCTAGCCATGGCCTGGGCTTGAACTGTGAGTATACGAAGCTGTCAGCATTAAGAACAAGCATTGGCATAGCCAATAGGTCTTGCCTTGGGGACCTTATAAGTGTTTAGTTATCCAGCACAATATCCTTGGTGCAACAACATCAATTGTTGCATGGCTAAACACTTATAAGGTCCCAAAGGCAAGACCTATTGGCTATGCCAATGCTTTTTTTTTTTGGCACAGGGAGATCAAGTGATTTGCCCAGAATCACAGGATACTTGAGTCTCCCACCAGACTCGAACCTGGTTCCCCACTTCAAAGTCTGCTGCTCTAGCCTTAAGCCACAATCTGTCCCCTTTCCAGGGGTCTTTTATTTACAAACACTACATATTTGTAATCAAATGTTGGAGCGTGCAGGCGCAGTTCTTTTCCTGTGTAGTAAATGAGTATTGACCAGGGCACTCATAATGTGAGCAGTGTCCTGGTCACTGGCATCAGTTTCTGCAGCTGTTTACGTCGCTCGCAGGACACAATGTGTACATCCTTTGGGCTAGGGGTGGGGTCAGCTGCTGACACTGACAGGCGCCCGGGGCGCAGGGGGCGGGACTGCACAGCTGTTTCAGGGCTGCCACTTCCTGCTCTGAAGTCACGTGACGATGGCGGCCGTATAGCGTGAGGATGTCTGCGGGTTGAAAATGGCGGATTTCTCCGAGCTTCGGGTGAGGGGTGTGCGCGTCTGGCGACTTTGGGGGCGCGGCTCCAGCTGGCGGGAGTGGGGCGGGTCCCGCTTCTAGGGTGGGGTTGAGGCCATGAGGGGCGCTGTGTCTATGAGGGGGAAAGGGGAACAGGCCACCAGCGTCAGCAGCAAGCAGACGCTTCCGCAAGGTTTTCACTGTTTATAAGGCCATTCCTACCTAGGGGCTTAACCGTCGACCGTGATACGTAACGGGATAGTGCTGAAGTGAAATCTAAACTGGTTGTCATTGGACTGAAATAGTTTGCGAATAGCGATGTGCCCTCAGCCTGTATTCCCTCAGTGGCAATCTGGTGCTTTATTATTTGTGTGTATGGGTTTGTAAAATAAGAAACAGGACCACGGCAAGGTTGTGGCTCGGCGACATTCCCAGAACCGCATCCTTGGCCAGTGTAGTGACATGCCTTCGACCAATGTTTATTTATATTTACAGTTTTGTATAGCGCGAACTCGACCTCCTGGCATCAGAGCACTTTACACGAGCACCGGTTACACCTCACAATGTCTTGTGTGCTTTTAGAAATGGGGATATTATGTGGATAGCCCAGAATCACAACATGTTGAGCTCACGCCAAGATTCGAACCTGATCCCAGTTTTTCAAAGTCGGCAGCTCCGGCCGTACCACCACATCCTCTCCCAGTATTACAATGACGATCATTACGGGCAGGGCACAAGTCCTAAACAAGCGCGCGCGCCGAAAGTAAAAACAAAAAGTTTGACGAGGAAAGGAGGAGGCAGCAGGGGGAGGGGAGAGAGGAGGGGCCTGCACCTGTTTCTCTTGCGGGAGCGAGCAGGAACCATCTGTTAATTACAAACAGATGGTTTCAAAGCTCGCTCCCGCAAGGGAATCGCTAAACATGCACACGTTGCCATTCAAAGCAATGCAACGCGTGCACGTTTGGCAGAAAAAGGGAATCGATTGCTAAAGGTCTTTTTCCTATGCAGCGCATACGCGCTGCGTACGCGAGACCTAAAAGGAAGAGAGAGAGATTTGACATGAAGGTTGAAGAAATTCAAAGTGATCTCTATGATATCTTGAAAGATTTGGGAGATTCCAAGGAGAATAACCCAAAGTTAATGAATGATGTAATAAAGAGATAATGTGATGATTTAGAAATCATCAGCGGGAGGGGGTTGTGAGAGCTATTTTCTTTTTCCCCTGCTTCAAATGCATTAGAAATTGGACTTAAACTAACATAAACTGTGTTTACACTGTCCTCCTTCTTGAATCACTGTCGCTGTATGCCACATGATGTCCACCAGTACTACTGTTTCATGTTCTTAATAAAGTAGTGAGAGTTTGATCTAACAATTAAAGAACATTCCCAGAGATTTCTCCTAGCATCGTGCTTAACCAACGATGTTCAAACTGTCGGTATACAATGTATCAACTAGTATGCTTGAAGAAACAGTGAGAACGACTAAATCCAATGCAATACTACTATGAGAGAATCCTCAAATGTATTTAGTAATATAATGGTTCCTCTAGCTTCTTCCTCATTGGTGCATATCCTGAGAACCACGTACTTGTGTAGAAATGTATGAAAGTCTTTGTCAAAGTCTTTGTCAAAGTCTTTGTCTAAAGTCCTACAAAAGGACGTGAATTTCTCTGTACCCCAGAACCCCCTTCTTCCCGCTTTTAGAAGGTGAATCTATGCTGGATTTTATGTAGAACTTTGCTGAGTTTTTTTGTACTTATGAATGATACACTTTTGCTGCTAAACTTATTGATGACATATTTCTTGTTTTTGCCTATTAACCCCCATATACATTTTTAAACCCTATCCTGTGTCTGTCATTCTTACTAGTATGCCTCAGCACCGATTATTGAACTTGAACACAATTGTATCATTGACTGGTCCAGTCGGGGGCTTTTGACATAATCATTTGAGATAGGTTAACTTGCTGACAGTCCAAAGCATGACTGCCTCTGCTTTCCTAGTTCATACCACAGTTCTTATGGTGACATCTGGGAGTGGTAGAGGGATAAACTGAGCCCCAGGGGATTTTTATATTTGTCCTCCAAATCAAGGGAGCAATACATGCCCCTGCGGCACAGAGCAGACCATCTCATTTGGAGACCCCATATTCAGCCTACTGCTGCAAATATCTGTGACAAATGGGACACTAACAACATTCTGGACATCACTGCACTAAATGTGACTACTTCTATTCTCGGGGTTGGGCAAGTGACAAAAATGACAAGATTTGTACTGTTCAAATTTCACTGTTGCGCTACTTTTGCACATGTATTAGCTATGAAGTTGGAACACCATTGGTTTAATTTAGTTTAGGGCTGCCTACTTGGCAGCCTAAAAGGATGTTTTCCCCTTTGGTGTACAGAACATATAATTGTGAACTAATGCAATACATAACATTTTTGTCTCTAATACTATTATGTCACTAAAACCCTTTTATCTTCTGTTGCCCAGGCACAATTATAGTGTGTAACACAAGGTTGCTAGGGGTAAGGTTTTATCTCCTAGTTCTTTCAGACAATGCAGTGTCCTTTTGTCGAAATTTAAATTCTGGTCACATTGTGACAATGCTGCCTCCAAGTAACTTCCAGCTGATAGGTAACACCAAATAAGGACATAGACCTCCAGTACTGAAAAATGTTAAATTAAATGGATTCTGATACTTTAATCTCACCCACTGCCTCTCCCACAATCTGCTAAACACCTGATCCCCTGTAAACACGGGGAAATTGGTGATGTTGTCTCCCCATGAAACCATGAAGGTTCCAACTGTAAATTCTCTTGAGCAGTGGAAACAATTGGATCAACCAATTTAAGGCCTTTCATAGTGAAATAGTTGAGAATTAATAAGTTCTGCTATGGTTTAAAATGACAGAGACGGCACTCTTTTTCTGGGAGGGTCAAAATATATGCATTACTCAATAAAAATGCTTCCATCATTTCCGCGACCATCCACGAACTAAAGACATGGGCGTGGTGAGATTCATTGGCCATGGGCTTTTATCCAGGGTTGGAGACTTACTACCCGCAAAAAAGATTTTCCTTAATGATAACACATACAGTGTACCTTTAAAGGTGCACTTGAGGGATAAGGTGTCTAATGTTATTCACATTGTCTAGTTACTGTGAACTCGGATACAAAAAAAACACACAAACGATCGGTGCCTAATTTGAGTAGTTGGTTGCCAGTTGGGGCCACTCAGCACCCATTTTTGTGGACCAGCGCTTGTGTTTTCTGCATCAGATATTTCCCAGAGCAAGAGAGGGAAAACACACAAAGACGGATAAGCCATCAAAAAGGGAGAAAGCGGGGACCCTGAAGAGTGTGGTAAAGGAGCAGGGAGTGTCTGGTAGTGGATTCAAGAGACTTGGGGTGGATTCAAGACTAGGCAGCCTTGATATTGAGAGTACTGACATTTAATTGCACCGGCTGTGGGCTTCTGAGCAGAGCTTTCGGCACCAGCAGTCATTCTTTCCAAATTAAGCACTGATTAGGAAGGCCTTAAAATGGAACTATTTCAAAATCAATAAAATTCTATGGAATTCTGGAACAAGTCAGCAAAACTTCTTGTATTAAAAAGTGCTGTCAATAAATTTAAGGATTGCAAAACAGCTGCGAATTTTGGGGCATTATACACAAGCTAATTAAGGGAGGAATAAGCGAGGTGAAATGGGTACAACATATTCAAAAGTTATATAATTTCACAAAGAATGATAAGCAACTGAGGCCGGCAAGTGATTTGGAAACCTTGCAGGAGGAAAAGCAGAGCGCAATCGCAAACTGTACATCAATTCTGGAAATCGTGCAACCTGAAAAAGATCTTAAGAAATTATGCCATAATGGCCCAAACCCTTTAACCAACAGTATACAACTAAAAGAAGTAATAAAAAAACTGAAAACGGAGGGAGCAGCAGTGCCCAATGGCCTTCCAAATGCACTTTTCAAACAAGAACCAGATTTTTGGGCCAATTACCTCACGCCACTATTTAATTATCTGTACTCTCAAAATAAGTCTCTATATTCTTGGAAAGGGAGTTTATTTCACCCCATTTATAAGAACGGAAGTCGCAACGAGCTCGGGAATTATAGGCTTATAGCCTTGATGGATGTGGAGGCAAAACTTTATGCATCTTGCATTTTGCTAGATCTACAAGCATGGACAGAGTCAAACGGTATAATCCCCAAAAATCAAACGGGTTTCAGAAAAGGAATGGGTACAATCACGAACCTGGCGGCATTAGCAATACTCACGGGAAAAGCCACATTTAAGAACACAGGACTTTTTGCATGTTTTATTGATCTAAAATCCGCTTTTGACAGAGTCCCACGAGACCGACTCTGGATGAAACTAAAAGAATGGGGACTACCGCAACAACTAATAAACGCCATAGTATCCCTCCATAGTGAAACCTGGGCAAGGGTGAAGCTGGGAGATGGTTGCATTATATCGTCCAAAATAAATATTTATAATGGCCTGAAACAGGGTTGTGTTTTGGCCCCTAGCCTTTTTAACCTGTATCTCGCTGACCTGCAATCTTATTTGTCAAAAATAAATGGTCTTCCTCCAAAGTTGGCTGAAGACCACATACAGTACCTGCAATATGCAGATGATATAGTGGTCTTGAGCCAAACACCGATTGGCTTGCAAAGAGTCATTAACCACCTGATAACTTACTCTGACCAGCAAGGGCTAGAGATAAATAAGAAAAAAAGAAATGTTGTGCAACTAGCAGGCCCTAGTCCAGGAAAATTCAGGTGGTTTGCCAAAAACGAACAAATAGAGGAAGTTCGTACATATAAGTATCTGGGGATTAACTTGGTTCGAGGTATGACCTTCACTGAACAGAAAAGAGCAATAAGAGCAAAGGCCCAAACACTAATCTTTGCCTACAAACAATTGAAACAAAAACTGAGTTGCCCATCATACAGTCACCTTTTGAAAGTAATGGCTTCTCAATTACTTCCTGCACTGGCATACGGTTTGGAAATATGGCATGGCCGAGAATCTGAAGTCTTAAACGAGCTACAGATAAAGGTGTATAAAGCCGTTTTTAATCTTCCGAAAAGTGCATCACCAGCACAGATCCGCCTGGAATTCGGTTTACAAAATCAGGAATTCCAGCGACAATCCGTTTTTGTGAAACTGTGCTGGAAACTCCGTTCTTCAGATCCTGGTTCTCTGAACAACCTATGCTGGACTGAAATAAAGGCTCAGTTTGATCTGAAAAATCGTACTCATGGGGTGAATATTTACGATCAGCATTGGCAGCACTAGACTTACAAGAGGCATGGGACAGTAAGATGGAAAGGGCGGCATTTAATAGAGTGTGTAACAGCGCTGCAAAAAATCTGTCCTTTTTCGAAGACAAAAATTTATTGGTAAAACGTAAACACTCCTGGACAGTCATCAATTCTTACGTTAAACCAAAACCGCAAGCTTATCTAGCGGCACATTTTCGATTGCTTCTAAAAGGAGTTTCATGTTGTACCGGCTTGGAGAATATGAAACCAAGGACCTGCGACAAACATGGAAAGGAAAACACCTAAACGCAAATTGCCGTGTATGTGGATATTACAAAGAATCTTTATGCCATATGATGTGCGTTTGCCCTACATTGAAAGATGCAAGAAGGAGTCTTTTAAAACCGATTTTAAAAGAACTTAACATTCGTACCTGTAGACAAACCGTAACACGTTGGATGGGGGGAACATCAACCATCTTAATCTGTCGAGGGGCCAAGTTTCTTACCTTGATCGATGCACTTTTACGAATAGTGGACAATACTAAATGAATTAGGTTATTAATGAATTGGAAACATTGCATGAATAGTAAAAAAATGTTTTTTAAAATGTATGATCTTTTATGAAATTGTTTTAAATCTTTGTAATTGATTTTTAAACAAATTTTAGCATCATGCTGTATGGTTGTGAAAACCAAATAAAGTTTTTCTTGACTGACTGATTTAAGGATTATTGAGCCTTGAAAGAGTTTTTTTTTAATTTGTTTTTTAATTTGTTTATTGTGTGAATTTGTAGCGGACTCCGATGAGGACAAAACATTATGGCAACAATAAATTCATCACAGGAAGATGCTGGACCCAAAATATCAAGTCCCACTCTCAAATCCAGTGAGAACATGTGTGCAACATTGGGACGTCCTTACTTGAGACAAAACTCTTACTTCGAGGACCGCTGACCTTTTAAAGTGTGCTGTACTATATCGGTTGAACATTCTTCTATCATTCCACCTGAAAACAAAAATGCATGCTTGATAAAAAAATAAAGAGCATTAGCACTTGCCAAAATAGCAAAAAAGAGCTTGCCATTTACTGCCAAAGGAACACAAAGATGGTCACAGGTGTAGAGGAGAATACCGGACCGTCACCTGCTTCCAGACCTCAAGAGCAGGGAGAGGAAACTATTGGTTAAAGACTCTATTACCTTGGATTTTGTTTTGCTATTCTCATGGGGAGGAAAAAACGAAATGCTGGGAAGGTCACTTGTAAGCTCTGTAAACAGGTTTTGAGACGGGAAAACACAGTTCTGTATTCTTTTAGAACATCTACCAAGAAGAAGCACCATCATCCGTTTTAATGATCGGGACAAAGCCCTTGTGTGCCACGGGTAGCGATCATGCAACAGGAGTACACCCATATACCCAGTTGAGACCTGGTGATAAACGTTTGTAACAAGGACAAAGTCTCAACAGTTAAAATTTAAAAAGTCTATTAGATAACCATGCACATATAGGTGCAAAAAGAACAGACAAGGGAGACTCCAAGGTTAGAGGATGTGCCAGAGGCACTATGTATTAAGGGAAAGTGTCGGTAAACAGTTGTATCAGCACTGTTTACATTGAATGTATGTGTAACCTGAAAACACTTTGTGCACATACCTGCTTGTGACACACTGGGTGGATGGTGCAAGTGACACAGCGATGAACGGCTCAAGGTGAACAATAGTGAAATTATATACAAGATACTTTAGGCTCACAAATAACTATTTACAAGAGTTTACAGAGGATTTAACAATTTGTGAACCAGAGGCTAGCACCAAAAGTTGCGCTGGGATGTCAATGGCGTTACGACCCTTCATAAGTCAGGGTCATCTTCAGGACCAGGTTACTGTTGTATTGGTGCAGATGGGGGAAAAAGAAGATAACGGGAAGGGTAGATCTCTTTGTAGGTTCCAAGCACCACCGTAGTTAAGGTGCTATCACAACCAATGGGCTGCCACCAGGGCAGTGGCGAACCCGTTTTGCCCTTGAGGCAGTGCATTCAGTGACATATGGAGCGGCTGCTTAAAATTGCTCTGTGTTTCTCTGGGCAGGTGGCAATCTGCCTGCACTTTGAAGAGGGGAGAGAGATACCCTTGCAGGCAGGTGCGGTTAGTGACTGCACCAGCCTGCAAGGGGGTGTCTGGGGCTTCCTTGGGACCCCCTGTCAGTCCTCCAGAGGGCTGCTCTGAGGGGGCGAACTGACAGTGTACCACCTTTTTGGGGCACACTTTCAGTGTGCTTCCTAAAGGCATGTTTGCCTCTGCACCCTCGTCCAAAATTCGGGCACAGAGGCAAAGAAATGTCATCATTGCCATGCTCCCATGCAAATGAGAGAAGTCCTCTGAAGATAGCGTGAGTGCTATGTGTGCGCCAGCACTATCAATATCTCGGAATGGGCAGCACAAGCATCTGCAGCCCATTTGCAATACCAAAGTTCCCCCTCCCTGGCCCTGAATACAAGCAACCTAGGACCAGCTTCACCCTAGTTAGGGCTCATCAGCCAGGCATAGCCTTGTTCAAGTGACAGTGTTCACGGGGCCCACATCTGGGCATACCCGTCCCACTTAGGGTGACGCACTAAAGTATACAAAAAAGTGATGGATGGAATTCTTGAATTAATCTCAGCCACCGGTAATTACTCGGGCCGCATCCAAGTTCATTGTTATTTTGCACACCGTGGCACCTCCGTTTGGAACCAGCCATATGTAAATCAATCCTGAGCCTGCTCCAATAGGAACAGACAGATGTGGGTCCCATGCACACTGTTTCACTGGAACCACGCTATTACTGGCTGATGAGCCCTAATCAGGGTGAAGCCAGTCCTAGGCTGCTTGTGTTCCAGTTCAGGGAATACCTGGCTTGGTATTTCAGGCTGGACTGGTCCCATTCTTACACCAGGCTGGACTGGTCCCATTCTTACACCAGCTTTTATGGTGGAGTATTAGTTAGGGGAGTGAGAACACACCTCAATTAATAATCACAATCCTTGCCAGGGTGAAGTCCCTAAATAAACTTGTGCTTAACCATCTAGCAGCTTGGCACACAGCAGTCAGGCTTAACAGGTAATCTGTAAAGTATTTATGCAGCAAGCACTCAAACAGTAATAAAGGTAAAACACAACACAAGAAAAATCCCAAACCAATTAAAAAAATAGAGGATATTTTATTAAACTAAATGACACTAAAGGTCCAACGTAGAACAGGAGATATGAATTTTTGAAAGTCTGAATTGAAAATAGTGCCAAAAAGCAAAAAGCGCTGTAATCTGGTTGAGCTAGACCGGGTCAAAGTCAAAAGTTAAGACCAACTGAAAAGGATCAGGGGTCAGATACAGGGACCAGGTTCATCCCAACAGAAAGTTTACCTTCTGAATTGAAACTTTTATGGAGGAAAAGTGGTCGTTGAGTTGGCGCGGAGCAAGCAGCAAGCTGGATTTGAGGAATGGCTTGTTGGGGAACCACTATGTTAGGTCTCAGAGTCAATCAGAGATTGTTTTGCATCGGGCCCGATGAAGCCATTGATGAGTGGTTTGGTGCACTGATGACTTTGAATGGTTTGGTGTAAATCTCCCAGGAATTCCTGAGATGCATGTATTAAAAAAGGTGTCAAGCAGGCTTCCAAAAGGTAATAGGGCTGGGATATTTGTATGTTTTGCAGTTCTTTCCAGATATTAGTCACATGTCTGGATCCTCAAATCCCCAAGGGTGCTTCTAAAACAGAAACACAGTTCACAGTGCAATTTTGCTTGGTAAAGACTGTGCACAGTGAGTAAGACTGTGAATAAGGAGCACTGTGGTCCTAGGGACTGGCACACTATTCCCAGGGCCCGCTGTGCACATAGGTTTTGTGCAACTTGTTCAGTGGAATAAGGGGTAGTGCAGGGCTTGGATGCAAGCCTTGGGAAGTTGTGTGTTTGGGAGGTAGTAAATCACCTGAGGTATGCTTTGTAGGACACAAAGTAGGGTGTAATGTATCTATAAATGGCACATGTATCTCCAGTGGCAAGACCCTGAAAGCTATTTTCACTGTGGCAGGCCTAGCTTTCCTATATAGAAAATCAGAGGAGAGGTTGAAATATTAATACTGCATATCGGGAATGGGGCCAGCTAGAAAAATTATTAAACTTATATTTGTAACAGCTATGAAAATTCCAATTCAATAGTGAGGTCAGATTTTTAATCAATGTTAGAGAAAAGTAACTTAGAAAACACTACATTTTACCTGCCTGACGTTCCTGTAGGCTAAGTTGTATTAACTCTCCAGCTTCTCCCAGCCTTTGCTGAGCCAGGAAAGAGGTGTGAAATTCCTCCCGGGAGCACACAATAGGCTGATCAGAATGGGCAAAGATGACTCTTCTGAAGTCCATAGAATATGCAGAATGGTGGCTGTGCCCCTCCTTTTGATACCACTGTGTCAAATCCTGCATGAGATGTCTGTCTGAAGGTCATTTCTTGTGTATTCACTGTTTTGTTGTTGAAGGACTCTGGTTTTGACATATCAGACATCTGTCTCTGTGTGGTTACAGTGCCTGCTTCAAACTGAATTTTAGTGTTAGATGTGAGAGAATACTATTATTATCATTGTACACTCCCCACTCACACTCCAAGCCTCAGAGCCCAAGTATAGTATAGCTAAAGACCTGCACCATCTTGGATTTGCCCCAAAAACACATTGTGTATTTTGTGCCTGTTTGTAGTAAAGCAAACAGAAAATTCTGCAAATTAAGGTATGTCAGCGCCTGGGAACCTTTACTCCATTGGTCTGAGAGGAATTAGGAGTGTCTTAGGGTATTCTCTACCCCAAGGCTGGTAAACGGTACACAGGTGGACCCTCACCCAGCCTTTCTTTGACCATTATTAGACTTGAACAAAAGGTTTGATCCAGAGGTTTGAGGGGACTGACCCTGAAAAGTGCCTGACTGGCAGTCCACGCTGTCAGATTGAATATCAGGTTCGTCGCACGTGGAGAAAAGTTTTTCTCCAGAAAAACGACAAAGTCCTTTTTCAGATTGAAATGTAGAAGCTTTTTTGAAATTCCCTAGTTCCAGGCCCTAGCTGGGCCCATCTTCCTGATGTAAGCCTCAAATTGCACCTAGTCCCGGTCTACCGCAACAGGGTTACCTATTTGTGCCTTTTGGTGTTATTTTCACGTAAATGTTTAAAAAATCCATATCTTTGGTTCCTCTTGGTGGATTTTTATTGTTTTGGTGTTATTTTGCTCATTACATTTTCCTATGTTTATAAATTGGAGTGGGATTTTTATTATGGTGTATTCTCAAACTTTTACTGCCAGCTGTGTGTCACAGTTACCATAGGTTTAGCACAGATTTAAATTACTAAAACCTTTGACTGGACCTAGTAGGATTGTGACTTTATTACTTGACATGGACGCTAGCTTACCCCAACTAATAATCCACTTTCTTACAGAAGCCAGTTATTTTGATCAACAATTTATGTTTTTCAAGAAAGAAACATTCAATGTTTCATTAGTTGTCGCCAATGAAGAATTGTGGGGCCTGTCGACTGGCGAAATAAAGATCTGGAGCCAGGCTGTGTGTTATGACAACCTGGTTTAGCAATGTTCATGCACAGATTTAACCCTATTTAAGGTATTTCCTTGTTCAAGAGTCTTTACCTCACACCATTAATCTTGACAGTTGGGGTTGTCAGTGTAGTCTTGCTTATGAGTCCCGGTTTACATTTCTCATGCCCTGAGATTGGTCTTCCTTGAGGTTAACTTTTATCCTGTGCTTGAATGGTGCCCTACTCCCACTTAGAATTGGGCTCTTCCTCCTGGTTTCTCATTCCTGGTATTTCTCTGATTCTTGGAGGACTGTAGTGCTTTCCACCTGGAAAAAAGAAAGTCCTATAGTAAGGAAGGGTGTTACCTCATAGCCAGTCTCCCTCCTTCTCTTCCCTTGTAGTTGCCTGGAAAGATGAAGGACCTATGGTACGGAAGGGTGTTGCCTCACAGCCAACACCCTTGGCTTTTTCGTAGGACCAGGCCATTCTCCCTTCCTTTCTTTGACCTTCCCCTTCCATTCTTCACCCCCTGCAAAACTCCAGGTCCTGCCCTCTTCTCCTCACCAACAGTCCATGGCTCTCTCTGTGTTCTGATGTTTCTCTTCTGGAAGGATTCTTCCTGCTCCCCAAAACCTGATCTTTCTCTCTTCCCAGGTAAGTGCATTTCCTCTCCCTATTCTGGGACAGGTTTTCTGATGAAAATTACAGATAACTCTTTTGTTTTGGCATGCTACAACATAGAGTTCTCTCTTGTTGATGAGACCTCCTATCATTTCACTAGGGCCTCCCACTGAACCACAGAGGTCCCTGTCTTGGACACTTCTTCCTCCAGAACTTGGTTCTGGGGGTATCTGTTATGAAGCCAAATTAAACAGCCGGCACATTATTTTAAGTATGTGGAAATATATTTTTGTTAAGTAAAATACAAACAGGCAGCTATGCAGCTCAGTACATTTTTCGTCTCTCCGCTCACTTGTTGCTGTGTGACATTCCAAAATTCTCATTCTTGAATTCTGACATGTCACCCAGCAACAAGGAATGGAGAGTACATAACACACCTTTCCCTTTTCAATTTATAAACAAAATGGCTTGCTTATAAAACTCTAATAATTATAATAGAAACACAAAATAGAATAACTAACGAATGGAACATAGAAAAAAATCTGACTAAATTTAGTGACCTGGCAGCTCTTCAGCAAACAAAAAAAATAAGACTGATAAACTGGAAAAAAAAATTTCATATGAAATAAAAGTTTTTATAAACTGATATAAATGCTCACTCCAAAATGTAATCATTAAATTTGACAGGATGTTTACTCTCCCTTTTGCTGCGACCATTTTAGTTATCAGTAACAGGATATTGTATAACAGAATTGACATTTTTTGGCATAACTTTAACCACACATGCAAAAGTTTTCCATTGCCCATTGCTAAATTTGTTTACTAAGCAAGGAGGACTGAATCTCAGTCTTCCTTTCATTACTCTCGACTCTTGTAATTTTACACATACCCAATCACCTTTTTTAAAATACACTTTTTTGGTTCCCTTCAAAACATCATATCTACTTCTGCTTCGCTCATGACTTACCCTAATTTTCTTGTGAGCAAGGCTTGCAAGTGGATCTTGAGACATATCTTTAGTAGATGTGACACTCTTAAATCTGATTCAACCACAAATGTCTTAACAAATCACGCTTAAAAATTTGAAAGGTAAAATCCTTGTGACAGAATGAGATGTGTTGCGAAATGACTAAAGCAAGGCTCAAACCACATCATATACATCCTCATCCTCTACCTTTGCTCCTATGATGCACTTAGTAATTACTCTATTCACTCTTTCTACCTGACCATTTGCTTATGGGTGATTGTAGTAGTTTCCCTCTAAGCTTGTTCCACGTGCTCTCTATCCCTATGATGTCATTGTCATGTCAATGGAATGCTGTTGTTTGAATCCCAGGAGAGGCAGTTCCTGGAAGCTGTGGAGATGAACAGTCAATAAAGTATGTGCTCTTACCCCTACCTTGTGTGGCGTAATCACTACAAATTTGGCGACGAGGATGACTGTTCCTCTCTCCACCTACGTGTGCAGCGATCGTTTTCTGTGTCTCTAGCTATTTCTGACTCATCCGTGTGGCTACAGTCCAGAGTCATCTAGCTGAGACGTCAAAGAAACAAGAACGCCCATCATTCACAGGATCTTCGCTTGCCAATGAATCGCCGTTCCAGTCTGTACTGCGTCGCTGGTGAGACTTTTAACATTTAAGTTTGAGCCTATGTCAAGCAGAGCAGGAGTCTGAACCTGGCTATCCTGGATGGTGTGGCTGTACTATCCTTGCGTTTCTTTGTGCTTCGTTGCTGAAAATTGCCTGATTGTCTGAAAGAGGCACGATTCTGTGCTCTTTAAGGAGTGTTTACCAGGAGGTCTCCGTTGTGGTGTCCGTTCGTATCCATTAGAGGAGATACCCTTCTCCCTCCGCAGTTCCCGCTTGACTGATGACGTATTGGAATCATCAGCAGGAGTTAGCGGAGAGAGCGCGTCACAGAGGGTTAAGCCTGCTTTAGTGAAGAGTTCCGGATCTCGCCGTTGCGAAGTGGACACGTCAGGTTGCCTGGTTACCCTGAGCGTCAGTACGCTCCTGTCATCAAGGAAGAGCGTGTCGCAGAGGGTGAGTCACACTTGCTACGCAAAGCTGAGCACGTCAGGCGGAGCGCGCCAGCCCGGCTTTTTACCCTGCGTGTCTGTTCCTTCAAGTTGCCCGGTCAGCCAGCGTGTCGGTACGCAAAAGTTGCGGTGGGTGAGTCACGTATCAGAGGAGAGTTGAGTCGGACCTAATGGCGCAAGGAACTCCTCTTCGTTTCTCACAGAAAATACCGGATGAGGTATTTGGGCTCTCCGGGAGATTACATCGCGGTGAGTTAAGACTGAGTTGGCAGTGAAGGAGACTGTATGAAGGAGACTGCATTCACCCTGCTGCAAGGGACTGTGTTCACTTCTACTGCATTCATGTTGCACAAGGGGCATGCTGTCTATGCCTGGTAGAGACCATTTCGACTGATAAGTGCAGGGTTTGCTGGTGCGCTACCCAGTGGTCAAGGGTCTCCATATATTTGTAGGTCTGAAGGTCTGAATTAAAGTCCTGAAGTGATATTTGTGCGCGGACACTGTGACCCAACACTATCTTTCACCAATTTCAGGTTCTGCATTTCTTTTTATGTATCTTCACCTAAACAAGTGTTTCAAAGTACAAGCGTTTCAAAGTACTCTACGAATTAGTTATTACGTCCTAATATTTTTTTAAATTCGTTTCTTTTCTCTATCGCATTTGAAACAACTTCCTGTTTAGCTCACATAAGTACTATTGTGTGCCAAGTTTCTCATCAAAAGGTATTATAATTGCTTGTTTGTTTTAGTCATGCAGAACGTACAACCCCCTCCTCCTTTTTACAGCTTCCAGGGGATCCACCTGTCAAGTGGAAAGTATGGTATAGAGCTTTCGTAAAATATTTGGGTGCTATGGGGGCTCAAGATTTAGCGCACAAAGGAAACGTTTCATTTTAGAGCATAATCTGGGGTTTGAGGGACAAGCTGTGTTGGAACATTTACCTCCGTTGGCCATTGTTGAGGGTCAAGAGGAAATAGATGTTTATGATCAAGCTGTAGCTATGCTGGAGAAACAATTTGATGTGGAAAGTAGCCTAGTGGTGGCTAGGCACAAGTTCTTTACCAGAGAACAAGAGAGTGATGAGAGTATAGTGTCGTATGTAGCTGCTTTACGCATTCTAGCTTCAGAGTGTGAATTTGAACATTTCACCTCTCAACTCATTTGTGACCAAATTGTGGTACATTGTAGAGACAAAAAGTCCAAGAGAAATTGCTCACACTAAAGAATCCTTCCCTTGACGAGACGGTTACCATTGTGAAGAGCATCGAGCTATCGCAAAAAGCCTCGAGAGAGTTCAAACCTGACAAGAGTGTGGTGAATGCAATCAAGGATCACAAAGATATGAGTGAGAAGGTACAGGGAGACAAAACTAAACCACAGTCTGAACAAAAAGGGAATAAGCCTACATACACTAGAACGGAGAAAAAGGGTTCTTATTCAAGAAATCTCTGTACCAAGTGTGGGTTCCCGTCTCATTTCCCCAATTCAAGGGTTTGTCCGGCAAAGAACGCATCTTGTCGGAAATGTGGGAAACAGGGCCATTTTACCAAAATGTGTGGTTTCCGGGGAAGTATCAATGTGGTGTATTCTGAAGAATCTAAGAATGATTCTGTGTGTGAAGTTGTAAGTTCTCTTTCTGATTTTGTTGTGGTTGTCAAGGATGATTCAGAGGATTGTGTTGATCCCATAGTGGATGTGTTTGTGGATGGTAAGTGTTTACAACTGTTAGTGGATTCAGGGGCGCGTATGACCATGATCACGGATGAGCTGTTTGAGAGTACATGGGGGGACAAACCTCTCAATCCTCCTGACAGAAGCCCTGTCTCGTATGAAGGGAGGAGAATTGAGTTGTCTGGGTTCTTTGTCACTTCTCTTATCTTTAAAGATAGGCGTATTGAAGGAAAAGTTTATGTAGCTAAGAAGGGACTTAACATTCTCGGTTGGTATCACCAGGGGTTGTTTGGGATGACTCTCAGACCTGGGACGCGAGAACAGGTTTCTCTTGTGAGTGAACAATCCGAAGGCGAGGATTTGGTTTATTGGTCAGCTAGGTTTCCTAAGGTTTTTGGAGAGAACGTTGGTTCTATTAAAGGTTTCAAACACTTTATCAGAGTCAAGGAAGGGGCTCTCCCAGTAAAACACAAATTGCGCAATGTGCCTTTCAGTATTAGGGATGATTTGTCGTTAGAACTCAAGAGAATGTGTGAGTCAGGAGTTATTGAACCCATCGAATCATCACTTTGGTTATCTCCCTTGGTAGTCGCGCGCAAAAAGAATGGTAATCTTAGGGTATGCATTGACTTGCGCAGCTTGAATAGGGAGATCTGGATAGACTCACATCCTCTTCCTCGCATCGATGTCATTCTTTCTAGGTTTGCTGGGGCGAGGTATTTCTCTAAGATTGATCTCGCATCAGCATACCATCAGGTTGAGCTGGACCCTACCTGTAAGCATCTGACCGCCTTTGTCTCACCTGTTGGCACCTTCCAGTTTAAGAGGATGCCGTTCGGATTGGCTTCGGCGGCCTCAGTCTTCCAGCGGGTCATGGAAAAGGTTTTGGAGGGCGTCACTGATACTGTTGTATTTCAAGACGACATTTTGGTGGCCGGAAAGAATAAGGAGTTGCATGATAAAAATCTTGCGAAAGTTTTGGAGAGGTTAGAAGGCAAGGGGATCGTGGCGAACAAACTCAAGTGTGTTTTTTGTGTGGAGTCCATAGAATACCTGGGACACTGCATTTCTGGTGACGGGATTGTACCTAGAGAGGGTCTCATTGAGACAATATCTAAAGCGCCATGTCCCATTTCTAAAGAACAAGTCTCTTCATTTCTAGGTTTGTGCGAATTTTACACAAAGTTTATTTCTAATTTTGCCGCTAAAACTGTTCACATGCGTGAACTTCTAAAGAAAAAGTCTAACTTTATCTGGGATGACTCCTGCCAAGAAGAATTTGTACAGATAAAAAAGAATTGGAGTCGTGTGGCATTCTCACCCCTTTTGACCCCCTCTTTCAATGCAAAGTGTCTGTGGATGCTAGTCTAGACGGTCTAGGGGGATGATTTCTCAAGTCAAGGAAGGGAAAGAGTACACTGTGGGGTTTGCGTCAAGAGCCTTACGCCCGAGTGAAAAGAATTATTCTGTTATTGAAAGAGAATTGCTGGCGTGTTGTTGGGCTGTCGAACGTTTCAAGTGTTTTTTGTGGGGAAAGACTTTTGAACTATTTACAGATCATAAGCCTCTTATTCCCATACTGGAAGGTCGGATTGTCAGAGACCATACCCCCAGGATCGCCAGGTTGAGTTCTAAGTTGTTACAGTATAATTTTGTTGTGGCACATATCCCTGGTGGGTGCAACACACGAGCTGATTATCTTTCAAGGTCCCCTCTGCCTCTTACTAAGAATGACTTTGATCATGATGCGGATGACGATTGTCTCATAGCTGCAGTTGACGTTTGTTGTGTGGGGTCGTTTAATGAACATGACTGGTTTTCTGCGATGGAGTCTGACCTGGTACTTAAGAGAGTGAAACACTTTATTGTAGCTGGTTGGCCAAAGGAAAAACACTTGGATAGTGATCTACATCCGTTTGCCAAAGTTGCGGATGAACTTACATTGGAAGGGGGAGAGATGATCATGCGTGGGGATAAATTTGTCCCTCCAGAGTCTCTCAGGAGTCGCATCATTGATGCTGGTCATGAGGGACATCTGGGGCAAACAAATACCAAAAGAAGAATTCGGGGTGTGTATTGGTGGCCGTGCATGGACCGCCAAATCAATGATGTGGTGGAAGGATGTATAACTTGTAGTACCAGTGATAAGGTTATTAAAATTGTCTCACCCCCAGTACAACAAGTGGAAGTACCGAATAGTCCGTGGTTGAAGCTGGCCATTGACTTTGTAGGACCTTTCAATGTGCTTCCCAACAAGTGCAAGTTCGCGCTGGTTGTGGCTGACTATTTCAGCAAGTGGTGGGAGGTCCACTTCATGACAGATCCTAATTCCCATGAAGTCATTAAGTTCCTCCAGAGTCTGTTTGCCAGGGAGGGTTTTCCGAAGGAAATTGTATCCGACAATGGGGTACAGTTTACCTCCAAGGAAATGTCTGAGTTTCTTGTTCAGTGTGGTATCACCCACCAGCGTGTGGCCTTATATCACCCACAGGCCAATGGTTTCATTGAGCGGACGAACCGTATTCTGGTTGAGTGCGTTCAGTGGGCTGTTTCATCCAGAGTGGACATTAAAGAAGCTGTCCAAAGTATGTTGTGGGCGTATCGCACCACACCAAGTGCAGTTACGGGATCAAGTCCCTTTGCTCTTCTCAGAGGAAGAGAAGCTTCATTTCACATGTGTCCTGCTTGGATGAAAAGGTGGGGATTATTGTTAAAATGCCAAGAGAGACAAGACAATGGTGACTCTCTGTTGTCACTATCTGTTCCCAAACAAGGGGGTCTTGATTCCTCCTCTCAACCCCTTGCCTCAGAAGTTAGTGATTTTAAGTCCTCTGTTTCGGTTGGGGATTGGGTGAGGATTAAGTCTCCTCTCAAGGTGCCTAAGGGGCTGTCAAAATTTGGTCCTCCCGTTAAAGTGGATGCTACGTCACGCTTTGCTGTGAGGGTCAATGGGAAAAATTGGTGGAATCTGTCCAGAATCTATAAGATTCCCATGAAGGTTGTAATGCACCTGGGTTTAGACTCAGGAAACACTGCTCGCTCTGTTTCTCCTCAAAGGGAGACCACTGTCAATAAAAGTACTTCTTTGAGATATGTACCTCCACGGAGGAGTGGGAGGACAACTGTCCCACCGAATATGTTAAAACTGTAAATTATTATAAGCTATATCTCTTGTGTTTGACCCCTGCATCTTCCAAGAATTTGCTCATGTCTATAAATGTGAACTGCAGACCAGTATCAGACACTAGCTCTTATGCAAATCCTTCTCATGCAAAAATGTCAGTTTTAAATGTGATAACTGATTTGGTGTTGGGTTCTTGTACAATCCTGACCTCTAACTCTTTGGACAAACTATTTGTTTGAGCTGTCAGTCTTAGGGTGGTCTTCCTCCCAAATCTTTGCCTGCACCCCTCCTATTTTTTTGCTGATCTCGTTTTTGTTGGCCTTAGGACTCTGTGCTCTTTGCCACTGCTTGCCAGTGATAAGGTGCTTGCGCTCTCTCCCTAAATCATTGTGGAATTGGCTTAAGCTCAATTGGCCTTTCTTATTTAGTTGAAAGTCCCTAGTAGAGTGGTACTGCATGTATGCAGGGCCTGTAAATTAAATGTTACTCGTGGGCCTGCAGTACTTACTGTGCCACCTACTCAAGTAGCAGTTTAAACATGTCTCAGGCCTGCTATTATAGCATGTGTGTGCAGTCTTAAACTGCTATTTCAACCTGGCAAAATAAACTGTTATTGGGAGGCACAATGGCGTATTTCATGAATATGGGCAAAAAGCAAGTTTGATTATCATTGAAAATTAAGGTATATTAAATAGGGTTGCCCACTGAATGGTTTAATACATGTCTATTCTTGCACCGGTTATATATGTTATTTATTTTGAAGAAAATGGGGGGCACGTTTTACTCGTGGAGAATTGTAGGGTGAAGCTATTTCTATATACAAGACTGGGATGAGTATCAGTAATTCATACATAATTTGTTTTATTGTAGTTACCCCTGAAGAAGGGCATTTAGTGCTCGAAATGCATTGGGTTTTACCTGATACGTTGGGCTTTGAAGAATGGCGAATCTCCATGTTTGTAGAAGAAAAGTCTGGGAAGGCAGTGGCTGAACTTATGAATAAATTGGATAGAATATGAAATATGGAAGAAACTGAACGTAATAAATACATGGATTAAATCTGAAGAAGCCTGTTGAAACATATCGATTTGTGAATACTGATATATTTGCAGTGCATCCTGGGTTGGGACCTGATAAGGTACCCACATTTTGGAGAAAATAAACCTTTTGCCAGGCCCAAACCTTCTTTTTTAATACATATAGGTCAATCCTAAGGTCGGCCCTGAACAGCCCAGAGGGCAGGCTGCAGTGTGTAAAAGTTGAATATGTACTTTTAGGTTTTACATATTCTGGCTGTGAAAAACTCTTAAATTCATTTTTCACTAATATAAGGCCTATCTCTCCCATCAGATAACATTGGAGTTACCTCATTACATTTCATAAGCTGTGACTTCCAAACGGGAACTGGTAAACAATTCATGCTTGGTGTCTTTGGAATTGTATTAAAATCCTCTTCTATGGTGAAGTCAAATTTAAATTACAATTTTGAAAATGCCACTTTTAGAAAGTTGGTATTTTCCTGCCTTAGCTATTTAGTGTCTACAGCCCCTTTCTGGGTCACATAACCAGGTGTAGCTGAGAGTTGGGCTTTGTGTATTCCTCCTAGAGAGCCACACACAATAGAGAGCTTAGGCGTGCCTGGAAGAGCCTTCATTGTCAGGATGGGAGGGCAGAGCTGGGCACATCCCTACTTACACTTGAATAGGCTGTGTTCTGTCTCCAAACCAAAATGGATGCCTATCCCCTGTAGTTAGTCAGGGGCCAGGGTAGGGGAGGCAAGAAACCTGTGCTCTTTAAAGGGAAACCTCTAGAAGCTTTTCCCACTTCAAAGGAGGCACCTGGTATACATATTGGACCTCAGACACTAACTCTTCAGTATACTTCTGGAGCTGTGGGTTCTGCCAGAAAGAAGGACCTGCAACACCAGTCTTTGCAGTTACAGGCAGCTATCCTCCGCCAATATTGTCAGAGGGTTTGGCGGCAATGGTTACTACGTTTCCACCCCACAAATACAGTGGGTTTTTCTTCTCTCCATCAGCTGATGTCACGCACAGGGGCCATTTTGTCATGGAAGGAAACGCTGAAGTGCCTGACCTTCTCCTAATAAGTTTACATTGCGGTACCTGACCTTTCTAGTTGTCATTTTTCAGTGTTTTAATAGAAGATACAAAAAGATTGCTAACTTGCAAGAATCCATCTCTTGAGGAAACAATAGAAATTGCCAGCACTATACAAGTTTCTAGAGTGTCATTTCCCCAGAGCTTATTGGATGAGTAATAAATCATCTGGTATTAACATTGTAACTGAAGAAGCTGGAAATTAACCTAATGCCTGCGTTTGCGCAACAAATATTAGGAATTTATGATGTGAATGTGGTAATGGAGAAGTTGTCTGATTTGCAAAGCGTCTTAGAAAGGAACTCTGAAGTTTTTGAAGAAAACTTGAAAAACTTCAGGGTTTCGAACATGTTATTCAACTGAAAGAGGGATACACACCAGTGAAACATAAATTAAGGTATCTTTCGAATTCTTTAATAGCTTCTTTATATTTGCCAAGTTGTTCATTCTCATCCTCTGGCACAAAGATAGGTAAATGTTAAAAAATGTCCTGACCTTCCATGCCCACAAAATGTTCAGAAAACCATCTTTTCTTGTCAGGTTTGCACTTAAACCCATCTATGGCACCAAGGAAGGCATTAAAAGCTCTGACCCACTCTGTTCACTGAATAGGCGGTTCACTTGGTGATTGCAGAAAAGGTGGTGAAGGATTAATTGCTTGCATTGTAAGAAAATGTGGATATATCCACAAATATTTTTGTAAATATTAGTGACAATGTTGATTAAAGTTGAAGCCAGGCAAAAAGTAACAGGATGGCAGCAGGTCAGGCAGAAAACTCTGTGACAAAATGGCTGAAAAATGATGACTAGTAAGGTCAGGTGCTGTAATGTAAACCTATTAGTAGAAGGTCAGGCACTTCAGCACTTCCTTCCGTGACAAAATGGCCCCTTAGTGTGTTTACTCTGATGCACAGGTACGTGACATCAGCTGATGGAGAGAAGAAAAAACAACTCTAATGGTGGAGTGGAACGTAGTAACCATTGCCCCCAAATCCTCTGTCAATATTGGCAGAAGGTAGCTGCCTATAACCACAAAGACCGACGATAGAACTCTCTTCAAGATTACTTCATCCACACTTTAGGGCCAACAAAGACGTTTTCCATATACCGTCTCCGACTCATGGAAGTAGCAGCATACGGTCCCATGCTCAGCTCATCGCCAGTGTTATGAAGCTAATTTAAACACCCATCACGTTATTTGAAGTATGTGGAAATATATTTTTATAATATACAAATGGGAAGCTGCGCAGCTCAGTATCTCTTCTTGTCTCTCTGCTCACTTGTTGCTGGGTGATATCCAAACATTCTCATTCTCAAATCCCAACATGACACCCAGCAACCAGGAATAGAGGGCACATAACAGTACCCTACATTCACCTCCTCACAGGGATAAAGATACAGATGATCCTCTTATGTTCTGTAACTGTCTCAGTCTTAATGCATTCTGGAGTGCAGTGAGTAGTGCCATCCAGGAAATTTTAGGACTAAACGTTCAGGTGGGTGACATTTTAACTATATTCAGACTTGATGAAATAGAAGAGTGGATAAGCAAATGTCAGGAAGATTAAACATTTAACCTACTATTTCTGGCAAGGGTGGGTATATGCAAACACTAGAAGGAGGCTGTATCTCCATCACTCCTGGCATGGTAGCCAGCTACAGCTGTACAAATAGGCGTCATGCTTGACAGTAAGAGGCACTATGGTAGAGGTATAATGGTGTAGTACTGTTTTTTCATTGGGAATTTATTGGTTGAAGGTGTTAAGTCCAATGATTAATATGCTTAATGTGTTTACACTGGGCTCAGAAGGCCTGGGTGCATTCCACTAAGTCTAATCCTAGCAAGGTATTGCTGGTAACAGATTTGAATGTCTTTTCTAGCTGCAACAATTATGAGGACAAAAAAAGTAAACCATAATTAACTTGCCCCTAAATCGACTCATAATTTGTGTGGCAATAGCAGAGAGCAATGTCCCAGGCACACCCTTGAGGTGGGCGACACTGGACAGTAAAATCCAGAAAGGTCCATTGCTTGGCTGGTCACTTCAGCTATGCAACACAAAAAAAGTAGTCAGTGTGGCCAGTGTGACCACTTCCTATGTGCTTGGCCTAAGGGAGTATGAATGAATGAATGAACAGTGTCCAATAAAGTGCTCAGATGCTCTGAGGGGTGTCCCGGCACTAACTGTAACACATTTGGGAGATTAGCAATAGTAACATGAAGTGTGGTTACAAACTGTCAGAGACTTACTCCTTCACTTTTCTATGCTGAGAGCACCTGTAGCCTTGAATTGTAAGGCTGCTGCTCCTGTTCAGCGCTCACTGAAGTAGACTGCTTCACCTGTTAGTTCCTGTCCCTTCCATTTGTGGATACTGATAGTAAGTAGGCAAAATGCTGTCAGCCATGTTACATGACATCCTAAACATAGAACGGCTGTCCAGTCAGCTTATCCAAATGCGAATGCCACTGGTAACTAAACCAGTGACCGGAGATGGGTGACCCATTGTAATGATCCAGTATTTTCTGGGCCCACTTACTTTCCATTGATTGGATCTGACCTGGGTTGGTGAAGTGGGCTAAAGAACGATGATGGATTCAACCCAGATCTGTGACTGGGGGTGAGTGTCTGAAAAGTTTCAGTGCTCCGTCCATCATCTCCTTGTGTTTGCTTTGTTTGCCCTAAATTGACAGGGTATACCCAGACGTGGGTCCCTTGCTCACTTTGCCACTGGATTCAAGCAAGCCTCGCTGATGAGGGGTGTTACCGCGAAACTGGTCCCAGGATGCTTGTTTCCGGTCCAGTGAAGACCTGGCTTGGCAGTTTGGGCTGGACTGTTCCATTTAAGAACAGGGTCAAGACTGATTTGCATATGGCTGGGCCTGAACTGGGTTGGTGAAGTGGGCTAAAAAATGATGATGGATTCAACCCAGATCTGTGACAGGGGTGAGTGTCTGAAAAGTTTCAGCGCTCCGTCCATCATCTCCTTGTATTTGCTTTGTCAAAAATCTTAGGCACATCATCTCCCCCATATGAACCAAAATCAGTAAGTCCTCCTTATTGAGTGCTCCATGGCGAACCCCCCAAACACGGACAAGTCACCCCCTAATCAAACACCCAGACACGCACCAAAACGATCTTAACAGCTACAGACCCATAACTAATCTCCCTCTCCTTGCCAAAACCATCGAAAAATGTGTGCTTGCACAACTCAACAACCACATCAAAAAATACAACAGAGACTGCAATGCTGAACATCATAGACGACCTGCACAGATCTCTAGATGATGGCCAGGCCTGCCTCCTAGTCCTCCTGGACCTCTCGGCTGCCTTTGATACCGTCAACCATGACATCCTCTAAAAAACACCCTCTCACAGCATGCAGGCATCAAAGGAACTGTCCTTCAGTGGTTTGCCTCTTTCCTGAACGAACGCTCAACGAATCAAATTATATAACTCGACCTCAAAAGCAGTGCCTGTCTCACAAAGAGTCCCACAAGGGTCAATCGTGTCTCCTGCTCTATTCAACCTTTATATAGAACCCCTCGCAATGATCCTGAAACAAGCCAAAATTGCCTATCATCTCTCTGCAGATGACACTCAACTCTACATGAAAATCTCATCAATCAAAGACATCCAGCACTTAAAAATCACCCTCTCCACTGTTTATTCCTGGCTGCCCAACAGCCATCTTAAGCTCAACCCGAACAAAACTGAACTCCTTCTCATCCAACCCACAGATAAATCTTTTCCAGTGGATACCTGGCTTGACAACCTCTCTGTGCTAACTGCAATCGATCCATATCCAGGCAAAATCCTTCAGTATCTTCTGGAACAGTGTGTGGAATGTGCGCTTCAGACAGACTGAGTCTCCCTCTCGCCTGTCATCGTGGCCATCAGTCTTCAGGTACTACTCACATTACTACTGCACTAGGCCTTTCACTGGGGTCTTAATCTGGCATAGTCAATACTACAGGATGAGTCCTTTTTGTACTGACTTCAATTGTTGACTCTCTCAGACCCCCCTTAGGCCAATCAAGTGCTGCCAGCTTATTGCTGATTCCCAACAGCTTGACTAGCCTGCTTCTTCTGCCTCACTGTAACCAACAATGCATCAGGAACAGTTGCTATTATACAATTAAGGGGACAAGGGACTCTGTGAGTTTGGGTGGCATGTATCCAATTGGGAAGACCTCCACACTTCAGAGCAGTTGTGGTGACCAATATCACTTGGTATGGCTAACGTCACCGAGACTCCAAGCAAGACTTGGGCACGTGCTTCTTCATTACCCAGTCACTGGGACCGAGGTCATGGCACTGCTCCTGTTGAGACAGGGCTGTAGCCTCTCCAACCTGGTGAGACACAGAATGCACCACATCAGCCATTCCTTTGCAGTAATCAAGAATCATGTCATCTTTAATGTTCACAAGTGCATTCGCAGGCACAGCTGGTAGGCTCATGGTCCTTCCCCTGATGATTTCATGGGGCAACAATCCTGTCCTCCTAGCTGAAGTACTGCGTAGGCTTACCATTACTAGAGACAAAGCATCAGGCCACTTCAGATATGTTGAAGCACACACTTTAGCCAATCTGGATTTCAACGTGCCATTGACTTGCTCCCTGATTTTAGAGCCCTCTGGTTGGTAACTGAAGTGGAGCCTCTGTTCAACTTGTAATGCTGCACATAACATCTTCAGGACCTCATTATTAAAATGAGTTCCTCAGCCTGACTCCAAAGGAGTCAGGAAACCGAAACGTGGTATTAACTTCCTCAACAACAACTTAGCCACTGTGAGCCTAACATTTCTCTTACTCGGGTTAGCTTCAACCCAACATGAGAAGATGCACACAATCCCTAGGACATATCTCAACTCATTGCACACAGGCATCTCAATAAAATCCAGTTTCATCCTGTTGAAGGGACTTCCTTATCTCCCTATGTGACTTAGTGTTACTGCTGTTCTTCTGGCTACATTCTGCTGTTGGCACGCAACACATCTGTGACACAGATTTTCAGCCATCAATCTGAATCTGGCGTTAAGCCATGTTTGTCTAAACAGGCACACCATGGTGTCTCTCCCTAGATATGCATGTCCATGATAATGTCTTACGTTTAGAGGTAACAAGGTATCTGGCAACACAGGTCTTCCATCTCCTGAAACCCAAATGTCATCCTCATTTCTTTTGACACAACCTGCTCTAATCCATCTTTGCTGTTCTGCTTCTGGCACTACTTCCTGTAACCTCTTAACTTTCTCCCACGTATCAACTGTGGTCAACAACAGATTGCAATTTGTGGTACCAGAATTTTCATTGACATATTCCCTATAAAAGGTGTAAGAATTCAGAGCGCAGTATCTCTCTGTCATCAGCATTCCTATTGCCCACTGTCACATAACCAGTGCCATGTCGATGTGCGGCACACTTAAACACTGCAATCTGGGCCGGTAACTGTAAAGCCCTTATTCTGGGTTCCCTAAGGGTCATGTGAGGCTGGAGCGTGGTGCCGTCCTGCAGTCACACTTTTGTCAAGAAACAGTCACCATCGATACATCTAATGTTATCGTCTTCCAGTCCACCGCATGTATCAGTGGTGACTGATCCTTGACAAAAGTGTGACTATATGTCGCTTCAGACTCGCATGACCCTTGAGAGACCCAGAATAAGTGTAACCCCCAAGGACAGAAGATAGAGACAGGTGAGAGCCTTAGGCATCATGTATGTGCATTGTATGCATGCGTAGCAAGACAGGGGTATATCAAATAGCCCTGATGAAGGCCCCAAACCTGAACAGGCTCTTAACATGGGCCGAAACATGTTGGCATTCATACAGTAGGTTTAATTGAACAATTATATTCAATACAAAACCCTGAAAACCTTTTATTCATGCCCCAGGTACCCTATGAATAAAGGAACCCTTTGGGTATACCTGTAGGTATTTTTAACCTTCTAATTCTCTTCTGGATCCCTGCTTATCCAGCCAGATTTAATCTAAGAACTCCCATTCCTCTTTGGTTGAGTCCACCTTGGTTGTATTATCCTACCAGGGTATAACTAGGCGTGGATGATGAAGCATGTCGCCATAAAGTGAGTGAGGCGTCTACTCAAATATCTTTGGATACCCAAGAGGTACTAGGAAATAGAGTTCTTCCTAGAATAGGGCCCATACCTTTCTTTTCCGATTCCAGTTGCTCTTGTGTGCAACTATTGATTTTGGGAGAATGCAGCTAGTCTCATGGTCTCTCACTCTCCATTTGTGTGTTAACAATATGGGATGGGAGCCAGCACAGGGCCAACCAGTTGCCCCCCTCTTCCCCCAGCAGGTCTCCGATCCCGATCCCGATGCAGGCGCGGCCTCGTTGAATAGCATCTGTTACCACGCATTCCAAAACCACACGTGGCTTAACAATGCAATCAATACCACGACTGTGTCGTTACCACAAGTTCCATTACAATCGAGTCATTACAACGACTTGCTTTAGATAAAGCGCTGGACTTTGGAATAGTTTAAAATACTATTCCAACTCCAATCAGTGTATCAGTAGGGAAGGCGTTGGACTTAAAATCCAACACCAGTCGACCACTGCATTCCCTAAAGCAAGTCGTTGTAAGGATTTGTATTGTAATGGAACTCGTGGTAATGACACAGTCGTGGTATTGACTGCGTTGTAAAGGCACTACATTGTAATGCTTGCATTGTAATAGAATTTTCCCGGCCTCGTTATCAATGCCCCAGGTTAGCTGATGTACCAGGCCATGGTCCCTTCCTTTCATACCTGAGAGCAGGGCGCAAAAACGGCCGACCTCCCTCATGCTCCTAGGGTGCCTTCAGCTCTCACCGCATCCAGTAGTCACCCAGTACCACTCATTTCCTCCAGCCCAAGCAGATCAGGCCCGCCTCAGTGGTGACTCACAGAGCACACACCTAGCCCTCAGTTTTTTTCGATATTTTTGCAAGACAGACAATTTCCGGCATCACCAATCAGAGTCTCATATAGCATTCAGGTGGTTTTTTTAATATGATTAGGAAGGCCAAGTGCCCCCCACGCAGCCAGGTTTACAGTGGATTTATAGTCATGTTGCGGGAGTCTCATCCTGGCAAGTCTAGTTGGGCGTGTTACTCAAGCAATATCCCCTCCCCATGTCTCACTTACACTGCATAATAGAAATGGGCATGCATATTTCTCCACTAGCCCCTTTTCTGTAATGGATTTGACTGAGATATTTTGATGTGCATGCAAATATTTTGAAACGCAATGCCTTTCTCATCCATGTGCATGCCTTCCTGCTTTTTTAGGCTTTACACTTTTTATGTACGGGTTTGTGTAGCCATCAGTGATCTGCTTGCATATATTTGGTATGTTGTACACATAACTGTACGTATAATGTCTTTATTATGATGGCAAAGCAACGTCTTACTCTGCCGTGTGAAATGCTAGAAATGAATGTCGACAGATCACCAAATTTAGGCTTGCCATTCTACCACAGTTTTCAGCAACGGCATCTTCAGGCACCACCTCCCTGTAAACCATTGCAGTCTTGCATGAAAACCCTGCAAATGTACCTACACCAATGAGGGTTTATTCAAACAGTCAAGGGCAATTACAAAATGGTTACCCACGTCTATGGAAGGGATTATTGAATGAGGCAGACCTTCCTTCATCAGTGTTGTCTTGTCGGTGCCTATGTCAAATGGGAGCTTGATGGGTCATCAATAGATGTTAAATTAAGACCATTAATATATTCTTTCTTTTTCTCATTGCTTTTCTGCTAACGTTCACGCTCATTCAGCACCAACATTATTGTTTATTATTGATTGTCATCTAGTATCCTCTAGCACTTTCAAGGGAATCCGAAGCCACTGATTCGCACAAATTACCGAATAGTATTAAGTCGCTGACATCAGTGTGCAGCAAAACATTAAAACAAGAGACGCTTTAGAACAAGTTGTGAGTTTAAAAAAAAATATGTGCCTAAATAGAAATGCAGCTATTTATGCGGCTTTGTTTTCTTTTCCTATAAATGCACTGTCTAGAGCTTTCCCACAGAAAGAGATGAAGGAAATCAATGAGTAATTAAATACGACTTATAAAAATCCAAATAATTTCATTTTCAGTCAAAAACAATTATACATTCGATGACAATAATTTAATTAAACACCAGGACGTAAACCAAGAAAATAATAAGTTTGAAGATCATTTGTCGCTGGCAAATTTCATATGGAACAAACAGATGTTGGGCTGATGCTCAAAGCATCTGCATTTAGGCATTAGAAAATGAACACAAAATACTCTTAATGCAACATGTTAGTTTACATTACAATGGAATGTTTTTTATGAGAAGGTTTAAATAGAGAAATTTGATAACTTTGACTAATCATTATAAACAGTAATATACTTGAATCCATGCATACTCTAGAGAGAACATTGAAAAAGGGAAGAGACAATTACCAATAACATAGGAGTTCTACATACTAACATAATTACTGTGCAGTAACTGGGAACCCAGAGGGGTAACTTGATATGTAAAGCTAACCATCATCCACTCGATTTAAAACAAAATAAACATTAGAATAAATGCTGTTTGCTTAAAACAATACTTAAAATAATAACTTTAAGTTACTGTGTAGCAGTACCAGACTCCAAATGTTTACTTGGCTCCCGGGTGTTTGTGTAACAGAAAAGCAAGGAATGATCTGAGAAATATTGAATTGCATGGGGTAAAAATGTTGATATTTAGAGAGTGTTGATGTCATATCCTTCAATCCAGAAAAATTTATTTTTTTGAAGCATTTGAGGATGCAAAATGTTCATATTTTGAATAGGCCAGGGAGTCATTTTTATTATGGCACCATACACTGTGTAATCTACAGCATTCCACTTTGCAGAAGTGACGCGTAATGCCTGGGATTACACCATGTTGTGTAAAAGAGATGTCTGTTCAGTTAAAAATCCTATTGCAGGAGCAGCGGAACAGTGTCATCGACCCAAATCTGATTGGCAGTTCTTTAAAGCAACTACTGACAAAATTAACTCGAAATTTTTTTTTGAGTTGATTTTTTTTTTTCGAAGTGGACCGTTCAAATAAGATGCGAGCAAGAAACGCATCTTTTTCGTGATTTTTTTAAATTTGATTACAAGGGGAAGTGCGATAGAAACGGGGAGGTTACTGACAGTATCAACGTCCTCTTCCTGTCCTCCGTGTTCTATGTTCACCCTCTGTCATTTTTGATTTAGATTTGGCGTGAAAGCATCACTCATCCTCTGACTGCCATCTGTGCATCATCATCCACTTTTGAAATCTTTAGATGTTTTCCGGGGGGGAGGGGTGGGTTCACTACAGTACTTTGCAAAATGTTCGTTATAGACCAGCCCCACTATTTTAGTTCCCTTTTTGCTTTTTTCATTTTGATTTTTGCTGAATGGCTCGACTTTGGAGTAGGAGATGCAGGCAGGTTCAAGTGGGTTTAAGGGATAAGAATGTAAGAGCAGTGGGCATTTTTCGATGATGGGGTTTGTATATATTTTATTAGTTTCCCTGCAATGATGCAAAATTGTGTTGGGGGAGCAAGGGGCTCTGGCCAGGGTAGGGCATCCATGTTCTCATTGTTCTCCATGGTTCTTTCTTTGCTTGTTATGTGGGCAACCAACATTTTGTTGAGCCAATGCGTGTGTGTGTGTGTATATATGTCATAGGCAACAACAATTTTGTTGTTCTCCCTGCTCTCCTTGCTACCGTCTTTGCTTGCATTTGGGTGACCACCATTTTGTGAAGCCAGTGTCTGTGTGTGTGTTACAGGTGGCAAATCTGTCTTTGTTCTCTGTGCCTCCTTATTTGCTTGCCATGTGAGTGGCTGCCATCTAGCAGAGCCACTGTTTTTGTCCGTTTATTAATATTTTGTTACACAAAATATGACACTGTTTCTTCATTGGGTTCAGGGTTCAGAGAGGAAAAGTGGGCTGTCTACATTTGCATCCTTCCTTTTGTATAATACACAACACAGCAAGGCAAATAAGACAAAGAGAGGTCAATGTTGGGAAATTCCTCAATTCTGGGAGAACCTTTAGACCTTGACAGTTTCTTTATGTAGGCAATGTAGGACCATAATAATTCAATACTCCTAACAACTATTCAGAGTTAATTAAAAAAATATAAAGGTATGGCCTGACCCCCCTTGCCCCCCAGCCCCTCAGCTGTCCTGCTTCATCATCGGCCATCCTTACCCACAAAAGCATTCTCTAGTGCCGGGTTGGCTCACCAACAAGTTGGCAGAGAGCCTGTAGAGAAAAAGATTGGGGTGGGATCCACACAAGGTAAGGGTTACAAATCTCCAGAACCTTTACTCAGGTAGTACCTTTTAATTAGTTGTGAAGGTAACGAGATGATTAAAAACTCAAGCAATGCTTAGGAGTCATCATTATCCCTGTATCTAATATGTTGACGTGTTTCAGCAAATGGCCCCACATGGGGTACACAACTTTCTTCAGGACCAGGGATCCCTATTCCCTAGATTGCTAAAGCACACTTTTACACATATATGTAGGATCGATATGCAAGAGAACGAAGTTCAGCCAGGACTCCAATAAGACCTCAAGGAGAGAATGTATTTCTGCCTGCAAATCAGATAGCGGAACCACACTGTCTCTGTTCCACCATCCATTTCCGTCCTACAAAACAGAAGCTTTGCTTGTTTTAATGATTCTTACTGGCATGGAAAATTTTGACTCTCCTTTGCTAAATCTAAAAGGTTTCTTAATCAAACCATTAATTCACAGCAAATTCAACATTCTTGACGCTTCTCCTGAGATTGTAATTTCTTTTCTGCTTACTTGTCTAGACAATATCCTTTCTTTCATTTTTTTAATAAAATCTACATTCTTGGTTTCAACCAAATCTTGCTTACCCACATAGATCTTTGCCAGCCATTCAGATACCAACTTTTTAAAATGAAAATGAATCTATTTATCACACCTAGCTATAACATTACTTTAACCTTTTTTTTCAGTCAATTTCTAGCGTTTTTTTTAAAAGTAAACTGTATGTATGGTAGAATAACTGAATAGTAAATCCTCCGTGTGGACATTATTCTGAAAGGGAATTGCTTTTGTATGGTAACTTAACAGGAAAGGGTACACACTTTGTAAAATTTTTCTAAAAAATGATGTTTGAGTATAAAACAGAGTAATACAACAATATTTGGGTTTGAGATTGTCTATCTCCTCAGTTCTTCTGACTCTCATATTGGGAAATTGTCCATACAAGTTCTTTAATACTGTAATTGCGTACTTTTCATAGCAGTTGTATGTGTTTTTACATTAAAGTCATAATCATTAATTCAGAAAGAGAATAATCAGTTTTTTGCTTACTGTATAGTATTATATTTGATTATATAAATCTATTTTTTAGGTGTGAGAGTTCTATGTTTAGTTTTAATCTACTGTTTAGAGTTATTTTACACTTGTCCAATTACTATTTAATATTAATCTGTAATAAGAGAGTCATTAAAATATGACTGTAATATTCAATAATTTTTTTTTTTAGAAAAGGTGATGACTCTCGCAAGACATTCGCGGTAGTCGGATACACAATCCCCTGCGTGAACTCCAAGGGGGATGTACATCCTGGTTGGCTCTTGTGCCCTTCTCAAGAGATCGTACATTTGGGATTAAGTTAAGAACAGTGCTTTCCTGTAATTCTAAACAAAGTAACAGATTACAGAAGTTGATTAAGTTAGTACAATTGATTATGCTTTGTTCCACAGAATATATAAAGTAATAATATTTTTACGATCTCACGAAACACCCTCGGGAGTCGAACACATAATCCTCTCTGTGGATGCTGAGGGGGATCTACTGCCTGTTCAGCTCTCGCGATCTTCCCATGAAACTGTGCATTTGGTATTAGGTTAATAACAGTGGTTTCTTGTAATTCTGAACAAATTAAGACATTAGAGATGTTGATTAGCTTGAAAAAATTGATTATGAATTGTTCCCAAAAATATATAAAGCAATAATTTTTTTACGATCGCGCAAGACTATTGTGGGTATCTTTCGAGATCTTCGGGAGAGGAACCCCACCTTAAGGAAGGATTGTGATTGATTCATGTATATGTCTTTGTTTAGAAGAAGATGATTCCACCCTTTTTGCTTTATTTCACTATTGGACTTTGGTGAGAGTAGACATATTTACCTTGCTCTCCTATCCTGTTTCCCTTTGAGCAGAAAGATGTCATCATCTGATTCAGGTGAAGAGCCAGGGGCTTCTGCACCACCTCAGCTCTCACAGCCACCCAAGGAATCCATGGAGTGGCAATTCTTCTAAATGAGGCCAGGTGGCAAGAAGGTATCTGCGAAGTATGTGATCTGTGAACTTTGCAGCAAAGAGTTAAGCCAGGGGAACTGAAATAAACAATATATTATGAGCACCACAGGGTTGTGGCGACACCTGATGTCTATGCATCCACAAAGGCTTGCACGGGCAGAGTTGGCTTGTGCTGTGGAGCTAGACAACTCTACAAGGGCTTCAACATCTTTTGCACCAGGAGATACTGTGCCTCCACAGGTTCTAACTGAACTAACTGAACAGATGGTGAATAACTCTGCTTTTTAAAATAAAGCTCTATTTTGCTGCTCATGCAACCAGATAATCTTTTCATCTAAGACAAGCAGGCTTGCCCAGGACAAGATTGCCTAAGAGAAATGTTTTTATAAGTTTTTCTCATTTTTGTTTTTAAGGAGATGTTGTTCATGTTTGTTTAACATCTGAATATTTATGTTTTTTGTCCTACCCTTTTAAAAAAATTAATATACAATAAAAATAAAAAATGCTTGAAAACACTTTTTTTTATAGTTGTTCAAAACTGTTAACAAAAATAGCTCTTTACAGAGCTACGCTATAGTTTCATGATTTATGTTGTTTGCACTAGTTTTCCCTTTTTTCCCTTCTCCAAAGCTCGTGCGACCCTGTCAGCTGAGACATCTTTCCAGAGTAAGATATGTGTAAAGTAGACTGTGGGTAGAAACTGTTCTCTCTGCACACACCTCTTCATGGTGATGAGTTGACTAGAAAATTGAGTATGTTCTCTGTTGAAAACTATGTCTTGCGCAACTGGTGTCCATTTTTGATTGTGGGGCTATGATCACCTCTCTTTCAGACATCTCCTAATGGCTACAGTCATGCATAATACTGTGTGCACAGCAGCTGATAGGAGTAAGTATTAGACTATGAAGATAAACTTCTCTCTGTGTCAATACCCTTCTCTTCCTTCAGAGGTCCCTATACTACAGCATGGACAAGGACTGATCTCTCTACTGACACCTCACTGTTGCATGACAACTCACCATAGCTACATAATAAAATTATTGGGCTCTCCATTACTATGTGTCTGTAGAATAAAAGATGTGCATACTACCATAGAGTTATATATATACATGCAGCAGCATATTTACAGTCCTTGAAGATGGAACTGCCAGTGTTGGTGAATATTGCAATATTATAATAAAACTGAATTTTATAATAGGTATTAAGCAAAAACTCAAAAATAACTTTAAACTTTTTATTACAACAAAACATTTCAATAACAATACAAAACTATGGTAACTGTATCAACAAACGATATGAACAACTATTAAACAAACAAAACAAACATCTATATACATTATAACATTTCTTTTGACACTCATCAGCGGGGCGCCAATGTCTCCCCCCTTTATGCTTTATTTGCCTACTGGATTTTGATTCACATAGCACTAATTTTCCACTCTTTAAGCCACCCTAGCCTGCCAAAGAGTCTTCGGTTTCCTGGTATATATGAACAGGTTAGGTGGCAAGAAATTTTCAGCAAAGCAACATACATATAAATTATAGTTCACAATGCCTAGCTCATGCAGAGTTAGTTCGTGCTGCTGAGGTGCACAACTGTTTAGTCACTTCCACATCCTTCCAACTTGAAAACACTGTGCTTCAAGAGGTACTTATTGCTGAACAGCAAAACAATCCTACTCGTGTTAACAAGGCTGTTTTTTTTGCTCCTTATGTAAGCAGATAATTATTTCCTCAGAGACAAGTTTCCATTTTCCTCCTATAAAAGACAACATGATAAAAACAATAAAAGTTACATACTTTGGAATGATTCATAACAGTGATACATCAGAATATTGTCTAACCTTTACTACATTTTTCCACCCAGAATGACATATGTATATCTAGTGCACCAGTAACATGTTATTCCTTTTTCCTGAAAAAAACCACACCCTCAACCAGTCTATTTCATATTTTTGCAATTAAATTATAACATGCTATAAACTCTGCTTCCATAACATTTTATAAATTAACACATTCATCTTCACACACCTTTGCTAATACTCACCATAGTGTTTCACTCTAGAAATAGCAATATCACCTCTCAAACACCTCATAGGGCCAAAGTATATGTACAGTGAGGTTTATAAAACAACCAGGACTTGTATTAACACATTCAACAATTTTTGGGCAATATAGTTTGAGGAACACTGCGTCCTTTACTTACAAGTACATACAGTGGGAAAGCTTAATTTTTCAACACAACCTGAAATACTTGCTAATATCTCTCTACATTCTAATGTCTACCTCTCAAAAGCTATATTAAGAGATCTTCACCTCCCCAAACAGCTTTTCACTCTGTAAACAGGGTGTAGAATACATTTACCAACATTAGTACACTTACTGACACTTCACAACAAAGTTTATAACGTATTTATTAAATACCTGAAATTGAAGTTATTTCTTAAATGCAGATGAAGACACCAATCCCTTTCAGCTCCACATAAATTCACTTCTGCGGGGCACAACTGAAACAGACTTCCTTCTCCCTCAAACCACCAAAGAAAAACTGAGCTATCACTGGTTCTGCACCCAATCACATCACAGCATTTCCTCAACCATGTAATAAGAATGGTAACTATTGGTTGAGCCTTGGCCCTTTTTTTAAAATTTGTCCCCATACGATCTTGAGAAATTCTCGCTTGTTCATAAAACACCTCGTGGCATGCTCAGTCATTTTTAATGCAGGTCTTGGGAGTGCCTCGCACGAATGCACAAGCCTCATGCAGCAAGCCTCAAACCCCAAGCTTGCATTCTACTCTTGTGAGACTCTTGTGGGATCGCAACTTACTTGTATGGAAATAGTAGTATATGGGAGGGACTAGCCTCTTCACTAAGACCCCTTTCTTGATTAATGGGTATGCATATTATGGTGTGAGAAGAGACTGCCCTCTCCTTTCAAACCTTTCTCTAAAATGACAAGTATGCATTGTAGGGTATATGAAGGGACTGGCCTCACCACTGAGACCTCCCTCTTGGATGGCGAGTATGCATAGTAGTGAGTGTGGATGGACTGGCCTCTCCAGTGAGACCTCTCTGTCAGATCACAGATATGCATAGTAGGGTGTGTGGTGGGACTGGCCTCTCTGCTGAGATCTCTTTCTGTAATAATGGATATGTGTAATCGGGTGAAGGGAGGGACTGGCCTCTCCTTTCAGACCTCTCTCTCAGATCACAGCTCTGCATCATAGGGTGTGGGGATAGACTGGTCTCTCCTTTCAGACCTCTCTGTCTCAAATGACATGTGTGAATAGTAGGGTGCAGGGAGGGACTGTCCTCTCCTTTCAGACCTCTCTCTCAGATGACGGGTGTCCATAGTAGGCTGTGTGGAGGGACTGGCCTCTCTGCTGAGACCTCTCTCTGTCATGACAAGTGTGCATAGTAGGTTGTGGGGAGGGACTGGGCTCTCCTTTCAGGCCTGTCTCTCAGATGACGGATGTGTGAAGAAGGGTGTGTGGAGGGACTGGCCTCTCTCCTGAGATGTCGCTCTGTGATGATGGGTGGGCATAGAAGAGTGTGGAAATTGACTGGTCTCTCCTTTCGGACATTTCTCTCAGATAATGGGTGTGCATATTAGATTGTGGGAAGGGACTGTCCCCTTCTTATAGACCTCTCTCTCAGATGAAGGGTGTGCGCAATAGGGTTTGTGGATGAACTGGCCTCTCCTTTCAGATCTCTCTCTCAGATGACAGGTGTGCATGACAGGTGTGCATAGTAGGGTGTGTGGAGGGACTGGCCTCTCCTTTCAGACCTCACACTCAGATAATGGGTGTGCATAGTAGGGTGTGGGGAGAGAGTGCCCTCTCATTTTAGACCTCTCTCTAAGATGACGGGCATGCATAGTAGGGTGTGTGGAGAGAGTGGCTGCTCTGCTGATAGCCCTCTCTGTAATGATAGGTGTACGCAGTAGGGTGTGGGGAGGGACTGGGCTCTCCTTGCAGGCCTGCCTCTCAGATGACAGATGTGTGAAGTAGGCTGTGTGGAGGGACTGGCCTCTCTGGTAAGGCCTCTCTCTGTAGTGATATGTGTGCATAGTAGGGTGTGAAGAGGGACTGGACTCTCCTTTCAGACCTCTCTCTTGGATGATGGGTGTGCATAGTAGAGTGTGGGGAGTGACTGCCCTCTCCTTTTAGACAGACTGGCATATCTGCTGAGACCTCTCTGTAATTATAGTTGTACGCAGTAGGGTGTGGGGATGGACTGGGCTCTTTTTTCAAACCTCCATCTCAAGGGATAGGTGTGCGTAGTAGGGAGTTTGGATGAGCTTTAACTCTACTCAGAACTTTTCTCATACCAATGAGCATAGATAGTAGAGTCTGATAAACACTATCCCCAGTAAGACTCCTTCACACAGTAACAAGTGTGCATAGCAGAGTGTATGCAAACATCACCTACTCCTTCCTACTTTTTGCGACCCTGCGAGAGTCTCACAAGATCGTAACATTTAAAAAAAAATAGACTTTCTACTCATCACTGTACTTAGCTCTTACACGCTTCCTCTCAAAGCAAGGACCACAATATGCATTCCTACTAATAGAGTGTATTGAGAAATCATCTATTGCTTTTTACTATTCACATTCCTGTGAGAGTCCAGCGAGAATGTAAAAATATACATGTATTATCTTCACAGTAGTTATCCCGTAGATACCTCCCCTCTAAATCTAGGGGGACAGCATGCATTTCTGCTGCCCCCTTTTAGAGCTTTTTTACTTAATTTCCACAACACCTCCAATTTTTCACAGTAAGAAGTGATGTCGGCCATATAATTCTAACTTTCCAATAGCCAGCCAATCATAGCGCTGACGAGACTTGCGGAAGCCTCTTGCTCCTGTGAGAGTGTGAAGGCTCACGGGAAAAATGGGCCACTCGAACAAATCACAGGTATCCTTTTTTGGAGATCCATTTTTGATTTCACCCTCTCGCGGGATGCCTGCAGGACCCTAGCAAGTCCAACTTCCAAAATATATAATTATTTTTGACCCTTAATATCTCACAAACTTTACACCAAATCAAAAAAAGCACAATCTGCGGACCAAGATCTAGCTTCCTTCCGATTTTCATGTAAATACCTTCAGCAGGACCCCCCTTTTTTCTCAGCCCCTGCTGGACGGATCACCCTGAAACTTTCCACAAAGGAGCTGAGGTGGATGAACTTGTTTTGTGGGCCAAAGTTATTAGCAAACCAGAAAACACTCCATCTATAGAAAGTCAAAGGTTATAGGGATGTTATAGTTAGGTTTAGATTTTACAGAGACAAAACCAATGAAATTTATTACTTATAGTTACAGTTATCTCAAGTAATTATAACTCGTGCCCTAAGGTAACTATAACTCGCGCCTCTGCCATGAACAGGTTTCTGATCATTAATTTTACTGCAAATATTGCATTGATATTATCAATGATGTTATAGAAGATCTTATGAGTGATGTAATATGTGGGATAATTAGAACTGCATAGTGAGGGCACGATTTATAGTTACCTTAGGGCACAAGTTATAGTTACATCAGAAAACTGTAACTATAACTGTGGAACTTCTACGATTTCGTGTGTGTGAAATCTTAACTTAACTATAACATCCCTGTAACCTTTGGTTTTTCAGTGATATTGAATGCTTTTTTCTAATTCTATTTCCTAACTATAACGTCCATGTAACCTTTTTTTCAGTGAATTTCTATGGTTTTTAATGCTACTTCCGAACTATAATGTCCCTGTAACCTTTATTTTTTTCTGGGAATTTGCAGGGTTTCTTTAACGTAAAGTAATATATAATTGCCATATGTTAATTCAACTGTCACTGCGCATGGCCTTTGGCTGTGTGCAGCAAGAGGTTGGCCACAGGGCTTGTCCTGTGGCCAATGCCCCACATGCAGCCAACCCCAAGCCATGCACAGCACACCTGGCCTGTGACCAGGCCCTGTGGCCAACCCCCTAAAGGCAGCTAACCCATGGCCCCCTTCCCCAGGCTGCTTTTGTCACTGGGGACCCAATGCCCTGGGGCTCAGCACATTGTTTAGGGGAAATAGTGCACATCCCACCCTCCTTTGGATGCTTTTGGCCCCAGGGACCCCATCCCCTGGGGCCGACAACATATTTCGGGTTCGGGGGGCCCATGGCCCGCCTGTTCAGGCCATCCCCTGGGCCTACCGCTATGTTTATGGAGGAGTGGGGCATGCGGCCTCACTCCCTGGTCTGATTTTGGCTGCTGAGACCCCATCTCCCGGTGCTCAGCCAATTCCAAATGGGGAGTGGAGCGGTGTGGCCTTTTTCCCTAGGCTGATTTTGGCCACAGGGACCCCATCCACTGGGGACCAGTCAATGTGTAAAGGGGAAGGGGGCTTCATGGCCCACTTCCCCAGGCTGATTTTGGCCCTGGGGACCCCATTCCCTGTGGCCTGGCCAACAAAGTGTAGGTGCCCACCCAGGGCACCCACCATACTATAGTAGGGGGCCGTGGGGAGACCTCCAGGGTCCCCACGGCCCAGCCATATCCCCGCCTCCAGCTGGAGCTAGCATTGCTCCTGCCTGCAGGAAAGCAGCTGAAAATGCTGCTGCCAATAATCAGATCTGTTTCCCTGCCCGCATCCCTGCAGGCAGGGAAACAGATTGGATGTCCGCTCCCAGCTGGTGAGAGTATTTTTAAAGCTCCCTCCAGCAGGGAGTGGCCTTCATGTTTGCTCTTGCTTGGTGAGAGCTTTGAAATTGCTTCTGCCAAGCGAGAGCAAACACAGGTTTCCCTGTCCATGCCAGTATTGGCAGGGAAACTGCTATGTCCCTGGGGTGGGTACACCCAGGGCATAAAACCTTTTCTAATTATGGCCAGGCCCCGGATATGGGGTCCCTAGGGCATAAAACAGCCTGGGCGGGGGGACGTGTGCCCCTCCCCTTTTTAAAACCTATGCCGGGACCGGAATCAGCCCTTGAAGGGGCCAACATGCCCGTCCCAGTTTGTTTCTACTTTCGGGCCCTGCGGTCCCTGGGGCTGAAATTGGCCAGGGGATCAGTCGGGCCCGTGGTATGGGGCCCCTAGGCAGAAATTGGCAGAGGGAGGAGGGCCATGCATGCCCCCTCCCCCAAATATATATTTAAATCCCCCAAGACCTGGCACACCTAGGGGCATAAAAGAAACAAGAGCAGGATACCGTGCTTGTTTCTTTTTTCTACATTTTGCAATAGATATTGCAGATCCTCAGTAGGTGGTTATAGTTAGGACCTAGTTTCCATAGGAAAAGTGTTTTTTGTTTTGCTAATAACTTTGGTGCCATTTGACAAATCTTAATAAAGTTTTCAAGACTAGAACACCACTCACTTCAGCTGCTGTCTTTTTTACGGCACGCAAGGATCCACAGATCCTTTGTGGCACTTAGTGTGGCCCCCCCATGTGAATACTGTCGATCCAGTGGACAATTTAAAAAAAACATACACCCACTCACAGACCCACTCCCATACTCTCTCATACCTCAACACAACCACTGACACACCTATTCACACATCCATACACCCACTCACATACCCACTCACACATTCACACTCCCATTCACAGATCCACACAGCAACTCACACACACTTGACCACCCAGTCACACACCAATACAAGCACTCACACACCCACTCACAGACATACACAGTCACACACAGACGCACACAGCTACTCACATACCTACTCACAGACCCATACAGCCCCTTCACACATCCATTCATACACCCATACTGGCACTCACACAACCATTCACAGACCCACAAAACCACTCACACACCCACTCACAGACCCATACAGCTACTCACACACCCAGTCAGCAATGCACACACCCATACAGTCACTCACACCCACACTCAGAGCCACAAAACTACTCACACACCCACTCACAGAACCATACAGCCATTCACACGCACTCATACACACATTCACCCCCCCAAATACACACCCACACTATCACTCAGACACTGACTCACACAACCATACAGTCACTTGCACACCCGCACAAGCACTCACACACCTACTCACAGACCCCACAGCCACTCACAAACCCATTCAGCCACTCACAGACTGACTCAGATATTCATACAGCCACTCACACACTCACATACCCACTCACAGACCCACAAAGTCACTCACATACCCACTCACACACTCATATACACTGTCACAGACCTACAAACCAATAACACACCAATTCACAGACCCATTCATGCACTCACACATTCATTCACACCTTTACACACTCACTCATACATATACCCAATTTACCATTCACATACTCACAAAACCACTCATACATGCACTCACAGACCCACACAACCACTCATACACCCATAAAGCCACTCATCTATCTGCTCACTAAACCCACACACTCACTCACAGACCCACATAGACACTCGCACACTATCTCACACATCTATGCAGCCACTCAAATGCCAACTGTTTTTAAATTTGGGAAGAGGATGTAGTCTTACTGCTAGAGCGGTCAACCTCGAAGCTGGGGAACCGGGTTCGAGTCTCGGCAACGACGCTCAACATCCTGCGATTCTGGGCAAATCACTTAACCTCCCTGTGCCTAACAAAAATATATATGTCCTCTGTAACAAAACTGGTGCTCATGTTAAGCGCTCTGATACCCGATGTCTCAGGTCTAGTTCGCGCTATATAAAACTCTGAAAAAAAAAAAAAGAAAATATACTGTTGTTTTGAATGAGTGCTTTTGTTTGGGAACGGATCTGTGGATCCTTCATGGAGCCATAATGTGTTGCTGTTCTCTATTGAAGGTGTGCTTTTGGTTGGGGATCCACAACCGTTCCATGGATCCTAGTGAGAAATTAAAAGAAAAAAGGATTTGAATACAAAACAAACCAGTGTTTGGGAAAAGGGTTGGCTCTGAAAAGAACCTTGTGTTTATGATGTATTGATAGCAATTACACATGGAGCAGGATGCAGGCTTTCAAGTTGTTGAGGAACACCCTGTTGCCTCTGACTGTGAAATGGACTCCCTCTTTTCGATGTATTCCATCCATATCAAAGAGTAAGAAGTTATTGTATATAGAGCCCATGTTGTGGTCTCGGAGGAATGCAGAATCAGTTTTATTGACTTGTTTCCTGAATTTCTCTACTTGTGGACAAAAATCAGTTGACCACTGCCACTTCTATCTTTGGCAAATGTTGGAGAGCACCAAGGCAGTATGTGGAAAAAGAGTCATTAATTTACCAACTGTACCCTTCATTAGGATTTCAAGTCCTACCCCAGTAGTTGTGCCTAGGCCATTGCCACACCAGTGCACAATCATGAGGTCTGGATATTGGCAATCTGTGATACTTTCAACCAAAGTCAGCAATTAATGCCACTTTAACCCTCTCTGGCCAAACCAAATAATGTCTACATTAGATGAGCCTAGGTCCCTGTCAATGCCACTCTTTCTACCACTCTCTCTGGCCCAAAACACAGCTATGGCCCACAGTCCACAGACGATAGGTAGTTAAAATGGAGGACAGGACCTAAAATGTAAAAGAACACATTTGATTGGATGGTGGAGATGTGCAGGGAAGTAAAATTAGGTAGTGATTTTAGGGAAAAGTAACTAACTGTGTGGTTAACTTTGAAATAATTTTGAAAAATTCACGTTGTTTGGGATATGCTTTAAATTACAAACTGTTGACCACATCTGCTACTGTTTAATTTGAAGCTAGAATGCTGCTCAGAGAAACTCTTGTGAACTTCTGACCTACAGCTAGCCAGAGAGTGTTGCAAACATGGTTACATGGTTATTACGGTGGATACATTAATCTTTCAACTAAAAGCCCCAACTAACAACCTGGAAGGGAGCCCTTGTTTATCGCCCTCCGGAAGTGAAAAAATACTTCAGTACCAGATGGAACATCTAGCACCCCAAATCCTAACGGCAGAAAACTTTCTGCTGCTAGGATACTTCAATTATCACATAAATAACCAAACTGACACTGACACTATGCAGCTATTAGCAGATATGGAGTATCTCGGTCTCCATCAATTGGTATCCGGCCCTACCCATAGAGGAGGGCATACATTAGATCTAATCTTCACTTCTGCCATGAACTTAGCAGAAGACACTCCCATGGAGCAGATATGGACTGACCACTTCTCTATTAACTTTTACTTAGATATCAAGTCCGATAAGGATATTCGCAGTCATGGAACTAAGCTCATAAGACATTGGAGGAAGGTAGTGCCTTCTGCCCTTCTCCCGGTCTTTATTCCTCCCACCACTACTGGCCATAAAGACATTAATCTGGCCCTGACTACCTTTGAAGCCTCATTCATAAATGCCTTAGACTCCATTGCGCAGCTAAGAAAACCTAAACCACGAGGAGAAAACCACCCCTCCCTCTCGTATTCTGATTCGTTAAGGAAGGAGAAAATCACAGTAAGGAAACTAGAACGCATATGGAGGAAAGATAAAACCAATGAGGCCAAACTTGCCTATAAAGCCGCCTCGAGAACATATCTCAAACACTGCAATTTGGCCAGAAGAACTCACATACCAGAGAGAATTAACTCCGCTAAAAACTCATACAAGGAGCTGTTTATAATCCTCAAAGAATTCACAAACCCTAAGAGTGGCAAGCACACAATACCGGTATCACAATCTCACTGTGACAACCTCGCGTCCCACTTCAAACACAAAATTAACAGCATCTATAGTGCGTTCACTAACACAGCAGCCTCGATAAGACAGGAACCTCAAGAAGCACCACCCCCCTGCATGTTGGAAACCTTTAATCTGATGACAGAGGATCAAACTCAAGCTAGAATAAATGCCATAAAATCTGGGTCCCCGCCAGACCGGCCCCTCCCCATGTGATTACCATTTTATCCCCTATTCTGTACACTCCCATTACAGACTTATGTAACCTCTCCCTACAGCAGGCTATTATACCTCGCAAATGGAAGACAGCGTATATTTAGCCCCTTCTTAAAAAAGTTACAGCAGACCCACAGAATTTGGCAAACTACAGACCTTTCTGCCTGCTTCCTTTTGTCTCTAGAGTCCTCAGTAAATGCCCAACTAGTATCATACCTGGAATCTAATCATCTGCTGGACCCCTCGCAGTCAGGATTTCATGCCTCACATAGCACTGAGGCTGCACTAGTGGAAGTCACGGACACTATTAAACTGGCATTAGACCAGGGATCTTCGGCCATGTTGGTACTTCTGTACCTTTTAGCCGCATGTGATACCATCTCCCATCAGATCTTAGTACAAAGACTTTGGGAGTTTGGTATCAGAGGTAAAGCCCTCGAGTGGCTAAAGAACTTCTTGTCAGATCGTACTAACTTGGTCCAGCTGGGAGTGCTCAAATCGGCAGCCACAATTCTAGATAAGGGGGTACCACAGGGCTCAATTTTGAGCCCCACTCTATTTAATGTATATGTGGCCCCCCTGGCAAGACTCATAAGATCATATTGTTTTGAAACCATCTCCTACGCCGATGACAAACAACTAGTCATTACTATGGACCATGACCCCACTTTGACCAAAGCGAGATTTAAAAAATGCCTGTTGACAGTAGCCACATGGATGTCCAACAACTGTCTTCAACTGAACATGAGCAAAACAGAGATCCTTCTGTTTGGGAAGGCACATGCAGCCTGGTCAGCCGACTGGTGGCCATCGGAGCTGGGCCCTCCACCTATTCCCAACAAATATGCAAAGAACCTAGGAGTATTGATGGATGACAAGCTCACTATGAGTGAGCATGTCAAAACAGTCACTGGAACCTGTTTTGGCCTCATGCGAGTACTTAAAAAGGTCTTTCAATGGACTCCTCTCCATGCCAGGAAGATCCTGGTACAAGCACTGATAATGAGCCGCCTGGACTACGGCAATGCCCTTCTGGTGGGTAGTAATGAAAGCCTCCTAGCCAGTTTCCAGGTGGTGAAGAACTCTGCTGCTCGCTTGATCCTGAATCTCCCCCCCCCGCTCCCTGTCGGAGCCCTCTCTCCACTCCCTTCACTGGCTCCCAATTAAAAAGCGTGCCCTTTTCAAACTTCTCTGCCTGGTGTGTAAGGCCCTGCTTGGGAAGGGTCCACTCTACCTTAGGCAGAAATTGCGGCCATACATCCCTGCACGTCAGCTTAGATCGAGTGATCTATTGCTTCTATGCCCCAAATGCATCAGAACAACTAGGTTAGGAAGCCGCTCATTTTCATTCCTGGCCCCCCATCACTGGAATCAACTACCTTTATCCATTCGAGCATGCTCTGACTTCACCACATTAAAAAAACCTTTGAAAACATGGCTATTCACTCAGTAAGCTCTCACTCACAGTCTGCTCCCACACTGCAAAGGCTCCTAGAGATCTCTTCGGGGATGATTCAGGCGCCTAACAAGTGGAATAAATAAATAAATAAATAGAGCTAAAAGAGTCTGGGGGAAGGGAACAAAATAGACTGCAGTGCGAAACTCAAAAGCAGAGTGGTGTACAAATATTGCTCAGTAGGGAGTGTATGCTTTGTAATTGAGTATATTTTAGAAAGTAAAACATAGATGAAAAGTATTAACAGCAGATTGCTGAATGCTTTTAAGAGCTTCTGTGTGTATCTGCAGATCCATCACAGATTTTCACGGGGAGCGGGGTGCTTTAAGTACCACAAACAAATTGGGCTTCTTTACAGGAAAAATGGAAATGGTTACAAATTTGTGATCATTTACAAGTAGTATATCAAAAATAAAAGATGAAAGGAAGTCTCTGATTTGTATATGAGTATGAGTAAGAGTACATGGGGAAGGGTAGACATTTTAGTTAGTTTTCTACTTAGAGTGGAGGAGGATTGCCATAATTCTGACTTGGGATTTGCTGTGGAAAACAGATGTTAACAGAAAATATATATTTTTTAAAAGGTGTGAGTGTATAAAGCTGAAAGATAAAGTGTAGCTTTTAGACACTACACTAAAAGGCAAAACAGAAGGGAGCTTAGATGATAACATTAACTAAGCATATAGTGAACAGCAAAGGAGGAAGAGAAACAGCTATACTGAAGATATAGTTATATTATTAAGCCAGTATGAATGAATGTGTTCGAAATTAGATGGGTGTGCTTGTTTATAGTTTGTAATTTACACGAACTCACATAATCAGGCAGGCACTTATACACCCAGTTATTCTCCCACAAAAGCACTTATGTACCCACCACTGATCTAGCCAGAGAGTGACTGACACACTCAGCCACACACCCATAAAACCATTCATATACCCATTACTCTCCTATACATCCACTTACATTATCATTCACACACTCATAAAGCACAGTGACACCCACTCACACAGCTATACAGCCATTTATGTACTTAGCAGTGAGTTACAGATGTATTACACATCCATAATCTAGTTATACACTCAGTCAGCCACCCATACAGTCAGTCACATACCTATTTATAAAACCAAACAGCCAGTATCACACCCAGTCAGATAGCGATAGAGGCACTTACACATACATTCACACACCCACACAGCACTTACAACCAAACTCTCACTAACACAGTTAGTTAGCAATCCATATAGCTAATTATATACCCATTTAGACACCCATACTCAGACATGTACACATCTGGTTACACACCGATATAACCACTTATGTAGCTTTTCACTTGCTTATACAGTATGTAATCTAATAGCATGTAATCTGAAGTCAAATGTATTTTATATTTGCTTTTCTGATATCTACTTGTGTTTAAACAATAATGTAAGATGGAAGGATAAGGTGGAAGAAAATAAGAATTATGCTCCATAAAGTGGGAAAAAGAAGATGCATTTAGTTCCCCTGGCATATGATATTTTGCAGACTCAGTCACCATATCTTGAAGTTTTGGTGAAACAGTGAGAATGGTAAGTATCTGGTTAAGTGGTAAAGATCCCACAGATGGTCCAACTGCTGATGATGATGCACCACCTTACATGTCTCTTATCAACCTCTGATATATCGTTGTATATATGGTTTTCTGGTGTTTTGAAACCAATGATGTGCCATGTGAACACTTCTTCAAAGTATTTCTTGACAATTTATTGCTCTCTATATTGGTCTGGAAACTTTTTTGGGAGTGGTAAGTATTCTTCTTTGTCCTGCTCTTTACACTGTTTTCTATCTTCAGCAGTGTCAGGAACCGTCACACTGTACCCTGTGTCATCTGTCAGCACCCTCAAGGGTCGCTGCTTAATCACATAGCTGTTGTGGCCCCCTTCCCCTGTTTCTATGTAATGTAGTGTTTTCTGGACTATGTTTTGTATGCACGCATTGTTGGCGTTACCTCGACTATGTTTGTATGCACGCATTGTTGGTACCATGTCATTACCTGTCACCATTGCTCATTGTATAGTCATGGCCCAGGGGACCCCCGCCGTAATAATATGTGAGTTCCTGCATTGTGTCCATTTGTCAGTGGGTGGGACAACACTTGTTCAACGTGAGCCACCTGTTTGGTAGCTCCATGCGGGCCCTGTAGGTACAAAGGCCACTTGCTTGCCTTTGTTGTCTCTGGAGTGGTCCACATCTTCCTGGTGCTCCCGGAGAACCATGTCGGAAAGCTAGTCTGCTTAGGAGGTCCATGTCAGCATCACAGAACTGGCATCCTCCTTCCTGAATACCAGCGGACTCCTCCCTGAATACCGACGGCCTCCTCACTGAATACCGGCGGCCTAGACATCAGCTTGAACAAGGAGGACTCGCTCGACATGGATCAAAGCAGCTGAGTGCAAATCCATGCCATGTGCTGTGTGCTTGACATTCTTTTGAACACATGCACATTCTTGTTCTTGACATTAGGGTTGTAACTCGCCTCGTTGGCACATTATTGTTTTTTGCTCCTTCTTGGTTATTGCGAGAAGGAGTGAAAGGGGATTATTGCTTCTCGCTCATTATGTTTATTATTATTATTGTCACAAAGAAATGATGCAGAGTATTATTGTTTCTTTGCTCTTTATGTTTATCATTTTACCAAAAAGTGACACTATCACTCGAACAGCAATTAGTGACACTATTGTCTATGAATGAGTAATGTGCTCCTATTCGTCAGAGACATTACTTTGGTATAGAATTCCTGTATATCATGGATATTGGTTATGTTTCCCCTAGGCATTGTTTATGTGTACTTATTGGTACGGACCCTAGTGTAGTAGCACCACAACCAAATTGTGGAAGAGAGTGAAACATAGGAACTTTCCCACAAGTCCCTAAGGTGATTACTGTTCATGTGCACAAGTTCCAATGTAATAGTTATACTAGTAGTACCTCCTGAATAAGTGTTAAGTATTACTAATGTGTGTCTTTTGTTTACTGCTAGAAACTTCATACACACTAGAGAAGTACTGTTTCCCTGCACTCCCGAAGAACCCCGGTACCCGGCTGGACCAGGTGGCAAGGCGTAGCAGTGTCTTTTTCTCTTTCTCTCTCCAAATCCCTTCCCTTTTGAGACACCTGCCGAGACTCCCTTGAATCCTACAGTAGTGTCGACAGGTGTCTCAGGAGGTTGAGGGGAGGCCAAGCATCGCCCCTGCAAAAAACCTGCTTTTCAAGTGAGTGGTCTCGACATAAGGCCAAGCCACAAATGCAAGTCCTACCTGGGCGATGGATCCATCTTTCACAGACACATTTGAGGGCTTGTCCCAAGCCTTATAGTCTTATGAAGTCCCCTCCATGTTAGAGGTAACCAGGGCCTTAGCGAACCTGCAGCAAGAAATATTTTCCCTGAAACAAGAAAACCAAGAGTTGAATCGAGAACTACAGAGATATAAACCGAGGGGTAACTCATGGGATGGTACTACTAAGCCCAATAAGCCCAAGACTAAAACACCCCTTGTGCAGCCCCCATGTTTTGACTTCCCAGCCACTACTACTGACAGTACGACTCCCAATTCACTGCCTTTGAATTTAACCGTGACCATGCCCACACCCATTCAGTTAGCCCCCCCGGAGCGGTTCTTTGACGACAGTGCTAATTATAATATCGCCATGCATTCTTTCTTAAGTGACAATACAGCTATGTGGTCCATCCCTTTGGTGGAATGGAATGATACGCTTCTTCATAACTTCAACCAATTCAAGGAGTCCATGCATAAGCTGTTCGCCAAGAATCTCTTTGTGCAGGCTAGCGACAATGAGGTACTAAATCTGCGTCAGGGAAATAAGGACCTACTATCTTCTATTACTTTCTTCAATTGGCTCAATGGGAAATGGAATGGCCAGAAGAGAAGCGAATGTCTCTCTTCTATCGGGGGCTGCAAGACAAACTAAAAGACATCTTGCCCAAATCGTGGAGCCCCCCACTGAGTGCTCAGAGTTTGCCAACCTAGTTCTCAAGTTGGATAATTGCCTGGGAGAACAGAAGGGCAAAAAAATACAAGGGAGACACTCGAGTAGTTATAGTGAAAACTGAGAGAAAAGAGTCTTCCACTTCAATTCCTGATGCCACAGAACCAATGCAAATCGATAGTGTGCGAGGGCCCCTGTCCAAGGATGAGAAAGAGTACAGACGAAGGTTGGACCTCTGTCTGTATTGCAGCAAGTCGGGGCATTTTGCCCGGGAATGCACATATAAATTCAGCAATCTCAAGAAGGCAATTGGAGTGGTGGAAGTGTCAGACCCCACCAGCCTTGATCAGGTGGAAAACTCCCCTGCTCAATAATGACAGAAGCTGCTTTATTGAGTGCTACAAACCAGGTGGCCTCACATTATCTAACAAATACCACCAGTGCTGTACCTCGGCACCTGACACTCATAGTGACACTAATTCTATCTACCCAAGCACGCAAAGTTATCCCTATACTTTTGGACTTCGGGACAACGGGTAACTTCTTAGACTTGGGTCTGGCCAAAACACTTGGAATCACGACTTTTAGGAAGGACACCTCTGAAGCCGTTAGAGGCGTGGATGGTTCTGGATTGTCGTTATGGCTCATTGTATACCAGACTTCTCCCTTGACCATGATATATGGCACCGGACATACAGAACACATACAGTTTGATCTGATTAACACTCCTGTCTTTGGGGCCAGATAGGGTATTTCCTGGTTACAGCTGCATAACCTGCAAATAGATTGGGTAGTCAGGACGGTGACCCTTGACTCAAAACATTGTTGGCAGTCCTATTGCCAAGAAGTACATCTGGTAGTGCCCTTGCATTGTGCATCTACACAGGTAACAGCAGGCTCTGGAGCATTGGACATACCAGAGCTGTACCGTGGCTCTTAGGACGTGTTCTGTGAACAAAAAGCTACCCAGTTACCACCTCATAGGTCCTATGACTGCCATTTAAGACCTGGTCCCAGGATAAATATGGACTAATTGAATAAAGGAAGGTGTGCATCCCACCATTTTTTGTTGACATCCCAGGAGCCACCTTGCCATGAAAAAGGGTGTATTCTCTGAGCTGGAAAAACACTATTTGCGCGAATACCTACACGACCTGTTCGCTAAGGGGTTCATATATCATTCCACCTCACCAGTATCGTCCCCATTATTCTTAATACCAAGGAAGAATGGTTAACTGCGCCCCTGCATTGACTACCATGTGGTCAACAAAGCAATCTTAAAAAATCTTTAGTCTCTGCCGCATATACATGTCCACCTAGACAAAGTTTGGCAGTCTACCATCAAAACTAAACTTCATTCATGGGCTTCCTGCCACTTGATATGGGTCATGGAGGGTGATGAGTGGAAAACAGCATTCTGTACCAAGTGGCTAAGCCTTCTAATTTTTCAGCAATGAAGTGCTGCAGGAGTTTCTCGACGTCTGTGTAGTGGTATACACAGATGAAATCCTGATCTATTAAGCCTCTGAGGAAGAATATGTAGGGCACGTAAGAGCAGTATTACAATGGCTTCATGAATATTGTTTATTTTCTAAGCAGGAAAAGTGTCTCTTTCTTGCTAGAACAATAGAATTCCTGGGCTATGTCATCGCCCTTGGTGGGATCTGCATGGACTGCTCAAAAGTGCAAGCCATCCTCAAAGGGGAGGCCCTAAATATGTTAAAGTGGTCCAGAGGTTTTTGGGCTTCATGAATTTTGATCAGTGGTTTATTCCCCATGTCTCCACCACAGGTTCTCCAATTACTCGGGGGTCCCTTTCCATTGGAATGCCAAAGCGGAAACTGCTTTTCAGCAGCTTAAACAGACTTTCACAGAAGCACCCCTTTTACACCATCCAGATCCTTACCAACCCTTTTTATCAGTCACCCACTGCTTGTGCACGTTTCACGTGATCAAGGGGTTTTGCCCTGAAACGCGTTGTGAATTAAACAACTTGTGGATTTACTACTACGGAGTTCTTGTTTACTGAGAGCGTGCATATTGGTGGGTTTGAAGAAAATAGTGACATTACCGGCTTGCTCCGCCGGGAAGCACGCCACTTCTCACGGGTCCTTCGCAGTCGGAAGGAGCGGTTTTCTTGGGACATTGACTGGAGACTGCAACCTGAGACCGGCCACACGACTAACGAACACGGAAATCGGCGGGACTGGAGCGCGTCGGATCAGACATCAGAGAGGTAAGCCCCTGACCTGATTGTCCACCCCTTGTGTTTGGGGAGGGGGAGTTGTCCGGCGGCGGTTGGGTTACTTCCCTTCTTCCCGGGGAAGCGGCAGTGGGATTACAGGGGCACCTCCAGAGTACTGCGCACACTCTGATCACCCTTACACCCATGGGATTGGGTTCAGAGCCGACGTACCCACAAGCCTGACCATCTCTACTAACACCAGAGTGTTGGTGTTACACATGCGGCAAGAAAAACCTGATATTTTCAGGAGTAGCGAGCACTCCGTTGTATAGCTGACATCACCACCAGTTGTTGTGCACATGGAAGAGGAGCAGGAAAGAAGAGCGGCGGCACTAGCCATCTTCACTAGGAAAGGCAAACCAAGGCAGGGCGCAGAGGAAAGAACTGGTCTGATTCAGCCCATTGAAGAGAAGTTTCTCAAATTGGAGAAACTGAAAAGAAATGAAATATCCAAGTGGTGGGAGGCCATTTCTCTTCAAAATTATATTGATCAGGGAATGGCACCCAGAGGTTTACGTATTTTCACAATTCCCACCTATGAGACACCGAATCCAAAGATGCTCGAAGAGTGGTCGGAGAATTCCGCGCTCAGTTCCAGAAGAATGCTTGAAATTCTCGTGAAATACGCCTGGATTGACAGAGATGACATTTTGAAACAAATACAGGAGATTATGGAAGAACTCAAGAAACAAACAGAGACAGAATATTTTGAGAAAACTATGACATCTATTAAGGATCGCTTCAAGAAACACGAGGAGGACATCAAGGCCAGAAAAGAAAGAAAACTAAATCGGGACTATGAGGATTACGACAGCGGCAGAATTTTAACCTTCAGTCGTAAATATGACCATCTTTATAAGGAGCATGGCACCACTGAGAGAACAACTCCAACCGAGAAGATTCCATCGATAGCCTCATCAATCAGTGAGACTGAATCAGACATTTCGGTGGAGAACATCCCTACAGAAGAACGCAACACCCGTCAAATCAATTTTTTAGACAAATACCGGCAATTACGCCGGAGCAAACAAACAGTGCGAGACACCCCAATGCCGAAGACACGGGGCCAGAGGGGTCAAGGCAGAGGACGAGGAAACGCCGCAACAGAAGAAAACGAATCAAGCAACGATGGCAGAAGAGGCAGAGGAAGGGGCAACGTGGGAAACAGAAGGACCCGCTCCATGAAGACATACTAATGGATCATACAATGGTGAATAAAACTGTTATCAATCTTTCCAGCAGACCCATGACAGACATTGAAAAACAGACTTTATGTCTAGGACTTTCATTTTGCCCTTCGTTTTCTTGCAATTATACTGATGCCAGAATTGATCTCTTCAAATTTGTGAGGAAACTTAAATTAAAAAAATGGCACAAACTTAAACGGTTAGGCGACAAAAATAGGAATAAGAGAAACCTCAGTTCTCATGAACAAAACAATCTCAACATAGGTGACATAGATACACTGATCACCATGGTACAACTAGATCAGGAAAACATGAACTGCATTTCGGATATCAGTAACACACAAGCACTTGAGTTGCTTGGTGTTACCACTGATGCATCTGCATGCACTGATTTCAGACCCAGATCCACTTTTGTACCAAATTTACCTCACGACAATATAGACACATTTCAGGACTGTGTCAGCAAAGCCCTCTGTAGATACAGAACCAAGGAAGGTAATCCCAGGGGTGGTACTAACAATCTCACATATCAGCAGAGACAGGCGCTTAAATCTCTCACTGAGGATGACAATATTGTCATCCGCCCTGCTGACAAGGGTGGGAATGTGGTCATTCTAGACAGGTCACAATACATTTCCGAGGCCATGAAACAACTGGGTGACACTGATTTTTACCTTCCCACCGACACCGAAGCCTATAATAACAGCATCACTGACATATGGGACAAACTCACAACATGGAAAGACAAGGGGATCCTTGAATGGGAGGAGTACTGTTACTTAAAAAATGATCACCCAGTACTCCCGGTTCTTTACCTTTTACCCAAGCTACACAAAGACCCCACCAATCCACCTGGGCGTCCCATTGTGTCTTCGAAGGGCAGTGTAGGGGAACACATCTCAAAATATGTGGATCACTTTCTCAGAGATTTCGTTGTCTCTTTACCGAGCTATGTTAGGGACACCAAAGATTTTTTGAACAAAGTCCAGGAATTACAGTGAGAACAGGATCTCCTTCTGATCACTCTTGATGTACACTCGTTGTACACCATCATTGACCACAAGCAGGGCCTGGATGCCTGCAGTCAATTTTTGAAGACAAGACCAGCAAGATTTCACGAACACAGTCTCATGATATTGGAGATGATAGACTATTGTCTCACCAACAATATCTTTATGTTTAATGGGGCCCTTTACAGACAGGTGACCGGCACTGCGATGGGTTCTTGCTTTGCTCCCAATTTTGCGAATCTTTTTATGGGTCACTGGGAGGGGACTCTGGCCAACAACCCATACCTTGCCGAGTACTTTGAACATGTAGTAGTGTGGAGAAGATACATTGATGATTTATTCATTGTTTGGAGAGGATCGGAATCGATGGCCAATGAATTTATCAAAGCACTCAACAACAATGAATATAACATCATCCTCTTAGGTACCATCAGTAAGTCTAAGGCAGAATACCTTGATGTCAGGTTTGAAATCGTCAATAACCAGATTCAGACGGCCCTGTTTAGGAAATCCACCGCAGGTAACAGCATTCTGCATGCCCTCAGCAGCCATCCAGAGGCACTCAAATGGAGTATCCCCTATGGGGAGCTGCTGAGGGCAAAAAGAAACTGTAATACAGAGGAAGCGTACCAGAGAGAGAGCATGATCATGTTGGAACGGTTCAAGACTAGAGGTTATCCTGACTGGGTATTACGTAGAGCCAAAGAGAGGGCGGATGGCGTTAGTAGAACTGAAACCATCTCAGACATCATCAGTGAACCCAGTGACATTGTAGACAACAGCCCGAGGATGATCATGACCTTCAACTCTGACTCCAAAAACATCAAACGCATTTTTGCTAAGAACTGGGACATTCTCAAACATGACAGTACAATTGGGGAAAGCATTCCTACCAGACCCAACATCACATACAGGAGGGGTAGGAACATCAGGGACTTACTAGTCCATAGTGACATCACTATATACCCCAGCAGGCACGACCATGGTCTCAAAGGTTTCTTTCCTTGCGGGCACTGCAAAGCGTTTAAAAACAGCAGTTACCGCAATAAGGTCACATACAATGGGATTAACAAAACTATTGACCAGTTTCTTACATGCAGTACCACCTTTGCCATTTATGCCATAGAATGTCCATGCAAACTTTGGTACATTGGTAGTACAACACACATGGCCAAAAAGCGCGTCCTGGAACACAGCAGGGCTATTACCAATTTTGATGCAAAATACCCTGTAGCACGCCATTTCCAAGAGAAACATTTTTCCAACCCATCGTTGCTCAAATTTTTCATCCTGGAACAGACTGTTGGTAACCCCAGGGGAGGGAACAGGGTGTTGAAACTTAGACAAAGAGAGTCCAAACTGATTGTGCAGTTTCAAACGAACATACCGGGGGGGCTGAATTTTGACGAAGAAATGGCTATCCATCTCAAAGATAACTGAGTGTGCTGCCAGATTAGCTAGTATATCCTGTTTTTACAGCTTTCTTACTCCTCATGTGCATCTGACTGTATCTATCTGTCTAGTTTTTAACTTTTTTGATATTTTATGGATTGTTTTGGACCACTTGTGATTCTAACATGTGTTATATTTTTTCTGTATTTCAGGAGGAAAGGAAGTGGCCCCCTCACCTGTAATCACTTTCACGGGCCACCTTCCCTTTTCCCCTTATCGTCACCATCACGGTCCTGAGACTGGGTAACTATGTTTCAATTAATTTGTCATCTCAGCAATCCACCTACAACATGCTGGACTGGGGACTACTGCTAGAAGTCTGAATTTTCTTGACTCCTCTACCCAACACCTTGTACTTTTTTGGGCACTTGCCCGTCATCCGTTTTTGCTGGGGACTACTGCTAGAAGTCTGATATTTCCTGACTCCTCTCTTGACACCATGCACTTTATTGGGCACTGGCCCGTTATTTAATTTAATTATCTTATCATTTTGCTATGTTGGCAATCCTTTGTTGCCTCCGGTTACGGGGTTGGTCGCTGCCACTCACGTCTCTCCTTTCCCCGATTCTGTCTCACTAGGGCACTTGCCCAGCACAGTAGCAGATCATTTCCCCATGGGGTTGTATTTTGTTATTTGCAATACTCTAGCCTGCAGGCTGACATTCAATTTGCATCCGACACGTTGGATATTTTTTGTCCAGCCTTGCTCTTTCAGCAACAGAGACGTACTCTGACACAGCTCCCCAGAGTATGCATGGCATGCCGGAGTCAAGCAACACTTTCGTTATAGCCAGACACCACGGACACGTCACCCTCGTCCCCCCCTTTCTGTCTTACCAGGGCACTTGCCCTACTTAGGAGTATTTACTTCAGTTTATTTTATTTTATTCCATTTTCCTCTATTTTTTCTTTGAATGGAGTTAACGTTTGTACACCTTGAGCAGCGGGCTGCCAGTAATATTGTATTTATATAATTCCATTCATTACACTCATGCAACTCTGTACAGTCCAAAGCAGTGGGGGCACCAGTATACGTTTTACAAGATGTACTGTATTTTCGTTCTATGTGTAAACCTCTCCAACATGTCTGCCATTTGTTTTGAATGACTCTGACACGCAGTAGTCCTTCGTTTGTGTCCATGACATCATTGAATGCTTTATCAGTCACCCACTGCTTGTGCACGTTTCACGTGATCAAGGGGTTTTGCCCTGAAACGCGTTGTGAATCAAACAACTTGTGGATTTACTACTACGGAGTTCTTGTTTACTGAGAGCGTGCATATTGGTGGGTTTGAAGAAAATAGTGACATTACCGGCTTGCTCCGCCGAGAAGCACGCCACTTCTCACGGGTCCTTCGCAGTCGGAAGGAGCGGTTTTCTTGGGGTATATATATATATATATATATATATATATATATATATATATATATATATTCACTGAAAAAACCATAGGTTTTAGGGAAAGTTATAGTTAGTTGGACATTGCACTCGTACAAAACCCGTGAAATTCCCCGTTATAGTTAGTTCAGCTAACTATAACTCGCGCCCCGCAATGCACTGCTGATGACGTCACATATTACATCACTCATGACATGGTCAGTGACATCACTGATGACATCACTGATGACATCTCAAATGACATCACTGATGACATCACTGATGACATCATCCATGTGATAATTTCATGCATCTTCTCACACCCTAATATAACTTTTGATACACCCACTCTAAATTACAGACTGCCATTCTCAAAACCATACACACTCCAGCACCAATAACTACATACCCACTCACTGATTCTTAGGTCTACACACACATCCAGTCACTCACCCGTACAGTCACTCATACTTACGGTCACTCAGTACAGGACTATCATATGACTATCATTTTTTCACGGCGGGATCCGCGCACCCTGCACGCATCCTGCCAATTTTTTGTGGGACCCCCTAAGCAGGCCTAGGGGGTCATGGTGTTTCTACCCTTCCCCCTTTTTGCGTTTTGCGCACTTGTTTCTTGTGCCTCGATTCTACCGAGGAACAAGATGGCTGCCAACACGTCCTGGTTTGGAGTGTTGACAGCCAATTAGCATACAGCTCGTGATCGGGAGGGTGCGCTCAGGGTGCGCGGACCCTCCGCGGCCATAGATATATATGTGATTTTACTTTTGATTTTCTCAGGAACTACTGAACGGATTTACACCATTTAACCAAAAGGCACGACTCTGAACCAAGGGCTACCTTTTGCCAAATTTGGTGTAATTCCGTTCAGCAGTTTGGGCTGTAGCTGCGACTAAAGGTTCCTATGGAAAATTGCATGGGGAAAACACGTTTTGGGACCCCCCTTTTTTCTAGGCCCCCGCTTGCCAAATCACCCTGAAACTTTCAAGATAGGAGCGGACCTGAGCGGGCCATACGTTTTGAAAATTTCGCGAACATTCGTCAACCGGCGCCAAAGGTATTGGAAATAGAATGTTGCAAATTTCCTATGGAAAATAGGTCCTAACTATAACTATCTACTGGCGACCGCCAGTAGATTATATATATATATATATATATATTTCCAACACATGGTATTTCAATTTGAGCTGCACTTGAGACAAGGTGAAGGTTACCAGCCTTTATTACAGGTACAGATGGATACGCGGGCCAGTGCAATAGGCAGCTTTTCCAGTGCCTGACGCGTTTCAGGACCATCCCTTCTTGCCCATTGATGTGAATAAGGGGCGTGACATTTTAAATAAGGAAGTTGTTGCCTACCAGCAGCGCAAACTTTTCCCCTATGCCTCTGAAGAAGGGATGGTCCTGAAACGCGTCAGGCACTGGAAAAGCTGCCTATTGCACTGGCCCGCGTATCCATCTGTACCTGTAATAAAGGCTGGTAACCTTCACCTTGTCTCGAGTGCAGCTCAAAATGAAATACCATCTGTTTGGAAATATATATATATATATATTTGCCAATGTCTGCCCAGAGTTAAGGACGCACTCCACAGTAGAGAGGTAACAACCATTTTATTTACAGATGAAGGCGGCGTTTCACCCCGGTTTTAATGTCCTTATGCCGACGCGTTTCGAAGCTTCATGCTTCTTCTTCAAAGGCATGCGTGAGAGTGCAGAGATGTAAAGCAACCACAGTCCCCGTGTGCTAATTGATTTAAAGGCCTCTGGTGTGCCTTCCTGATGGTCAGTCTTTACGATGCATTCTGGGAAAAGTAGTTAATTTCTTAAATAATTTTTACCATTCAGTAGGTTCTGCAACAGTTCACGATCATTGTGGGACCAAATAGTACACAAGCCCTCCAGTGGGCCCCAGAGCGATATTCCGCCTTCATTATTTTGGCTCTGCTGTGCCATCATTAGATTCGGAATAATTCCATATCCTGAGGCCTCGCATTCATTTTTGGAGCAGTGCAATCCTCCACGGCCGGAACCGCCGTGATTTATTGTTGCCAATGTCTGCCCAGAGTTAAGGACGCACTCCACAGTAGATAGGTAACAAGCATTTTATTTACAGATGAAGGCGGCGTTTCACCTCAGTTTTAATGTCCTTATGCCGACGCGTTTCGAAGCTTCATGCTTCTTCTTCAAAGGCATGCGTGAGAGTGCAGCGATGTAAAGCAACCACAGTCCCCGTGTGCTAATTGATTTAAAGGCCTCTGGTGTGCCTTCCTGTGTATATATATATATATATATATATATATGTGCAGTCTAATCAGAAAAATCCAAAAGATTACGCGCACCGTGGAATGCATGGTGCTCCAAAAGGGCATCATTGTCGTTCATAAAAAAGAGGGATGCCATCCAAATCAGCAGAGCGAATGAACATTCATGTTCCTCGTAATCCAGTGCATCCAGCAGCAGAATAGGGCAACTTGCGTGATATTCAATGAAGCTCTCCTGTAAGAGGCACCTGGCAGCCTCACAGGTATCCTAACACGCCAATACTCCAAGTGCAGTCGCACGCATCATACGGGCGTCACCAGAACAGTCCTGGTCATGGGCCAGCAAGGTACCCACCAACAGATCATTATCTGGGTCAGCGCCTGATGTTGTTAAGAGGCAGATATCCAAGGCCCAGTAGAAAGGGCACCGTCGGCAATGGAACACAGGTTGCATGCAAGTGAAGTAGGCGAAGCGAAAGGTAAGCCCATAGCTCACACTCAGCGTTGCCAGTGGCAAGCATCCAAAAAGTTGCTGCATCCATTCACGGTATAGTCGCCATGGGCCTGGTCTGTGCAGAACCACAGGATGGGCATCCATTGTGTAACAGGAGAAGAAGTACCAGCACTCCACACGCCAATAAGAGGATAAGTGGAAAACCTCCGAAGGCGCTGGAATAAATAGAATGTATAAAGGCCAGTATTGCTCCAAAAATCGTCTGAAAAGATTAAACAAGGCAGCAACCTACAAGTTTAAAAAAATGTGCAAGGCCTTCAGTATCAGACGCATTAAAGATTTGGTGAATCAGTTCCTCAAAATGTAGTGGGAGATTCATATTCAGCAGTGACTGAATCTCACTAGATGTTCTAGCCACCTGCACTTCGAAGGTCTCTCAAGCAGAAGTGAGAGCGACGTCTTGTTGAGACAATAGCGCTTTGAGTCTGCTTAGTTTATTGAAGTCTATTTTCAAAGTGGGAATGGAAGGCCACAGGGAGCTAGCTACCATTCCATGCGGGGGTGGAAAAAGAACATTGCTACAACAAGTAACTCTTTCGGAAACCGTCACTATACACGGAATGCCTGCCCGGAAACCGCAGCAGTTGTGGGTATTTAGGATAAGAAACTACCGTTAGAAAGCAATGTGAGCATGGGAATTATTGAGGGTACTGGTGTTCCTTTTAGAAAACAGGCCAAATTGGGCGCAGATACTTTGCAAGCGCTGTGGAGTCGAACTTGTGTACAGACTAAAGCATGTCCTACTGTAGAATCAGTTCTCCCCTGTCAGGAAAACCTCTTTATCTTCATGTAGACAGTGAAAAGTAAACGGTAACGACCACAATTCGTGCAAGAAAGTACTACCGAGGAGTTCAAATCTACCGATCAGATAATGTTTCATACATGCAGTAAATTGAAAGAGGGAAATGGGCAAAGAAATAACCCTATGTATTAACCATACTGAGGAATCGGTCTCTGCTATTGAGAATGGTAGTTGTTCTAACTTCTCAATATGTAACAATGTGTATGTCAAATCTTTCATGGACATAAGTTTTTGTTTATCTGTTAAATTAAAGGGCAATAACAAGACAGTTGTGTTCAAATAATCCCAAGGCACTCTCCCATTTTTCAATGTTTGCAAAGTCCAGCCAAATTGCATTACAGAGCGCAATTGATTTTGACCATGATACAAAACAGATACATCATTCTGCACAATGTCAATAACAGATGAAACAATACTGTCCAAAGTGTAAATACGAGAAGACAAAGTATTAATGCTATTGTCTACCACATCTAAAACTTTACGCAAGTTGTCCTGTAGTTGTCGCAATCTGAAAGCTGCCTCCATTTGGGACAGTGTCCAGATTTCATTATATGCTGCATATGCAACAGGTTTCGGACGAGGAGACCTTGGACCTAAAAGGAAATCTGCTAGATCAATGTCTCCAGATAAACGTGAGAGATGTTGTTTCACAGAAGACAATGATGACTGTCCTAACCACTGTTGACACAATTTACCCACAGAATATGTAGTAACTGTATGTGTTTGTGGAAAGCGAATGTCAGGTCTACTTAGCATAAACCCCCCTGTTGAATTTGAAAAACGCACCTGGCAAGCATTAGTACTGAGGGGCCATATTAACCAGCCCAAGGGATTAATAGTGGACTAATTAAGGGTACCATTGTGGACCATACCATGTAAGTCCTCTAGAGAATAATTTGTATACTGTTGCAATCGTCATATGCTGCTAATGACGGGAACGAGGGAGAATTAAATTTTTTAGCAGTAGCTAAACCAAAACATGTAGTTTGTTGCACTGTCCCATTCAAGAATAACAGCTGTCACGATATCAAATACGCACAATGCAATGATTCAGTTCCCTGCACCTGCCAATCTTTGGTACCCCATATTGATTTTAAATCAATCGTGTCTTTCCAATAATCATAACCTCTTAAGGACAAATCAGTTATGAAAGTCGAAGAATATACCAATTTAGTATGGGTCAGCATGAATTTCATGTGTGTTTGTGCGATCAATTTATAATAATAGGATCGCAGGGTCAGACAGATTATAGCCTGAAAAGTAGACAAATTTATTTTTCTGAGTCTGGGAACTACCTTGAAAGGGAACAGGACAATGTTCCCATTGTGTATAATTAACCGTATTTCTGACAGTGTTTGACTTATGTAAAAAACGATGACCATAATGTTGGAAACAGAATAAATCAGCATAATTGGCAGAATTTAAATACAAGTCCTCAGCAGTGTAATATTTTAAATCCGAAAACAACGAATGTACGGCATTAACATCCCAGTTGTCGGAATGCATCCCAGGTGTGATGACATCACCTAATGAGACACGAAAGATGTATGGCATCCAAATTTGTTTCCTTCGGGCCATATATTTCGTATGGAACTTTATCCCAAACAATGCCATGTACTACTGGCACAGCTGAAATGTTAACATGGGATTGATCCCTTTTCATTATATGAGATGACATGTGTGGGGCCAAAACACCATCAACCAAATGTACATCAGAGAGTTCAGGCAAATAATGACCATTAATTAAAAGAAAAAAGGCAGTCACAAATCCAATCCACTTTAAGAGAAATACCATTGTAAGTACCATCCAAATGTAGGTCCAAGGAGGAACCAGATAAGTTCTGCGAAACCAGGAAAAGAAAATTAAAAAATGACTGGGGGGTTCCTCCACAGTAGAATTCGATGAAGAAGTCGAAGAAGTTAAAGAGAAGTTGTCTCTGTCCATGTAATAACTAACAGTTCCTAGTCGATATAACGGTGGTCAGTCAGCATGAAAAGACGATTGGAGTGCACGTGCAGGAATGTCCACAGTAAGCTCCCTAGGCGGCGAGACATAATCTCGAGGTGTAATCGATGAAGATGATGACAAAACAGGCAGCACATTAATTGTGGTTTCCACATCACGCTCCTGTTGTACAGTAGTCGCTGTCGAAGACATCACAGGAAGTGAAACATCTCTCTGCGGGACGGTTTTAGGCATACTATTCAGTATCGGCCATATGGTGCAACTTGACATGTTCAATGGAAATGTAGCGATTCTCCTTGCGTCCAGGCAGTGGAGGCAAAATCACAGTTCGAGTGCCCTTCACTCCAAGTACTGGGACTGGTGCACGGTAGGAGGGACCAAACTCTTTTTTGTTCTCTATCTTCTCCCGGACTAGATCTCCAACTTTAGGAAGCCACCCTGTGACTGGGATCAGCACCGCTGTGTCTGCGGACAAGTGCAACTCAGCTTTAGCAATAGTGTCTTGAGTCTTTTGTAGATCCTGTAACACAGCACAATGGTTATCTTCGTCAAATGTTGCGGCTGCCGCCACAACGTCTACATCATCAAGGTCTGGCACAAACATTTTGATGCCAAAGAGCATTTCGTATGTGGTCTGCCCAGCCAGAGATCTTCTTGGGAGATTTGTTAGTGCACGTTGAACCCCATATAAATGAGTCAGCCAACCCCTGCCAGTACCTAAAACTCCTGCCAGGTAGGTCGCTCCCCCACCACACAGCTCCGCCTGTGTTGTCTGCCCGCTGCTTCTGCAGGTAAGATCGCCCTCCGCTTGTGGCCCCGGTGTCCGTATTTTCTGCTTGTCTCCCCATTTTCCTTTCTGTGCCCCTCGCTGCCCCATTGTCGTTGTGCCCGTGATTTTGTCTGCCTTTCTCCCCTTTTTCCTTCTGTGCCCCTCGCTGCCCCATTGTCGTTGTGCCCGTGATTTTGTCTGCCTTTCTCCCCTTTTTCCTTCTGTGCCCCTCGCTGCCCCATTGTCGTTGTGCCCGTGATTTTGTCTGCCTTTCTCCCCTTTTTCCTTCTGTGCCCCTCGCTGCCCCATTGTCGTTGTGCCCGTGATTTTGTCTGCTTTTCTCCCCTTTTTCCTTCTGTGCCCCTCGCTGCCCCATTGTCGTTGTGCCCGTGATTTTGTCTGCCTTTCTCCCTTTTTCCTTCTGTGCCCCTCGCTGCCCCATTGTCGTTGTGCCCGTGATTTTGTCTGCCTTTCTCCCCTTTTTCCTTCTGTGCCCCTCGCTGCCCCATTGTCGTTGTGCCCGTGATTTTGTCTGCCTTTCTCCCCTTTTTCCTTCTGTGCCCCTCGCTGCCCCATTGTCGTTGTGCCCGTGATTTTGTCTGCCTTTCTCCCCTTTTTCCTTCTGTGCCCTTCGCTGCCCCATTGTCGTTGTGCCCGTGATTTTGTCTGCTTTTCTCCCCTTTTTCCTTCTGTGCCCCTCGCTGCCCCATTGTTGTTGTGCCCGTGATTTTGTCTGCCTTTCTCCCCTTTTTCCTTCTGTGCCCCTCGCTGCCCCATTGTCGTTGTGCCCGTGATTTTGTCTGCCTTTCTCCCCTTTTTCCTTCTGTGCCCCTCGCTGCCCCATTGTCGTTGTGCCCGTGATTTTGTCTGCCTTTCTCCCCTTTTTCCTTCTGTGCCCCTCGCTGCCCCATTGTCGTTGTGCCCGTGATTTTGTCTGCCTTTCTCCCCTTTTTCCTTCTGTGCCCCTCGCTGCCCCATTGTCGTTGTGCCCGTGATTTTGTCTGCCTTTCTCCCCTTTTTCCTTCTGTGCCCCTCGCTGCCCCATTGTCGTTGTGCCCGTGATTTTGTCTGCCTTTCTCCCCTTTTTCCTTCTGTGCCCCTCGCTGCCCCATTGTCGTTGTGCCTGTGATTTTGTCTGCTTTCCCCCCATTTCCTTTCTGTGCCCCCGCTGCCTCTCGCCATTCCCGCCGCTGCGTCCCTGCGGCCCCGCCCCCTGACTGCCCATTCGCTGCCCCTGCCTCCCGCCTCCCAGCTGCTCCTCCCTCCCACCTCCCCATAAATGGCGGCCGCTGCGCGGTGAGGAGAGCGACCCTTGACCTTGCCAGGTAGGTCGCTCCCCCACCACACAGCTCCGCCTGTGTTGTCTGCCCGCTGCTTCTGCAGGTAAGATCGCCCTCCGCTTGTGGCCCCGGTGCCCGTATTTTCTGCTTGTCTCCCCATTTTCCTTTCTGTGCCCCTCGCTGCCCCATTGTCGTTGTGCCCGTGATTTTGTCTGCCTTTCTCCCCTTTTTCCTTCTGTGCCCCTCGCTGCCCCATTGTCGTTGTGCCCGTGATTTTGTCTGCCTTTCTCCCCTTTTTCCTTCTGTGCCCCTCGCTGCCCCATTGTCGTTGTGCCCGTGATTTTGTCTGCCTTTCTCCCCTTTTTCCTTCTGTGCCCCTCGCTGCCCCATTGTCGTTGTGCCCGTGATTTTGTCTGCCTTTCTCCCCTTTTTCCTTCTGTGCCCCTCGCTGCCCCATTGTCGTTGTGCCCGTGATTTTGTCTGCCTTTCTCCCCTTTTTCCTTCTGTGCCCCTCGCTGCCCCATTGTCGTTGTGCCCGTGATTTTGTCTGCCTTTCTCCCCTTTTTCCTTCTGTGCCCCGCGCTGCCCCATTGTCGTTGTGCCCGTGATTTTGTCTGCCTTTCTCCCCTTTTTCCTTCTGTGCCCCTCGCTGCCCCATTGTCGTTGTGCCCGTGATTTTGTCTGCTTTTCTCCCCTTTTTCCTTCTGTGCCCCTCGCTGCCCCATTGTCGTTGTGCCCGTGATTTTGTCTGCCTTTCTCCCCTTTTTCCTTCTGTGCCCCTCGCTGCCCCATTGCCGTTGTGCCCGTGATTTTGTCTGCCTTTCTCCCCTTTTTCCTTCTGTGCCCCTCGCTGCCCCATTGTCGTTGTGCCCGTGATTTTGTCTGCCTTTCTCCCCTTTTTCCTTCTGTGCCCCTCGCTGCCCCATTGTCGTTGTGCCCGTGATTTTGTCTGCCTTTCTCCCCTTTTTCCTTCTGTGCCCCTCGCTGCCCCATTGTCGTTGTGCCCGTGATTTTGTCTGCCTTTCTCCCCTTTTTCCTTCTGTGCCCCTCGCTGCCCCATTGTCGTTGTGCCCGTGATTTTGTCTGCTTTCCCCCATTTCCTTTCTGTGCCCCCGCTGCCTCTCGCCATTCCCGCCGCTGCGTCCCTGCGGCCCCGCCCCCTGACTGCCCATTCGCTGCCCCTGCCTCCCGCCTCCCAGCTGCTCCTCCCTCCCACCTCCCCATAAATGGCGGCCGCTGCGCGCCGCGCCGCTGGCGCGCCGAAGGCGCGCCTAAGGCAAGCCCGTCTGCGCCCGTCCGCGACTGGACCGCGCCCAGTGCCAGAACCCCTGGATCCCACCGATGCAACACCACTCGACGGACCTACGACGCCGCCACACTCACCGCACTCAATGCCGGCCGGAACCCTGCCTGCTACCGAGCCTCACCGAGACGCACCCACGGACCCTTCACCTGCCAAACCTGCCGATTCACCTGCCCCCGGACGTGCACCACCTCCGCCAAGTCGAGCACCAGCAGCAACCACCTGAAATGCATCCTGCTGAACACCCGCTCCGTCCACAGGCACGCCGTGGAACTCTGGGACCTGCTCGATGCAACAGCACCGGACATCGCCTTCCTCACCGAAACCTGGATGAACGCCTCCTCAGCGCCCGACATCGCCATAGCCATCCCGGACGGATACAAGATCACCCGGAGGGACCGCGTCAACCAGACGGGAGGAGGCATCGCCATCGTACACAAGAACACCATCCGCATCTCGACTAACTCCGACGAGACCTTCACCGCCGCCGAACACCTACACTTCCAGATCCACACTGACCCCAAGACCACCCTCCGAGGCACCCTCATCTACAGACCCCCGGGACCACGCACACTATTCAGCGAAGACATCACAGACTTCATCAGCCCGCACGCCATGCCCTCCGCCGACTACATCCTCCTAGGGGACCTCAACTTCCACCTGGAGAACAACAACGACAGAAACACCACCGCCCTGCTGGACAACCTCGCCAACCTCGGACTCAAGCAACTGGTGAACACGCCCACCCACTACGCCGGCCACACGCTTGACCCCGTCTTCTCGTCCAGCAAGCACATCTCCTTCAGCCACGCCACCGGACTCCACTGGACCGACCACAGCTGCGTCCACTTCAGCTTCAGAAAGACTGCGACCCACCACCACCCGCAACAGGCTCCCCGCCGGAGCTGGAGCAAGATCACCGCCGAGCAGCTCACCGCCTCCCTCAGCCAGAACACACCCACCAACACAACGGACCCAAACGAAGCAGCCAGCAACCTCGCCAAGTGGCTGACCGCCTGCGTCGACGACCTCGCACCACTAAAAACCCTCCCAGCAGACCCGGAAGCAAGAAAACCCCTTGGTTCACCAACGAACTCAAGGAATCCAAGAAGAACTGCCGCACTCTCGAGAAAACCTGGCGACTCGACCAGACCACAGACAACAGGACCGCCCTCAAGCACGCCACCCGCAAACACCACCAGCTGATCCGTGCCACCAAGAAGTCGGCACTCAAAGAACGACTGGACAACAACGCCCATGACAGCAAGGAACTTTTCAGCATCGTCAAAGAGTTCTCCAACCCCAGCGCCGGAAACAACGACATCACCCCCTCGCAAGACCTCTGCAACTCACTCTCCGCGTTCTTCCACCGCAAGATCACCGACATACATAACAGCTTCGACGCACAAACCACGCACCCTACCGCCGAACCAACGCCCGCCACCACCACCCTCTGCAACTGGACCCCGATCAGCACCGAAGACACCACCCGCACGATGAACTCCATCCACTCCGGATCACCAACCGACCCCTGCCCACACCACGTCTTCAACAAAGCCGACGCCACCATCGCACCCCATCTCCGGGACATCATCAACTCCTCCTTCCACACCGCCACCTTCCCGGAGAGCTGGAAGCACGCCGAGCTTACCGCCCTCCTGAAGAAACCAACGGCGGACCCCACCGACCTCAAGAACTACCGTCCCATCTCGCTCCTTCCGTTTCCGGCCAAAGTCATCGAGAAGACCGTCAACAGACAGCTTGCCGCCTTCCTCGAGACGAATGGATCCCTCGACCCCTCGCAGTCCGGGTTTCGGGCCAACCACAGCACCGAGACCGCCCTTATCGCAGCCACCGACGACATCAGAACCCTAACCGACAATGGGGAAACAGCTGCCCTCATCCTCTTGGACCTCTCCGCGGCGTTCGACACCGTCTGCCACCGCACCCTAGTGAAGCGCCTCAGCAACATCGGAATCCGAGAGAAAGCACTGGAATGGATCATCTCGTTCCTCGCCGGAAGAACCCAGAGAGTCCGCCTCCCCCGTTCAGATCCGAAGCCACCGAAGTCATCTGCGGCGTTCCACAAGGATCTTCACTCAGCCCAACCCTCTTCAACGTCTACATGAGCCCCCTCGCAGCCATCGCACGCCAACACAACCTCAACATCATCTCCTACGCCGACGACACCCAGCTGATCCTCTCCCTCACCAACGACCCCACCACCGCCAGAGCCAACCTACACGACGGGATGAGAGACGTCGCCGACTGGATGAGGAACAGCCGCCTTAAACTGAACTCAGACAAGACGGAAGTCCTCATCCTGGGCTCATCACCCTCCGCCTGGGACGACTCCTGGTGGCCCCCGGCCCTGGGCACCGCGCCCAAGCCAACGGACCATGCACGCAACCTGGGCTTCATCCTGGACTCCTCCCTGTCGATGACCAGACAAGTCAACGCCGTCTCATCTTCATGCTTCAACACCCTGCGCATGCTCCGCAAGATCTTCAGATGGATCCCCACTGAAACCAGGAAGACCGTCACCCAGGCACTCGTCACCAGCCGACTGGACTATGGGAACACCCTCTACGCCGGAACCACAGCCAAACTTCAAAAAGACTCCAGCGCATCCAGAACGCCTCCGCACGACTCATCCTGGACATCCCCCGACACAGCCACATCACCGGACACCTGAAAGACCTGCACTGGCTCCCCGTCAGCAAGAGAATCACGTTCAGACTCCTCACCCACGCACACAAGGCCCTCCACGACCTGGGCCCAAAGTACCTCAACGACCGCATGACCTTCTACACGCCCACACGCCAGCTACGATCAACCAGCCACGCCCTCGCCACCGTACCACGCATCCGCAGAACCACCGCCGGAGGAAGATCCTTCTCCTACCTGGCAGCCAAGACCTGGAACTCCCTCCCCACTCACCTTCGGCGAACCCAGGACCATCTCTCCTTCAGGAAGCAGCTCAAGACCTGGCTGTTCGAGCAGTAACTTACCCCCTCACCCAGCGCCTTGAGACCCTCCCGGGTGAGTAGCGCGCTCTATAAATGCCGTGATTGATTGATTGATTGATAGCTGTCAAAGTCATGGTTCATTCGCTCCACTATCGAATTGCCCTCAGGCCTGTATGGAGACAAAAATTGCAATAGCACCCCCAGTGACCTCATCGCATCTTTGTAAGCCTTAGAGGCGAACGCAGGGCCTTGGTCAGAATGGAAGGTACCACAAGCAAATGTTTCGATAAAGACACGCAAATCTCTAATGACATTTCGAGCGTCAGCACTACGTTGCGGCCAAACCCAAAGGAATCTAGTGCACGAATCCACTGCAACCAAAACATGTTTATAGGCAGTGTCTAACGTCAAAGGACCGCAGTGATCAAGATAAATACATCCAAATGGTTGATTTGAGATGTATAGATGTGTGTGAGGTGGATGTGCCACCATGGACAGTTTAATCTGTTGACAAATGTCACAAGAAAGAACATAATTACGAGTCTGTCTATACAGACCAGGCCACCAATAACGCTGCTGCAAAAAAGACACCGTCGCTGAAACTCCAGCATGCGCAGATGCCATGCTTTCGTGCGCGGCAACGATTAAAGGAAGCCTGCGGTCCTCGTTGGGAATCAGCCGATCCCCAACGGACTGAATGGAAGTGAAGGGAACTTGTTCCGGTGATAAATGATATGAATACTTAGAAGGGAAACCTAGTGGGAACGCCGTCCCATCCCTCATAGCAGCTATAGCCGCCAGAATTTCATTAACAATTTTAGTCATGGACCTTGTAACTGCTGCTACTGAACACGTGGCAACTGCAGATTTGGCTGCCTCATCAGCCAAAGAATTACCAACAGCATGTGCTCCCACACGCTGATAGCCAAGAGTATGCATAACATGTGTGAGTGGCAAGCTTTCTTTAAGAGCTGCCACTCGAACCCAAAGCGTCTTATGCTTGATTGGGCTACCTTTAGAGTCTTGATAATCGTTTTGCGACCAAAAGAAGAGATTGTCATTAAAGAATTCTACACAATAGAAAGAATCGCACACTATAAGAGTAGGTACATCTGGATCAGTGAATTTGAGATCCAATACTAAAGCCCGCAGCTCAGCCAACTGAGCCGTGCATTCACCAAGAGACTATGTGTGGACTAAGGAAGACTTAAACTCACCATCAGCCATAGAACCTGCCACAATAGCACGGGCGGCTAAGTAAGCATGTTTGGAACCAACGGCTGGCTGCGCCGATCTGTCGGTATAAACTATACACTTGTACTGGTCAAGAGGAAGTAAAAACTGTGGCGCAGGATGAACTTGTTCATACTGTAAAAATTCCTGCCTCTGCAAGGATGGGTCAAAGATAAAAGTGACATCAGAAGATGTCAAAGAACTCGCCCACTGAATCCAACGCGGGTGTAAAGCCTTATAATTCGGTACGCTCGCCTTTGTGACCGCTTCTAAAGTAGGCACAAGCAAAACCATAAGAATGCGTTTCCCCTGAGCCAGAGAGCATTCCTTCAGGATCGCCATATGTACTGCTGTAAGATTTTCTCAATGGGGAAAAACGTATCTCTGCTGATGTGTACAAATGCGATTTGTAGGCAATGGGGACCGTATCTCCCTCATTGGAGGTCAGGTAAGTGAAACCCACTGTATCAGGTACAATCCGTATGACTAAGTTAGTCGTGTTGTCACGAGTTAACAAGAAGTTGGCCGCAAGCAGATCAGACTGCAAAGACCGGAGAATTTCTGTATGTTCTGGAAGCCAGCTGGAAGACAAAAAAGAGGGTTGTATCAACGCGTAAAGTGGTTTGATACGCTGAGCATAATCAGGAATGTAAGTCCTCCCGAAATTCAAAAGACCCAGCAAAGATTGTAACTTCTTAAGAGCAGAAGGAGGCTGTAATTCAGCACATTTCTCCAGAAAGTGGGGGGCTAAGCCCCTCCCTTCATTATTGAGTTCGTAACCCAAAAAGAGAACCGCCAAATAGGCGATGTGAGACTTAGCAAACCTAAAGTTGTACCCTAAGTCTGCAAATGACAATATGATGCGGTCAACATGCACCAGATGGGGTATCAATTCGTCATCCATCAAATAAATGTCAACGACTTAAGAGAAAGCATCAGGATCAATGTCATGTAAAAGTGACACAACACCCGCAGCAAACGCACCAGGGCTATTCTCTTAGCCCATGGGCAACCGTGTAAATCTTTTCTGATTGCCGACCGCAGTAAATGCAGTCCAGTCACAGCTCTCAGGAGCCAAATTGTGACTGTAAAATCCATTGGAAATATCCAAAGTGGTTTTATACTTTTTTCGGGCAATGTTATTAATTAACGCAGAGCTGTTAGTGTTCTGTACCGCAAACGTACGAACATGACTGTTCAAATTTCTGTAATCCAAAACTATGCGATATGAACCGTCCGGTTTCAATATCGGAAAAGAGGATTATTCATGGATGAAACACAGGGTTCAATTACACCCATATAGTTCAACTGGACCAAAATGTCACTAACGGACGCTTTCACATCCCGTTTGATCAGATATGGTGCCTGTGGCATTGATAGCAAAAGGATCTCATGTGCCGGTGAATCCCTATCCCAGCCCACCTGATTACGATATACAGCCAGCACAAAGAGCTATAGCCCATTCATATGCGTAAGCCTGTTTAGCCTCTTCAGAGACGTAATGCGAAAAACTCAGAAGTATCACGTCCTCTCCTCGGGAAGAAGCCAAAACAAATGGAGGAGGCCAATCCGCCTCTGCCAACAAAATGTCATATGACGAGATAAGGTTATCCCAAAAGATACACTTAATTGTACGTTGTATATCACCTTCAATTTGGAGGACTATCTCATAAAGTCTATCATGGGGTGCAAATCTTGTATCAGCTGTTTCCACTGTAATGAATGTGTCAGTTGCTCTTGCCTCCAGACAAGGATGGAGGACCTCCCGTACTATGGTAACTTCCGCCGCGCTGTCGAGGAGTGTCACAGCCCATCTCCAATCGAGGAGTAGGGTTCTAACCATCTGAGGCATACTTCACTGTCAAAGCAGCAACTTTTTTCTTTTGAAACGGGGCACAATATGGCAGTTGTCACTCCAGTTTGGCTTTTACGTCAAACTGGTGTGGCGGATCACGTCGTTGTTGCGTGGTCTCGACTTGTCTACGATCTTGTCGCTCCCCTCCACCGAACTGTTGATCCGACGAGTCCTGCAAGGAACGAGGAGAGCGAGGATCAGGAACCTGAAACTTCTCTGGTGTCTTAATCTTAGAGCGGTCACGTAAATCATACCTACGCTCGGAAGCATCAGGTGTTGGTGAACCAGCACGCGAACCCTGCTTCTGCTGTTGCTGTTGTTGTTTATTCTTGTTCCAATTCTTTTTAGGAAAGAATGGACGCCCCTCCTTTTCAGGAGGGGGTTTATTCTGCGGTTGAGTAAAAGGTTTAATCCCCAAATTATTACGCCCTAATGATTTATACACTTTAGCTATAATCTTAGGCAATTTGCGTTGTTTATCCATGTCAGCAACTGCCTCAAGGCGCTGACTCACCTGCAAACTAACTGCTTCCCCCTTGACGTTAGCCAATCATATCGTAGACTATAGGGAATACCCCAACCAGTATCATCCCCAACTCCAGGGTGGCCTCCGCCCCGTGTTCATCCTGAGCTTTCTTAAGAACAGTCGGAAGCACAGTCATAGAGGGGGTGCCAAAGCATAGTGAAAACACCGCCGCAAAAACCTTGCCCCAAGTGGTGCAGTCTGCTAAATTGGGAAGAAGACCTTTTGGTAAGGTCATCGTAAGTATCCTGTGTTTATCCACTGGAGTAGTATTGGAAAATACAGCTTCAAGTTGCTCAAATTTCTCTGCCAACCAGAACGGTAATTCATCCCCATTTTGAGGACATTTGCCCATCACTGAATTAATCATGATAGGGCTTACTACCAAGCCTCCATGTCCTGGTTGCTGTGGAGGGGCTCCAGCCGGAGCCGCTCGAACAGTGCGAGACATATATTGTATCACGCTTCTGTGTATATGGACTAAAGATTCATGCAATGTAATAGGGTGAGGTAGGGCGCCATTAAACCAGATGGTGTGCTCCCAAGCTGACAACGGAACTTCAAGTAACCAATAAGGTCGATAATCCCGGGGAACCGCGGCATGTTCATATTCATGAAAGAAATTATCATTTCCATCCACCGCCGGAAACCTAACCCAGGAGTAAAAAAACCTTGAAGCGAAAAGCAGTGTTCGCTTCAACCACAAAGATATTATTTGCTCCCGCAACCGGGACTCCATGTTGAGTCACATGAGCCGTTAGTGCTGCGCGATTATGAGCAGCAATAGCCATTATCTAAAGAGAGAGGAAAACAAGGAAAACGGTAGCGCAACACTGGGTATTAAAGGAAAAAAAAAACCTTTTAAAATCCAAGCTTCAAAAACCTATAATCTCTAATATAGGAGGTAAATCCCTCTCACCACGGACGTCTCCGGTAATTGGTGAGAGGGTATTGTGGACAAGCAAAAGAACTACTCAGGGGCCTCGCGAATACGTACCAGACCAAACGTTAGTGGCGCCATGTTGCAGGGATTCTGCACATGCACAGAACTATGCGCAGGATTATGGGACCTCGGTGTATAGGGGCTAAGCCTTCCTACCACCTTAGTAACCACGAGCCCAGGACTGACTATCTATAGTGTCTCACTCGCTCTCCTACTCACAAATGGAGAAACCAATGATTAAACACCCCAGAATACAACACTCCCGGATCTCTCAGGAATCGCGGTAACAAGACACACCTTTTCGCTCACACTCTCGTACTTGTCTACAATAAGATCTGACAGAGACACGAAGATAGTTTAAAATATTTATTTTAACTAACGTGCTGTAAAATGCAGTATATGTGCCACAACAAGCATAAAGATGCTTAACACCAATATCATTAGCATTGCAGTAAGGCCATATATCATAAAGGGAGACATCGTTATACAAAGACTATGGAGAAAGGACTACAGTGCCTATGCTCCCTCCCCTTGGTAAGAAGAAGTATCATTATATAATAGAAGATCTCTGGGCTTTGTCAGCAGACCCCATACCTCAGGCCATAGATCGTATTTCTACATCACAGGTGCGTGTTGCTCTTCTCCCTGGAAAGGTCCCTCTCCAAGTGTGTGTTTCATAAGCATGTATCCCCAGAATATCAAAGTACGAGTCTTCAGCAAAAACAGCTGCATTGGTATGTTTTGTCTAGGTGCTAGGGCCTGACCAGAACAGAATAACAAGGGGCAGTGTTTATCGACCTTGCTCACAATGTTCAGACTAAACTCCAGGAACGGGCAGAGAACGAGCACAGCAGAGAGTTCTTGCAAAAATAAAGACATGTAGTAATGGGCGCAAAAGCAGCATCATGGCTACAGTGCTCATGCTAACTTAAAGATGTCTACAATGCCCCTAGTGACCATGTGACACTTTGAGCCAGAGACATTACTTTTGTACAGAATTCCTGTATATCCTGGACATTAACTATGTTTCCCCTGGATATTGTTTATGCATACTTATTGGTACGGACCCTAGTGCAGTAGAACCACAAACCAATTGCGGAAGAGAGTGAATTATAGGAACTTTCCTACAACTCCCTAAGGTGAATACTGTTTATGTGCACAGGTTCCAATGCAATAGTTATACTAGTAGTACCCCCCTATATAAATGTGAATGGTTTCTATTATTTGTCTTTTATTCCCCACTAGGAACAACAAACACACTGTTTCCCTGCACTCCTGAAGAACCCAGGTGCCTGGCTGGATCAGGCAGCAAGGTGTAGCAGTGTCTTTTTCTCTTTCTCTCTCCAAACCTCATTCCTTTTTGGGACACCTACTCAGATTCGTTTGCATCCTACGGTAGTGTCAAGAGGTGTCTCAGGATCGCCCCTGCAGAAAACCTGCATTTTATGTGAGTGGTCTCGACAAGCAGAAGAGATCTTAACATTGATACTCTCTTCTTTCGAAGAAAAGGAAATTATACAATGAAGCTCTGCTGCAGAGACTGTCTCCAGAGAGATGTGACACTGAAATAGCTGATTTAGTGTATAGTTTTCAATGTGGATGGGTGGCCAGCTCCGTGGTGGCATCGCAGTGGGTCTGCAGATCCATAAAACAAATTGAAAACAGTGTTTGCATTTGTAAAATGATATGTTTATTTGTTAATTGTTTTAAATTTTACGTGTTAATGAAATGTATTCATAAACTTATAAAAATGTACGTTACTGAATTGAACCCATGGGTGAAATCGCAGTACAATTAATGTTTGAGAAACCAGTGAAATTCACAAAAAAACGTAGGTTACTGGGCCTTTATAGTTAGGAAATAGCATTAAAAAAACCTTGGACATTCACTGACAAAAAACAAAGGTTACAGGGACATTATAGTTAGGCTCAGATTTTACACACACAAAACCAAAGAAATCCAGCAGTTATAGTTACCTGAGCTAACTATAACGTGCACCCCGCAATGAACTGCTTATGACCTCACACATTACTTCACTCTTGACATGGTCAGTGACATCACTCATGACATCACACGTGAAATCTCAAACAACATCACTGATGACATCATCCAGCAAAGTAAACCTCAAAATACTTAATAAAATACCATTTAAATTTTTTAAAAGTCAGAAGAAGACACAGGTAAGAGACATACAGCACAGAGCTCACTGTAACCTTATCAGCTGCTACACTCACTTATCACATAAGAGACAGTTGTCAGTGGATAGTCCTGTCACTTCTGAACCACTACTTTAATCACTAATGACCAAAGTAAAACGTGTATAGTGATTGGCTAGTGTATTGCAAACCACAATAACACCATTTGTCAACCTGGAAAAAGGCTTTAGTGCAAATGTCAGATTTACACAAAGCACTACAACAAACAAGTAGAACGGAGGTCTTAGTAGACAGGCCACTGTGTGACAAACCACTAGTAAAATTATTCGTCATACTGGAGAAAGGTGTGAGCAGAGAGGGGAGTCTGTTGTAAATGTCTACTACACTGAGCCATCACCCTGGAGAAAGGTCTTAGTGAAAAGGTGAATTTATTGCAATTTACAGTCATTCATCACAAAGGAGAGAGGTCTCAGGAAAATAGTCAGCATGTCATAAAACAGAACTATACTCAGCCATCCCTGTGGAGTCAAGTCTCAATCAACAGGTTAGACTGTCGCACATATGTCAGCGGGGGACATGTGTCACTGTAGAGGCAAGTTCACTGATAAATAGTACACCCACTTTAAAAATGGGATTATAGATCAGATAACATATGCTACAAACAGTATCGCTCATTAGTAGTACAGAAAGAATAGGAATTTAACCTAAGCAGTAACTTAGTATATATCTTTAAGTCGCAGAAACTTTTACGAACCACTTACATTCACTGGATGATGTCATCAGTGATGCCATTTGAGATGTCATCAGTGATGTCACTGACCATGTCGTAAGTGATGTAATATGTGAGGTCATAAGCAGTGCATTATGAGGTTGTAACTTATCGTTAGCTCAGGTAAATATAACTGCTGATTTCTATGGTTCTGTGTGTGTGTAAAATCAGAGCCTAACTATATTTATATGCATACATACATACAAATATATATAAATCGAAGCCTAACTATGCATTTTCAGTGAGATCTATCTATCTATCTATCTATCCATCCATCTATATAAATAAATAAATAATTATATATATATATATTTTATTTATTTATTTATTTATTAAACACATATAACCCCCTCACATTTTTTCAAATTTTTCAACAGATCCTCTTCTAACAAAATGGTGTGGAGGAGCGCATCACTTTTGTCTTGGATTAAAAAAAAATTGTAGCACTCTAGTTGTTCATTAGAACTCTGTGGTGACACTGCAGTGGATTACTGAGGGGTTAACAGACAGATTGCTGCTCGTGTTGGAAGTACATATCGCTCTCTGTGTTTCAGAAAGTTTTGTTGAAATGGATGGGAATAAAATTTGAAAATTGAAAATTGAAAATGTGTCTTCATTTCAGTTTTCTAGAGTACTAATCATAATTAAATATTACAAAAAGGACCCCTCTACACTTTTGTTCATTTGTAAAGGAAATGCTTTGCATTTTACAGTTTTGATTTCATCAAAATGGTTTAATGTGTGCCACACATTTCTCATAAATACAGAATGTTAACACTCTAGTTGTTGATTAGATCTCTATAGAAGCTGCAGTTGAACACTGGGAAATCAGCTGACAGGCTGATGCTGCTCGAGGTACATTTTTCATCAGGCTTTACAAAGTATAAAGGAAACCCCTTACACCCACAATATTGGTTGCGGAGGAGGGGATTAATCAAACTGAAAAAGAGAAAGTGGAGCTGACCTTTATTTCTTTTTGTTGTCACAATACATGTTTACTTTGTACACCATAACATGATACCACAGGGCCAATGAAACAAAATTAGTTTTTGTATTACAACCTGTATAATCCAAACTTTATACATACATTTATTGTATTATACATCAATACCCCCATCCGAAATACAAACTATATAAAAACCTCTATAATCCATCAACATTTCATCAAAAATTAATTTGATTCTGAAAGAACAGAAACTTATGTGAATTTCATGTTGGAATATTTAACAGCAGCAATTAATCCCATGTGCCTAAGAGTTAGAAATATCCCAGGCCTATTTTTTGAGGTGTGTACATGTTTGTAGAAATGGTCCCTAATATCTAAGTGGTGTTCAAGAGATTGGATGTTTTTAATTGTGGAGGCAGCAAGGGAGGTTTTATCATCCTCAACAAAAAGATTGGGGAGCTAGAGGAAATATTGAGGAAGGTTAATGCTGTGGAGGAGGCAAAAGAGAAGTTGGATGAGATCAATGTGGAAAAGGACAGTTTCAGTGATTACTTGATAAAGAAAAAAACTGAAAAGTTAAAGGAAGGCGTTGCATTGTATGCACAAGAATGATTATACCCTTACTTAATAGACAATTATTATATTTATAATCAAACTAGTGGAAATAGACCTGGGCATCAAAGATAAGGACATAGATATGTGGTCACACCTCACAATATGAAGCAGAGGGCAGCTCCAATCAGTCTGATCAGTTTGGTGGAAAGTATCAACAATAGGGAAGGCATATAGGGCCAGAAGTACAGACTAGTGCACCTTTTTTAGAATATTGGAGGGGCGGACCCAAAGGATGGTTCCAGGCCCAAACAAGGGGCAGAATCAGGACACTTCACATCATTATCTACAAACACAGAAAAGGCAGCAATGGAGAACTTAAACAATACTCCTATATTTAATCTTCTGCAATGAAAATGGATCTCTCGATGATAAGCCTACTTTCTAAGGCGCTCACTTTTATTCTGCGTCAAACCGTTGTACTGTTCCATTATGACTATGCCTTCTTCAGAAGAATAAAATAAAACTAAATTTCTTCACAAGAGTATTGCTAGCCAAGAGAACAACAGATCAGGGTTAATACTATCCTCTCTACTTTTTCCTAGTCTGTATAGTATCAGCCCTCTTTGAAAGATCTTGCAGAGTGTACAGAGTATGTTGAAATATATATCGGAACCACCACACAACTTTAAAATTAAAGAACAACAGCCAGATCACTATTGAATGATGTGACAAATTTGGAGGAAGAGGAAGAGGAGGAGGAGAAGAGGAGGAAGAGCACTACCATAAAATCCATATGGATCCTTTGAAAAAAGTAATTACTGAGATATCTGCAATTGCAAGGACGCATTGAAAAAGGAGACATTTGGAAAAGGAGTTTGATTTTTTGAATTGGATTAACCCCTGTACTCCTACCATCTATGAGGTACTGAAGTCTCACAAAGACCACATAATCCCCCTAATTTGCCACCTCTCTCAAAGTACGTTGAGGTGTTTTTGAGGCGCTTGGTCATTACCTTTGAATAATACATCAAGAAATAGGTCACATGATATCTAAAAGGGAAGGAATGATGCACAAGAACTGCTAACCACGATGGAGACAGAAGCGTTGTATACCAACATACATCAGAATAAAGTGATTGAATCGGTAAAAACGTACTGACATGTACGGACACTAACAGACCGAATTAGTCTTATCTGAAATGCCTTGAAATTGTACTTATAGACAACTATTTTGAGTTTCACGGTGAGCTATTTCAACAATTGAATGGGCCTAGCATGGGAGTATCATGCGTTCCCAATATGGCAAATATCTATTTGGGCCTCATCGAAGTGAAATTTATATACAATGAAGTAGCCCCATTCTTTGAAAATATCAAGCACTGGTCCAGGAATATAATGACATTTTCTTCATATGGCATGCTGATGAAGAACCATAGCATGAACTTACTCAATAGATAAGCCAAAACAATCATATCTGGATGTACGCAAAGAGTAACTTGGAGGTTGATTTATACATCAAACCAGCTGTAAGGAACATATTGCTCCATTCCACAGTTTTCATCCCCGGAGTCAAAAACAGGGCATCCCGTTAGACTGATTTCTTTGCTTAAGGTGAAATTACTCCAGTTTACGCAACTTAATGCAAGATTCATGAGTTATAAAACACAAACGTTTGAGAAGGGGATATCCTAAAAGGCTAGTTCAAGAGGCTTTCAAAAGGGCAAAATATTATAACAAGGAAGCTATGTTCATTCAGAAAGAAGAAAGTGTGTACTGAACATTATAAACTAGTCTGTGTGACTCATCATTCTACTCTCAATAATAAGATATGACAGATTATTAGTTCACATTGATATATCCTCGTTACTAATCATGTTGAACCTAAGCTACCTAGACCTATGTGTTTCAGAGAAATAGTAACTTAAGGGATACATTTGTGAGGTCTAGGTTTCAAAGACAACAGATAATTGTCCAGAAATCTATTGAGCGTAGCACACCAGTGACTGGAAACCATAGATGTGGTCAATGCCAAACTTGTAACGCAGCCGTCATATTGAATATGATTGAATACAAAGCAGTTTGTGTTAATTTTAAGAAGATGACAACCTGCAAGACACATAACTTCAAATATCTCCTTTTCTGTCCTTGTGGACTGGGATATATTGGTGGGAATGGACGTAACTTTCATACCAGAATAACTAAACATAAGTCAGCTATTGGAACAAAAAAGATGCAAGCTCCTCTGGTCTAATATCCTAAGGAGAGTAATCATTTGGAAAACAAAACAGTCTAAGGTTGACCATTTTAGAGACTATCAAAACAAAGGAAGGTAAGGACAGTGCACAGTGCTCAAATATCTCAAAAACAGAGAAGCGTATTGGATTTTTACTCTCCCTACACACGTATTTTTAGGATGTATGACGATACCACGCATGCATTACATCGCATGCCATTGAATCGCGCTTTTAACAACGCAAGTCGTTACAACGACTTGCGTTGGAGGGCGCTGGACTTAGGAGTAGTTTAATTTACTATTCCAACTCCAGCCTACGTACAGTAGGGAAGGTGTTGGATAGTAATTTAAACTACTCCTTGTCCTATAGCGCCCTCCAGTGCAAGTCGTTGTAACGACTTTCGTTGTAAAAACCGCGATCTAATGGCATGCGATGTAATGCATGCGTTCTAAAGGTTGTTTCCCGTATTTTTACTCTCCATAAACATATAGCTAGTCTAAAAGGGAGAATATTATTAGGTGATCTGATATTCTCTTTGTAACCTCCTTTGAAGTTGGATATTATCATGTTCCCAGGCATTTGCTGTAGAGCATGATTATCAAAAACAAGCTTTATTAGTTTAAAAACCATATAGGCATAAAATACATAGACATTTACGTGCAATATATTAATTAAAAAGCCAAACCACATAATATCCCACATTAAAGATTTCAAAAAGGAAACAATAAGATTAAAACTTCTTCAATATATGTACAGGGTCAACATTTGAGTTAAAAAGCACCCCTCAAAAAGCTGAATCATAAATAAATTATACAAATGTAGCCAATGTAATAAAAAATCTACAGGCTTACAATAACACAATAAAAACCATCGAAAAAATTACTTCCCCACCACTTTCCTTAATCTAACAGAAGCAAAGATGAAGTTGTAAACCATAAAATAGATGTATTCTGACTGCAATAGCTGAAGCCAGAGCAAGGCAGGCCTACATCCTCTGATGTTCACAGGTGTCAGCAGTGAAAGCAAATATGTTTGCCTTGGTGTAGCATATAAATTACTAAAGAAAAAAAGGTGAAGTGTAGACTGCACAGAGCGTGAGTCACAGGGACAAGGTGCATGGTCAGATTCATGAAATACATTGCTGGGATACAAAACCAAGAAATGGACTATATTGAATCTCTGTCATTGCTGCAGAGGAAAATGTAAGTAAGGTTCCGTTAAGTCTGTGGTCACTAATAGAGTATAGAAGGACACTCTTTTCTTCCCCACCTCTCTGCTTTCTCTTTGCTGCCTACAGGCAATCGGAAAATCTCTCTTAAAATGCTTTTTAGAAATAGAGGTGGAACTTTGTGGGCTATAAAATAAATCAGGCCTTCCCAACAATGCAAAATGCTATTTTATATATCTTAGCCATGGAATGCTGGGAAGTGCATAAAGTTAAAGAGAGATCTCTGTGCCTTAATTATTATATAATAGAATCCAAGATAGTAATTCTAGAGAGCCAATGGACTTCTTTAAAGCATTGTGTGCTGTATTTATTGAGATAATTTCAAAGCTACAGGCTGTAGCTTTGAAATTATCTCAATAAATACAGCACACAATGCTTTAAAGAAGTCCATTGGCTCTCTGGAATTACTATCCTGGATTGTATTATATACTAATTAAGGTACAGAGATCTCTCTCTAACTTTATGCATGTTTACGTCTCCAGTGGCTCTTGGGTGTAGCCATTTGGGAGAGACATGCCTTCTACAGGACTGGGTCTTGTCCCTTTGTTTGGCGTGTACCCTGGCATTATCCACCCATAGCGACGCCACTGATGGGATGCTGGGAACCTTGTCTAGTTGTAAGCAATCGTTAATGATTTTCTGATTTAAAACAGTTTCTTGTTTGGCTCATACCGAGTGCCGCAACATAAGGGGAGCTAGCTTAGTGCGTCTTGCATAGGCAGCAAACCTCGTTCCGTGTGGCAGAGAAATATGGGTAAATAAATAGGGACAGGCAGGAACCTTCTCACATACATGTTTTCATTTGCCCTTATGGATGGAGTATTACAATATCCCCATACCCCAGCTCCATATGTAATAGCAGAAAAATGACGGGCGATAAAGATCTCGGTCATGACATCCAATGGCTTGTAACCTAACCTCCCAGCTAACCTGAAAAGAGCCTCTGAAGTTTGGTCAAACTGGGAGTTCCTGACCTTAATTAATTGAGACCAACTGCCTTCATGATAATAAGGGATGCCAATATAAGTAAAAGCTGGAACATGTACAAGTTTTTCCTTATTGATATAGTGTGAACGGGGCTTAGTGTGAGTATGCTCTAAGACCATAGTATGTGACTTGGCAATATTTGTCAGTAGGCCCAATTTACTCATGGACAAAGCTAACTGTTTAACAGTGTTATGTAGTTCCTATAAACCTATATAGGATCTGCGCCTAGACAACATAGTCTGTGGGATTAGTGTCCAGACTGATTCCAGACACCCCCACCGGGTATGTTCGCCTGTACACCAGCTAGCTCACAGTGCCACTGTAAACTCCTCTTACCAAGGAGAGAATAGTTCTTGGTAACTATCGAACATGACAACTCTGTCCCATCAGGGATTGTGGAAACAGTACAGTACTTTTCGCTCAGTCACTCGTGCTCACTTTGTCTCAGAGAGATACACAGAATAAACGGTGGGGACGTTTTCAATAAGCATTTATTGAACCAGCGTCATTCTAGTGTAAAATAGGTGTGCTGAAACAACCATAAGACAGTAACAGATATAAATGACTGTAAGCACCAACAGAGTAAAAGGATGGTAGATTCCTACCATAGTGCTAAAACAATGAATACAGGCAGGTATATAAATACATGACAGTAATAATGCGTACTCCTACGATGCAACCCTAACTAGATGTACCTAAGTGTACCTAGCATGTATGTAGGTGTAGAGCCAAGAATCCCCCTACGATAAAGCCAACCCCATTACCTGAAGTAAGAGACTGTGGGACCCCGTCTTGGTCTCGAGATGAACACCCCCGCAAGGGATGTCAGACCACTGCGAGCTGGAGTGTCTGCTTGCAGGAACCTCAGCGTCTCACGTCAGTGTGTCAGCATGGAAGTCCTTTTTCTCCTCTCCCTGCCTCAGCAAAGATATGGTGTTTATATACCCAGAGTGGTACCCTCAGGGGATCTACCTTGCTGTGTCATGTCGGACTAGGATGATGGAAGGAATGACCCTTATACATAGTTATTATGCAGGAGATGGTAGTCCTGCTGAGATTCCAAGAATCCTCATGCATAATGAATGAGGCTAGTTTTTCAGAGAAAACCCCACGTCCTTTAAGCAGTACCGTAACTAGGTAAAAGGTCAGTACCAAGAACTGTTATGTAGTGAAATGGCAGGGGAAATATAGGTGAAAGGTGTAGTTACTACCTGAGCCTATATCGGGGTGCCTGTATGAAACATAACACCCACTCCTCATCCGACTGGACGACATACTAAAAGACATAGGGCCCGATTCTGATGCGGGTTGGAAAAGCTTCCCGACCGAGGGCCTGATTCTGATGCGGTTAGGAAGGCCTCCTAACGGCATTTGCTCCTTCCAAATCGGATCGGGAACGTGTCTTCCCGACCGAGGGCCCAATTCTGATGCGGTTAGGAGCAAATGTTCCCATTGAAGTCAATGGGAGTTCAACCAAATCGTATCTGGAAGCATCCGGATGCATCCTACTCCGCCGGTCGGACTTTCCCGATCTGAGTGGGTCGGACACCATTTCCCAACCGATTCGGTCGGGAAGCTTTTCCAACCCGCATCAGAATCGGCCCCTAAATGTACTTTTAAAATACGCAGACAACCAATAAATCCCCCAAAAAATGCATAAAATATGCTAAAATACTAGCATAAGCTGTAGAAGTCTATTAAAATATGTTCGTATATGCGGTCTGAACAACTATGAGTGTCTGAAAGCTATGCTGTTCCAAGTGTGGTTGTTTTTAAAAAAGGCCAAATTTGTTCCCAGCACACAATGAGCCAAATGTTTATGTGTCCTGTGCGGGAGACGTAACCTCACTGCTGCTTGCCATTACAGACGACGGTCCCTGCAACACCTCACAGATCAGGTCAATCGAGCACAGATGATCTTCTGTATTGCCCACAGCCGATGCCGGGGAAGCCTGTATGACATCCAAGGCCTGGATGCCTAAAGAGGAGCCAGTCTCCGTTCTAACAGAAGCTGAAGTGTCCGCTGGTGGCTCTAAGAATGCAGACATCAACATGGGAATAAGCTGAGGACACAGCAGTACATGGGCCGTTATCGGGTCCAGTAAAGCATCCACGTCCAGTGGCGCAACCGATGGAAGTGTTAGACAGAGTTCCAACACGCATTCTTGTCTGCAGAACAGACAGTGTAGAACAGGCAAGATTCAGTCGATCCAGACTGGTCTAAATGATAGGAACCAAGACTCGCTTAGTTCCCGAAGGCGAAGTGTGCCCAGATGGAGTACCATGCGATCACGGTGTCGGCGGTCCAAGAGCGCTTTTTCTACCTCCTTGGTGACTAGGATGACCATTGCATGGCAGAAAAATTACAATCAGGATACCTGCTATTGTTAACAGGATTAGCAGAAGTCCTCCAAAAATGCTTCCGAATACGGAGTGTATGAAGGCTGGAATGACTCTGAAGACTGTCTAAAAGGTGCTTCACAGTCCAGAACCTATGGTCTTAAATAGGTGTGCAATACCCTTTGTATCAGACATGTTAAAGATACGTTGTACCATTTCTGTGAAATGGAAAGGGCAGTTCGTTCGTACTAGTGCTTGTATCTCAGCTGAGGACCTTGCGACCTGAAGATCAAAAGTCTCTCGGGCGGAGGTTAAGGGCACGGTTTTCTATAAAAGCATGGCTTTCATCCGGCTCAGAGTATCAAACCGTTTAAAGGAAGCATTCAACGAAGGCCATAACGGCGCCTCCCTGACAGTGTGGGTCGGTGGAAACAATACTTGCATACAACAAGTAACCCTGGAGCCTACAGTGACAAGATATACGATGCCCGGTAGCATCGGAATCTGTACGGCAATTCCCAAGATTCCTTAATAAATTCCTTACCCATCTCTTCATATCTGCCTACCTGTTGCTGTTCTAGGCAATACTGAAACTGAAAAGTTGTGACCGGTATCGTTATATGGCCATGAATTAACTATTCTGTGGACGGTGATTCTGCCACAGTGAAAGGTAATTGATCATTTTTTCAATACGCAGCATTGTATATTTTACTCCTCTTTGTGCCATTGTTATCTGCTTCTTAGTTAGATTGTGTGCAGAGAACAGGGACGTACTGTTGATAAATCAGCAAGGCACATAACCAGAACGCAATGATTGTAGCGTCCAGCTCAACAACATTATAGAACGTATCTGAGACTGTCCGTGCTGTAGTATTGACAAAGCTTGTTTAGTATATCTATAGCAGAAGATACAATGTTGCCCAGTGAATAAATCCTGGATGTTAATGTGGTCATACCATTATCAACCACTGCTAAGGCCTTTTTTAGGTTAATTTTGTCAATTTCACGAAGTCTCCGCAGCTTCCTGTTGAGAGATATTCCACATTTTATTATAAACAGCGTATAAGAAACGTTTCTGACGTGGCTTTCGGGGTCCCAATAAAAAGTCCCTTAAATCCATGTCTTCTGATAGTAAGGACAAGTGCTATTTCACCTGGGATAGTGTTGAGGTTTTTAGCCAATCGAGGCATAACTTCCCAACACTGTATGATGTCACCACCCCCGGATGTTCTTGTTGTACATAGTGTTGGTCCGGCCTATTGATACTAAACCCTTCGGTGGTACCCCTGAATCTTGACTTGTACCTATTTGTGTCAATAGGCCAAACCAACCATCCCTTCCAATTGGGGTCTGTTGAATTATATGAAATGCCCTGCATAATGTCATCTACTGTATCCCCACCCTGTGTTGTAAAGTTTAGCCACCCCTCAAAGTGTAAAGGCGAGGGAATCCGAGGTGTGTTCAAATTTTTGTTCTTGGCTAGTCCAAGACAGGAAGTCTGTTGCACAGTTTCATTAAGGAAGATGATTTGCTGCGGAATGAGACCCGCTCGAAATAGTGCCTCTTTTCCCTGAACCTGCCATTCCTTTGAACCCCAGGCTGATTTTATGCCTATAGTGTCCTTCCATAAGTCGAAACCCTGTTCAGACAGTTGGGAAATAAAGGATGCAGAGTAAATCTGTTTGGTGTCTGTTAGCATATTTTTCTGTGCAGGTGTAGGTGCAACCGTATAGTGATATGAGGTTGTTTCAGAAGTATTAAACCCTGGAAAATAAGAGAATTTCTGCGCAAACATTCGTGAACTACCTTTAGGTGGAGTTGGGCAATGTTTCCATTGGTGGTATGTAAAAACATTACGTGGGGTACTGGATTTATGTAAAAAGTGATGACCATAATGTTGGTAACAGTACATTGTGTCATAATCAGTTGTGTCCTCTAACATTTCAATGCTTGAAAATACAGCGGCTAGTTCTAAATCAGACAACATATTATTTACAGTTTCAAAATCCCAATCATCAGAAAATGTACTGGAGGTAACAATATCATTTAAAGAGATTTTAAATACATGAGGTATTTTCAAAAGTTCAGTGGGACCAAATACATCATATGAAACTCTGTCCCAAACTATACCATTAGGAATTGGAACAGCTGTAATGTTCACGAAGGACAGGTCTCTTTGTTCACGATGAGATGATGTATGAGGTTTCAGGACCAAGTTCACATTTGATACTGCAGAGTGTTCTGGGAGATAGTTTCCATTCATGAAGTATTAAAAGACAGTCACTAGGCCAATCCAGAGAAGAAAAAAACAGTATTCGGGTTATTAACCAAAGCTGTCGCCATGGTGAGACTAGGTAAGTCTTTTTCAGAAAAATGTAGAAATCATGAAGTTGTTGTTTATGGGAAACTAGAGCTGGCGGTGATTCAGGTTCACTGGGATCAAGAGAAAAGGCATCAAAATCGATGAAGTAGCCAGATGCAGTTCGATCTCTCTTTGGTAGCTCAGCAGGTTTTGTTGAACTGGCAGACGTCTCTTATAGAGGCATATTTATGTAGATATCGGTAGTAGTCCGAATTGATATTTGTCTTTCATTTGTGTTTTGATGTTCTATCTCAGTAGGAACTAGTTCCATTTCATTGTTGGAAAGTCGATTATTTTGTATTGGTGACTTTTCAAATGTTATGAGACTTTCTGTCTGAACTTCCTGTATGGTAGCGAGAGTAGAGCGGCGGCTACACAAGAGCCCACTAGGCCTACTATTCAGTATCGGCCTCATAGTGTGGTTTGATCAGATTCATTGAGAAAAATCTCTTTTCTTTTTTGCCGGCAAGAGGCGGAAGAAGTAATGTTCTTGTTCCTTCGACAGCCAGGACAGGTATAGGCTTTCTGTATGATGACCCAAATTCTTTCTTGTCCACAATCTTTTCTCTGACCAGATCCCCGACTTTTGGGATCCAGGCAGGTCTTGCCGTGACTGATTTGACTTCCCCAGTGGCGGTGCGTTTTTCTTGCACGTTGCTTTATAGTGTCTGGAAATCATTGAGATTCTGTAAAACAGCCAAACGTTTATTGATGTCAAAAGGTTTTTCATCCGCCACTGTGCTTTCATAGTCGAGATCAGGTACCCACATTCTTGTCCCAAATAGGACTTCATAAGGAGTGACACCTCCTAGGGAACTTCTTAGCATATTGTTGAGTGCCCTCTGGACCCCATATAAGTGATTGACCCAACTACCACCCGAACCTAATACTCTTGCTGTTAAAGAGTGCTTTAAGTACCGGTTTTTCCTCTCCACGACTGAATTTCCCTCAGGATGGTATGGAGAGGAGTACCGCAGTGCAACATCCAAACTTACCATAGCTTCCTTGTAAGCCCTAGAGCTAAACGCGGGGCCCAGTCAGAATGTGATGTGCCAACTGCGTATGTACTATAAGCAAGTGAATGTTCACTTGAGTGCTGGATGCACAGCGTGTGAATACATTAAGTCACTTAATCCTAATGGATATAGATAATTTAGACGATTTATCACAATGCAATTTAAACACGTGTAAACTGTAAATTTTGCAATCATCTATTTAGCCTTTATTTGGCTTGTTATACACAGATTATCTAGAAAATCATCTAGGACATTATGTACAAAAACAACGAATAAACATAGGAACATAATGATTGTGTTCAGTTCAGCATAAATTTAAGATCTTCATAGGAAGATATGCCCAATGCATTTCAGGATTTAAAGCATCCCTTCTTCAGGGGCCACTGTAAAAATGCAAACAAACCATTAGAACTGTTGTACACTTAAATATACAAGTCTAAATGAACAACGTACAGGGAGGGTAAGTGAGAGTAGTAGATATACCTAATGAGCTTACACATGGCAACCAACAGAAATGTGCACGGTCGTGAAAAATAATCTTCCCAATCAGTGTGTTGAGACAAAGAAACAGGTAATGTGCCACTGTGCATTGTGGTCAAACAGGACAATGAAAGAATAGAAAAAATAGAAAAATTCTAAGTGGATCCCCCACTTTGAGACAACTGATAAATCACCCAGTGAAGTACAAGAGGGATTGACTAGAGACTTACAGAAAGAGAACTGTCAGGTTCCTCTCTGCCAAAGTGATGAACAGTGTCACAATCTAAACTGAAAAAAATAAAAACCACAGTGAAGATGTGGTAGGATGAGGGTACAATGGCCCAAGTGACCCTTCGAGAGAACCTAAATACCTTACTGTATATCTGCATCAAGTGTGGTCTGGATACTGAAGCCCTTCTCTAAACAGCAACTAGTCGAACACATGAAAATCTGAGCAGCACCATAAAAGCAACAAACAATCATAAACTAAATGTATAGTCGGTGTGTCAACTGACTGACAGAAAGCAGAATTGTGATGAAAAGTGGAATACCTGCAGGCAAGCAGAGTGAGCCTAAGTAAATCAGAATCTAGGTCAAGACGCTGTAGCACTTCTGTGTGTGTGTCCTCCAATAACCACATAGACTGCAAAAACATAAGAGTCCCACATTAACACTAATGCGGACATCCAATGTTGTATTTAAAAGAAATGAACCAATGTATGCAATGAGCTCACCGGAAATATGAAAAACGTGGCCGTAAGTTGCGGAACTCCTTTCTCCAAACTCTGCGAGTCACCGAATGCCGGGCGCCGAGTTTAAAGATGCCTCATCATCGTTGGAGTCGACAACAGACTGAATGTAATAAACTAGACCAGGCTCACAATACTACGACGATGGGCACCATCTTGGAGAATGCCTGAAAACAGTGTGCAAACAGTAGCCCTCCTGTTGCGGGAACTGGATAAATATAAAATTTAAAAAACTGTAAATGGGTCTAGTAGACACACGAGATATCAAACTGCTGCGATGTAAAATGGGGATTCATGAAGAGCATGTTCAGGAGAGCAATAGCCCGAGTAACCCTGTGAAACGCCAAAAACAATAGTGCAATAGGCACGCTCTGTAGGCTAGTCTCAAATAGTCTGAAACAAACCACAATAACTGCTGTACAAGTGTACAACCAATGTTACAACTAGTTAGAGCTCACTGAAACAGCTGGCTAAGAGCCTCTGAATTAAACCGAGGACCCCATGATGAGTTGCTAAAATATTGGGTATGTACACGCTGTCTCTGTCTTATAGCTAACAACAAAAGCACAAACTATTGGACAGTGTATCCATAAAGTACAGATGCTATGTTGTACTGGAAATCTACCAACTTCTTGTACGGCAAGAACATGACAGGTGATGAAAAGAGATGGGGAAAAAGGAAAACGGATCAACTGGCATGATTGTGACAACGAATTATAGCGTTGATGGTCTGTGAAAGAAAACACCAATGAAAAAATCAAAGAAAAAAGTGATAAAAATTCTGAGAATTTTTTTGCCATGAATAAGACCCATTGTACAATTTGGAGAATAAGAAATTTCCACAGAAACAGTTGTAATGTCAAGAAAATGAAGACAAAAATTGCAGAAACTGGCATGATGTACAGCGAATAACCAACGTGAGAATCAAAGAAAACAAGACATATCCAATTTATCATTCAGACCTGATGGGGTCATGGTCTGTAGTGACGTGATCCACCATACTTCACGTTGAGATAATAATTTAGCGTTGTCCCTGCCAGGTTTGCAAATCAACTTTTCTAGAATCATAAATCTAAGTTGTGCAATGGTGTGGTGGTTTTCTAACCAGTGTGTAACTAGGTGTGATTTCAAGCTTCTGGTTCGGATTGTGCTCTTGTGTTCTGTGATTCTAGTCTTTACTTTGCGCTCAGTTTTACCTACATAAAGTGAACCGCAGGGACACTTTATGCAGTAAATGACATAGGACGAATTGCAGTCTCCATAGTATCTTAAATGGAACTGTTTGCCAGAATAAGGATGGTTGATTTTATTCCCTAGCATCACGTTGTTACAATTGACGCAGTTATGACATTTATGCATGCCTGTATCTGTGTGATTGATGGGCGATGAAACCTGAGTGAGCATCTCTTTAATATTCCTACTCCTCGTGTGTGCATATAAAGGTTCTTGGTCAAATAGCCCATTAAACTCTGGTTCGGTTTTCAAAAGCTCCCATCTTGTTTTGATGATCTTTTTGATGGCCAATGATCTCGTAGAATATTTAGAAACAAAGACCATGCGATTTTGTGCTGACTTGGATTTAGATGAAAGCAAGTCCTCTCTGCGCAGAGTCTGTGTCTTTGTCACGGCTTGTGTTAAGGTAGCTGCTGGGTACCCTCGGTGTTGAAAATCCACACATTGACTCTCTATGGTTGTAGACAAGACATTATCATCAGACGTGATTCTTTTAATTCTTAACATTTGTGAGAAAGGTAAGTTCTGCAGCAGTGAGGGTGGATGGAAACTGGAAAATAGCAGCAAATTGTTCCTATCTGTAGGTTTTCTATACACTGAAGTTTGCAGTTTGTTGTGACCCTTGGTGATTAATACATCTAGGAATGATAAGTTGGTTGAACTGATGGAATGAGTAAACTGGATGCTAGCGTTCTTCTGGTTGAGTTCTTGGATGTTCGATTGCAACGACGTGGCGGAGTCCTTCCAAATTAAAAAGATATCATCAATGAATCTTGAGTAAAAGACAAGGTGCGACTGCCAGCATGCATCAGAAAAAATGTAGTCATGTTCGAACTTTGCCATAAAAATTTTGGCGTATGCTGGAGCCCCTGAAAAGCCCATTGATGTTCCGCTTATTTGTAAAAAGAATTCATCCTTCCACTCGAGGTAACTATGTTGAAGGCAAAAGGTGAGGAGTTCCAAGATGAAGATCTTGTTTGCCCCTATTTCAGGTAATTGGAGCAAAGCCCATTCGCAAGCGTCTAAGCCTTCCTGTAAGGGTATTGAAGTGTACAATGCTGTCACATCGATTGAGCATAGAAGCCAACTTGTGCTGAATTGAGTTCCAACGTTGTTGAGTTGTTGCAGAAAGTGTGTTGTGTCTTTAATGTAGCTCTTCCAGTTTTGCACGAAAGATTGTAGAAAATGGTCCACATATTGGCCTGCCGGTGCAAAGATAGATTCACACCCAGATACAATGGGTCTAAAGGGAGGGTTCTCCAAATATTTATGCACCTTAGGCAGCATGTAAAGGCGGGGTCGCCTGGGATGTAAAACACTTAAAAACGTGCATTTCTACAGCATTGTCAAGAATCGTATTCAGTGTTCCTGAGATCTCTAGTGTCGGATCATGATCCAGTCTGATGTAGGTATTAGAATCTTGTAGGTGTTCAGACACCTTCTTCTCATAAAAGAAGGTGTCCATAACGACTAGAGCGCCGCCCTTGTCAGCCATCTGGAACGTCAATCTTGAATCATTAGCCAACTGGTTAATGATACGTGCCTCAAACTTCGTAAAGTTGGATTTCACTTTTGGCCGTAGGTTAAGTTTTACAAAATCATTCTTAATCATGGTTTCAAATGTGTCGAGTAGTTTATGAGAAACCGGTGCCATATATATACTCCGGGGTTTAAATTCCTTGTACTGAATCTCCTGATCGGTACTTGGTGGATCTAATGCTTCAAGCGTAGGTAGTACATTGGTGAAGAAATGCTTTAGGCGTAAGTTCCTGAATTTGAACGTAGACACTTCAAGTTCCAGGGCATTGGTGTGATACAAAGGTACAAAAGAAGTACCTTTATTCAGAGTTTGTTGCTGAACTGGCGTTCATTGGACAGAAGAGATATTTATGATGAGGTCTTGGTCTTGCTTCTTAGATTGCGTGCATCCGTTTCTTGTTCTCTTACTCCTCCTGGTTTTTTTAGACTGCTTGGGTCTGGTGGGCGTCCTGTGGTCGGACTGCTGGCTAAAAAAGACGTAATGTGAGATGTTGTTGACAATTCAGATGACGAAACGCCTGCTGAAAGTGTACTAGAACATGATGCTTGTTGTTGAGAATCCAAAGGAGTCCGTGTTGCTTCCATCTCATGGTCAGAAACCATAGATTCCTGTGATGATGAAATAGGTTTTTGAAAAGGTCTCCTGCGGGCGTACACCTCTGCCCAGGTGTATACGTCGTTTAATTTGTAGTCGATTGTGTCACGACGGAATTTCCTTAATTTTCTTTCTTGAATCTCTTTGCCGTAGGCATCTAATTTGTTATTTAAGTCATCTAGAGTGATCTTCCAATACTCTGCTTCACATCGTGTTGACAATTCCGATTTGATGTTTTCTGCTTCTTCTTCTAGCTCTCTGATCGTGCGCGAGAGTTCCTCCATCAATAATAAAATCAAGTCTAAGGAGCATTTGTTAAGTACTGCTTGCCATTTTTCCATAAAGCATTTATTGAATTGAAATTTATACAAGAGTGGTTTGATTGGTAACCTTAGTCCAAGTGGTATATGCTACACTTTATGATACTGTATTAATGTTGATGCATGTAAGCGCTGACTAAGCGCTCTCCTGGTTATAAACTCAAGTTGTCTTACTTGTTGAGATATTGAACCTCCCTGTGCGTTGAAAACAGTTGTCTCTTGGATGAGAGCATATATATCATTAGCTTGAGATGTTGTATAATTGCGGGTATCTGCTCTGTTGTCTGTAATATTTGAAATAGTTTCAAACAACATGTTTTACAATGCGGGTGCTGCTAACCTAGTAATGGCGTATAAATTACGATGAATGAATGAAGTTAGCGCACACCTAATCTAAACAATAATGAAGAGGTACTCCAAACAATATGCTCGTATGCGTGCCAGCCAGCTAGAGGATGCCTGCCTCTCTGTAAACACTATAAGCAAGTGAATGTTCACTTGAGTGCTGGATGCACAGCGTGTGAATACATTAAGTCACTTAATCCTAATGGATATAGATAATTTAGACGATTTATCACAATGCAATTTAAACATGTGTAAACTGTAAATTTTGCAATCATCTATTTAGCCTTTATTTGGCTTGTTATACACAGATTATCTAGAAAATCATCTAGGACATTATGTATAAAAACAACGAATAAACATAGGAACATAATGATTGTGTTCAGTTCAGCATAAATTTCAAATTTTCATAGGAAGATATGCCCAATGCATTTCGGGATTTAAAGCATCCCTTCTTCAGGGGCCACTGTAAAAATGCAAACAAACCATTAGAACTGTTGTACACTTAAATATACAAGTCTAAATGAACAACGTACTGCGTATGTCCCATGAAGACTCGCAAATCTTTTATCACAGTTCGAGCGTCAGCCAAGCGCTGAGGCCAAACCCACAGGAAACTAGAACATTAATCCACTGCCACCAAGATATACTTGTAAGCCCCATCTGATTGTAGGGGGACAAAGTGGTCCAAATAGACACAAGCGAGTGGTCTGTCTGATATTAGTAATGGTGTCTGTGCTGGACGTGCCATGGTGGAACCCTTCATCTGCTGACTGATGTCGCACTTAAAGACGAAATTCTTCGTCTGTTTAGTTAAACCTGGCCACCAAGAGCGTTGTTTCAGTAAGAAAACTGCCGCGGTAACTACTGCATGTGCAGAACCCAGACCCTCGTGTGCAGCTAGTATTAGGCCTAATCTGCAATCCATGTTTGGTATTGTATACGGAATGTTATTTGCATCTAACTTGTAGGAGTACTTGAGTGGAAATTTCTTTTGTACGGCTGAACTGTTTTTGCGTGAAGCAATGACAGCTACCATTATGTCTTCGTCTATTCTCGCTCTAGAATGAGTGATTGCAGCTATGGCAGCAGTTTGTACTGCCCCTTTTGCGGCTTCATCAGCCAATGAGTTCCCTTCAACATGAACGCCATAACAGTGATGACTCAGCGTGTGTATCACGGGAGCTCTTGTTAGTTCGTTTTTTAACTCAGCTACCTGTTCCCATAGCAGTTTATGCTTAACTGTGCAACTTTTTGAGTCTTTAAACCCATTCTGACCCCAGTAGTGAAGCTATTCATTGTATGACTGGACACAATAAAATGAATCGCACACAGTCAGTTTGGGGAATTCTCGATCCGTATTTATTAGTGCCAGTAACAGGGCTTTTATTTCTGCCAGCTGTGCTGTGCAGTCTCCTGGAGACTGAGTCTTCGTACTGCTAGGATGGAACTTGCCTTCCTGCATACGACCCTTCACATTCGCACATGCGGCACTGTATTGTTGTTTACTTCCTATGGCCTGCTGAGCAGATCCGTCAGTGTAAATAATATAGTCATGCTGATCTAGAGGCATTATTTCATTTGGGAAAGGATATTCTTGTTTGTATTGCAGGAATGCTTGCGTTTTAAGTGTAGAGTCAAATTTGTAATCCACATCTGTTGCAGTGAGAGAATTAGCCCATTGTATCCATCTTGGATGTGAAGCTTTAGCATTTGGAACGCTTGCTTTTGTGACAGCCTCTAAGGCCAGTACTGGAGTTATGACAATAATTTGTTTCCCTTGAGCCAGTGCTCTTTCTCTCACTTCAGCAGTCTGTACTGCTGTCAGAATTTTTTCTTTGGAAGCAAAACGCATTTCCGCGTTTGTATACAAGTGTGATTTATATGATACAAGTACTGTTTCACCTTCATTGAAGGTTAGGTAACTATACCCTGATTGACCCTCTATAACACGAATCACCAAATTTGTGGTGTTTACACGTGTGTGTAGGTGTTTGGAAGCTATCATGTCAGCTTGTAAGGAACAAAGGATATCTGTATGTCCCTGTGTCCAATGTCTCACTGAAAAATCAGGTCTTATTAAGTCGTAGAAAGGTTTCACTTTTTCTGTGTAATCTAAAATGTAAGTTCTGCCAAAATTTAAGAATCCCAATATGGATTGTAAGTTTTTCAATGATTAGGAGGTTGGAGCAGCGCACACTTTTCTAAAAAGTTAGCTGCCAGGCTTTTCCCATAATTTGAAAGCTCATATCCCAAAAATAGGACATTGAGGTGGGCTATTTTCAATTTTTTTAATTGAATTTGTAGCCCTCAGAGGCGAACCCCAAAATTATGTTGCTCACCCTGTTCAAATGATCCATTAAATCATCATCCATCAGATAAATGTCATCTATGTAGGACAATACCTCTTCGTCCAAATTCTAAAGTAACTCTGTCACCCTAGCTGAGAACAACCCAGGGCTATTTTTATACCCTTGGGGAGTTGACAGAATTGACGCTGACAACTGAGCGCTGAGAATGCTGTCAAATATCTGCTTTCAGGCGCTATATTCTGGCTGAAAAATTCATTTGAGATATTTAATGTTGTTTTGTATTTTTCCGCACAATGTTATTCATCAATGCGGCACTGTGTGCATTCTGTACTGCAAATGTTTTAGTGCATGTGTTCAGATGTCTGTAGTCTAAAACTAGATGGTATGAATTATCGGGTTTTATTACAGAAAACAAAGGATTATTCATTGAAGAGGTGCAAGTTTCATTACACCCTGGTATTCAAGTTGATCTAAGATCTCCCTGACTTGTTTCTTCGCTTCTTGTTTAATAGGGTATTGTCTCTGGGATTACATGGTGAGGTGACTCAGCATCCCACCCAACATGGTTGCGATATAACGCTGGAGCAAGTGCTACCGCCCACTCCTGCGCGTATGAATGTTTTAAGTATACTGGAAAGAGGTTGGACAAAGCCGGTAAAACTATTGGTTCTCCCTTTGGGCACTCCATAACAATTTCAGGCGGCCAATCTTTTTCAGCTAAAAGAATGTCATATCCATAAGTCAGGCTCTCCCAAAGAGACCTTTAATTTTTCTGGGTTTGTCCCCCTCCATTTGGAGTGTTATTTCATGTAACCTATGTGGGACACTTACCCTTGTATCAGGTGTCTCCACAGTGATATGTTCATTCAACTCAGCTGTCACCAGAAATTCCATCAGGTTCTGGCGAGCTATTGTTACTTCTGCTGCACTGTCTAGCATCGTCAGAGCCCATTCCCCGTTCAGAAGTTGAGTCCTCAGAATTCTGGGCATGTCTAACTTTAAGACCTGCTACCTACTTCTTTTTAAATTGAGGTTTTGATTTTTGTTTCTCTTCTTTTTTGGAAGTAAAGTCTGAAGCGCGTTACGTGTCTCTGGACTTTGTTCGCTCTTCTTGTCTGTGTTCCGAACGTCCTTTCCTCTCTGAGTTTTTTGATGAACCCTGAAAGGAACGAGAGGAACATGTATCAGAATCCTGATACCTGTCAGGTTTTTAAATGTTATCTCTATTCCTAAGGTTGTACCTCCTTTCGGAGGGCTCCTGTTTAGGAGACCCACCCCTGGATTTTGACCTATTTTCTCTATTCTTTTGTTTTTTATTATTATTATTATCTCATTTCTTCTTGGAAGAATCAGGTGCTTGCTTGGTGTTATCTTTATCATGACCACCCATGAGTTGAGATTTTGTTGCTCTAGCTCCCAAACTATCTCTACCTAATTTGGCATAGGTATCTTCGATAACTTTAGGTAATTCACATTCCTGTTGTAAAGGAGTGAAATCCCTCAGGCGTTGGCGTATTGCCACTGCTGCTGCCTCCCCTTTTATGTTTGCTAATATAATAGTTGATACCTGGGCAAAATTTCCTAACAATTTCATCCCTAAGTTCAGAGCAGGTTCTGCTCCATACTCATTCTGCATTTGTCTTAATACATCTGGTATTACTGCTATTGAAGGGATACCATGAGTTCTGGTATATATGGCAGCGAAAACTGTACCCCAAGAGGTACAATCCTCTATCTAGGGAGCTATCCCCATTGGCAAGCATATTGTTAGCATTCTGTGTTTTTCTTGAGGGCTTGTGTGTGGAAACACTGCCTCTAACTGTGTTATTTTCTGTGCTATCCAAAATGGCATTTGGTCACGTCTAGTGGGCATTTTACCCATAACTGCGTGTAGCGTGTGTGGAGTTATTTTAGTTGTAGATCCCTGAATTTGTCCTATAGGTGTAGCCCTTGTTGGCTGAAGTGTGAGTGTTCTCATCACAAACTGTGTCAGGTTTCTGTAGAGTTTTATTATTTCTTTATGAAGTGGACGTAAGTCTGCTATTGGCATTGTGTCAATGTCAGGATGCGGTGTGTAGGCCGCTAGGACTGGCCAAGTTGCTCCATCTCTTCCGAGCGGACCGAGTCTAGCTTTTTCTTTTGTATGTGGGAGTGCGCCTTTAAACCAGTTTATGTGCTCCTGGTAGGTGAGCGGAACTTCAATGTCCTCATATGGACAGTATTCATTTGGTGTTTTATCTTCAGTGTAAAAACAAAATGTATTTGTGCGTGCATCCGCTGGTGGGAATTTAACCCATGAATAGAATACCTCTGTTCTGTATGACTCGTTTGCCTCAATCATGAATGTTACTGTCCCACCCCTAGCTGTGACTCCATAGTCTGCTAGTTTTAAAGTAAGGGCAGTTCTGACATTTTCTGAAATGTTTATTTCGCCTTCTTGTTCTCTTTCCTCTACTGCATCCGCACGTTATGCTGGCGCAGCGGTGTCTTCGTCAGCCATTATTGAGAAAAAAGAAGTTTCAAGGAAACTGAGATAAGGTTTTATGCACAATGAATGAAGCTAGTTTTTCTGAGAAAACCCCACGTCCTTTAAGCAGTATTGTAGCTAGGTAAAAGGTCAGTCCCAAGAACAGTTATGTAGTGAAATGGCAGGGGAAATATAGGTGAAAGGTGTAGTTACTATCTGAGCCTATATCGGGATACCTGCATGAAACATAACAACAGCATCTGGAGGCCCACCCCAGTTCTTGACATCAAGACACAGTTGTCTGCATATAGCAAGGCTGGTCATATTTTTGATCCCACCTTAGTGGTGTCTGCCACTCCCATATTCAGGTAGGTATTTAGGTCATTACTGTATAAACAAAAGAGGAACAGGGCCAACACACACCCTTGTCTTACTCCCTGCTTTTTGTTGATGGAGCCGGTACATTCCCCTTGAGCTCCGTCACTGCCTCATGCATTTAGGCCAGGAAATGTACAAGGCTACCTCCACTCTCATATCAAGCATTTTGCACCAGAGTTTACCTCTTTCCACCCGGTCAAAGGCTGAGATGAGTTCCATGAAAGCTAAGTGCAAACAGCCCTTCTTCACCTGTGTATATTTGCTAATAATCAGATGTGAGTTTAGACTTTGCTCGGTGGTGCCGAGGCTCTGCTTGAACCCATACTATACTGGGGGAAATATGTCTTTATCAGCAACCCAGGCTCCAGGAAATCCAACAGCTTCCTCCCCAAGACTTTGCTTGTAGAATCAAGTAGGGAAATAGGGCGATAGCAACAGGGGTCTGCTCTATAGCCCTTTTTAAAAATGGGAACGATGATGGATTTAAGTGAACTATCAGTAACCGTGCTCCTTAAAACATTGGTGATTAATGGAGCCCATAAATCAATGTTATTATTAAAAATGTCTATTGGCACTCCACCAGGACCAGGATCCTTATTCATCACACTCCGCTTGATAGCTAGTCTGACCTCTTCAATCGTGAAAGGTTGCATACTCGTACAAAAGCCTTAAGGATCCACCCTTACAGTGTTGAGACTATTGCCAGAATCAGCTTGGCAATCTTATAGCCTGGAAAAATGCTCCCCCTATTTATTAGGCGGTTTAACAATATCTAAAGGGACATTGTGACTATTGCCAAAGCAGGGGGCATTAACAGTTTTCCAGAATAAACGAGCATCATTCTTGATGCTAGCTGGATGCAGATTCTCCCATGCTTTCTGCCTTATTGTCATTTTCCTATACAGCTTGTAATTCCATCTGCATGCTCTTATCACCTCTGTCTCTCTGGGCACCTGTTTCAGGGCAGAAACAAGATCTCTATTGGCTTTTGAACAGGCATTATCAAACCAATTGTGTTGCCCATCATGACTAACCTTTTTGTCTAATGTCAGAATCCCTTTATTGGTTTTAAAGATCCCGCTAAATGTCCCCATTATTGGTTGGGGTTTTAACTCATTATCCAGACAGTCCGATAACTGTGCCCTATTGCTCACAGCAAGGTCTTCCAACAATCCCCCTGGGTCCACCGTAGCCCACTTACAAAGAATACCCTTGTTTTTATTCAAGACAATTCGGGCAGGGGTAAGTTTACAATAATGCATTTCCTTGCCCAAATCTAGAGAGATCGCCACAGGATTATGGTTACTCAGACCAGTCTGTAATATTTGAGAATCAGTGACCTTATGCTTGTATTGTATAGGAAGAGCTATAAAATAAATGGGGCTGCTCTGACCTCTTCCAGTGTAGATGATAAGACCTTGTGTGGGAGTAGGAATGAGATCCATGGCAAGGACAAGTAGACACTTATTCATCAGTGTCCTAACTTGCTATCCCACAGACAAGGTTACTAGGATTTGTACACAATCCCCAGATCACAATATAGTGCTTCTATAACTCGTTCAAGACCTTGCTAAAGGATTTGGGCAAGGGAAAATGCAATCTCTGTATTGCCCCCAACAAAATTATTGTGATAAAAGTTAACAATAAGAATTTCCTTGGTCTTCTGCCGAAGACTAATACTTTGAAAATGTGGCGAGTCAAGATGTGTTGTGTGGATCTTCCACTCTAACGTGATAGAAATAGGTGTCAGCAGACCACCTCTATGATGGCCCCAACTAGAATGAACTGCTGGTGTATGAATTAACATAAAACCATTGATGTGAACTATGCCACAAGACCAGGTTTCTTGTAGGTGGATTATGTTTAAATCTTTAACTAAATCAGTCCATTCAGCAATGTCCAGTTTGAACCACAGTCCAGTGATATTCCAGAACAGGTATTTGGGATAAGATTTAGAGTATAGAAATATGTCGCATGTCCAGCAGGCTAGGTTTCACAATTAGTCTCATTTTATACCTTATCCTTGAGGTCCCTTTGTTACATTTATGCAAAGTTTCTGGTGTGTTATTGTCCCACTTCAAAGCTGGTACTCTGTTCAGAAGGAAATTGTAGCATAATCACATATACCAGTTTAGGATTTGTATTGCACAAAGCCAGTTTTCCATTTTTTTATTTGCTGCTCCTCATCTATTTTTTGAGTGTGAGCAACATTTATTTTTTTGTGGCCATCTTGAATCTGCGGTTGTATTTTATTTTGCAACATGACTATTTCACATCCGCTTATTTATAATCCAGTACAGGACTACTGCCCTTGAATATTTAATACATGTAACATTATCTAGGGGGAGCCAGGGTCATGTAGGAACTTGGAAACATAATTTTATGGTCCTGGCTAACTATGACTTGGAGAATGAGAGTGTTTGCATCATTTGTAAACCACTGTTGTATATCTTCATGGTAGGGGTGAGAAATAAGAGCATAAAAGAGAAATATTTTTTCGAGTGGGAATGTTGCTTATGGCTACATTAGTGACTCAGAACTGGGAACAATGAATGATGGCTCCATACAGGGGTGTGGAGAATTTTCATACTCTGACTAGGAGAGTACTAAATCTGATTCCAGTTAAGAATCTCTATAAAAGGTAATTATGCTATTAGTATTCTTGTTCAATATGCTGACATGAATAGGCAACGGTACAGCATATTGAAAATGTTGTTGCAGAATTTACATCTCCAGAGACCAGAGCAAGGAGGGAAGTTTCCACCTATGTCCATGATTAGGTTGCAACATATGACATTAGACAATCTTGTGTTTTTCAATGCTGTGGGAATAATTGAGCTGCGTGAGTGTTCTGTGCCACTGGGTCGATCAATGAAGTTGGCCCCAAAGCATGTGGAATTACAACATGGCAGATGTTGATACATTTAGGAAATGGTGGACTGGTGATCACAGCATGCGTGGCTGCGACTCTTTCTATCACTCTGTATATGGTGGAGTAAATGGTAGATGTTGGTGCACTTAGGAAATGGTGGTTGGCATTTACAGCATGTAAAGGTGCAACACATTCTTTCAATTTCTATAACATGGAGGAGTGACTAATTAAGATTCAGTAATGATAATGACACTCAAGGATTACCACTAATGTTTATATTATTTAAATGCAAGAATTCTGGGGGTATCATAGGGCTTTGAACTCTTTTTTGTACAATGGAATGCAAAATATTTCCACCGTTGTATGTCTTTTTTCTGATGCTCAACCATTTGGGGCCTCTCAAGTTCTTGTATATGTGGTGTTGTCCTGATGAAGGTGAATGGTCAGCTGACCGCGATACACTGAAATGCTGGACAGTTAAATTGGAAGTGCCCATTCACAAGTCCAGCTTTGTGGGCATATTTAAGGTCTTGGAAGAGGGGATGGACACTTTAGTACTTTGAATTCTTTCATACTGGGCAGGTTTCTGGTTGGCAGAGGTATGCACCATGTCCAAGCAGGAACCACAATCCTAGTCAGTGTAAGTCAGAGACACACCCTGAATTAACCTGTGCTCACCCTCTTGTAGCTTGGCACAGAGCAGTCAGCAGTAGCGGCTGCTGCAAATAAAAAGTGTCGGGCAGGGGGTGGATGGGAAAAATAAAGAAAAAAATAACTTACCTGACACAGCCGGCCGCCTCATGCTCCTCTGCTCCCGGCAGACCATGGTCCACACAGCACAGGCTCCCAGAGTCTCCACCCAATCCAGACTCTGGTCTCATGCTATTACCAAACATGAGAGAAGTGTTGAGATTGGCCTGAGCGGGCTGGTTTGATGCTCGCTCAGGGACAGGGAGCCTGTGCCTCTTCTCCACCCGACTGGGCGACACAGCTGGGTTGGTGAAATATAAGTGTGCATATCTGTTCGGCCGGCCTAAGACAGCCAGTCAAACTGACATGCGCACTTACAAGTGCTCACCACTCCTCCTCCCTGCTGCTGTCCAAGAGCATGGCCTGGACCCATCCCACCCTAGACTCACGTCGGCTGTCAGAGAAAAATAAAATGATAATAAAATTGTTTATTATCATTTTATTTTTCATCTGCTGGATTTGAGCAGGGGGGCGATGCTCCTCTGCCATTACGGAGGAGCTGCCACTGGCAGTCTGGCTTAATTTAAGAGGCAATGTGTAAAGTATTTGTCCAACACTTAATACAGTAAAACTGTGAAAACTCCTCACAAAAATTATCTACACCAGGTTAGAAAAAGAGAGCTCAATTTAATGAACAATACAAGACTACAATGACAAAAATCTAATAGGTAGAATCGGAGTTATGAATTTTTAAAGAATATCTGCAAATATAGTGCTCAGAAACATAAAGTGCCAACTGGGGCTATCTGGTTGCGCTGGACCGGGTCAAATCTGAAAATTCAGGTTGACTGCAAGGGAGTGTGCATGTGTACAGGGGCCACAGTTGGCAGAGTCCAGAGGCTGTAGCAGTGTTGAATGAAGTCTTTGATGTCCCTGAGACTTCAGAACAGTACGCAAGCCAGCAAGCCCTTGGGGTAACTTGGTTCTGGTGATGTAGAGATGCAGGTCCAGTCTCTCTCACTACCAGGCGAGGAGGGCAGCAGGGCAGGAAAAGCAGAGTAGGAGTCCAGCAGAGTTCAGTAGAGTGACAGTCCTTTCAGCAGCACAGTAGTCCATCTTCTTGGCAGAGTATTCTCAGGTCCAGAAGTGTACTAAGTTGGTGGTGTCAGGGGTCCAGTACTTGTACCCAGTTGTGCCTTTGAAGTGGGAGAGACTTCAAAGAGAGACCTTTAAAGTGCACAAGGTCCCTGCCCTTTTTGCCCTGGCTCCAGACTTACTACATGGAGGGTATGCAGATCTTTGTTTGGAGACAGGCACAGCCCTATTCAGTTGCAAGTGTCAGCTCCTCCCTCTCATTCTGCCCAGGATGGCCCATCAGGCACACCTAATCTGCATTTGTGCATGGCTGTCTAGAGAGAATGCACATAATCCAGTTGTCATCCATCCCAGATGTGTATTCAGAGACAGGCAGAGGCACAGAATGGTTAAAGTAAGAAAATGGCAACTTTCTTAAAGTGGCATTTTAGGCTTACAACTTAAAATCTGACTTTACCTTAAGTTGTGATTTTAAATTGTGAGTCCAGAGAGCACCAAATTCAAAATATCTATCTTTTCACATTTGGATATTACACTTATAAAATGTAATAAGGTAATCCCAATGTTAACCTATAGGAGAGATAGGCCTTGCTTGGTGAAAATGAATGTAAACGTTTTTCACTCCCTGGACATGTAAAACTTAAAAGTACATATCCAACTTTTTAAATACACTGCACCCTGTCCTTGCGGATTAGGGGTGATGTATATGTAGTAAAAAGGAAGGTTTGAGCCTGGCAAGAGATTTCATTTGCCAGGTTGAAATGGCAGTTTAAAACTGCACACACAGGCTCTGCAATGGCCTGAGACATGTTGTAAAGAGCTAATTAAGTGGTAGCACAATCAGTGCTACAGATTTCAGGCCCTGGGCACATGTAGTGCACGTTTCTAGGGGCTAATAAGTTGATTAAATATGCCAGTTGTAGATAAGCCAATGTTACCACGTTTTAAGTACAGAGCACATGCACTTTAGCACTTGTTAACAGTGGTAAAGTGCCCTGAGTACTAATGTCAGCAAAAATGAAGTGAGCAAAACAGGAGGTCAGAAGGCAAAGAGGCCGGAGAAACCACACCAAGGATGCCAGGTCTAACAATCGGCATGTGGGTGAATGTATGTGTATGCAAGTGAATGAATGAATGACTTTAAATTTGCGAATTTATTTGAGGCAGAGGGCTAGACAATTATATTGACATTCAAATAAATGTTTGATGAAATATAGATGTATCTATATAGTTTTTATGTATTTTGAATGTAGGTACTGGTGTATGATCTACACAATGAATGCATTTATAAATGGTAGATTATACAAATTGTAATAAAAAGAACTAATGTTGTACACTCTTCTTTCATTGGCCTGAAATATCATGTTAAGGTAGAAAAAGTACACACGTATGATGACTAAATGACTTTATTCTTACGTGGCTGATGAAAATACTGTGTACTTATTGAAAATGTTCTCTTATTTTAGTTTCTGAAGAACCTTCCATGCCTTCTTTGAGAAAACCATGAGTGAAAATTGTTTTCTCTCAAACATGGACCATCGAGTCACAGCGGGGAGCAGCCTTTTTGTCATGGTAAAATTACCTAAGAACATGCCAGAACTCCTACAATGAGGATAACACCACCAGCAAATGATTTATATTGTGACTAAAATCACCCTTTATATGTGCTTCTTTTTGTGACTCTCAAAACCTGGCATTCACTACAATGCATTTCAATGAGGACCATGACCTTGAGGCCTGTAATGGCTGTCACAACATGTTGTCCATGTTGTGGCTGTGCCAATCAAGGAAGGTCCCTTTGGGACCCTCCCACATGCCCCCGGGAATCAGGGTGTGCGCCTTTTTTTCCATTCATTCTCAGGCTGCTGGGAGCATGTCCCTGAGACCTGCAAAGGCTATCACAATATATTGTTCAGATTGTGGTCAGACAATCGGGATTAATTAGTCCATTTTAAAGTGGTGTTAGAAATTGGCTTGTAGGTTGACTGTGGCATGAGACCTCTCAAACGAAGGGGGCCCCTGATCAGGATGAAGGTAGAGAATAACAGGGGAAACAGACCATAAAAAACTCGACAAGGAGAATTCTCTACCTATTCAATTTGAGTTATGCAGTGTGTCAATGATGTAACCACAGACAAGTCAGTGCAAAGAATAAGAAATACAAGTGAACCAGAAATATAGTTAGAAAAGTATCAAAAAAGGTTTATTTAATAGATATACTGATTAAATATATAATATCACAATAAGTCAAACAATAGCAAAAACACATCCCACCAGCCACTCATACAAACTTCAAACATACCAATTCATATATACACATTCTCACACATCTAGTCCATATAATCCATTCATACACAACAAACAATGATATGAAATGACAAATAAAGTGTCTCATATGTCTAGAACCAAATACATAAAAATATATACATCAGGGCTATTTGGTTAACAGAGTCAGCATCTAGAGTATGCCCAACATAGAGTTAAATACATGTAATCCATGAAAAAGACTGTCTAGTGTCTCATGTTATTCCAACAATTGGAATCCTGCGCCGTCAGCGCGTTTCGGTGTTTGCTCGAAATTGGGCTTCACCTTCTCAGGGCATCCAAGTTAGAGGCACAAAGAGACGATTGGGGTGTGCCTGATGTTCAAAGAGTATTCCAACTATGCGAAGAATTGGCATATTGAGCAGTTTAAAGAGCATGCAGGCCTGAACGTGGGCACATCAAACGATATTCTGGGTATGTAACAGGCCAGCGCACAAAGCTAATTCGAAATATAGGAGGGGGAAACGGGATCTATAGAAATCTGTAGATGGCAGGCCAAACAAGGCAAGGCTACTTAACATATGCATAGAATCAAATCATCCCGTGATAAAGGAGCCTGTATAAATAGGATGTAGATAATATCAAGCGGTTCGTGAAGTCCAGCAGTGATTGCCGGTACGTAATAAAAGCTGAAAGTGGCCGCTTTTATTACGTACCGGCAATCCCTGCTGGACTTCACGAACCGCTTGATATTATCTACATCCTATTTATACAGGCTCCTTTTATCACGGGATGATTTGATTCTATGCATATGTTAAGTAGCCTTGCCCTGTTTGGCCTGCCATCTACAGATTTCTATAGATCCCGTTTCCCTCCTATATTTCGAATTAGCTTTGTGCGCTGGCCTGTTACATACCCAGAATATCGTTTGATGTGCCCACGTTCAGGCCTGCATGCTCTTTTAAACTGCTCAATATGCCAATTCTTCGCATAATTGGAATACTCTTTGAACATCAGGCACACCCCACCGTCTTTCTTTTTGTGTCTCTAACTTGGATGCCCTGAGGAAGGTGAAGCCCAATTTCGGGCAAACACCGAAACGCGCGTGGGCGCAGGATTCCAATTCTTGGAATAACATGAGACTAGACAGTCTTTTTCATGGATTACATGTATTTAACTCTATGTTGGGCATACTCTAGATGCTGACTCTGTTAACCAAATAGCCCTGATGTATATATTTTTATGTATTTGGTTCTAGACATATGAGACACTTTATTTGTCATTTCATATCATTGTTTGTTGTGTATGAATGGATTATATGAACTAGATGTGTGAGAATGTGTATATATGAATTGGTATGTTTGAAGTTTGTATGAGTGGCTGGTGGGATGTGTTTTTGCTATTTTTTGACTTATTGTGATATTATATATTTAATCAGTATATCTATTAAATAAACCTTTTTGATACTTTTCTAACTATATTTCTGGTTCACTTGTATTTCTTATTCTTTGCACTGACTTGTCTGTGGTTACATCATTGACACACTGCATAACTCAAATTGAATAGGTAGAGAATTCTCCTTGTCGAGTTTTTTATGACTGTGGCATGAGTCCTAGTCAAGCAGCAACCACAATCCTTAAGGAGTTATGAGCTACCTATAAATGAGATTACACTACAATTTTCTGTCCGCAGGTATTTCCTTAACACAGCAAGTACATTTATTTTGTTTGCATGCTGAAGCTGAACTTTAGCAAATTACGCATTCACCTGTATAGTGTACAGGGTTGCATCACTGGGGGATTGTTTTTCTCTAGTATCACCCTGAAGAATGCCCAGGTCCTATATAGGCCATTAGAGTAGGGCAGAAACAAGTTAACACTTTTTAACTAGGGTCATAGGACCAAAACATCCTGCTTGTCCCTTCCTATAGTTTTTAATTATTCCCACTCACCCCACCAATAAAGGGATACCTTTGGGTGAGTGAGGGATTTGTATTATATTTAAAACCCCCTAAAAAAATGAAATTTCTCTAAAGAGCTCCCTTGAACATGGTTGAGCCCACCCTGACCTGTAGGAGTCAGGGTGAATCCGATGATGAAGTATGCCACTACTAAAGTGGGTGAGGGTAATATATATAAAAGAGGCTTGCTCCTCTTCCCACCTCTGAGAGCGGTGGAGTATAGTTTTGCCTCTATCTCTTCAATATGTGTTATTTATAAGGGAGGATACTAGTTAAGTTAAGAGTATTTGAATGGGAGTTTGTATCCCCTTTCCTTCAGTCTTTGAAAGGATCTCTCTACCCTCTTGGGGTTCTGGAGTATCCCTCCAGACCCTATTTGTTAAAAGTAAATTAAGAAAATGCCAACTTTCTAAAAGTGTCATTTTCAGAATTGCAATTTAAAATCCAAATTCACCATAAGTTGTGCCTTTAAATTGTGATTCCAGAGACACCAAACTTGAAAAGTCTATCTCTTCACAATTGGGAATTACACTTACAAAATGTAATAAGGTAGTCCCAATGTTATTCTATGGGAAAGATAGGCCTTGCAGTAGTGAAAAACGCATTTTAGAGTTGTTTACTACCGGGACATGTAAAACTGAAAAGTACATGTCCTGTCTTTTAAATACATTGCACCCTGTCCTCTGGGTTGTCCAGGGCCTAACTTAGGGGTGACTTATATATATAAAAAGGGAAGGTTTTGGCCTGTCAAGAGGTTTTTGTTGACAGGACGCATTGGCAGTGTGAACTGAACACACTGACTCTGCAATGGTTGGCCTGAGACATGTTTTAAAAGGCTACGTAAATGGGTGGCGCAATAAGTGCTGCAGGCCCCCTAGTAGCATTTAATTTACAGACCCTGGGCACATGTAGTGCACTTTACTAGACTAATAAGTAAATTAAATATGGCAATTGGGGATATGCCAATATTACCATGTTTAGGGGAGAGAGCACAAGCATTTTAACACTGGTTAGCAGTGGTAAAATGTACAGAGTGCTAAAGCCAGTAAAAACGAAATCAGTAGCGTAGAGGAGACAGGCACAAAGTTGGGAGGAAGACAGCCCTAGGCTGTCAGGCCTAACACATGTGCCCCCCAGCTGAAAGAAGGGTGAGCTGCCCAACCCTTCAAGAGTTCTCTTCACTAAGGTGGAAAAACCTGAAGGGACCATCATCATTTTCATCTGCATAAGCCATAAGTGAGTCCCAAACAGGTATGGTCTCAACTTCTTCAGTGCCCAGACCACAGCAAAAGCTTCTCTTTCAATTACACTCTCCTCTGTTCCTGTGGAAGTAACCTCCTACTAATGAAGGCTACCGGTTGGTCTAGGCCCTCTTCATTCAGCTGTGCTCAGACTGCCCCTAAGTCACGCTCCGAAGCGTCAATTTGCATGATGAATTGCTTGGAGAAATTAGGTGTCTTGAGTACAGGTGCTGTACACATGGCTTCGCTGAGAGAATCAAAGGCTTTCTGAGAAGCCTCTGTCCAGATCACCAATCTGGGTCGCTTCTTGCAAGCCAGCCCAGTTAAGGGGGAAACAATGGTGCTATGGCCCTTAACAAATCTTCTGTAGTGGTTTGTGAGGCCTAGGAAGGCTCTCACTTCTGGCTGAGTTCTAGGTGGTTGTCAGGCCATGATAGTTTCAATCTTGGCCTGGAGGGACTGCACCTTGCCCCCCCACCAGGTGACCCAGTTACACTACACAACCATGCCCAATCTGGCAATTATTGGCCTGCCTCTTGTAGGGCCTGGTGCACCTCATGGAGGTGATTCAGGAGTTCCTCCCAGCCGGAACTGTAGCTGGCTATGCCGTCTAAGTAGGCGGCACAAATGGCTGCCTTACCAGCCAGAACCCTGTTAACCAACCTTTGGAAGGTAGTAGGGGCAATTTGCAAGCCAAAGGGCATCACCCGAAACTGGAAGTGGCCCTCTGGGGTTGAAAATGTGGACCTCTCTTTGGACCCACTCAGACGAAGGGATCTACCAATACCCTGATTTCAAATTAAAGGTACTGAGAAATTTGGCAGCGCCCAGCCTGTCAATGAGTTCATCAGCTCAGGGTATGCGGTGTGCGTCAGTCCTGGTGACAGAATTGAGTCCTCTGTAGTCCAAGCATAACCGGAGTTCTGGTGTGGTGCCTGGTGGGGCAGCCTTTGGTACCAACACCACCGGGATGGGCCAGTGACTATTAGAGGGCTCAATCACCACTAATGCCAACTTCTTGGAAGCTTTCTCCTTGATGCAAGCCCTCACCCTGTCTGAAAACCTGTAAATGTTGTTCTTCACAGATGGACTGTCTCCAGTGTCAATATCATGGACACACAGATGTGTGAGTCCAAGGGTGAGCGAGAACTGTGGGGCACACTGTCCTAGCAACTGTTAACAGTCACTCTGCTGTTCTGGGGTCAGGGTGGAAGAGAGATTGACACCCTCTATTGACTCATCATGTTCCTGTGCAGAGAGGATGTCAGGGAGAGGTTCACTCTCCTCTTCCACCCCTTTATCTTTCACAAGGAGCATGCTTGCTTCAGACCTCTTGAAGTAAGGCTTGAGGAGTTCAAAGGGGCTGACCCCTACTCCTTTCTGTGGCACCTCCCTACAGGTAAAGAGAAGGCATGGCAAGAGGACGGCCCTCTAGTGCCTCATGTGCTCAGGCAGGCCCATAATCATGGTCTCCAGGTCTTGTTGAATCTCTCTACAAGACCATTGTTTGGGGGTGATAGGGTGTGGTGAACTTGTAGGTTATACCAGACTCATCCCACATGGACTTCATGCATGTGTACATGAAGTTAGTGCTTCTGTCAGACACTACCTCCTTGGGGAACCCAACACAGATAAAGATGCCACAGGTGCAGTCACTGACCTCAGAGGGATGGCCTCCGGGTAGCGGGTGGCATGGTCCACCAAGACCAGTACAAACCTGTTGCCTAAGGCTGTCTTGGGGTTCAAGGGCCCGATGATTTTGATGCTCACCCTTTCAAAGGGGGTGCCAACAACTGGTAATGTGATCAGAGGAGCTTTTTGCTTTTTCCCTGATTCCCCACTTGCCTGGCAGGTGAGACAGGACCAGCAGAATGCATCTGAGGCTGTCTTCATTCTGGGCCAATAAAAGTGGGAGATAAGCCTGGTGAAGGGCTTGTCTTGCCCTAAATGACCTTCCAGGGTGATATAGTGAGCCAAACCTAGTAGGAAGGTCCTGTAACACTAGGAGACCACCAGCACACTGGCTGCCTTAGCACCAGGAGCCTTAGGCTCGCTAGAGGGAATACCATTCTCCCAGTAGATTAGGTGATCCCCAAAGGCTTCACCTGCTGCATGGACTGAGACCTGTTGACTCAAGCCCTTAAGAATGGGACACTCTTGAATTCCTCCCTTTTAGGGCAACCCTCAACTTGCTAGCCAGCAAGCTCAGGTAGGTCACCTAGGGTGGCAATGTTCTACCCGGTTGGCTAAGGGGCCTCCTCCTCAGGGACCCCACCAACCTCCTCTGTGTGAACTTCAGAGGCTTGTTTCCCACACCCCTTGCCCCTCTCCTTGGCAGTTGTCTGGGACATTGTTCCAGATGCCCTTGACTCCCTTCCTGGGCAGCCATGGAGCATGTGGTTATGCAGACCCACTAAGAAATTCTCATCATCTCCAAGTGTGACTTGAGCTCTACCTCCCACCAGGCAGTGGGCTCTAGGTTGTTGTGTAACAAACAATCAACACGCTTGGCAGGGCACATAGCAACTCTCAGAGAACCTGAGGACCCCCCCACTCAAAGGGAACCAGAGCAACTGGTAGATGGCTCTCTCAATTTTCGGTGACTACAACTTGGTGGAATGTGTTTGGTAGGACATTCTCTGCAGACACCAGCTGACACCTGACAGACACCAGCTGACACCTGACAGTAGTTAGTCATGCTGGCTCCTGTGTCTCGCAGAGCCTCCACCCATTGCCCATTAATGGTGACCCATTGCCTATGCTTTGAAGTATTAGCAGGCATGTGGGCTTTAGGCACCATCTCTTTATACTCCAGGGAAACGAGGGTCACCTCTGTCTGTTGAGAATTATTTTGGCGGCCTTTTGAAAACTCCTTACTTTTAAGTTTTTATCCCCCTTCTTTCTTCTGGTGAGAACCCTGACCACCTTTATGGGAGTCCCCCCCAGATACCTTTTTGACACTCTGGTGCTAGCCCAGAGGTCTGCCTCCTCAGCAAGCTTGCGCAGACAGTCAGCTTACTGTCAAGTAGGTGCTGGCGCAACAAAGGAAAATAGATACTGAGCATGTGCTTTCTTATTAAATAGTACAGCCCATTAAAATCACTAACCTTGCTGCCGTCCCAACCATTCAGTGCCTTACTGGAGTAGTCCACAAAATGTATCCAGAATTGGTTTGGGAGATTCTGGCTGTCCCTGAATCTTAGGCGATACTTTTCAGGGGTCAGCCCATATTTGGCAATTAAAATGGCTTTCATAGGGGTATACTTGGTTTGGTCCCCAACCTCTAGTGTAAGAAGTGTGTCCCTCTCCAGAGTAGGCATGTGTTACCACAGACCACCCCCCCAGTGTTCTCAGGAACTCTGTGAACCTTTGGTGCAACTTCATTAACAGAAAACCATTTTTCAATGTCTTCTCCCACTACATAACTAGGCACTCAGGGGCATATTAGCAAGAACCTCGTTAAACATATCGCCGTTTAAGCGGCAGGAAACTGCCGCTAAACGGCGATAATGGACTTGCTAATATGCGTTATAGAATTCAATAGAAGCCCAGGTTAGATGTGCAGGACATCTAACCTGGGCTTCTATTGGAATTCCATAACGCATATTAGCAAGCCCATTATCGCCGTTTTAGCGGCAGTTTCCTGCCGCTAAAACGGCGATAATTTTAACGTGGGTCTTGCTAATATGCCCCCAAATCCTTAGGTATGTGAACCCTTTTCTCTCCTTCAGGTACTGCGGGAATGCTGTCACCATCACTGCTGAAATCCACATGTGTGGCTTTGATGTAGAGCTCTACAACAACTTGTTCTCTTCCAAGGTTTTTTCAGCCTTCTTCTCCTCCAAGACCAATTTTCTTTCTTCCATTTTTGATTTGGCCAGCTGCAGTTTGAACTCTCTCTCCTCCCTCCTCTCCTTTAGTTCTTCCGGGGAGAGGCAGCAAGAAGAGACACTGGTCCCTGCCCTGCCTAGAGAGCTCACAGTAAGGGTTTTTACCCTCATCCATTGCTGGTGGTTCCTCAGAAGAGCCATCCCCAGGCAGCCCAAATCCATCATTCTCCTTGGAGCTGGCTTCTGCCCAGGCCCTCAGCACCTTTTGTGATTCCACCTTCTTGGTGGCGCTCTTGGCAGGAAGCCCAATCTCCTTGCAAACATATTTAAACTGGGTCACTGTATAGGTTTCCAAGTTGCCCAGCTCAAATTCCATGGTTCCAGTTTTAGAGCCAGCAGCCGGAAACATGATTTTGGAGAAAAATCAAAAATGCCAATTAGGGAAATTTTAAATTAGAATTGGTCTTAGATGTGAATGAGTAGCATACACCAAGTTACTGTATGGCACTGCACAAACACAAGTCCTATCCCACCGCTGCCACCAATGTTAGAAATTGAGTTGTAGGTTGACTGGGGTTTGAGCCCTAGCCAAGCAGCAGCCACAATCCTAGTCAGAATAAGAAGTAGGCAAACCCTAAATTAACCTGTGCTTACCCTCTGGTAGTTTGGCACAGAGCAGTCAGGATTAACTTAGAGGCAAAGTGTAAAGTATTTGTGCAACACTTCTAACAGTACTACAGTGAAAACACCACACAAAAAGATTCTACACCAGGTTAGGAAAATAGAACTTAATTTAATAAATAAAACAAGACCAAAATGACAATAATCCAATAAATGGAACTTGAGATATGAAGTTTTAAATAATAAACTGTAAAATAGAGCTCAGAATCAATAAGCGCTTACTTTAGTTAAACCAACTTGCTCCTGTTTTGCCAAATGCCTCCTGTCTTCTCATTTATTTAAAGTAAATTAATATTCAAGCAACAAAAGATGTGAGGTGCAGCAGAAGCGATGTGTTGGTGTCGATCCATGCAGTGTGGCGATGCGCCGGTCCTGATTCGCACAGCAACATGTCAGTTCCGATGAGCCAAGAGCTGCTATGCGTAGATTCGGCATCATTGTCAAGGATGGCATGGACGGAGTTGCGGACACCTTGTGCAGTGCTGGTTCTGAAGGTGATGCGTCAGGGCCTATCCACGCAGTAGAGGCGATGCGCCGGTTCTGGTCCACGTAACAGGAGCTATGCGCCGGTTCTTATCCATGCAACAGGAGCAATGTTCCGGTTCAACAGAAGATGTGTGGGCTTCACTTCTAAGGATTCAGGACTGGGGTGGCACTACTTGGTAGGGCAGACTCACAGATGGTAGAGTCCAAGGGCAAAAGCAGATAAGCTGGAAGTCTTTTATGACCCTGAGACTTTAGTTCAGGAGGCCAGCCAGCTAGCCCTTGAAGTCACTCTGGGTTCAAGTGATGCAGGTCCAGTCCTTCCCACCCATGCAGAGGAACAACAGGCAGGAGGACAGCACAGCAAGGCAGGAGTCCAGCAAAGCAGCAGTCCAGCAGAGTGGCAGTCCTTCAGCAGCACAGCAGTCCTTCTTCCTGGTGAAGTATTCGCAGGTCCAGAGGTGTACTGAAATGGTGGTGTCAGGGGTCCAGTACTTATACCCAGGTGTGCCTTTGTCATGGTCCTTCCACTGGTGTCATGCTAATTCACTACAGAACCATGTCCGCTTCAATATGTACTGAACCACATGTTTGCTTTAATATGTGCTAAATGACTCCAATGTATCTAGTAGCTTATTGTCATCTTTGAATACAGAAGTGTATTGTTCCTTGTATGTGGTTTAGTGTTTTAGTTTAGACTGTAGCATTTCATTGTCCCTTTTTCAGTTTTAGCGCTTTCAAGGTCACGTGGTTGACGCTCGTCCAGATTGCTGTTGTACGTGATATTCCTTTAAATACTGCCACGCCCTCAGCTGCATGCAGATTATTGCAGCTTCACCGACACATCTTGGAGATCCGGTTTGTGGTTCCGCAGTCCTGAGAACAATAGACAGAGAAAGAATGTGGTAGGTCTTTCTGCTCTGCTACTTCACCCGGGAGTTCCCGCGGGCTGCTCCCGAGAATGCGGCTCCGTTCCTGAGTTTGCCATAGGCAGGTAAGCAAATGCTTTGTAGTGACACGTCCCTCGTGTGAAGTGTTGACTTTGTGTTTTCTGCCAGGAAACACACTACCGCTCATTTAGAAGTTTTGCAAGACTTGGTTTCCCTTGGCCATTTTGTGTATAGCTGTGCACTCAAGTAAAGAGACACGCTACAGCTTAGAGGAAGTTAACACTTGTGCATTTGAGATTTTTTAAAGACATAGAGCATTTGTTATTTTGAATAAGACTTGCGCTTATGTGACTGAAAAGGCAATGAGACTTGTGCATCCGTGACTACAAAGGCAATCTGGAAGATGTGCAATGTGCATTTGTGACTTCAAAGAAACATTATAGTTGAAATATTGTCAGATTCTTGTGAAGAAACGAGAAGGTTTACTGCTATAGCATCTTAGCACTTGAGCTCTGACTTAGAGGAAGCATATATATATATATATATTGAGCAATGCAACATCTACTCTGAATAAAGATCTGCAAGAAACCTGAGAACTATAATCAGGATAATGCTGTGATTGTCAACAGTAATGTTAGTACAGTAAACCAACATTCCTTTTCAGGTAATTATTGTCTGAACTTATTATCACCGTATTCTATGACTGTGTAGAGATAAAGTAAAAGTATAAGGTATGGAACAGACTTGCTCATCTGTTCCAGATCTCCATCCTGGCGGTACCCTTCCTAAAACCCCTCCCCTCGTCTTGCCACTCTGATCCTCTGTTGAATTAACCTCTGAGTCTGAGCTGCCTGGTGGTGGGCCTCTTGAGGGTACTGCTCCTCAGGAACAATAGCCTGACAGCCTTTGAAGTGAGGGAGACTTCAAAGACAGGTCTTTGAAGTTCACAGAGGTCCTGTCTTCCTGCCCTGGCTTCAGACTCATTTCAGGGGGGTAAGCAGCACTTTGCGTGGAGATAGGATACAGCCTATTCAGGTATAAGTGAGGCTGGGTCCAGCTTCTCCCTCCCATCCTGCCAGGATGGCCCCTCAAGCCACACCTAAGCTCACATTGCGTTTGGCTGTCTAGGAGATTACACCAAGCCCAGCTGTCACCCTCCCCAGACGTTTATCAGAGACAGGCAGCTGCCACTAAATGGCTAAGGTAAGAAAATGCCAACTTTCTAAAAGTAAACGGGTAAAGTTGCCAACAAGAGATCTAATCTCCCACGTTGACCGTATCATAGATGCCAATGCGACCTTGAAACAAGATATTTATTATTTCGTTCTACGTCGAGAGGTCAATTGATATATATCTGTTCCTCAATTCCATGAACTAATTAAAGTTGCCTATATTGTGTATTTGAATTGCCCTCTGAATTATTTAACTAAGGGGTCAAGAAATTGCACACAACTCTCTTTTGTCCTGAAGATGGTCTCACTAATTGGACACGACAGAGACCAAAATGTCGACGCCTAATCCACTCTTCTCGTTACATTTACTGTTAATTGTTTTGATTTGAGTTTTGAACCCTAAAACTATGGACAAACTCATAGGCTTATTCTAATGAAGATGGATTTTATGCATACCGGATCAAGATATTTTTGTACATGTAATATATATGTTTTCTGTTATCAATGTATATTTGTTGATTTAAATGTTGTTTTTTCTGTACCTCTGTCTTGCTTCACCCTCCAAAATACCACTTCCACACGATGGCCCAAACACGACGAAGCAGGAGAGATATAACACAACAACACCTAGAAAGGGGTTTCACTTTATAAAATGAAACACATCAAAGACTCTCTTTTTAGAATAAGGCTTGAGGTTTTATTTATGCAATGCTCTCTAACAGAAAGGCTTTCCCAGATATCAAATTAACAACATTCAAATATATATAGAGATATATATTTATATGGAAGCAATAATAACACACTTGGCAAATGTAACTGTTGAATGCATGAATAATAATAATGAATAAACAAGCAGCAAATAATACTAGACATCCTGCAAGAAATCAGAAAGATATATACACTAAATACATCAAATGATTACTTTGGATGTGCACTCTGACTCACTCACACATCATAAAGAAAACACCTCAAATGACCACAGCCACTGGAAACTGAATATGCACGCACAAACAGCCATGCATCACAATGGCACTAATCAAAAATCAAACACTTCACCTGGTGCAATCTTCATCCTGACCCACTCCAGACTGGGGGACTTACAGCCAAAGCCAGGAGACTCAGCAACCAGATGCCTGCACTGAAGATGCGTCCATCGTTCAGGCTCAAACAATCCCAGTTTCTAAGTCAACAACCCTCAGCTTTATAGTCTCAAAACACACTAGAAGGTTTGAGAGTCTTTCCTTCCGCGCCAAGGAAACTTACTGGAACTGGCCACCTTCCATGCAAGCATTCCAGGGCAAAAGGAGTTCCCACGTTCTCTCTACATTCTCACATGTTCCAGCCTTTATCTTAACAAAGCTTACGAAGGCCTTCGAGGGTACATTCAGCAATCTCTTCCAAAAACCAAACAACCTTGAACGTGATTAACCCAAACAACTTGAGCACTCTGTAGGCCTGCGTGCGCAGAAAAGCTCAATTAAGGCAGAGTCAGAATTCAGGATGACATGAGGCCATGTCAAAGCCAATAGTAAGAACTTCATAATACTTCCCAATGTACAACACAATGCACATTTGTGCACCACTGCCTATAGCATCACATACTTCATCTCTCAATGTACAACACAATACACATTTGTGCACCACTGCTCATAACACTGCACTTCGAGATCAAAAAGTACATTCCACACCTCTTTCTCTCTCATGCTTTCAAATGCACATCCCACACATTCTGTTCTTGGCAATCTGTTCTACTCTGTGACAGCTCCCACTTTAAGACTGCAAGATTACATGGAAGAAAACTTCAAAGGAAAAAAGGCATATGCAGGATGTTGTACATTCAGGCTAGGGTAAAGTAAAACACCGAAAGTCAATTAAAATGATGGTAGTCAAAGGTCATCACGTGGTGTCAAACCATAAGAGTGCCACTAGCACTACAACCCATATCTCTAATTTTTTTACTATAAAATTAACTGCTTCTTCTGATACACCCGTTGATTGTACATATTGTATTTTCTTTTTTAATTAATGTGAGCTATCCCATTAAGTGTCATCAGATGTCACTACGATTAAGATTTAATTATTTTGATTAATTAATTTTGAATGAATCCCTTGTTGGCAACTTTATCCGTTTATTTTATTTCCAAATTTCAATTTAAAATCTGACCACCATATGTTGCAATTTTGAATTATGATTCCAGAGACGCTAAACTTGAAAAGTCTATCTCTTCGCAATTGGGAATTACACTTAAAAATGTAATAAGGTAATACCAATGTTATCCTATAAGAGAGATAGGCCTTACAGTAGTGAAAAATGAATTTGAGAGTTTTTCACTGCAAGGACATATAAAACTTGAAAGTACATGTCCTGCCTTTTAAATAGATTGCACCCTGTCCCCTGGGTTGTCTAGGGCCTACCTTAGGGGCAACTTATATGTATAAAAAGGAAAGGTTTGGGCCTGGCAAGTGGTTGATTTTGCCAGATCGAAATGGGCAGTATAAACTGCACACGCAGGCTCTGCAATGGCAAGTCCTGAGCCATGGTTAGAGAGTTACTTAAGTGAGTGGCATAATAAATGCTGCAGACACACTAGCAGCATTTAATATTCAGGCCCTGGGCACATGTAGGGCACTTTACTAGTGACTTATAAGTAAATTAAATAGGCCAATTGGGGATGATCCAATATTACCATGTTTAGGGGAAGAGCACAAGCACTTGAGCACTGGTTAGCAGTGGTGAAGTGAACAGTCCGATAGCCATCAAAAAAGGGATCACAAAAGTGAAGGAGGTCGGCAAAATGTTGGGGGAATACTACCCTAAGGCTGTCAGGTCTAATACCCTTAATTGCCAGGTGTAGGTTACACAGAAGACAGGAGTAAGACACACCTACTCATGTACAAAGATTTGTAATTAGCTCCCAATGTGTATAAGCTAAAGATATGTATAAACTATGTTTTACCTTAATAAAAGGGCAGCTGTAGCATGGCAATAAGAATATTGGAAACAGCAAACAGGTGAAACAATGAAACAAACAGATCATGCCATTCAAAATGTTCTTGAATAAACAATATTATTTCAGCTGTCTGCCAAATGGTGGCATCATGGAAAATGTGCTAAGGCATACTAATTGCTACATCTGCCATTGTTATTAAAAATAAGAGCTGCTGACTTTGTATCAGGAACAGGGGGTGCTTTATTGTGTAAACAGAATACAAAAAGTGGACTCATTTTGAATGCAATTCAATTCACAGTTTTTAAATGTAACATACAGCTTTCAGAGCTTGTGTATGTTTGCATTTTTGGGACTTTTCACACAGTCCTTGATGGAAATGTTCGGGCTTATTTACAAGCCCCATGCGCTGCTGGTGCATCACTTTTTGTGACGCTCCGGCACCGCATTTTGCTGGCCCATATTTACAAGGACACAAAAAACTACCCTGCATTTCTTTTACTGTCCTTTTAAATATGGCCCCTTTACACGCAGCACTTTGTGTGAAAGGGGCATTTCATGGGTGTTGTTGTGGGTGTTCCAATGCAACACCCATAGAACCCGACACATTTCCAGATTTATGAGAAATCGTAAACCTGGAAATGCGTCTGAGGCGCAATGAGGAGAAATGTATTCACTTCTCCTAGTCTTTTTTCCCTTTCTATGCGTGCTGCATTCTGTTGCACACATAAAACGAGGAATTCAACTCTTGTTTATGTGCAGAAAAGTACCCCTTCCTGCACATAAACAATCATTTAAAAAAATGACGTTTTGCAAGTTCTATGTGTGCTAATGCAGCACACATTGAAGTTGCAAAACGCCATTTCAGATTGTTTATGTGTAGGAAGGGACACCTTCCTGCACATAACCAATCATCCCTATGACACAGTCATCCTTGCACCATGGTGCAAGGGTGCCTGCATCGGCGCATGGCAGCTAATTGTGCGCCAGCGCAGGGGAGAGCAAAGGGATCTGTCATATCGTTGTAGCTATGACGCATACCTGTGCTTCGGAATTAACGCAGCGTGGCGCAGCCATATGGCTTGCGGCACTGCGCTGCGTTAATTCTTTGTAAATAAGGCCCCATGTTTCTAAGACAAATATTTAAAATCTCTATCATATGTCTCAGGTGTAATGATTGCTGCAAGTGGACTCACAATAACCAGTTCCGGTTCAGCACAGAGCGCGTTTGACACAATGGTCCCCATTTTTTTTTAAACTGATCCCAGCAAAAGATCATAATAACAATTTTAGAACCTGCAATACCTGAAAAAACAGGACCTTTTCCACTTTTTATTTTTTTATTTTATGATTTCGTTAAAAGACCGCATGACCCCATATCTTGTTATATACATCCTTCTGCTGCTTGGGTGTATATATATGTAAATAACTCACTATGCAATATTTGACGGACGAAAGTTATGGTTCTTTTAGCTAAAAAAAAAAGATTATATTATATACCGTGTTGATATTAACTTAAAAGCAAAATAAAATACAGATCATAAATAAAAAGGGTTGCCAAATGTAGGTTTAAACCATATCCATGCAAATATTTCATCACATAAGCAATACACAGAGTTACTGGCCCAACATATTAAAATATGGATCCGTTTCACAAAGCTTTTTGAGAAGCTAAATTACACTTATCTCCCACAGCAGAATTTGTGAGAGCAAATTAAAGATTGCCATTCAGAAGCATGAATTTGCACTCGTAAATGGATTTACTCTAAAGTACAATTACACCAGTATGTCGTAATTTAAAATGTGAGTACATTTCCTTAAATGGGTTGATGTGCATACATCATGGTGTGAACCCCCGCATAGCTGTGGAAATTTTAGGTTATTCACAAAACGTTTGAAGGTAGTTTTCTATCGTGAAAATAATTACAGATTTAGAGGCATATTCATATTTACTCTAAAGTACAATTACACCAGTATGTCAGTAATTTAAAATGTGAGTAAATTTCCTTAAATGAGCTGATGTGCATGCATCATGGTGTGAACTCCCGCATATTTGTGGAAATGTTAGGTTATTCACAAAACGTTTGCAGGTAGTTACAGATTTAGAGGCATATTCGTTAAAAAGTCATGCAGCGCAGCAAGCCACCTTGCTGCACTGCGTGACAGAAAGCGCAGGAATGCGCCGTATTTAACATAATATGGCACATTCCTGTCTTTTCCCAGCACTGACTCACAATGTGCAGACTAGCGCCAAGGCAGAAAACCTTGCACCATGGTGCAGGGATGCCTGCGTTGTAAGCAGGATTGTTTTTGTGCAGGAAGGTACACCTTCCTGCACAAAAACAATCCCCTGATGCATTTTCCTCTTTCTGTGTGTGCTGCAGCACACATAAAAAGAGGAAAAGACGAGGAGAAATAAAGATATTTCTCCTCGTTATGCCTCCCCTGGGTATGCGTAGCATTTTGTTGCATTCTTAGGCTTACCAGTAATGGTAAATCTGGGAATGCGCCAAAATCCATGAATGTTGCATGGGAATACCCATGCGCTACCCATGGAATGCCTCTCTGGGGCATAGTAACATAACGCAGCGATTTGTGCTGCATTGTGTTACTCTAGATATATCAAGCCACGCAGGGCCGCACAAGGGGGCCTTGCATGGCTTGATCAATATTACTTATGAATTTCTTGGCACTTGCACCCCGTTGTGTGGTGCAAGGGCGACGCAACTCATTGGTAAATATGTCCCTAGCTTCTTTAAAGGGCAGGAGTAAATCCCTCATCAGAATTAGTAAGTGAAAGGAGCATGCACATAATACGCAGTAGTGATGGTGAAAGGGTTCCTTAACAGCAGAAATATTGTCCCCACGGAAGAACAGATACTAATAATGGGAACACAGATGAATCACATTTACACCTTCGGAACCATTAGCTTAATACATTGCTGAATATGTACATGTTGACACGTGAGTTCTCAGTTAAAGCTGAAACAGATGCAGCCTCCCAGGAGTGCATTTGGAATTCTTTATGAATTTCAAGAAATTTGTATTTTTTTTCTAAATATATTAGTGCCTATACAAGAGCTAATTTGCAACTTTCATGGTAAATCGAGCCCTCTCTAATAATCTGTGCTCAAACACATACTACAGACATTTATTCGAGAGCCCACCCACTTAACATATTCTATGATAGTGAATTCCAGCACCAAACTGCACAAGTGTTTGAGAAAAGAACTACGACTAAGTGATTGTATATCTGCCTGAATGAAAATCTGCTGAAATCCCGCTCCTTTCCATTTTAGTTAGTCTAACGGCTTAATAATAGATTTTTGGGTGTAGCTTGACAGCGCGGGCTGTCTGCACGACGTATTATTACCAAAGCTTTAAAATATATAGAGAGATGAGTTTGTCCACCCACAGGAATATTTAACTGTTAAATCACGCTGTTGGCGATTTGGTGTGCCATTTTGCTCTGCCAGGAAGTGTTTCCCTTTGAATGCAAGAGGGACTATTTTATACCAGAAACATGCACTCAATCATCATGCTTTTTGTCAAATTCAGGTCTTTATCTCTCATATGCATTCTTTATAAAACAATCCTTTTTTGCTACTTTTTCCCCAGCATTGGCAAAGCCAATGGAGAAAACTTTAATTTAATGCATATAAACAGCATTTGTCAATGCCTGTGTGCCATTGAGTTGGCACATTAAAGCCTGAACCTATTGGCTTTTCCAATACTTGTTAATTTAATCAAATATTCACAAAACAACTAGCTGTAATCATTTTCTTTAAAAATGAAACTATGGCAGGGAACACGTGACCTAGTAAGAGGGTATTTCCCAAAAATATGAAATATACTGATCACCCTATGAGTATTCAGCCTTATTCGCCTCAAATATCCAACTGTAAAGAGGGAGCCTAATAGGCTTACCCACCACATTAATTGACAAAGGCTCACTGACCTTTTGTTAATGTCCATTGCTCCCTCACCACGCAGCTCCACCTGGTAGCTGTTATCCCCTCTGTGCTCCAGGTTTCAAGTCCCTCCTCCACCCTCAGGCTCCCAACTGCTGCTCATCCCTGGTGGTCCAGTGGTGAGTCTGTCTCTGCTTTCCTGTTCCTTCTCACCTCTTGTTCTGCTTTTTTAGCCTATTTTTCTTCTGTATTTCTCTTTTTCCCCTTATTCTGTGCCCCTTTTCATCCTGCCCTTGCCTCTGCTCTATCCCTGCATCCTGCTTCCATCCAGCACTGCTTCCCGCCTCCCAGTTGAACAGCCCCTCCCACCTCCGTACCACTACTTAATGGCGGCTGCTGTGTGGCCGTGCTGCTGACGCACGAAAGGCAAGGTCACCACACAAGAGAGAAAGGAGGAAAGAGGCAACCCTACTGTCCTCCAAAACAAGAAATCGCTTACCACAAGAAAGTAGGGTGCCGATAAAATAGATGTGCGTAAGACCTGGGGTCAGGTCGAGCAATACCTACTACAGGTCACGTGGGACCATTCAAACCAGGTAGGCCATCCTCAATGGAAGAGGATGCCTCACACACATAATAGTGTCATGCTTCATCATCGGCATCCTCTCCCCACCCTGGTAAGATGGTGCTACCCGGGCAGACCCAATCTCCACGAAGACTTGGCAGTAGGAGGGAGTTCTTACAGAAAACTATAGGACAAAAAACGGGATCCCGTTGAATTAAAAATACCTACGGGTTCCTCAGTTATCACCTTTATTCGTGAGGACCCTAGATATACTAAAAACCGATCAAGTGATGGAAATCATAGAGTACAATGACTCAACTCCATCCCAAACTTGTAAACATGTTTCTGCCCTCAATTATTAGCCTAATAGGTCTGGGGCATTAATCAGGGCTAGTGGATCCCTATCGTATTGTTCTAGGTGTCCAAGGTACCCTAGATACTAATGTAAGTATAACACCTACTAAGTAACCCAAGTGAGCCCTACCTGGGCTACTAACTTCCAGACTCCGTAGGTAACCCTAGGCTTTAGGGGATACCGGAGAATCGGTCAAGGAGAGGGTGGTATCCTTCGTAGTCACACATTCTTCAGAAGGAACACCGCTCGCATCCACCTAGAAGTTTCCACTCCTTGCCGCCGGCACCAGTCCATGCCTGAACCACAACCAGTGCTGTGAACCCTGGTCCCCATGCCTTTCACCGATATGATGCCAGCATCCTCCATGCCCTCAACACTGCCTGTCACCTTGCGTCGCAGAATGACACCCAAGGCCCGTTCACCTGCCGCAACTGCACCTTCTTCTGACTCCACACACCAAACCCACCAACCGCACAGCCCACAAGAACCAGACTCGACAACCTCAGCTGCATCCTACTCAACACACGCTCCCTCAACAAACACGCTATGGAGAACTGGCACCTGTTCGACTCCATCCCCCCGACATCACCTTCTTCATGGATAACTGGATGAACCCCACCTCAGCCACGGACATCTCCACCACTATCCCCGACGGTTACAAAATCACCCTCAAGGACAGCACCAACCGTCTGGGAGGAGGCACCGCCATTGTACACAAAAACACCCTCTGCCTCACAACTAGCTCTGACGACCACTCAAGGCAGCGCCTTGAGACCCTCACGGGTGAGTAGCGCGCTTACAATTCCCTGATTGATTGATTGACCTGACATGGAGCACCTCCACTTCCAGGTCCAGACCTACCCGAATGCCACCCTCCGTGGCACGCTAGTCTACAGACCTCTCGGACACCGTTCCCCCTTCTGCAAATCCATAGCCGACTTCGTCGCACACCACGCTGTCTCCTCAAGGGACTATATCCTCCTCAGCAACCTCAAATTCCACCTGGACAACCTCGACAACCACAGCACCTCATCCCTACTGAAGAACCTCACCACTGTTTCACTCAAAGAACTGGTCACCTTCCAACCCACTCAGCAGGACACACGCTCGACCCCATCTTCTCCACAAGCAGTAATATCTCCGTCAGCCACACCCGAGCTACATTGGACTGAACACCACTGAGCCCACTTCTCCTTCACCAAACCCACTGAACACCACCGGGCCCACCGCTACCACTGTAGAAACTGGAACAAGGTCTCCGAAGACCAACTTGCCACCTCTCTCCACAAAACCTCACCGCTAACCTCCATGGACGCTAATGCCTCAGCACGCAACCTCCACCTATGGATCTCCGACTGCACCAACACACTGGCTCCCCTCAGGAAACCCTCCGGCAAACAGCCCTCCGAGAAAGCCAGCTGGTTCTCCCTTGTCCTCCAAGAGTCCAGGCGCACCTACAAATGGCTCGAGAGAAGATGGAGGAGCTGCAAGACCTCTGCAGACCACGCAGCCTCTAAAACCGCTGTCACCACACACCACAACCTCATCAGAACCACAAAGAAAACTGCCATATAGTAATGTATCAACCCCAATGCACACAACAGCATAGAACTCTTCACCGTGATCAAAGAATTAACCAAACCCAGCATGGATGTCACAAACATCCCCCCTCCCAAGACCTCTGTGGCAACCTCATCACCTTCTTCCACTGCAAGATCATAGATATCTAGGATAGCTTTGCAACCCAGGACCCACCCACCCCACCCGCAACCACCGCACCCAAATGCTCCAGATCCCAGCCAACCCTGCTCAACTGGACCACCCTCACCACTGACGACACCCTAAGGATCATGAAAACCATCCACTCTGGAGCCCTCTCAGACCCCTGCCTCCACTACATTTTCAACCGAGCAGGCGCCACCATCGTCCCCGTACTCTGCTGCACTATCAACTGCTCCATTGAGTACGCCACCTTCCCTGAAGTCTGGAAACACGCAGAGATCAACCCCCTGCTGAAAAATCCCTCTGCCGACCCGAAGGACCTCAAGAATTTCAGACCCATCTCTCTGCTCCCCTTCCCAGCAAAAGTAATTGATGCCCAACTCAACCCACCGAATTCATTGAAACAAACCACACCCTGGACCCTTCCCAATAAGGTGTCTGAAGCAACCACAGCACCGAGACTGCACTCCTCGCTACAACAGACGACATCCACACTCTCCTTGACAGAGGCAAAACCGCAGCCCTCATCCTCCTGGACCTCTCTGCCGCCTTCAAAACCGTCTTCCACCACACCCTCTGCACAAGACTCCACGACGCTGGCATCCACGGCAAAGCCCTAGAGTGAGTCCTCTTCTTCCTCACCAGCCAGCCCAGAGTCAAGCTCCCACCATTCTCCTCAGAACCTATAGAGATCAGCTTGGAGTTCCTCAGGGCTCCTCTCTCAGCCCCACCCTCTTCAACATCTACATGGCCCTGCTTGCAGCTGTTGTCAGAAACCAAGGACTCAACATATTCTCCTACGCCAATGACACCCAGCTGATTCTCTCCCTCACCGACGAACCTACAACTGCTAAGAGAAATTTTCACAATGGGATGAAGGCAGTCGCCGCCTGGATGAAGGACAGCTACCTCAAACTCAACTTTGACAAAACCGAAGTCCTCATCCTGGGCACCGCTCCCTCTGCCTGGGACAACTCCTCGTAGCCCACAGCGCTCGGGACCCCCCACACCCACTGATCACGCACGTAACCTCTGCATCATCCTCGACTCCTCTCTCTCAATGAACCGCCAAATCAACGCTGCCTCATACTCCTGCTTCCACATGGTTTGCCTACTTCAGAAGATCTTCAAGTGGATCCCCACTGAGTTCAGGAGAACGGTCACCCAGGCACTCGTCAGCAGCAAGCTCGACTACGGCAATGCACTCTACGCCGACCCCACCTAAAAACTACAAAATAAAATGCAGAGAATCCAGAACGCCTCCACCAGACTTATCCTGGGCATCCTCCGCCACAGTCACATCTCCAATCACCTCAGAGACCTTCACTAGCTCCCGATCAACAAAAGAATCACCTTCATGCTCCTCTCGCACGCCTACAAAGCCTTCCACAACACCGGACCTGCACACTTCAACCCCTGCCTCGCCTTCTACACACCCACCAGAAATCTCTACTCTGCCCAAATGGCCCTGACCACTATCCCATGGATCCGCAAGACCTCGGCTGGAGGAAGATCCTTCTCCTACCTCGCTGCGAAGACCTGGAATACTCTACCTCTACATCTCAGGCAATCACCTTCCCTGCCTCAATTCAGGAAGAACCTCAAGACCTGGCTCTTCGACTGAACTGCAGAACCCCCTCCCCCCTCCCCGCGCCTTGAGACTCTTAACGTGTGAGTAGCCACACTCTAAAAGGTCCCTGATTGAGTGATTGACGAGGCAATGGAAAACCACATCCACTACTGCACACTGGCAGGGTTTTTGACTTGTAATAGATGTTTAAAAGTTGTATGCAATTCTAAAGACAACCAATTGAGTCTGACAACTTAATTTCAGATTTCCTTGAACTGTTCCATTTTATAAATTTTCCCTATACATTACCATAGGGTGACTCCGCAGTCAGGATGGAGATATCAGCATGGCACAGTAAAGGAAAAAAAAAGTTTATTTACCCAAAAATATTAAAATAAATATATATTATGTTAAATATTAATGTAAACTCATTTTATATATTTATTTTACATGTTGAACAAAAAGTGACAACACTAATACTTTAATTCTGAAATACATATTTAATTACTGGAAATATATTAAATTAAATTAAAATTCATATTTCTGAAGAATAAATTAAAACAATACATTCCCACATACAAAAAGGAATATTTTTAATGCAAATTGGAAACTGTTGAAAGTGATGTATAGAATTAATTAAAATGAAGTTACATTTTGATAAAAATATTGTTACGTTAATTTTTACATTCAAAATAGGGTATTGAATTATTGTATGATTAAAAAATAAATATATGTTTTTTTTATATATTTTAGCATTAAATTATATTTATTTATATTTTTATCTATTTTAAATATGTAGAGTTAATTTAACAATATTTCCTATGGGATTTTATGTTACTTCTATGGGAGAGCTCTGCAATACCAGTAGTTGGCCATGTATGGTGCTGGACTTACTACTCTTTTTTATGGTAGTACCTTACTCTCGGATTTTGTGAATAAGCAAAAAGTAGTAAAATTACTCAAAAGTGTAAGTTACCTTTGTGAATGAGACTCAAAGTCTCTTGGGGCTGGTAGGAGTTGTGCGGCTCTGGTTGACATAATGGAACTGGCCAGGGAAGGAGGCGACAAGGTTGATACTTGTTTTCATTTTGATGTTGATGGCTCTGTGACTCTCCCAAACTTCGGAGAGTCACCCCTGGCAACCTTTGCTGCAATGTCATTACCACACCACTTCCTGTGTCTCTGTTCCTTGCTTCCTCTTTCTGCCACTGTTCTTTTTTTCTTCACATTCCAACACCTGGCCGAATGCAATGGGACTTAAAGAACAGGCCCCGAATCCCTCTCACTTTTACTTGTGGTGTCTTTAACTACAAACTCAGCCCCACCTTCTGCGCTCTTTACGCAGCCTGTACATAGTCTGATAGCACTATTCCTTATACCTTTAACACGATAACTGTGTTATTGTTAATTCGCATCGGGTTTTAAATTTCTAGCATTTCCACTGCGAATCCTTTTGTCAACTAAAATAAAAGTAAAACATTAAAAAACATTAGCATTTTCATTCTCCCAAAGAGGTATGCAATCCCAGACCCCTTTGAAATACAGTATTGAAATTAGCTTATACAATGCCTGCATTTAAGCAGTGCTAACCGGACATCAACCTCTGACTTATACAAGAGATTGAACTACCTTTCATTTTTGAACTCCAATAGTGTTCCTTATAACTTTATAAAGTTTCGCATTGTTGGCACAGTCCTGGCATAAATACTTGTTCATTTCCTTTCTTTTCTTTATTTAACAGTATTCTGCATGACGCTAGTCATGCAAGGGCATTTAAGCACAACAGATTCAAAGTAAGTAAAATGCAAACCACAAAAATAAACAATTATTATTGTTTGTCTCTTCTTCCTGCTATGGTAAACTACGAAACATTTCAAAGTAAACTGCATTCCTGAGGTTAATACTTGGTTGGTGATATTGCATACTTTCCACTGTTCATCTCCCGTCAACCTTAACTAAAAAGGTTTTTTCCATTTAATTGTGTTTGTTTCATGTGGGCCCAAGCCCAAATTCTGTGGATTCAATACACCGTGGCATTAATGAGAACTAATGACGCCCCTGATTAACCCAAAGGTGGAGGGTGCATTTCCTATCCATTTGACCCACCTTGTACAAGTGTGGACAGGGGGTATTTTTAAACCTACCCTTGTTCGATTGCAGGGAAATTTGGTGTCCCCCTGTCCATGCCTGAAAGGATAGGGGAAGTGGATATTGTGTCCCCTCCTTCCCGCCTTGTCCAAGGGTGTAGATGTTGTTTATTGTATTTTATTTTTTTATTTGAGTTTTTTTGTAAAACACTTCTAACTATGATGCGCTGGCATCAGAGTGTCTTGCCCAAGGGCGGAGGCAGGTTGTTGCCCTTTGTTAGACTACCTTGTTCCAGGGAGATTACTTTATCACGTCTGGCTGCATACCCAAGGGTAGGGGTTGATTGTGCACCCCATGCTGTAACCATTCATGGAGAATATGGGAAGTCTCCAGCTCCCTGCTGTGCCAAAGACCTGGAGTATTTCATGTCCTCTACTCCAGCCTTCCCCAAGGGTGGGGATAGTATTTTGTTATATGTCTTGCCCAATAGTGGCGAGGCAAGGAGGTCTGGGACAGCTGGCATCTGGCACAGTGCACTGTGAAAAGCTCTGATGCATTTTTCTTTGTTTCATATGGTGCAATATGCCAATGGTCTTGGGCAAAGCAGGGCAACTAATACCCCCATTCTCTTGGGTAAGGCAAAGGGGCTTTCAAAGGAAGGCAGAAGAGGACAGCCAATATCTTGCCACGCCTTGGGCACACAAAGGGACTACCAAAGGGGCACATACAATACACCATGCGTTGCCTAAGAGCAAGGCAGGGAATATCAAAAATCCTTGTGACCATTTGCCAGAAGTGGAATAAAGCATTTAATTTTAATATCCCTTTGGGCAAGGCAGGCGGAGGCTACCAAATTCCCACCACCCCACCTGTTTTTTTTTCATTATTAGTCCTGATGTTTGCAAGGACCTGGAGAGAATCAAAATACTGTTGAACTGAAAGATCTTTAGGTTTGACAGATGTGGCTCTTGCATCATTCATGTTGAACATTTTGTCTTCTTTACTTACTTTAGAGGGCATCGGATCAACTTTTTCTCTAGAGTCTTCAGTCATTGGCTTAAGACATTGTTAGTCACATCTTGCATAAGTCCACAGGAATATTTTTTTCTCTCAGTTTTTCTATTGACTGCTTGGGAATATCCTTTTGCCTCCATTGGAATACATTAGGGACTATTTTACATCTAATATTAGTCTGCAGGTTGCCCAGTAGCACTGGAGAAAGAGCGCTGACGTAAGCATCTGAAGAAGATGGTATCAAAATGGATTAGCAGCATACATTTTCCAGATGCTCATGTAAGCACTTGCTCGCCAGACCAGCTGCACTGGTCACCAACTTATTGAGTTTTTCAGCAATCTCCGTCTCTTGGGCTGGCCACCCTTCCTGAAGAGGAGGGTATACAGCTACAGCGAGGGCCCTAGTGGAGGACACCCCCAGGAAGCAGAGCCCAGGCTGGTAATGGAGGGAGCTAAAGAATGCATGGAATTTATGCGATTTTACTAGCAGGACTTGTGGTCCGGCCCAGTCATAAATTTAGAGGGTAACTTGGGCCGCTTGGGGGCAATGAGGATATTTAACCCATGGATGCAGGCCAGATCACCCTCTTGCTCCAGGGATTCAGCAAATAAACGAGATCCTGCTGATGCATTGTGTGAGGGGGGCCCCTCCACGTACCTTGCCAGGGGGCCCCCTCAAGTTTCGTTATGCCACTGCCCCCCTCTCTCCAGGTGCCGATCCATCCCTGCTCACCAACTCCTCAACCTGCTCACCCTACCCCTACAGCCATTTAGCCTGACTCCAGCGCAATATGAAGGGGGAGATGTTCAAACAGTGCAGCAAGCACCATCCTCAAAGTATAGCAGGCTCTGTGTCAGGGGTAGGGTGAGCAGGTTGAGGAGTTGGTGAGCAGGGATGGATCGGCACCTGGAGAGAGGGGGGCAGTGGCATAACGAAACTTGAGGGGGCCCCCTGGCAAGGTACGTGGAGGGGCCCCCTCCGGACACAATCAGGAGCTCTCCGGCCGGAGTACTCTGCTGAGGGGGCCCCCTGGAGCTTGGGCCCCCCGCACCGCTGGGGTTGCAGGGGCCTGTGTGACGTCCCTGGGGGGCTATTGCCATAGGTGCGGAAGGATAGTACTGCTGAAAGGTCCCTCGCGGCAGGCACAAGAGAATAGCACTCCCCCTTTCAGTGTGGTGAGGTGCAAAAGTGGAGCAAAATGTATTTGTTTCAGCACTTTCTACAGTAATTGTTGTTTTGCTTTCTCCATTTTAGTTTAGTAATAAACAAAGTCTACCTTCATCATGGGCACAGTGTCCTATAAGCTACGTTAACGGACATTATACAAATGCATAGGGGAAATTATCATGCTGTGCCACCGTTAAATTATTAAGCTGACGGCTGTTGACTATTAATCAATTGTCCTCAGAGAGACACATTTATTGGACTGTATTATTTGCACACATTTAATTTACCTCCATCCAGAAAAAAATAACTTAGCGAGCTAAAGCGCTCATTGCTGACATCTGATGTGATATGCACGCCATACATTAACTGTTGGCTAGGCCAACTCAGCTTTTCAAACCCTTCTAATGTGCACAAACTCAGTGCCTTTAAGTTAGGTAGTAGAAAATCTGGTTACTTGTAACGCTCAGACATTGTATACTGCGGCGTTAAGAGCTAGGTAAAAGCAAGTTATGATCTACTGCTCAGAACAGGGTACAATTACAATATTTTAAATTCCCATTGCCTCCAAAGCCTTTGAAGTGGAAGACGCTAAGGCAGCAGCGGTGGCTGATGGAGATGTGAAAAGCGCACACAAATGTGGCACCGCATCCTGGGAGGGGGTAAGGTCAGATTACGGCAGCCTTGGTGAACGGACTACCAGAGTCTAATTACTCCTGTAATGGGGAGAGAGTGTCCCCTTTTAGGCCTTGAGATGAGGAGGATGGTGGGGCCTCCCAGGCATCCATTGACATTCCTTCACATCTGGGGATGGGAGGTGTGGGAGGGTTCAGATTTGCTGTGCCTGGCACTTGTAGGTGCTACATCCATGGCTGGTGTGTTGAGTCATTTGGGCCTCAGGGGAGCCTATATTCTCAAATGACTGCACCATCTTTGCCACCCCAGAGACTTGTGAATGGCATTTGCAGTGTGGTCGGTGTGGTGTTGTGGGCTCTAGGCCCACATGCTGCTAAATGACTGACGCAGACACGGTGGCTATGGTTAATCAACTGGCCACGAGCACGTGCACCCGGGCCCTTTTATTAGCATACTCACGTCACTCGTGATGCCTGTGAGGGTGCGTGTGGGGGTGCAAGTGTGCCCACTCCCCCAGGGGAGTGGTTACCAACTCTGTGTCTGTCGAGACACTAGAACGTGTCTCGCAGGACACAACATTCCTCCCAAATTTTAATGAAAAAACAAAGGCTCACTAGTCCAACCTGTAGGGATAAACAACAACAAAATATACACCACAGGGTCAGCTTCTCGGGTCAGGCATCCGGAAAACAGCAGACCAGGGCTGGTGACTCCGACTGTGGCAGGACAATCTCGGCGGGCACTCATCATTTAGCCTGAGCGGTTCAGGACACGAACGCTTGCTTGGAGACGTCAGCTGCACTCTAGTTACATGCCGGTGGAGACATGTCCTTTGGTCCCAGGTGGCTTCCTTTTCGCTGACATGGAGGATGGTATGTGGTGGGTAACAACAGTTCATTAACTGGGTGCGTCAAGAGCATGGTTGGAGTCCATAGTGAAAGTTCACGGGAGTGTTGCAGGAACGCCTGAAGTCTCTGTTATACTATTTTGCTGTATCCAGTGACCTGTCGGTGGGGCAATGTCTCTTCCAACTTTCCCGCCTGGGGAGGCCTTTGTCGGGTTTGCCACAGGACTGCTTGTAGGCTGCGCTGGGGCTGTGTGTGTGCCGACTGGGGGCAGCTGCAAAACCGCCGAGGAGCCAGTAGCCAGTCGCTCGCACAAACCTCAGGGGTGGATGAGTCTTGGTTAAGACCTGCTCTCGCTGCCGCAGTTCAGGTGTAAGCCACGTCAGCGGGTGGCTTCTGGTTTTGCTTGTCAGCTGGTTTGGCAACAGTGTAGGACTCCAATCCATTGGTACTCGAGATGGCATCATTTGACGCACTTGATGAGGACTGCCGTGATAGCATTGCCAGCCATGTGGTGAATCTGGACAATGGCTGGTGATGACTTGACTTGATGGTTGCAGGCCTTCAGTTTTGAGTCAATCACCTGAGGCAGAGGGTGGCCAGGTACCTCCATTTCCGTTGGAGAGGCAATTTCATCCGTGTGCTTGGACTTCGTGGGCGACTAGGACGTTGGTGACAGTGGCGTGATGAACACGCTGCGAAACGTGAGGCATGAGACTCGGTTCGCGTAGGCTTGTGGCTTACTCTTGGTCTCCCGCGGTGCGGTCGCCGGTTCACTCTCTGGAACGTGAGGCATGAGATCCTGTTCGCGCAGGCCTCCGGCTTACTCTCGGTCTCCCGCTGTGCGGTTGCCAGTTCCTTCTCTGATTGTCACCCCTTCCCTTCGAATTCGCTCCTGTTGTCACTCGGGTTCTTTTCATCGTCCGGCCCGGCCACTCACGACTTCCCCTTCTGAACTTGGCCGTTTGTCCGATTCTTGGTGTAGACCCTCCGGTCACACTTCCACGTCTCTTGCTGAGTGCGGTGTCATGCACATGGCACTGATGATGTAGTTGTCATTGGGCCTGGACGATAGGTGGTGACGGTCGACTAGGAGAGGATGTGTCTGGAGGGACTTCGTAGCTGCCTGTCTTTGCCTTGCTGAAGCTGTTCTTTCACCTATGGCATTTGCGGACAAGAGCAGGGACGCCATCCGACTTCAACTGCCGACACTCGGGGCTGGACGGTCGCACTGTGAGGCGTTGGGAGCAACGCGGTTTGCGCTTGCTGCGGCTTACGTTCGGTTCTCCCTTGGGGCTGTTGCCAGGGACGTCGGTCCGCCTTGGTGGCTGTCTGGTGTCTCTGGGTGTGCTCTTGGCTTGTGGCGCTACGAGTCCTTGTGCTTCTCCTCTTGTTTCCTTGGCGCACCTATGTTTGACCGGCTCTTCCAGGTGACAGGATTGTCACCCTTCTTATTTGCTTCTTCTCCGGGTGCAGTAACATGCACCATGTCCCAACAAGGCCAACAGGGCCTCTTAACTTCACTGGTCTCTGGACCATGCGGGCGAGATTTCTGTCGCTCTTCTCTGCTGCGTGGCGAGCAGCCACTCGTCTCGGGTGCTCCTTCTTCAGGCCGCTTCTTGAAGCTCCTACTCCGGGTGTTTCCTCTTCTGGGAATGGCTTACACGGGCAGTAGGGAGCTGTGGTAGTGGTTGGCCACTTGGAGTGTGCGACTCTCCTCTTGCCTGTCTTGGGTCACCGACGACTCCGTCTTGAGGCAGTGTGAGGGAGGACACTGTGCTGTGTTTGGCCTGCTCGGTGCTCCGTTGCTGCTGTGGAGATGTATGGGATCTCCCTGCTGACTCCAGCAGTGCTTCTTTTCTTTGGAGAGGTCTCTTTTCCTCCTGGGCATTTGCCCGTGTTGACGCGCTTTTGGGTGCCTGTGTCACGCACCTCGGACTGCGCATGCTTCGTCTTTTCTTGGGCGCCCTCTTCTGGCACCGGGCATGGCTGTTCTTCCTCCTTGCGGTGGTGGTCGTTCACCGCCAGGGGCGTGAGGCGCTCTCTTCTCACTTGTGGTGACGTTGGGCAGCTGCTGGTGGTGCGCGCTCTGCACCAGCCTGTCTTGTGCTTTTGGCGGGGAAAGCTACCTTGAGCCGATGCTCGATCGTCTGTCCTTGCTGACGATGGCGATTGTTGGCGTTGCTGCTTGTGTTTAGCTCCAAGTCTCTATCGCCTCCCTGCGGGGTTTGTCAGTCTCTTCCCTTACTTTGCAGAGGTGGCATTCGGTGCTCTTTTCACTGATAGAGTCCTGGGACATGGAAATGCTGAGGCCATTCCTTGGTATGGACCTGGTTATGCTGGGCACTGCAGGCGCTTGCGTTTATTTGCACTGTAACTCGTTGGGGTGGCGGCAGTACCACTGGTGGCCACCAGGTGGCAGTGGGGTGGCTTTTCAGTTTATAGGCCCCGGCAGTCCTTCCTCGACCTCCGGGCTTCTGTTGATCCGTGAGATGCAGGTTCTGGGCTGTTTGTTGCTTTGGCGTGGTGGCGATGCTCAGCAGCTAGGTGGCGCTGCACAGGCTTTGCTGGTTCCTCAGGGCTCAGGCCGTCATATTGAGGGAAAGTGCTGAGGATGCAGGTGCGGGGACCTATTTTGTTGGTGCAGTAAGGCGGCTCCTTTTGTGTATGGCTTTGCACCGTTCCTGTGCATTTACTGTCTCATGTATTCAGTCCTTTCTCGAGCTGCCTCTTGCGCTGTGCACATTGAACTGTGATGCACTCAGGCAACCACTAGGTGGCGCTGTGGGTGATTCCCTTCTCCGTCACTGCAGCAGCAGTCTCTCTTTGGCTCGCCGGCCATACGGGGGTCTCTGGTATGGCCTACCATGCAGGTGCGGCGTCTTCTACACCCTCCGCTGGCGGGGCATTGAAAAACTGCATGTTGCGTGGCACATAACGCTCGGACGCGCTACCGCCATTCTTCCCGGCCGGAGCAGCTTGACAGGTACGGCAGGAGCTGCAGGCACTTGCGCGGCTTCCTCATCACAGCTCTCTGGGTCGCAGCATGGGCGGAGGGCAGTAGCGGTATGCTGCGAGCGCTTACACCTCGCGCGCCCTTCCCTGGGGAACGCTGCTCATTGCACCACCCTCGCAGCTGGGAGAGCGCCTCGTCCCCAGGACAGATGGCGGCCGGCCTCACTGCCGCCAGGCACCTTCACCGATGGGGTGGCGCGTACCTCGTCTCCCTGCTGGCCTCGTGGACACCAGAGGGGCTGTTGCAGGGCTGTACTTCCTCTTGCTCCTTGCCTACTTCACAGGGGGTTGACAGGCATCGCTCGGCCTGAGATGTCGGTGCCGGCTTCCTTAGCGTGGTGCTGTCTCGCTCCGGTCACACCTTAGGCATGTAGTAGTGTGCCCCAGGGGATGTAACCGGGCCCATCTCTGCTCCTCAAAGCTGGGGACCCATGGGCTTCTTGCAGTCTCAGTCTACAGCGTTGAAGCACCTCCGGCCCCGCGCTGACTGCGACTCTTCACCCCCTTTTCTTGTGGCTGCAGAGGTCTTAGCGTGTGGGCGCCAGTACACCCGCTGGGTGCCCGTCGTCTGGCCCAGTCGTCTCTCTATGGTTTTTACGCGGGCACCAGGGGCGCCCTGAACGGGGGCTGCTCCCCTCCCCAGGAGAGAACAGCCAGCCTGCTGCCAGGGGACACGCGGGATCAGACCCGCCTCATCGCCAATGTGGTGTTGTGGGCTCTAGGCCCACATGCTGCTAAATGACTGACGCAGACACGGTGGCTATGGTTAATCAACTGGCCACGAGCACGTGCACCCGGGCCCTTTTATTAGCAGGCTCACGTCACTCGTGACGCCTGTGAGGGATGCGTGTGGGGGTGCAAGTGTGCCCACTCCCCCAGGGGAGTGGTTACCAACTCTGTGTCTGTCGAGACCCTAGAACGTGTCTCGCAGGACACAACAGTCGGAGCCCCAGCGCTCTTTGAAGTTAGTTCTGGGCATTTGTGTTGTGGGTGTACTAGAGGCAAGATAGTTGTCATGTAGATCTTTACTTGCCGAGATTATTATTGATCAACATTATAGTCTAATAAACCAAATAAAATAAATTAGGTTTTGGTACAACTAGTATTCTGAATTCTTATATTTGAAAGTGCTCTCATGTGCAATAATAAAGAACAAAAAGTTTAGTGAAATAAACTATCTGACTAAGTTTACACAATTTAAGCGGGGAAGCAGTGATTTATCCAGTTTTTTAATGGATTTACTTTGGGCAAATTTGCCAGTTAAGGGATATCTATTTGTCTTTCCTTATGTTAAGGCTTTCTGTTTACCTTTGTGCAATTTTCTGGAGTTTTATATAGCGTGAACTTAGAGCACTATGCATTAGCACCGGATGCAGTACACATTCATTTTTGTGGGTGTTATAATAAATGTAGAAAATGAAGAAGGTCCACTCATGTCAATGCAAGCATTAGCAGAAAATCGTGTGCAGATGTACGTATTAAAAAGAAAGACAGGCCTAAGCTATCTGCAATAGTAGAATAGAAAAGCAGCACAAAATGAAGTCAGATCCCGGGGGAGGGAAATACAGACAAGCATCAGTAGAATAGAAATATAATTAGAAATAGCAGAAATGGAAAGCTACAGGCCCGCATTGTGAGAGAATACGTCTCTGAGTAGATATGTAGATAAGGTAGCACAGAGGCACAGGATAGGGGGGAGATTAGGCCTTGTAGAGCAGTAGACATGTAGGGAGTAGAGCATTGTTAGGCTTCAAAGAGACAAACCAAGGACAACTGGTAGTACAAGCGGTGGTGTAGAAGTGTAAGCAAATAACTCATGCACATGTATCGGATTTCATAAACACATGATTAGTTGTTTGCAGAAAGTATTACTTTTTGATATAATGTTGTGCTTAAGTAAATGCCTGATTGATTATGCAAATATATAACATATTTACCCTTACAAATGTATAAAAGAAACTGACTGCCACATTATAAGCTGAAGCTCAGATTCCCGTTCCACTGAGCTGTCTGACCTTCTGCGCGCTTTATTAAACTTTATATTATATTGCCAAAAAAGTTATGTCTTCTTTCTCTTTCATCCGGCAATATTTGGCGGAGCCAGCCAGGAGTTCAATTTGACTGTCCAAGACTGCACCAAGGGAAGAGCTGCCTGCCCTCGATTGAATAGATCCTGCGCAAATATCAAGTAAGCAGACACTGAGGGGCCGATTCCGATTCGGGCTGGAAATCTCTCCGACTGAGCCGGACCCGGAGAGATTTCCGACCGAATCGGACCCGTGCAGCCCGATTGAACGAGTACGATGTGTCCGTATGCTATCGTACTCGAGTCGGTCGGACTCCCATTGAAGTCAATGGGAGCCGGTCGTACAACGCGTACGCGGGCTCCCATTGCCTCAATGGGTGCGAGGCGAACAAGGGTGCCCCCTACAGTGGGTACGCGGCGAAGCGACTCGCGCCGTACACGCACAGGTAGGGGGGACCCATGGGTCCCCCTGTGTGCGACTCGCGTGGCTACGCGTACAGGGGGGTCTGACACGGACCCCGGAAGTACGGCTCCGACTGCTCTTTCGAGCCGGACGGCGCGTGTCGGTCGGACTGCTCGCGGCGCGCATCGTACTTACCCGGCCGGGGAACGTCTCCATTGCGCGGTGCGAGTCGTGTCCGAGCGAGTCGGTCGGTGCGGTTAGACCCGGGAACGAGTCGGTCGGAGCGGTTGGGACGCCCGAACGAGTCGGTCGGCGACGTCGCATCGTACTCGCTCGTCCGGACGCGGGTATGAATCGGTCGGGAAATAGGGCTCCGAATCGGATCCGGTTATGCCAAATCCGATTCGGAGCCCTACCGGCCGAGATCGGAATCGGCCCCCAAGTGTTATACTAAAGTCTGCCTAGTCAAAAGATCGGCAGGTAAGAGTCCTATGTTGCTGTCAAAAGGGGGAGTGGCAGGGATTGAGCTTCGTATCTTAAAATTTTAAATTGCATAATTCTTTGCCAGTTATAGTATATGAATGCATGCATTGGGTTTTTCATTTTCTGTTAATGGAATGCAATGAAATGAAATGAAATGTGGTGATTCCCGGTACACTCTCGAAGACTAGCTAGTGTGAATTACCCTTTGAAATAGAAGGGAAGAGGTGCTCCTTTGGGGAGTGATCTAGCAGGTAATAATGCATTACCCAGAAGGAAACGTCTGGAAGGAACATTCCTTCAGAGAGTGCCCACAGGTATCCAGGTTAGTTCTGGAGGACTAGTTTTAGGATTGGTAAATGCGATGTCAATATACACACGCATAACAATGTCAATACCAGTAAATGCAATGTCAATGTACGCCATAATCTATGCACGCATAGCAATGTCAATACCAGTAAAAACAATGTTGATGTATGCATAATAATGATAATGTTGGTAAATATGATATCAATGACCGCCATGTTATATGCACACGTAATAATGAACTCGTATCATTGCTGTCGTATTCACCCAAGATGACCTCCCCATAAACCCTGAGTCAGAGATATGTGGTCAGACAGCCCCTGCGGCCCAAACCCAAGCCTACCGATTGATAGGTCACAGATGGGATTACACTTAGCTCGAAGTCAAACGCGCAAACAGGGGAGACCCTGATTGATCCCACAGATAGGCACTTACACCACAAACAGGTCCGAGGAGATTGGCTCCAATAAAACACGTTTGATCAAAGGGGCACGTTCCGAACATAGTCAGATGTCACATGTAGTTAGGAACACTCAGCCAATCAGAACACAACATGCACACCACATGCAGTGATCACGCACTCCCCATGCCGGACATCTGCACACTTACACACTGGTCCACACTAGCTCTCCACAAGATCAAGAGCTACCTGTGTCCCCCTTATCAGATGGTTGTATTTATGGTTCATGACTAGGCCCGGATCTGCATGCTTTACAAGAATGTGTAATCGTTTTATCAGACCTCATGATCTGTATATATTACAGGCCAAAACTTCTGTACATTGAGACTGTTTTCAGACACAACACTGTTGATGCTCTCCCCGCTGCTGCGTTTAATTAAACCAACTTTTTGCTGTTTTGCAAAATGCCTTTTGTCTTTTCATTTTCATCACAGGGTAAGAGACTGCATCTGATCCTTAGTCCCAGTATGTGGCGTGTGTCAAACTATGACAAGCACGTAAATCACTTTTTTCCCTAGTCAGCACGCTAGAGAAGGTGAAGGTAATTTGCAGTTTAACCAATGTATGTGAAGTGCACCGCACAATAGGTGTTCACCAATGTTAGTCCAATTCCATCTTTATTGTCCAAAGCACTCTTTATTTTTCTTATAAATGGAAAAGAACAGCCAACGCATTTTGTTCACAACATGTGAACTTCATCAGGGCTTGAGATTGATTTTCAAATTATATTTACAATCAATGTGGTATTCCAGTGTGTGTGGTAAACTCTGATTTAATGATTCCTCATATTTTGAGGGCAAATGTTTTGCCTCGTCGTGGTTGTGAGAGGAGGCTGGGATACCTTAATACTTGTCAATTTCAGACTCCCGGGTCGGCTTACCTTCGTGATTCCACTTGCCGTAGGACTGGTTCTCATCTTTTGTAGTTTAGTTTGCTTGGATCGCTGAGCATCACACAGATGGGACGCATAGGTCCTGGGTGTGATATAGGGTCACGTATATATTTTCGCTTGGGCCCCTGAGCGTTACACAGATGGTCATATTTATTTCACTTGGACCGTTGAGCATTACACAGATGGTATGCATAGGCCCTGGGTATGATATAGGGTCACCACCTTGATCTCATTTTTAAGTTAAAGAAGGGTAGAACTAGTGAGAGAGGTGATACCTAGATGGGGCGTGGGAGAAGTGATTCACTCGGATAATGGGCCCCATTATGCCAATGCAAAATGTAAACACATTTGCACCGCATTAGGAATAAAATATATACTGACATCTGTTTATCACCCCCACAGTAATGAAAGAGTGGATCGCGTGAATGGCCTCCTTAAGAATAGAATAAGCAAACTATGTGCTACTCTGCAAAAGAAATGGTTGTACTGCCTACCACTGACTTTGTGCCCCCTCAGACATCAACCAGGAAGCGATCATCCTTTAACACCACAACAAAGAGTGACAGGATGTCTCATACCCACCTCTTTAAAAATAGCAAAGCAAAAGACAGATGTCATAAGACAGCTGCAGTTTTAGCGGATGAAATGAGTTGTTATTTGTCCAAGTTAATGAACTATATGTCAAGCTCTTCTCTCAACAGGTATTGCGAATGGAGAAGACCGCCTCAGCCCAGCAGGCCAGTCCTTTACTTGTGGGCCAGAAAGTCTATGTGCGGAAATTCATCCGACAATGGAAGGATCCCACGTAAAGCGACCCCTTCTCAGTGACATTAAGTACTCCCACTGCAGTGAAGGTGGATGGCAAGAAACCATGGATCCATATGAAGGATGTATGACTGGATCCCGCCTTGCCTCAGAGGCTTCCACAGACAGAAGGGGATCAAGAGGGGGAAAGCAAGACATAAGGGTGGCAATATTTCCCTTCAAAGCACAACTGGAGTATATTGTAAACTATACTACTAGGACACTTACGTATTGCTGTTTTATTTTTATGTCTTATGCAGGCGGCTTCATTGAAATTGTATTTTACTTCATGTATGGGATTATGTAAAAGTATCACTCGCTTGCAGAGATCAGTACCTGAAAAGAAAAATGTATATCATAGTATTCATTCTGCCTTATTAGATAATATTTGGTATCAACACATGACGGAGATAGGTATGCAGACCGCTAATACTTCTTGTTTCGTTTGTTCTTTGATTCCACATGCAACTGACTCAGATAGGTTACACTCGTCTAAGGAGGTACCATCAAATATTAACATGTGTCTGTTATACCTTTTCCTTTGTAGAATGTGAGCACAGATGCAACAACTGCAATTCAAACAGGGAACATTCCTAGTAAACACTATGCAATATGGGAAAGAGTTAGCAGATGTAATGAATGTCCTAACAGACCATAAAGAGTTAGTAATGAAGTTAGATGAAATGCTAAAACAGGGATTATGAGGTACAAGGATAAAACTTGAAGAGCTAAAATATTGCAGCAAGGATTTTTAGGGTATCCCATCCTATGCTTTTCTGAAAGAATTACTCCGCCACACTCCAGCCCCATGATTGTCAGGAAAGGCCATATTTCTGAGTAAGTGGATCAGTATATGTTCATGGTCATTGGCACCATGGTGCCTCATTTGGGTGCAGGGCCCTTTCTTTTTGGAAGGGAAATCAGACTGATAATAGCATGAGACAAAGGTGTCAACAGTGTGGGATGAGAATATATCTAGACTAACTTGGGTATAAACTCCTACAACTCTTTGGTAGAAAACCCATTCTATTTTTTTTGTTTTAGGGGAAATGGAGCTGTCCTGGTAGAAAAGAATATCAATTGCAATGCCACAACAAACAACTCTGACATGCAATGGGGCACCTTCAGCCTAATGGATTTGAATTGGAACTGTGGTGAGTGGCTGTAAACGCGACTTCCTTCAGGATGGCAAGGACTCTGCTCTTCGGTCACTGTGCACACTCCCTCCCTGGTGAGTCCAGGAGTTGACATTTCAGAACTGCACGACCATCCGATCACTTGTCCAAAGATCTTTCTACACCATCATCAGAGGAAGAGAGCTGCAGAGTATTATGGTACTACAGCCTGGCAAGATGTCCCACAAGAGCACAGGCTGTTCAATGACACCCAAATCTTCTTTGGAAGCATCCTTCCATTCATTCAAGCAAAAGCAACTGCATGTTGGCTCCAGATAACCCGCTGGGAGTTAATTAAGGCCATAAACATAACTGAAGACAACTTCAACGCGATTAAGGAAGAGCTTCAAGCGGTGAGAGTAATGGTTATGCAGCATAGATATATTAGCTAGTCTTAATGACGGCAAAGGAAGGAGGAGTATGTGCCAAGATTCAAACTGCCTGTTGCACGCATATACCAGACAATCACACCGACAACAGGACACTCGTCGAGGCAATACAAACTCTACATACCTTGCAAAAGAAGATGGTGGATGTGGGAGGTGCCCCCAAAGAATGGCTTGCAGGGTGGTTCACTTGGGTATTGTGGAAATGGTCCTTCTCCAACCTCCCACAGGTACACCTATAACAAGGAAGACCAGCAGTCGGAGGTAACTGTAACATAAAAAGATTTATTTCGCTCAAGCGGGTACACAACCTCACAGCTCCGTATGGCTATGAGAGAAGTGGACAACTTACACAGTCATAGACAGCCTTATATATCTTTCTGCTGGAACAAGTGTAGGTGGGAATGGGTATGAAAAATTAGCAGCTGCCTAGGATGATTAATAATCCCAGGATGATATCATGTACTAGTCAGGACCAGTACCTCTGGAAATATGTATACATGGCATGCAAAACATATATATATAAGGATTACTCATTAACTCCCACCACTCATCAGTAATCCCGTGGTCAACAGAAATAAAGCAGAACTGTACATAACTTGCGTCAGACATATAAACATAGACACGCCTGTGGTTACAGAGTCAGGCGCTCACTTGATTAATCATCTGGATATGGAACAAAAGGTCGCACGTCCTGTATCAACAATAATTTGTAGACATAAGCAATTTATGCAGCTGGCTGTAATACATGTGATATCAGTGAATAGGAATGTTAATCATTGACCGTTTGTTAAATGCATCCTGCCCTACTTGCGTGCTAGCAAGTAGAGAACAAACATATGCTCTGGGGTCTTTTGACGTATCCACTTTGTTCTGTGTAGCTGAAAGGAGCACATTATTTTGTGCTGAGGAGACAAACTAAGAAAAGCTTACCACAAAATGGTGGCTATAATAATATAAAATGGTGGAGCTTACGTCCATTATAAAATCTGTATTTCCACAATCGACCCTTTGGACGCAAGGTCCAACATTGTTATCGACTCCTAATGTACGTGTTCATATATTGGCCGACTGTTACTATAGTGGGCCTCATGGCGTTCATTAACATAATCTACTGCATTTGGGAGGGAGGTGGCGTTGTCCGAAACATCAATATCCATCAATTGTTGAGTCACAATATCCCTCATTATAAGAGCGTTAGTCAGTGTCACTGGAGGGACTGGGGGTGGTTTCAGCAGTCGCCCCAAACACTGGCAACATATGGGTAGGCAATTAATGAAAACACAGCACCCAATTACTACGAGGAATATGGTCACTAGGAACATCCCTATCTTCCAACCCCATGCCGATAGAGTGTTCCAAAAAGAGCCCGCCTGGATCCCAAGAGCCAACATCACTATGGGCCTGGGCCCCTATATCATATAGTCTTTTGACAGCTTCCCTAACTGATGTGGAGGAGTCAGGTATATACACGCAGCAGGACACCCCGATCACCCTACAGACTCCACCCCGTTCTGCCAACATCATATCTAGAACCATCCGGTTCTGAAGGGAAACCAATCTGACAGCCTTGAGCTCCACTGTGATGTTCTCAATAATCCCTGCTGTCTCCTCTACAGTTGCTTCCAATAAACGGGATAACCTGCGAATATTTCTGGAATTTATGGCAGGGCCATACCAAGGAACAAAGGCCTTCAGCACATCACCAGCTATCTCTGATACTGTATCTCCTTGATCAACACTCCTCTTACCCCTTAGTGTTTTGGAGGCTCTATTTACCTCCTTTGTACTTTTGATAGACATCGCTGGTGTCACAAGACCTAGATGACAACAGCCACCCCAATTCACTGGTAGCCAAGTATAGGCCCTAGAACCACAAATGAAATAAACTGAGTCACCGATATAAAGTGGAACTGTCATTTCCTGAGCAGCCATCTCAAATGTCATATTACAATTGGTACTATTCCCCATGTCGGAAGTACCATTACTTCTGATACATATACTCCCAAGTACACTACGCTGCCTCATTTTCAAAAAGGGTATTTCTCTGGCATCTCTATGAAGCGGAGGTGTACTTTCATTGTGTACCAAAAATAGTGGGGTGAATATATTAGAAAAGGGGAACGTTGCATTAGGTAAGACAACTTCAGTGCAATTTCCTGCCTGGAGGATGTCATCTTGATATCGGTTGTATAGTGATACAGTTGATGTTCTGGTGGTAGAACGGGAGGTGACCAAGTTTCCAAGGACCCCTATTAGCTCAACCTTCAACATCACGGTATGTAACGCATAACAGGATGCTTCAAACGGCAGGGGTACTTGGAGGAGGGGTAGTCCTTCGTCTACATATGCCGGAAATTGCATGCATATCCAACAATTATTTTTTTAATTACTTGATGAGTCTGATGAAGTAGGGTAAGAAAAGAATTATGACGCATTTCCTCCCTGTGATCCATATCCTCAGGTGCTACAGTAACTGAGGGGACCTTGTCAGAGGGAAGCGGGGCTGGTTTTGCTATAGGGTGATAAAGCTCTAAAAGATAGAGTAAGCCGATTACCAAAGACATTACACAAAATAACACACATAACATGCATAGTTTGGAGTACCAACGCCTCTTTTTGTTCATTGTAAGGGTGGAATAGGTATCTTCCATGTCTGACGAAAATACGGTCCCAGATAGCAATACGGTTAGAGATAATGCTTAAAAACTTCGAAATATACAATCTCACTTAGATGTGATAGTTCAACAGTGTTCGTTATAGGCCTCACTGTTACAGGCTCTACAGATCTTTGTCGGCAGTGTCCTTATTTTACTAACCTCACTGCACAAGTTAGTCCTTTAAAGTTGGCACTACCCAGTGCGTGGCAGTTGGTGCTTGCTCCGTCCTAAGCACTCTTCAGTTTCCTTGGGCGTAGATTATATCCTGATACAGTTCGTTGATCGTCGATGTGGGTAGGAGGGCAATCACCAGTTCTTCGGTCAGAACGGTCCTCTTCCGGGGGCAAATAGGTTACCTCCTGTCGACAATACTGTAGTTTAGCTGGCGAAACCTTATGTCCATGCAAAGCGAGAAATGTTAAAACATCATGCGTAGCCTGCTTACAAATATCTTCTGTTTCAGCGGTGATTAATAAATCATCAACATATTGCAGTAATACCGTACCTGATGGCATAACACAGTTATCCAGTTGTTTTTTAATGCCTGGCTATAAATGCTAGGGCTTTCTGTATACCCCTGTGGAGCTCGACAGAATTGATAGGATCTCCTTGGAAACTAAAACTGAACAAATACTGACTATCTGGGTGTATGGGAATGCTAAAGAAAGCATTTTTAGATCAATCACAGTGAACCACTGGGCTGAAGGTGGTACAGACGAAAACATTGCAGTAATGTCGGGTACAACAGGATATTGTGGTTCCACTATTTTATTAATGGCTCTCAAATCAACAACCATCCTATATTTGACCTGTTCTGTTCCATCATCTCGTTTAACTACAGGTAAAATGGGACTATTACATAGGCTACTTGTGACTTCTCTTATTATTTGTCGTTGCAGCAAGTCTGATATCACTAATTTCAATCCTTCCTCTCCTTCTTTTGACATTTTGTATTGGGGAATGCGGGGTAATTTAACATTTTGTTTTACTTTAATATGTACTGGCTCAATATCCATTCTTCCTACATCGTTTGGTCCATGTGCCCACAACTTCGGATCAATATCCCGAAGTTCAGGTGGTAAGGTATTTTTGTCTGCAACAAGATACTGCTTAGATAGTGCTGATTTCTTGCAAGTCAGATAAACACCATCTGGTGTACAATATATGGTAGCATGCATCTTTTTAAAGCCTTTAAACCTAGTAAGTTAAGTGAACATTTCTCTGTTAATACAAAGGGCATGCTCCCTGTTATGGGGCCTATAGTGAAGTCCAATGGTCGCGAAATGGGGCTTGTTACAACAGCATTAGAAAATCCCACCGACTTATCTAATTTTCCCGAGAGAGGAGCATGGGGAGCAAGCGGTGGGAAATAGATGTGTTAGTGGCACCAGTATCTAGAAGGAACACTCTTTCTTCACCTCCAACCATCATTGTTACATATGGCCCTGAAGAATCTACTGGTATTTGCACTCGCTCCCTGTCCTCTCCTGGGCATCCCTATTGGGTCCAATCCTGATGATCATCATCCTGCGCATAATCCTGTGTAAAATACGCATTATTCCTTTGGTCGAAATAATTTGTCTGGTCGGTGTCATTATAATTTCTTTGTTGTCCTCTACCTCTTCCTCTGTCTGCGTGGGGAGTTGTGTTCCCTCTGTAAGTATTGGCATTATTTCTCATAGTCTGACCCTGGCCCTGTAACGAAGGGCACTCATTCTTCCAATGACCCTCCTGATAGCAATAGGCACATGTATTGTAGCCTAACCCTGCTCTCTGTTGCGCCGGAGCTGAAGCAGCTCGACCAACCCCTCGACTACGTCCACCTCCCTCTGAAAGTTTGTACGTCCTCTTGTCCTTCCCCTATCAGGAAAAGCTTGCTGCATCAATGCTTTTGTTTTTAACTCCTTCATTTGCTTATCCTTTTTTCCCTTTTCTGCATTTCTCTTATTCTCATAGTAGCAGGCCATGGTCAATAATTCAGCTGGGTCTTTAGCAGTCCAGGTGCTTTCGTACGTCTTTATACTATCTGATAAGTCAGGTAGAAGATTATGAACAAACTGATTAGCAAAGATACGCTTCCCTTGTATAGTCTGTATATCTTGCCCACTGTATGCTTTAAAAACCTCCTCTATTCTACTAAAGAAATCGGTAACTTCCTCTCCCTCCTTCTGTCGACATGCCGTCATCTTATCCCAATCCACCTTTTCTCTGGGCAATATTTCCTGCATACGTGTTATAATATGCCTTGGTAAGGCTATTAAGGACGGTGGCACGGCTCCTCCTGCTAATCTGTCATTATCATCACCGACTATGGTTGGCCAGTGAATGGTTGCGCAGTTATTATCCCTAACTGGACGCCATATTTCTTGAGGTACCAAGAAATCAAACAAAAAATCAATATCTTTTAGTATCATGGGTGTTAAATTAATGGCAGATTCAAGTTGCTCATAAAAGAGCCTTGGATTTTTTCTAGGATCAGGTAACTCCTTTCTCATGGCTAACAAATCAGCCCTAGTCCAAGGAGTATGAACATATTGTGGGATAGGGGGATGATTCCCTGGCCTTGGATCAGGAATTGGATGTACCTCTCTCATAGGGTAAGCTGAAGTATCACCACTAATTTCTGGGCCATAATGTTGGTGGATATGTTTTTGTGTGGCACCACATATAATGATATCTAGCTCCTTTTGGAACTGATAACAGTCATTAAATGCACTTCTACATTGTGCGATAGTTAATGTGGAGTGCTCACTATCCCTCCATACTTTGTTTAACCATTCTGGTGACGTAAAAACAACGGTACTATCCTCTAATAAGAGGTAACAGTGATCAAACAATCGTGTCACCATACTATTAATGACAAAATTTTTGGCTCTTAATTCCTGCATCCCCTCAAATGTGTCCCAGGCTTCTCTTTTAGTTATTTCCCCTTGGTCCATCCATTTCTTGGTCATTATCTTTATAGCGTTCTTTTCAGAAGGGCCTAATCGTGTGTGTCTAACCTGCGTGTCTGGTGTCAGTCTGTCCCTAATTGGTGACCTAGAGTGAGGGGAATCTATCCAGTTGTCCGGTCTCCGCATAGTTATTATAGGGGAGTGACTTTGTGTGTTAAATGGTGTTGTGAACATTGGGGGCGTGGTGCTGGAGGATAATGTTGCTGGAGCGGACGGTACTGTTGGGGTGTAACCTACCGCTCCCTGTGTACCCTGAAGATTAGTAACAGGGGTTATTTGCTGGGCTTGCGTAACAGGAGTGGCTACCTGTTGAGCCTGCACAACAGGAGGGGCGCTTGCTGAGTAGCTGGTGGACCCTCAGCCCCGGGACCTGGGGCAGGAATCTGGACAATATTATACGGGGGAGGTTTATCTAACAAATCTTCTAATACTTCATCGATAGGAGGGCACTTTCTTTTTCTATCGCAACAAAACATTTTTCTGTTTTCATCCTAAACTCTCTGTCATGCTGTTCAATGTTTTCGTTTATTTTTATATTATTATATTCTGCTACTTTAGCCATGGTTGTTTTTCTGTTCTCTCGTTCCCTATCTTGTTTTTGTTTCATATTCCGAGTTCTGGCAGATTTCTCCCATGTTTGAAATACTTCAAACATAGCGGGTCGGACCTTCCGTTCCATCATACATTGTTGTAAATACTGTAATTTAGCTAAATCAAAGGTACCATCAATAGGAAATTGTAATTCCTTATCTTTTTTTGTATACTCATGCCATATTCTATTGTATAAATTCACATTCACTCCTTTTTTTATCATTAATATCCAACCAGGACTGTCTTCAACAGGAGTGGGGACACTTTCGTCCAACCGGTGACCTGATTTCATACAACAGAACGTTTTAGAAATGCATTTCTTCATTGTTCCTAGTACTTCGTAGTTATAACTATTATTTTACCAAACTAATCAACAAACTTAAGTAACCAAACTTAATTAACAAAACATGCAACAGAACAATCTCACCAATCTGTGGTGTCCTCAAATCGTCCGACTGTTGGTCTTCGGACAACACGTCTGTTTCAAAAGGGATCAGCTCGTGGACCTCTGCCGGGGAATCCTGTGTCAAGAGGCCAGTTGGGACTTCAGATGGCAGCTGCGGAGAAACTCTGTCTCCTTAGTGCAGGGGCCCCTACGATCCTTCAGTCCTCAGTCGCACCTCTCAACCACGGACTCAGTTAGCCGTTGGATGTCCCACGGAGAGGTCCCACCAGAGTCGCCAATTTGTGGAAATGGTCCTTCTCCAACCTCCCACAGGTACACCTATAACAAGGAAGACCAGCAGTCGGAGGTAACTGTAACATAAAAAGATTTATTTCGCTCAAGCGGGTACACAACCTCACAGCTCCGTATGGCTATGAGAGAAGTGGACAACTTACACAGTCATAGACAGCCTTATATATCTTTCTGCTGGAACAAGTGTAGGTGGGAATGGGTATGAAAAATTAGCAGCTGCCTAGGATGATTAATAATCCCAGGATGATATCATGTACTAGTCAGGACCAGTACCTCTGGAAATATGTATACATGGCATGCAAAACATATATATATAAGGATTACTCATTAACTCCCACCACTCATCAGTAATCCCGTGGTCAACAGAAATAAAGCAGAACTGTACATAACTTGCGTCAGACATATAAACATAGACACGCCTGTGGTTACAGAGTCAGGCGCTCACTTGATTAATCATCTGGATATGGAACAAAAGGTCGCACGTCCTGTATCAACAATAATTTGTAGACATAAGCAATTTATGCAGCTGGCTGTAATACATGTGATATCAGTGAATAGGAATGTTAATCATTGACCGTTTGTTAAATGCATCCTGCCCTACTTGCGTGCTAGCAAGTAGAGAACAAACATATGCTCTGGGGTCTTTTGACGTATCCACTTTGTTCTGTGTAGCTGAAAGGAGCACATTATTTTGTGCTGAGGAGACAAACTAAGAAAAGCTTACCACAAAATGGTGGCTATAATAATATAAAATGGTGGAGCTTACGTCCATTATAAAATCTGTATTTCCACAGTATCATCCAGGATGTCAGGACTATTTAATGCCTTGTTGTCCGTTCTTTTGCGATTGCTTTTGATTTTTGACTCCCCAGACAGTGAGAGTATGTTGTAAAAGGGTTAGTCAGAAGTTAGGAGGGATGTTCATAAATAGGTTAGTCAATAAAATGCAGGACGTTGAGGAGAATGTATACACATTGATGACTCCAAGCAAAAGGGAAGGTGAGGAAGTAGTTGAAAAATCAACTAAAGGGGGGAATGTGATAACAAATGTAGAAAACAAAGAAGGCCCACTCATATCAATGCAAGTATCAGCAGAAAATTGTGTGCAGATGTATGTATTAAAAGAGAAATACAGGCCTAAGCTATCTGCAACAGTAGAATAGAAGAGCAGCACAAAATGGAGTCAGGTCCCTGGGGCGGGGGAGGGAAATAGAGCCGAGCTTCAGTAGAATAGAGAAATATAATTAGACATAGCAGAAATGGAAGTAACAGGCCCGCATTGCGAGAACACGTCTCTGAGAAAATGACTAGATAAGGTAGCAAAAAGGCACAGGATAGGTGTGAGATTAGGCCTTGTAGAGCAGACGACATGCAGGGAGTAGAGCATTGCTAGGCTGTACTTAGAGATCCCCTGGCTGAAATTCATTAAGGTCTTGAAAGAATGGGTAGACCCGATATTTATGATGACCCAGAGAATTTAAAAGACCAGTAAAGGTGATCTGAAGCACCTGTGTTTACATAATTTTGAGGAAGAAAGACTCAAGAAAAAATTCCTTAACCACAGTGTGGCCTCTCCCCTCGGAATTTCTCAAAAAAAGGGATCAGAGCCATAGTTGGGCTGGGCACCAAATACTCATCAAAGGTTTTTGTTACTCAGTGGCTGCTCCTCCTCTAAGGCGGAGGAGCGTCGCCCTACTGCTTTTCAGCAGTGTATGGAAAAATAAAATGATAATAACTCAATGTTTTTATCATTTTATTTTTTCTTGTTGCGGGCGCGGCAGCTTGGCGGGGCAGGGCGGGGCTGCTCTGCTGATAGAGCTGGGGAGGGGAGGAGTGGTTTTCACTCTCTACGTGCGCATGAATGTTTGGTCGGCCATCTTGGGCTGGCCAAACATTCATGCGCACTTAGCATGTTCTCCACCCAGGCTGCATTACAGCCTGGTTGGAGAACATGCCCAGGCCCCCAGTCCCCGTCTGAGCGGCGAACCACAGCGCTCAGACCAATCACAATGCTGCATTGCAGCATTATGATTGGCTCAGGGGAGCCTGGGTGCTTCTTGTTCCGGCCGGAGGAAGGAGTGGAGAGATGCGACGGGGAGGACGCGGCAACGCGAAGAGGAGGTAAGTTTAATTACATTTTTTACTTACCCCCGCCCCACCACACTGATCCGTGCCAGCCGCCACTGCCCTGCTGTTTATGTTCTGTTGCGTTTAATGCTATTGTCTTAGCATAAAACACATGCTTGAGTCCATTTTGCATGCATTGGGACATTTTTAAACTAAGAAAATAGCACTAAATGCATAGTTACTCTTCTTGTGTAATCCCGCATAGCAGCAGCGGTCCATTCAGGTAAGAGCTTTGGGGCGGTGGGGCCAGGTCAAGGGGTATTTCGACAGACGACCTCGAGGGAAAATTAAATAAATACATTTTTCCCTCGTGGTCATCTGTCGAAATGCCCCCCAACATGGCTCCACTGCCCCACAGTTCTTGCCTGCACGTGCCGCGGCTGCCGCATAGTGTTGCAGAATTTTTAGGTAATTCCATGTGATTATGCTACATGGAATTACGCAAGTTATGCCCATCCTTAATGAAAATCTCACACTTAGCACAGTGTTGGTGATTGATGAACACAACATCAATGTCCGAGTGTACACGTTACTAAAGGTCCATTTGGCATCAAAAGATTAAGGATGTACATGAGTTGAGAAAATAGGATGACTAACACTGGACGTGGTAGTCCAGCCTTTAGTCACGTGACCAGAACTTAACAGCAACATTAATTAAATGCTCAATTGATAATAAGACCATGGTAGACAGAGAGCAGTACAGCAAAGAGTATGCTGTGCAGTGGAAAAAACCTTCATTCGAATGACAGGCAACTGCAAGACGTATGGAGGACGACAACAACATGCTTTCAAATGTCCCTATAAAGTATTGACTTTTCAATTTTTAATTTGAGCCGGTGGTTGCACGTGGGGCCCACCAGCACTCATTTTTGGGGACCAGCGCTTATTTTTACTTGTCAAACTTCACCCAGAGCAAGAGAGAAAATTACAGAGGGGGAAGGAAAGAGGAAGAGAAAGGCAGAAAAACAGTAACAAAAGAGAAAGCAGGGATTAAATACTGCGAGAGGGAGTTAAAAGAGTAGGGAGTGTCTCGTGGTGGATGAAAGTGTCATGAGGTGGATACAAGTGTGCACTGCTTTGGCATTTGGCAGTCCCAAATTTCGTTGCGCTTGCCATGGGCTTCTGAGCAAAACGTTGGGCCCTGGCAATTATTTGTTTTTAAAACTAAGCACCGGGAGTTTTCTTGCATGTAGCTGACCCATCTGTATTAGTACGTGGTGCACACTTCTACATTGTCAATGTTTGTAATAGGGCGGCACACGCCGTTTTACAATGGACATGTTTAGATGACTCTAATTGCATGCATATGCTTCTTAACCAGGTTAAGGGTAGGCTACGATGTGATTTTTGAACAATCTGTACTCTAGAGAGTATAACATGTGTAATCCTTGCAGGTCATCTGCAGCAAAACATCACCAAATGCATACACAGTAAAAATAAAGAAAACAAATTTGCTGTGCCTTACAGCGTGGACACATAATATTCTTGTGCTTTAGAGTAAATAGGTATTCTTTTCACAGAGATTTGATAGTCTGCCGCTATTAATCCGCCCTGCACTTGCCTGTAAAGTTACAGAATACTTTCCGCTTCTACCCTCAGTCCCATACCGTGTTTAGCTTTCGGTGACCGACTGAACAACAATAGTGCCAGTCCAAAAACAAGCATTGGCAAAGCCAGTGGGTCTCACCTATTGGACCTATTTGCTTTGCCAATGTTGTTTGAGGGAAGGGATGGGGGATTGCATATGGTGCTGTTTCTGTAATATTGAAAGTGATCATGGTTCAGAATGGTGCAGCATGCTACAAAAGTGTCTTAGTTTGGAAACTATTGCACAAAGCAGTTTTTTATAATCCCTGACAGTGTTCTCTCTGGGTGTATTTGGTAGCCCCTCTGTCATGCCCAGGACTGGGGAAATTGCTCTCCCTTGCCTTGCGCAAAGGCAGGAGATTTAGTAGCTCCCATCTTGACAACAGCTAGGGAGTCTTTGGTAGAAAAAGCCTTGTCCAATGGTGGAGCATAGCATTTTGTGCCTCCTCACCTTGCCTAATGCTTGGGGGAATTGGTGAAGTAGAAACAGTATTTGGTAGCAGCTCTTAGATTTGCCTAATGGTGGGGACTAGTAGTTACCTCGCACCTCATTTAAGGGCAAGGAGGAATTGTCCCCTTGGACAGAGAGAATTTGGTACCCTATCCCTGCTCTGCCAAGGGAGAAAGGAGTCATTTTATGATGCTCTACCTGCCTTGCCCAAGGGTGTAAGACCTTTCTTAGCTTCACCTTTCCCAAGGGTATTGGGGTTGCCCTTTGCCTTATTCAACGGTAGGGTTGTCTTTGGGAGCCCTTGGGCCTTGCCTAAGAACAGCACAGGTTTAGTTTATGTCCTTTCCACATTGCCCTACACAGCAGCTTATTTTACTTTAAAAATAAATGAAAAAGCATGGAAGTAGATCACAGCAAAACAAACTGTGGAACTGTGAAAGATGCCCTAGGAAGTACTTTATTTCTTCAATCCTCACCCAAAGCAGAGGTCAATAAAATTCCCTTTCCCTTTAAAAATGGCAGGGCAGAAAGGACGAGAAATACACTCTCCTGTCATTAGGCAAGAGGGGAGGGAGATAAAGCAAGAGAATTTAGTTTCAAATAAGTGCCATAATTTACTCTAGACATTAACATGGAAATGCTTAACAGATAGAAATTCAGGAAAATGTGCCTCTCCCTAAATGTTTAAAATTAAAGTGCAACATGATTTCTGCAATAAGCACTAAATGAATTATAGAGAGTGCAGGAAAATGTTTCAGCGGTAGAACAGAACAATTGAATAAAAGCAGGTTGTGAGATAAATGCAAACAGCATTCGGTTGTCTGCTGGTGGGTGACCAGTGTTGCCTGATAGCTTGTTGTTTCCAATGACACAGTATTATCATGGATAGACACATTTAGTTAGTGATGCCATGGTGAGACTCTTAAGGGAAAGCTGGAAAAATCTGAGATTTCAAATATTGACTGAAGAAATTTCTCACAGATGTGTAATATGTCAACAAATGAATGCAGGAAAGAGGACACATATTACATTGGCATACATAGGGAGATCAGGTGGTCCCTTCCACAGGATGCAAATTTACTTTATCAAGATGCCGGTTTATAATGGGCTGAGATACGTCCTGGTCATTGTGCGCATTTTCTCGAGATGGGTGGAAGCATAGTCAACCCAGAGAAAGGATAGCCTCACTGTAGCAAAACTGTTATTGCGCGAGTTGATACCCAGGTACGGAATGCCGATTTCTCCTGAGTCAGATAGAGGAACTCATTTTAATAAAGAGGTTCTGAAAATGATCTGCACAGCATTACAGATTGAGCACAGATTGCACTGCAGTTACAGACCTGAAGCATCTGGAATAGTTGAACAGGTAAATCAAGTCTTGATTGGCCAAAGTTTGTGCTTCAACTTCTCTGAAATGGCCAGATGCACTACCCTTCAAATTACTCCAGAGAGGAAGATGGGTTTGTCGCCACATGAAATTCTAATAGACAGGGCCATGAGATTACAAGCTGTCCCTGCAAATGCTCTCTTGAATATCACTGATGATATTTTGGATTACTGCAAGGAATTGGCTTATGTAGTCCATTCTATTTCTCATCAATTTCGGCAGCAACTCAAGGTCCACCCCAAGAACAGTGCCACAACCTCAGTCCTGCTATTTGGGTTGTGATCAAGAAGCACGCTCGGAAGACTTGTCTAGAGCCCAGATGGAATGGCCCTTACTAAGTCATTTTAATAACAAATACTACTGTGAAGTGTGCTGGTATTCCAAACTGGATTCATGCCTCACACACCAAGAAAGTGAGAAATCCAGAGGAAGCAATAGTGGTCTATGATCTTGAACGAAGTACATTGGTGCCTCCACCACCCGAGAGACCACCCAGACCAGCAGCACCATTGCCTGTACAACAGCAAGAGGGAGAGAGGGGTCAAAATCAACAAGATGAATGAGAAATCAAAGTGCCTAAAGTTACACAGAGTGGAGTTAAAGTCTCTAATAAAAAAGAAGCAGAGACTAATCCTCAGAACAGACGTATCACTGAAATTATGCCCACACAAACAGAAAGGGAAGGAGCGAGTGCTGGAACAAGGAGAGTAAATTGACAAGCTGAATGGCCACAAACCTCTGAACAAAGAAACCTTAGAAGAATAGCTTGAATACTAGGGACTATACCTGAAGAAACTGAGGGGCATATTCTCAAGGAGCTATCGCCAAGCCAACGGCACTTTATCGCAGCCAAATCCGCGATAAAGTTATCACCCCATTCCCAAGCTGGTGCTAACAGTCCATAACACCAGTTTACCTGCGATAGCAGTCGCAAAAACATCGCCACAGAGGAGCCCGGCAACTAACGCTAATGATATGCAGAGTAGGCGTTCCCGTGCAAAAAGCCGCGACAACACCACTCCACAACATTCTCAACGACCAGTCAGATCGGCGATAAGATCACAAAACATGCGCTAAGGCGCATTAGCAGCAGGAAACTAACACCTGCTCCTACCTGGTGTAAAGTCGGACGACAACCGGCACTAGACAAGGGAGCACAGCCCAAAGCCACACATGAAGAACAACAGATGCCCTGGAGCAACCCATCATGCAGGCCTGAGCCCCAATAGGTCAACAACACCCACCGCCACCACACCCAGGACCCCCCCCCCCCAGGGCCCTAACCCGGGCACCCCCCACAACCCCCTATGGACAAAGATATTGCACATCAACTCCACAAAATCATGAACCAAACAAATCGCCTGAAGTCGCACAATCACAACACCCAACATACATGTGTGGCCAGAAAAAGGGAAATCATACACCCATATCAAAATATCCAAACAATACGTTTATTACAGAACAAACAAACAAAAACAATTCTGAAGAGGCATGGCGGGTCGTCTCAGGACATTCTGTAAGTCATAGCCTGCAAAACAGAAATCTGGATCAGAAGGTGTGCCATGCACCCATCAAAGTACAGAGATAGAGAGCGAAAGAGAGGAAGAGAGAGGGAGAGAGAAAGAGAGAGGAAGAGAGGGAGAGAGAAAGAGAGAGGGAGAGAGGGAGAGAGAAAGATAGAGGGAGAGAGGGAGAGAGGGAGAGAGAAAGAGAGAGGGGGAGAGAGAAAGAGAGAGGGAGAGAGGGAGAGAGTGCCGACACTGAGGACCTAGGCCTCACTGTTCACCTACTGCCACCGGTGTGTCCCCAACCAGGTGCCGGTATTCACAGCAGTCCCCCAGGTCCCTCATCTGAAATAGTTTCCAGAGACATGAATGGCAGAGTCCATACAGTTGCACACGCCATCATCGCTTGCCCGCCCCTGAGCACACAGGCTGCTGCACCCCAGCCCCTCCCGCCGCCCAGCGGTGATAGCCCGCCCCTGCGCAACCAGGCCTCACTGCTCACCTTCCGCCACCGGCGTGTCTCCAAGAGGGCCCACCACATTCCGGAGGGATCTCCAAACCCGGTGCCCGCGACCATGGCACCCTCCACATCATGCAGCCCCGCACCGCGGGCCACCAGGTCACACACCTGACTCTGGGTCTTGATTATGCAATGGCAGAGACCACATCAGTGCACACGGCATCATCGCAGGCTGTACACCCGCTCAGCGCTTGAGGTGCCCCTATCTCACTGCACCGCAAGACACCGTCCCGTGGCGGGGTGCCTGTGCCTGCCACAGTGTATCCGGTGCCACCAAGTCTGTGCCCCGCTAGCCATGGACCCTTAATGATTGAGTCCCGTTGTGCAGAGGCCATCATGTCACCCCTGGCACTGGGCAATGTGAGGTGGCAGGGCCCTAGGCCCTCATGCACACATGAGAACTACACGGAGACACCCAGTCAGAGAGAGTGGAAATGGCATCCAGCACGTGCGCCAGGCCATTTTTATTGCCAGGGTCACATGTCCTGTGACGCCAGTGCTGGATGGGTGTGGTGTGGGTGTACACTAGCCGTGAGGGAGTGGCTGTGGCATGCTGACAACTAGACCTGTGAGCTGCAGATCCCCACAGTGAAGACCTAGGACATGTAGGGCTGTCGTCATCCCCTGTGTGCGTAATCGGAGTGGGCTGTCCTGGCGTATGCCAGTCCAGCGTAAGGGTGTGAACAATGACCCCGGGGCTCTGGGCGTGGTTCCGTCCTGGGCTGGACAAGGAAGTGACTAATGGATGCATCTCCGTTGTAGTGTCGGCGCCACCCGGACCGGAATCGGCAATCTGTCACCCTGTGACAATAGTCCCACAACATGGGGAACATGGACGTAAGGGGGAATTACTGACCCTACATTCATCCATACTTCCACACTTGAAAGATCATAGACATGACACATCTGTGTGGATATGAATGTTTATTACACATTCAAGGGAGTGTTGCAGCTGGAGCAGTACAGGGCCATGCCAACCCCACTTCCCATTGTCGGCCCGTGGAGGGCCAGCCAGAGTCCTTCAGGGAATGACAGTTACATCAGGAGAGGAGGACTTCAGACCGCAGTCTGATAGCTGTGTCATTGGTGACCAAACAGAATATGGCAGTCCATGTCGAGGTCCGAGGTGAGTGTCGCAGAGTGCATCGGGGGACAGTGGAAGGTGATGATGCAGAGGGCAGACCCAAGCAGAAACAGGCCACATGGCGGAGATGAATGTTACTGCGTCCTCCTGACCACGAGGGTGGGTTCATCCGCATCTTGGTCCTCTGCTGTTGCATGTGCCTCACATGTGGGTGGTGGTGTACTGTCCCCAGCACTGTGTGGCACAGACACATCAGGGGCCGGAGATGTGGATGGGGTGGTAGCAGCAGCATGCATCAGCGCCAGGCCTTGTGGCAGCAATGCCATGAGGAAGGTCTTTAGGGCATTGAGGGACCCAGCTACCTCTCGCTGGTGTGCAGCTGTGGCAGCCGCTCTTTCCGCCTGCATCCGCTCCATGTTCTCCATGATCCTCCGCATGCGTCCCAACTCCCGGGCGAGATTGCTGGAGGAACTCTGGCTAGACAGTCGTTCTTGTCGTAGAGTCAGGACTCTGGCGATGTCAGCCATGGTCCATTGGAGGGCATGGAGCGGACTGTGGGCGTCTGTTAGGGACTGTGAGTGGTCCCTGATGGGACTTAGACACCCACGAATGGCGTCTAGTTTGGCTGCCATGCGGTCGAACCCCACCTGCACCTGTTCAGCCAGCTTCTCCTGGCACCCCAACACACGGCGTTGGAAGGCCATGTGTTCATCATGGGGGTCCTGGGAGGCAGCTGTGGTGGTGGATGCTGCCTGCTGTGTGTACTGTGCAGGGGGGGGCTCCTCATGGCAGCTGGGTTGCCCTGATCCTGAAAGTGGGCTGCGGAGGCTCTCCACGAGCTGTTCGAGGGCGTCTGAGTCGAAGGTGTGGTGGTCCTCTTCGTCATCAGAGAAGAGAGGTTCGGATTGCTCTGCAGGAGGTGTTGGATTTCCCCCTGCAATGTGAAGGGGAGATGCAGTTTGACATCGTGTACACATGTATGTTGACGCATTGTACATGTCTGCATTCAGACTGCATAACAGTTTACATTGTGACTGTTTGGGGGGAGCTGCCTATTTGATGCGGGACAGTGGACATTCTGACTACATCACGGATGTGAGTTTGTACTTGTACATTGTCAACTCACATTTCCCTGCAGTGCCATATGTGATTGGCCAGTTTCTATGCACATGCAGCACCTGTTGTGTCCTCTGTTCTGTTGTGGACGTGTTGCGGTTTGTACCACCTCATTGTCAATGTTGATGTGTGGGTCGCATTTTGGGGGAGTTGCCCCTGCAGCTCTGATTTAGCTGCCCTCCTCCCTTCCATGCGGTGTGCCTCTGGGTTCTGTGCTACTGCAGTGCTGAGATGTTGCATACCTGTGTGCATTGGTCTCTTGGTGGGAGTTGTGGGTCTGGGGCATGGTTTGTCCGCAGATGTGCTATGCTTAATTGTGCATGTGTGCCATTGTGCCCATCTCCGCCCGTCCCCCCAGTCCCTGGTGGTTACTCACCCTGTTGCTGTTGTGTCCGGTCATATTGAGCAGTGTCCGGTCCCCCGACTCCTGCCACCGTCTCCCCACTGATGACTGTGGACACCATTTCCTCCATCTCGTCCAGCTCCTCCTGTGGCGCAGGACTCCCACCTCCAGTCTGCATTGCTGCCTTCCGGTTGTTTGCGAGTTTCAGCTTGGTTTTGCGCTGCACATCATTCCAGCGCCTCTTGACCTCGTCCATTGTCCTCTTCAGCACTCCGACTGCATTCACCTTGTCCACAATGGTCTGCCATATTCCATTTTTAGTTGCCAGTGACACAGTGGAGGTGACGAACAGTGATTGATGGTGTTCTATCACCTCCGTTATCAGGATCCTGTTTTCCTGCGGACTGAACTTTGTCTTCCTCTTCTTCTTGTCCTTGCCCTTCCCTGACCCCGAGGTCCCAGGCTGGTCCTCCGTGGAGCTTGTGGGGTTCTGGTTGTCCTCTGGACTTGCTCCGGCTGCCTCCATTGTGCTTCGCTATTGTTTGGCTTTTGTTGGTATGTTCTTTTCTACTTTTATGGTGCATTTTCCCACATGACGCATGGGAATTGCAGGCCTGTGGCTGGTTTTCGTAGATTTTTGTATCGCGATTGGCGTCATCGCTGCTATTTTCGCGTTGGGGTTTCGCGTTTCTGTGGCGTTGCGTTGTTTTTAACGCGTTCATTTGACGCGGTGTCCTGTGACTATCGCATAGTACCGCCGTGTTGTGAATACCACGTTAACACGGAGTTGTTTTCCCGCAATCGACTGCAATGTGTAGGGTTGCGTTAAGCTACACTTGCGGTAGTTATCACACGTTCTTGAGCATATGCCCCTGAGTCTATTGATGAAAGTGGTATAAAAGCAACGCAACAAACTTTGTGAAGATCCAAAAGAGCAAGAGTGCCATGTCACAAATACTCAGCACCTGAGTGGTCATTCTACATAAACATAGCAATGAATGTCACTTTGGAAAACTTGTGCAAAGTGAATCCTGAACTGCCAGAACTGACTTGAAACCAATTTGAAACTTGAGGGAAAACGATTTGAAAGAAGAAATGCTAAATAACTCATTGATAAAACAAATTGTGTAGTTAGACCTTTGTTATTTTAGTCTTTTATTTTACAGAAGAATAACTTAAGCCCGAGTGAGCAGTAGAAGAATAGGCATAGCATTTTAGAAAAACATGGAGTAGGGTTAAGGATTGTATAATTAGTAACTGAACTTCTGAAGACTAACATTGTCAAAAGTAACTTGAAAAAAATAGGAACTGCTGAATTCAAGAATCACTGGAACTGACTCAGAAAGAAATGTGTTGCTATTTCCATCTTACAAACCACTTCTTTCAATGTACTACATCATGTATATCAACGTTAACTTTGGCGGGCTCTTTTTAAAACCAAGTATAGCTGAGACTGTACACAAAAATGCCCTTAGGAGGGCACTTTATACACTCTATGGCACGGAAAGTCTGGAGAGGGAATCCAAGAAATCGTCTGTTTTTAATTATATGACCTTTGAGAATAATGTGCACCCTTTAGCTAGCTACCTTACCCTGCCCATAAGTTACTGGGGGAGGGGTCTTCTCTTCCGCTTAAGGGTAGGTACTGTAAAATTTCTGCTTTGTTTCCCTCTTGGGTATAATGCAAATCTCAACTCTCTACCTTGTCTGTGTGATGGACAGAGTGGTCAAACTATTTTACACTTTTTATTTTTTTGTACGTTTTATACAAAGTTCGCCAAATGGCTTTTAATCCCGTTTTTTAAGAAAAACACGCCCATCAGTCTGGTAGATGCATATAGGAGTATACTAACACTGGTAGACGAAGAGTTAGTCTTTTGCGTCAGCACTTTTCTGAGAATTGCTGTGCGGGCTCGCAAGACAATGTGCAACCCTTGAAAAGCCTTGTCTTCTTTCTTTATGCATGAGCTTCTACTCAAATTTGCCACACGTGCCTTAAAATATTGTGTATTTATGCCCCATGTTATTGAATTTTCATTGTGATTATGTATTTGTGCTCTTAAATTGTTGTTTGATGTGCTTTTATGGATAAGGCTTTATCCGAATAAAGTATTTTTGAAATTTGTATATCAACATTGAAATTGAACAATTGTAATAAATGTCTTTTGTTGTTCTAAACACTAAGAACCAATACAATATTGTCAGAAACCAAGTTATTCCACTAAGGCTGGAAATAAATAAGTCTTCTATTTTCTAACAAAATTGTAAATGGCTATATTTTCTGTGTGCTCCAGACTTTAATCACATGTTGTAGTAGCCAATGCTGATGAGGTAGACTCAGTTTACACCCCATTGCAGCAGAGGTGTAGTCTGTGGTAGCACTATGCAATTTTGCTCTTTATGTACTGAACACATCTCTAAGAAGACCCGTGTGCGGATATATGTTTTCCACTGCTTTTTTTTTGTAATAGTAGAAGCGTTAAGTGTCACTGAAGAATAACAGCTGCCTTCATGAAAGCTAAGTATTTCTCCAACCTGACATTGGGGCAAAGGGTATGGGGCAATAGATAACCCTCTCCATCCATATGGTAAGGCCGGAGACGAAATGCAAAGAAACCCCAGCACACTTGGGCAAGGTGGAGGGGATGAAATGAACGGATGGATGAACTCTTTACATTTAACACCATAAGCCATGTGGTAAGACTGGAGTATGTTTGCAAACCATTGAGGTCCTGGTCATGCATTTCAAGAATGGAATTCAAGACTCAAGAGGGATTTATCTAAAAAGATGGGTCCAATGCTTTCCTTTTTGTATAATGCAGCATCGGGCCTCCTTATGCTGCATTGGTTATTATTAGTTTAAGATGGATTCCAACCAACATGTTTTTTAACATTTGAACAATTCAACCAATTACAAAGTTTATTTTTGGTTTTCAATGTTTGTCCAAGATCCAACAACAATAATGAAAATATCCATAACATGTGCGTGCTCAATGGAAACTTTATTTTTTCTTGACCTCAAATCTGCTGAACACAAATATTCCGAACCAGATAAAGGCGCCTCTTCAAGCTAAAGGCTATATATAAGCCTGGGCGTAGTTCGCGAAGTAGCGCTACGCGAAGCTACGCAAAGTGCAGTTCGCACTACGCGAGCTACGCGTAGCACCACGCGAACCACGTAGTGCACTGTTCGCAATGATTGCACAGTGCCGGATGCTTGTCCGCACTGTGCAATCATTGAAAACGGCATCTTGCACAGTGCGAGCTGTCTCTTACTGCCGCTCGAGTAGATTTTACTCGAGCGGCAGCTTTCTCAACGCGGACTGGTAGTTTCTCATCGCGAGCGGTCGCGAGCATACGCGACCACTCGCAATGAGAAACCTGACCTCCCCGCGCTGAGAATCTCGCCGGGATGATCATTTTGCTTGCTCGCGGTCGCCAACTTGACGTTGAGGACCGCGAGCAAGCAAAAATGACCGCTGCACTACGCTACGCTATGCTACGCGTGTTTGCACTGTGCTACGTGCAATTCGCGTTGTGCGAAGTAGCGCAAACTTCGCAAACTACGCGAGCGTAGCGTAGTGCTTTGCCCAGGGTTAGCTATATATCACCAGTCTAGTATTCCTTCATGGAGTTTTTTTTCTTTTTTTTTTAGAACTATTTTTGTAATTCCACTGTCAACGTATTTGGATCCTTTTCAGACTTTTCTCTAATGTGTCATGTTGCCAAGGAATCTTGGCCAAACCTGGTATATTTCTCTTGGCCCCTCTTTATTACAAGTATACCAATCTCATATAGTGGATAAAACAGAAAGATATTGCATGTACTTTCTCCAAAGACTTACCTATAGGGACAGAAGACAATAATCTGAGAGGCCAGAGACTGACAGGTTAGGGATGTGTTCCACGTACACTTCACCATTAATTCTACACACACACAAGACCGTTTGAATAGTATTATTACAGTATTTTAGAAGAAGCCAATCTAGTACTGAATATATGTAAAATGATAGCAGCAAATATTCTTAATGCAGCAATAGCAAAAATGAAGAAAGTAAACAGTTTAAAAAAGCTAAAACATTATGAGGTGATATTTCTTTTTCACTAACAGCAGTTGCTTCTAATCATTAGCATCTACAAAGTCTGCCATTCTGAGAGGTGGATTACTGCCATCACATATCTTATGGTTAGTGCAAGCCCCCCTTAGCTAACATAGCCCAATATCTATGGCAGGACATGTTGGCCAGATGTTCTTTAGAGTGATGATCCTGCCCTGGAGTGAATTAATGCCTCCTCTGCCTGTGACGCCGCATGGCATCCTATATGTAGAATTTTAGCATGAGGACCTCTAGCAGGTGTCCTTATGATGCTGACATATGTTGAGAACAACAGTATGAGAACTCAGACTCCATTATGCACCTGTATAAATGTTTGTGTGTAAGAAATGCACACTACCATAATCATAACATGTATATAAAAGTAACAAATGCTACACAGCAAATGTAAATAGGAGGCCCAAAAAACTCTCAGGTTAGATCGGTCAGCAACCCTGTAATATTGTGTACACATACAACAAATCAGCACCAAATTTGACATAATGAAAGCAGGGATTTCAACTGTATTTTCTCAAATTGCACATTGGTGAACGGGGTCAAATAATTAGGGAGGCATAGAAATATTTTCATTGGGATTGGGGTGTCTGTCTTAATAACCTTGGCACAATTGTTGTCTCTGTTATATGTATGTATGTTTCTAATATAGTACACTGAAAATCCTAAGTAACATGATTGCTATGGTTTCAATTGAAAGTCTCCCAAAACTGGAATTCCTCATTTATAGACATCTTTGCAATGGTCCCACCCCCAATTAATTTTCCATGACCTCTCACATGATCTTGAGATGACAATAAAAATTACATCTCATTTATGACATTGCAACGTAATATTCATTCACGTCACATTTTCAGCATGTTTGGCCTTTTACACACTTCTGCTGTCAGTAAAACCACAAACCTGATATACAAAGTCCTTTAGCGATCGTAAACCCTGCAATTCCTAAAATCACAGGGTTTGCGATCACAGAATTTCCCAATTTGTAAAATGGCCTTTATACATATAACGAAAAGTCCTGTTCTGAGTCGGAAAATTATTTCCATTTGTGAAAGGACTTTTGCAATAATTTCCTAATGTCAAACATGAGGGAGCGTGAAAGGAGAGTCCTCTCCTATTTCCAATAGAGAAAAGAGTGTATCAGTTTTTTTGAACCACAATTGCAATCGCAAACCATTGATGAGTTACTGCCACCCGAGCTGGGGTGCTAACTTCTTTACAAAGAGAAAGAGGTCCTTTTAGCACCCCTTGCCCTTTGGGAATCAGGCTCTCAGCCTTGGGGGAGTAGGCAGTGTCCCAGGAGACTATTACCTGCTTCAAGTCATCTGTTTTGAAATTAAATCATTGGGATGGAGGTTCTGCATTTCCTTATATGCCGCCATTCCTGTGATTGTAGTTGCAGCAGTGAAAAATGTATGCCTTATAATCTTTATTAATCATATGTTAATCCTTGTGTTAATGTGAGAATAAACACATATAAATAAATTACACTTTGTGTGATCAAAGTATAATGATTTAGTCAATAATATATTCAGACAAGCTAAATGTGCATTCTTAACGTTGGCTTAACGACGAGTAGCTGCTAGCTGCTCAAAAGCCTTTCACTGTCAACATAATGTTGATTTCGAAATGTACTTTTACCATTTACCTTCTTGTTGCAGAAGCAAGATAGCCTATGCTAGTTAGATGAGTAGCTCATTCTTTTGCTTTCAGAAATGTTAGAGTAGATAGGGTTAACTGGAAGTTGCTGTGATTTACAGCGTGCATGGGGATCAGAAAGCTCCTCCTGTGCCATGCAGTCGAAGATCCTGTTCTGACTGCTGAGCGAAGACTTTTCCCTAACTCTGCTGAGATTTTTCATTCCCAGTTCTTGAGCTAGACTCTTGAACTCTTATTCCTCTTACTTACACTGAATCTTAATTTGGCTCACTTCAGACTGACACCTTCTGCTCAGAATTTCCCCTTGTTATCTTTAGGTGCTTTATTTAGTTTAAAGAAGTTCTTTTATGGAACTGATTCTTTTGCTGCTTTGCATTTTGTATTCTTTAAAAATATATGTTATAATCTTCTTGATCTTTTTCTGTTAGATTGATTAACTGTATGGAGTTATATTTATAATCTGACAAATGAACTAATTGAATGAAGACAACCTGCAACTTTAACTAATTTGTTATTAAACCTTCATGACTTGTACTAAAGTTAGCTCCCAGAGTAGACTTCCAGCTGATATCTGTTTGTTCTATTACTCACCAGAGCCTGCAAGAAAATTGCACTGTATCATGTTCAATCACAGGAAGCGGCAATTGCGACGTAGCTAATGAATATGAGTTAGTGCTACGCAAACAAATGATGGACAGAATGCTGATTAAATCAAGCATTCACCCCCAGTCAAGAGATCTGGGTTAAATCCATCATTTTTTTGCTCACCATGCCACCCCAGTTTAGACCCAGCCATATGCAAATCAGTCTTGACCCTGCTCCACATTGGACCAGTCCAGCCCGAACTGCAAAGCCAGGTCCTCCCTGGACCAGTAACAAGCATCCTAGGACCGACCGGTTTCAGGGTATCACCCCTCATCAGCCAGGCTAGCTTGAATCCAGTGGCACAGAGAGCAAGGGACCCATGTCTGGGCACACCCATCCCACTTAGGGTGAACAGTGCTACGCAAACAAATAATAGACGGAATGCTGAATGAATCAAACATTCATCCCCAGTCAAGAGATCTGGGTTAAATCCATTGTTTTTTTGCTCACCATACCATTCCAGTTTAGACCCAGCCATACGCAAATCAGTCTTGACCCTGCTCCACATGAGAACAGTCCAGCCCAAACTGCCAAGCCAGGTCCTCCCTGGACCAGAAACAAACATCCTAGGACCGGTTTCGGGGTATCACCACTCATCAGCCAGGCTAGCTGGAAGCCAGTGGCACAGTGAACAAGGGACTGTTCCTATATGGGAGCATGGTCATTTGTGACTGGGGTGAATGTTTGATTAATTCAGCATTCCGTCCATCATCTGTTCTTTTTGCACTTGTAGCCGTAAGTGGGATGGGTATGCCCAGACGTGGGTCCCATGCTCGCTACGCCACCAGAGTCAAGCTAGCCTGGCTGATATGGGGTGTTACCACCATCCGGTCACATGATGCTTGTTTCTGGTCCAGGGAGGACCTGGCCTGGCAGTTTGGACTGGACTGTTCTCATGGGGAGCAGTGTCTAGCCTGATTTGCATATGGCTGGGTCTACACTGGAACTGCGTGGCGTGCAAAAACGATGGGTTTAACCCAGATCTGTGATTGGGGGTGAATGTTTGATTAATTCAACATTGAGTCCATCATCTGTTCCTTTTGAAAATGAATATGAATTAGGCACATCATTCTGTAACTCGCTGCAATTCAGCATTTTGTGTACTGACCAATTAGTGCAGAGGTGGATTTGCAAAATACTATTCCATTCGCAAAAAGTCAGAGTGCAATTTGCAACCACCTTTTGCAAATGGGAAAATAGTACCTTGTACGCTTCCTTTCTATTTAATCTTATTGATGACCTATTTGGGCTTACTTTTGAATTGCAGTTTTACATCATCATATAATGTAGGTAAGCAAATCTGTCAGTGGGAATGTATGCATTTTAAATCTGCAATATCTTTGTGAGGCTACCTGTTGGCTATCAAATCAACTGCACCCTATTAAACTATATGCAATTTTTCTAGGTAATTTATTCGCCGTCAGTCAAAAATGTATTTTTACGTATGTGCAAGTGTGTCTATGGGCCTTACTTAGAGTTTAGAGTTTGGCAGATGTGAATAATCCATCTCAAAATTGGCAAATGTCCTACCTGCCGTCTTACAGGTACATTATAGGCTATGGCATGTATAATGTGGTGGACGAGATATCCAACAAGTATTGACAGAGTATCCGATCTGCCAGACTCTAAATATGGCAATTTGTCTGACAGCAGAACTGTTGTCTGTCACTGAATCTGCAGTCGTTGCTCTACATGTGTTAGATTTGACATCCTTGGTATGGTATTCCCCCAAACCTTTCTCCTTCACTCCCTTACTTTGCTGAACTCGTTTTTGTTGGTATTAGGACTCTACACTTTACCCCTACTATCCAGTGCTAAAGTGCTATTCCTTCACTTAAAAAATGGTGATATTGGCCTATAACTGTTATATTATGCTATGTTATGATAACTTAATATAGCGCAATGACTCGTCCTCCTCGAAAGGGCATCTCGGCGCTTGGATAGCAAGTCAGGTAGCCGTATGCCATTAAAAGTGCCAGGTCTTCAGATGTCTTTTGAAGCCTGAAAACTGGGTGCATGCCCTAATGTGAAAGGGGAGCTGATTTTGATGGTGGGGGGCAAGGTACGAAAATGAGCAACCACCTACTTGCCACATTTAATTTACTTGTAAGTCCCTAGGACACTGTACTACCTGTACCTTGTACATTAAATGCTGCCAGTGGACAGCAGCACTCATTGCACCACCCATAAAAGTAGCACTATAAACACATGTATCAAGTCTGTTATTACAGCTTGTAGTGCAGTTTTAAACTGTCATTTTGACCTGGCAAGTTAAATGTCCCGGCCTACACCTTCCTTTTTTAATACTTATAAGTCACCCCTAAAGCATGCCTTAAAGACTCATAGGGCATGGTGCATGGAATTCAAAAAGTAGATCATGTGGGTTTAAGTGTTACATGCCCTGGCAGTGAAAAAAACCTAAAGTCATGTTTCACTATTATAAGGCTATCTCTCCTATAAACTAACACTGAGCTGCCTTATTACACTTAATGTGTGCTAACTTCAGATTTGGAAGACATAGAGGAATGGTGTTCACATTCAACTAAACTGCAATTTAAAATCCTATTTAATGGTAAAGTCAGAGCTTAGGTTACAATTTTAGATTGCCACTTTTAGAAAGTTGACAATTTTCTGTCCAAACCAAATGCGCCTTTCTGCCAGTGTTCTGGGTTACATGATCGTGGATGGCTCTCCTGCTGTGGGCTGTGTATTCTTTCTAGACACTGAGAAAAAGGAGGCCTAGTTGTGAGGGGAGAGAGTCTTCCTGACAGGATGGGTGGAAAGGAGCAGTCTCCTGCACTGATTAAACTTGAAAGAGCCCTGCCTGCAGCTTACGCAAAGGAACCTGACCCCAGGCCTGCCGTTGCCTTTGTCCCCCTAGACAGTGCGGAGCCAGGACTAGGGGAAAAGGAAGAACTGATCAGACCTACATTTGGGTATAGGTCAGGAATTACCCCACACAAATGCTGGCACTAGGCATAAAAGTGGAACCTTCAGAACCTCTTATCAAAATACTCCTAGACCCGTGGAAAATTAAGAAGAATGACTGCCCTGCTGTCCGAGGAAGACAGACTGCCCTGCTGACTGAAGAATGAAGATTGGACCTGCTTGCCTTAAACCTAGGCTACCCAGAGTGAATGCAAGGGTCAATTGGCAAAACTCCTGTGTGAAGTAGAGGGACACTGCAAGCTTCCAGAGGCCTGCCCTGCACCTACCGAACCTCTGTTGGAGTGTGTCCTGACCCCCAGGAGGTGCTCCACAGACCCTGGTCCAGGTTACCTAAAACTTAAACAAAATTATATCTCCAACTCTTCTCATTGGAGTTTTGTGGTGTTGGTGTCATTTTGTTTATTAAAATGTACTCTTTTTTCCTAAATTGGTTTGGGATTTTTATTGTGTCATGTTTTCTTTTCATTACTCTTTGAGTGCTGCATAAATACTTTACACTTTGCCTCTCAGTTAAGCCTGGCTGCTTTGTGCAACCTACCAGAGTGTTAGGCACAGGTTAATTCAGTGACTGTTGTGGTTAGCCTTGACAGGGATTGTGGGTGTTACTTGAGAAGGGTTAACACCCCCCTAAACCAATAACCCCATTTCTCACATTGGTGTTCAGTGGTGGGATCCAGTACTAGTGTTTGTGCAGTACCTGACAATGATTAGTGTAACAGTAAAATCTCAGATAAATAATTTGATACCAGACCCAACCTCTTTGTAAATTCTCCTCATTTAATGACTTTTGTGGTTCACCCTGACAAGGATTGTGCTTATTATGTGATGTCATGTGAAGTATTGTTTGAGTGAGGCTTCCACCCCACAACTACCTCGCAAATAATAACCTAATTACATACAACATGGAATTACTCTAAGTGCATCTGCAGTTTTGAGTGAAACTAAAGCCATTTCAATGATTGCATTTGCTATATGGCTATCTGCTGGCTGTCAGTGGAACCAAAGTCTATTTCTAGCTGCCAGAGGGAGGATTGGCTATTTCATTTCCATATAATGTAATATGGGTCACAACATTAGTGTGAATTATACTGTTAAGATCTAATTTGGAGTCAGAGTGATATCATCAATGATGCCATTTTTGATGTAATGTATGAGGTTATGAGCAGTATATGAGCAGCATACCGGAAGGTTTTTTAAGTCATACCAGTCCACAACTGTAAAATATCTCGCCCCGATTCACAAAGGTAAACTGAGCGGAAAGTCGAACTTTACGACTTTTGGTATTCACAAAGGGCATTAACTACTCGGACGTACCTTTTGTGAATACCAAAAGTCGTAAAGTTCAACTTACGGTATTCACAAAGGGCATTTACGAGTAGTAAATGCCCTCTGTGATTCGACTTTCCTCTCAGTTTACCTTTGTGAATCAGGGCCTCTGTGTCTAAATTTACATGGAATTCTCAATGTTTTAGTAAAGTTATCATGTGTTAAAATGTAACAATGTTAATTTGTTTTTATTTGAACTTCATGGACAAATCCATTAACAAGGTTTTTCATTAAATATTGTCGGTATTCAATACTGCACACAAAGACCTTCACATGCAAAAAACTGTTGAGTAGGACCTGCGACCTTTCCCACAGGAAACTACACATTGCTTCCCGCATACCCTGTATGTATGTCTACATTACATATTAAGCATGGTCTGTGACAGTTTTCAGTGGTATAGGGGCATGCCCTTTCTCCATTCCCTCTGCCCAGCACCCCTGCCCATAACAGCTCCGGAGCACAGCTTGTGCTTTATGAGAACCTTGTGCCCATTAGACTGCCCTCAGCGCCTGCACACTTAGAATTGCCATTCCCAGCGGGCCCTGGGGTCGGGGTCATGGCAATTCTCTTTTTTCATGGCCTGTGACAAACTCCCATGCTTGAATTCCTGCTGGGCATTACTTCATACAATGCCCAACAGTTGCAGGGCATTGCATGCTCCATACCCGAGCCTACTCTGACATTAGTCAGGATTCATGCACAGTAGACACTAAAGCACAGAGCACTGCCTCCAGTCACACTCTAAATTGGCTATCTCTTCCTGATGTTCCTTGTCCTGTCTTTATTGTGTTGTTTTATTTGTAATTCATGAACGGGGACATCCACATTATAAATGGCATATGTGTTTTTGATCAATGTAGCTGAAAATGGCTGCTAAATAATATGTATTCTGACTCAGGAATGAGGCTTCTCAAATCTTGGATACTTCATGAAATAAAAAGCTTTTCCTCAATACAAGAACAATATTTTTTCACTGCTCAATCCGATTCCATTCTTAGTTCAAGTTTGCGATTTGATCTTCATTCATGGTTTTCTCAAACAATCACATGGCTTGGGTTGCATTCTAAAATAAAATCTCAACACCTGTGCGAGGTACCCATGCCTGAAGGATGGTCCCCTTTGTTTAGTTTATGATTCATGAATTTGGTACCCCAAAATATAAATCCCAGTTGTGGTCACAGTGTTTAATTGGTGATAAATGAGTCAGTACTTTCAAAGTATAATCAATATCACAGTACAAGATACATATCTATTGCATTTCTATTGTGCATATTTGCACTTGAAGACAGAGGGAAACAAAGGGCTTTATTTATATGTTGGACTTCCCTCCCCACCAACATAGTGGTCCACCTGCCCAATTTAATTTTTGGTAACCATCAGTTTGACTATGTGTGAGACTACTCTGTCTCTGCCGTGGCCAAATTCCTTGGACAGCTCTGCGGAGTAAGGACCATTGGAGAAATAGTTACATGACCACCCGCCCAATTTAGATGGGGAGACATGTAGCCATATTTTACTGTTTCTGACTGCCGGGCAAAACCTGTTGGTGAGGCTGAGTAAAATAGTAATAATGCTCCTGCCTTTGAAGAAGACTCCCATGGTGAGGGGAGGTTTTATTTTCTGTACAAAAACAAAATCCTGTTTAACCACTTCCATGCTCATGACGGAATGGTTCCGTCATGAGCACAAGTTCAAGTGTGCTCATGACGGAACCATTCCGTCATGAGCACGTGCTCAGAAAATCCCTCTGCTGCAGACAGCAGAGGGATTTCCAATTTTTGTTTTTGGCCTGGGGAGGTGGGGAAGAGTTTCCCCAACCTCCCCAGGCCTATTTTTGAATTTTGTTGCAATGACAATGGCGCGCATGGCGCGCCATCGTCATTGCAACGAAAACGAAACTGAAACTTAGTTTCAGTTTCTCAATTTCGGTGCTTGTGGGGCTATCTCAGCCACCCGAGCACCGAAACAGATGGGAGAGGTATTGTTGGAAAGGGGAGAATCTCCCCTTTCCAATGGTACCCTTCCCTATTGGATCCCTGCTTGGGGATCACCCCAGGAGGGTGATCCCCAAGCAGGAATCCACCCACTAGCACCAGGGAGGGGGGGAGCGGCCCCTTGGGCAAGGGCCTTTGCTCCCCCCATATTTTTTGGGACATAGCAGTCTTTCTGCCCCCCCTGGGGAGAAGATGGGGGCAGTAGCCCCCAATCTGCCCCCCGGGGGGCAGAAAGCCCACTGGAAACCAGGGATTTATTTTTAATTGATGTTGGGGTGGGGGCTGCCCAAAAAGGGCATGGCAATGCCCCCACTCCCCCCTCAGAGAAATGTCAGTCTTTCTGCCCCCTCAGGGGGCAGACGGGGGCAGTAGCCCCCAATCTGCCCCCGGGGGGGGCAGAAAGCCCATTAGAAACCAGGGATTTCTTTTTATTGATATAGGGGTGTGGGCTGCTCAAGACGGGCAGGCCAATGCCCCCAGCCCCCCCAAAAAATGCAACAGTCTTTCTGCTATCCCCAGGGGTGGATGGGGGCAGTAGCCCCTGATCTGCCCCCGGGGGGGCAGAAAGCCCACTAGGCACCAGGGATTTTTTTTATGATGTAGGGCTGGGGGCTGCCCAGAATGGGCATGATAATGCCCCCACCCCAAAAAAAATTACCACAGTCTTTCTGCCCCTCCCCGGAGGCATATAGGGGCAATAGCCCCTTATCTGCCCCCAGGGGGGGGGCAGAAAGCCCACTAGGCCTCAGGAAATATTTTTGTTTTAAATTCAGGGGTGAGGTCAGCCCAGAATGGGGCCAATGCCCACACCTCCCCAAAAAATGCAACAGTCTTTCTGCCCCCCGGGGGGGCAGAAAGCCCACAGGGCACCGGGGATTTTTTTTTTATGATGTAGGGGTGGGGGCTGCCCAGAATGGGCATGATAATGCCCCCACCCCAAAAACAATTACCACAGTCTTTCTGCCCCTCCCCGAAGGCATATTGGGGCAATAGCCCCTTATCTGCCCCCAGGGGGGGGTAGAAAGCCCACTAGGCCTCAGGAAATATATTTTTTTTAAATTCAGGGGTGAGGTCAGCCCAGAATGGGGCCATTGCCCACACCTCCCCCAAAAAATGCCAAAGTCTTTCTGCCCCCCCGGGGGGCAGATGGGGGCAGGAGCCCCAATCTGCCCCTGGGGGGGCATAAAGCCCACTAGAAACCAGGGATTTTTTAAAATTGATGTTGGGATGGGGGCTGCCCAAAAAGGGCATGGCAATGCCCCCACGCCCCCCAGAGAAATGTCAGTCTTTCTGCCCCCCCAGGGGGCAGACGGGGCCAGTAGCCCCCAATATGCCCCCGGGGGGGCAGAAAGCCCATTAGAAACTAGGGATTTTTTTTTATTGATGTAGGGGTGGGGGCTGCCCAAGATGGGCGGGCCAATGCCCCCACCCCCCCCAAAAAAAATGTAACAGTCTTTCTGCTATCCCCAGGGGCAGATGGGGGCAGTAGCCCCTGATCTGCCCCCGGGGGGCAGAAAGCCCACTAGGCACCAGGGATTTTTTTTTATGATGTAGGGGTGGGGGCTGCCCAGAATGGGCATGATAATGCCCCCACCTCAAAAACAATTACCACAGTCTTTCTGCCCCTCCCCGGAGGCATATTGGGGCAATAGCCCCTTATCTGCCCCCAGGGGGGGCAGAAAGCCCACTAGGCCTCAGGAAATATATATTTTTTAAATTCAGGGGTGAGGTCAGCCCAGAATGGGGCCAATGCCCACACCTCCCCCAAAAAATGCCACAGTTTTTCTGCCCCCCAGGGGGGCAGATGGGGGCAGTGGCCCCTGATCTGCCCCCGGGGGGGCAGAAAGCCCACTAGGTGCCAGAGATTACGCTGGATTTTTTTATGCGTGGGGGAGGGGGCTGCCCAGAATGGGCATACCAATGCCCCCACCCTACAAAAAAATAGCCACAGTGTTCTGCCCCCCTTGGGGACATATCGGGGCAAACCCCCCCCCCGATACCCTCCCATGGTGGCAGAAAGCCCACTAGGCACTGACTTGTTTTTAGTAATGTGCCTACCTGTGGATTTAGGGCCTTAGCGCAGCCGGCACATAGGGAAACCTAGCAAACCTGTACATTTTTTAAAACTAGACAGCAAGGGGAATCCAGGATGGGGTGACTTGTGTGCCTCTCACCAGGTTCTGTTACCCAGAATCCCTTGCAAACCTCAAACTTAGTTTAAAAAAAAAATTTCCTCACATTTCTATGATGGAAAGTTCTGGGATCTGCGTGGATCCACAAAATTCCACTTACCCCGCATTCCCCAAAGAAAAATGGTACCTCACTTGTGTGGGTAGGCCTAGTGCCCGCAACTGGAAATGGCCCAAAATGCAACGTGGACACACCATATTTTCACAGTGAAAACGGACCCTTCTTTTGCAAAGTGCCTAGCTGTAGATTTTGAACCCTAGCTCTGTCGGCACCTAGGGAAACCTAGCAAACCTATACATTTTTGAAAACTAGACACCCAGGGGAATCCAGGATGGGGTGACTTGACTGGCTCTCACCAGGTTCTGTTACCCAGAATCCCTTGCAAACCTCAAAATTTGTCAAAAAACCCACATTTTCCTCCCATTTCTGTGGTGGCAAGTTCTGAAATCTGCGTGGATTCACAAAATTCCACCCACCCCGCATTCCCCAAAGTCTTCCGAGAAAAATGGTACCTCACTTGTGTGGGTAGGCCTAGTGCCCGCGACAGGAAACGGCCCAAAACACAACGTGGATACACCACATTTTACAGTGAAAACTGACACTATTTTGCAAAGTGCCTAGCTGTAGATTTTGAACCCTAGCTCTGCCGGCACCTAGGGAAACCTAGCAAACCTATACATTTTTGAAAACTAGACACCCAGGGGAATCCAGGATGGGGTGACTTGTCTGGCTCTCACCAGGTTCTGTTACCCAGAATCCCTTGCAAACCTCACAATTTGTAAAAAAACACACATTTTCCTCACATTTCTGTGGTGGAAAGTTCTGGAATCTACGTGGATCCACAAAATTACACCCACCCCGCATTCCCCAAAGTCTTCCGAGAAAAATGGTACCTCACTTGTGTGGGTAGGCCTAGTGCCCGTGACAGGAAACGGCCCAAAACGCAATGTGGACACACCACATTTTCACAGTGAAAACGGACCCTTTTTTTGCAAAGTGCCTAGCTGTAGATTTTGAACCCTAGCTCTGCCGGCACCTAGGGAAACCTAGCAAACCTATACATTTTTGAAAACTAGGCACCCAGGGGAATCCAGGATGGGGTGACTTGTCTGGCTCTCACCAGGTTATGTTACCCAGAATCCCTTGCAAACCTCAAAATTTGTCAAAAAAACGCATTGTGAAATGTTGGGGGACCCCCACAAGCCATACCTTGCTGGACTCCCCCGGGTGTCTTGTTTTCAGAAATGTGTGGGTTTGGCAGGTTTCCCTAGATGGTCGCCGAGCCCAGGGCCAAAAACTCATGGGACCCCCCTTGCAAAACCGGGTTGTTTTGTGAAAGGTAATTTTGATGTCACCTCAATAGGTTTTGGGCCCTTGCCTGTCGCGGGTACTTGACCTACTCATGCGAGTGAGGTACCATTTTTATCTGGATACCTGGGGGAACGCTGGGTGGTAGGAAATTTGTGGATCCACGCAGATTCCAGATCTTTCCCACACACAAATTTGAGAAAAAAGTGATGTTTTTTAGCTAAATTTGAGGTTTGCAGGGGATTATGGGTAGGGAAATGTTGGGGGACCCATGCAAGCCATACCTCCCTGGTCTCCCCCGGGTGTCTAGTTTTCAGAAATGTGTGGGTTTGGTAGGTTTCCCTAGATGGCCGCCGAGCCCGGGGACAAAAACTCATGGCACCCCCCTTGAAAAACCAGGTTGTTTTGTGATAGGTAATTTTGATGTTGCCTCAATAGGTTTTGGGCCCTTGCCTGTCTCGGGTACTTGACCCACCCACACAAGTGAGGTACCATTTTTCTTGGAAGACTTTGGGAAATGCGGGGTGGGTGGAATTTTGTGGATCCACGCAGATTCCAGAACTTTCCACCACAGAAATGTGAGGAAAATGCGTTTTTTTGACAAATTTTGAGGTTTGCAAGGGATTCTGGGTAACAGAAACAGGTGAGACCCAGTCAAGTCACCCCATCCTGGATTCCCCTGGATGTCTAGTTTTCAAAAATGTATAGGTTTGCTAGGTTTCCCTAGGTGCCGGCAGAGCTTGGGTTCAAAATCTACAGCTAGGCACTCTGCAAAAAACGGGTCCGTTTTCACTGTGAAAATGTGGTGTGTCCACGTTGCGTTTTGGGCCGTTTCCTGTCGCGGGCACTAGGCCTACCCACACAAGTGAGGTACCATTTTTCTTGGAAGACTTTGGGGAACGTTGGGTGGGTGGAATTTTGTGGATCCACGCAGATTCCAGAACTTTCCACCACAGAAATGTGAGGAAAATGTGTTTTTTTGACAAATATTTAGGTTTGCAAGGGATTCTGGGTAAGAGAACCTGGTGAGAGCCAGTCAAGTCACCCCATCCTGGATTCCCCTCGGTGTCTAGTATTCAAAAATGTATAGGTTTGCTAGGTTTCCTTAGGTGCTGGCCGAGTTAGGGTTCAAAATCTACAGCTAGGCACTTTGCAAAAACAGGGTCCGTTTTCACTGTGAAAATGTGGGGTGTCCACGTTGCGTTTTGGGCCATTTCCTGTCGCGGGCACTAGGCCTACCCACACAAGTGAGGTACCATTTTTCTCGGAAGACTTTGGGGAACGCGGGGTGTGTGGATTTCTGTGGATCCACGCAGATTCCAGAACTTTCCACCACAGAAATGTGAGGAAAATGTGTTATTTTTTACAAATTTTTAGGTTTGCAAGGGATTCTGGGTAACAAAACCTGGTGAGAGCCAGTCAAGTCACCCCATCCTGGATTTCCCTGGGTGTCTAGTTTTAAAAAATGTATAGGTTTGCTAGGTTTCCCTAGGTGCTGGCCGAGTTAGGGTTCAAAATCTACAGCTAGGCACTTTGCAAAAAAAGGGTCCGTTTTCACTGTGAAAATGTGGTGTGTCCACGTTGCGTTTTGGGCCGTTTCGTGTCGCGGGCACTAGGCCTACCCACACAAGTGAGGTACCATTTTTCTAAGAAGACTTTGGGTAACGCGGGTTGGGTGGAATTTTGTGGATCCACGCAGATTCCAGAACTTTCCACCTCAGAAATGTGAGGAAAATGTATTTTTTTTACAAATGTTTAGGTTTGCAAGGGATTTTGGGTAACAAAACCTGGTGAGAGCCAGTCAAGTCACCCCATCCTGGATTCCCCTGGGTGTCTAGTTTTCAAAAATGTATAGGTTTGCTAGGTTTCCCTAGGTGGTGGCAGAGCTAGGGTTCAAAATCTACAGCTAGGCACTTTGCAAAAAAAGGGTCAGTTTTCACTGTAAAAATAAAGTGTGTCCACGTTGCGTTTTGGGCCGTTTCCTGTCGCGGGCACTAGGCCTACCCACACAAGTGAGGTACCATTTTTCGGAAGACGTTAGGGAACGCGGAGTGGGTGAAATTTTGTGGATCCACGCAGATTCCAGAACTTTCCACCACAGAAATGTGAGGAAAATGTGGGATTTTTTACAAATGTTTAGGTTTGCAAGGGTTTCTGGGTAATAGAACCTGGTGAGAGCCAGTCAAGTCACCCCATCCTGGATTCCCCTGTGTGTCTAGTTTTCAAAAATGTATAGGTTTGCTAGGTTTCCCTAGGTGCCGGCAGAGCTAGGGTTCAAAATCTACAGCTAGGCACTTTGCAAAAAAAGGGTCAGTTTTCACTGTAAAAATAAAGTGTGTCCACGTTGCGTTTTGAGCCATTTCCTGTCGTGGGCACTAGGCCTACCCACACAAGTGAGGTACCATTTTTATCGGGAGGCTTAGGGCAACACAGAATTGTAGAGCAACTGTTATTACCTATTGACTTTCGATGCATTTCTGCCTTCCAAATGAAAGACAATGTGTAAAAAATAAGTCATTTTAAAAAATGACCTATAATTCTCATGCTAGTATGGGTACTCACAAATTCGGAAATGTGCAAATATCTACTGTTTCTAAACTCTATATTTTGTTCCAATTTCAGAAATACATAGGTGTCTTTCATACCGATTTTTCCATGTATATTTTTTTCCAAATTAATTGCTATATACCCGGTACATAATAAAAAACCATTGCAAGACACTGCTCAGTTATTGGCTCTGGGTTCATCGGGTTCTTGGTGAACCTACAAGTCCTATATATCCTCACAACCAGAAAGGTCCAGCGGATGTAACGGTATATTGCTTTTAAACAGCTGTCACAATTAGAAGACGTTACAGGTGAAAACGTTGGCACATATGGCTGTTTTTTTCAACTAATTTTCACTTTTTCCTATATTCAACTGTTAGTTTCTATAAAGAAACCTTGAAGGATCGACACAAATGACCCCTTGCTGAATTCAGAATTTTGTCTACTTTTCGAAAATGTATAGCTTTCCAGGATCCATTATTGCTTTCATACTTATTTCTACCAATAACTGGAAGAAGGTTGAAAGCACAAAAAATAGCAAAAATAGGCTATATCCCAGTAAAATGCCAAAACTGTGTAAAAAATGTTGGTTTTCTGACAAAAGTCTGTCAGTCCCTAAAAGCTGGGAAAATGGTGATTTCATCCCCACAAACCCTTTGTTGATACGTTTGCAGGGAAAAAACCAGATGCTTTCATTTGCAGCACTTTTTTCCCATTTTTCCCCCAAAAAACAACATTTTGCTGTATTTTGGCTAATTTCTGGGTCCCTTCAAGGGGAATCCACAAAGCCTGGGTACCTTTAGAATTCCCATCATGTTGGAAGAAAAGGACGCAAATTTGGCGTGGATGCCTTATGTGGTCAAAAAGTTACAGGGGCCTAAGCGCGAACTACCCCAAATAGCCAAAAAAAGGCTTAGCACAGAGGGGGAAAAGGCCTAGCAGCGAAGGGGTTAAGGATTTTCTTTTTGTAAATAAAAAAGAAATACTCTATGCTACAGGGCTGACTCCTGCAAGTGCAGCCTCGTAGCACAGAGTAAAATGCATTGGCAGGAAGCACTGTCACAGCGCTTCCTGGTAATGCTTTTATAAATGACGGCCTGCTCGGCGGTCATTTGTAAATTAGGCATGTGGCCCCTCCACCACGTGGACAGACTAACTTACTCTGTACCCATGGAGGAACAGCAGGCCGTCTACCCACATATAAATCTGGCCCTCAGTGCATTGTACAAATCAAGAATTTAATGATTGTTGGTCAAGCACTCAGGTTTGCAGCTCCCAAGGTCAGCAGTCTAGCTGATCATATCTCCTTCCCTAAAGTAAAATTGGGTAGCCACAAATTTGATAATAGAGTCATGAATGGGGCTTCTTATTTCAATCATATCTTGTTGCTCATTTCTTAATATGAGCTGTCTATTTCTTTGAGGCTTGAGCTGGTCCTCCATGAGGGTAGGGTGTGCCGACCCTTTCTGTTCTATGACTGCATGAGACTTATTTCCATTGTACAATGTGAGCATCATCCACAAATTCTGTTTGGCCACTGGTGGGACTTCAAACAGGCTTTATGGTTATCTCGGAAGGTTCTGTTTTTAAGTTCAGTTATGTATGGGATTACATGACTATGGTGTGCATAAGCAAGTCTTTGATCATGTGCAGTAATTTGGCATGATATTCCAGTGCTGATGTCCCAGCTGCCTAGTGTTTGATGCTCTTGAAATATTCTTGTGTTTTTCTATCTTTTCTAGCTGACAAACTGACTGTGCTACCTATTGTAGGTAATCACTGCATTGTATTAGACCTTCCTGCAAGCAGCTGCATCTTCAATTAAAATTGCCTGCCAGTGAGATTATCCAATATAGTCTCCATTCCAGCCACTCTTTGGTCAAGGTGGAGGGCTATGTAGGATGACATCAAGGTCTTCTATCACTTAACGAGGCCCATCATCTCCAGATATTCCTCTTCTCTACTTTGAGGTATCTCTGCCCTGGTTGTTTAGCCTTTTCAACCAACTACATTGCTAGATTTGTATTGCAACACCAGATATGCAAATCAAACCTTCATATGGCCCTGCATTTTCATATGTTTGTGTTTGGGGCTATGTAATGTAACACACAATAAAATGTACATAGAATGCAGTGACTTCTATCCACTTGCCAAAGAGGAAACACACATTGTGTGTCTCCCACCCCCACTCCACTATACTTTCTCCTCCTAGACTAATCTGAACAATTTTATATGTTTATATGGTATGTCCATGGCTCAAACTTAGCCAAAAGGCAGGGGAGCTCTATATAGGGTAAAAGACAAACATAAAGTCAACAAGTAATAGGATAGGCAGCTGGGTTGTGGACAGTTATTGCATGGTGATGTAGTGTTTTTTAAGAGGTGAGTCTTCAACTGTTTCCTAAATTGGAACTGTGTTGGAGCAGTCCGCATGGGTATGGGGATGTTGTTTCAGGAACTGGGTGCATAGATGGAAAAGGCCTGCAGTCTTGTTTTTTCATATTTAAGTATCATAGTCAGCAGTCTGATGGTGTCCTGGATCAGGTGTTCTGAGAACCACCCTAAATGGTGAGTTTATCTGCAAGATAAGCAGAGGAGTTTTTTTACGGAATTTGTAAATGGTGCAGCTGGCTTTGACGAAGGTGCGGGCTGGCAAGTGGAGCCAAAGGAGTCCCATCAGAATTGTGGTGATCATGTTTCTTCAGACCCTAGATGAGACATGCTGTAGCCTGCCGAGGGGTGCCACTATGGAGTCTGGGAGGCAATAGAGTAGGGTAGCACCACAAACCAGATGCAAGAGCATATTGAAGTTGCTTTCTGAAAGAAATGCGTTCACTTTTTATTAGGAGAGAGGGCTGGTACCAGACCATCTTTGTGCTTTTTGTCAATGTATACCTTGAGGGTGAAATAGGTGTCCAGGGTGAATCCAAGTAATTTGGCATTCAGTGAAAGTTGGGGTTCAAAGCAGTCAATGTTCATGTCATTGAGCCAGGTTTGTACTGTTTCTTGTTTGTAGTTCTTTACAAATAACAGGAATTCTGTCTTGGTTTGGTTCAGCTTCAGGTAGGCGCTGGACATCCAGGTCTGGATGATAGGCAGGCAGTGTTTGAGGAGTTGGATGTACAAAGTACAGGATACTTTCAAGTAAAGTTGCCTATCATTGCATTCTGGTGAATCTTGATGCTGTTATCTGTGAGTATAACACCAATGGGTTCCATGTAGAGGCTGAAGATGACAGGAGTCAGAATGTAAGCCTGTAGATTCCCCAGGGGATAGGGATCTGTTGGGCCCTGGAAGTGCCCATGTAAACATACTGATGTCTGTTGTAAAGGTAGGGGGAGAACCAGTGAAGGACATTGCCGGAGAAACCCATTAGAGACTCCAGTGTGCATATGAGGGTTGGATGGTTGACTTTGTTGATGGCAGTTGTGAGGTTCAGTAATGGATGTATGACGCAACAATCAAAGCCGAAATCCCGGTGGCTTTTACAACAAAGGTGTTACTATGAAGCTGGCATTACCTCGCCAGTTTCTACAACGAAGTCCGAAAACACGCCATCACATAGAGTGCTATGCATCCAGGTATAACGTTTTACATTTCAACACCAAAATGATATGTGTCAGAAATTGCTTTAAAAATAATGTGCAGGCAAACAAACTTCTGAATTACTTTATCACATTGAAGAACGTTTTAAATGAGCCAAATACCCCCTTTGGGGAAATGCATTGATTAGGTTAAAAGCACTATTGTTGTTGGGGCGTGGTCACGCGTCGTGACAAGATGCCGGCACTAAGCTGAGCTCCGCTCGGACCCGGAGCTATTTTCGGCATTTCAGCCACTTCCAGCTGTGTTGGAGGGAAGACGCCTCCATTCCTGTGCTTTCTGATGGTCGGAGCAGCATTTGGAGCTGCTCCGACACCGAATGCCTCTCTACTTAACCCAGTGGCAGCGGCAGTGAATTTCCTCTCATAAACGCGAGCGGCCGCCATTTTGAGCCTGCGCTCGCTTCTCCAGACCTCCTGCTGAGGTAAAACCGGCGTTTTGTTTACCTAACGCTCAGCAACGTTTCTTTCTCTTCACCTTGTAGCAGCTGCTATTTTTTCACAATGAACGTTTATATTTTCAGCTTTGCCTCCTTTCTAAGGCACATTTGAATCTGAATGAGCTCCTGCTCTCTGCTATTTTTCATATGGGGGTGCCTCACAAAATGTTCTGCTTTTTTCTTTTTTACATTGACTTTGCTTAATTTGTCTTTCGCACATTTGCTGAGCAGCTATTTTCTTGGAAGGAGAGGAAGAGGGGAAATGCTCTTTTTTTTCTGATTGATTAGCATTTCTTCTTCATTCCTATCTTCCTCTGCAGTGTGTGTACATAGCATATGGGCAGGCTGAGATCTCCATTAAAGGTGTTACATCGTCCTTCTCGACATTTCACGATGGCTAGTGACACTTCCACTTCTGTCAGGGCTTCATCTTCTGGCACAAAGCCCAAGAGAGTTAAAAATAATCCCCCCTCACCCATTTTGTCGTCTCATAATCCTGTTCTTGATACTATTCTTGATGAGGTGAGGGTATTAAACTCTTTTATGTCCTCAACTAATGAGAAGCTCCAACAAATTGAGGACAGGTGGATTAATATGGAAGCGTAGGTGTTGGATATGGAGCAACGTATCAGTGATTTACATAATGTTACTACTAAGATTCCTATCCTGGAACAGGAAATTCAACGTCTCAAGCTACATACTGAGGACCTTGAAAACCGCAATAGACGTAATACCATTCGTCTATACGGCTTACAGGAGAATTTGGAGGGTCCAGACCTCCTTCTTTTTCTAAAGAGGTTCCTGCCCAAGCTTTTGGATCTTCCACTAGAGCCTTCACTAAATATCCAGCGTGCACATCGTCTTGGTCAAATTCAACCGAACTCTACTAAACCTAGAGGAATTATAATGCTATTTCTGGAATTCACAGATCTCATGCGGGTGCTTAAAGCAGCAAAAGTGAAACGTTGCCTTATATGGTCTGGGCACATGGTTTATCTTTCTCAGGATCTCTCCAATGCCACTAATGCTAGAAGAAAGGAATTTTTGGCCCTTCGCCCTCAGATGAGACAGTTGCATATTTGCTATGGCATTTTGCACCCGTGCATCTGTAAAATTACTCATGAGGGCTCTACTCGTTCTTTTGATGATCCTGTTAAATTGAAGTCTTTTCTCCAAAGTCTCTCACCGAATGCTGTTGATAGTTCTATCCAACGTCTCTAACTTTTTTTCTATAAGGTTCCTTATGGCTGTTCATTTTCTTATTTCTTAATATTTCTTTCTCTGTCGTTCCGTCTGTTTTCGGTGCTGTTTCGCCCCATGCTCACCTCGTTTACTCTTCGTCTTAGATCTGGATCTCTTTCCTTGATCTATCTCTTTTTCTTACTATTTCCTTTTCTTTTTCTGTCCTTCATTGTTTGTCCTTTTTTTGTATTCTGTATGATGCATGTGCTTATCTTCGTATTTGTTGTTGTGCATATTGTCTTTCATATTTATCTAATAGTTGGTGTTTTTCTGTTTCCAGCTGTATTCCTGACGTGTATCATCTCCATCCATGTAACACCTACCCCGCCTCCCAATATGTGTAATGTTGTCACGTGGAACGTTTGTGGTCTGGGACACCCTGTTAAAAGACAAAAGGTACTCTCTCATTTGTCTAGACTGAATTCTCATGTTTCGTTCATACAAGAAACTCATTGTAATGATACAGAATCTCTTAAATTAAAGAGACAGTGGGTGGGCCAAGTTGTTTATTCTCCTGCCTCCAATCGTAAGGGTGGTGTTGCTATTCTCTTTCATAAGTCGTTGCATGTACAAATTTTATCTACACAATGTGACACTGATGGACGTTGGGTAATGGCTAAGGTTGTTATTCACAATAAAGAACTTGTTTTATTTAATATTTATGGGCCCGTTAAACCAGATCCTGACTTTTGGAATAACATTAAGATCTTACTTTCCTCCATTGATAATCCTAACATCATTGTTGCTGGTGATTTTAATCAATGGTTAGACCCATTTTCTGATAGACAGTCCAAATGCAAATTCAATCCTGATAAATCCCACAGATCATTTCTATCTGCCATTGCCTCACATCCATTATTTGATGTTTGGAAAACCTGTAATCCTGATTCTTTTGAACTTACATTTTTTTCTAATGTACATCATACTCGTTCTAGAATTGATTATATTTTGGTTAGTAAACCCTGACTCCCATCTATCCACTCGTCCGAGATTGGATAAATTTTTATTTCTGATCATGCTCCTGTCCTTTCCGCACTTGACCTCTCCCTGAGTACTCCAAAATTTGGTCGTTGGAAACTTAATATTTTTGTTGTCAGATAATGACTTCATCTCTGAAGCCACTACCTTTAGCTCTGAATTTTTTAATATTAATAATCCTTTGGACACTTCTTTTCCTAATACTTGGGATGCCTTTAAGGCCTCTTTTCGTGCCTTTACTATTGCATACTCAGCAAGAAAGAAGAAAACCACCAAGGCCAAGTATATCACTCTACTACAACAGCTCAAATCATTGGAACATACTTACTTTATCTCTAAATCCCCCCTGACTCTCCATGAATTAATTAAGGTCAAATCTGCTCTTAACAAACTTGCAACAGTTGATGCTTGCAATGTCCTTCTTAAAATTAAGTCCAAATACCACCGGGGCCAAAATAAAGCTGGCAAAATGCTGGGAAAATTAAAAAAAATTAAATCTGAGCGTAAAAATATTGGTCCTATCCTAAATGAATTCACCAATAAATTGGCGTCCTCCAATGAAGATATTTCTACTGCGTTTCAAGATTACTATCAGTCACTTTATTCTGATGACACCAACCCTTCTAGTCAAAATATACACACCGTTTTTAATGGCCTTCCTAAAACCCCATCCTTGTCAGAAGAATTTAATTTACTAGAAGCTGAGATCACTCTCCAAGAAATAACGGATGCCATTAAATCTTTAAAAAAATCTAAAGCACCTGGTCCCGATGTCCTCTCAGCTGAATTTTTTTCCACTTTTTCTTCTATTTTTGCTCCTAAACTTCTTGCCCTTTTCAACTCCTTCCTTGAAGATTCTAAGGCATCTGGTTCCTTTATGGAAGCTTTGATTGTCCTCATTCCCAAACCCGATAAAGAACACACTCTTTGTAAAAATTATCGCCCTATCTCATTAATTAATTACGACTGTAAGATATTTGCTAAAATCCTTGCCTCTCGTCTTGAGAATATTGTCCCATTATTGATAAATACCGATCAATCTGGTTTTGTTGAGGGCAGATTGGCTGCTGACAATGCTCGAATGTTTTCTAATGTCATCTCCTTTGGAAAAAAATACCAATCTCCTCTTGCAGCATTGTCCCTGGATGCCAAGAAGGCTTTTGATCGTATTAATTGGCAATTTATGTTTAATGCTCTTCAATGGTATGGTTTTGGACCGAATTTTATCTCTTATGTTAAACTGTTATAATCTGCCCCTCGTGCCAGTATTTTTGTGAATAACCATTCTTCTAAATATTTTCCCTTGTATAGAGGTACCCGTCAGGGCTGTCCTCTTTCACCTTCGTTATTTGTTTTGTGTTTAGAACCTTTCCTTGAACGCATCCGTGTTAATTCACTTATCTCAGGATTTATACATAACTCTACAGAAACTAAATTGTCAGCGTACGCCGATGATATTCTGGTGTATATGTCTAATTCTATTTCCCCCTACCTCCCTTTTTACATGAAGTTCAGTTGTATTCTAGCATCTCTGGATATAAATTGAACTTCTCCAAAACAGAGGTATTACCCTTGAACTCCCTCTGCTACCAATATATGTTCACTAACACTAACTTTACCTGGTGTCATACAAAAATAAAAAATCTTGGAATTTGGTTCTCCTCTACTCTTTCTAACACAATCAGTTATTCATTTAATGCATTATTTACCAAATTACGGATATTACTTCTCCCTTGGTCGCCTCTCCACTTGTCATGATGGGGTAGATTGGACACTATTAAAATGATGATTGCTCCCCATGTCCTTTACACATTATCCATGTTACCTTTCGGATTCCCGTCTCATATTTTTCTCAAATTAATTCTATTTGTATCAAATTTTTATGGAATAATAAACATCCCCGTATTGCCCTTGTGAAACTCAAGCATCCCAAAAATGAGGGTGGTGTTCATTTTCCTGATTATAAATTATATCACTCTGCATTTTTAATTAGACAATTTTTTGCCTTAATTTATGATTTTGCTGATAATCCTATGCCCCGTTGGATTACATTTGAACGCTCCCTATTGGAGGATTTTTCTTTCAAAAGCATAATATATATGTCTAACTGCACTTTCATATCAAATAATCCTATTTTGAAATATTCCCAGCAATTATTATATAATATCTTGTCAGCTGGTCTTGATCCCCACCAATGTTTTTTGTCCTCTACTATTTGGTATAATACATTTATTAAATTCAGACGTAAATCGTTCTACTACAAACACTGGAAGGAGAAGGGAATTATGTTTATTTATCAGTTGGTTCTTCATAATTCTGTTATTTATTCCCTTCTCCCAATTGCAGTCACAGTATAACTTGCCTAACTCGTTTCTCCATGAGTACCTCTTAATATCATCTGATTTACAGTCCTATTTAGCAACTAGCAATTTTCCTTCAGCTTCTCCCTCACTTACCCCTACCAAACCGATATACAGTATTTCTCATGACCTTAGACCTAAGGCTGCTTCTATTTATAAGATGTTGTTGTCACCTGTTATTGAACGATCTAAATCCCATACCGAATTACTTTGGGAAGCGGATCTATCTTTATCACTTCCTATTCCTTCATGGGATAAATTCTGGCTGAAGTTATTCAAAACTTCTGGTGCCGCCCGCATCACTCAATCCTTATACTTTATTTATAGTAGAGCTCTTATTACTCCTGCATGTATATCCAACGTTTTCCCCTACCTCATCTTCCCTTGGTTGGTCTTGTTCTGCGTCCACTGGGACTTTAATTCACCAATTATATGAATGCTCTAATGTATTGAGGTTTTGGCAATCTATTTGGACTAAATGCATGAAAATATTTCAATGTAATATTCCATTATCAATGCAAAATGTTTTTCTGGGCACCACCTCACATGCTTTTGATGTTTTTTCTCCTAATTCTTTGTTGTTTGATCTTTTTTATTGCTCTTGCATTCAAAGTGATCCTGTCCTGCTGGAAGGATAACTCTAAATTATCATTGTTAATTTGGTGGAATTATGTTTGTGATGAACATAGAATTGCCAATGTTTCTTCCCTTTCCCTATCTCAGAAAATTAAATCTGATCTACTGTGGTTACCTTTTACTTCCTATCTTTCCACATATGCACCTGCATCTTAGTTTTTATCTTAATCTTTATTATATATATATATTTTTATTTTTTTCCTTTTATTTATACATTTCATATTTTATACTTTTTTATTTTTATTTTTATTTTCTTTCTTTTTTTTCTCTTTTCACTTTCTTCCTAAATTATTCGCCCCCATGTTCTCTTCCTTTACATTAGTTGTTGTATCATACTTGTAATGTGTTCATTTGTTTGATAATGTTTTTCTTTCTCTAAAAACTCAATAAAAAATTATTAAACCCCCAAAAAGCACTATTGTTACATTTTTCCCAACGCACATATACAGTAAGATAATAGACCTGTAGTCCTACCTTACTGTTTAATAATATTGTCTAATGTTCCCCAATACAAAATAGCTCCCGCCCCTTCCCCAGCTCTGAGCCCTAAGACCTACACCAGGCACAACCCTCCCCCACAACCTCAAGCAGTGTTTCCTCAAGTCTGCTCTCGACACCTCTGCCTGTCTTCATGTTATTACTTACTATGGTATGAGTGGCACCTTGGCTGCACCCACTGTGATTTTCTAAAACTGCCCCTTCCCCTTCCCCAGCCCTGAGCCCTAAATACACCAACCGGGTACAACCAGCACATACCCTTAGCCCTAAAACTGCCCCTTCCCCAGTCCTAACTACATATTTATTTCTTGGCCATAAATGTTGTGGTAAAGACTGGTCATTGTAATGCCATTCGTAACAGAAAATGACAGGCATGTGGTGCTGGTTTCATTGTAAAGGCTATCCTTTACAATGAACACCGGAGATATGTGAGTAGGAAGGTGTTGTGGAGCAAAATTGAGGATACTTTGGTCTTTTAGACATAATTACCATGTCAATGAAGCAAAGAGTTTTTGTAATCCACTGTGTGACCAATCTATATGGACATATGTAATTCCTTTGATCACCACTTCTTCCATAACATTACCTTGTCATGCTATCTATAACATTAAAATGACCATTACCTCGAGGTCACCTCTGTGACCTACCATTACTTTGACCTCCAACTCTTGAAAATAAAATAATCTTCACTTTGCTAGCTAACCATAACCCGAACTCCGACTCCAACAAATGTTACATATTGAATGTATCTGAAACAGTATGGAACCCTAACACAACGTAAGCATATAGATCTGTTAATATTTATTCAATTTAATAAAAATAACTTGAATAGGAACCATATGCCTAACCGTAACTTAGGCCTAATTGTTTGGTACACAAAACACTTTGAAATTAGGGGAATTGTTTTATGGACTACATAGCATGTTGATGCTCTCAGGGGCATTGTGTGTCAGTGGATCTTGTCTATAACTGCTATTGGGGACACACAGGGTAGAACGGGTCCTCACTATCTGCTGCCGCCGCCCTACTGACTGATTGGTTGCCTACTGTTCAGCCTCACACCTTGCCATCCTACCACATAAAAGTGATGCACGGAGGCATGAGGTATTTTATAAGAAGCATGAATTTTGTGTCACCATGTTAAGCACACAAAGCATGTTGCAAATGAGCAGACATCAGGGAACCATAAAGATATGAGGTCATGGGACTTTACTAGATTAGTAAATTTGAGGACATTACATGGTTGTTTCATACTAACATAGTGTGCTTTTGCTCTATATAGGGATTGTGTCTTTTGATCATGTTCCAATCTGGGAAGGCTTGCAATTTCTCAACCCTTCGCCCATGTGGACAAAATGGCAAGACCGTTCTATATGCTAGTGAATAAAGCCATTACTTGGAGCCTGCTCAACAATCTTTTTTTTTTTTAAATGAGAGTGTTTATCCGGGCTTTTAGTTCAGTTCAGATAGGGTGACTGGCAGTCTTGCCCAAACTATAAGATTTATGACAATCTGGTAAGGCACGTTCTTCATCCCAGCCAGTGGATCATCTGTAGCATTGCGAAATTAACACTATTTTTTTTTTCAATAATTGAATAAATGTTATTGCTGCAGAATACTCTACAAAAAGTCTTGAGGCTTCTTCTGTACCTTTCTCCTGGCCAGACTTCATGTCTGCAGCAATTACTTGGGCCGTTGAGGAACTGTCTCTCCTGTAATTTGGTCTGGCATTAGCCAACAACTTTTGATTTTATGAACAAATATATATATAAATATATATATATATATATATGAGGAAATTGGGATTTTGATTGGGGGGGGGGTGAAGCCCCTTTTCAAGCAACAACCACAATCCCTGTCAGGGTGAACCACAAATGTCAGGCTTAACTTAGAGGCAATGTGTAAAGTATTTATGTAGCACACAAACAGCAATGATGTGAAAATACAACACAATAAAAATCCCACATTAATTTAGAAACATAGAGTAATACATTATTGGACACCAAAATGACAAAAATCAGTAGAACCAGAGCTATGTATTTTCAAAGATTCAGGTAAGTATAGCGCCTAAAAGCACAAACCACCACTCGCTGTTATGCTAGACTGGGGAAAAGTCATTCTAGACTGGGGGAAGTCACAAGTACAGGCTGACCACGATTGAGTGCGAGCCTGATACAGGGACCAGGTTAGTCCAGCTGAAAAAATTACCTTCTAAAATTCTGGCACAAAGTGTACCTTTCACGGTGGAGGAGGCTGCAAGGAGCTGGGAGAGCGTTGCAGATGATTGTCGCTGTAGCGCAAAGAACAGGCTGGATGTCGCGATGGTTGTCGCTCTAGCACGAAGTTCCTATCAGGCATCGTGGACAGTCATTGATGAAGGTTCGCTTTGGCGGTCACTGTGGGCTGTCGATGCTGTAGTGCGAAGTGCAGATCTCGCATTGATGTCACCATGGGCTGTCAATGCTGTAGCTCGAAGTGCAGATCTCGCATTGCTGGTTGACGCTGGCCTTTGCTGTAGCACAAAGAGTTGGGTCCACCAGAGTTTCGCATTGGTGGTCATTGAGAGTGGCAAGATCTCTGCATGAATGGGCCCATTTGTGGGCACAAAGAGACCACAATTTCAGAATTTCTCCTTCTTCTTCAGAGGAGTGCACTCTGATGCCAACCAAGGGCTTAGGACCTGGAGGGGTGCCTCTTGGGTATCAGGGGGTCACTCTAGAAGTAGCCATCAGGGCTCAGGCATGCCCAGTTGCAGGTCCAGGCAGATCCAATTGCAGTAGCTCACCTGGGCATTTGCAGGGAGGGCTCTGTAGCTTGGTATGTCCATGTAGGGTAGAACGGGAGGTCAGCCAGCTGACCTTTGAAGTCACTCTGCCTGAAAAAGGGAGCATGTCCAGTCTTCCTTCTCAGAGAGCAGCACAGGCCTCAAGCAACAAGACAGTCCTTCTTTTATAGTATCCACAGGCCCAGGAGTGTACTGAAAAGTAGGTCAGAGGGTCCTATTCCCTGGTGCCAGCTTCAAAGTGGAGGAAATGTCTAGAGTTTTCCCCCAACAGATGGTCCTGGAATTTCCTGCCTCCCTGCCCAGGCTCCATTGGGCCTGGGCCACAAAAGCCTTGTGTGAAGTTATTTGTGTGTGTGTGCCGTGGCAGCTCATTTGAAATGTGAGTGGGGCTGTGCACAGCTCTGCCCCCAGCCACTCACAATGTCCCATCCTGCCAACACCTAGTCCCCTTTGTATTAATTTCTGGGAAGAATACACAAAGGCAAACTGCCAACTACACCTAGTCATGTGGATAAAGACTCCAGGCACCAAATGGTAAGGACAAGAGCATGCCAACTTTCTAAAAGTGGCATTTTCATAATTGTGACTTAAAGCAACGCGTTTCTTTCCCGCACTGGGAACTTCATCAGGGCTAGACAAAGTATGTGTTTGAGCTGTGAAAAGGCAAATATTACAGGCTCCTTAAGCAGTAAGGTTCGTGGTATAAACTTCCCAATTTCATATCAATTCATAACAGGTTTACGGATACGAACACACTGTGGTGATTACGATTCTTATATACAGGTTTTATTATAGCTGCCAGATTCTTGTATCTGGTCCAGAAAATTACCCTGGACCACAACACTAATGGTTTCATTTTAAACAATATTTGCCTTTTCACAGCTCAAACACATACTTTGTCTAGCCCTGATGAAGTTCCCTGTGTGGGAAAGAAACACGTTGGCTGAGTGTTTCAACTAACAGTATCTTAAAAATTTGAAATAAAGAAGGTTATTTTAAAACTACAGCTTGACTATTGGACTTTGTGATCTACGCACCCCCGTCTTACAAACGGCGTTCTTGTAGGTGGTCAGGTCTTCCGTGGTTTTGCTGTTTCTCCATCATTTTTTGAGACATCTGCAGGAGCATCTGGCCTCTTGGAGGTCGGTGGTGAACCAGGTGGCCTTCAGGGGGCGTTGTCTGTCGGTGGTGCTGAGGGGTGCGAGCTTGTCTGCGCATTTAGTGGTCCAGTGGTGTAGTTCCTTGACTGCAGAGTTGGCGTCGGTCGAGGCGGGTGGGGGGTTGCGGCTGAGGGTGGAGTTGAGGTGCTCCTCGGTGACCTTGTTCCAGTTCCTTCGCGGAGGGCGAGGAGTGGGTTTGAGAGCGGTGGCGGTGTTGAAAGAGAAGTGTACACAGTTGTGGTCCGTCCAGAGGGGCTGCATGGTGTGGCTGAAGCGGATGTTGTTCCCACCTGCGAAGATGGGGTCGAGGGTGTGTCCTGCCTTGTGGGTAGGGGTGGTGATGATGAGCTGTTTCAGTCCGCAGTTGGCAAAGTTGCCCAGGAGGGTGGTGGAGCTGGGGTCGCTGAGGATGTTGAGGTGAAAGTTCAGGTCTCCGATGAGTATGTAGTCCATGGAGGTGATGGCGTGGGGTGCGATGAGGTCAGCAATGGTAGTGGCGAAACGGGGGCGGGGTCCGGGGGTCTGTAGGCAAGGGAGCCGCAAAGAGTGGTTCGAGGGCTGGTCTGGATCTGGAAATGGAGGTGTTCGGTGGTGGCAGAGGGGTCGCTCGTGGTTGAGGTGGATAGTCGGAGGGAGCTCTTTTGTGCGATGGTGAGTCCTCCTCCTGGGCGGTTGCGGCGGTCCTTCCTCTGGATCTTGTATCCGTAGGGGATGGTGGTGGCGATGTCGGGGGCAGAGGAGGCATTGGTCCAGGTTTCTGTGAAGAAGGTGACATCTGGCGAGAGGGTGTCGAGGAGTTCCCAGATCTCTACGCATGTCTGTGCAGGGAGCGCACATTGAGGAGGATGCACTTTAGGGCTTCTGTGGTGTTGGTGTCCGGCATGGGAGCGGGGGCTGTGGGGGTCCAGAGGGTGGTGAAGGTTCGGCGGCAGTGGTGGCAGGAGAATTGGCCATGGGTGGTGTTCATTGTGGACAGCTGGCAGTTGTTGTTCCTTACGGGGTTGAGTGCGAGGAGGGCAGCTGAGTCGTAGCGGTGGGTGGTCGGAGATCCAAGGTCCCTGGCACTGGTCGAGGTCGGGTCATGGACGGGCACAGACAGGCTTGCCTTTGGCACCTCTTCGGCACGCCTGCTGCGCGCGGCCCCCATTAAATAGGTAAGGGTGGAGGAAGCGCAGCTGGGAGGCAGGAGCGGGAAGCAGCTGGGGGAGGCGCTGCGGGGGAAGCAGCGGCGGGAAGAAAACTGCAGAACTCACAAAAAACAAACAAACAAATAACAGTGACAAATAAAAGAAAGGAACTAACAGAGGCACAATAACAGAAAAGACAGAAAAAACAGGCACAATAGCAAAAAGACAGAAAAACGGGTACAAACAAGACAGAAGACGGGCATAACAAAATAAAGACAGCAGAGGAACCAGCAGAAGAGCAAGGATCTCCCACTGGACCACCAGGGATGAGGTGCAGGCAGGAGCCTGTGGGTGGAGGAGGGCCTGGAACACCTACCAGAGAGGTGAGCGGGGTCAACGGTAGCGGCACAACAGCGGAGCTGCTGGGGAACAGAGCAGGTCTCTGACCAGGAGGCCAGAGGTCTTGCTCGCGCTCCCTCGCAGCGGCCGCCATTAAATAGGGAAAGGGGATGAAAGCGCAGCTGGGAGGCGTGAGCGGGAAGCAGCAGGGGGAGGAGCCGCGGGGGCAGCAGTGGCAGGAAGAGAACGACAGTAGTCACGAAAAAACAAACAAACAAATAACAGTGACAAATAACAGAAAGGAACTAACAGAGGCACAATAACAGAAAAGACAGAAAAAACAGGCACAATAGCAAAAAGACAGAAAAACGGGTACAAACAAGACAGAAGACAGGCACAAAAAAATAAAGACAGCAGTGGAACCAGCAGAAAAGCAAGGCTCTCCCACTGGACCACCAGGGATGAGGTGCAGGCAGGAGCCTGCGGGTGGAGGAGGGCCTCGAACACCTACCAGAGAGGTGAGCGGGGTCAACGGCAGTGGCACAACAGTGGAGCTGCTGGGGGAGAGAGCAGGTCCCTGACCAGGAGGTTAGTGGTCTTGCCTCTGGGACTACAAGTCCCAGAATGCAAAGCAAAAGACCTGCCCTAAGTGAGCTGCACACACATGGACCCAATATAACTTGTGTACCTGGCTGCTATGTGAGAACAGGCATTATTACGTCCGTTGCTTGGCGACTCTGGCAGAGACTGTTAAAGAACAGATGAGGGAGAATATAGACGAAGGCTGCATAGGGACGGAGATAAGTCTGGGAGATTTTTGGCCTGGTTGCTGAAAAGGCAGTGCCCACACCTGCAAAGTTTGGCATCAAATAAGCCAGATGGAACATTGGTTTCTAACCAAACTGGTATGCTTCATGAGATTCACTGACATCTAGAGCAGGTGTATAGGTTAAACCAACACCAACTGTAGTGGAGGACCTTCTGATCCCAGTGCAACTCCAGAGATTGGATAGAATTTCTGGAAGTGGATTTCACACAGGAAGGATTGGTAGAAGCCCTTAAAAAACTGTCAAGGTACAAGTCTCTGAGGTTGGACGGTTTCCCTTAGGAATTATACCAATCCTATAGGGCGTTACCATTAGATAAATTGCTAGAGATCTACTAAGAGGCTAAAAACTTGGGGGCCATTTTTGGGTTCCATGAGAGAGGTGGTCATAGTTATGCTACTGAAACCAGGGAGAGACCTGGCTCAGCCAGGTTTGTACCATCCTCTTTCTATAATTCACACTGATAGGAAGCTCATGGCCAAAGTAATGTCTAATAGTTTGTGGCAGGTCGTGGGTTTGTTAGTAAATGCTGACCAGCATGGTTTTATACCAGGAAGAAGCACATTAATGAATAGACATGGAGATATTGGGAGCACCGATAGCATCAGATATAGAGAAAGTCTTTGACACAGTTAGTTAGGATGATATGTTTGAGGTGCAGTGGTGGATGGGTTTTGGACCTTTATGAGTTGGGTTTGCCTTTTATGCACAGCGCCAACTGCTTGGATGCAGATGGGGAACATAATATCATCTAGGTGGCATATCAAAAGGGGTACCAGCCAGGGGTGCCTCTTGTCTCCCTTATTATTTTCACTCATAATGAAACCGTTAGCGGTGAGTTTGTGCAGGGCTCTAGTGGCAAACATTTTGGGGACGTGCTTCATATAGTATTATTATTGTTGTGATACAGTTACAAAATTGGTGACTAAGTCCTAATGACTGCACATCTATCCAAAGTCATGGTAATATTGAAAAACACAGTATCTACTGTTTAAGAATTTGGTGGTAGTGTCGTGCTACGCACTGAGCCACCTTAGGTGCAAATGAGCCGCACCTTGAGAACAAAGTGCAACGGCTATATCTAAAGAGAAACAATGCACTCAAGCACACACAGTCCAGTTTACAACGGTGAGTCTTTTTTGATAGAGTTCTGTTGAAATGATCAGATCCAGTCCACAAAATTCAAATTCTTCAACATCGTTTTTACTTCTAAGATAAGTTTTCATACGGTATTGTCCAAAACACCGCAGCCAACACGTGTTTTGTCCTCCTGGACTTTTTCAAGGCTGCAAGATTATATTGCACTAAAATTTTCTATACTGTTGTTTTTCTACTAGCATCTGTAAGGGTGTCCCCATCACCAGTTACACCCTATTGTCACAAAAAGATGTGTATAAGACGAAAGGCAAGGAGGTTTAAAAGTACAATGTGGCACAAAAGCAAAACGTGTTTATATAGTAACATGTGCAAAGCAAAATGAGGCTTACAATGTGTACAGTTAGGCTAACATAGGGAAAACTACAATGGGCCATGCAGGAAACCCACAACACCCTCACTTTTGTCATAATACTAGCACTTACAAAGATACTAGATATGATAAATTGTAATTTTTGAAAATAAGCACACTCAGAGCCTTTTTCCAGAAATATAAATGACTATAAACTAAAAAGAGATGAAAATGTCAATTTGGAAAAAAGATCAAATCAAGGTGATTCGGAGGAATCCATGATGTTACTCACCATTTCATAGGCCAAAGGCTCCATGAAGGAATCTGACTCTGCAACCAACGATTGGTCCACAGCCCAAGTCACGAGCTCCAAAGAACAAACATGCTCTCTGGTCTCAGCCAATGCTGAGACAGTTACTGGGCAACTGGCGTCTGTGTTAACAGTGCCTGTATCTTGTGATTCATGTGCCGATACACACGGTTCCTCATAGGCCAAAGGCTCAAACTTCTCATTGTGTAGAAGTCACAAGCCCAAAGGACTGTTCTGAAAATGGGCCGCTAATGGACTCATCAGCAGTCCAAAGTCCAAGGCAGCTGATGTCTGCGAAGCCAGGCATACATCCAATGTCCATTCGAAGGGACACCAGGTGCAGTGGAATGCGGGTTGCATGCAGGTAAACCAGGCAGGCCAAAACGTCAAAGACCAATCAAGATCCAGTTCTTGTAGTAGACGGATTCCAAAGATTTGATTCAAATGCTCACGGTAATGTTGGAGCAATGCCATTTCCAAAGCGCCCGCAAAAAGAGCATCCATTGCGGAGAAGGAGGAACAGGATGAGAATGCCGCAAATGAGGAATAACAGCAACGGGAATCCTCCAAATACACTAGAGAAAATGCAGTGGATAAAAGTTGGGATTACTCCAAAGATGATCTGAAAAGAACTAATGAGGCCTGAGACCACAACTTTAAAAAAGTGTGCAAGGCCGGCCATACTGGATGCAGACGACACAATGGGGCATATTCACAAGGAGCTATTGCCGAATTAACGGCACTTTATCGCAGCCAAAGTCGTGATAAATTTACCCCCCCATTCACAAGCCGGTGTAAACAGCCCACAGCACCAGTTTACCCGCGATAGCAGCCGCAAAAAACATCGCCACAGAGGACTCCCGCAAATTTCGCTAATGAGATGCAGAGTAGGCGTTCCCATGACAAAAGCCGAGACAACATCACACCTCAACATTCACAACGACCAGCCACATCGGCGATAAGAACACAAAACAGGCGATAAGGCGCGTTAGCACCATGAAATTTACACCTGCTCTGACCTGGTGTAAAGTCGGACGGCAGCCAGCACCACAAAAGGGAGCACAGCCCAGGCAGGGCCACATCCGAAGGGCAACAGATACCATGAAGCCACCCATCATGCGGCACGGACACCCAAGAGGGCCACAACACCCACCTCCACCACCCCAGGACCCCAACCCACACCCGGAACACTCCCCCCCCCCGGACCACCACAGATGCAGCACAGACAAAGCCAGCTGAACCCCAGGAAACGTACCAGCCACACAGACCCAACATCTGACAATGTCACCGTACACTACAGGCTGAAAGGGACAACCAACCTACGCATCCTGACCATCATCGCCTAACAGGTCTATGGCACCAACACAGCGGACAACCAACATCCCACCCCACACAAAGCTGATGGCGTGGCTGCACCTGTTGGCCCCTGGAACCCCCCAACCAACACCCGCCAGAGTCGGAGGAGTCTCAAAGCCAGCCACATCCAAGTCCCCCACACCTGTCCTGGACATCACCATCACCCTGGTACCCCAGTCCCCATACGTACAACACAATGCGCAGGATCCGCTGGAGACCAAGCAAGGACCATACGCCCAAGCAGGATGCACGCACGTGTTGGGGGCAATACACAGGACACATGTACTACCTGTGCCCCCTGGTGACACAGCACACAATCACCGCAACAGGAAGCCCACGTCTCACACCAATGTGCAGGCAACAACAGAACACCGTGGAACACCCAACAATGTTGCCTTCAAATACACAGGCAGTGTGCATGATACCTTCATCCTCCGACAGTCCATCATCAACCAGCGTTCCCAGGATGGCAACAAGGGAAATGCACAGCCCCTTGGCAATATACAAATGAACACCCCACACACCTCAACTCCACAACCATGCAACTCACAACGCTGGCAATGCACACGTCACAAAATCATATACAACAGGCACAACAATATGCCCACCCACCAGACACGACAGAACAACTTACAATGTCCACATGGGCAAGCCCTGAACATGAGCCAGCAACGGCATGGCACCTCAGCCACATAATAGCTGAATGTGGGGAGAGCTGGCAACCAGGCATGTGTGAAGGATGCAGTAGAACCATGATTGGGAAAGTACACAATGCCAAGAGTGCCGGAGATGTGCTGGACACCTCGCAGTATGCAGAACACACCCATATCCATGGCGACATACACCGCTTGTGTATGGAGTGTAGTGGACAGTGGACGCCACCATGTCACCCCAGCCAGTGGGGGACCTCACGGAAATGTTGCCTGTTACGCCCACCCTAAGCGTCAGCAGAGTGGGATGGCCCGGCGTACGCCACGCCAGCATAGGGGTGTGAATTAAAAGCACGTAGGCCTGGGCGTGGTCCTCTTCCGGAAAGACCCATGTCTCTGCCAGGGCGGCACCTCCCACCTCACCACGAGGCCGACGCCATCCTCGTGAGCGGAGTAGCCTGTGATGCCGTGCGCCTGCCGGACCCCGGCTCGCTGGACCACGAACCCGTCAGGCCAGCCCCTGCGCAGCCAGGCCACACTGATCACCTTCCGACACCGGCGTGTGTCAAAGAGGGCCCACCATGTGCCGGCGCAAGCCCCAAGCCCGAGGCTCGAGACCTTGGCAGCCACCTCAGACCATCACGGCCTCCACGACACAGGCCCGCTTTATTCCTTTTTTGTTGACGTACTCCACTGCCGCCCCCGGCCTACTCTTCGGACCAGTATGTCCCATATGTGAAACTGTGTCCTGAGTCATGAATGGCAGTGACCCCAAATCCGGGCCAGCGGCCACAGCACCAGACCCCCCCCGATCAGTGAGGCATAGTTCCATATGGGCATCTTGCGACACATGGTGCCACTAACCCTGTTCAACGCCAGCCTGCTACACGTGGTGCCACTAACCCTGGTCAATGTCAGCCGGCTACACGTGGTGCCACTAACCCTGTTCAACGCCAGCCTGCTACACGTGGTGCCACTAACCCTGTTCAACGTCAGCCGGCTACACGTGGTGCCACTAACCCTGTTCAACGTCAGCCTGCTACACGTGGTGCCACTAACCCTGTTCAACGCCAGCCGACTACACGTGGATGAGGGACCAGGACTACCCTGCTGACCAGTAGGTCACACATCCAGCACCTAGTCGCAAAGCACGAATGGCAGAGTCCACACCAGTGGTGGCACGGAGAGGTGTAAGAGGAAGATGCGGCTCAGTCCGGACGAATGCGGGGTCACATACACGGAGGTGACCTTAACACGTGGTGCCACTGAACCTGAACTACGCAGGCCGGTGGGGCCATCCAACCTATGCCGGAGACACTCGGTGAATGGGCCATGCTGACCGCTGCCTCAGGCCTACACCACGGTCAGGTAGGTCACACATTTGGAACTGAGTCTTGATTACACCATGGCAGTGAACATTATTTAAGGCAGAGAACAATTCACAATACACCCTCTGATGTGGTGGCAACAAGTCTGGTCATGGCATCACAACCACACGTGTCTGTGGGCCAACGAGGACCACTGCCCTCGGCCTACGCTGCGCACGAGTGGGATCACAGATTTGGAACTGAACATCGGTAATTCAAAAGGCAGAATACATTTCTTCGCACGCATGGAGGGGCGTAAGAGGATGACACGTTGCAGTCCGGAGGGAACAGGATCAGCGTCACGGAGGTGATTGAACACTACCGACAACTGCCAATGTGTCACTAACTCTGTGCCTCGCGAGCCAACGACCCGTGGCTGTGGGCTACTGCTCACCGCTGCCTCCGGCCTACACTGCGGTCCAGTAGGTCACAGAGCCTTGATTTGGCATTCTTGGAGTTCACATATGTGTACCGGCATCATCGCAGACTGCATCCCCTCACAGCACCTGTGCCACTAAGTTTGTTCCCTGACATTCATGGACACTCACTGGTCGTACATTGGTGGTGTTTGTGTCTATGGACTAGGGGCTAGTTTTCATCCTCATGTAGCTGATCCCGAATTGTTGGTGCAAACGAGGGTTGCGCTTTCCACTCCTCCATTTGCTGCTTCCAGATAACATCAGACCTTCTGCATCATGCCCTGGAGGACACCTTCCACTGTCACCCGAAACCCTCCGCAACATACACCTCGGACATTGATGGGGACCCCCTCAGGTCGCATGGCCCATCTGACTGCACCTCAAGTCACCGTCCCGTGGCTGGGTGCTTGTGCCGGCAGCAGTGCATCTGGGGCCACTAACTCTGTGCTGCTCAGGCCTGGGACCCCTTCTTCTGAGACATTGAATGGCCTCTGTAGCGATGGTCTTGGGGTCATCAACGCCATGTGGTTGTGGCCCTGCGCTTTCCGCCTCCCCCGGCCCCAACTGCGGACCACCAGGGCCCACACATGGCATCACCGCAGGAGGCACACGCCACCACCGCAAGGACCACCTCCAACCGCCATCTGCCAGAGTCGAAACGGTGGTCCTGACAGACCTACGGAGTTGCTCAGACCTGTCGTGGATGCCATCATCGGCCTGATACCCTGCTCAGCACTCCAGGTGCCAGTGACTCAGTGCACCGCAAGCCATTGTCCGTTACTGATTGAGTTTTGTGCTGTTGTGAGGTTGCGCAGCAATGTCACCTCATGCAGTGGGGAAGACCTGGGACCATGAGGAGGAGGATGTGTCAAGTGTGTGGACGGGAGAAGGCACAGACAATGGGAGGGCAGGTGGCAACAGCCCCAAGGCAGGAATGCAGACTGGTGGCGGTAGTCAAGCTACACACCTGGATCTAATACTGGGTATTGCGCTGTGGACTGCGGATGCAACTGTCACCTCAGGCAGTGTGGGAGACCTGGGACGTTGATGAGGAAGTTGATGCAGGTGTAACACACCCCACTGCATCTACATCAGGACTAACCAGAAGGGACACAATCCTAGCAATTTCTTCACATGAGCGTGCTCTTCTCTAGTGCCCCTACCTCAGTGCACTGCAACTCATGGAACCTCCAGACTGTATATTGGGTGACCTCTGTCCTTACTCCGGATCCCTCCATGTTGCTCAGCAGTTGACTCTGTTATGCAGGTGTTTTCTGTTTCCATTGCACTGGTGTCCACTGTTCAGGTTGTTGGCAGCACCAAGCACTCCGTGCGGGCTGGCTTATACTCACCCCACACACATCCAGCACAGGCGTCACTGTACATGTGGCCCAGCCAATAAAGGGGCCGGGTGCACGTGCCCGTAGCCAGTTCATCATGATATGTGCATGTGTCTCTGTGGAGGTGTGGGTCTCATTTGTGGGGTGTAGGTGGTCCCTGAAGGGTATTGGACACCCACGTATGTGTTCTAGTTTGCATTCCATGGGTTCGGCAACACCCTCACCTGTTGGGCCACCTCCTTTTGGCGTTCTGCCACCTGGCATTGGGGTGCCATGTGTGGGTGGGTGAAGTGTTGTGAGGCAGCCGTGATTGCGGGTGCTTCATGCTGTGTGGTCTGTTGCAGGGGCTGGGTTCTCCTCTGAGTAGCTTGTCTGCCCTGGTCCTGGTGGTGGGTTGTGTGGGATGTCCATGGGCTGTTGTAGGGCGTCGGTGTTGGGGGGGGGTGGTGTTCATCTCGGGCATCACTGATGGGTTGTCTGTTCTGACCTGCTGGAGGTGTTGTTTGTCCCTCTGCATTGTGAAGGGGAGGTGCATGTTGGCATTGTGTTGGCGCCTTGTTCTTGTCAACATGAAGACTGTGTGACAATGTACATTGTAACTGTTTGGGCGGTGGTGGCTATTTGAGTTGGGACAGTGTACATTTGGCCTACATGGCTGATGTGGGGTTGTAGGGGTAGATGTGCATCTCACAGTTCCCTGCTCTGTCCAATGTGATTGTTCTGTTTCTGCGCCTGGGTGGACCCAGTTGTGTCCCCTGTTCTGCAGTGTGGGTGTTGCACTTTGTGCCACATTGTCATGGTATGTGCTGTGATTGCTATGTGTGTGTGCTGCAGTGCGCCACGGGGATGGGGGACATGTCCCTGGGTAATTGTGGGTGTGCAGTGTGTTACACCTCATTGTGCATGTGTGGCATTGTGCCCATCTCCCCCCGTCACCCCAGTCCCTGTTGGATCCTCACCCTGTTGTTGTTGTGTCAGGTCCTCTCAAACTGTGTCCGTACTCCCTACTCCTTGCACCCTCTCCACACTGATGACTGTGGCCTGGGTTTCCTCCAGCTCCTCCTGTGGCGCTGGACTGCCACCTCCTGTCGCCGTTGCTGCCTTCCTGTTGGCAGCGGGTTTGTACCTGGTTTAGGTTGTCACGTCCTGCCGGTGCCTCTTGGCCTCCTGTATTGGCCTCCTGGGCACTCCAACTGTATTCCAGGTGGTCTGCTTGTGGGTCAGTTGCTGGTAGTGTTCTGTCGCCTCCGTGGCCTTGGTCTTGTTTTCCTGCGGTCTGCACCCCGTCTTCCTCTCCCTTTTCTCCTTGGCCTTCCCCGACCCAGTTGTTCCTTGCTGGTGGTCTGTGGGGGTTGTGGGGTTCGCGTTGCCCTCTGCGCTGGGTCAGGGTGCATCCATGTTGCTACGTGCTTTGGCTTGTTTCTGGTGTGTTGTGTCTGTGGTTTTTATGGTGCAATTTCCTGCCAGACGCGTGGGATTTGCAGGCCTGAGGCTGCTTTTCGCTACTTTTTGTACCGCGATTGGCCTCATCGCATGATTTCTCGCGTTCGCATTTTTTCGGTGTGGCGTTGATTTTCACGCTGACATTTGACGCGTTATCTGGTGACTATCGCATGGTACCGCCTTGTTGTGAATTCCATGTTGACACGGGGTTATTTTCCCGTGATAGGCTGCGATTTTGAAAGTTACGTTACGCTACTCTTGTGGTAGTTATCACACGTTCTTGTGAATATACCCCAATGTTGTTTAAATTGTAAATACGAGATGACACCATATTACTACTATCATCGACAACTGCTTTGTTCAAATTATCCTGGTCTATTTGTCTCAAACGTGCAGCAGCTTTGATTTGGGATTATTTCCACATGTCATTAAAAGTAGCATATATACATCTTTTACAGCGTGGGTATTTAGGACCTAAAAGAAAATCTGATAAATTCATGTCTTCGGACAGGAGAGAAAGATGTCGTTTTACAGCAGGCAGTGGAGAATTTTCCAACCATTGTTGACATAACTTTCCCACCAAATAAGTGGTAATAGTACCAGAATGTGTTGACTGAGGGTATCGGGGATCACATTTACTTTATTTAAACCCAGGTGTGGAATTGAGAAATCGAGCATGATAACCATTTATGTCTTCTGGCCACAATGGCCATCCGCAGGACTCGAAAATGAATAATTAAATGTACCGTTTTGCACCATGCTATTTAATTGTTCTTCTGTGTAATTTGTAAGATTCTGTCAATTATCAAAAAGGGCAACAGAGGGAATAGTTGGGGCATTCATTTCTTTAATTTTAGCCAATCTTAAACAATTAGTCTGCTGGATTGCTTCTTTCAGGAAAATAATTTGGGTACAAATTAAACAGGCTCAAAATAAGGTTTCCATGCCTTGAACCTGCCAGGACTTCGTAAACCAAATCTATTTCAAATCAATGGTGTCCTTCCAGTAATCATAACCTTTAATGGCCAATTGATTAATGAACATAGTAGTATATATAAACATATGTTTCTTTGGTGGGGTTGGAGTCAATTTAAAATAATATGGGGTCTGAAGCATCATATCCCATGAAATAGGTATACTTATCTCTTTGCTTTTTGGAACTTTCTGGCGGGGGAGTTGGACAATGTTCCCATTGGGTATAATTAAAATGGGGGCACTGTCTACCAGTAGGAAGTGGTATCCATACTGATGGATAAGAACATATCAGCATAGTTAGTGGAATTAAAGTATAGCTCTTCTGATTCAAAAACAGTATAATTTTCAAATTCAGAGAGCGTAGAATTAACAGTATCAACATCCCAATCATCTGAATGTAACCCATGTACTATTTTATCACCCATAGAAACTTTGAATACATATGGTATCTGCAGGATCTCAGTTGGACTGAATACGTCAAAAAGAACTTTATCCAAAACAATTCCATCAGTCACTGGAATGGCTGAAATGTTAACAAGGGACAAGTCTCTTTTCATTTTATGCGATGAAGAATGGTTGGCCAGCACCCCATCAACCAGTTCTGTAGCAGGAAGTCCCACGAGGTAATGGCCATTGAAGAGTAGAAAAAACAGTTACAAATCCCATCCACAAGAACAAAAAAACAAGGAGAGTAGGATTCAGACATATATCCAAGGAGGGACTATATAAGTGCATTTAAACCATGAAATAAAAACACAAATCCGGGCTGGAGGCATGTACAAAACAGAAGAACTGTCAGAAGAAAAATGATCGTGACCCATCTAGCACCCAGAGCTATTCAGCTGAAAAACAGGAGGTTGGGACTCAGCAGCAGGACTTGAAAATGCCAACTCAGAAGGACTCACTAATGGTGGATCATTATAAATGACATCTGTTGTAGAAGACGTGATGTTCGAAGCAGGCTTTGTGTCAGGGAAATTGTCAGCAGAGGACTCAGCCTTTACCTTCCTCAGCAGGGGAGTATCAGCTTCGATGGTGCTTACAGGCTGCAACGAAAAGTTTTGCGAGAAAGAACTGCATGGTGTAGCTTGACATGTTCATTGGAGACAAAACAATTGTCTTTATAGTCAGGGAAAGGTGACAAATCACATGTTTGGGTACCTTGAAGGCTAAGGATTGGAACAGGATTATGGGACACTGGGCCAATTTCCTTCTTGATGGCCACCTTCTCTCAAACCAGATCCCCAAACTGGGAGAGCAACTGCAGAAGCAGACGGTTGAGTTGTAGGAGAATGTTTGCATGAGTTAGCGTCACAGAACTCTTGTAGGTCCTGTAAGACAGCATGATGGTTATCTATATCAAAGGTTGCAGTAGCTGCCACAACGTCTGGAATGTCAAGGTCTGGAACATACATCTTAATGCCAAAAAGTACTTTGTATGGGGTCCGCCAACCCAGAGGTCTTTTAGGGAGGTTATTTAAAGTTTGCTGAACCCCATATAGATGGTTTAACCAACTACGCCCTGTACCTAATACTCTAGCAGTTAAAGACTACTTTAAGTCTTGTTTCTTTCTCTAAACAACAGAATTACCCTCGGGTCTATACGGAAAAGAAATATGCACCTGCACACCCATGGACTTCATCGAATCACGGTACGCTTTAGAAGCGAAAGCCAGACCTTGGTCCAAGTGGAATGCTCAACAGGCATATATCCCGACCAAGACCTACAAGTCTTTAATAACAGTTTGAGAGTCAGCCGAGCATGTGGCCAAACTTAGAGGAATCTGGAGCAAGAAGCAACTGCAACTAAATTATATTTAAACGCAATATCAGAGATCAAAGGACCGCAGTGATCTAAATAAATACAGCCAAAAGGCTGGTTGGAAATAAAAAGATGTGTCTGTGGTGGACGAGACGCACTGGAACTTTTGATCTGTTGACAAATGTCACAAGTTAAAACATATTTTCTGGTTTGTTGATATAAGCCCTGCCACCAATATCAGTGCTGTAAAAGTGAAATGGTGGCTGTTAGACCTGGCACCATTGGCGTGGGTCTCCCTTCCATTTTTTTCCTTTTCCTCCTGTGTTTTGCTGTGTGTTGGACTCCATTTTTGCTGGTCTAGATGCTTTGGGCACTTTGCCACTGCTGTTCCGTGCCAAAGTGCAAGTGATCCCTTTGTAAATTATTGTTATGGATTAGTGATTCCATTATTGGCTTATTTGATTTACTTGTCAGACCCTAGTACAGTGCACTACATGTGCCCAGGGCCTGTAAATCAAATGCTGCTGGTGGGCTTGCAGCACTGATTGTGCCACCCACAGAAGCAGCTTGTAAAATCTGACTCAGGCCTGCCATTGCAGAGCCTGTGTGCAGTCTGGGACTGCCATGTCGACTTGGCAAGTGCACACACTTGCCAGTCCCTAAACCTTCCCTTTTCTACATATTAGTCACCCCTAAGGTAGGCCCAAGGTACCCCTGTGGGCAGGGTGAATTGTATTTGAAAGGTAGGACATGCCCTGATGTTTGTGGCAGGTCCTGATAGTGAAATACTGCCAATTTTGTTTTTCACTCTTGCAAGGCTATCTGTTCCCATAGGACAGAATGGGGAGTTTGTTTATAACATCTTATAAACATAACTGACCCTAGAAACAAGATAGAAAAGTAAAGTTTAGTATGCCTGAACTCAGAATGTTAAACTGCATCTTTTAGTGAGGGTGATTTTTACATTCTGTGTTTGAAAATACCACTTTTAGAAAGAAGGTATTTTCTTGCCTAACCATCCAGTGTGCCTCTGCTAGGTTTGTGTATTGCATGTCTGGCTTTTGGATGACAGGGGCTGGAGAGGGGCAGCGGCTCAAGAAGTCTGATGAGTCAGGGCTGGGCTGAATGGGCTGAATAGGCTTGTCTGCATTTGGAGTGGTGGGAGGAGTAGCACCTTCACCTGAATAGGGCTTTGCCTGCCTTCCACAATGACGGCTCCGCCCCCCCGTGGTGTGTCTTGAGCCAGGGCTCACACTGACAATGGTGGTTGTTATGCAACACTGTCTGCCTTCAGAGATCAAAGGATTTTGGTGTATAAAAAGAGGGACCCAGACCCTAGACTTTTAGATCACTTCTGGGAAATTAAGAGGAACCTTTGCCAAGGAGAAGAGCCGGATAAGCTGAGGAGGAATACTGCCCCTGTGCTATTTGCTGTCTGGGGTTGACCTGCAGTGGCTGCTTGCTTCCAAGGAAAGGAGAAAAAGGACTTTGCTGTTTACTTTGTCACCTGCTTGAAGAAAAGATCTCCCAGGGCTTGAAACTGACACAAAGACTTCACCACCAGCCCCCGCTGAATTCCCTTGCTGGGAATTCCAACCTGCAAAGAGGTGCCTGCTGCTGTTTAGGACCTCTAGAGACTGTTTGTTGCTGGGAGCTGGAAAATCGACGCAACATCGAAGAAGCGTGACGCGTCCGCACCTGTTTCCGACGCATCGCCAAAGAAACCGTCGCAGCGCCTGCCGCGGCTCGAGAAATTGCCGCTCGACGCATCGGGTGCAACGATCTCTGAAGTCTGAGATCACCGCACCGATCCCGACGCAAGCCTGCTGTGCGGCTGCACGAAGCCACACATCGTACCGCATCGACGCATCGCATCGGGCGCGAAGACTGTCACATCGTTGGGGGATGCAGTAAGAAAATGACGCATCACCTTCTCTCCGGTAAGGAACCGACGCATCACCTCCCCTGGGCTGCAGTAAGGAACCGACGCATCACCTCCCCCGAAGCAAGGAACCGACGCATCACCTTCCCTGCGTGTAAGGAACCGACGCATCACCTTCCCTGCAGCCATTTTGTTTGTTTTGCGTGACGCATCTAAGGTACTTTGTGAGAAAAGTGTCGCATTTACAACTTGCATTGAACTGAACTATTTCTACCATTTAAAAGTCATATTTTTATTACTGTATGGTGGATTTTTTTCGTTTGGCCTTGTTTTGGTTTAGATAAAGTTTACTTATTTTTCTAAACTGGTGTGGTGTCCATTTGTAGTGTTTTCACTGTATTACTGTATGTGTTCACAAATGCTTTACACACTGCCTCTGAGATAAGCCTGTCTGCTCGTGCCAAGCTACCAAGGGGGTGAGCAGGGGTTATTTTAGAAGTGTATCCCCCTTACCCTGACTAGAAGCAAGGGCCCCTATTTGGACAAAGAAACCTACCTCTGCCAACTAGAGACCCTCATTTCTAACAGTGGCAGCCACACCGACATGCACAGGAGCTATGCCTTCATGTGTGGCTACAATTAGATCATGTCTGTGGTCTGCGTTGGCAATCATACAATCACCAACAGTAGGAATAGTTACGTAAGGAACATTTTGATCATTTAAATTATAGGAATATTTAGAAGGGAAGCCCTACGGTAAAGGGGTGCAGTTTTTGAAAGCACTCACGGCAGCCAAGATATCGTTGTTGCTACGCTTTTTAGAGCGGGTTACTGCTGCAATTTTAGCTGTGGCTACTGCAGATTTGGCCACTTCATTAGCCAGAGAATTCCCTACGGTGTGTGTTCCTACACGTTGATGACTCAAAGTATGTATTATATGACTTGTGACAACCTATCTATAAAATCTGCCACATTAACCCAAAGCAGTTTGTGCTTGATTGTGCTACCTTTTGAATCTCAGAAGTCATTTTGTTCCCAAAAATATAACCCATCATTAAAAGACTGTACACAGTAATACAAATCACACACTATAAATGTGGGGAATCTAGGATGCGTAATTTCAAGTGCAAGAAGTAAAACCTTCAATTAAGCCAAGTGAACTGTGCAGTCTCCTAGAGATTGCATGCATGTAATCTGAGAGTGAAATATGCCATCAGAAATAATGCCTAGAACGATGGTGCATGCGGCAGAATATTGCTGCTTACAACCTATAGCCAGTTGTGCAGTTCCATCGGTATAAATGATGGACTGATATTGGTCAAGAGGCAGAATCGAAGAAGGCAAAGAATAAATGTGTTCATATTGCAAAAATTCTTGTGTTTACAAAGAAGGGTCAAAGATAAAGTTGACATCCACAGCTGATAAGGACGTAGCCCAATGCATCCAACAAGGGTCTGGGCTTTTGCATTAGGAACACTTGCTTTTGTGACTGCCTCTAGGGCAGGCACTGGAGAAACAATGATAATGCGTTTACCTGGAGAAAGTGGCAGTTCCTTCAGGATGCCCATTTGGGCAGCAATAAAAATTGTCTCAGTAAAAAGAAAAACACACTACTGCAGAAGAATACAAATGCGACTTATATGCAATGGGTACTGTTTCACCTTCATTAAAGGTGACATAAGTAAATCCAAACACACCCAGCAAGATCCGGATGTTTCAAGTAAGTCAGACTGTAAAGATCTGAGTATTTCAGTATGCTCTGACGTCCAGTAAGAAGCAGAAAATTCAAAAATCCCAGCAGAGTGTCAGACCAAGAGGCTTCACTAACCTGAGAAACCCAAATCCACAGGAGCGAAGCTGGACCCCCAATCCCCCAAAAGGTAGTGCCTCACTGAGTATATATATTAAACTCAAACATAGGCTACTGCCTCCCTGGAGAGAAGGGAAATGTGTAATGGTCCACCAGAAAAGAAGAGGAGACTGCAATACTATCTTCAATGCGAGGACTGGTCGCTACCTGGGACTGAACCCTGCACAAACAAACAAAATAATAAAAGAAGGAGAAAACAAACAAACAACGTTTAGTAGGTCAACAATATTATGTGCAGTTTGAATCTTATTTTCATTCTCTTTCCTCCCCCTACATGTTCTCTGTGTATGACCAAATACTCACTATGCAAGCTTTCTCCTAGAAGCTGGACGTTTCAGGAGTTAATCTCACTCCCAACAGTTTGTGGCACCCATATTTTCAATCAGGTATCAAAGAAACTTTTCTCCTCTGTAGGTTAAGTCCACACGATTTTACAAATATAAACGTAAAAACAAAAGAAAGACATCTTCATCAGTGCACTGACCTGGTAAGTACTTTCTCTCCAGTCCGGTCAAGATCTGCCACTTCCCTCAGTCACAGCTGTGACTAGCTTCTTAGTGGGAACGTGTTAAATGAGCAACATAACAGAAAAAAAGAAAGAAAAACAAACACTATGGCTCTAGGACAGCTCGTTCCATCATGAGCATCTGACAAAAAATGAGACACGAGTCAGCCGACTCGATACTTTGTAGAGCAAGCGTTGGTGGGGTTTCCGAAACGTCCCACTGATCAGGGGGAAAGAGGTAAGGCGTTCGTCAGCTCGGACGCCGATCAGGGAATTGACATCCCACTGCGTAGTCAATCGGGAGAGGGAAACAACTAGACCGCACAAGAAACGTCCGGCAATCAGGAACGTAGGACGGAGTAATTAGAAGGAGAGGCATGGTTCAAACTCCATACAGGAACAGTAAGCCAAGCACCGGTATTAGGTTGAGACACCCTTTTATACTCTTCTCCAAAGACGTGGGCGGTAATGTCAAGCTTCCGCTAGCGGCATCTGAGAGCCTGGTAATGACACAAGTAAGGCGCTACCTTTTACCTAGTGTTGAGGCATGCTTAATAGTGCATTATGGGTGAGCGAGTTGTGTGTATCTGCTTCATGCAACTGCATATGCCGCTCGAGGTGTAACACAGAGACTGCAATTTTTTAAGTGTACTCAGAGGCTGCAATTGAGCACACATTTCTAGAAAAGGAAGGGCAAGACTTTTTCCTCATTGATTAGTTCATATCCTAAGAAAAGGACACTGAGAAAAGCTATGAAAGACTTCTTGAAGTTAAACTTTTATCCAAGTTCAGCAAGTCGCAAAATAATGCGATCTACTCTCTCCAAATGAGGATTTAATTCATCATCAGTTAGGTAGATATCATCAACATAGGATAGTGCAACAGGGTTGATTTCATGAAGAATTGACATAATGCATGCCGCAAAGACTTGTGGGCTGTTTTTATAGCCCATAGAAAGTCAGGCTTAGCGCCTCTGAAAACCGACTGTGCTAAATGCAGACCAGTCGCTGCTGCCTGGCCCAAATTGGGACCGAAAAAAACATTTGAAATATCTAAGGTGGTTTCATATTTTTAACAGATGATATTTTTTATCAATGCAGCACTGCAAAAGTGCACGTATGACTATTCAACTGTCTGTAATCCAAGACAATATGATAGGAATGATCCGATTTCAGAACAGATAAGAGAGGATTATTAATTTGAGATACACATTGTTCAACTCTTCGTTGGTGCTCCAGTGTCAGAGCGATTCTTCCTTGTACTTGCGCAGGAACAGAGAAGCCTATTCCCGATGCCCCCTCTGAAAAACACCCAGCGCACCACTGAAAAAGTGCCCTGAATAATCTCCCCAAGGGGGAAGGGGGAGTGGATAAAATAACAAAAGGTAGAAGAGACTGCCAATGGTTATCTGCTTCCGCACCTATTTTCTCCTCAGCGTTGTTTTGCTTCGGACGTTGGATTCTGGAAACTAGACAATAACAACATGCATTACTTCTACATCCTATTCTCACTCTCACCTTTTGACATTAATTCTTATTCTAACGATAATCTCAACATACCTATTTAACCTTTGGTTTTAACACCTCTTCTGCATTTCTCTTCTATATTTATCTTTTTATTGAAGAGTACCTCTCACAGTTCTTTTGATTCTGATAAGAAAAACTAACATAAGATTATCATATGACTACTGTCTTCTATTATGTTTACTCACATAACCTTCTAAGTAAATTATATATTTTCACATACCTATGACCGTGATCGGCTTATCTTTCTACTACTTGTCTTATCTTTTCTTTTCTGTTTCTATTTTTTCAGGAATTGATGTCCAGGAACGTCCTATGCTCCTCGGTAAGTATTATACATTCGTGACCTTATCCTTAGTCTTAATACTATAACGTTTTCTATGTAATTCTTAACCAGAGTTTCTAAACATTAAATACAATCTTTGACTTAGCTTCTTTGAGAAGACTGGTGCTCGTGCTCATGTGCTGCCGAGTCGCGAATCAACACTTCCTGGGTGACTGGAATTCCTTCACTGCGCCTTTTCCCAGCTCTCAGCCGTGTTCAACACTTCCTTGCTAGACGCGCTGCAACTCCTCCAACGCATTCAGGATAAACATTAACTGCGCATGAACGCCCAGCGGAACGCCTCCTTCATGAAGGGAAACGAGCGCTGGAGCGAGTACGCAGAATCCTCCGAAAGTACACTACTAAGTGTCTCCGACGAGGAACACAAGATATTTTGGAAAACGAGGACAAAGGGGGAAAAACCCTAACTAACTAACTAAGGGAACTCGGAATTCACGACTTGCCCTTGCCTCGAATTCAGGTGAAGTGTGCCAATGTTCTAAGTTGAGCGCTCCTCATAGAACTCAGAGACAAGCATTAGAAAACTAGAACATTACTTCACTGGGAGCGTCGGCCATCTTGAAGTTCTTCAATCTCCAAGCCTCACTCCAGGTCAAGATTCTCTTCTTTTGAATGCTTGTTTGTGACTGTTCTGCACATGTGGTACAGAGAGAAAGTTTTGTGTTCTTTGTAATCCTGACATCCAGTTGGGAAAGAATTTCCTTAACGGGTGCTTTAGCCTCCTGTTTGATAGGATATTGTGGTTGTACCTGAAGTGTAGACTGTATAGGAATAACATGGTAAGGAGAATCCTTATCCCCACCTGTATGGTTACGATAAAGTGCAGGGGCCAAAGCAAGGGCCCTTACGTAAGCATAAGCCTGTTTGACTTCGTCAGGGACAAGGTGCGAACAAGAAGGGAGAATGACATCCTCTCCCTGGTGCAATGCAAGAACAAAAGTTTGAGGCCAATCAACCTCTGCCAAGAGAATATCATATGATGTAGTTAAATTGTTCCAGAAGATTGCTTTAATGGTGCTTTTAACGTCACCTTCAATTGGAATATTCAAAAGATATAGTCTGTCCGGGGTAGCTACGCAGGTGCCTGCTGTTACAACAGTAACAAATGCTTCAGTTGCTTTCGCTACCTGAAATTGGTGGAAATTCCAGCATACTATGATGACTTCTGCTGCGCTGTCGAGGAGAGTCACCGCCCAACTCCTGTTTAGGAGTAGGATTCTCACCGTCTGTGCCATATTTAGCTTTTAAAGCTGCAACCTTCTTTTTTTTAAAAGGGGGTTATATGGAGAAGATCTATCCTCCTTCTTTATCTTCACGTCAGACGAGCATTTTGTTTCCCGTCTCGGTTGCATGTACTCTCCTTGTCTGCGATCAGATCGCCCTCCTCTGTCATACTGTTGGTCAGACGAGTCCTGAAAGTAATGAGGAGAACGGGGACCAAGAATCTGATACCTGTCAGGGGTTTTAATTTTTGTGTGATCACAAAAATCATATCGCCTCTTAGAGGATTCAGGGGTCGGAGTGGCTCCGTGCAGCTTGAGTTTTGGTTGTTGTTCAGATTTATCCCATGGTTTTTTAGATAACTCATGGGCAAGTCTGGCATCCTTGTCTGAACTAGGCTTGCCAAGTGGAGGTAATGAAGGTCTGGTCCCCAAGCTAATATTTCCCAAGGATGTCTATACATTAGCAATGATGACTGGCAACTCGTGTTCACGGTCAGCTACTGTCAATGCGGCAAGGCACTGACATATTGCCAAAGATGCTTCTTACCTTTAACATTAGAAAGAATCATTTCAGGCATGACGGGAACATTTCCCACAAATTTCATCCTCAAATCGAGGGTAGGACCTGCCCCATGCTCATTCTGTATCCGTTTGAGGACGTTTGGGAGAACGGCCATCGAGGGAGTGCCATGGCAAACAGTGTAGACTGTGGCAAAAATAGTCCCCCAGGTGTTGCAGGCAGCTAGAGGGGGAACTAGGGTATTGGGTAAGCACATGGTCAAAATCCTGTGCTTGTCCTGTGATCTTGTAAGGTGAACCACAGCTTCAAGTTGATCTATTTTTTGGGCAATCCAATAGGGTATTTCTTCACGATTTGTGGGTCATTTGCCCATAACTGAATGAACAATTACGGGACTAATAACATGACCTGCAGGCACCTGTGGTTGTCCGTGCAGGGCAACCCTAGCTGGTCCAGCCAGCAAGACCCATGAAATGAATTGGGTCAACCATCTATATAAGACAACAAGAACATTATATAAAGCTCCAGTCTGCACTAAATTGATATTACCTAAATCTGGATACGGGGTATAGCCCCCTAGTGCTGGCCAGGTGGCCTCTTCAGGGCGCCCTTAAAGTGACCCACGAATAAAAGACTTGAAAGCAGAACGCTGTGTCCACTTCAATTACAAAAATCCGCATTAGGAAATCTGTGTTGCATTAAATGCTGATTCACTGCTGGGAGGCAATTAACAGCAATAGCTATAGGCTGAGCTATAGCTAATTGAAAGAAGATTCAAATTGTAGCACAATCAGAGTGTTGAAACCTTTTAATATTCAAGCTTGAAAAATCAACAGAACCAGATGCTACCTAAGGACTGTGGAGGAGAAATCCCTAGCACCACAGATGTCTCCGGGAAAAGGTGCGAGGATTTTGTGGATAAGCACAAGCACTACTCGCAAGTAAGTACCAGACCAAACCATTTTGCAGGGATTTGGCTCAGGAACAGAACTATGCTTGGAATCACAGACCATCGGCATGTAGGGACTGAGTCATCATACCACTTCTGTATCAATGAGCCCGAGTCTGACTAGCTATAGTGCCTGACTTGCCCTCATAGCCTTATTAGAGAAACAAGTGAATTGGCACCCCAGAAGACAAGACTCTCGAAACTCTCAGGGATCGTGGTAACAGGACACATCCCTTCACTCTCTCACTCATACTCGTCCACAAAAAGATAACCAGAAGACACAAAGGAAGTTTAGAATATTTATTTAAACTATTGTGCTCTTAAATGCTGTATACTTTGCACAGTTAGAAAACAAATGCATACTAAAAATACTGTTAGCATGATTAATAATCCATATATCATGAAAAGCCCTGTCATTTTATAGGACAGCGTAACCTTTTCCCCCTCCCATGCTAATGAAGCTAAATGATTTTATATATATATATATAAAAATATATATATATACTGTCGCCAGTAGGTAGGTATAGTTAGAACCTAGTTTCTATAGGAAAAGCGTTTTTTGATTTGCCAATAACTTTGGCGCCATTTGACGAATCTTCACGAAAGTTTCAAAACTAATTGTTCATTCGGGTCAGCTCCTGTCTTGAAAGGTTGGGGGTGATACGTGGAGGGGGGGCCGAGAAAAAAGGGGGGTCCCAAAACGTGTTTTCTCTATGTTAATTTCCATAGGAAACTTTAGACACGGCTACAGCCCGAACTGCTGGACGGAATTACACCAAATTTGGCAGAGAGATAGCTCTTGGTCCAGAAAGCACGCTTTTCTGTAAATGGTGTAAATCCATTCAGTAGTTTTTGAGATATTTAAAGATTTACAGATATCGATATTTGAGAATTGTGAGATCTGATTGGCTGAGGCGTTCCGAGCACCAGCTTGCCTGGTATTGGCTGCCAACACTTCAAACTAGGAAGCCTTGGCAGCCATTTTGTGACTCGGTTGAAACAAGTAGGGGGAAAAGGGGGAAAAAAGTAGAAGAGGGTAGGAAGACTGTGACCTTCCTAGGGTGCTCAGGGGGTGTCACAGGAAGTCGGAACGTAAAGAAACATTTTTATATGTTTTCGGTGGGATTCGCGTAGGGACTGAAAATCACGGCGGGAAAAAGAAAAACGAAGCGCAGTGTTGAGTGCTTTGTTTATTAATTTAGCCCCCGGGTGGACCAGTTCCCGGGAGCAATGTTTAGTTATGATGCAGGGTTTACTTCTGTCACGGGGACCGCCACTTCCTTGGAGCAAATATAATGATATGGGGGGGGACGCGTTTTCCCTCTGTCTCCGCTCCGAGGAGCAGCACATGTTTGGAGGTATAAGTAAAATTTAAGTGTGGAGGAGTGAAGCTTCCCCCACACTGTCCCGGGGGGCACTACTTCTTTGGGCATTCATGAATTAAAATGCGGGGTCTGTTGCGGACTGCCGGCCCTGGGGAGTACGATGTTTGCGGGCTTTAAATTGGATGGAGGTGCATCGTCCACTTTCCCTTGAAGAGCTTTCCATGGCCCTGGGTATCGTTATCTCTGAGGGCAGGTTCCAACAATGAGCCGTGGTGCCTACGCCATGGACATTGTAGTTTGCTATGGCAAGGCGGGATCTATGCAGAGTTCCGGCTCTGTCATAGCAAACTTTTGCTTTGCTTGATGGAAGCGAGAGGAGGAAATTTGCTCTCGCTTTTATGAAGCGAAGCAGATTTGCTTTTGGGCAAAGGGAGCTTGCATGGAGCAGCTGGCTTTGGTGAAAAGGCATGCCGGCTGCCGCAGGAGGCGGGGAGGTGGCAGGGAATGCGGGGAATTGGGGCTCTTTGCCCGGTTCCCAAACATTTTGGTGAGGCTCTGGGGGATGCGGTTCCCTGGGCCTAAAATGGCCCGGCTGAAATGTGAGTTATAGGGTAGCTCTAAAAAGAGCCCTTGTTTTCATTGTGAGTTTGTTGGAGCTACATGTAAGTGTGGATGCACAGCTTCAGGTTGTTGAGAAAAACTCTGTTTCCAAGATCTGTGAAGTGTACTCCATCACTTCTGTAGAAATTATCCATATCAAAACGTATGTTGTTGTTGTAGATGGACCCCATTCTATGATCTCTGAGGTATGCAGACACAGCTTTATTGACATTCTTCCTAGCTTTCTCAATCTGAGCACAGAATTGATTTGACCATTTACACTTCTGTCTTTGGCATATATTGGAGTATACAAAGACAGTTTGAGGCAAAAGCAACATCAATTGTCCAAAGGTATCCTTCATGAGCATTTCCAGACCTACCCCAGTCAATGTGCCTAGGTCATTGCAACCACAGTGCACAATCATGAGGTCAGGGTGTTGGAGATGCAAAGAGGTTTTAACCAAAGGCAACAATTGGTGCCACTTTAATCCTCTCTGTGCAAACCATTTAATGTCCACATTTTGTAAACCTAGGTCTTTGTCAATACGTCTGTGTTCAGCATACCTTTTGCACCAGAAAACATACGATCCATACTAGCATTTTGAAGGTATGGCTGGAAGGAATCAAAAGATGTCTGTAGCTCATGTAGTCCATTGGTACAATGAGAGATATGTTGAAAGGTGGAGAAGAAGCTTTTTTTTTGAGAAAACGATAACTGATTGGGTGATGAAGAACATTGTGTAGTGAAAACTAGAGTGCATGTTACTTTCGTGAAAAAGTATGTTTCTGATCGGTTAATAAAAAATGTTTGAAACATACACTACATAGGATACAATCAGACGTGAGGAGCGCAACCACACCTGCTACTTGCATTTGGAAAGTACTGTTCTGAACTTTAAAAAATGGTGAACTTGTGACCTGCACCTGCTGTTGAATGTTCCAGAAACTGTTAGGATGAAGTATGGTGAACTTATGACCTGCACGTGGCGTTGAATGTTGCAGAAACTGTTGGGATGAAATTTGGTGAACTTGTGACCTGCAGCCTTCCGTTGAATGTTGCAGAAACTGTTGGTATGGAAATTGGCGAAAAGGTGATTGGGGGAGGAGTAGAAATAACTGTGGTATTAAAATATGAAATGCAAAATAAATTACAACTGGTAAGCTATTAAAGTTAATTTTTCCAAATGAGTAGTATGTCTAGAAGAAGTGTGTTGTTTAAAATTTGCAGTAGTATTATTAGAAATAGGCTTCTGAATTGTTGTAAGGGTTCGGGGCTGTATGGCGATGCTGCAGTGGGGGGGAGTGTCCAAGCCACAAAATAAGAGAACCAGTTTTGGGGCGTTTTAGAAGAGAGTTAGAGAGGGTTAATATGAGTAACCAATAGGAATATGTTTTGCAATTTGAAATAATGAAGGAAGGATTTTGATTTGTTATGTACATGTATTTCTGTGCGGAAAGAGAGGGAAATTTTGCCATTACTGGTTCTATTCTTGACGAGAGTCTTGAATTACATTTATTGTCTGAGAAAGAATATATTGCATGCGTTTGTGAAATTCGAAATCTGCATACCAACTACAGAGGTGAGTTACAAATTAATAAGGTGTGTTATATATTGAGTAGTAGTGGTTAAGTGTTTGAGACGATATTTTTAAGTTTGAAAATATTTTTTTGGGGTAAATAACATAGTATTACTGAAGTGTACTGTTTCACATTTGTTACAAAATGTGCATAGAGTGTGAGTAGTTGCTGAACAAGTGCCCCATATGTATTTAGGAGTTTTCGAGGAAGAAGAAGGGTAGTTTGTCATGTTTAAAGGAGTATATGATTTTGAAAGTGAGGTACAGGGTTAATTTGGGTTCCAAAATGGATTCGGGCAACATAAAGAAAATATCGCACGTTTGCACGTTGTTACTTGTCGAAAAGTAGTGGGGGGGGAGGTTAGAAGAGGCATGTTTTATTAACTTGAGGGAAATAAAAAATAAAAAAATGTTACGTGCAGACGTTGTGCTCGGACTTTTGACACTGGTGAGCTATATTTGTATATAAGTGTAGGCAACTGTCACAGTCCCTGGCCGTGCAGAATGTGCCGACATTAGAAGACCGGCAGATCGAGAGACTAAGAATAACACGTCCCTTTCTATATGTATTTTTACACGTGTTATGCATCGGAAGATTTGATAACTATATAACAGTGGTATATATCTATTTGTATGTTTCTTTTAAGTATGTGCTACTAGGTAAAGATACAGCTCCATCTACGCATGCTTTCAGTGATATGGTGACACTCTCAACTGTGATATAAAAAGGGTTTCTGCTTAGCATTTGGATAGAGTCAACACTGTTAGTAGTTGCTGAGTAGTGAAGAATGAAAAGACAGATGAGGTGAAATACATGGTGGTAAAGGGATTAGTGATTATGGTACTTAGTATGAGTGTTTGTGAAAGTATTGTTGAAGTGCGCCGTATATATTTAAGTGCTTTCGTGAAATGAGGAATGCAGTCTCTTATGTTGAAAGGTCTGCATGGTGTTGCGAGTAAGGTAAAGGGTTGAATTAATATCGAAAATCGGCCCGGTCAATGTAAGAGAAATAGGGATATTTGTAGATTGTGCCTTGTCGGAAAATACAGGTGGGGGGGGGGGCGTTTCTTTACAAGAGATATGTTTTCTGAATGTGTGAGAAATGAAATGGAAATGTTCCGAGCATATTTTGTGTACGAATATATTCACACTGGTGAAGTACATGTGAATATAAATGGCGGGAATTGTCAGGGTCTTTCCCTGTGCTGAATCTGCGTATATTAGAGAGCCGGCAGATCAAGAGTTTGGGAATGATACGTCCCTTGACCCCCCCTCCTTCCTCCCACTCTCTAAGGGTTTGTCTCCCGTAGTTTGTAAAAGGAAGGTAAAAGAGGCCCATGTACCCTGAAAAATAGCACTTAGACCTTCACTGGCATTTTGGTGGCATCTGTACAGTGCAGAGAAAGTTGCAATCGGTTTCAGTGGTACACGAGTGCAGTGTGTGATGTTGCAAGGGTTACATGGTCTTGTGTCAAAGGTACAGGGATGAATTGGGGTCCAAAATCAGTCGGGTAATGTACGAGAAATGGCCTTCTGCATATTGTAGCTTGTGGGAAAATACTGGGGGGGGGGGCTTTAACACGCACATGCTTTATTAACTTCGGTGAGATGAAAAAAATGAAATGTTGTTTGCACACTTCGTGCATTGGTTTGTGCACACTTGTGAAGCACACGTGAATATAAGTTAAGGTATTGTCAAGCTTCCTGCTCGTGCTGAACCTGCGTACATCACAGGGATGGCAGATCGAGAGAGTAGGAATGACACGTCCCTTGAGCCCCCCCCTCCTTCCTCCCGCTCTCTAACGGTTTTTCTCCCGTCGTTTGTAAAAGGGAGGTAACAGAGGCCCATCTGCGTTGACCGTCACTGAGCTGCTGGGGGCATCTGACGGGCAGAGAGAAAGTCATAATCGATTTCTGTGCTATATAAAAAAGCCGCACACAGTTGCAACTTACATATTGCCCCAATTTACATTGCTCGACGATTGGTGTTAACATTTAATTTTGCTGAGGTATGTCTATGCTTGAACATGTATTTTCACACGAGTTATATATCGGAAGATGCTATAGCTATAAAACACAGGTATAGATGTAGTTGTATGTTTCTTTTAAGTATGATGCCACTACGAAAAGGCACAGGAGATGCATGCATCCTTTTAGTAATATGGTGAGACTGTCAACTGTAACCTGGAAAGGGTTTCTGGTTTGCATTTGGTTAGGCCGAAGATTGTTAGTAGTTGGTGGGTAGTGAACATGGAACAGGCAAATGATGTTAAAGACATGGTGGGAAAGGAATTAACTGTCAGTATTGTATTTGTAACAAATGACACAGACATGAAACATTTAAAAAAATGTATTTTAAAGTACATGGCGTAATGTGCAGTATATGAGCCACAACAAAAAAGAAACTGTATGATAGAATTATAATCAGTATAGTAGTGAATCGATATCTGGTAAAGGGAGATGTCATCAGAAAAAGAGAATAGAGAAAGGACCATCTTGAGTTACATTTCTGTCTCAGCTAAAAAGAAGTGTTATCATACAATAGAACATCTCAGAGGTTTGTGTGCAGACTACATAACTTTTAATATAGATAGTAAAGTCCCCAAAGGCCAAGTCGCCCATTTCATCGAATAGCTCTGTAACAACCAGGCAAACAGAGCGGAAACATCAAGAGAGCCTAACTAAGTCTGTAAAGGGGAATTCGTAAAGAAAGTCAATGTCTGAAAATCCAAAAAGGAAAGAAAAGCGAAATAAGAAAAAGAAAAAAAAAACAGTGTTCTTGAAGTGTAGAAATAAGAGCTCGTCAAATCAGGTTACCATGCGCACTTATGGAAATTTATTGAAGCTCAAGAACTCAGAAGCACCGTGATATGCAATGAGTTCCAAAAGGTCATTTGCACCTCTCCAAGCAAAGAGGGTCGCCATCCAATTCAGCAAGTCGAAAGAACAGACATGGTCATCGTAATCTTCTGCAAGCAGAACCATGTCAGGGCAACTTGCATGATATTCGATGATAGTCTGCTGCAAGAGGCTCTCCGTATGAGCGCATGTACTCCATCTTCCCCTTATTGCATTATTAAATGCATCCATCAAGCGTGTGTCTCCAGGACAGTCCTGGTCATGAGCCAGCAATGGTCGCAGCAACAGTTCATAATCCAGGGGATCGCGTGAAGTAGTAGAGAGGCAGACATGCAGGTCACATTCAAAGGGGCACCGGAGACAGTAGAAGACAGGTTGCACGCAGGTGAAATACACGTAGCGGAAATTCAGCCTATATCTGATGCCAAATATCGCCAATGGCAAACATTCAAAAAGTTGTTGCATTCATTCACGGTATAGCTGCATTTGTCGTGGATGGGGTTGAAGCAGAGGATGGGCAGCCATTTCGTAGTAGGAGCTAAACAACGACTACTGGAGAAACAAGGAAGGAGTACCAAGAGATCCGCCAAATGCGCTTGCAAAATTAGAGTGAATGAAATCCGGTATTAGTATAAAAATAGTCTGAAAAGAGATAACAAGGCGGGAGTCGAATAGTTTAGAAAAATGTAGTAGGCCTTGAGTTTCAGAGTGATTAAATATTTGGTGTATAAATTGTGCAAAATGTAGTGGGAGATTTCCATAGAAAACTGAGTCAATGTCACTTGCTGGTTTAGCCACCTGGTATTTCAAGGTCTCACGAGGTTATGTGAGAGCCGTTTGTTATTGAAACAGTAGCGTTTTCTGTTAGTGTTGCCTATTAATGTATGTTTTCAAAGTAGGAATGGAAGGCCAGACCAAACTATCTTCAAGCGCATGTGGGGAGGACAAAAGACATTGGTGGAACATGTTACACGTTGTGAAAGAGTTGCTCTGTACGGGACGCCTGCTTGTAGGTCACAGCACTTGCGGTTATTTGGAATAAGATAATTGCTTTTGAAAAGCACACTGAGCGTGGGATTAACAGCAGCTACTGGAGTTTGTTTAAAAAAACAGTTTAAATTAGGGGCGGAAAGTTAGAATTTCCGTTTAATTTAACCTGTGTACAAACTAAAGAATATTGAACGGAACAAAGTGTGGTTCTCTGTTACGAAAACTTACTTATCTTCATTCTGACAGCAAAATGCAAAACCAAGGAATCTAATTCATGAATAAAAGTAGTTTCAATGTAGTTAAATGTATGAACGGGGTAATGTTTTATGCAATCATGGAGGCTGTGCTATACAGAGATCAATCAATCAGACATTACCAACAGAATTATGGAATCCTCCCGTTTGTATTCTTGCACTTAATTAATGAGTGAGGCAGTACGAAAGCACTCATTGATTCCCTCAGGTACTACCCATGCACTCCCACAATGACCCAGAAATTACTCTTGAAGTTATCTTTTTACTCAGGCAGTTTCCATGCAGTGTTGTAAACAGGTAGGTATTATCTTTTTACTGATATACTTACTTGGGCAGTAGCCATGCAGTCATAGAATCAAGTAGGCACTACTACCACACAAATTAAATCAATCATAGATTACTTATGCAGTTATGCAATGAACGAGGGAGTACTTTTGCACTGAAGCATTCACTGAGGCACTATGGGGCATATTAACAAGCCCCTATCGCCACCACAACGTCACTTTCAGTGACGTTGTGGTGGCGATAGGGGCCACGCCTTAATAACAAGGCAGCATTAAGACACTTAACATGGCTTAACGCTGCCTTGTTAATAAGGCCCCCTTTCACGCCGTGTTTAGCGTGAAAGGGGCGTGCAGTGGGTGTTGTGGTGGGCATACCACCACAACACCCATTGATTTTGATGCTGCCCCCTATTAACAAGGGCAGCATTAATAGGAGGCAGCAGCAAAATTAAGACCAGGAAAACCCTGGTCTTAATTTGGTGAAATGAGGAAAAATGCTTTATTTCTCCTCGTTTTTGCTTTTTCCATCTGTGCTGCCTTGAGCAGCACACATGGAAAAAGCAAAATGCCATGGTTTGTTTATGTACAGGAAGGTGTCCCTTCCTGTACATAAACAAACCTTTTTTCAAAATGCCGTTTTGTAACTTACATGTGTGCTGCATGAAGGAGCACACACGTAAGTTACAAACTGGCATTTTAGGTTTGTTTATGTGCAGGAAGGGACACCTTCGTGTACATAAACAAACCTCCCTGCTCGCTGACAGCCTTGCACTCTGGTGCAAGGGTGCCAGCGTTGGCAGGGGGAAACGCAAGGCTGCACCATATCTTTGTTAATATGGTGCAGCCTCGCGTTTCCGAAGTGGCGGAGAGAGGCGTTAAGCCAAGAAGGCTAACGCCTCTCTCCGCTACTTCCTTGATAATATGCCCGTATGTATGCAGAGATGAAGTACTATCTATGAACTTATCCATTCAGTGATGTACAATGGAAGCATTTTTCCAATTATTCTGGCAATGCACTGTGACTCATAGAAACTGTGAGGCAGTATGTTATGACGGCCACTAACCTGTATTCCAGATTGTTCAGTCCTGGCGCTGGCAGGCCCCCAACCCTTCCGAGGTGAAACAGAATGGCAGTAGTAGAATATACACGGCCACACTATATCACCCCAGGGGAGAAAGGGAATAGGGACGAGAAGAGAAGAGAAAAAAAGAGAAATGACAAAATGTCATCAAGTGTCTTACTGCGTCAATGTTTCTGTTCTCAGGGACTCAGGAATGTAGGGTTTCTCAAGGCATTCACTGAGGTACTATGTATGCAGAGATGAATTTTTTGAAGTACTATCTATGAACTTATCCATTCAGTGATGTACAATGGAAGCATTTTTCCAATTATTCTGGCAATACACTGTGACTCATAGAAACTGTGAGGCAGTATGTCATGACGGCCACTAACCTGCATTCCAGATTGTTCAGTCCTGGCGCCGACAGGCCCCCAACCCCTCCGAGGTGAAACAGAATGGCAGTAGTAGAATATACACGGCCACACTATATCACCCCAGGGGAGAAAGGGAGAAGAGAGAAAAAGAGAAATGACGAAATGTCATCAAGCGTCTTACTGCGTCAACGTTTCTCTTCTCAGGGACTCGGGAATGTAGGGTTTTGCAAGGGAACTGTGTCTTCTGAATTCTGTCTCGTTGTGAACAGGAGTTGGTGACGTTAGATGTAAATGCAAATAAACAAACAATGTAACAACTGAATATCAAACACACATTGAACTTTTTAGCATCTTTTATACAAATACCTCAAGTTTCGATATCTAGATAAGTCTCGATATCCAGATATAATGAATCTTTTTTCTAAATATTATTCTTTCAAAAAATACTTTTACTTACTTGTTTCCTAGAACACAAGAAACAATTACAATGGTTAATTCCACCATTCGGATAAATAGTCACGTATTATACATATCTACTATTCCTTAATCCAACAACTTACAAGTCCGTAACCTCTTTTGTTGTCGCAGAAGAAGAATCCGACGCAGGAGAAAGGAAGCTGGATCGCAGACTGGACACAGGTTACTGACTCGCAAAAACAAGACTAAGCGATTCTCAAAGGGCTGGGTGTGGTTTATATAGTCTTTGGTTACCAAGTAGTCTGTGGAAGCAACGTGCTGCACTTTTTTCAGTTAACATGTGCTCACGTTTTGACTGTTTGACATGTGCACCTGTTGGCAAAGGTTGAAAACTGTTAACCGCTAAAGCTTCTCATTTGCATCCTCACACGTGTTAACTGTTTGACATGTGCACACGTTGGCAGAGGTTGAAAACTGTTAACCGCCAAAGCGTCTCATTTGCATCCTCGTGACTGAAAACGCCTAACACTTGCTATAATTCTGAATACAAGACATATGAATAAACTATGGTTCAGAATACAAGAAATAGAAATAAACATAGGAAACATTTAGCAACACCATGCTTCAATATCTTGATCAGTGCGCAACTAAGTTTTAATCATGGCTGAATTAAGAGTTATGACACAGGACTGTTACAGTCATTTTTTCAGTACAGAAGTATGCATGTATTTATGTAATGTGGAACACAGTTTAGTTATAGTTAGAGAATGCCTTACAGTAGTACAAAAGAGCTTATGCAATCACTCAATGACGCCTCACCTGCCTTTGATATTTTTAAAACTAATTATGGACAGTTGGATGTATCAAATAATAGTAAAAAAAATACGTTGAACATTTTCTTTTTAAATTTGTTTTTAATTTGTACATTTCAACAAATACAAGTTTCAATGATACATAAGTGTAGTGTGTCATGTTGAAAGAAGTATATGGTCTTGTGTCTGAGGTCCTGGGATAAATTGGGGTTCAAAATAGGTTCAGGGAACGTAAAGGAAATGGCCCAAGTTTGCAGATTGTTCCTTGTTCGAAATTCGAAAAATATTTGGGGGGGGGCGGGAGTTTTAAAAGACACATGTTTTATTAATTTCAGGGAAATAGAAAAAAATGAAATGTTGCCGGGACAGTTGGTGCACGGGTTTGCTCACAGTCGTGAAGCACACATGAATATAAGTGAAGGTAGTTGTCAGGCTTCCTGTCGTGGTTAATTTCCGTATATTACAGGGCCGGCAGATGGAGAAACTGGGAATGACACCTCCCTTGACCTCCCTCTCCTTCCTCCCGCTCTCTAACGGTTCTTCTCCCGTCGTTTGTAAAAGAAAGGTAACAGAGGCCCATCTACCGTAAAAAATAGCACTTACACCTGTACAGCACAGAGAAAGTCGCAATCGGTTGAATGCTACACGAATGTAGTGTGTCGTGTTGCAAGGACTACATGGTCTTGTGACTAAGGTACAGGGATGAATTGGGGTGTAAATTGGGCTCTGGAAATGGAAAAAAATGGCCTTCTGGAGATTGAACCTTGTGGGAAAATACTGGGGCGGGGGGTTTAACAGGGATATGTTTTATTAAGTTCAGGGGGATGAAAAAAATAAAATGTTGCCTGCTCACTTAGTGCACGGGTTTGCTCACACTGGTGAAGCACACGTGAATATAAGTTAAGGTAATTGTCAGGCTTCCTGCTCGTGCTGAAGCTGCGTACATCACAGGGGCGGTAGATCGAAAGACTGGGAATGAGACGTCCCTTGACCTCCCCCTTCTTCCTCCCACTCTCTAACAGTTCTTCTCCCATCGTTTGTAAAAGGAAGGTAACAGAGGCCCATCTACCATGAAAAATAGCACTTACACCTTCACTGGCCTGTTGGTGCCATCTGTACAGCACAGAGAAAGTCGCAATCGGTTGAATGCTACACGAGTGCAGTGTGTCATGTTGCAAGAACTACATGGTCTTGAGACTAAAGTACAGGGATGAACTGGGGTGTAAAGTGGGCTCGGGAAATGGAAAAAAAATGGCCTTCTGGAGATTGAACCTTGTGGGAAAATACTGGGGGGGGGTTTAACAGGGATATGTTTTATTAAGTTCAGGGAGATGAAAAAAATAAAATGTTGCCTGCACACTTGGTGCACGGCTTTGCACACACTGGTGAAGCACACATGAATATAAGTTAAGGTAATTATCAGGCTTCCTGCTCGTGCTGAAGCTGCATACATCACAGGGGCGGTAGATCGAAAGACTGGGAATGAGACGTCCCTTGACCTCCCCCTTCTTCCTCCCGCTCTCTAACAGTTCTTCTCCCGTCGTTTGTAAAAGGAAGGTAACAGAGGCCCATCTACTGTGAAAAATAGCACTTACACCTTCACTGGCCTGTTGGTGCCATCTGTACAGCAATCGGTTAAATGCTACACGAGTGCAGTGTGTCATGTTGCAAGGACTACATGGTCTTGTGACTAAGGTACAGAGATGAATTGGGGTGTAAAGTGGGCTCTGGAAATGGAAAAAAAATGGCCTTCTGGAGATTGAACCTTGTGGGAAAATACTGGGGGGGTTTTTAACAGGGATATGTTTTATTAACTTCAGGGAGATGAAAAAAATACAATGTTGCCTGCACACTTGGTGCACGGGTTTGCTCACACTGGTGAAACACACGTGAATATAAGTTACGGTAATTGTCAGGCTTCCTGCTCATGCTGAAGCTGCCTACATCACAGGGGCAGCAGATCGAGAGACTGGGAATGACACGTCCCTTGACCCCCCCCATCTGTTTCCTCCCGGTCTCTAATAGTTCCTCTCCCCTTGTTTGTAAAAGGAAGGTAACAGAGGCCCATCTGCGTTGACCCTCACTGGCCTTCTGGGGACATGTGACGAGCACAGAGAAGGTTTAATCGACTTGTATGCTATAGAAAAAAACCACACACAGTTGCAACTTACATATCGCCCCAATTTACATTGCTCGATGATTTGTCTTAACAGTTTAACTTTGCTGAGGTATGTCTATGCTTCAACATGTATTTTCACACGAGTTATGTATCGGAATATCTGATACCTATAAAACACAGGTATAGATCTGTTTGTATGTTTGTTTTAAGTATGATGCCACTATGAAAAGGCACAGGGAGATGCATGCATCCTTTCAGTAATATGGTGAGACTTTCAACTGTGACATGAAAAGGGTTTCTGGTTTGCATTTGGGTAGGCCCAACATTGTTAGTAGTTGCTGAGTAGTAACAGAGGCCCATCTGCGTTGACCCTCACTGGCCTTCTGGGGACATGTGACGAGCACAGAGAAAGTTTAATCGACTTGTATGCTATAGAAAAAAACCACACACAGTTGCAACTTACATATCGCCCCAATTTACATTGCTCGATGATTTGTCTTAACAGTTTAACTTTGCTGAGGTATGTCTATGCTTCAACATGTATTTTCACACGAGTTATGTATCGGAATATCTGATACCTATAAAACACAGGTATAGATCTGTTTGTATGTTTGTTTTAAGTATGATGCCACTATGAAAAGGCACAGGGAGATGCATGCTTCCTTTCAGTAATATGGTGAGACTTTCAACTGTGACATGAAAAGGGTTTCTGGTTTGCATTTGGGTAGGCCCAACATTGTTAGTAGTTGATGAGTAGTGAGATGCAAGAGGCGAAAGAGGTTAAAGACGTGATAGGAAAGGAATTAGTGATTATGGTACTTTGTATAAGTGTTTGGGAAGGTATTGTTGAAGTACGCACTATATATTTAAGTGGAATGAGTAGTGTTTTGATATTTGAAATCCAGAAAATAGTAATGTAAATAATTGCTTGGTAGTTAATATCAGTAATCAAATGTAATTATTTTAAAATATTGAATAGATGTAAGAAACTATTGAAACTGTTCTTTGTTTTTCAGAAAATTATTTTGTTTGGATAACAAATTGAAGATGGCAAGAAAAGATGAAAAGAGAAGGAAACAAAAAAAAGAGATCTACTTAAAGAAAAAGAAAGAAAATGTGTTAGAAAGAAATGAGGATGTTACCAAGGATAAAGTTTGTTTAAGTAAGACCACTAAACAGTTTCTTAAAAAAGTTGTGGAGAAATTATATGAGAACAATAGGAATGAATGGAAAAAGAAGAGTTTTTCAACTAAGGAGAAGGAGAATGACACTTCAAATGGTAAAAAAAAAAGAAATTAAGGAAAAAATAGAAAGCTACACGAAGACAAAAACAATTTCAAGAGATTCGACAACGACTCTTTCGAAGTAGAGTAATTCAGAATTTATTGAAAGATTGTAAGAAGTATAAAAGAAGATTACTAGCTTACAAACAGAAGCAGCAGATTGAAACTGTAGTAGATACTGCTTTTAATTTGAAACGAAAATTATTTATTTTAATATTGAACAGAATGAAATCATTGGATACAATTATGAAGTTTCTGAAAGACAAAAGCAAAAGAAAAAGACTTGTTAATAGGAGTAACTTTTGTAGAAGTTTCAGTGGTGAATGGAAACACAGTTCTACTAGTGAGCCTTTCTTTAATGAAGAAAGCTACTTTCAACAAAATAATTTACCTTTTGCAGTTGATACTCGAGGTCGCTGTTACGAAGTTCGTAATGGTTCTCCCATTCCAAAAGAAGAAATAGTTGTTATGAGTGCAGAAGAATAAATAGCTGAAGAAGTGCAAGGGAATCGCACACAAGCTCCTGTATATAAGTGGGATTGTAGCAGTATTTGCAGTATTCGACAGGAATCTATTGACATAATGCGAATGTTTTTTACGACAATATGCACAGAAAAGTGTTAAACAGAAGATTAGGTTGTTGCAAGGACTAGATCCATGTAATGTAAGAAAATATACGAAGAAGCATGGACATTCTCTGGCTTGTCTTTCAAGAAAAGTGTGTAAAAGTACTTTTCATCACTTAAGAATGTTAGGAGTACACCACTCAGGAATGCGGAAGTTTGTAAGGAAAGTGTACTATGTAAAGACTCCTGCATTATGTTTAAGTGAACTGAACACAGCTCTTTTACACGGTTGTTTATCAGATGTAGAAAAAATGTGTGATGAATTGAGTTTCGTTTTTTGGTTCAGAACAGCAGTGTGTAGAAACTGAGAGCTTGACAACTGTAGATGTTGAAGAACATGGGAAAGAGATTAGCATTGATCAGTTTCAAGAAGAAATTAGAAAGTTTAAGACAATGTGTTCTGAAAAACCAAACTATGTTTGTATTTGTTGTCGATGTACTCATTATAAAAGTCAAACTAGGAATGTTAATTTGTATTTAAAAAGTGAAAAGGAGAACAATGATAGGTGGCAGCAATTTGGAGCTTACTTGTTGGTGGAAGGTTGATTTGAGTTGTGTACTGATCAACGTGTTTGTAAATATTGTTATAACAAATTAGAAGAGAACAAAATGCCAGCTAGAGGAGTACATAACAACTTAGAATTAGTACCTATTCCAGAGGAACTGGCAGATTTGAATACATATCAGTCAGTTCTTATTCAATCTGTTCACCCGTTTCAAGCTATAATTCGCATGGAGCCTAAAACAGGTAATCTGCCACCAACAGACTTACAAAGAGGTCTGAAAGGAAGAGTTGTGTACTTACCTTTAGATTTTAAGAAAAATATTGAAACTGTTGGCGGAGACAGAGAGGAAAATGAGCCAGTAGTTATTCTAGTAAACGGTGTACCAACAAAGAGTCGGAAAATATGGCAAGAGTTTGTAGATGTTAATAAACTTCAAAAGGCTACATTATATCTTGTACAGAACAATACTTATAAAACTGTAAATGTTGATGAACAGGTAATAAGTTTAGAAGATGAATCAGAAATTTCAAGTGGTCAAATAGAGAAAGTGGACAAGTCGAGGGGTGAAGAGATTTATGAACATTACACAAGATGCCCTCTACATTCAAAAGAAGTAATAGGAAACAGCATTGAGTTATTTCAAATGAAAAAAGCAAAGGGAACTCCAATGAGTGTATGGGAGAAAAGCTTAGAAGCTCGTTTTTTTCCACAGCTGTTCCCCACTGGACAAGGCGGACGATTTGATGAGCAACCTGTATGGATTCCAGCTTCAGAATATCGCTCAACAAGATTATACTCTGAAGATCCTAGATTTCGACAGTGCATTCTATATATATTTCACCTTTTGTTTGAAAGTGATTTGTCTTCTCTTTCGTATGCAGTGAACCACATACTTAAAACGGGAGTTTATCAATCACTTGTTTCAGCCAAAGAATTCATGGACAAAGTTCAACGAACAGATGAAAATTTAGAATCACAGTTAATTAATTTGATGGCATGTCAACGTGGAACCAATGAGTATTGGTTTCGTCGTCATGGTGAACTTAAGTGTATGTTTAGAAACTTAGGTACACCAACATGGTTTGTAACACTAAGGGGTCGATTCCGATTCGGGCCGGAAAAAGCACCGACCGACTCGGATCCGGAAATAATACCGACCGACACGTACCCGTGGCGCACGACACGCCAAGTACGATGCAAGGCGCGAAAAATCCGACCGACACGTACCGAAACCAAGTCGACCGACCGAGCCGCACGGAAAACAGCAATCCGGCCGGAAAAACACGCGAATCCAACCGACCGACACGCACCCGGAACAAATCCGACCCGAAACGTACACGCGAACTCCAAACCGCAAAGTACGATGCAAGGCGTGAAAACCACGAGCGAGTCGGACGGAGGACAAGCCGTACGACCGACACGCATACAAAACCGAGCCGAAGCAACACAAAACACCGCGACCGACGAGTACGCAGCATAGAAAACTGCACAAACACAGCGTGAACGAAACGGAGAACACCGTACGAGACAAATGCAGGGTCCGACTCGGTCACAAGAACGTTTCCAACATACACAAACAGCACAAAGGAAAAATCACCCAAAAAAAGGCCAAACAAGCAATTACCAAGCCAATAAATACTGGGGGGGTGGGGACAGAGAACAAAGACACACCCACAACTCCACCTATATAAAGGACACAAATCACAACCATGAGCCTTTGCAAATGCCATTCCACTGCCAGCACCCAAGAGAAAGCAACCACACACCCACAGCTCATCCCTCACACAAGCCACACACCATCAGCACACCAACAAATACCTACCTCACATACACCCAGCAAAACACACACTCACACACCCTCACCTGCACACCAACACACACATCACTCACCATCACCACCCATCACCATGCCCCCAAGAAGAATCCCAAGTTCCTAGATAGTGAATTGGAAGTCATGGTAGACGAGATCCTCAGGGTGGAGCCACAGCTGTTTGGCACACTGGTCCAACAGACCCCCATGTCGCAGAAAACCAAGATGTGGGAGAGGATCATCAACAGGGTGAACGCACAATCACCATGTCGGCGCACAAAGAGCGACATCCAGAACAGGTGGTATGACGTGCGCAGGAGGGTACGGGACATGCTGAAGAAAGACTACATCAACAGCCAATACACCGGCAGTGGCCCTCCTGCCAAGCCAATATACCTCAGGCCCTGGGAGGAGAAGGTGCGGGCCATCCTTCCGCCAGTGAGCGTATATGGACTAGAGGACATCCCAGAGCCTGGTGAGTACACAACAAATGTACACAATATACTGCCACAAAACACACACATCACTGTCAAGGGGAGAGTCAAACCATGCACTCATAGCAATTACACAGCAACCAGAACAGAATCATCCCAAAATGTGTATGTCAGTCAGATAAACACAACACATGCCATCAAAAAAGTCACATCCAACTGTGCCAACACATGTACAAACACAACTACAACTACAGCTAGGCAGTGGCACAAATAGAACTAACAAACACATCCACACATGTAGCCACCACAACAACACCAACACACAGTGAAGACCACTCAAAGGAAGGAATTCTGTGTATGCTGGCCAAGTCAGTGTAGCCAATAGCATCATGGGAGTCGCAGTCACACATATTGCCCCCCACAACTGTCCCATCAACACCACCCTGAACCATGCTCACATCACAGGGAGTGGAGAAGGACTCACAAGATGGCTGACACTGGCTACTGCTGTGGGGAGCACAAGGCCCTGCTGGCAACTGTGCACCAACAAACAGCAGGACACCACTGACTGACATCCTGAGAGACAACTTACACTCCCTGCAATGCAAGCACGTTCCATGGTGGGATATCTGGCTAGCTAGGTGGGAAGGAGGACTTGCAGCACTGACCATAGTCACAAGCACCTCCCCTCACACACACCCCAACACAAACTCCACAGAACCCACCTGGTAGAATGCAATGCCCCCCATCCTAACACAAGATCCCACAAAGAACCACCACCCTGGGTTATGTTGTGTGAAGCACAGGGACACTCTTGGGACCTCTAGCCAAACAACTACCAGGACAACACTCCCAGCCATCCTGTCAGCACAGCCAGCCCACCCCACAGTGAAGCAGAGTCAAAAGGAATGAAGCATGGGCCTGCTGGGAAGGGGGGAGGAGGCAATAGCATGATGGGAGTCGTAGTCACAGCTCTACATCCCCCACCACATGGCCCAGCAAGCTCACACTCACGCATGCACATCCCACAGAGAGTGGAAAGGCCCATCAAAGATGTCTGACACTGTTGCTGTGTCGTGGGGAGCACAAGGGCATGCTGGGTACTGCACACCAACCAACAGCAGGACACCACTGTCAGCCATCTTGCCATTGCTCTCACACCCACACACACTGAACTCCCCACAAAAGCAAGTATTTATGGGAATGCTGGGAAGTGGGGTGGAGGCAATAGCATGATGGGAGTCGTAGTCACACACATAGCTCACCCCCACAACTGTCCCATCAACACCACCCTGAACCATGCTCACATCACAGGAAGTGGAGAAGGACTCACAAGATGGCTGACACTGGCTACTGCTGTGGGGAGCACAAGACCCTGCTGGCAACTGTGCACCAACAAACAGCAGGACACCACTGACTGACATCCTGAGAGACAACTTACACTCCCTGCAATGCAAGCACGTTCCATGGTGGGATATCTGGCTAGCTGGGTGGGAAGGAGGACTTGCAGCACTGACCATAGTCACAAGCACCTCCCCTCACACACACCCCAACACAAACTCCACAGAACCCACCTTGTAGAATGCAATGCCCCCCATCCTAACACAAGATCCCACAAAGAACCACCACCCTGGGTTATGTTGTGTTAAGCACAGGGACACTCTTGGGACTTCTAGCCAAACAACTGCCAGGACAACACTCCCAGCCATCCTGTCAGCACAGCCAGCCCACCCCACAGGGAAGCAGAGTCAAAAGGAATGAAGCATGGGCATGCTGGGAAGGGGGGAGGAGGCAATAGCATGATGGGAGTCGTAGTCACAGACATAGCTCACCCCCACAACTGTCCCATCAACACCACCCTGAACCATGCTCACATCACAGGGAGTGGAGAAGGACTCACAAGATGGCTGACACTGGCTACTGCTGTGGGGAGCACAAGGCCCTGCTGGCAAATGTGCACCAACAAACAGCAGGACACCACTGAGTGACATCCTGAGAGACAACTTACACTCCCTGCAACGCAAGCACGTTCCATGGTGGGATAACTGACTGGCTGGGTGGGTGGGAAGGAGGTCCGGCTGTCAACCAAACACAACCAATGCAGACCATGTTCACACCCCAGAAAATACATAGAAATGCCCAAATAATGCAGGACAATGTGCCACACCAATATCAACCCCTGACTGTGACGACTTAGGACAATGCAATGTACAGGCCCGCACCCAGAGGCACAGTCACAACTGTCATGTGTGTCAACCATTGATGCCTGCAGAAACATAACATACATTGTTTGTGTCTCCCAAAAACAGGTGATGATGGGGACACAGCAGCAGACGCTAAGGAGTCCCAGTCCCAGGCTCAAGAGGATGCGGAGCTCACTGGCGTCGTACAGCCTCTGTCCTCCTCGGACGATGAAGACCAACCTGGCACATCTGGTGCAAGTCAACATGCAGCACCAGCAGGACCACCAGCTGCAGCACCAGCAGGACCACCAGCTGCACCCCCTGCACCCACCCCTCCATCGACTGTCACCACGAATACCATCCCTGCCGACATGGACAGAACAAGGAGCAACACCAGCACAGGGACCCTGGACCAACCTGGGGCCATGGACACCACCACCACCACCAACCCCCAAGGTGGACCAGGGTTATCTGTGTGTGCCACTGCACACACTGCACATGTCAGCAGGGGTGGTGGGAGGGGTGGGAGACAGAGGTCGCTGCTTGCAGACGTTGCTGGTGTGCATGATGACCCACAACTGGTACGCATAGCTGATGCGTTCCAGTCCAGCACCGGAGACCTCAGCCGGGTAGTGGGGCTCCTCAGAGACATGAAACAGCAGCAGGCTGCCCATCATGCCTGCTTGGACTCCCACATGTCCCACGTGGAGTCACACATGTCCCGCGTGGACTCACTCATGTCCCGGGTGGAGTCCAAATGGGATGCACTGCATGAGATGACGGCGGTGCACAGGGACATTTTACAATGCCTCCGCCAGATGAACAGCAACCAGTCCACACCTCCCTGTGTGCCAACAACATCTGGTGCCGAACAAACTGCAACTGCCACAGGGAGGGAGGAGGACTCTGGCGGAGAGTCCCCTGCACCGCAGCAGCCTGTACTTGAGGGGCCCCCCCCAAGAAGAGGGGTCGTCCGAGGAGGGAAAAGTGAGAGGCCGATGGCCAAGCGCAACTCCCAGGAAGCCTGAACCTGTTCTGGATGTTCGCCTTTGTGCACAGACTGTTCACCCTGTTGACGGCAACACTACTCCCACACATTGCATGGGGAGTACAAGTTGGACCAATGTGTCAGACAACTGTGGCCCCGATACTGGGGATCCTGTCTACCAGGACTTTCAATTCACCTAGGAACTTCGGATTGCAAGATTTATGTACAGCACTACCCATCCTATGCACTATTAACACAAATGTATCACAATAAACACACTAATACACCATACTTGCCTCTGTCGTGATTCCAACGTGGGTGCTGTTATGGGGATGATGAACTGCAAAATTACACTGTGTATGCGAACTGCAACAGCAAAGACAATACAGGCATGTGAGTACAGGCAACGTGACACACATGAGGGAGACACACCACCAGGGCTACACAACACATACACACCTAGGCCATCTGACTCATTGCCTACACTGATGTTGCCAGGGAAGACGGTGCAATGCACAGACACCACACCCATTCCCAGTTGTAGTCAAGTAGCCCACAGGTGCAGTAAGCAAATGGCACTCAAATGTGTGACCACAGACAACGCACATCACAAAGTGAAGCACAGGTTTATTACACAGTTGCAACATGTCGTAACCACTACAGATGCAAGGTAATCCCACCTGGCAGCGGACACACAGTCAACAACTGTAGACGGAAGGAAGTCCATGGGTGTGGGCACATCACCTGTAGGGACACAACAGCTACCAGCCTGGATGTGCAATCACGTCGTCGGTGGACACAGTTGACCAAACGAATCTGAAAGTACCCTGTGAAGGACAGAAATGACACACAGTCAAAAGCAATGGAGTACAGGACAGAACAGCAAAACTCATGCACAATACATGTTACAAGATACCCACCCAGAACCAAGTTAGCATGTCAACACTGTTGGGGAGTACAGCCCACCTGTTAGCACACATCGCAACACACATCCAGTCAAGTAGCCCATGGACACACTCCAACAGCACCAGAGCACCACCCACACATCATGCCAACTCACATCATTGACATGACACCTCAGGATACTCACATTCAGCTAAAGAAGTTGGTGATGAGCTGTGTGCAGACATCACCATCATCATCATCATCATCATCGTCACTGGCATCGTGGTCCAGGCCAGGATCCTCCACAGGTGGCGGATGTTGGTCATTGTCATCCTGGATGAGAGGCAACTCCTTCCGCACTGCCAGGTTGTGGAGCATGCAGCAGACGATGATAATCTTGCACACTTTTGCAGGGGCATTTGGGAGGGACCCTCCGGTCTTGTCCAGGCAGCGGAAGCAGCTCTTCAGGAGACCAAAGGTCCGCTCAATCACTCTCCTGGTCCGACCATGTGCCTCATTGTAGCGCATCTGAGCTGGTGTCACAGGGTTCCTGAGGGGTGTCAGCAACCACGGCATGTTGGGGTATCCCGAGTCACCTACGGACAGACAAGTGCACATTAGCTGACTTGGAAAAGTGGGCGGAATACTACAGATCAGATCACACACAATGGCACAAAGTCAGTACACACCGACAAGCCAGGCACGCTGGTTCTGCATCTGTGCCATCATCCTGGGGATGCGACTACTCCTCATCACAAAGGCATCGTGTGCTGAACCAGGGAAACGGGCACACACGTGTGTGATGGTCATGTCTGCAAGACACACCACCAGTGCATTGACCGAGTGGTAGTGCTTGCGGTTCCTGTAGGCCTGCTCCTGGGCCTGTGGTGGTACCAAAGCCACATGTGTCCCATCAATGGAGCCAATGACATGCGGCATCCTCCCCAGGGCATAAAAGTCACTCTTCACGTCAGTGAGTCGTCGCAGTCTAGGGAAATAGATGTACCGGTTCAGGAAGAGCAACATTGCCGCCAAAACATCGCGGAGCACACGGCTCAACATGGTCTGTGACATCCCACCAGCAGTCGCCACAGTATGTTGGAAGGTACCGGTGGCAAAGAAGTGTAGGGCTGCCATCACCTTCACCTTGGGGGTCAGCACTGTAGGATATGGCCGGCCAGGCTGCAAATGTGGGGACAACTGCACTGCCAAATCCTCAATCAGCTGCCTGGTGAAGCGGTACCGTCGGATGCTGTCCCGTTCCACCATCGTTGCCAGGTCTGGGAATGGTCGATGGACAGCAGGAGCCCTGCAGTGCAGAGGAGAAGTAAGCAAGATTGTCAGTCACCCCACATATGCGGCATTGAGAAAACTCAAGATCCCAACATACATCATTATGAGGCACAACTACATGAAGTGTGCAGTTCCGGAAGGACATGTATGGTACATACATGGCCAACATCTGTCAACACGGTCCAACAGGTGGCATCAATTAGTCCCAGGTTGGCCCATTGGATATCATGAGGCCGTGTCACAGTTCCCATCTCCTGCTGCTGTGTCACAATAACCCCCCACAGTGACATGTGAGGACAGATGTGCCCCAGGCACCACAGCTCAACGACAGGTACATTCCCAGGGACCCTGTATTGCCACATGGACACTGGCATTACATGGAGTATCATGTATACACCACAGCAAAACAACCATGACCCCCACAGGTAGTGGCCCCACTTGCCACGGCAGGAGAGACTTGGACGTCTGTGACACACACACACACACAACATCAAAGTCCATGCACACACAACGTGGATGTGGAGACTGTCTCCCATTGTGCACATGTAATCAGAGACATTGTAAACACTACATGCACAAAGACTGTGGAGGACCATCACTATTGTGCCACTGGGACACCCTGGCTCAAACATACCGTCCCACATGGGACTCACGGGGTATGTGACATGACATACACATACACCACCGTGAAATGTGACCATGGCACATGCACAGATATGAACAGTTGCACATCACAGTGGTCATGTACACGTAACACCCAGGATCCTGTCCCCATGAACACGTGCACAGCCTGGGGGTGGCTGCCCACAGGTGACACCCACAGGACAACATGTACACCAACATACACACAATAGGAAATGCAGCCTTACATGCCTTATGATAAAGTTTGGACAGGCTGTCGTGATGTAGGTGTGCCCCTCACTCCCTGGGAGCCATCTGTGGCTGGCATATGTCCATCTGAGACAGGCATGCTGACATATGCCAGTCACATGTACAGTGATGCGTTGTACTGCAATAGACCGATCGGTGCCTCCGGCCGGCCCATTGCATTCAATGTGTGCGGGTACGCGTTGTACCCCTGTGCGCATTGTACTGCAATGGACCGATCGGTGCCTCCGGCCGGCCCATTGCATTCAATGTGTGCGGGTACGCGTTGTACCCCTGTGCGTGTTGAACTGCAATGGACCGATCGGTGCCTCCGGCCGGCCCATTGCATTCAATATGTGCGGGTACGCGTTGTACCCCTGTGCGCGTTGTACTGCAATGGACCGATCGGTGCCTCCGGCCGGCCCATTGCATTCAATGTGTGCGGGTACGCATTGTACCCCTGTGCGCGTTGTACTGCAATGGACCGATCGGTGCCTCCGGCCGGCCCATTGCATTCAATGTGTGCGGGTACGCATTGTACCCCTGTGCGCATTGTACTGCAATGGACCGATCGGTGACTCCGGCCGGCCCATTGCATTCAATGTGTGCGGGTACGCGTTGTACCCCTGTGCGCGTTGTACTGCAATGGACCGATCGGTGCCTCCGGCCGGCCCATTGCATTCAATGTGTGCGGGTACGCGTTGTACCCCTGTGCGCGTTGTACCGCAATGGACCGATCGGTGCCTCCGGCCGGCCCATTGCATTCAATGTGTGCGGGTACGCGTTGTACCCCTGTGCGCGTTGTACTGCAATGGACCGATCGTTGCCTCCGGCCGGCCCATTGCATTCAATGTGTGCGGGTGCGCGTTGTACCCCTGTGTGCGTTGTACTGCAATGGACCGATCGGTGCCTCCGGCCGGCCCATTGCATTCAATGTGTGCGGGTACGCGTTGTACCCCTGTGCGCGTTGTACCGCAATGGACCGATCGGTGCCTCCGGCCGGCCCATTGCATTCAATGTGTGCGGGTACGCGTTGTACCCCTGTGCGCGTTGTACTGCAATGGACCGATCGGTGCCTCCGGCCGGCCCATTGCATTCAATGTGTGCGGGTACGCGTTGTACCCCTGTGCGCGTTGTACTGCAATGGACCGATCGGTGCCTCCGGCCGGCCCATTGCATTCAATGTGTGCGGGTACGCGTTGTACCCCTGTACGCGTTGTACCGCAATGGACCGATTGGTGCGCACCCATTGACAATGGGCTTGCCTGGCAACGGACGCGTTTCGAATTTCGAACGAGTCGGTTGCTGGAAAATCAGTTGGTCACCCACAACAATGTTGCAAAATCATGTATGTCATGAAGTTGAAGATTTGAAGGATGCTGTGGGCGTGTTGTGGTGCTGCTATTCCATGGATTGGCCAGATTCAGAAGATGCAAACGACTTGGACCTATCACTCTGGACACAAGGGACAGTATCTGCCTCTCCAGCACATATATATTGCTGGCTGTTCCCCTGAGAGCTCACTTGCCTGCACTACATGCTCCAGGACGACATCTGCCACTGCACTGCTGCTGTCTCTGCCCCTCTGGACCCTGCAATGGCACGTACTGTGGAGAGAGCCCCAGCCTTCAGCCTTGAAGAGAACCAGGCCCTGCTGGACAGCCTACTTCCACAGTACAGCAAGCTGTATGGGACACCAGGGGAGCAGGTGAGTGTTCTGTGCACTGCCTTTCTGAATGTGCATTTTGTGTGACTAGCAAGGCTGGAAGTCTGCACGCCACTGGCTAGCAGGCTCACTGAGTAGTTGTCACCCCCATAGTGTGTAGTGACTTGCACTGGACAGGTATGGTGCAGTGACAGTGCATTTGAACATGGTTTTACTTCCCATGCAATGATACCATGTAGTGACGTCTGGCAAACTGTCCATGGGCAGCTTTGCACTGCCTGTGTACATCATATGCCCCTGTGATTGAGACATATATATACAACTGTGTCATGCACGGATATGTTGCATGTGTGGTAATGGCCTTTTCACTTTGTCATCCTGACAGGTTAATGCCCATCGGAAGCAGGAGATCTGGAAGGACATCATCCGGGCCGTCCGGTCCGTGGGGGTCTACAAGCGCCGGATCCGCAACTGCCAGAAGAGGTGGCAGGACCTTCGGGGCTGGACCCGGAGGATTGCACGGGTCCAGCTGAAGCTGTCGCCTCCTCGCAGGAGGGGCGGAACACGGACCCTGACCCCCCACATGCTCCAGATCCTGGCAGTGGTATTTCCAGACCTGGATGGGCAGCTGAAGGCCAGACAGCAGCAAGGAGGGGGTGAGTCAAAGACTGCACTGTGAACTCTGTATTACATGCTTTGTGCCCTCCTCTGGCCTGGTTCAACTGCCACAGTGCAGCAGTCATGTTGTCCAGGAGCCATGTCCCTCTATTGTGCACTGCCCACTGCTCATCTGATACCCAGGTGTGGCCCTTACATTCAGGGAATTGTGTCACTTGGGACTGTGTCCTTGCAGTTTGCTTCACTAAAGGTGGGGGACAGCATCTGTTTCCCTAACTCTGTTGTGGGCATCATGGGTGGGTCCATTGTTCACACAACGCCTGTGTTTGGACATGTGATCTGCATGTTGCTTTGATATGCGGTCCACTTGCTGAGCTGAGCCACCACATGTGCCTGGGGTATGTGGCACACGCCCATGCAGCGGGTGGGAACAATGTTTGGGCCCCAGGAGTGTGCAGATTACGTGTGTCACACATACATAGCCAGCTATCCACTGTCCAGGGCACATCCCTCATTCATGTGGAGCAGGACAGTCATGCCTACTCCAGGCCATGCAATGCACTCTGTACTCCCACTCCCGTGTATCAGCTGACACATTGTGCACAGTGATTTGACCCCTCAGGTGTCTGCCTCTGTGTCAGTGTGCTGTGGATTAGTTGCCAGGACTGCTGGGGTGTTTCTTGGTAGGGGCTCAGCATGCCCCTGGAGATGTGACCATAGGAGACAATACTTGTGTGTCACATAGGTGTTTGATCAGCTGCGCGTGCAGACTGGGGTATGCGAATGTGAAGTTCAGGCAGCTGTTCGCCATTCACAGCAAATTGTGAGGGGCTCAGGTTCAGAGGGTAGTGTCACAGGTCTCCCATATGTCCAATAGGTATGACCTGGACAGATGAGGGTTAAGATGATATGTTGTGTGGGGGATGTACATGTGCACTTGTGCAGCTCCAGGACTTGCATTCCCCATGACCTACTATTGTGACACAGTGCATAGTGTTGTTGTCTGGCTGCCAAGTCATACATCACTGAGACAGTGATGTATGACTTAGCAGTCATGCCTCTGCCATGGCATGTGTCAACTTATTGGTGGTCCTGCAGGGGAGTGACATGTGCTACATGCACACCATTGTGGCGATGGCTATCAGGACATGGGTGCATCATGGTGTCTGTTGCTGGTATGCATCACATGCATTTCCCATTTGACTCTGGGCATCCCTTTCATCCGGAAACCTGTACTGACTCAGTGGCAAGAGCTGTGATGTGTGCATGTCCACATGCCACACCGTGTCCTCTGCACTGTCCAACTACTGTGTACTTGGTGCATGTGTCCACACTGGGGTGTTGCAATCCAACAGACACCAGACAGATGGGTGCAAGGCCATGTGGGATGTGAGTGCCATGCTTGGCATCAGACTGACAATTGGCTTCTCCTGTTCAGTTAGGGCACTTTTAGCAATGTACAACTAATGATGCCAGGGCTTGCTCTGTAATGTGCTGTGCTCACAGTGGTTTGTGCGTTTGGTGCAGGTGACTGATGTCTGTCTGTTTCCCCATTGTTTGCAGATACATCCACGGCCACGGAAGGGGACAGCTCCATGGACCAGGAGGAGCCAGAGAGCCAGACTGGGTCAGCAGCCGAGGAGTGGTCGGAGGGACCCAGTGGCACGGAGGGCGAGGGGAGCCACACCGAGGAGTCCTCAGCACCATCCACCTCAGCTGAGGACCAGAGCAACTCGGAGGATGACTCCCTTGTGGAGGCGGGTGTCAGCAGCCACCACACCCCAGCTAGTGTTGCTGTCCCCGCCACCACCAGCACCACCACCGCCCTCCCATCGGCTCCCATTCCCCAGGTCCGTGGAGGCTCCCATGTTCGGGAACGTGTCTCCTTTGGCCCCGCACCCCCTGCCCCTGTGTCCCCTGCTGCCCTGAGTGAGGAGTCTGTGTACCTCCTTCACCAGCTCCATGTAGGGCAGACAGCCATGCTGAGTGTCCTCCATGCGCACACCGCACTGTTGACTCAGCTGGTGTCGTTCATGGAGGGCATCTCATCGGGCATGTCTGACCTACAGAGGGGCAACAGGTCCATGGACTCCTCCCTGACGGCAGCAGTGTCCCTCCTCAGACAGTCCCTCACCTCTCCTGCCTCTGCTCCATCCACACTCCCCAGCACCTTACCCGTCCCAAGCACACACACCGGCACAGGCACACACCAGCACACACACGTCCAGCACACAGACACACACACCACAAACTAAACGCACACGCACGCACAGTCAGGGGACTGAAACCAGACTCACAGGGGATGGGGCCCTGGTACACACACATGCATCCACGGGCACTGCACAGTCCTCAGTTGCCTCTCCCTCCAAAGCACCCTCCCTTGCCTCACCTGCAACCCCAAAGACCCAGCGCCTCTTCCTCAGTGACCTCGGCCTCTTCCCCTCCGATCCAGCTGCCCCAGCATCCAGGGGGAAGAGGAAGCCCCCACACGGAGCAGAGTGCCCCTCGCCCCCGGACACCCTCCCCCAGGCGCAGACAGACTGAGGCCCCCACCCGCAAGTCCCCCGGAGTGCTAAGAGCAAGACCCCGCCGCCGCCCTGCAGCTCAAGCACCAGGTCTCCTTCCTCCATCCCTCAGGCCCCCACTCCACAGGTGCCCCACCACACCCTGCCCCAGGTTCCCACACCCACAGATATACCATCCCCAAGAGGCTCCGGCCTTCTCCCCCTGCCACTTGCTCTCCCGGCACCACACCCCCGCTGCGCTTGTCTGTGCCACTGATGTGGTGAGGGTGTCCTCCCCTCTGTCCAGCCCACCTTGCCTGTTCCCCATTCTCCTCCCCTGGTGGTAGGCACTGCAGTGGAGTCCACTACCACCCTGTCTGACTTGGGCACTGCAGTGGCGGACCTGTCCACTCCATCTGCAGGGTCCACTGCAGTCGTGCTGGCACCCACAACATCTGAGCCATGCCCCCCAGTTGTGCCGGCACACACCATGTCAGACACCTCCACTGCAGTTGTCAGTGGCTCTCCAGCACCCACCACCCCTTCCCTGCTTCCTCCTGGTGAGCCCTGATCCTGTCCCTGCGGTGCCTGGCCTACCCCCCGGTTGCCCCTCCTAGTGGATTGTCCCTGGTTTTGTGCAGGCATGTGTAGGGTGGCATCTGCCACTGTCACCCACTTGTGACTTTGTTGATGGACTGGCCATTGGCCTTTGTTTATGTTCTACCGGACTTCTACTTTTAATGCCACATATGCTGAATAAAGCAACTTTCTGTTCTCTAGTGCTTTTGCTTCTGATGTACATGATGTTGATGATGCTAACCATGCCCTTGCTGCAGTGATGATGATATTTGGTCTCATGATAATGAAGTGTTACTGTGCAGGAACCCATGTGGTCCAGGGGGAATGTGTCCTATCCTGTGGTGTATCCATGTCATCCATAGCAGCATCTGAGGGTGTCATGTGTTCAGTATTTGGCAATGGGATTTCCTACTTAGATTGGCTATTTCACATCTGTGGCTTCCACCCCTGCACATCTGTTGTGCCTGCCATTGTTCAATTCGTCTACTTCCCTGACCGTGTGGCCATCTCCAGTGGACATGCAGGTTTGGGCATCAATGGGGAAGGACTCATCTGTGTTGTCAGTGCAACATTGCTATACAAGTGTGTTGGATCTGTGCTGATGATTCCGTTGGCACTTCCATGACCAGGCTGATGTGACGGGAGCCCTCATTTGGTGCTAATTGTTGATTGTGTGACCAAGTGCTCAGCTGACATGGTGGGGCCCTACTGAGGCAACATATGGCACAGCTTTCCTCACACAGGAGTGGAGTCCCCTCATGGCAGTGTGTACTCCTGTGACATTGCCTGCGCCCAAGGTGTGTGTTGTATGTGCATGTCTGTGTGTTCACTTCCGTTTAGCTGTGCATGCTGTGATCCCTAGTGTTGTACCTGTTTGTGATGCTAGCTGAGTTGAGCTATGTTCCCCCAAAGTCTTCTCCCTGGGTTCTCTGTGATGTGGGTGCATGGCATCAGGGTGTCACCCATAGGTGTGCTTGCTGTCAGGGCTGAGTTTGTGTGCAGACGCAGATGGGTCACAGTCAGGTTTCCCCTTGGCACTTGTTGTTTGCCCCTGTCATGTGATTTCCAGTTTGTGTTATCTTTCAGTGATTGTGACACGTTGTGTGTGTGACTGCTGGCACTCCTCAGGGTCCGGGCTGCAATGTTGGTTGTTGTCTATGTGTGTTCTTTGTGGGTGACCTTGGCTTCTTCATTGGTGTGTGACTGTGGCTGTGATCCCATTGGTTGGTGTGGTATTGCCGTCATGTCCATGTACGGCGTAGTGTGCAGTGTGTCAGACATTCAGGAGTCTTGTTGAGTGTCCATGTGTGATGTGTTTCTGCACCTTGGTTCCCACCCACCACCCTGGAATAGTCATGGGTGCATGTGCAATGTCACCAGTGCATGTGTGCTTCACTGCTGCACATTGTTGGAGGTCGAGGGGTGTGGTGTTGAGTGTGTGCAGATGAGAGTTGTTGCCCGGCTAGGCCCCTGCCTCCATGTTGGCCTTGGCTTACTGGCCATGCTGTTTGATTTGTGCTTGTGTAGGTGTGATGGTAGTTAGTTGCTCAGTACACATGACTGTGGTTCACAGTGTGAACCACATTTAGGTTTGTCATCACAGTGGGATTGTAATGCAGCCCAGGGTCACCACATTGTGGGGGCCCTGGGGGTGGTGCTGTGGTGTGTCTGTGTCATGCTGTGTCAGTTGCTGTCCCTACGTGCCTGTGTGACATGTGTGATTTGTGCTCCCTCTCATCTGACAATGCCTGCTTGCCCACATAGGGGATTTGGATCCATGAGTTACCTTTGTGTGGCACTGTATGCACATCTGTATGATTGGTATTCAGGTCTCCTCATGTGTTGTGTGGTTGCCTGGGGACACTGGCACCCCCCTCACCTGTTGTGTATGATGTGCAGTGTGGGTCTGCCTGTTTGTGTTTGTGCATCTGCACCACTGCATTGGCATATCTTGGGTGTGCCATTGGCTGTATGTAGTTTGGTGGGTTTCCCCTGCTGTCCCTGGGACTCCTAGGTCATCGGTCAGCACAATGATCATGGTTTGTGTGTCCCATTGCTGCCATGGTATGGTATCTGTTCACCTCACATCTGCAGTCTCCACAGGGTATCTGCATGTGTGTGCCCATTGCTGCAAATATGTGGGTCTGCATTCTGATGGTCACTTCTGTCATTGTGTCATTGATGATTGTTGACGGTGTCAGCCCCCATGGGTGTTGTTTGTCTGCACATGGCCAAAGTTATGTCTTATTTGCACTGCAGGATTTGGCTCCCCCAATTTATGTTGCAATGGGACACATACACTACTTTGCCACTGATGTGTTTGTTGTTCTGTGACCAGGAATCATCCATGCAGTTTGGCAGTTGCACCTCTTTCTTTGTCAACACTTACCTTTTGGTCACTGTGATGATGGGGGTTTGGACCCCATTGCCACAATGTTCAAAATGTGCTTCAGCTATGGACCCCACACTTACCTTTTGGTCACTGTGATGATGGGGGTTTGGACCCCATTGCCACATTGTTCAAAGTGTGCTTCAGCTATGGACCCCACACTTACATTTTGGTCACTGTGATGATGGGGGTTTGGACCCCATTGCCACAATGTTCAAAATGTGCTTCAGCTATGGACCCCACACTTACCTTTTGGTCACTGTGATGATGGGGGTTTGGACCCCATTGCCACAATGTTCGAAATGTGCTTCAGCTATGGACCCCACACTTACATTTTGGTCACTGTGATGATGGAGGTTTGGACCCCATTGCCACAATGGTCATGGCCTGCTGGCATTGTGGGTGCCACACACATATATGTGTGGCACATGTGCTAGGGGGTCACATTGTATGTTCAAAGTCATGTTCGGTGTTGTAGGCATTTGACACAGTCTACACACGCTTGTCATGGTGTTGGGGGATGTCTTCTTCTTGCATTCCCTAGGTTGTGGTGTGCTGGTTGTGTCATGCATTGTCCATCCTATGAGTGGGGGTGGTAGTAGTGGTAGGCATCCAGCCCCCCTGGGTGAGGGTGGTAGTAGTGGTAGGCATCCTTCCCCCCTGGGTGAGGGTGGTAGTAGTGGTAGGCATCCTGCCCCCCTGGCTAAGGGTGGTAGTAGTGGTAGGCATCCTGCCCCCTGGGTAAGGGTGGTAGTAGTGGTAGGCATCCTGCCCCCCTGGCTAAGGGTGGTAGTAGTGGTAGGCATCCTGCCCCCCTGGGTAAGGATGGTAGTAGTGGTAGGCATCCTGCCCCCCTGGGTAAGGGTGGTAGTAGTGGTAGGCATCCTGCCCCCCTGGCTAAGGGTGGTAGTAGTGGTAGGCATCCTGCCCCCCTGGGTAAGGGTGGTAGTAGTGGTAGGCATCCTGCCCCCCTGGGTGAGGGTGGTAGTAGTGGTAGGCATCCTGCCCCCCTGGCTAAGGGTGGTAGTAGTGGTAGGCATCTAGCCCCCTGGGTGAGGGTGGTAGTAGTGGTAGGCATCCTGCCCCCCAGGGTAAGGGTGGTAGTAGTGGTAGGCATCCTGCCCCCCTGGGTGAGGGTGGTAGTAGTGGTAGGCATCCTGCCCCCCTGGCTAAGGGTGGTAGTAGTGGTAGGCATCCAGCCCCCCCTGGGTGAGGGTGGTAGTAGTGGTAGGCATCCTGCCCCCCCTGGGTAAGGGTGGTAGTAGTGGTAGGCATCCTGCCCCCCCTGGGTGAGGGTGGTAGTAGTGGTAGGCATCCTGCCCCCCCTGGCTAAGGGTGGTAGTAGTGGTAGGCATCCTGCCCCCCCTGGGTGAGGGTGGTAGTAGTGGTAGGCATCCTGCCCCCCTGGCTAAGGGTGGTAGTAGTGGTAGGCATCCTGCCCCCCTGGCTAAGGGTGGTAGTAGTGGTAGGCATCCTGCCCCCCTGGCTAAGGGTGGTAGTAGTGGTAGGCATCCTGCCCCCCTGGCTAAGGGTGGTAGTAGTGGTAGGCATCCTGCCCCCCGGCTAAGGGTGGTAGTAGTGGTAGGCATCCAGCCCCCCTGGGTGAGGGTGGTAGTAGTGGTAGGCATCCTGCCCCCCTGGCTAAGGGTGGTAGTAGTGGTAGGCATCCAGCCCCCCTGGGTGAGGGTGGTAGTAGTGGTAGGCATCCTGCCCCCCTGGCTAAGGGTGATAGTAGTGGTAGGCATCCTGCCCCCTGGGTAAGGGTGGTAGTAGTGGTAGGCATCCTGCCCCCTGGCTAAGGGTGGTAGTAGTGGTAGGCATCCTGCCCCCCTGGGTGAGGGTGGTAGTAGTGGTAGGCATCCTGCCCCCCTGGCTAAGGGTGGTAGTAGTGGTAGGCATCCTGCCCCCCTGGGTGAGGGTGGTAGTAGTGGTAGGCATCCTGCCCCCCTGGCTAAGGGTGGTAGTAGTGGTAGGCATCCTGCCCCCCTGGGTGAGGGTGGTAGTAGTGGTAGGCATCCTGCCCCCCTGGCTAAGGGTGGTAGTAGTGGTAGGCATCCTGCCCCCCTGGCTAAGGGTGGTAGTAGTGGTAGGCACCCAGCCCCCCCTGGGTGAGGGTGGTAGTAGTGGTAGGCATCCTGCCCCCCCTGGCTAAGGGTGGTAGTAGTGGTAGGCATCCTGCCCCCCCTGGCTAAGGGTGTAGTAGTGGTAGGCATCCAGCCCCCCCTGGGTAGGGGTGGTGGTGCGCATTCAGGCCCCTGTGTGCATATGTGGCATTGGTGATGGGCATCCCGCCCCTGTGGTGCTGCTGTTGCTGGTGTAAGTATATTCTGCATCCCTCTGTGTGTGTGTGATGTGTCGTGTACGTGTTGTATGTGTTTTGTGGTTGGTGTCTGGCTTACCTTCTGCGCCGTACGCGTCCGTGCCTGTTCCGGTAGTAAATGTAGAATATTGGTATGATCGGGACGAAGGGATTCATGGTTGGTTCGTGTCGTTCGTCCTTCTCGTTGCTTCGCGTCGTCCTCGTCGCTTCGCCTCGTCCTCGTCGCTTCGCCTCGTCCTCGTCGCTTCGCGTCGTCCTCGTCGCTGCTGTGTTCGTCTCGGAGCCGTGGATCGTGTTGTGGCGCGAATCGGAGCTTATGTGCGCCTCTCCCGGATGCTTTGACGTGCCGTGCGTAGCGACGGGTTCGGCGCGTACGGAAAGCGCATCGTACTTGTTCGGCCGGACGGAGCTGCATTTTCCCTTCCGTGCGACTCGATTCAGCGTTTCCGGATTCGCCTCGGTCGGGGAACAGGACCTGGTTTGGGTGAGTACGGCTCGGCCGGATTCTTTGCTGTTGTGCGCATCGTACTTGCTCGTTCGGTGTGCTGTACGGATCGGTCGGGAAACAGGCTTTCGCATGGCTTTTTTCCCGACCGAATGGTGTTGGGTACGCCTCCGACCGAGATCGGAATCGGCCCCTTAGCTGTGCGGAGTTTGCATGGGGAGAAGCAAATTCCAATATAAAAATATTGAAATGAAGACACCTGGAGAACTGTGTTCATTGGATCCTGTAAATGTGTGCAGGTATTTTAATCATAAGTTTCAAGCTATGATGTCTTTCATCTGTAATAAAAATAATTGTCCTCTTGGAGAAGTTATTGATTTTTTTGGGCGAAAAGAGTATCAAGCGAGAGGCGCGCCGCATATACACATGATATTATGGATAAGGAATGCCCTGAAATTTGGAACGGATACTGATGAAACAGTATTGTCTTTCATCGAACAGTATGTTACCTGTGAGATTCCAAGAGAAGGAGGAGAAAAAAGTTTGAGACAACAAGTTTTATGTTTCCAAAGTCACTGTTGTGGAAAGTACTGTCAACGAAAATACAAGTCTAAAGGAAAATGTTATACCAAGTGTCGGTTTGGATTCCCACGTCCAGTAATTTCTAAAGGAAGAGTACATTCTTTTATGTCTGCTGTAAGGCATACAATAACTCGGAAATTTCCGAAGAATAAGTACAACTTAAAAAGAACAGAACAGTCAAAGTATATTAATGACTACAATGCAGTTATTTTGAAAATGTGGAATGCAAACATGGACATTCAATATGTTGCAGATAACTCAATCACTGTTGCACGCTATGTTACATCATATATAACGAAATCAGAAAAGACAGAGATGAAAGAAATTTGGGAAGAAATTTCACAAGAGAAGAGCCTTAGCAAAAAAGTGTACAGCTTTAGCTTGAAAATGCTTTCTCACAGAGAAATTGGATCCTATGAATGTTCAGATTGCTTGTGCTCTTCCAGTTTATATTCAAAGTCACAAGGAATCATTTGGGTAAGTTTAGGTCTTGCCTGCACACGAAATAGAGTGTAGAAAACATTAGAAGAAATTGAATACTTAGCAGTGAATGAACCGGAAAGTACAGAAATTCTTAAAACTAATATGTTGGATACATACTATCCCAAAAGGAGTCCACATCTGGAAGAGCTATGTCTGTATGAAATACTTCAACATTACAGCTTTAAAAGAAATGTTACACAGAATTTAAAACAAGGAAAATATGCAGTAATTGGATGTGACGGTTGTTTAGTAAAACATGCCAAAGGAAATCTAATTAACCACAGAAAACTCAGTTGCGAAACTCCAGATAAGAGAGAATTTTTCTATTTAGCACTTCTGCAACTGTTCAAGCCATGGCATAGCAAAACTGAATTACTTGGACATTTCGACTGCTATGAAGCTTCTTGTAATGCATGTAAAGATAGCATTGCATGTACAATTTTCCCTACATATCTACAAATGTTAAATGATGAAATTGAACAAGAAAAGACTATTACAGCTGAAATAGCTAACGACAGTTCTCAAGATAGTCAAAGTTCTGGTCCAGCTAGTCAAGATCCACTGGGACAACCAATAATCGAAAATGAAGCAGCAATAGCCATGTATGAAGTAGAAATTGCAATGCAACAAGCACAACAGGAGAATACTACGTTGGAAAACTTAGAAGAACAACTAAATATTGAACAGAAAGAAATATATCTACAAGTGGCAGAACAGATACAACATAGTTTGTTGCATGAAAAAAAGGAATGTATAGGTTCATCATTTAAACCTATTCTTATGTACATCAGTGGTCAAGCTGGAACAGGTAAACGTTTTTTAATTAAAGTTTTGACCAGTTATCTACAAAAAACTACAGATTCACATTTATCTTGTGTTGTAACAGCTCCGACTGGATTAGCAGCACACAATATTAAAGGAATTACTTTACATAGATTACTTATGTTACCAGTTGAACATGATAATAAATTAAAATAGCAGAAGTTGTCTGGAGATGCTTCTTATGAAGTGTCAAGAGTGCTGAAGAAAATGAAACTTCTAATGATTGATGAGGTGAGCATGGTCTCAAATTTAATGCTTGTCTTTGTACACTTGAGAATGCAACAGGTTTTAAAAACAGATTACGATGTTCTGTTTGGAGGAAAACATGTAATTGTATTTGGAGATCTACTACAACTAACTCCTGTAAAAGGACAACCAGTTTTTAAAACACTTGTGCATGAAGACACTAGGAAATGTTTGGGAAGTATTGGAAATGTGAATATATGGTTACATTTTGAATATAAAGAACTTATAAAGAATATGCTACAAGCAACTAATGAAGATTATGGAAATATTCTGAAAGATATAAGAATTGGTGTCCTAACGAAACATGGTAAACAAGCTTTAGAAAGTCAGCTACTAAGGAACTTGTTTACAACTGAAAACACAGCAGCTGAAGTAATGTATAAGAAGATTGGAGAAAAGAAGTCTATAGTTTGTCTAATGCCTACACTGCAAGAGTGTTGTACATTTAATCAAGAGCTTCTGAAATTGGAAAAACAAGAAATAGTTCACATTGAAGCTATTGATAAAATAGAGCATCAGGGAGTGACCATTCTTCTTTCAGAGAAACTACAGACTAAATTGCACTCTTTGGAAAAGTCTGTATCTAAAACGGCTGGCTTAGAAAAAATTTAGATGTATGTATAAACTGTCGGGTAATTTTGTGGCGTAATTTGAATGTAGAAGAAGGTTTAGTAAATGGAGCAATGGGGAAAGTTCTTGATTTTGTAAAATATCAGAACAGAGATGGAATAGAATTCTTGAAAATACAATTTGATCAGAATACAGAGGTTAGACAGATTGGGCGTTGTGCTGTATGTTTTTTACTCGTAAAAGGCTTGTATGTTCGCAGAAAACAGTTTCCTTTGTCTTTAGCATATGCAGTAACTATTCATAAATCTCAAGGTTTAAGTGTAGACAGTAATCTGGTAAATATTGAAAGTACTGTGTTCAAAGAGGGAATGGCATATGTTGCATTATCTCGAGTTAGAACATTGTCTCGTTTGTATTTGATTAATTTCGATGACAACAAGATTAGTGCTGATGTAAATTGTGTAGGAGAATATAATCGTTTAAGAAGACTTTATGCACCAAATTTAGGTGAATATCCCATTTATGAGAAACGTGTTGTGTGTTCAAAACGAAAATATGTTCAAGAATCAAGTGCGGTTGAAAAGCATAAAAAAATCAAAGAGAAAGGAAAAGGTGTAAAGAAACAGAAAATGGGAAGTGTTGATGACGTTGTGGGATACCAATTGGAAAATAGTTCAGGTATCAACTGCTATGGTAATGTTATTCTAAATGTTGTATTTTACCTACAAGATCTTCATCATGAAATTATGAGAAATCAGGAAAAAAGCTTATGTTCTGCACTTTATAATGTATTTCAACAATTGACAACTGACAGAAGTAAAATCCATACTGCTTGTGGTATTCGCCAACTCTTGGATATATGTACTGGTTCTTTGACCTTCAGGCTTAATATACAACAAGATGCACAAGAATTTTTGATGGTTATGCTTGGAGTATTAGAAGATGAAGGAATACAGATTGATAACTTATTTGGACTAAGTTACAAATGGGATCATAAATGTGAACAGTGTTCATTAACTTCAAGCACTGTAGTCGACACAGAACGATTCATATACTTAACAATACCTGACTGCAAATCTGTAGCTTTTAACAAACTAATAAAAGCAGCAAATCATGATATAAAATGTTCTCATTGTAAATTAGAGATGTTATCTACATTACGAATAGAAAGGTATGGGAAATATCTGATTGATTTTAATGCTACAACTTTGTAGAGCACATGGAAGAAAACTGGAAACCAGAATAACATTTTTTGTTGCCAGTCAAATATCTATTTCTGGAAGAACTTTTACAACAGTGGCTATTATTTTTCATGCTGGACCTACTACGACATCTGGACACTATACTGTGTATTTAAAGTGTAATAAAGGATGGACACATTGCAATGATGCACATTTGGAAATAAAACCCAGATTGCCTTACGAATTGCCAAATTCATATTTGAAGTCTAAGTTTTGAATACATTTTTCGGCCTATTGGGAATATGTAAACATGCTTTAACGAATTCATATTGGATATTTTGCAAGCCAGAGTTTTGAATACATTATTCGGCCTATTGGGAAGATGTCAACATGCTTCAACGAATTCATATTGGATATTTTACCAACCAAAGTTTTGAATACATTATTCGGCCTATTGGGAAGATGTATACATGCTTTAACGAATTCATATTGGATATTTTACAAACCAAAGTTTTGAATACATTATTGAGCCTATTGGGAAGATGTGAACAGAAAGTAGAGAGCCCTGGAAACAATTACTGATTATAACTAGTGTTGGGACTATTATTTGTGCTGATTGGTATTGCATTGGGAAAAAATTGCGTTGAAATGCAAAAAGTTTACATATTTGTTCTGTATATTGTAGGAGATGTAAATGAGTGCATATTTTGAAAATGTTCTTGAGATAAATGAAAGACATCCTGTAGAAGAAGGATGTAATGAAAAAATTGTAAGGAGGAACACATATAGGTAAAGATATTGAAAATAATGTTGTATGCTGATTTGTTGTTTTTTTCAACAATCTAGTTGATTGTTTTTTTTCCCCTGCTGTTTCATGATGATACTACATTGACATCACGTTGTATAGTGAAGTTAAGTGGAATCTGAGAACAGCAAAAAAGGGAAAATGAAATGTTATGTAAATCTTAAATTATGTTGTAGTCTTAAAAAAGTAACAGTGTAATTTGTGTAATACATTACATAACAGTTTTTTTGTTTATTTTATTGTATGTAGTGGTAAACTATCAAAAGAGTTTTAATGATGAATAGCACAATTGTACTTTGAAATTTACTGAAAAACTCATAGATTTCAGGGACGTTATAGTTACAAATTAGCATTTAAAAAACCTTTGCAATTCACTGAAAAAACCATAGGTTTCAGGGACGTTATAGTTAGAAATTAGCATTTAAAAAACCTTTGAAATTCACTGAAAAAACCATAGGTTTCAGGGACATTATAGTTAGAAATTAGCATTTAAAAAACCTTTGAAATTCACTGAAAAACCACAGGTTTCAGGGACGTTATAGTTAGAAATTAGCATTTAAGAAACCTTAGAAATTCACTGAAAAAACCACAGGTTTCAGGGACATTATAGTTAGTTGGACATTTCACTCGTACAAAACCAGAGAAATTCGGCCGTTATAGTTAGTTCAGCTAACTATAACTCGCGCCCCCGCAATGCACTGCTGATGACGTCACATATTACATCATTCATGACATGGTCAGTGACATCACTGATGACATCTCAAATGACATCACTGATGACATCACTGATGACATCATCCACATGATAATCTGATGCAGCTCCTCATACCCTAATATAACCTTTGATACACCCACTCTAAAATACAGACTACCATTTTCAAAACCATAGAAACACCAATACCAGTTACTACATACCCACTCACTGATTCCTAGGTCTACACACACATCCACTTGTACACCTATACAGACACTCACACACTGCCACTCATCTGTACAGTTACTAACACACCAAGATCAATCATGCAAAGAATCAATCACACTCCCATTTACTCACCTATACAGTCATACACACACCACCTCACTTATTCATACAGATACTAACACATACTTACTCTCTTATACAAGCACACACTCATCCATACAGCCACTCTCAGAATCACTCGCACAATCACTCACTCTCACATATAGTCATTTATATACTCCAACACTCACATATACTGCCTTTCACATATGTAGTTACTCACACATGTACCACTGAGACATCCATTCACTCACCAACACAGCCATACACACACTCACCCACCCATACAGCCCTTCAAAGATGCACTCTTGAACCCATACACCCAGTGAATCACCCACTCACACATCTATGCACAGAGTCACACACCCCCCACCCACCCACACAGACACTCAGGCACCCATACAGATACTCAAACAACCAATCAATAACCCATATAGACACTCATGTAGCTACTCCCCAACCCATGCAGCCGCTTACACACCAACTGACAGACTGATACAGACATTCACACAGTTTAGTCACTAACCCATGCATTTAGTAAGACATGTTTAATCACTCACTTATACAGTCAGTTACGCACCTACTAAATCATCCAGTCAGACACTTATACACCCACTCATTCTTCAATACACCTTTGGCATATATATATGCCAATGCAACTACAGTGGTGCAGTGCCTTTGACCCGGCCCACCTGGCTGTGTCATTCATGACGAAACGAGGGGGAGTACTTCAAGCGTTTTTGGCAGGCAAGCGCTGTGGCAGCAGGCATCTGAGGAAGACATTATGTTGAAACGCGTCATGCCATTGCTGTTCTGAAATTAAAGCTACTTACCTGGAATCCCCGCTGTGTCCCTCCAGTTCTTCGTATAGTAGGAGCTTCTTTGGTATATATATATATATATATATATATATATATATATATATATATATATATATATATATATATATATATATATATATATATATATAACATATTTAAACTTTACAGAAACACGCAGTCACTGGATGATGTCATCAGTGATGTCATTTGAGATGTCATCAGTGATGTCATCAGTAATGTCACTGACCATGTCATGAATGATGTAATATGTGACGTCATCAGCAGTGCATTGCGGGGGCGAGTTATAGTTAGCTGAACTAACTATAAGGGCCGAATTTCTCTGGTTTTGTACGAGTGAAATGTCCAACTAACTATAACGTCCCTGAAACCTGTGGTTTTTTCAGTGAATATATATATATATATATATATATATATATATATATATATATATATATATATATATATATATATATATATATATATTCACTGATATATAATCACTGAACATTTCTAAGGTTTTTTAAACGCTAATTTCTAAATATAACGTCCCTGAAACCTGTGTTTTTTTCTGTGAATTTCAGTGCAATGTTTAAAATCATGAATGTGGCATGGGACCCACTGTGGGTAACAATTATCCAATTCGGACCACATGTCCCAGAATGCAAATGTAAATGTAACGTGTTTGGCATGGCCCACTGGGGGCTATGAAGTATGCATTCAATGTTGTAATTGGAACTCTTGTGCCTCATTTTAGAAACTGCCTATGAGGAAGAGGATGAGACCTCGAAACGCGTCAGGCTAAAGAAACGCTTACCTTGGATTGCAAATGCGGATTTTCAAGTGAATAAAACCGGAAGGTTTACATCCATTGTCGAGTGCGTCCTTGAGCTTTCGGGCAATTTGTTTTACAATTGATTACACGGCTGCCCTGCCGTGAAGGACTGCACCATCTTTGACTGTGTAAGAGGCTGTGCGGTGGAACTATGCCAAAACCGATGAAATAGCACAGTGGATGTGAGATTATTAATCTGCATGAACATTCTGGGGGCCTACTGAAGGTTGTATGCAATGTTTAAAATCATGAATGTGGCACGGGACCCACTGTGGGTAACAATTATCCAATTCGGACCACATGTCCCAGAATGCAAATGTAAATGTAACGTGTTTGGCGTGGCCCACTGGGGGCTATAAAGTATGCATTCAATGTTGTAATTGGAACTCTTATGCCGCATTTTAGAAACTGCCTATGAGGAAGAGGATGAGACCTCGAAACGCGTCAGGCTAAAGAAACGCTTACCTCGGGTTGCAAATGCGGATTTTCAAGTGAATAAAACCGGAAGGTTTAAATCCATTGTCGAGTGCGTCCTTGAGCATTCGGGCAATTTGTTTTACAATATATATATATATATATATATTCACTGATATATAATCACTGAAAATTTCTAAGGTTTTTTAAACGCTAATTTCTAAATATAACGTCCCTGAAACCTGTGTTTTTTTCAGTGAATTTCTAAGGTTTCTTAACTAGCAGTCGCATTTGCAGAGAGGTGGAGAAAGGGGGATGGGCCTCCAACCAGCGCTCAGGAATTCCGCTGCGCAGGACTTACAGGAGGTACAAGGAGGGCTTCTTGGCCCCAAGGGCCCTCAAGAGTAAAGTGGATTTCATCCCCCAACCAGTAGTGTGTCAGGAGGCACGTTTGCAGAGTGGTGGAGAAAGAGGGGCGTGGCCTCTTAAGACCTCTTAGCAATCTTACTGTGTGGGACTTACTGGAGTTAACAGGATAGTTGGCCCCCAAGGGTGTCCTTGGGGGCCAACTACCCCTCCTATTACCTCCAGTAAGTCCCACACAGCAGGATTGCCGAGTTCTGATAGCAGGTCACACCCCCTTTGTCCATCACTCTGCAAACGCGTCTCCTGCTGTGCTCTTGGTTGGGGGATTAAGTCCCCTTTGCTGCTGGGGTTCCTTAGGGGCCAACTAGCCTACCTGTTACCATCAGTAAGCCCCACACAGTGGGATTGCTGAGAGGTGGTCACAGGCCATGCCCCCTTTCCCCACCACTCTGCAAACACGCCGCCTGGCGCACTCTTGGTTGAGGGATGGAGTCCCCTTGCCTCTTGAGGATCCCTGGAGGCCAACTAGCCCTCCTGTTACCTAAAATAAGCCCCAAACAGCTGGATTGCTGAGAGGTGGTCAGAAGCCACACCCCCTTTCTCCACCACTCTGCAAACACACCTCCTGACACACTGCTGCTTGGGGGATGAAGTCCACTTTAGTCCTGAAGTCCTCAGGACACAAGGGGACCTCATCGCCCCACCAGCGGTGCGCCAAGAGGCGCGTATGCAGAGTGCTGCAAAAAGGGGCATGGCCTCCGAACACCTCTCAGCAATCCCACTCTGTGGGGCTTACTGGCCTGTAACAGGTGGGCTAGTTGGCCCCTAAAGACCCTCAGCATTGAAGGGGACTCCATCCCCCAACCAAGAATGCGCCAGGAGGCGCGTTTGCAGTGTAGTGCAGAGAGGGGGCGGGGCCTCCTGTGAGTTACCGGATTTTTGTTTAGGAAGGGGGGCTGTGTGGCCTCCCCTTCCCTTGATCGTTTTGGGCCCCGGGCACCCCATCCCCGGGGGCCTGACCCATTTTTTTTTTTAAATGAGAAAAAAAGGGGGGTGACGTGGCCTCCCTCCTGAGGCTGATTTCACCCCGGGGACCCTATCCCCGCGGACTAGGCCTTTCTTTTTTTGTTTATTATTCAGTAAAAGACCCCATCCCCTGGGTCATGGCCATTTTTTTTATCGTTTCAAGGGAGGGGGCCCCAGCGGGCATTTAATCTTTTATTATTTACTTATTTAAAGGCCGCTTTTGGCCCCGGGGACCCCATCCCCTGGGGCCTGGCCATTTTTTTAAAAAAAAATGAAAAAAGGGAGGGGGCAGAGCGGCCCCCCTCCCGGGCCATTATTGGCCCTGGTGACCCCATCCCCCAGGACATGGACAATTCGTTGGGGACTGCGGGGGGAGCCTCAAGGCCCTCGCGATCCCTGCCAGCTTCCCGCCTCCTGCGGGAGCCGGCATTGCTTCCCCCCTTCCTGTACATAAACAATCTTGAAATGCTGTTTAGTCACTTCTATGTGTGCTGCTTAATGCAGCACACATGGAAGTTATAAAATGTCATTTTTTTTTTAAAGATTGTTTATGTGCAGGAAGGGTCACCTTTCTGAGCATAAACAATCCAAGGCATTTGGCTTTTTCCATGTGTGCTGCACAAGGCAGCACACATGGAAAAAGCAAAAATGAGGAGAAATAAAGCATTTCTCCTTGTTTCGCCAAGTTAAGACCAGGTTTTCCATGGTCTTAATTTTGGCGCTCCCTAGGGGGGGCAGAGCGTACCCCCTCCCGGGCCATTTTTGGCCCTGGGGACCCCATCCCCCAGGACTTGGCCAATTCGTTGGGGACTGCGGGGGGAACCTCAAGGCCCTTGCGATCCCTGCCGGCTCCCCGCCTCCTGCGGGAGCCGGCATTGCTTCCCCCCTTCCTGTACATAAACAATCTTGAAATGCTGTTTAGTCACTTCTGTGTGTGCTGCTTAATGTAGCACACATGGAAGTTATAAAATGTCATTTTTTTAAAAGATTTTTTATGTGCAGGAAGGGTCACCTTCCTGAACATAAACAATCCAAGGCATTTTGCTTTTTCCATGTGTGCTAGACAAGGCAGCACACATGGAAAAAGCAAAAATGAGGAGAAATAAAGCATTTCTCCTTGTTTCGCCAAGTTAAGACCAGGTTTTCCCTGGTCTTAATTTTGGCGCTCCCTCCTATTTACGCTGCCCTTGTAAATAGGGGGCAGCACCAAAATTAATGGGTATTGCAGTGGAACGCGCACCGCAACACCCACTGCCCACCCCTTTCAAGCTAAGTGGAGCATGAAAGGGGGCCTTATTTACAAGGCAGCGTTAAGCCACGTTAAGCGGCTTAACCCTGCCTTGTAAATAATGCAAAGCCCCTATTGCCATGGAAACGTCACAAAAAAGTGACGTTCCCATGGTGATAGGGGCTTGTAAATATGCCCCTTAGTTGCCCTCTTTTTGCCACTCTGGCATAGTAACAATATTTGTGGCTTGCGGGGGCAACTTGTGCCCCCTGTGTATTACTGTAGGCAAATTGGTTCATCGAGTATGGGGCACACACCATATACAAGAATAATGGAGAGGGTTGGGTGTGGTCGGGACAAGGCGCAGGTTTAAGGCAGAGTAACGGAATTTAACAACCTATAGGCTACAGGTTGCTAAATTTCAGGATGATCTTGAGGGCAACAATATTTTTTTTTAAGGAGACGTATTATTTTTTTCTTCATTCTAGGATTCTGATGATATCCCTGCCAGAGTAGTTGCTCTCATAAGTGCAGCCGGTGCAATGGCCTAATGTAGTGCGGGAAGGATGCTGCATATGACATGTATTTTGTAACTGAACCGCCTGATGAGAAAGCTATTTTGCCTTTGTCGTTCCTGAATTGGGTCCCCAGCAGTGTTAACTACGTCTGCTTTCAAAAGGATGTAAAATTATAAAGTCTTGAGCCTGGCCCTTTTTGCAGGGTCACCCCAGATTTTTGCCTTCCTTTTCTGAACCCATTGCACTTTACTATTGCTAATCAGTGGTTGTACTTGCCCTTGAAAACATGATAAAAATGGCCTACACCTGATTGGTACATTTAATTTATTTATACGTCACTAGTAAATGGTACTACATGTAACCAGGAACTGTAAATTAAAGGCTGCTAATGGAGTGCAGCACTCATTGTGCCACCCACTAAAGTAGCATTTTAAGAAATGTCTCAGGCCTGCCACTGTAGCCTGTAGTGCAGTTTTTAACTGCCATTTCGTGCGGGCAGATTAGACTACACCTAAACCTTCCTCATTATCAAATTAAATCACCCCGAAGGTAGGCCCTAAAAGGCGGCTGAGGCAGGGTGCATGGTGTTTAAAAAGAAGGACATGTGCACTTATGTTTGGTATGTCCTGACAGTGAAAAACTCCTAAAGTTGTATTTCAATGTTGTAAGGCTGCCTTCCCATAGACTAACACTGGGTTACCTTATTACACGTAATAAATGCTAACTTCAGTTTGGGACCAGATAGAGAAATGCTGTTCCCACTCAAATTAATTGTAATAAAAAATTCTCTTTAATGGTAAAGTCACATTTTAGGTTACTATTCTACAAATGCCACTTTTAGAAATTTGGTATTTTTCTGCCTATACCAAAAGTGCCTTTCTGCAAATGCCCAGGGTCACATGACTGCAAATGGCTCTCTTCTGGTATTTTGTGCATACTTTCCAAATATGGGGTAAAAATTGCCTTGGGTGTGGGTCAGGGTCTTGCTCTCCTGAGAAGGATGTCCTAAGCAGTTGTACTCAGGTTTTCCTGAGTTCAAAATGTAACCTCACGGTTTGCCTACCCCTTTCCTGAATTTTAAGGGCTGCCTGCCCTACCACTGGTAAATGCAGCTCACAAATAGGTGTGCACATTATGTTAAGGCCTACAGCTACCAATACAAAAAATGTCAAGTACATTTTTTAACATTTTAATTAACTTTCTCACACCAACTTCAGCCATCAGCTAATTTCGCTGTGAGTAATGGCATTCTGCCCTTTCGAAAAGAGCACATCAACAAACAAAATAGTTCCCTCCAATTCCAGAGGTCACTAGGATAATATGTTCTTTAATGAAACCTAAAAAAAACTCTTTGCTTTTAGTCATTTTTGTTTGCTGGATGAGGGCCCAGAAGCTTCCCTAGCAATGCATTTTTGCAAACACTTACAGAAACAACTATAGCGTTGACAAAAGCCAAAGGGCTGGCAGACAAAGCCTGACCTATTGATTTTGCCAGATCTTGTTTCCTTCTGTGAGCAAGCTGTCTGACTTCACTTCTACAGTAGACACTTGGACGCTGATTAAGAGAGGGTCATAATTAAGTTGCACTGACCCATTAAGAATTGAACTTCTTAAAATTGCTAAGCAGAAATGCAATGAATTAGGAAGTTCAGGTCGCAATCCGTCTCTAAAATGCCCTATAGAATTAAATAGAGGCTAGTAAGCTTGAACAGCAAGCTCATTTGCACCTGGCACCTGATAATTGACACTCATTCAGAAGATATTTCTTCAACAACTTATGGGCTGTAAAAGGTGCTGTGTTAAAATACAGCATGCACAAGTCATACACCCTTGCCCCTTTTGTGATATGGGATTGTCCACTGGATGTTAAAATACAAACAAAGGAACGGAAAATCTTGTGGAAGAAAATGAGGCAATCATTCATTGTACAATGTGATTTGTGTTCCATCCATAGTGTTAAAGCTGATGACGAGTTTACTCCCCATGAGCCTGTATTCAGCTTCACGTGATATTCAAAACCAGGTGTGGGAAATTCTGTGCGAGGGAGTTAAATTCTCATTTAGATTTGACTACTTAAACCATGGTTTGTTTTTTAGTACTTCAGGGGTGTTTACTCAATTTATCTACTCTGACTTCACAGGTTGTATGTCGGAAAATAGCTGATTAAAATATAGTATCCGAAATATTGTCTATAAAAATATATTGTTCTATTCAGTTTCGATTTTCTGTCATTATCTGCACTGCGAAGATATTTATGTAAAGATGTTTAGGAATCATATTTTTGTCAAACAATATTCAGGCCACAATATTCTTGTATTAACCTAACAGTTTCGGTTTTTAATACTTTATTCGGTTGATAAAATGATAAAAGCATGCAGGCAGGACAAATGCAGTAAATAAAATCACATATTAAGATACAGCAATATATATATATTTTTTAAGATAATGCATTCGATATCAAATACATTTTCGTCAAGCGGATTCTCCTAACTTCATGTGACATTGAGGTGGTTGCAATTTTCTTTGGTTCTGACAAAGGAGAAAATTCTGAGAAATAAACCTGCCTTTTATACTATGGGGATTATCCAAGTGTTAATGAAGGAAAGTCCTAATTTTATTAAAGACAAGGAGATGAGTAGTATGCATTACTCTCCAGTTTTAAGGCTGATAACAGCCAGTAATAAAAAAAACTGAATCAGATGAATACCAAAGAAATAATTATCTAAACTACAAATCCCATGAAACATTGGAGTAAGGACTACAAAATTACTTGAATACATTCCAGCCATTGTCTACATATAGGAATGCAGCACAATAGTCTCTCCTTTTTCTTAATGCAAAAAATAGTCAATTTAATGATGAAGAAGATGCAGAAAAAATGAGAAATGGGAACAATCTCAAATTATAAATAGATTATAATCCAGGCGTTGACTCCTGAGATATTATCATCCAGGCTGAGGGAGAGTTGACTGGATCAGGCAAGGAAACTTTTTAAAATCTGTTAATTTAATAAGTAGATGAAGGATAGGGAACAACACAACCATGAATTTATGAAAATATTTTGATATGGTATACATAGCAATACTTAATATAATATTTTATATGAGATCAAAATACTATGCAGTGGGATAATACTCACCTCTGTGCCTTTAATAAAATTAGGACTTTCCATCATTAACACTGGGAAAATCTACTTTTTGTTTCAAGACCGGAGGCTTTGTATTATTCTATTTGAAAACGTATTCGCCACAGTTAAAGAAACATGAAATATGGATTTGTGATAGAAGGTTTTGAATGTAGAAGATAAAGACCAATCAGCCATTTTCCAAATATCCTCCAATCTAGCACCAGCTGAAAACCCTTAGAAATCACATCACTTCTCGAAGAATGGGGTCTGTAAGAATTTGGGTCACTGAATGAGAGGGAAGGGGGTAGAAGCCCCACTCAGGCAACAACCACAATCCTTGTCAGGGTGAACCACAAAAGTCACTATATTAACCTGTGCTTAACCCTCTGTTAAGCCTATAAATTAAATGCTACCAGTGGTCCTGCAGCACTCGTTGTGCCACCTGCTTAAGTAGCACTTTAAAACATGTCTCAGGCCTGCCATCGCAGTGAGTAGTGCAGTTTCAAACTGCTGAGTCGACCTGGCAAAATAAAAAAAATTGCCAGGCCTAAACCTTTCTTTTTAAAACATATAAGGCACTCTTAAGGTAGGCCCTAAACAGCCCATTGGGCAGGGTGCATTGTATTTAAAAAGTAGGACATGAGTTCTTAAGTTTTACATGTCCTGGTAGTGAAAAACTCCAAAATTCATTTTTCACAACTGTGAGGCCTATCTCTTCTATTGGATAACATTGGGTTACCTTCTTACATTTAATAAGTGCTAACTGTTTTTTCATAATTAAAATGTTATTGGTTTTTGCATCAAAGATAATAAACAGTACACAGTACAGAGTGGATTGTAATAAGCCCACCACCTCCCCCCAATTTTTTGGTGCTTGTGGGGGCAACCATAAGTTTTATAGATTGGCTCCTCCACCTTTGCGCACCAGTCCATCATAGAACACCACTCTGTAATGGTAGATGGTGAAGAGGACTTCCAGTAGCGAGCTATGTCACACTTGACTACACAGTGCCAATGCCCACAAGGATATGTTCACCCCCAGAGTACCCAAACATCCTCCAGGATGCCCGGCAGAACACAGGGGGAGCAATTAACTGGCCTTTCCAGGACAGTAATTAATGTAGTGAAGATGGAGGACAAATATTTGCGATAACCGGACAGAACCGGACAGAACCACACCATGTGGAAGAAATCACCATCGGCACTTGTGCACCTAGGGCATGCAGAGGTGGGGAGTGCACCAATTCTCCATAGTTGTTGTGGAGTAAAGTATGAAGCATGTAGGTAATTTAATTAAATCAGGAGTAAACGGGAAGGAATTACTAGTTTCCGTGGAGCCATCCTGACATCTCTCTAATTGCTGTCATCGAACTCACTCACCCAACCCTCTCACTTAGCCCGAACGACATCAAGGGACTCCGGAGAGTTAAGGACCAAAAATCGGTATGTCTGTGAATTGCCTCCATGGCCCAATGGTGCCAACAGGACCTGGGGCTTGAGGAGGCTATATTCTGGTGAGTCTTGTCATTGCAGCTGATAAACAGCCAATGCATGATGGAGTTGAAGGAACCTGTAGAATTGAGTTTTGTGGAGGTGAAATTCTTCTTGGAGAGCCAGGAAAGTTTTCAGTTGTGAGCCCGCCCAGATATAACCAAGCATGAAGTCAGTTTAAAAGCAGCCCTGTGTTGCAGGACTACTTTTAAAATGTAAATTGTGCCCAAGCTCAACTTTGGTGTTTGGGGCACTTAAACATTGATAAACTACAGATTTGGCATATTAAGAACCCCCAGGGTCTCCTCTAGGTGTCCCAGGGGTGAGGGGTTAGTTACCTATAAGGAGGACCCTTATAAAAGAGGTCTTATATGTCTTTGGGATAGTGAAATTGCACATTTCACTCCCCTCATTGTAGTAAAGTACTTCCCAAAACTGACTTTCGTGCTAAGAGCACTGTGGAGTAAGGATCTACAATATTGTTTCATATTCAGAACCCCTAAAGTCTCCCCTGGGTGTTCCAGGGGCAGGGGGTCCTGTAGATATAGGCAGGGCCATTATAAAAGATGTTTTATAAGTCCTGGTGTTTGAGAAATTGCCCAGTTCATTTTCCCTATTACAGATCCCCAGCCAGATAGGTTAACATGGAAGTATGTTATTAATTAATAACTAACGCTAGGGATTGAAGAAAAATATCATTCAAGGACTTAAAAGACTGGTATTGATAAATCCAACAATGTGCTGTTGTTGAATGTATTCTCAAATGTACTTGTCTGTAAGCCAAAATGCAGCCTTCCAGTGGTCTGCCCTGATTGGTCAGAGTTAAGTGAATTAGCCAAGCTGCTTTGAAGAGGTGATAAGTGGCACCTGGGATGAGGAGCCATGCTGGGAGGAGAGGGTTCTGCTGCACAGGAATGCCAGAGCAATGGGGAGGAGTCCTAAACCATGATCTTCAATGGAAGGAGGGGACAGGTAGAAGAAGCCAGGTCCAGTTACACCCATCCCCTATGAACCCAGCCAGATGGCAGGCTTAAGGAAGGAATGTGCAGATGGCAGGGGGAGGGAGACTATGGAGATGAGCCATTCAGGAGGTTGGTTTAGCTAGCTCTTTCCACTCCGCTGAGACTTCAGCCATATTGAATTTTGGAAGAATAGTGCTTTCTGGTGTTATGATTCTTAATGTACCCCAATATAGGCCTGGGTAGTCTCCTAACATTTCACCTACATTTAACCTACCATTGTACTACATAACGGTTTTGGTGCTGACCTGTTACCTAGTTAGGTGCTGCATAAATGTCGTGTGGTTTTCTCAGAAAACTAGCCTCATTTATTATGCATGAGGATTCTCAGAATCACAGCAGGATTACCATCTTCTGCATAATAACTGTGTGTAAGATGCATCACTATCGTCATCCTTGGCCGACATGACACAGCAAGGTAGAACTCCTGAGGTTACCTTTTGGGTATATAAACACCATATCTTTGCTGGGGCAGGCAGAGGAGAAAGACTTCCATGCTGACATGCTGACACGAGACGCTGAGGTTCCTGCACGTAGACACTCCAGAACGCAGTGGTCTGACATCCCTCGCGGGTTGTCCATCTCGAGACCAAGATGGGGTCCTTCATTCTCATACTTCAGGTAATGGGGTTGGCTCTTTCCTAGGGGGATTCTTGGCTACACACCTACATACATGCTAGGTACATTTAGGTACATCTAGTTAGGGTTAGCATCGTAGGAGTACGCATTATTACTGTCATGTATTTATATGCCTGCGTATATCCATTGTTTTAGCACTATGGTAGAATTCTACCATCTATTTACTCTATTGGTGCTTATAACCGTATACATCTGTTTCTGTCTTATGGTTGTTGCAGCACATGTATTTTACACTAGAATGATGCTGGTTCAATAAATGCTTATTGAAAACGTCCCCATCGTTTATTCTGTGTATGTCTCTGAGACAAAGGGAGCACGAGTGACTGAACGAAAAGAACTGTACTGTTTCCATGATCCCTGAGGGGTCAGGGTTGTCATGTTCAATAGTTGCCAGATACTATTCTCTCCTTGGTAAGAGGAATATATAGTGGCACTGTGAGCTTGCTGGTATACAGGCGAACATATCCGGTAGTGGTATCTGGTATCAGTCTGGACACCAATCCCACAGGTTATGTTGTTTAAACACGCAGGTCTTATATTGATTTATAGGAACTACACGACATGGCGCAGCCAACGTTGGTTTGGTTCTTATTTAATGGTCAAATCTGAGTAGGTCAGTCGTGCTTTTCTCAGAGACCCCTACTCACATCTACCCAGAGACGTCTGGAGTGGGAAGGGAAAAATCCGCTGCAGCTGAGTAGGCATATCCTATGTATTGGCTGTAGGTTTATTCAAGCTTGAAGGATAATAGTTCCCTACATTGTGCATAAAACCTTATCTCATTTTCCTTGAACCTCTGTCAACAATGTCTGTCGCAGAGAACGCTGCAGCAGCATCACATGCGAATGCAACGGGGGATGGGGAGCAGGAAGGCGCTATAAAGATTTCATAAAATGTCAGAAATGCACTAACTTTAAAACAACTAGCAGAGTTTGGAGTCTCAGCAGTAGGTGGGACCTTAACATTCGTGATTGAGGCACACGAGTCATTCAGGACAGACGTATTCTATTCATGGGTAAAATTCCCACCTGCAGATGCACGCACAAATACATTTCGTTCTTACACCCCGGATGAAACACTGGAAGAATACTGTCCGTATGAGGACATTGAAGTTCCGCTCAGTTACCAGGAGTGTATAAACTGGTTTAAAGGCACCCTCCCACACACCACAGAAAAAATTAGACTCGGTCCGCTCAGCAGAGACAGAGCGACTTGGCCGGTCCTAGCGGCGTACACGCCGCATCCAGATGTTGACACATTGCCAATAGCAGACTTACTTCCACTTCACAAAGAAATAATAAACTTTACGGAAACTTGACACCGTTCGTTATGAGAACACTCACACTTCAACCTACAAGGGTTACACCAGCAGGTCAACTACAAGTGACTGCAACTAAAATCACCCCACAAACGCTGAACGTGGTTATGGGAAAAATGCCCACTAAATGTGAACAAATTCCATTCTGGATAGCACAGAAAATTACACAGTTAGAGGCAGTGTTTCCACACACAGGCCCACAAGAAAAACACAGAATACTGACAATATGCTTGCCGATGGGGATAGCTCCTCCGATAGAGGATTGTACATCTTGGGGTACAGTTTTCACTGCCATCTACACCAGAACTCATGGTATCCCCCCCAATAGCTGTGATACCAGAAGTATTAAGACAAATACAGAATGAGTATGGAGCAGAACCTGCTCTGAACTTGGGGATGAAATTATTAGACAATTTGTCCCAGGTATCAACAATTATGTTAGCAGACATAAAAGGTGAAGCAGCAGCGGTGGTTATACGCCAACGCCTGAGGGAATGCACTCCTGCACAACAGGAGCAAGAATTACCCCAAATTATCAAAGATATATACGCCTAATTAGGTAGAGATAATTTGGGAGCTAGAGCTACAAATCTACAAGTAATGGGTAGTCCTGAAAAGGAAAACTCCAATAAAGCATCTGAATCTTCTAAAAAGAAATGGGATAATACACAAAAGAAAAATAGAAAGAATAGATCACAATCAAGGTAAGGGTCTCCTCGACAGGAGCCCTCCGAAAGTAGGTATAACCTTAGAAATCGTGATAACATTAAATAACCTGATAGGTATCAGGATACTGATACATGTTCCTCTCGTTCCTTTCAGGGTTCATCAAAAAACTCCGAGAGGGAAGGACATTCAGAACACAGATCAGAAGAGTGAACAAAGTCCAGAGATACACATCGTACTTCGGACTATAATATCAAAAAAGAAGATAAACCCAAATCAAAACTTCAATTTAAAAAGAAGGTAGTTGGCCTTAAAGTAAGAAGTGCCCAGGCTGCTGAGGACTCAATTTCTGAATGGGGAATGGGCTCTGATGATGGTAGACAGTGCAGCAGAAGTAACAATAGCTCACCAAAACCTGATGAAATTTCTGGTGACATCGGCGTTGAATGAACATATCACGGTGGGGACACCTGACACCAGGGTAAGTGTCCCACACCTGGTATACGAAATAACACTCCAAACGGAGGGGGACAAACCCAGGAAAGGTAAAGGTCTCTTTTGGGAGAACCTGAGTTTTGGTTATGACATCCTTTTGACTGAAAAAGATTGGCCACCTGAGTTTGTTATGGATTGCCCAAAAGGAGAAACAGTAATTTTACCAGCTTTCTCTGACCTCATTCCAGAATCACTAAAACACTCATACACGCAGGAGTGGGCGGTAGCTCTTGCTTGAAATGAATGAAATGAAATTCGTACTTGTAAAGCGCACTGCTGCCCCAGCTATGGGGCGTCCTGGCGCTATACGCATACCGCTGTGGAACCCTTCCTGGCTATTCCCTGTGAAACGTCCACTCCTGGGCACCCCCAAGGTGAAGCCAGGCATCCCAGCGCTGGTGGGGCCGTTGTGGAGATTAAGCAAGCTATTGCCCAGAGTTGCAGAGTGGGACCCATGATTAGAATAAGCACCAAGGCGAGAATTATCAGGTCTGAGGAAATTGAGCCCAAGACCCGCCGAGGCAGGAATTGAACCCTGGTCCCAGGCCAGATCTCTGCATCAGGGTCTGCCGCTCTAACCATTGAGCCACACTTCTCCGCTTCTGCATTATACTGCAATCATGTAGGGTGGGATGCTGAGTCACCTCACCATGTCATCCCAGTACAAACTACTCCAACTCCACAGAGACAATACCCAATAAAACAAGATGCGAGAAAACAAGTCAGGGAGATCTTAGATCAACTTGAATATCAAGGTATAAAAGAGAATTGCACCCCTTTCATGAATAATCCTTTGTTTCCCGTAATGAAACCCAATAATTCATATCGTCTAGTTTCAGACTACAGGCATTTGAACACGTGCACAAAGACATTTGCAGTATAGAATGCACACTGTGCCGCATTGATGAATAACATCATGCGTAAAAAATACAAAACAACACTAGATATCTCAAATGGATTCTTTTGCCAAAATATAGTGCCTGAAAGCAGATATTTGACAGCATTTTCAGCCCCAGGCTCTCAGCGTCAATTCTGTCGACTGCCCCAAGAGAATAAGAATAGCCCCAGGTTGTTCTCAGCAAGGGTAACAGAGTTGCTTCAAACTTTTGATGAAGAGGCATTGTCCTATTTAGATGTTATTTATCTGACGGATGATGAATAATTGGATCACTTGACCAGGGTGAACAACATAATTTTGGGATTCGCCTCTGACGGCTATACATTCAACTTTAAAAAATCAAAAATTGCCCACCTCAATGTCCTATTTTTCGGATATGAGCTTTCAAGTGAAGGGAAAAGCCTGGCAGGTAACTTTTTAGAAAAGTGTGCGCTGCTCCAACCTCCAAAGACTATGAAAATTTACAATCCATTTTAGGATTCCTAAATTTTGGCAGAACATACATTTTAGATTACGCAGAAAAAGTAAAACCTTTCTATGATTTAATCAGACCTGATTTTTCAGTTCACCATTGGACACAGGAACACACAGAGAGACTTTGTTCCCTACATGCTGACATGATAGCTTCCAAACACTAACACACAAGTGTAAACACAACACATTTGGTGATCCGTATAGTCACGGGTCAATCCGGGGACACTTACCTAACCTTCAATGAAGGCGAAACTGTACCCATTGCATACAAATCTCATCTGTACACAAACGCTGAGATGCGCTTTGCATCCACTGAAAAGGTTCTAACAGCAGTACAGACTGCTGTAGTGAGAGAAAGAGCACTGGCACAGGGGAAACGAATAATTGTTGTGACTCCAGTACCGGCCTTAGAGGCTGTTACAAAAGCTAGCATTCCAAATGCAAAAGCACTGGATCCACAATAGATACAATGGGCTAATTCTCTCACTGCAACAGATGTAGACTACAAATTTGATTCTGTATTAAAAACGCAAGCATTTCTGCAGTACGAACAAGAATATCCTCTCCTGAATGAAATTATGCCTCTAGATCAGTATGAATACATTATTTACACTGACAGATCTGCTCAGCCTGCCGTAGGAAGTAAACAGCAATACAATGCAGCATGTGCAATTGTAAAAGGTCGTATGTGGGACGGCAAGTTCCGTCCTAGCAATACGCAGACGCTGTCTCTAGGAGATTGTATGGCTCAGCTGGCAGAACTAAAAGCCCTAGTACTGGCACTAAAAGATACAGATTGAGAATTCCCCACACTTATTTTGTGCGATTCATTTTATTGTGTCCAGTCATGCAATGAATATCTTTACTACTGGGGTCACAATGGATTTAAAGAATCAAAAAGGTTGTACAATAAAGCACAAGTTGCTTTGGGAACAAGTGGCAGAGCTGAAAAGAGGCTTGCCACGGACTCACGTGAAACATGTTGGCGTGCACGTTGAAGAGAATTCATTGGCTGATGAAGCTGCCAAGGCAACAGTGCAAACTGCTGCTTTAGCTGCAATCACTCGTTCAAAAACGAGGATAAACGGACAGATAATAGTTGCTGTCATTGCTTCACGCAAAAACAGCTGAGCCTTGCCAAAAGGCTTTCCACTCAAGTACTCCTACAAGTTAGATGCACAAAATATTCCGAATGCTCAAATTCCAGGAGTGGGGGATAGAGTAATACCAAACATGGATCACAGATTAGGTTTAATTCTAGCTGCACACGAGGGTCTGGGCTCAGCACACGCAGGGATTACTGCAACAGTTTCACTATTGAAACAATGCTATTGGTGGCCAGGTTTAACAAAACAGACAAAAGCATGTGTCCTTAAGTGTGACATCTGTCAGCAGATAAAGGGTTCCACTGTAGCACGTCCACCGCAAACACCACTACTGATATCAGCCAGACCTCTCGCTTGTGTCTATTTGGGCCACTGTGGCGCCTTACAATCTGATGGGGCTTTCAAGTATATCTTGGTGGCAGTAGATTCATGCTCCAGATTCCTGTGGGTTTGGCCTCAGCGCTCGGCTGACGTCCAAACTGTTATAAAGGATTTGCAAGTCTTTATAGGGACATACGCAATTGGCACATTACATTCTGACCATGGCCCCATGTTTAGCTCCTGGGCTTACAAGGAAGCCATGGGAAGTTTGGGTGTTGCATTGCGGTAATTTTTTAATTTTTTAATTTGAGTTTTATATAGCGCTGGCTAGACCCCCAGGTATCAGAGCGCTTTACATGAGGATCAGAGTTACAGGCTAACATGTTACATTTGTTCAAGAGCAATCAAAACATAGGAAACAAAGAAAAGAGCAGAGTTACAGAAAATTCGTTATGGGAGGGGGAGGGATGGGAGAAACAGGGAGACGGGGAGAAACTGTGCCCAATGTCCGGCTGGGTAGGTGACGGCCGAGGGGATGAACCAGGGCCGATCTCCTCAATAGCTGAACCGAGCAGCTCCACCGGACGTCGGACAGAATGCTCGGACTCCGCTGTCAGGATAGTGATCAGGTGTACTCAGAGAATGTCAGAGTAGCGGGGGGTGGGGTTGGGGGGGGTGAGAAACCATGGTCCGAATGAAATCCAGACGCCATCTTGAGGTCAGGCACTGTCCTGAGAGGGTTCTGTAAGGAAAAGTTTGGCTCGGAAAAAAGTCCCCTGGCCAGATCGATATGACAGGGAGGGGTTCCCAGAGAAGTCTCAGATGCTATCATGTGGGAGATGCAATGTGTCATATCTGAGAGGGAACTCCCATTCCGCACAGGCTCCCCATTTGGATGTGGGCCCGCAGATCGTGAAGTGCCCGGGGGAGACAAAAGGAGGACACCAGGCTTAGGGACCTGGCTTTGTAAGGGGAGGTCATTCTGCCTTTTCTCTCCCATTCTGTTCTTTAGGACCATTGGGTGTGCCTTCCTTCTGAAGTGCAGTCCTCCCTTGTCACGGTCGTTTCTTTGACCGCCACTTTAGAGTCAGGCGGGCCGCGTTGGTGCATAGTTACGTGCTTGGTCGCTACGGAGGGGGCCCCAACCTCAACAACGATCCCTCCCGATGCGGGAGCTAGCGTTTGCGCCTTGACTCACCACAGCAAAACTGGAGATCAAGGATCCTTTCACCACCGCTTTGTTCCGATGTCCGCGGTCCCGGAGCCAGTAATCACCAACGCGGGAGGAGGGGAGGGGGACCCGGGGCTTCGGCAAGCACATCCTGAGTAAAGTTGTAATTTCATGCCAAGATTGGTGTAAATCCATAAGGGTCTCAAGGCGCTGGGGGAGGGAGAGTGGACTGCTGATTTGTTGAAGGCTCTGTGGTTCAGTCGAAGAACTAGGTCTTGAGGTTCTTCCTGAACAGCTAAATACACTTAGACCTTTTGTTCAGATTATTGCCTTAATTAATCTGAGGTCTGCTGCTGCATGAGTCACGACTCCGAAATGCAGTATTCATCTCCATAATATCCAGAGGGAAATTTTATAGTAGAGAGGAAAAACCGGGACTTAGAGCAATTCTTAACAGCAAGGGTATTAGGCTCGGGTGGTAGTTGGGTCAATCACCTATATGAGGTCCAGAGGGCACTTAATAACATGCCAAGACATTTTCTAGGAGGCCGTACTCCATATGAGGTCCTATTTGGGACAAGAATATGGGTACCCGACCTCGATTGTGGCAGCACAGTGGCAGATGAAAAACCCTTTGAAATCGATAACCGTTTGGCTGTTTTACAGGAACCCAATGAATTCCAGGCACTACAAAGCAACGTCCAAGTAAAACGCACCACCACTGGGGAAGTAAAATCAGTAACGGCAAGATCTGCCTGGATCCCAAAAGTCGGGGATCTGGTCAGAGAAAAGATTGTAGACATGAAAGAATTTGGGCCATCTTACAGATAGGCCTGTACCTGTCCTGGCTGTCGAAGGAACAAGAACAGTACTTCTTCCGCCTCTTGCCGGTAAAAAAGAAAAGAGATTTGTCTCCATTGATCTGATCAAACCACACTATGTGGCTGATACTGAATAGCAGGCCGCGTGGGCTCCTAGGTAGCCGCCGATCTCCTCTCACTACCATACAGGAGGTTCAGACAGAAAGACTGATAACGTTTGAAGATGCTACTCTACGAAGTAACGGAGTTGCCAACAATGGAATGGAACTCGTGCCTATTGAAACTGAACAACAACAAAGCACAAATGAAACACAGATCACAATTCAGCCTATTACCGACATCTATGTGAATATGCCTCAAAACGAGTCATCTGCCAGTTCAACAAAACCTGCTGAGCTACCAAAGATAGATCGAACTGCATCTGGCTACTTCATCAATTTTGATACCTTCTCTCTGGATCCGAGTGAACCTGAGTCACTGCCAGCTCCAGTTTCCCACATAAAACAACTTCATGATTTCTACCATTGGCTGAAAAAGACTTACCTTGTTTCACCCTGGTTACAGCTTTGCATAGCACTTGGTATACTGTTCCTAGTCCTCTGGATAGGTTTAGTGATTGTCTTTTTCTTGCTTCTGAATGGACATTATCTCCCAGAACGCACCGCAGTATCGCATGTGAACTTGGTACTGAAACCACATACGTCATCTCATTGTGAACAGAGAGACCTGTCCTTTGTGAACATTACAGCAGTTCCCATAGGGTTTCATATAATGTATTTGGTCCCACTGAACTTTTGAAAATACTGCATGTATTTAAAATTTCTTTGAATGATATAATCACTTCAAGTACATACTCTGAAGGTTGGGACTTTGAAACTGTAAATAGTATGCTGTCTGATTTAGAACAATCTGCTGCATTCTCAAAAAATGAAATGTATGATGATAAGTCCGATTCTGACAACATGTATTGTTACCAACATTATGGTCATCATTTTTTGCATAAAACGAGTACCCCATGTAATGTTTTCACATACCACCAATGGGAACATTGCCCAACACCACCAAAAGGTAGTTCACAAACATTTGCATAAAAGTTTGCTTATTTTTCTGGGTTTAACACATCAGATCCAAGCGCCTAATATTATAAGCTTGCAACTACATCTGCAATTAAAAATATGCTCAACAACACAAAACAGATATACTCTGCTTCTTTTATCTCCCAACTGTCTGAACAGAGTTTCAACCTATGGAAAGACACTAGACATAAAATCAGTCTGGGGACTAAGGAATGGCAGGTTCAGGGAACCGAGGCCCTATTTAGAGCATGCCTCATTCCACAGCAGATTATTTTCCTGAACAACACTGTGCAACAGACTTCCTGTCTTGGGTTAGCCAATATTAAGGACTTCAACATACCTCGTATCCCCTAGCTTTCACAATTTGAGGGATTGCAGAATTATACAGAACACAGTGAGGGTACGCTAGATGACATCATGCATGACGTTTCATACAATTCATCAGACCCCAATTGGAAGGGATGGTTAGTTTGGCTTATCGATAATAGGTATCAGTCAAGATTCAAGGGTACAACCGAAGGGTTTAGTATCCATAGGCCTGACCTACGCTATGTACAACGAGAACATCCGGGGGTGGTGACATCATACAGTGTTGGGAAGTTATGCCTAGATTGGCTAAGAACCTCAACACTGTCCCAGGTGAAACAACACTTGTCCTTACTCTCAGATGACATGGATTTAAGAGATTTTTTGCTAGGTCCCCGGAAATCACATCGTAATTGCTTCTTATACGCCATTTACAACGAAGTTTGGAAAATCTCTCAACAAGAAGCTGCAGAGAGATTGTGTAAAATTGACAGAGTTAACTTAGAAAAGGCTTTGGCAGAGGTTGATAATGGAATGACCACACTAACATCCAGGATTCATTCACTGGGCAACATTGTGTCTTCTGCTATAGATATAATGGAGCAGGATCTGTCCATCCTACAACATGGGCAATCACAGTTGAGATCCATTCTATTAGTAAGCTCTAGGCTACAATCATTGCGCTCTGGTTACGTGCCCTGGCGATACATTAACAGTACGTCTCTATTCTCCGCATTTAATCTATCAGAAAGGCAGATGAGGATGGCACAAAGAGATGTAAAATATACAATGCTACACATTGAAAAATTAGACGAATTACCTTTCACAGTGGCAGAGTCACCGTCCACAGAATGGTTAATTCATGGCCATATAACATTGCCAGTAACAACTTTCCAATTTCAATATTGCCTAGAATACCACCAGGTAGGAAGGTATGAAGCGATAGGAAAGGACTTCATCCACAAATCTTGGGAATTACCGTATAGATTTAGATGCAGGAATGGGGACACTGAAGTGTTTCTCAGCAGTACAGACTGCAAGACTTCAGTAAGTGGGTCTCTAATTTGCCAGGATATTATGCTTCACGGGGCCTGTAATGGTTCAGTTGCAAACACATCCTGTCAAGTAAAGGGATCCCCAGCTGCCGTGGTTAATCCAGTGTTCAGGCTACTCTCGAATGGGAGTTACTTAATGCTGAATGAGCAAGGTTGTTGTGGGATGCTTCCAGGCATCGCATATCTAGTCACAGTAAGTTCCAGGGTTAATTGTTGTATGCAAGTATTGTTTCCACTGACCCACACAGTCAGGGAGGCACTGTTATGGCCTTCGTTGAATGTTTCCTTTATACAGTTTGATTCTCTGAGCAGACTAAAAGCCATGCTTTTACAGAAGGACGTGCCCTTAACCTCAGCCTGAATAACTTTTGATCTTCAGGTTGCAAGGTCCTCAGCTGAGATACAGACTCTAGTACAAACTTTAACATGTCTGATACAAAGAGTATTGTACACCTATTTAAGACCATAGGTTCTGGACTGTTGAGTATCTTTCAGACAGTCTTTGGAGTGATTCCAGCTTTTATACACTCCGTATTGGGAAGCGTTTTTGGACGGCTTCCGCTAATCCTGCTACTGGTAGTGGGTATCCTGATTTAAATTTTTCTGCTACGCAGTGGACGTCCCAATCACCAAAGAGATGGAAAAAGCGCTCTTGAAGCGACGTGCCGTGATCGCATGGTACTCCATCAGGGCACTCCTCGACTTCGGGAGCTAAGCGAGTCTTGGTTCCTATCATTCCGTCCAGTCTGGATTGACTGTGTCTTGCCTGTTCTCCTCTGCTTATTCTGCAGACAAGAATGCGTGTTGGACCTCTGTCTAACACTTCCATCAGTTGCGCCTCCGGACATGGATATATTGCTGGACCCGTTAAAGGCCCACGTAGTGCAGTGTCCTCAGCGTATTCCCATGTTGATGTTGGCATTCTTAGAGCGCCCACGGGATGCTTCAGCTCCTGTTGGATTGGACACCATCTCTACTACAGGCTCACAGGCTTTGGATGTTTCGAATGCTTCCTCAGCATTGGCTGCAGGAACTGAAGAAGAACACCTTTACTCGATTGACCTGATCTGTGAGGTGTTACAGGGACTGTCGTCTGCGAAGGCAAGCAGCAGTGATGTTGCATCTCCCACACAGGACACATAAACATTTGGCTCTCCGTGTGCTGGGAAGAATTCAGCCTTTTACCAAAACAACCAAAATCAAAATTTTAAAACAATTTTTTTTTTCCTCGTCTTACTTTTACTGAGCACCATGGCTTTCAGACGTACTCAGTTGCTCAAACTTATTTTAAAGGACTTATATAGCTTTGTAACATATATAGAGGACTTATAAGGTTTTTAAGTATTTTTATAACTTTTTAGAACAGTTTTTTAACATTGTTTTATGATTGATTATAAGGACATTATTTTTCTTATACATATATATCGTGATATATCGTCCTGTCGGATCAGAAGTGGGTTTTATGATTCTCAATGTACCCCAATATAGGCCTGGGTAGTCTCCTAATTTTTCACCTACATTTACTCTGCCATTGTACTACATAACGGTTTTGGTGCTGACCTTTTACCTAGTTAGGTGCTGCATAAATGTTGTGTGGTTTTCTCCGAAAACTAGCCTAATTTATTATGCATGCGGATTCACAGAATCACAGCAGGATTACTTCTGCATCATAACTGTGTATAAGATTCATCACTATCGTCATCCTCGGCCGACATGACACAGCAAGGTAGAACCCCTAAGGGTACCTTTTGGGTATATAAACACCATATCTTTGCTGGGGCAGGCAGAGGAGAACGACTTCCATGCTGACACGCTGACACGAGACACTGAAGTTCCTGCATGCAGACACTCCAGCAGGCAGTGCTTTGACATCACTCGCGGGGTGTCCATGTCGAGACCAAGACGGGGTCCTTCATTCTCACACTTCAGGTAATGGGGTCAGCTCTTTCCTAGGGGGATTCTTGGCTATACACCTACATACATGCTAGGTACATTAAGGTACATCTAGTTAGGGTTAGCATCATAGGAGTACACATTATTACTGTCATGTATTTATATGCCTTCATGTATCCATTGTTTTAGCACTATGGTACAATTTTACCATCTATTTACTCTGTTGGCGCTTATAACCGTATACATCTGTTTCTGTCTTATGGCTTTTGTAGCACACGTATTTTACACTAGAATGACACTGGTTCAATAAATGCTTATTGAAAACGTCCCCATCGTTTATTCTGTGCATCTCTCTGAGACACAGTGAGCACGAGGGACTGAGCGAAAAGTGCTGTACTGTTTCCACGATCCCTGAGAAGTCAGGGTTGTCATGCTCAATAGTTGCCAGAAACTATTGTCTCCTTGGTAAGAGGGGTTTATAGTGGCACTGTGAGCTAGCTGGTATACAGGTGAACATATCCGGTGGGGGTGTCTGGAATCAGTCTGGATACCAATCCTACAGTTTATGTTGCCTAAACGTGCAGATCCTATATAGATGTATAGGAACTACTCGACACTGGGAGATCATAGTGCCACCCTTCGGAGGAAATTGTCATGCTCTGGGGTGTTGCCTTGCACATCATTAGACAGGACTGCTCTCTGGTGTGACCCCAGAGAACACTGAATAAGTACCTGAAAGGGGCAGTGACTCTCAGATCTGCTGCTTATAACAACAGAAGAAGAAGTGTCCATGCTGGAAGTTTGATTTGCACCAACCAGGCCCTGCACTCTGACTGACTGCCTGTGCCACCATCTGGAGGTACAGCCCTGCATACCTAACTTGCTTGTAAAGGACTAAAGAGTGGACTCCCTGTAAGCTACAGGTTAACATAGCTCAACTGGATCATCACCACCAAGAATCCCCAGCCTGGAGTGACTCCAGTGGATTTCTAAGGGTTTTGTCCAAGTGGATTGCGGGAATTGAATTCTCAAACTTTCAAGGACCATCTGGAGCTTCCAGACCCTTGGAGTAAGTTTTGAACACTTTGGGACCATCGAGGAACTTCAGGAAGAAGTTCCAGAAGTTTGGAGAAGTTTGGAGCAACTTTGGAAAAAAGCTCCATAAGTGGACCGACTCGACCTGGCCAGTCAAGCCGGTGACCCTAAACCACGAGCCAGGCTGCCCTCCAGGTTCGTCCTGCTGAAAAGCTCCGGAGGTCCAACTTCCAGAGTTTGACCATGAGCTGGTCAAAACCCAAGCCAGCGAACTCTCACCGAATCCGGCCTGGTGAAAAGCATTGAGGGACCGCAGGAGAAAAAGCTCTGTAAAAGTTTCTGAGTCTGAAAGCAACAGACTTGACTGGGACCAACTGCGAGAGTCAAGCCACCCACCTTCAACTGCGAGCTGGCCTGGATCCCTGGTTAATCCTGCTGGAAAGCTCCAGAGATCTGACTTCCAGAGGTTTGACTGGGAACTCATCGCAACCCTCACCGAATTCGGACTGGTGAAGAGCTTCGAGAGACCCCGGCAGAAAAAGCTCCCAAAAAGTTTCTAAGTCAGAAGATAAAAATTTGACCGAGGGGCAGCCGTGCAGGGATCCATCACTGTCAGCCTGAAATTTTGACTTTGCCCCGGTCTAGCGCGACTAGATGTCCCAATAGGTGCTATAGGTTTCTATGTGCTATATAGTGCTAAATATTTAAAAAAATCATATCTATGGTTCCCTGCATTGGATTCTTTTAGTTTTGGTGTCATTTTAAAGATAGAAATGTTTCCTATTTCTATAAATTGGTGTTGGACTTTAAATGTGCATTGTGTCTTAATTATTCACTGAATTGGTGTTTATAAATGCTTTACACACCTGTTTCTGAAGTTAAGCCTGCCTGCTTGCAGTCAAACTTCCAAAGGTTGAGCATGGGAATAATTTTCTGAGACATATTCTGAGTCCTAGACTGTTAGTGGCCTTATTGCCAGTAGTAGATATATATTTACCACTACTAATTACTCACTTTCCAACAGTGAGAGATTTGGCTAATATAAAGGGAACTCAGGATGTGCAGTCGGTCCATGAGTGAAATCTCCAGATGGAAGGCAGGGTCATCAGAATCGACAAATGTCTAGTCATTAATGGCTTTGAGCTGCAAGGTCCAGTAGTACAGACAAACGTATGACATTCCCATTCCATTATCTTAGGGCGATTGGACACAGTTACGGAAGGCTAATCTTGAAGTCTTGTTCGCCCAAAGGAAGGAGCGCATAGCACAGTGAAAACTATCAAACCAGGATTGGGGAACAAAGAGAGGGAAGTTCTGCAGGGTGTATATTTGCCATGGGAGGGCGATCATTTTGAAAAGTGCTATCCGGCCCAGGACATTAAGAGGGAGAACGAACCATCTTGTTAAGTTCTGAAGTGTCTGGGGTAGCAACTACCTGAGATTAAGACTTCAGGTTAATTCAGGTTTCAAAGCAATGACCACCCCTAGGTAAGGAAAACTGAGTCTAGGTATTGGGAGGTGATCTTGCCAATCAGTGACCTCGCGGCCACCTTGCAGAGGGAAAAGGAGTGACTTTGCCCAGTTGATCACCAGCCCAATGCCTCTCCATACAGCTGAAGCATCTGAACGAGCCGTGGTCCGGGTATATGTGGTTGCATAAAAAGAGTAGTACATCTGTGCTTAATGTAATGCAGTCTTCCTGGCAGTTTGGCCACTGGAAGTCCCATATTTGGGCTTCGCAGTGAACCCAGACTGACAAGGGCTCGATCGCCAGGGCGAATAACAGTGAAGAGTGAGGTCATCCTTGTCTGATGCCCCTATGTATTGAGAAAGGAGAAAACAAAACACTATTAACTCAAACTAGCACTCAGGGACAGGCGTAGAGCACCTTGACAAAGGACAGGAAGTGTGTTCTGAATCCAGTATGGGAGAGAAACTGAAAAAGGAATCCCCTACCCAGGAAATCGATAGCCTTATCAAAGTCTAAAAGCATGACAACAGCAGGGTCCCCAAAGCACCGGCGGTGGTCAAAAACAATGTACACTTGATGAATGCAATGGCGGGAGCTGTGGCAAAGCATGCAGCCCCTATTGATCTGGGTGAATAAGAGAGGACAACAGTGGCAGGAGGCGATTTGCAAGGATCTTTGTTAAGACTTTTTGTTCAGCGTTGAAGAGAGAGATCAGACGGTATGATGACCATGCCTCCGGGGGCCGACCTGGTTTGTGAAGATATACAATGGTGGAGAAGTCAAGCTCAAAGGGAAAATGACCCCTGTCTACAGCCTCCATATGAAGCTTGAGGATATAGGAGGAAAGTGATGGCAAGAATTTCGTATACTATTCGATCTGGAAGCCATCGGGCCGGGCTTTTTGTCTGACTGTAGGCTGCCAACAGCATTAGCCAGCTCTTCCACCATCAGGGCTTGTCAAGGGCCACCCTATCTGCTACTGTCAAAGTTGCCATCGTGTGATCGGCAATCAAAGGATGGGTGTCCTCTCGTTCGGGGTGGTAGTGATGGTTGTAAAATGAGCTATAGTAGGAAGCAAACCCGGCTGTATTGTCAGAGGAGGTGTTGAGGTGTTGGTTGGGGGACGAATCAGGGGTATTAGTCTAGAACCTGTGTCGTGTGTTACCAGCCAATCTAAGAGCCTCTCAGACTTGTCCCCTTACTCATAGGCACATCTAGAGTAAGCCATTCAGCAGTGTTTGGCCTCCTAAAGGCAAAGCTGGTAGAGAGGGGTACTGAAAGCCTCCAATTGCCACAAGGAGTGAGCATCACCAAGTTGCCAATGACAGTGCTCATGAGTCACAAGTTCTGCTTCCAGATCATAAATACACTGAATGCGAGCACAGGCTTGCCCACAAAGGAATGCCTGTGCTCTAACCCATAGGACTGCCTTGCCGGCCAGCCAAAAGGTCACCCCAGATTCAACTGGTTCTGCATTGAGGTTGATGTATGTGTTAAGCTCTTGGAATAAGTGAGCAGTACACTGTGCGTCCACCAGGCACCAAGAATTGAAGCGCCCTATAGGCTTACAATTGCCATCGTGCTGACCATATTGCAGCACAACAGGGGTGTGGTTGGAGATGCCGCAAGGCAGGATATATGTCAATCTTACATTAGAGATCTTCATGGCCGAGAGCAAAAAATAATCCGTGAGTATGTTCAGTTGACCCCATTTGCCACAGCCTCCAGGCATCACAGAGGCTCAGGGATGTTTCCCATCCCACCAGTGTGGAGGAGGATTGTGAGCAGGTCTCCTTCATCACAGTTGTGTCAAGTTTAGGGTCCATCACAGCATTAAAGTCACTGCCAATGATAGTAGGTCCCAGTGGAAGGTCCAGAATGACATATCGAATGGGGTGCAGGGATGCCCAAACTCGATGTGGTGGAAAGTATACACTAAGAAGGTTGCGGTGGTTGCCCTCAAGGAGACCTTACACCTCAACATACCTCCCTTTGTCATCTGATATTGAATGAGTGACAGACAGGAGAAAGGATTTATGGAGGAAGATAGCGACTCCCCGGGAGGCTCCAGTGTGACCCGCATGGAAAACCCGGTCATACCCAAACCAGGCAAGAACCGGGCAGCGGATGCAGAGGAGGAAAGTCTCCTGAAGAAACAACACAGTGGGGGTGTGGCATTTAGCAAAGCAAAGAACAGCTTTACGTTTATTATGGTTGTTTAGACCATTGAAGTTCCAAGTCGTGGTAGTGAACAGCATAATCGATCTATGATGGCCAAACGGGGGCATAAGTAAGTAGGATATCTAGCAGAATAGATTCCACTGTTTGCACTGAAAGAGTCTGTGGATGATGAATCTGTAGCGCAATGAATTTAGTAGATGCATGTACTGTGTAAGTGAAAGAAAGAATAAAAGGATAGAAAAACAAAACTGTGAAATCATACTCCCAACATACCCTCAAACCCGCCCCACCCTACACTTCCAACAACAGAAAAATCTGTCACCTAAACTCCCTCATATAACCAAAGAAGCGTTTGTCTTCTCCAGCCAGCATCGTATAAGATAAGATGATATCAAACTTCTAGCCAAGCATACATGTAATAGAAGACCATATGACCTGAGTTACCAAAATGGAGACCCAAGCAGAGAAGTCTTAATTCGGGTCTGGAGCTCAGACCCCATCAAGGTCCCAGGCCAGAGGGGCAGGGGATCCCTTTGAAGGCGACAAGTCCCCCGGCCAGTACCATCACAGTGATCACTCTCCTCATGACATGAACTCTGCCTGCTACAGCGGCTCTAGTAATCACCTGGAGCACTGTCGTCCCCGTCCCCTGCCCCAGAGCACTTCAGCACAAGGCCTGTTTGCTGTGGAGCATCCAGTTCTCAGAGGGAGGGTGATATAGGAGGTCAGAGGTCTCTGCGCTCCGCGTCTCACTCCCACGCCGACTTTGGATACTCAAAAACAAAAGATCAAGATTCATGGAGGATCTTCAATTTTGCAGTGAACATCAGCATGTACAGCAAGTTCATTGCTCAAAGCTTTTGTTAAAGTGAGTCACAGGCTTTTTGTTCTTCTAGACCAGGCAGGTGTAGTCCGGAAAATTAGGATATGTCCAGCCTGAAAGGATATGTGCCCCTGCAATCATGCTCCCCTGAGAATGGTGTCTCTATCTTTGTAATTAAGAATTTGGGCCAGAAGGGAGTTAGGGGGGACCGGGTGGAGGCCGCTGGGCCAGAGATCTATGAGTGTGCTCCGGGATTTGATCTACTCTTCCAGGAATTTTTCAGGCGTCGTCCCTTCCAGTAAGCCAATAAAACAAAGTTTTTTCCTTCAAGCGTGGTTTTCTGCTTCCTTTCTGCTTTTCCGCTTCCTCCACTTGCTTTTCTAGGAGCTTGGTGGATGCAGATATATGGTGAACGGTAGAATTGAGCTCCTGAATGATGTCCTCAAGTTCAGAGATACAGCCCTTAGCATAAGAGATCCTGTCCACTATGTTGCGTAGATCTTGTCGCAGAAGGGCAACATCTACACCCACCTCACCAATCTTGATATAAAGGGCTGCTCGGGTAGCTTGTGTAGGATAGACTCCATGTTCTAAGTGTCCAAGGGCACCAAGGCTGGCTGATGGTCTGTTACAGGCTTGGGGATCTCTGCCAAAGATGCGGTGTATCTTTCCATTTTTGCTTGGGAGGAGAGGAGGTGGTCCTTACCCATAGCGAGTTTGGAAGTGTGGATCTCAAGCCACAGGAAAAAATGAAAGGTAGTTTGGCCTGCTTGCACAAAAAAACTGCATGAGCAGCTGATCTGCTCCACAGGGTCGTGCAGGAGATCACAAAGGAGATGAGCCAGGTAGTCTGCCCTGATGCAGCCACAGGGCGCAACTCCCCGGGTGCTGGGGAAATCAGGTCGTGGAGACCGCTTTAGCCACCTTAGCACCTGCGACAGGAGCTTGAAGCCACCGGCATCAATGGAGGCAAGAGAAAACACCCAACCCCATGTGCACAGGAGGTGATGTGGAGGCTCCAACCAGTACCCTTCAGTCCAGCAGCAAAGGCCCTGCGGCACTCATGAGCATCAGGGACCTCTGAAGCCCCTCGCGCAGGCCATGGCCACCTTATTAGACTCTGCAGTGGGGCCGCGAGTTCAAGAATGCAGGGGGATCGCATGGCAATTTCAGTTCCAAGGCACATGGGGAACAGTCTTGAGGACTATGGGGGCCCCACCAAGCCCAAAACAGACAGCCAGCAGCAGGATGGGTGCCTCTGCGGAGGTCCGGTGTGGGAGCTCTCTAAGGAGCGACCACCATCTTGGGTGGCCAGATAATGCCCTTCGAGTACGAAGTTTTGATTGAGAACAAACAGGAATGCCAAGTTGGGAGTCAAATGAATTGTAATTTAAAATCCTCTTTAATAGTAAAGTTAGATTTTGTGTCACAATTCTGAAAATGACACTTTTAGAAAGTATTTTCCTGTCCTTACCATTTGGTGCCTGTCGCCTATGTCCTGTTTCAAATGACTGTCAATAGCTTGCCAGTTGGCCTTTTGGTTTTCCTCCCAGACAGTGAGACAATGGGGGGCTAGTTGTTGGCAGGATGGGCCACCCTGTCAGGATGGGTGGGGCAGAGCAGTTACCTGTCCTACTTATATTTCAAAGGGCTGCCTCCAGCAAACATGCAAATAATCCTGATCCCAGGTATGTACAAGGCAGGCCTCAAGCAGCAGGGCAGTCCTCTAGAGTACAAGGCAGTCGTTCTGAAGTCTCCAACAGGTCCAGGACTGTACTGAAGAGTGGCTCTGGAGGTCCAATAATTTTTACTTTTAAAAAAAATGAGATTTGACGCCATGCTGTATGAGACTGACTTGTTTGGTTCTATTACAGTGACACATTGTTGATCCCTCTTTTTATTCAGTTCACCGCAGTACATTCAGTCCTTTGCACTGCCATTCTTTGTCTGATCTCTTCACCCCCACTGATAGCACTCCAACTTGCGTCACCTCTCTCTCTGAGTATTAGGCCAGTCACTGGATTTTCAAATGAAGTTTCTACTCATTGAGTCTCAAGACACCATTGCTAATATTGATCTTAATAACCTAAGCTCTAGGGATAGCTTGTTGTCTCTGTTTGGCCGTAATGTATGTAAGATTATCTACCCTCCCATCTATGCAAGAGCGGGCCAAGCACTTCAAACATAATCGTCTAAAATGAAACTCGGAAACACTCATCTTTGATGCTTATTATTGTGCTAATAAAGGAGAGGTGGTTACAGATCTAATCCCCAATAGAAGAGCATAATGGAGGAGAGCTTTTGCTGCAGCCCTACAGATTAATTCCTCAAGGAAAACTCCACACAGGCTTCGTTTCACCATAACACCTTCAGCGGATTTCAATGTGGAGGCAACGATCTCCCTATACAACAATGGAAACATTCTCATTCAATTTTCTGACCGCATTCTAGAGATCTTCAACAGAATCTTCAAGAAGATCAAAAGCACAATGCCTAACAATACCCACATCTCCTAGCAAAGTTAAGGTACCTCCCACCACTCAGGAACTGAAACACAGGTAGACTCCCCTCCCTCCTCCATCATATCTCCTATGTCATATCCTATCCCCAGGATTTGGTGACACAGAAACTTGCGCTGAAGGACCCTGATCACCCTCTCCTAATGATGATTCCTGCTGTTCTCCCACTTCTCATTTATTGGAGCATTACAGGACTGCAGATCTTAGAACACCAAGAAATGAAAATCACTGCCCGAGATTAGTCAATAGCCTCAACCTGATGACTAACCATGCAGCGGTACCATCTCCCTCGCTACCCTCAGACTCGCTAGAGCTGATCTCCCAACAACAGAGGTTCCCTATCAATGTTGCATCTATTAAGCCATTGCCTAGCCCTCTCCCTACCATCGCACCCAGCAGTTTCTCCCCAAGCCCTCTCCTCCAGCCTCTCCTTCACATGACTCTCGTGCTGTACTCCTCCCCCCACACACCAGAGAGCACACACTCAACCGCCCCTAGGCCACACGACATCTCCATCCACAAGGATAAACCCTCTTACCTTACGGACAAATTTACTGACCTTAGTCAAGATCTTCAGTTAGTTAACGCCAATCTCCAGAACCTTATACACATCACCTCTAAGCTTGAGAAACATTTAAATCTTAACTGGACCTCTGGGGATTATAGAATCCCCACACTAATCATCTTGAGCCATTCTCTAAGGGACGACCCAACTTCTCTCAGCATGTTTCAATAATTAACGAGAATTCATTAACTTGCTCCGGAGATCTCGACCCTACTACAATCTCACCTCCAGAGCCCAAAGGGTCACTGAACACCTGTCTGATGTTGGCATACACTCCCTTTTGCTTTCATATGCCAATACTCATTGCGATTTGACACCCTTGCAGAGCACTATTCAGACTATTCCCTCCAACCCACATAGAGAACCCCTCTCCCAACAATAGATCCTTGAACAAGCACAACCTTCTATAAATCCCCACGACACAACAGGAGACATTAGTTACCAAATCTGATCTTAGATTTCTGCTCCTTAATTGCAGATCAGCGATAAAACATGCAGCTGACATCTCTGATCTCATTCTCGCTCAAGATCTCGACCTCCTTATCCTTACTGAAACTTGGCTCAATGATTCATTTCCCTCCTACTCTTGACATACTAGTACCACCCAACTACGACATCATCAGACTTGACAGATCTGGTAAAATTGGTGGTGGCACAGGTTGCATTTACTGATCCATGCTCACTGTAAAACACACAGAAATGGCTACTATGACACTATGTGGTGAATACCTCAGTATAGAAATATGGAGCAATAACAAACATATCTGTAAATTTCACCCCATCCACCCCCCCGGGTAACAACCTTACGTTTATTGAACAAATGGAGACCATCTCCTCTAACTCAGACCAACACATCAATCAGATCTTCCTTGAGGATTTCAACATATACTGGAATGATTTAAATGACCCCATTCTTAACACCTTCAAGGCCTTCCTTATGGTCATCAACCTCACCTAATTTTGCAATGGTCCAACATACAATAGAGGCTCTACCCTTGATCTAATCATTGCGAAGGACAACATGATATAACTTGAATCCATAATCCCTTGTGACTGGTCTGATCACTACTTTATCTCCTTCCTTATCCCGGAAAATGTGCTATCTAGAAAAGAACAACTACTTAAACCCAGACAACGGTCCAGAGACCTTAGGCAGATTAAACCTACTGAGTTAATTGCTATTAGCAACAACATCCTACCTCCTCCGACAAATAGGATAAACGCAAATGAATTTACCTATCATTATGCTCAATCTATGGCAGATATACTGGACACGATTGCTCCGATGCAGCTTAACTTAAGGAATATCGAGCAGACAGTCCAAACCATGGTTCAATGGCAATCTAAATAAGGAAAGGCGTAATCTAAGGCTTGCTGAGAGATCGTGGAGAATCTCCCCATCTGGCTATAACCTCAGACATTTGTGGGCAGTAAGAAATTCCTATAACAAAAATATATGCAGGTTAAAAGCAGAATACTTCAGGTTGCAATTAGATAATGCCAAAAACAGGCCTAAAAAACTTTTTTAAATCATCAAACAATGTGTCACTCTAAACAACACTCTGTAGACAAGGAGACACTACCAAATGGTGATGAGGTCTCCGCCCACTTCATCAATAAAACAAGGAAGGTTGAACTAGAACAGCAACACTCTTCTCATCTTTTGATCAGCACTGACTATCTCAGTCCTCTCTTGGTGCAGCACCTAGACAGCTCTCCTCGTATTGGATATTCTACAAAGCATAAGGCTAGGTAGTCCTCCTTCAAAATCCCTGACAAATTCGACATACTCACAATAAAGACTTCTTTAAAACTGTCTAACCATTTTAATGATCCTCTGCCAGCTAAGCTTATCAAAGAGCTCAGTTCTTCCCTACTCCCTTTATGGATGAAGATCATCAAAGCATCTCTCTCTCAGGACACGGTGCCTGATAGCTAGAGATAGGTCAAGTAACCCCAATTTTAGAAAACCTAATGCTGACCAATCTGACCCCAACAACTTTACCCCTATCTCCAACATCCCGACTGTAGCAAAACTTCAGGAGAAATGTCTACACCTACAACTCTGTAACCACATTAAACAATACCAACTGCTAGACCAGTACCAATCTGGTTTCAGACCTGGTCATAGCACTGAAACGGCTCTACTGCATATTGTCGATGATGCCCTGAGATTCCTGAATCAGAATGAACCCTCTCTACTTATACTTCCTGATCTCTCATTGACGTTTGATGCGGTCCAACATGACAACACTCAGGAGGTGACTGTTCAACCCCCCCCTTTAAGATTATCTGGTTCAGGAGACAGTGTCCTGTTTACTTTGGAAGAAACAAAACACGCTCTCAATCAGTGTAAAAGAGCGAAGGCACCTGGACCTGATGGTGTCCCAATTGATTTTTTCTTAGACAATCAAGATCTTTGGGCACCACTTCTGACAAATGTTTTTAACAAAATTGCCCGAACAGGTGCGCCGTCTTCATGGAAGACGACTGTAATTGTCCCTATCTATAAAAAGGGGGATAAGACAGTTCCAAAAAATTATAGGCCCATATCTTTATTAGATTCAACTGCTAAACTAATGGGCCGGTTACTTTTAAACAGGCTTGAATTCCTCAGGAAAAGAACATCATAATCCCATGCCAATATGGTTTCAGAAAAGGAAAGGGCACAGTGGACCAGTGCTTGAACTTAAATTTAATAATAGCTAAATTACGGCAGCTAAGAATGGTCATTTATACCTTGCCTTCATGGATCTGTCAGCAGCCTTTGACTGCGTGGCACAGTCCAGGCTGTGGCAGATCATGGAGGCAATGGGAATCGAGATCCAGATTATTAATATAATCCGTGACCTGTATGCCGGAGCAACTGCCTGTGTCCGCTTTGGCAAGGGAGGAGAAGGCACAAGACATTTTAAAATTACCAGGGGCGTGAGGCAGGGGTGCGTCCTTGCGCCCTTTGTATTTGCCCATTACACTAATGCCGTAGAATCTGCACTACTAGGGCCCACTACAGACGTCCCTCATATTAACTCACTCCCAGTATCGATACTCCTCTACGCGGACGACACAGTGATCTTGGCGCGTACTGGTAACACGCTACGTCGACTCGCAGAGGAGTATGGGAAATTCATGAATAATTTGGACTTGAAAATTAATTATTCTAAGTCTTTCGTTCTTGTTGCAGGCCCAAAACAGCAGAAACAGCTACACATTTATATTGATGGGGTGAAGTTAGACGTCGTGGACTCTTTTAACTATTTAGGGATCATGTTTGATCGAAATAATAATTGGAGAAGTATGGTCTCTAATAGGGGACTACTGATGGAAAAAAACATCTTTTTAAATTTGTGAAAAAACTCGGGACTAAACCTATTGAAGTGATAAAACAGGTTTATGAAGCGAAAACTGTATCTGCTGCCACTTATGGGGCAGCTGTTTGGGGCATCTCTGACTCCTCTAAATTGCAGCGCATAGAAGATGCCTTTTGAAAAATGTAATTTCCTTGCCCCAGTCGTGTTCTAATTATAATTGTCACACGGAGCTGAGAGTTCCTTATATCATTGATAAAATTTGTATTGCACCAATTTTGATGTGGCACTCGGTCTGGTGCAAGGAAACTCTTTTGCTGACTAGAGATATTGTAAATGACGTTATGAAACTAGATGGTGTGAACAATATTAGCTGGCTAAATTATGTTGAATCCAAACTTCAAGCGGCTGGTTTACACCACCTTTACGAAGACCCGAAGATGTGTCGATCTATCTCTAAAAAAGAGTTGAAAACTCATCTACTGACTCATTTACAGGCGAGGAAGCAGGATATTAATTTTAAACTTTCGACAGTCAGATTATATCACGCTGTCCTGAGTTTAACAATGACCAATGCGAATTTGACCTATCTATCATTTGTTACAAATTCTCAACACAGATATGTTTTAATGAGATTTCGCTTAAACTATATTCCCTTGATGTTAGGTTTTCCATCTAAAACCTATGTGATCTCCGAACTTCCACCTTGTCCTTATGGCAAGCGATCTATTCAGAATGATCTCCACTTTTTGATCTTCTGCAAATTCTATGGTGATGAAAGAAAAAGATACATTGTCCCCCTTATTCGCAAAATGAATTTCAAACAATGCCGTGTGGCCCTATACTATCTCCAGTTACTGTCTGATTCCTTTACATGCTTTTCTCTGGCCTCATTATTTTTATCTGTCTTGAGGAAAAGGAGATCGTATTGTCTTTCTGATACTTAAAGTGTAAATTAAGCCGTTGGATTGTGCAATAATTGTGTGTACATTTATGAATTATTGTCTCTTTTTAATCTATTAACAACCTTTTTTACTCCTTTTACCAAATTTTGTTTTAATACATGTAATTTTATATTTTAATAACAGTGGAAACTGATGTACATGTGTTTGTAGAATACTTTTTATGCCATCATCGTGTTGGCGAAATAAAGTTATTTCTGCCTGACTGACAACATGATTGATCTTCACGCAAATAGGATGGGGCTATCGGGTCCTGTTTTAAAATGGTTCACCTCTTTCTGTCGAAGTAGACCTCAGAGAATCAAAATCAACCAAGACTGGATCAAAGAACTCACAGCTCTTAACTGCTCCCCCACATTATTGACTCTATTTAATCTCTAGGCATTACTCTGGACAAATATCTTAATATGCAAGATCATATTAGTGCAACTATCAGAGGAGCCAACCACCAAATAAAAATTCGAAGAAAAATACAACCCTTTCTGTCCCCTATGGATTTTCAATTAGCAGTTAAATCTGTGGTCGTCTCCCGATTAGATTACAGGAATGCCATGCTTGCTAGCCTACCTAAAGTAAAGTGGGCTCCCTTAAAGGCTACATTGAACTCAGTGGCTAGACTCATAACTGGTTCCAGGAGAATAGACCACATTACTCTAGACTTAAACCATCTTAACTGGCTCCCATATGAATCCAAAATCCAATTAAAGATTGCATGCATGATGCTCAAGGCCCTCCATCACAATACTCCTGTATATTTGGCCAAAAAAACTTAAGTTATCCAGGGCCAGGAGCTCCTTAAGAAGCACTGACTCTCTTTTATTGAAACCACAGAAGTTCAAAAAATTGAAAACTTACAACCGCTCCTTCTCCAACCTTGCCCCTAGAATTTGGAACACTCTACCTCTGGAAATCAGGACTAACCCCTTGTCTGCACACTTAAAAAAAGAAGCAAAAAAGCTCTTGATGCATAGATTCCAATACCTGGAGCGATGAACCTTCCTCAGCCTGGCAAGCATTGGGTAGACTTCCAGAGGTTCTTAGCACTGATAAGCTTAAGGATACACTGTATATATGTAACTCCATGGTTATTCCTTCTCCGATTGTCATTTATGTTTCTCTTTTCCTGATATTGTATGACTTGATGCCTATTTGCATAGCACTCTGATACCCCAACGGGTCATGTTTGCGCTATGTAAATCTCCAAAATAAATAAATGCTTGGTGCCAGCCTTTGAAGTGGGGGGATTCACTGTACTACATGTATATCTGGCTCTGGAAAGTTCTTCCCTTGTCAAGGCCCCAAGAAATCCAGGGTGACAAAAGACTAGTGTCAGATTCCTTTATGTGTGCTGGAAGCAAACCCTTTGAAGTGTAAGTGGGGCAAGGCACAGTTCCCTCCCCAGCCATCCTGGCTACATCTAGTCCGCTTTTTGTCACTGTTTGGGAAGAATACACAAACCTCAAAAGCAGAGCCATTCACAGTCATGCGGCACAGGACACTGGAGGAAGACAAATGGTAAGGCCAAGAATCTGCAATCTTTCTAAAAACTAGCATTTTCAGAATTGTGGCTTCATTTGAGTATAAACACCATATCTCTATCTGCTCTGAAGCAAAAGTCATCACTTAACTAATGTAGTAAATTAACCCAGTGATAGTCAGTAGGAGAGATAGGACTAACAACAGGGAAAAGTGACTTTAGGAGTTTTCATTGCTAGGACATGTAAAACATAAACCTCCATGTCCTGCTTTTTCAGTGTAATGCACCCTACCCTATGAGCCTTTGGGGTCTACCTTAGAGGTGTCATATATGTATTAAAAGGAAAGGTTTAGGCCTGGCAAAAGGTTTATTTTGCCAGGTCAAAATGGCAGTTTAAAACTGCTCTACACGCTGCAGTGGCAGGCCTGAGGCATGCTTTAAAAGGCTACTTTATTGGATGGCACAAACGCTGCAGGCCCACAAGTAGCATTTAAATTACTGATGCTGTATACATGGAGTACCATTTACTAGGGACTTAAAAGTAAGTCAAATGTGTCAATTAGGTGTAAACCAATTTTACCAGGTTTTAGGGAGAGAGCACAAGCACTTTATCATGAATTAGCAGGGGAAATGTGCACAGAGTTCTAATGCCAGCAAAAACGGTTTCAGCAACAGAAGGTAAAAATCTGGGAGAGTCCCTGCAAAAAGGGCCAGGTCCAACAGGCTCTGAAATGAGAGCCATCAATGCCTGCTTGGGACATGTTCCATCTAACCCATCTTTCCAAAGTAGTTGAGGAGACGGTTGCATTTGGTTTGACGAAGGAAATTTGGAGGAAGGAGATTTCAAAGTGGGAGTTCGATTTTCATATTCCTTGACCAGCCTACAATATAGAACTTAGGAAGAAGTAGAAAGAAAGGATACTCCACTGAAGATGTGAGAGGTTTGGTTCTTATTGATATAGAGAAGGTACCCGAAGGAATAAACTGTCGGGAGAACAGATCCAGATCTCTAATGTCTAATATGCTTTAAACAAAATAGTATAGTAAGTTTGACAGATAAGAGACAGTGATAAAATATTTCTAAAATGACATTGATGCCACAAAGATGTGAATATTTAGGAATAGGTGGTATACTCATCCTAATTCCTTAGTACTTGTGGTTTAAAGATATTGCTGATCTATGAGTATTAACAGTTCTGTAAGACTTAAACGAGGTAGCAAAAGAACTTAAAAAATACTACTGTGGAGATACTATAAGAAGAGGAATCAGAGTGAGATCATAAATACGAGCTAAACCTAGCTGCTTTATAAACCTTAGATCTTCCTGGAGCCCATGCTGGATTGATGAACCTAATACAATCCTGAAAATATCCCTCTGTGGAGAAATGATGCCTAATAACTTCTAAGACATTAACTGAAGATGACTTGAAACAACAAGATCATGAGTTGGATCTAAATGGATGAGGAGAAAATAACTGCCATTTGGAAAGAGACATGTGTTAGAAATTGGGTTTCTGGTTGGCAGAGGTATGCACCCTCTCAGCAGAGCCGGGCGAGGACTCCAGCCCCCAGGCTCCACCGGAAATCAGCCGCTCATAGGCCGCGCCACCCCAATCGCGCCAGGAGGTGTTTGAAATCAGTACAGGTGCCTGCTGCGCGGGACTCCTCTCAGCAGAGCACGGCGAGGACTCCAGCCCCCTGGCTCCACCGGGAATCAGCCGATCACAGGCCGCACCACCCTTTTCGCTCCAGGAGGCGTTTAAAATCAGTACAGGAGCCCCGCTGCGTGGTACTCCTCCCCGCAGAGCCGGGTGAGGACTCCAGCCCCCAGGCTCCACCGGGAATCGGCCACTCACAAGCCAAGCCACTCTTTTCGCACCAGGAGTAATTTAAAATCAGTACAGGAGCCCCGCTGCGCGGGACTCCTCTCAGCAGAGCCGGGCGAGGACTCCAGCCCCAAGGCTCCACCGGGAATCGGCCGCTCACATGCCTCGCCACTCTTTTCGCGCCAGGAGGCGTTTAAAATCAGTACAGGAGCCCCGCTGCCCGGGACGCAAACGGGCCGTGCCGGGCAAAGCCTGGGCCAACGGCGGGCCCGTCCGCGCCCGTCATAGCCTGGAGGAGGCTGGGCTGGGCATCCCCTCTGACATCTTTTCATTTTGCCCACCTGGCCCGGAACTCGGCATCGACTTGGCTAGAGAAGGAGAAGGATTGACGCTGTAGCAAGAGTTCCTGTGGACAATTGCCTCCGCTGCCATCTCTGAAAGCCTCCCAGTAGACTTATTTCTGCTTCCCCTTCCAGATACTTTTGGGTTACAATGGGAAAGAGGAAAGCATGCGAGGGAGGCACTGGTGATGGCTGTAAGAAAAAGGCAAAGAAGGGGAAAAAGAAAGGCCCAATCTCAAGCCCGGCAGCTGGGGGCGGCGTATTGGACAGAATAGACAATTTATTAATTGAATGTGAGGGACTCCTTGACACGACACTTGCTGATACTTTACCCAAAAATTGTTCCTCCCAGGCTTTGAGTAGTCCGACATGTTTAGGGCGCATACCTGCGATGTTTAAAGAGTCAGCTAGCCGTTTACTACCGCCCAAAGCATCAAACGTATCCCTCGAGAGTTTGGATAGCTCCCTTACAAGTCTCCCAAAATGATTTGGCTGTCTTCCCCTGCAGTAACAGATATTCCACTCTTGCAGACCACCTAGAACCAGTGGCTACCCCACCTAGAATAGGGAGCCAGGGGCAAGGGGTGGGTGTACAGAACTGTACTAATGGTACCGCCCAGGTTCAAGCATCAGCAGGCGTAACTGACCATAATGGCACAGATGGAAGGGGCAGTGTCAGGCAAATAAATAGGGCCACTGTGGACCCATCCCATAGATCAGTCTCCTCGCAGATAATTGACCTGATGAGAGAAATTAGTGCCATCAAAACTTCCGTCAGTAGCCTCTCTGACTCTCTAAGCAAGGTTTATTCTGATGTGCAGCAGATAAAAACATTATTAAGTGTACACTCCAAGCCTACCACTAGCCCCCAATGGGTCAAAGGTAAGACAAGACAGCCCTCAACTAATAGCGAAGTGCAAGCAAAACAGAGTACAAACAGACCAGACATGGGTGAGTCAGTGAGGTGTGCTTGCACAGGTCACATACAACATGACAGGGTGCATACAAGTAAGGCAATCCATCGACAATCTGTACATTCCACTGTGGTATATGCTCCTCCGGTAATTCCCACCCACTCTTGGGCTGATTTGACTCAAGTGCCAAGCAGTGCTGTTAGAACATTAGATACGAGAAACATTGTGTATATGATAAATGTCCCAAAGCAATCAGGGAGCTTGCCCACAGAAGATGAGGGATCTCTCCTAAACAAGTGCACCCAATGGATTCGCCACGTAAGGGGCTGCCGGTCCCTAATAAGGGAGGACATCATAAGGGCTAAAAGATATTCATCCACAAGGGCCACTTTAGACTATATCGCTCTGACACTCTCCCATCGCTGTCTGGTGGAGAACCTTGTGAACTTCGATATCCGTAACCAACATCTCACTCGATCCAATATCCGCTTGAAATATAATCCCCCTGAAATGGCTACACAATCCTATTCAGATCACTCTATGCCACCCCACAAGAATATGTCACCACTAAGAGAGATAGATTGAAGGTTACCCCCACCTGCTGGTGGTCAGGGGGAATATATGTTGCAATTATCCACCAGCGAATTTGTTGCACTCCCTGAAATGGTTGTATCTCCCTTAGTGCCCATATACCAAGTTAATACATCTATCCTAGTGGAGGGTATGTTGAGGACAGCAGGTACAACAGGTCTAGGGTGTAGTGAGTTGATAGTAACTCAGCAATCCTCATGTAGATTAGCATTTTTGTCATGGAACATAGCCGGGCTAAGGTCCAAGGGTGCCTCCCCAGATTGGCACACTTTTATAGAACAGTATGACATCTGTGCTTTTCAGGAAACATGGCTAGTTGAACCATTATATCATCTTGGGTACTTAAACTATCATATTCAGGCCACTCATGGTGGTAAGGGCCGTCCATCGGGGGGGATTAACAATCTGGGTTCGACAGGACATTAGTTATAAGACTCAGGTGCTCCCGACTCAGAATAATGACATCCTCGCCATTTGTCTGGCAATGGGGCTGTATGGTGACATTGATATTTACAATGTGTATGTGAGGGGGCTCAGTGGGGGGCGGAGGTCAGAAACCCTAATGGTCCTCGATGATCTTTTAGACAACCACTTTTGGGATTTATTAGTGTTAGTGGCAGGGGACTTTAACTCAACTTTTGAGCGCCTTGGTAGTGAAGAGCACGATCTTGCAAGGGAGGAAGATGCACAGTGGGGTATCCCAAGTCTCGAACTATCACCAACAAATAGATGTACAGAAGTGGCTATCCAAATTAAAGCTATCTGTTTAGGTAAAGGCTTGAGGGCGGCAAATGTAAGAACCACTTCAGATCGGCACGGGGCAAATACATTTAACAATGGCCATAATGCAAGCCGCATTGATTATTTGTTAATTAATCTAAAATTATAGCACGCCCTCGAGGATATGTTTTTGCGGGATCGTGTGGAGAGCGATCATAATCCTTTATGCTCAGCTTTTGAAGTTAAGGACCTACATGAACCTTCACAACCCCAGAACTTACTTATTACTCGTGATCTGCAAACCACAAATGACATGCGACGACTCAAATGGGCAATGATCTTAGAGAAACCAGACATCTTATCTAGCATTGCCATGGATATCGAGCACACGTTAGCTGAAATGGAGGTTTTCCTCATTAAATCCAATTCATCTGAGGCTATAACTGTGCTCCATAATACGTTATTTGCAAAATTACGCTCCTATTTTCTAAAACCATCCAGGGCAAAGAAGATCTTTCAAAAGCAATCATACCATTGGTTTAATGAGGAATTCAAATCGGCACGTGGACTCCTTGGGGAAACTATTAGAATGGGAGTACCATCTAGAGTTCGGACTGCTAGGACAAAGTATAGGAGGGAACAGCAAAAGGCGAAAAAATCATGGGATGAAAATAGATGGCAGGACCTCAAATTAGCATGTGCTAGAAATAACCCACAACGATTCTGGAATCTGGTTAAATGGGGTAGGGGAGGACTCCCACTGCCACCACAAAACCATGTATCTCAGGATTCATGGGTTAATCACTTTCAATCACAATATGCTAGAGATGATGATGAGGTCAATGCTTCCTCACTTTCTCATTTGCCCTATTTTGATGAGGTCTTTGACCTAGCTGATGTCAATGCTACCCTTAATGCAATCACAGGGGGAAGAGCGCCTGGCATAGATGGTATCCCGGCTGACATCTTCCTACATGACAAGGATAAATGGAGCAGGTACATTATGCTATTGGCAAACGCAATTGCCCTTGGTGCACCTGTCCCTGATTCCTTGTGTGATGCCTTGACCTCTGGTCCAGGCCAGCACTCCCCAGCAGCTCCGGCTAGCAGTCACTCCGCTCCGGCTCTGAGCCCCTCCTCTGCAGAGTTCGCGCCTGCAGCGCGCCCCAGGTGCTCTTCCATTTTGCCTGCTGCTCCGTTTCTTGTATAGTTTTCCCCCTTTCTTGCTCATTTATTCTTATTTTGTTGGTCCACTGTGTGTTGTCTAATTTTGATTTCTATTGTTACTGTGTACTCTTGGTGCTGTACTCTTTTCCTGCCGCTGCAGCCCTGCCCCCGACACAGCCCTGCTCCCGCCACCCTACCGCTGGTCCCGCCCCCCTCCCCTACTTAATGCCGACTGTTGCGCGGTTGTGCCGCTGGCGCGCCAAAGGCGCGCCTAAGGCAAGCCCGTCTGCGCCCGTCCGCGACCTGACCGCGGCCAGCGCCAGGAACCCTGGTTCTCTGGAGCCTCACCGCTACGACTCAGCCCCCCTCCACGCACTCAATCCCGGAAGACACGCCGACTGCGCAAGATCCTCGCTGAACACCACCCATGGGCAGTTCTCGTGCAGACCCTTCCGGAGATCCTTCACCACCGACAAGGCTCCCGCAGCCGCCGAAGGCCCTCCTGAGGCACCCACCACCGAAACCCTGACTTGCATCCTTCTCAACGTGCGCTCCCTGCACCGACACGCCGTAGAAATCTGGGACCTGATCGACACCCTCTCGCCCGACGTCGCCTTCCTCACGGAAACCTGGACCAACACCTCCTCCGGCCCCGACATCGCCACAGCCATCCCTGATGGCTACAAGATCCAGAGAAAGGACCGCCCGCACTGCCCAGGAGGAGGACTCGCCCTCGCACACAAGACTCCCCTCCGACTCTCCACATCCAGCTCGAGTGATCCCCACTCCAACACAGAACACCTCCACTTCCAGATCCAGCCCAGCCCCAGGACCACGCTACGCGGCACCCTCATCTATAGACCACCAGGACCTCGCACCCAGCCCGCAACTGCCATTGCCGAGCTCGCCGCACCCCACGCCATCACCTCCACAGACTACATTCTACTCGGGGACCTGAACTTCCATCTCGACAACAGCAACGACCCCGACTCTAGCACTCTCCTCGACAACCTCGCCAACCTAGGACTGAAGCAGCTCGTCAACACGCACACCCACAGAGCGGGTCACACCCTCGACCCCATCTTCGCGGGAGGAACCAACATCTGGTTCAGCCACACCACCCAGCCCATCTGGACAGACCACCACTGCGTCCATTTCACCTTCAACACCACCACCGCAGCCAAACCCACCCCGCGCCCTCCACGACGGAACTGGTGCGAAATCACAGAGGAACACCTCAACACCACCCTCCGTCAAAGCCCCCCCAGCGCCACGACCGACACCAACTCCGCAGCGAGGGAATTTCACTGCTGGGTCTCCTCCTGCGCCGACAAGCTGGCACCCCTCCGCCACCCCACCAAACAACGCTCTCTGAAGGCAGCCTGGTTCATCACAGAACTACAAGAAGCCAGACGCACCTGCAGACGCGTAGAGAAAACCTGGCGAAACCTTAAAACCGCGGAAGCACGGAACAACCACAAGAGCGCCCTGAAGGAATACCACCAGTGCATAAGAGACACCAAACGGACCTTTATAAGAGACAAAGTCCAGACCAACGCGACTAACTTCAAGGAACTGTTCAACGTCATACAGCAGTTCGCAAAACCCACCTGCGAAGCCACGGACGTCACACCTTCCCAGGAACTCTGCGACAAGCTCAGCTCCAACTTCCATCTGAAGATCAAGGCCCTTTATGACAACTTCAGCGAACCAGCACCGGACACTACCCCCCTTCCCACCGCTGCTGACAAGCCTACCATCACATCCTGGGATCCCGCACCCATCGAACTCATCACCGCGACCATGAAGAAAACTCACTCAGGAGCCCCAACGGACCCCTGCCCACCGCACATCTTCCACAGGGCCACCGCTGTCATCGTGCCCGAACTAGGACGGACGATCAACACCTCCCTCAGATCCGGCATCTGCCCAGATGACTGGAAACGGGCGGAGGTGAAACCCCTCCTCAAGCAACCAATGGCCGACCCAACAGACCTGAAAACTACCGGCCCATCTCTCTCCTCCCCTTCGCGGCCAAAGTCACTGAGAGACTCGTGAACGCCCAGCTGACCTCCTTCATCGAAGAGAACTCCATCCTAGACGCCTCCCAGTCCGGATTCCGCAGCAACCACAGCACCGAGACCGCCCTCCTCGCCGCCACGGATGACATCCACATGCTACTGGACCAGGGACACACTGCGGCCCTCATCCTTCTGGACCTCTCCGCAGCCTTCGACACCGTCTCACATTGCACGCTCACAGCCAGACTTCACGACGCGGGGATACAAGGATCCGCCCTCGACTGGATCCAATCCTTCCTCTCTGGCAGAACCCAGAAGATTCGACTCCCTCCCTTCCTCTCCTACCCCACGGAAATTAACTGCGGAGTACCTCAGGGATCATCACTGAGCCCCACGCTCTTCAACATCTACATGGCCCCCCTCGCCGCCATCGTCAGACAGCATGGGCTCAGCATCGTATCATACGCCGACGACACCCAGCTCATCCTCTCGCTCATGAAGAATCCCGAAGACACGAGACTCTGTTTCCAGGAAGGAATGAAGAACGTGGCAGCCTGGATGCATGACAGCTGTTTGAAGCTCAACTCAGAGAAGACCGAGGTCCTCATCCTCGGACCATGCACCTCTGCCTGGGACAACACCTGGTGGCCTTCCGCCCTCGGGAACCCACCCACCCCGACAGACCACGCTCGGAACCTCGGCATCATCCTGGATTCCTCCCTCTCCATGAACCGCCAGATCAACGCCGTCGCCTCCACTAGTTTCAACTGCCTTCGCGTCCGCCGTAAGACCTTCAAATGGATCCCCCCTGACTGCAGAAAGACCGTCACCCACGCACTCATAACCAGCAGACTGGACTACGGCAACGCCCTCTATGCCAGAATCAACAGAACTCTTCTACGCAAACTACAAACCATCCAGAAGGCCGCAGCCAGACTCGTCCTCGGGACTCCGCGTCACGAGCACATGACCCAACACCTACGAGGCCTCCACTGGCTCCCCGTCGAGAAGAGGGTCACCTTCAAACTCATCACCCACGCCTACAAATCCCTCAACAACATCGGACCCAAATACCTCAACGAGAGAGTGTCCTTCCACGTACCCAAGAGGAACCTCCGCTCTGCCGACCTCGCCCTGGCTGAATTCCCCCGCATCCGCAAGAACAGAACCGGCGGGAGAACTTTCTCCTACATCGCTGCCAAGACCTGGAACACGCTCCCCGTGAGCATCAGACACTCCCTGACCCTGCACACGTTCAGGAGGGACCTCAAGACCTGGGTCTTCGACTGATCCGGAGCCGCTCCCCCCCCCCTCAGCGCCTTGAGACCCTCACGGGTGAGTAGCGCGCTTTACAAACCCTTGATTGATTGATTGATGGATTCCTGGAGCGGGGTCGAGATTATCCCAGTGTACAAAAAAGGTGACAAATCCCTGCCAGGGAATTACAGGCCATTAGCCTAATTGACTCCATTCAAAAGGTAGTAGCATGACTTGTCTTGGCTAGGGTCCAAGAGTGGATAGACGCCAATGACATCCTTACCCCTCTACATGCGGGTTTTCGGGAACACATCAGCACCATTGACCAGGTGTTTAGATTTAGCTTAATACACTGGCGGACTGTGGTCCTAGGCAAGGGTAGCATGTATGCAAGTCAGCTTTTGACCTCGTCTCCCGTAGTAAACTTTGGGTCGTGTTGCAGAAGCTGGGGTTGCCCTCCGAGCTGTTGTCCCTTATTTCTTGTCTCCTGGAGGACAAAAAAGGTAGGTATGCACTTGTGGTGCACACACATGCCCTAAGGGCATGTGTGTGCACCCTAGCACTTACTGAAAAATGCATTTATTTGCATCTTTCAAAGGAATTGCAAATTACCATCAACTTGAAGTTGATGGTAATTTGCATTTCTAAATTGCTAAACGCAATTTGCGATTGCATAATGCATCGCATTTAGGGGGTCGCAAATTGCGATTCCCTAACTGCATTCGCAATTAAGGGAATCGCAAAAAATTGTGATTTCCTTAATTGCAAATTGCAAAAAAGGTACATGCATCTCAAAAGGCCATTATGCAATCGCAAACGGACGAATTTTGCGATTCGCTCTATTTGCAATCGCAAAATGGTTTGATGCATGTGCCCCTTGGGTACTAGACGGAGCAGCGTCGCCATGAGAATATTGCACACAGATCCATCACTCTGTCTCGCAATCCCAGTAGCCAAGTTTTTGAGTTGGATGTGGATCATCAGAGCACATATTTCGCATACGCTCTGACAAACTCGCAAGTTACAATTATCTCTGTTCGCGACGCTGGTATCTTATTTATGAGCTATGGCTATTTTAACCGTTTTAAATATTTTAAATGTAAGAAACATCTTTTAATGTATGTTAAATTTGCCGTTAATCTTCCTTCATGCTGTTTTACAATTCACTATCACATGAATTTGCCTTTTTGACACAATTAGTATGAATTAACTTATGCTGATGATTGCCTATTCATGATACCAAATGTTTTTACATTTTTTAAAAAGAATTACACTATTTTATGGCTAAAAACATTTTTATTTCACTGTATACCTGCTTTTATGACATATATTGTTGAATAAAGCTTATTTTGAATTGAATTGGTATGCACCCTGTCCAAGCAGGAACTACATCCTAGTCGGGGTAAGCCAGATACACACCACAAATAAACTTGTTCTCACCCTCTGGTAGCCTGGCACAGAGCAGGCAGGCTTGACTTAAGAGGCAATGCGTAAAGTATTTGTACAACACTTCAAACAGTAACACAGTGAAAACCCGACAAAAAGACTTCAGGGCAGTTTAGAAAAATAGATTATGATTTTATAAACACAACAAGGCCAAAATGACAAAAATCTAATAAGTAGAAGTTGAGATCTGACTTTTTAAAGATTTAAAGTGAAAAATAGCACTTAAAAGCAATAAGCGCTTATGAGGTTACCTGGTTGTGTTGGAATGGGTCAAAGTCAAGAGTACAGGCTGACCGCGGGCCAGATACAGGAGCCATGCAAGGCCTGCTGAACACAAGTACCATGATCCTGGTTGCAACAGCAAGATGCAGGGTGCAGCTGAGCGATGTGTCCATGTCGACACCCGCAGCCGAGGTGCTGTGTCAATTATCTCCATGCAACAATGGTGATATGCTTGTTCTGAAGATGAAGCCCTGTTTCCAAGATGTGTTGGTTCCAAGTGCGATGCACCGGGTTTCTCCACGCATTCGAGGAGATGCGCCGATTGCCTATCCTGCAGTGGCGGCGATGCGGTGGTGCCGATGCATCGGTTCCGATGGTGATGCACTGGTTCCAAGTGCGATGTGCTATGAATTCCTTCTGCTTTACGCAGCAGAGGATGCGTTGATTCCACTGGAGCAAGCACCTGGATCCACTTCCCATGATCCAGGCACAGGAGCAGGGGGTAAGTCTTTAATATCCCTGAGTCTTAATACAGGGGGCAAGTCAGGATGCCCTGGAGATCACTCTGGGTTCAAGAAATGTAGTCCAGTTCTTCCTCCGCAGAGCAGAGGGTAGCAGGCAGCAGGGCAGCACATCAGAAAAGCAGTTCTTCTAGAGCAGCAGTATAGCAGAGTGACAGTGTCATGTAGTTCTTACAAATAAATATTATCTGCTCGTTTAGACAACATAAACTAAAGGATTGGTGTTGAGACTGATTCTGGCCCCCCCCCCCTAAGAATATGTTAGTCTTTAGGCCAGCTAGCTCACAGTGCCACCATAAGCCCACTAACCTTACCAAGGAGCAAATAGTTTCTGGCAACTATCTAACATGACAACCCTTGATCCTTCAGGGATCGTGGAAACAGTGCAGTACTTTTCGCTCAGTCAATCGTGCTCACTTAGTCTCAGAGAGATACACAGAATAAATGATGGGGACGTTTTCAATAAGCATTTATTGAACCAGCGTCATTCTAGTATAAAACATGTTTGCTGCTACAATCATTAGACAGAAACAGATGTATAGGATTACAAGCACCAACAGAGTAAATAAAAGGTAGAATTCTACCATGGTGCTAAAACTGTGAATATATGCAGGCATATAGATACATGGCAGTAATCAAGCATACTCCTACTATGCGGACCCTATAAGTGTACCTAAATTTTACCTAGCATGTATGTGGGTGTAAAGCCAAGAATCCCCTAGGAAAGAGCCAACCCCATTACCTGATGGGATAGAACAAAGGACCCCGTCTTGGTCTCGAGTTGGCCACCCCGCAAGGGATGTCAGACCACTGCATGGTGGAGCTTCTGTGTGCAGGGACCTAAGTGTCTTATGTCAGCGTGGAAGCTTCTCCTCTATCTATCTAGGCTAGGTATGGTTCTTTTATACCATAAAGATAGTCTCCGTGTTCCTAACACAATCGATATGTTGTGAGTATGATTATGCAAATGAGCCTAGAACAATACCTGCTATTATGAAAGTAGTTATTTCGCCGTAGGATGAAGATGACCATGACCTTTAGACAGTGTATGTTTATGCTGTTTTGTACGTCATGTGCAGGGACTTTTCCAAGAATCCTCATGCATAATAAATTAGCCTAGTTTCAAGCAAACTGATCGACATTTATTCAGCACATAACTGGGTAAAAGGTCAGTGTTTAGAACCGTTATGCAGAGCAAGGTAGGACCAATGTAGGTAAAAGGTCATGTAGCTACCTAGGCCTAGATTGAGGTACATTATGGTACATAATGGCAGTCCATGTAGCAGTTCAGCAGTCCTTTCTCCTGCCAGAGTTCTTCATAGGTCCAGTAGTGCCTGATTTGGGAGGTATGGGGGCACTTATACCCAGTTGTACCTTTGTAGTTGAGGTGTCTTCAAAGAGAAGCTTTGAAGAGCACAGAAGTTCTCCCTCCCAGCTCTGGCTCCACACTCACTACAGGGCGGTATGCAGTGCTTTATGTGGGGACAGGACACTTACTATTTAGGTATAATTGTCAGCTCCTCCCTACCATCATGCCCAGGATGACCTATCAAGATGTGGATGGCCACTCAGTCACACCTAACCTTCCTTTGTGTTTGGGTGTCTAGAGGAAATGCATAGTGTCCAGCTGTCACCCACCCCTGACGTGTATTGGAGACAGGCTGCAGGCACAAAGAGCTAAGAGCAAAGAAATGCCATCTTTCTAAAAGTGTCATTTCTAAAAAAGTGATGATAAATTCAACTCTGACAGCTAGGAGGGTTTATTGTTACCATTCTAATCATATGAAACAGGACATAGCTACTCCTTCCTAATCAGGAATTATAGCTTATAAGTGTAATAAGGAATTCCCAATGTTAACCTATGAGAGGAATAGGCCTCACAGCAGTGAAAAACGAATTTGGGTGGTTTTTCCTACCAGGACATGCAAAAATTAAAAGTACATGTCTTACCATTTAATTGCAGAGCACCCTGCCCTACAAGCTACCTAGGGCCTACCCTAGGGGTGACATATGTAATAAAAGGCGGGTTTAAGGGTTGTCAAGGGCTTTTTAAATGCCAAGTCGACATGGCAGTGAAACAGCACAGACGGGTTTCACAGTGGCAAGCTTGAGAAATGTTTAAAGTACTACTTGTGTGGGTGGCGCAAACAGAGCTGCAGGCCCACTAGTAGCATTTAATTTACAGTGCCTGGGCAAGTGTGGTGCACTCTATTAGGGACTTAAAGATAAATTAAATATGCCAATTGTGGTTAGTCAATCAAACCATGTTTTAGGTGAGAAGCACATGCACTTTAGCACTGGTTGGCAGTGGTAAAGTGCTCAGAGTCCTGAGGCCAACAAAAAGACATCAGCAAAAAGGAGAGGCAAACAGGCAAAAAGTTTGGGGAAGATCACCTTAAAACTGTTAGGTTTAACACGCCCCCCCCCCCAGCTGAAAGTGGGGAGAGCTGCTCAATCTCTTGGCAGTTCTCCTCACTAAGGCGGAAGAACCTGGAAAGACCATGAGCATTGGCGTGGTCTCCCCCAGGTCTGTGTTCCACTGTAAAGTACATTCACTGTAGGGAGATGGACCACCTCAACAATTTTGGATTCTCACCCCTTGTTTACATTAGCCAATTGAGGGGCCTGTGGTCTGTCTGAATCAAGAAGTGAGTCCCAAACAGGTATGGTCTCAACTTCTTCAGTGTCCAGACCACAGCAATGGCTACCCTTTCAATAGCACTCCACCTCTGTTCCCAGGAAATTAACCTTCTAGAGATGTAAGCTACAGGTTGGTGTAGGCCCTCATAATTTAGCTGTGATAGAACTGCCTCAATGCCATGTTCTGAGGCATCTGTCTTCACAATGAATTCCCTGGAAACATCATGGGCCTTGAGCACAGGGGCTGTGCACATTGCCTACTTTAGGGAGTCAAATGCTTTTTTGGCATGCCTATACAAATCACATTTCTGGGCTGCTTCTTTGAAGTCAGCTCTGTCAAGGGGATAATAATGGTGCCATATCCCTTGACAAACCTCCAGTAGCACCCTGTGAGACTTAAGAAGGCTCTCACCTCAGTTTGGGTTTTGAGGGGCTCCCAGGCCATGATAGTCTATATGTTGGCATGGAGGGGTTGCACCTTACCCATGCCCACCAGGTGTCATAAGTATACCACAGACCCCATCCCTATCTGGCACTTACTGGCTTGATAGTCAGGCCTGCCTGTTGCAGGACCTTAAGCACTTCCTGCAGGTGAAGAAGTAATCCTTACAGCTGCTACTGAATTCAGTGATGTCATCCAAGTAAGCAGCACTGAAGGCCGCCAAACCAGCCAAGACCTGGTTCACCAGCCTCTGGAAGATAAAAGCAATCCCCAGCACACGTTAGAATTAAACAAAAAATGACAGCAGTAGCAATTGTAAGTCAAAAACGAATATTCAACAGAAATCACAATAGGTTCTTTGTTTCTTTATTTCTCGAGGTATCAGCATTTGGCATAGGAGGATTCTGAATGAATGAACACGAGGACTCACCATAATAATTGACTGAGAGTTACGGTAATAACCTTTTGCCTATGCCGGAGGATCGTGTGGGTTGGAATTATCACCACACATGAAATGGTTTGAAAAAAGAGACATTAGAGCCTTGAAAAAGTCGCTGGTGTATACCTACTGTGGTGACAAAACACGTGTTGGCTGGCTAAGATCTGTTTAAAGGGAATCAGATGAAAAGAAATAAAGAAACAAAGGGGCATATTATCAAGAACGGCGTTAAAAATTATCGCCGGTTTAGCGGCAGAAAACTGCCGGTAAAGCGGCGATAATGGGCTTGATAATATGCCCTGGAGAATTCCAATAGAAGCCCATGTTGTGAACATGGGCTTCTATTGGAATTCTCCAGAGCATATTATCAAGCCCATTATCGCCGCTTTAGCGGCAGTTTTCTGCCGCTAAACCGGCGATAATTTTAACGCTGTTCTTGATAATATGCCCCAAAGAACCTATTGTGATTTCTGTTGTACATTCGTTTTTGACTTACAATTGCCTCTGCTGTCATTTTTTGTTTAATTCTAACGTGTGCTGGGGATTGCTTTTACGTTTGTTTGTAGCTTAGGACGCAAAATTTGGGGAGGCTGGTGGTTCTCTCCACCCTTCAGCACCGTGATAGCTAGGATCAGATTGAGATATTAAGTGGATTCACCCTTTAGGGCGCCAATTTCCCTATATATCATACCACTGTGCGGTTGTGTTAAGCCTCTGGAACATGGCAGGGGCATTCTTTGATCCAAAGGGCATCACTCTGAGTTGGTAGTGACCCTCTGGAGTAAAGAAGGCTGACCTCTCCTTGGCTCCTTCAGTTAGGGCAATCTGCCAGTACTCTGAAGTAAGGTCAAAGGTACTCAGGAACTGGGCAGCCCCTACCCTACCAATCAGCTCATCAGCCTGGAGGATGGGATGAGTATCAGTCTTGGTGACTGAATTGAGCCCCCTGTAATCTACACAGATCCTGAGTTCTGGTATAGTGCCCGGTGGGGCAGCTTTTGGTACCAGCACTGCAGGGCTAGACCAGGGACTACTGGAGGGTTCAATCACCCACAACTGCAGCATCTTAGAAACCTCATCTTTGATGCTGGCCCTCACTTTTTCAGACACCCTGTAAGTTTTATTCTTGACAGGGAGGCTGTCTCCTCTGCCACATCATGGGTACATAGGTGGGTAGTCCAAGGAGTGAGGGAAAACAGAGAGGATGACTGTCCCAGCAACTGGCGACAGTCTCTCTGCTGTTCTGAAGTCAGGGTGGGGGAGAGTTTCACACCTTCCACTGACCCATCCTTCTCTTTGGAGGCTAAGAGATCAGGGAGAGATTTACTCTCCTCTTCCTCCCCTCTATTTGTCACCAGCAACATGGTGACCTCAGACCTCTCAAAGTGTGTTTTGAGATGGTTGATATGGAGCAGCTTGTTGGGGTGCCTGGGGGTCTTGAGGTCCACCAGGTAGGTGACCTCCCCTTCCTCTCAATTATCTCACAGGGCCCAGTCAAATGTTCTTGGAGGGCCCTGGACTCCACGGGTTCCATCACCCAAACTTTCTGCCCAGGCTGTAATTCCACAGGGGTAGCCGTTTGGTCAAACCATTGTTTCATTACCTCCTAACTGGCCTCTAAGTTGTCAGAAGCTTGCTTCCATAACTAGGTGATCTGGCTCCTGAAGACCAGCATGTAGCTAACTACATCCTGTGGAAGGGGGTTCCTGGGAGCTTGCTCCCACCCTCCCTTCACCAGACTGAGAGGTCCCCTAACAGGATGACCATACAGAAGCTCCAGAGGGCTAAATCCAAACCCCATCTGTGGTACCTCTCTGTAATCAAAGAGAAGGCACGGCAAGAGGATGCCCCAATTATGCCTCAGGGCCTCAGACAGGCCCTTTATCATGCCTTTGAGAGTCTTGTTGAATCTCTCAGCAAGCCCATTGTTTTGTTGATGGTATGAGGTGAAGAACTTGTAAGTAACTCCACACTCCTTCCACATTGACTGCATATAAGCAGATACAAAGTTGGTGTCCCTGTCAAACACCACTCCATTGGGAAAACCCATTCTGGTAAAAATCCCCATGAGAGCCTTAGCCACTGCAGGTGCAATTGCAGTCCTCAGAGGTATGGCCTCTGGGTATCTTGTGGCATGGTCCACCAGTACCAGGATAAACCCATTGCCAGAGGCTGTCTGGGGATCCATAGGCCCTACAATGTTGATGCCCACCCTTTCAAAGGGTTACACAGTAATGGGGGAACCCAAAAATCACTGGACCTGGGTCAATTAAAGTACAGAAAAAGTGGTCACAGTGGAAGCATAAATTTCGTCAAAACTCATCACCCTGAATAAACCACATTAATCAATCAGAATTCCAATTCAAAAGGAAATTTTATCATTATTTAGCATGAAACCAGTAATCAAAATCATTTCCATGAAAGGTGCTCCGAGGAAAAGTGAAAAAATTGTGCCAGGAGATGTGCTCATGTGAGGGTAGGAGAATTGTGCAGTATATACAATCTATTTACAAGGACCTGTCTGGTCAATACAATAATCAAGATCGAGATACACAGTATTAATGAGATACAGCCAATCAATCACTGTTATCTAACTGTAGGTACAGAGCCAGTACAGGTAAGTAGGAAACAGTCAACGTTTTGACCCCAAATATAGAGGAGCATTTAATCCTTAGACCGGGGGCTTCATCAGGACAGGGGGAGCCACCTACAGGTGAAATGAGTTGAAAAATCGCAAGATTAATAAGGGTGACATGGACCATATAATATATATAATAATACATGAGAGGTCAATTATTGTGCACCTTATTCCACAGGGATGATGTCCATGGAAAAGATCAAATCAAAGGGCCAACAGGCTCCTATGCCAAAGGGACTAGTCGTCTCAGGATTATTTAATGTTAATGGCGCATGCTGAAAGCGAAAGAAAGCACGTCAGCCTAAGGCAAAAAGGGAGCGATTTCTCAAATTAATTAGGAGACTTCTAAAACACACTCACTCATCAGAAATTGGTCAAACATTGAATGAATGATTCCATCGGCATCAGCGGAGACAGTCCTTATTATTAGGAATCAGTCCATATGCAGAAGTTAATAAATCTAAAAAGAGGAGACAAGGGTATAATGAGAGTCTGCAACGACTCAGAAACAGGCTTAAACATTGTATCAAGGTGGTGAAAGAAGAACGTCTGCCGGCGGGAGAGACAATTCCAATTACCTTAATCCTTCGTAGAGTCAAGCCATGTGAGTGCAGCGCCGCTCTCCTCACGTCTAAATATAGACAGCAGGGAGGTCAACGTGCACGCGGCTGGGAATACGTCAGTAGCACAGTCGCTAAGTGCTATCCCTGACGTTCAAGTGCGGCGGAGGCATCTGTAGTAGTTATTGCTTTAAAGTACTTAGAATGTTGCTCGGTTGGAACTTCACTGTGTGAGGGTTCCGTACCGAGCGTTAGGGTTTTGGTCAGTTGAACTTTGGACGTCATCTGAGCTCTGCCTGGGATGGCCCAGCGGAACTAATAAACTACTTTGCAGTTCCTTACCTGGCTCCTTCGTCTGCTTCACTACATCTTTTTGTGGCGACGAGTGCTGGGCCATCCACATGGACCTGCGTGCCTTGCCAGTGTGGTCTCCCTGCTTTTCGGACGATTTCTGCTTCTCCTGTCGATCTTCAACAATAGATGGTCCTTCCGGAGTTTGTGCAGGGTGCCGGTGAGTTGCAGAGTTCTTCTCAAGCAAGCTGAGAAGAGTCGACGTACTGTGGGCAGAGCGTGGATTTGGAGGAGTGGGCCATTGGTGGAACGCAAGGATGGCACTGCGTTTCACCACAGCAGCATCAGGACGGCTTGACGGCATGCTGACAGAGCACGTTTTCATCAGAGTTTGCAACGCAAGGAGGATGCTGCGTTTCAAGGAATTCTCCAATGATGTGATGATGACGTGACGATGCACATATCTATTTCGTAGTGGAATGCAGAGTTGCGGTGCGTTCCAGTCTACGGAGGAGTTCAGTGACAGGAGAGTACACGTCACAAAGACTCATCTCTTTGGGGGTTTTCTTTGATCTGCTCGGAACAGCTGCTTCACGGTGTGCCTCACAGGTCGTGTGTGGTAGCGCTGTTCACGAGGCCACTTATGAGTTTGGTTAGAGTCCTGCTGTTTTGCTGGTATAGTAAGCGCATTGACTTTAAGGCGCAAAGCTTATTCCTGCACGGTTTTTGCTGCAGGGTGTCTAATTTTGACCAAGCACATTGTCTTTTAACCGGGTAACTATCGCCCCATTTCCCAGCTCCCTTTTCTAGCCAAGGTGGCTGAATCCCATGTCAATACTATTCTGACAGAGTTTATAGAGGAAAATGCCATCCTGGACTCCTCGCAAAATGGCTTTAGAGCCCGCCACAGTACTGAGTCGTCTCTGTTGGCAGCGACTGAGGAAATTCGCAGTAGCCTAGACAACGGAAATTCCGCGGCCTTGATTCTTTTGGATTTAAGTGCCGCGCTCGACACTGTCTCGCATGAAATATTACTGTGCAGGCTACAGGAGATAGGGATTGGGGGTTCGGCCTTGGCCTGGTTTCACTCTTTCTTAGAGGGCAGAACATTCCAGGTCATAGTGCCACCCTACCACTCCCAGGAGTTGGCAATTAGACATGGGGTTTCGCAAGGATCGATACTGAGCCCCGTGCTCTTTAACATCTATGTACAACCCTTGGCAGTGGTGGCAAAAAGCAGAGGGTTGTCGTTGGTTTCCTATGCCGACGACACCCAATTAGTCATCGCCTTTTCTAAGAAATGTAAAAATAATCTCATCAAATTTAAGGAGGATTTGCTGGCAATCGCCAATTGGCTGACAACAAATTGCTTGCAGCTAAATGCCAGTAAGTCGGAAATTCTGCTGTTCGGGAGAGACAGCGATATGTGGTCAGAGCAATGGTGGCCAGACCAATTAAAACCAGCACCTCTGCCGAAGGAGGCGGTCAAGAACCTGGGCTTTTGGGTCGATAGAGGTCTCTTTTTTGACGCTCAATCCAAATTAGTCGCAGGGACCTGCTTCGGGCTCCTGAGAGGGTTAAAACCTCTACTTGGCTTTTTCGAACCCAAAGTCCGGCAGACTATTTTACAGGCTACTATTTTATCCAGACTGGATTATGGCAATTCCCTTTATTTAGGTGCCAACAAATCCTGTATTCAGCGCCTTCAGAGAATACAAAACACAGCAGCCCGTACTCCACTGGCGCTTCCGAAATCATGTTCAGTGTCTAAGTTTCTACCTAAACTACACTGGCTGCCCGTAGGGAAAAGAATCCATTTCAAGACACTTTGCCTTTCTCATAAAATCTTGACTCAACAAGCTCCTCCGGTCTTAGCAGAACTGCTAACAACGTACGTCCCGAGCCGTCCCTTGCGGTCAGCTGACCAAGGGTTGGCATCCAACCCCAGAGTATTAAGAGCCAGAGCTGGTGGTCGTTCTTTCAAAGTTTTGCCGGCCAAACTCTGGAACTCCCTTCCGACTGCTATTAGAGGGCTCCAAGATCACTTAGCTTTTCGGAAAGCCATAAAGACCTGGCTTTTCCCGGTGTAACTTTCTCTCCTTTTCCCAGGCTGTCACTACTGACGGGCATTCTTGGTAGCGCTGGGACGCCCCGTTGCTGGGGCAGCTACGCGCTGTATAAATCTGCAAATAATAATAATTTTAAAGAGCCATAGTTTTGCTACATCTTTGTTTTGCGAGGAGGACGTTTGTTTTTCCTATTCTGATACTGGCCTGTTCTCTGTGTGGGCATTTAATTACCAGTTTAAACAAACTTGTGACATCCCATTCTATCAGTTGTTTTTTTCCTTCTATCCCCTGTAACTTATAAAAAACGAATTTTTCTCACTGCTTCATCCCAAGACTTTGGGTGGTGTCGTGAAGAAATATGCAAGCAGTTGCGCCTCCACCTCCATTTTGGGAAACACTAGGCCACCCTCCCATTAAGTGTAAACAATGGTTTGAAGGGTTTGAGACGTATTTAGGCGCACTTGGTGCTAATCTTTTTAGGGCTGAAAGAAGGAAATACTTTCTGCTTCATTCATTAGGATTTGAAGGCAGGGCTATTTTGAAACATTTGCCTCCACCTGTTGTTGATGGAGCAGACATTCTTAATGAGTATCAAGACACTGTGAAAAGACTTCAGACCAGGTCTGATGTTCAACCATGTTTGGTTGTGTTGCGACACAAGTTTTTTCTACGAGTTCAGAATGCTGGTGAAGATGTTGACGCTTAAATAACCTCTTTGAGAAGGTTAATCTCGAGTGCCAGTTTGAAAATTTTGCAGACCAATTAGTAAGAGACCAATTTATTTGTCATTGTACTGACAAGATGATCAAACAGAAGCTACTGTGGATGGGAAATCCAACGTTGGAGGACGCTATTAAAATGGCCAAGAGTATAGAAACGTCTCAGTTGTCGTCTAAGGAATTAGTGAGCCGGTTTCTGTTGTCAAAGTCAAGGATACTAAAGAAACTAAGGACTGCAAACCTTTTGACAGGTCACGTTTTGGTTATGTTGATAAGCAAAATTCATTTTTTTCTCAACAAAATATTTGTTTCAGATGTGGGTACAAAGCACATATGAAGGGTGGTAAGTGCCCGGCTAAATTTGTGACCTGCAGAATTTGTAGTAGACCGGGTTACTTTGCCAAAGTTTGTCAATCTGCAGAGGCAAACAGTCGTCCTCTGTCAAATGTGTCATTGATGAAAATCTATCTTATGAAAGTGATTAATCCATCACTAAAGATCTCAGGGACATGGTTGTGGTGGTGCAGAATGAGGAGGTCAAAGTGGGTAATCCAGAACTATGTGTGGATTTGGTTGGAGAAAAAAGTGTGTGACTATTATTAGATTATGATGCTCGAATCTCCATGACTTATCCATTGAGGATGGTTTATTGATGAGAACTGACAAGTTGGTGCCTCCTGTGATTTTGAGAGCTGGCATCATTTTGAGTGCTCATGAGGGGCACTTGGGAGCCACCATGACAATAAAAAGGGTCAGACTATCCTTTTTGTGGCCTTCCATGACTAGGGAGGTGGATGAGATGGTCAGAGAGTGTGTTATATGCTCTAGCTGTGATAAATCTGTCAAATTGTGCACTCCCCCACTTTCTCCCATTGAGCTGCCGTCTGCACCATGAGTGAAGTTAGGGCTTGATATAGTCGGACCTTTCTACGCGCTTGACGCGTCGTCAAGGTTTGCGTTGGTCATGATGGACTACTATTCTGAATGGCCTGAGGTCAGATTCGTGGGAGAGGTAACCTCCAAGACTGTTGTTGAATTCCTGAAAGATGTTTTCCTGAAGGAGGGGTTCCCCGAAACTCTTGTGACAGACAATGGTACACAATTTGTCGCAAGTGAAGTTGAAGTGTTTCTATAAACCAGTGGCATTAAACACCTCAAGAGCTCACTGTATCACCCTCAAACCAATGGTTTGGTAGAACGCATGAACAGGGTTTGGGGGAATGTATACAGTGGGTTCTTGCTAATAACTATGTGGTAGCAAACTCTGTCAAGACCATGCTTTGGTTCTATCGCACTACCCCTCATTCGACCACTGGTGTTTCGCCTTTTGAGTTGTTACGAGGTCGCAGAGCTACTACCAGTTTTTGTCCCAGTTGGATGGGTAAATGGGTCAAAGGTGGGCAGTGGTCTGATGTCAGTGTGAGGAGTCGTGTGAACTTGACCCAACAGAAACATAAGAGGTACTTTGATTCCAGGAAGAATGCCCAAGAGATTGAGTTGGCTGTGTGTGATTCTGTTCGTGTCAAAAAACCTGTCCAGGTGAGGAAAGGTTGTTCTATGTTCGGGCCTTCCACCAAGGTTGTGGAGGTTAATGGTGGTTCTGTGAAGCTTGCGAATGGCCAGTGGTGGAACAAGTGTTGGTTGGTTAAGTCCGGTGTTGTTGATGAAGGATTTGGTGGTTGCAGTGGGGATGGTGAAAGAAGATTTTCTCGGTTGAATCCTTTTGGATTGAGACGCAGTTCTGGGGTGAGGAATCTCACTTTCCGTTACAGGGACTGATGTGTTCTTCCATTACAGGGACTGATGCATCCTTCTTTCAATCTTTTTTTTGTCTTTACAGGGACTGATGTATTTACTTTGTATCTTGCCTTTTCCCTTAGTATGTTTATTGTATTGTTATTGCTTGTGTTTTGTTTCTTCATTTTGTTTTCTCTTTCTCCTACGTTTGGTTCCCTTTGCTTTGTTTTTGTATTTTAAGGAAAGACCCATGTAGTAGTTATTGCTTTAAAGTACTTAGAATGTTGCTCGGTTGGAACTTCACTGTGTGAGGGTTCCATACCGAGCGTTAGGGTTTTGGTCAGTTGAACTTTGGACGTTGTCTGAGCTCTGCCTGGGATGGCCCAATGGAACTAATAAACTATTTCGCAGTTCCTTACCTGGCTCCTTCGTCTGCTTCACTACACCGTCATATGATTGAGTGAGTGAAAGCATCCAAAACGTGGATGTCGGATCAAATGGAGTGCCTGAAGAAAAAGGATGTTGGAAATTCCAAGAGGGCCTAATCGGTTCAGTTGTTGAGAAACAGACCTTAAGTTTAACTAATAGTATCCCAAAGATAATAAAACACCATTCTGCAATGGGGGACGAGACTCATGAATGTAGGTACAATAATACATTCCATACATCATTGAAAATGTCACAGTTGTACAGTGGCATACATATACATCGTAGGTGTTGAATAACAATGAAGACACAAATTATCATATTTGTGTAAATTGTACAAGAAAACATTAAAATGCAACTTGACTAGTAGGTGGCAAGCCAAGCATTAAAAAGCAGTGACATGTTGAATGCCGGCAACCTGGTGCTGCAGTCACAATACGTTTGGACATATTAATAATGGGTAGTAGTGTCATGCTAGCTGAGAATGTCTGACCAAAGTAAGACTCAATCATTTTGAAGGCAGGACATCTGCCTGACTGTCTCGTCTAACTTGTTTAAACCATTATGGATAGAGTCCAATAAGTGCATCCACTTGCACTTGCGCAAATTCAGAATTGCATATAAGTCCCCTCCCCTGGGGCCTAGAGTAATTTTCTCGAGAACTAACCATTTGAGGCTCTCTGGTGGGTGTTTGAGGGCTTGAAAGTGTTCGACTAATGGAGCACCCGAAACATTACATCTCACCCTGCTGCAGTGTTGCAATATTCGTGTCTTAACCTTTTGTCGAGTCTGACTAACGTCCATTGGATCACACGGACAGATGATGGCATAAATCACATCCATGGTGCTACAGTTCGTGTGAGTTTTGAGTTCAAGGGTATGATGTTTGTATTGGAATTGCTTGGTCTCAATGGTGATATTACAAGCCTTGCAACAGCTGCATTTATAGTGACCTACAATCTCTGGTAGATTCCACAATGTACAAATGGAAGGTTGTGTCGGGGTGTTAAGGAGAGAATGGACTACGTGGTCTCTAATACTCTTGCCTTTCTTGAAAGAGTGTGTCGGCGGGTCATTGAGATCCAGGTCATCTGAGATCAACTTCCAATGATTATTTACAATCTTCCTAATGTCGTTGCTGCGAGTGCAGTAAGTCGTGACATATATCATTTTGTTCATATTGTCATCCGTTTTAGTTTTTGGTGTCAGCAATGTTTCCCTTGGATTGAACCATGCTCTTTTCCGTGCATATTAAGAAGTCTTTTGGGGTAACCCCTCTCTAATAGGCGATGAAGGAGGCCTTCAGATTCTTCAAAGTAATTGTCCTTATGTGAGCAATTTCTGCGAATTCTTAGGAACTGCCCAAAAGGCAGATTGTCTCTCAGGCCTCTTGGGTGGTGACTACTATATCTTAGTAGAGTATTTCTTTGCGTGCTTTTTCGGAATAGGGTGGTAAAAAGGAAACAATTTTCAGGCTTGATCATGATGTCCAAGAAGTCCACCGATGTAGAACTTGAGTGTAAGGAAACTAGATATCAATCGACTTATCATTGAGCCATGTGTGAAAGGTCTTCAGTTCCGCTTCACTGTCAGTCCAAATCAGTAACACATCATCTATATAATGTTTCCAGAGCGTTATATGATGAAAGTGAGGGTTAGCTTCATTAAAAATGAATGAATTTTCAAAATCATCCATGTACAGGATGGCTAGATCCGGTGCGAAGCTAGCTCCCATAGCGACGCCCTTGGTTTGCAGGAAGTATTCCCCTTGAAAGACAAAAAAGTTCTTCATCATTGCTATCTCCAGTAGCTTGATGATAAAGTCTGTGGGGATCTGGGCCGGTTGTGGTTTTTTGTTGAGTACTCTCCTGATTACTTCCAATGCTGGCACCTGGGGGATACTCGTATACAGAGAGACGATGTCCAATGTTACTAAAAGTTAGCATGTGGGGTCAAAAGGCAGGTTGTCCACCAATCTTATGGTCTCCATGGTGTCTCTTAAATACGATTTTGTTGACTCTGCAAGAGGTTTCAGGAAAAAGTCCACATATTTGCAGAGGGGTTCCAATAATGAACCACAGCCAGAAACTATGGGATGACCCGGTGGATGTTGTAGATTCTTGTGAACCTTCGGGAGGGTATAGATGATAGGTAAACGGGGTTGTTTTTTATTGAGGTAGTCATATTCATGATTGGACAAGAAACCTTGTTTGCGGCCCGTGTCCGTGGTTTTCAAGACCAGCTTGCTTATTTCTCTAGTGGGGTCTACGTTTAGTTTGGTGTAGCTGACGCCATCAGTAAGTTGTGTGTAAATTTCGGACTTAAAATCTGTGGTATTCTGAATAACAATTGCCCCACCTTTGTTGGCTGACTTGATAACTATGTCTCTGTTGGTCTTTAATGAATTTAGTGCCTCACGTTCCGTTTTGGTGATATTGTGAGCAATGTATCATCTCGTAGAGCAAATCTTAAGTACATCTCTAAGGACAACACTTTCGTATGCCAATATTTTGTGAGACATCGATTGTGTAGGTGGTGTGAAGGTGCATGGTCCTCTTAGGCCTGTGTGGGAGATATAAGGAATGGATGGTGATTTGTTGAAAAAGTACCTGAGCCTGATTTTGCTAAAAAAACGGTGTAATTCCTTCTTGATATTGAAGAGGTCGGGCAAGGCCATCGGGACGAATGAGAGTCCTTTGTTGAGTACTTTATGTTCATCAAGTGAGAGCTCGTAGTTGGACAGATTGATGACGGGGCTGGCATCCACACCTAGCAACGGTAGTACTGACGTCTTGTCTGGATTTCTCTGTGACTCTCCGGTGGGAAACAGACTTCTTTCGGTCCTCGTATTCTTCCTCCACCCCAATCTTGGCCTCTCTGTTCTTGGCCTCTCTTCACTCCTTGGTTCCAACTGTTGCTTCTTTCCCTGGGTGGTCGCCATTGGCCCTCCCCTAAAAATGTTTGGCCCTGTGGTGGTGTTGGGTACCTGTTGTCCTGATTGTAGTAGCCTGAACTTGTGCATGGTTGCTCGTTGTCACTTCCTGTGGAGCCCGAGGAGTCTGAAAAAGTGGTGAGTCTTCTGTATCCCCTTTAACCGCCTCTACCTAGATAGGAGAAACGTCCCTGAGTGTCCTGTTTATAATAATCTTCCTGAAGATAAGGATAGGTGTTTTTTTTATCATAGAATCTAATGTCTTTGGATAGTTTTTCCAGTTTCCTTGACTGGGTGTTGGTGTCGAATTCACTGATTGTCTTTTCCAAGCGTTCTAGAGCCTCTTTGGCGTTGGTCAAAGTTGTGTCTTCAGCAATTTCACGTTTAAGGTCTGTAATTTCCTTCAGTAGCTTTTCCACTTGTTACAGGGCTGTTTCCACTCCCAGAACCATACAATGGCGTGAGCAATTGTTCACCACGAAGCTGAAGCTTTCTTTAAATTTAGGAATGTCAATAAAAATGGCCGGCTCGTTCCTAACCTGTAATCCCACTGGCATAATGTTGGCCTGCAGGTATTTAGTTAATAAATGGCCATGAAGTCTTGTCCGAATAAGCTTCTTTTCTAATCTCTCCAACCTGCTAACCTTATCATTCAATGTAAAGTCGATATTGGAAGGGGGCGCCAATGACAGGCAAAGGATTAAGGGGGACTTTCAGCCTCTGCCATGTCTTCCTGCTGGCCTGGCAGGTCAAGCAAGTCCCACAGAATGTATCTGAGGAATTCTTTATCCAGGGCCAATAAAAGTGGGGTACAAGCCTGGCAAAGATCTTGCCCTGCCCCAGATGTCCTGCCAGGGGTATCCTATGAGCCAGCTCCAGTAGGAAGGCCCTTTGGCATTGGGAAACAGCCAGTGCCCTAAATTGCCCCTTGCACATATGTCTTAGGCTCATTATACAGAGGTTTCCCTTCCAGTAAATGTGTGATTCCCAGAGGCATCACTTGCTGCCTGCACTTTGGCCTGTTGCCTCGTGCCTCCAGGGTTGGGCATTCCTTCTGTGTCTTGCAGAACCCCTCCCTGGGGGATCCCCCTTTTACTTGCCATCCAGCAAGTTCAGGCAGGTCACCAAGGGTAGAAATATCCTCCTCAGTGGGCTCCTCTGTGGCCTGCTCTGGTGCCCCGTCCACCTCAGCTGGGTTGTGAGAAGTTGGCCTGGCATATGCTGTCCACTAGTTATAGTGGGCACCTTGCACCAGTCCAAATGACCTTTATTGATGATAGGTTTAAAGACAACCTTTATTGAAAGCTATCCTAGTGGTAGCTATGGAGAGCAGCCTTCAGGCTAAGTCTTGAAGGAGTGTTAAGCTGTTTGTTTTACCAGTTATAATCTCATGAATGACCAAATGAAAGGAGAACCACACCAGGTATATATATAAAATATATGTATTTATTACTAAACACAACCCAATAGTCTCTTTATGAGGCTAGAGGTCAAAGTACACAAGTTACAAGTCAAATAGCACAGTAAATTAGCACAATATACGATTAGCCCTAGGGGCGTACCAAACCATATATTAAGAAAGTGGTATAAGAACCACGACTTAAGTAGACACAAGGCCTAGAGCCTGTAGAATCGCTGGGACCCCAAGGAACCACCCAAGGTAGTGACACAGGGGGCCCACGGGGGCTGTGTGCAGTGTGAGAACACAGCCGCGAGCTCCGTTAAAGTCTATGGGAAAGTTGCGGTTTGAGTTTTAGAGTTTAAGGACACTTAGAAATGGATTAGGACCAAACCCTCTTGGACTTAGACAGTTCTAGGGTCAACACCCACGGGAGCACCGGAGTACTCGAGTTACCTCACCCAGGGAAGCCGGGTGCATAGGTGTCGAATGGTGTCGGGTCGCGTCGTCGATTTCAATGGCAGCCTGCAAGGAAGTGCTGCTGCCGGGAAGATGCGAAGTGTCCGAAGAGATCCAAGCCTGGATCGGAGATGAGAAGAACCTGAAAGCAGAGGGGACAGAGTCTGGGTCACTTTGCCAGTGACCAGGGGCACGATAGTCGAATGCCCGCCGATGTCGGGTGCTTCAGGTGAAAGAGGTGAAGCTTGACTCTTCAGCCACGAGGACCAGGAGGCGTCGACGACAACCAGGAGCCCACAAAGGATGTCGAGTGCTGCAGTGTTGGTGTCCAGATTGAACACAACAAGCCTTGGCAACAGCAACCCACACAGAAAGGAGAAAGATGCTTCTGTGCAGACCAGCAAGGTCTGAGGGACTCACCACTTGGTGGGGAGTCAGGGCACGTCTGGAGCAACCAGGGAAGCCCAAAGAAAATCAGAGTTGCCTTCACAGGACCAGTCGACGGACCAGGGATCGCGAAGGGGCCTCGAGCGGAAATGCAAGGAGCAGGCCCACGGAACACTCGTGGAGTGTAGGCTCACAATCTTTGGTGCAAATAGTGCTCGGGGCCTGGGCTATAAGTAACCTAAAGCAGGACTTCAAGAGTTGTCGAGAAGTTGATGCACTAGCAAATGTGCACGGTGTCCAGGGGTTCCGGTTCCATGTCACTCGTGAGGGCTGTGGGTCTCAGCTTTGCTGGGGACTCGGGTCGGCCTCTGAGAAGTCTGGAAATCCTCTTCCTGGGCTACAAGTGTGAGAAGTAGGCCTGGCATATGCTGTCCACTAATTATAGTGGGCACCTTGCACCAGTCCAAACAACCCCTTATTGGAGATAGGTTAAAGACAACCTTTATTGAAAGCTATCCTAGTGGTAGCTATGGAGAGCAGCCTTCAGGCTAAGTCTTGAAGGAATGTAAAGCAGCTTGTTTTACCAGTCTATAATCTCTTGAGTGACCAAATGAAAGAGGACCACACCAGGTATATATTCAAAATATATGTATTTATTACTAAACACACCCCTCTAGTCTCTTTATGAGGCTAGAGTTCGAAGTACATAAATTATAAGTTAGTTATCTACAGTAATAGCACAAATACACGTTTGAGCCCCAGGGGCGTACCAAACCATATACCAATAAAGTGGTATAAGAACCACGACTGAGCTAGACACAAGGCCTAGAGCCTGTAGAAGTGCTTGGACCACAAGGAGCCACCCAAGGTAGTGACACAGGGGACCCACGGGGGACGCGTGCAGTGTATGAACACAGCCGCGAACCACCGTTAAGTTCTATGGGGAAAGTCGCGATTAGAATTTAAAAGAAAAGGGACACTTAGAGGAGGACTTGGAGCAAACCCTTTGAGAACTAGGCTGTTCTAGTGTCAATACCCACGGGAGCACCGGAGTACTCGAGTTACCTCACCCAGGGGAGCCGGGTGCATAGGTGTCTTTCGGGGTCGGGTTTCGTCGTCGCTTTCTATGGCGATCTGCTGCAAAGTGCTGCTGGCGACCAAGTCGAAAGTGTTCGGGTGGATCCAAAGGTGGATCGAAGATCTGAAGAACCTGAAAGCATTGGGGACAGAGTCTGGGTCACTAGCCAGTGACCAGGAAGGCGATGAGCAGATGCCCACCGATGTCGAGTGCTTCAGGTAGGTTGATGGTTGTCTTGACTCTTCAGCCACGAGGTCCAGGAGGCATAGACGACAACCAGGAGCTGGATTCGAGCTGTCCCACGATGTCTGTCGATTGCAGGGGTGTCGGCGACTGGATTGGACTCAACAAGCCTTGGCAACGGCAAGTCTCGTGGAAATAGAAGAGGGATGATGTTGCAGACCAGCAAGGTCTGGGGGACTCACCCAGTGAGGATAAGTCAGGGTACACCTGGAGCAACCAAGGAGCCCAAGCAGAAAAAGATTGGCCTTCGGGAGGGCCTACTAGCCAACGGACTAGCGACCGCGAAGGAGCCAAGAGACGGTGCACGTGGAGCTGGCTCACAGGACACTCGTGGAGTGGAAGCCAGTGATCTTCGGTGCAGTTGGTGCTGGAGGCTGGGGCTACTCGAAGCCCAAAGCACGACTTTGTGGGAGACCCAGAAGAGGATGCACTTGCAAATGCATTCGGTGTCCAGGGGTCACGGTTCCATGTTACCCACGACAGCTACGGGCCTCAACTTTGCTGGGGACTCAGGGCAGCCTCGGGGAAGTCTGGAAATCCACCTCTGGTGATGCAAAGACTTCGGCGTCCGACAGGAGCTTCAGCGATGCAGACCGGACAATTGCTTCTTTGGTGCCTGCCAAGCAGGGGAGTCACTCCTTGACCCCAAGGGAGATTCTTCAGTCCTCTAATCTTGAAGTAGAGCGTCGAAGGTCCAGGATTCTGTGTCAGAGTTTCGTCCAGGTAAATCTAAAGTCCTAAGGACTGGGGTCCCCTACTTATACTAAGGTAGGGGTTGGACATACTCTGTGGCCCCACCTATGGGAGGGCCAGGGCAGAGGGGTGGTTACACCCCTTTCCCTTTGTCCAGTTTCGCGCCAGAGCAGGGGCTGGAAGCCCCTGAGCCGGTTTGAACTGGGGTATGCACAGGGACACCAAGTGTGCCCCCAGTGCAGGATTTCAAAGCACCCGAGAGTGCTCCCGCCCAGCCCCAATACACACTATCCTGTCTGGGGAGGTGGTCACACCTCCCTGGGACAGGAAACCTATTGTCCAGGCCTCCCCTGCCGGAGTTTTGGTCAGCAGCAGGAGGCCAGACTCGTGTCTGTGGCAGCGGCATCCATTTTGTGATGCTAGGGCTCTGGAAAGTCAGTACCGGGTATACCGGTGTGTACATGTCTTTCCCTCTAGAAGGGTGGAATGCTACCCCCGCCGCCAGAACTGGCGGGGGGGTAGTATTCCAAGATGTTTGACACCAAACACGACATGTTTCCGTGCAGCCATCCCAAAGTTAGCATTTAACGCGAGGTTATAATGCGCTTAAGAGTATATGGTCAGGCTGCACTACAAACAGCATCAGAGAAGGGTCTCCGAACGCTGCAGAGGGGCCCTGCTCATGCAGGGGCACCCTCTCACATAGGAAACACGCACTCTGCCTTCAGGATTGATAAGGCCTGCCATAGGAGTGACTTATAGGTCTATATGTGTGTATGTATGTAGTGATATAGGTAGCCTATATCACAGTAAGGGGTGCATGCACCACCTTACCCAGGCTGCAGTAGCAGACCTGTGGTGTCCTTTTGGCTGGCCTTCCAGGGGTGGCACAATACATGCTGCAGCCCCTGGTAGGCCTCTGAGGTACCTATGCCCTGGGTACATAGTATACCATATACTAGGGACTTATAAGGGCACTCCAGATTCCAATCAGAGATGTGCCTAAGGCACATGGAAACCATTTTAAAGAGGAAGCAGCTAGGCTGGGGTTCTGATTAGCAGGGCCCCAGCCAGACTAAGGTCGAAAAACAGTGAAGTATCAGCAAAAAGTGGGGGTACCCATGTGAAGCAGATCCTACTCTCCTACACAACCCCCCCAAACGTAGGGACATTAAACTAACCTTGCCCAGTTAAGTCTTCATGTTCTAAGTGGAAGTACCTAGAGAGTCCATCTGCATTGGCATGGTTACTCCCAGGTCTATGTTCCACTGTGAAGTCCATCCCCTGTAGGGAAATGGACCACCTAAGCAGTTTGGGGTTTTCACCCTTCATTTGTTTTAGCCGTAAGAGGGGCTTATGGTCTGTTTGAACAAGGAAGTGAGTACCAAACAAGTATGGCCTCAACTTCTTCAGAGCCCAGACAACAGCAAAGGCCTCCCTCTCAATGGCTGACCAACGTTTCTCTCTAGGGGTCAGCCTTCTGCTAATGAAAGCTACTGGCTGATCCTGACCTTCATCATTCAACTGTGACAGTACAGCCCCTACCCCCAATTCAGATGCATCAGTTTGAACAATGAACTTCTTGGAGTAATCAGGACTCTGTAGAATGGGAGCAGTGCACATGGCCTGCTTCAGGTCATCAAATGCCTTTTGACAGCTAACTGTCCACTGAACCTTTTTGGGCATTTTCTTGGAAGTTAAGTCATTCAGGGGTGTCACTATTGATCCATACCCCTTGACAAATCTCCTATAGTACCCAGTCAGGCCTAAGAAGGCTCTCACCTGAGTCTGGGTAGTTGGAGCAGTCCAGTCCATGATGGTCTGGATCTTGCTCTGCAGTGGTTGAACCTGGCCTCCACCCACAAGGTGGCCCAGGTACACAACCTGACTCTGCCCTATCTGGCACTTGGTGGCCTTGATAGTCAGGCCTGCTTTCTGCAGGGCCTGTAAAACATTTCTGAGGTGGAGCAGGTGATCCTCCCAGGTGGTCTTTGGCTTTGCATCATCAGCTAGTCTGATCTGCCAGTAGCCAGCTGTCAGGTCAAATGTGCTTAGATACTTGGCTGAGGCCAAAGTGTCTATTAGCTCATCTGCCCTTGGTATTGGATGCGCATCAGTCCTAGTGACTGCATTGAGACCCCTGTAGTCCACACAAAACCTCACCTCTCTTTTCCCACCATTGGTGTGAGGTTTTGGCACAAGGACCACTGGACTAGCCCAAGGGCTATCTGAGGGTTCAATAACTCCCAAATCCAACATCTTCTGGACTTCTGTCCTGATACAGTCCCTGACATGGTCAGGTTGCCTATAAATCTTATTTTTAATAGGCAGACTGTCCCCAGTGTCCACTTCATGAGTGCACCAGGTAGTCTGACTGGGTGTCAGTGAGAATATGTGTCTGAACTGATTGAGCACCTGTCTGCAATCAGTCTGCTGCTGGGTAGTGAGGCTGCCTGCCAAGGCTACACCATCCACTGACCCATCACCAGGGTTCTGTGAGAGCAGGTCAGGGAGTGGGTCACTCTCTTCCTCCTGTCCCTCATTAGTAGCCATGAGCAAGCCCATGTCTGCCCTGTCCACATATGGTTTTAACCTGTTGACATGGAGAACCCTGTGGGGACTCCTGGGTGTTCCTAGGTCTACTAAGTAGGTAACCTCACCCTTCTGTTCAACAATGGTATGGGGTCCACTCCATTTGTCTTGGAGAGCTGCTGGGGCCACTGGCTCCAACACCCACACCTTCTGTCCTGGCTGGTAAACAGTCAGTACAGCCTTTGGTCATGCCAGGCTTTTGAAGTTCCTGGCTAGCCTCAAGGTTTTTAGTTGCCTTTTTCATATACTCAGCCATCCGGGAGCGGAGACCAAGTACGTAGTCCACTATGTCTTGCTTTGGGGGCTTGAGAGGTAACTCCCATCCTTCCTTCACCAAGCACAATGGACCCCTGACAGGGTGACCAAACAAAAGTTCAAAAGGGCTGTAGCCAACCCCTTTTGAGGCACCTCCCTGTATGCAAATAAAAGGCAGGGCAAGAGTATGTCCCATCTTCGCCTAAGCTTTTCTGGGAGCCCTTTAATCATGCCCTTCAAGGTTTTGTTGAATCTCTCAACTAAACCATTGCATTGTGGGTGATAGGGTGTGGTGAACTTGTAAGTCACTCCACACTCCTTCCACATTGCTTTTAAGTATCCAGATATAAAGTTTGCATCCCTGTCTGATACAACCTCCTTAGGGAAGCCCACTCTTGAGAAAATTCCCAGGAGGGCCCTTGCCACCACAGGTGCTGTAGTGGTCCTAAGGGGAATAGCCTCTGGGTACCTGGTGGCATGATCCACTACCACCAGGATAAACCTGTGCCCAGATGCTTTTGGGGATCCATGGGACCAACAATGTCAATCCCCACCCTTTCAAAGGGAACCCCCACCACAGGTAGTGGTATCAGGGGGCCTTTGTAGTGCCACCTGCCTTGCCACTGGCCTGGCAGGTTACACAGGAGCGACAAAACTCCTTGGTGTCTTCAGACATGTGGGGCCAGTGAAAGTGAGGGACAATTCTGTCCCAAGTCTTGTTCTGGCCCAGGTGACCTGCTAAGGGAATATCATGGGCTAGGGTCAATAGGAAGCCCCTGAACTTCAAAGGTATAACCAACCTCCTGGTAGCACCAGGCTTGGGGTCTCTACACTCTGAGTACAAGAGTCCATCATCCCAATACACAGTATGGGGACCACTAGCTTTCCCAGCAGCCTCAGCAGCAGCTTGCTGTCTGAGGGGTTCAAGAGAGGGGCAGCTCTGCTGCTCCTGGCTCAGATCTGCCCTGGAAGGTCCCCCTGTCCCCAAGAACTCAACCTGGTCAGGTTCAAGTTCCTCTGGGACAGTTCCTTCCTCAGGACTGAGATCATCCCCCTCAAGGGACTGATCTTCCTTCTGAGCCAAGGGGGAAGGCACTGCCTTTACCCTACTACTCCTCTTCTTGGAGGGCACTTGGTCCATTATTCCAGAATCCAAGGCCTGTTCAGTACTAGACATTTTGGCTTGTGACCTGGTCACAGCAAACACATCTGCAGGGATGCCCAGCATTTCGGCATGGGTCCTGAGCTCCACTTCTGCCCAAGCTGAAGTTTCTAAGTCATTGCCAAGCAAGCATTCAACGGGTAGGTCTGCACTTACCACAACCTTCTTAAGGCCAGTTACCCTGAGTCTGGGTAGTTGGAGCAACCCAGTCCATGATGGTCTGGATTTTGCTCTGCAATGGTTGAACCTGGCCTCCACCCACAAGGTGGCCCAGGTACACAACCTGACTCTGCCCTATCTGGCACTTGGTGGCCTTGATAGTTAGGCCTGCCTTCTGCAGGGCCTCCAAAACATTTCTGAGGTGGACAGGTGATCCTCCCAGGTGGAGCTAAAGACAGCAATATCATCTAGATATGCTGCACTATAGGCTTCCAGACCTGTAAGGACTGTGTTCACCAACCTCTGAAAAGTGGCAGGTGCATTCTTCAAACCAAAGGGCATCACCACATATTGGTAAAGCCCACCAGGGGTAGAAAATGCAGTTTTTGGCTTTGCATCATCAGTTAGTCTGATCTGCCAGTAGCCAGCTGTTAGGTCAAATGTGCTGAGATACTTGGCTGAGGCCAAAGTGTCTATTAGCTCATCTGCCCTGGGAATTGGATGGGCATCAGTTCTAGTGACTGCATTGAGGCCTCTGTAGTCCACACAAAACCTCATCTCTCTCTTACCATCTTTGGTGTGAGGTTTTGGCACCAGGACCACTGGACTAGCCCAAGGGCTATCTGAAGGCTCAATGACACCCAGTTCCAACATTTTCTGGACTTCTGTCCTGATACAGTCCCTGACCTGGTCAGGTTGCCTGTAAATCTTACTTTTAACAGGCAGACTGTCCCCAGTGTCCACTTCATGAGTGCACCAGGTGGTCTGACTTGGAGTCAGAGAAAACATGTGTCTGTAGTGGTCCTAAGGGGAATGGCTTCTGGGTACCTGGTGGCATGGTCCACCACCACCAGGATAAACCTGTGCCCAGATGCTGTTTGGGGATCCATGGGACCAACTATGTCAATCCCCACCCTCTCAAAGGGAACCCCCACCACAGGTAGTGGTATCAGGGGGGCCTTTGTGGTGCCACCTGCCTTCCCACTGGCTTGGCAGGTTACACAGGAGCGACAAAACTCCTTGGTGTCTTCAGACATGTGGGGCCAGTGAAAGTGAGGGACAATTCTGTCCCAAGTCTTGTTCTGGCCCAGGTGACCTGCTAATGGAATATCATGGGCTAGTGTCAATAGGAAGCCCCTGAACTTCAGAGGTATAACCAACCTCCTGGCTGCTCCAGGCTTGGGGTCGCTACTCTCTGAGTACAGGAGTCCATCATCCCAATATATCCTATGGGTGCCACTAGCATTCCCAGCAGCCTCAGCAGCAGCTTGCTGTCTGAGGGGTTCAAGAGAGGGGCAGTTCAGCTGCTCCTGGCTCAGATCTGCCCTGGAAGGGCCCCTGTCCCCAAGAACTCAACCTGATCAGGTTCAAGCTCCTCTGGGACAGTTCCTTCTTCAGGGCTGAGATCATCTTCCTCAAAAGACTGATCTGCTTCCTGAGCCAAGGGGAAGGCACTGCCTTAACCCTACTGCTCCTTCTCTTGGGAGGCACCTGGTCCATTGTTCCAGAATCCAGGGCCTGTTCAGCTTTTGACATTTTGGCCTGTGACCTAGTCACAGCAAAGACATGTGCAGGGATCCCTAGCATTTCTGCATGTTTCCTGAGCTCCACCTCTGCCAAAGCTGAGGTTTCAAGATCATTGCCAAGCAAGCATTCGACTGGTAGGTCTGCACTCACCACAACCTTCTTAAGGCCAGTTACCCCTCCCCAGGAGAAGTTAACAACTGCCAGAGAATGGTCTGTTCTGACATTGCTAGCATTGGTCACTTGGTACATTTCACCAAGTATAATCTGCCCAGGATCCACAAGATCTTTTGTCACCATGGTGACACTTGCTCCTGTGTCCCTGAATGCCAAAGCCTCTCTTCCATTAATTAAAGGCTGCTGTCTGTATTTGCCCAAATTATTGGGACTCACAAAGGGGGACATATCCATGCCCCCATCACAGACTAGGACAGCCTGAGTTGGCACTCTGACTAGGCCAGAGCCCATCTCAGAACCCAGGGTCAACCCTACTAAACCCTTATTCTGAGTGTTTCCACCACCATTTGTAGCTGGACTAGGGGGAACAGTTGCCTTAGGGGCAATGGTGGCTGGATTAGAGTCTTTGGACTTGGTGCAGTCACTGGTCCAGTGAGTTTTCTGCTTACAGATTTTGCACCATGGTTTCTTTTGGCCTTTTCCTTTAGTAGATTGGGATTCCCCACCAGATGCAGATTTTTGGGGACCTTGAGAAGACTTCTGGTCTTTACCCTTTCCTTGTCAGAGTTTTTGGAATCTTGCTTCTTCTGGTCACCACCTTGGTTCTGTACCTTTTGCTTCACCCTGGTTCTGACCCATTTGTCTGCCTTCTTTCCCAATTCTTGGGGAGAGGTCAGATCAGAGTCAACCAGGTACTGATGTAGCAACTGATTCTGACAGTTATAAGAATCTGCTCCCTCATGATTAAATTATACAATCCTTTGAAGTCACACACCTTACTGCCAAGTAACCAGCCTTCCAGAGCCTTGGTAGCACAATCTACAAAGTCCACCCAGTCCTGTGTCTGTGCCTTTTGGGTATCTCTGAACTTTAACCTGTATTGCTCAGTGGTTAGGCCAAACCCATCTATCAGGGCACTCTTCAGGACTTGGTAATCATCAGCATCCTCTTCTCTTACAGTGAGGAGCTTGTCTCTACCTTTGTCTGCAAAGGAGAGCCACAAGATTGCTGCCCACTGCTCCTGGGGGACCCTCTGAACTTTACAGGCCCTTTCCAGTGCAGTAATCCATTTGTGGATGTCATCCCCACTCTGGTAGGGAGGGACAATCTTGCTCAGGTTTCTATGGTCATAAGACCTTTCCCTACCACTAGGGAAGTTGCTGCCACCATGGGACTCTAGTCCCAACTTTCTTCTTTGTCTATGAAGCTCTAGGGACTCCCTGTCTATAGCCAACTGCTCTCTTCTGATCCTAAGCTGAGCTTCTCCATACTTGAGCAGTCTCTCTTTCCTTTCATGAGAGGATTCCCTCCTATGAGAGGAAACAGAGGTCCCTACTGAGGTGTCAGAATGGTTAGACTCCTGAGAAGGAGATCTTGACCTTCTAGGCACACTTATTTATTTATTTTATTTTTCATTTATACCGCGCGATGAATCATCCCCACAGGGATCTCTCGGTGCTTTTGGCTACACAGTGCTAAAGGCTAGGACAAAATTGCGGATTTAGAACAGCCAGGTTTTTAACTGCTTCTTGAACTGCCCCAAGCTTGCGCAGGCGCGTAGCTCATCCGGCAGGCGGTTCCAATGGAGCGGGGCTAGATGTGAAAAAGCGCGCCCTCCCATTTTGACTTTCCTGATTTTACAGGGACGTAGTAAATTACGATTGCTAGATCTCAATAAACGGGCAGGTATATAGGGAACTAACTTCTTCCTTAGGTAGACCGGGCCGATGCCCTGCTGTGCTTTAAACACCGACTCTCACAACTCACAACTCTTCCTGGTGGGACAAAGGGGAGGTCATTCTGATCCTCCTCCTCCTCTTCAGGAGGAGCTGGATTTTCCAGGGCAAGATCATTTTCATCTTCCTGGCCAGTTTCAGAGATCAGGTCCTGGGTATTTTCACCCCTGGTCCCTTCCTCATCTTCTGCCCCACCCTGTCTGCCTACCCCTTCAGACCCTGGGGGTCTTCTGAGATCATCCAGCAGAAGCATCTCCATGAGACGTTGGGTGTTGGCACTTTTGCCTGTCTTCAGCTTCCTAGTCTTGCACAATTCTCTCAATTCCAAGAATGGGAGGTTGTCATACTTGGAGGGTAGAAGCCCACTGGCTTCTGGCAGGGACCTACTGGTTCCTGGCCCTGAAGACATCACTAGTGAGGTATGGTGTATGCACTACCTACTCTAGTGTGGCCTACTAAACTCTCTTGAGTTGTAGAAAGGGTGTGCTAAGCCCTTGACACACAACTCTAAGTTCAGTAGAACTTACTGTATTTCTAAGCTTGAATTTATATGTACCTGAGGTACCTTTAGTGGTTTTCAGTTAGTCACACACTTGAGATTATCTGGTAAAACAAAGGCAAGCTTGAATCCCACCGCTGCACACCAATGTGAGAAGTTGGCCTGGCATATGCTGTCCACTAGTTATAGTGGGCACCTTGCACCAGTCCAAACGACCTTTATTGATGATAGGTTTAAAGACAACCTTTATTGAAAGCTATCCTAGTGGTAGCTATGGAGAGCAGCCTTCAGGCTAAGTCTTGAAGGAGTGTTAAGCTGTTTGTTTTACCAGTTATAATCTCATGAATGACCAAATGAAAGGAGAACCACACCAGGTATATATATAAAATATGGTGTATTGGGAGGCACATAGGTTTTTAGAAACCATCTCAACGTCACCCAGTTCAAACCGGTTGCAGGGGCTGCCAGCCCCTGCTCTGGCGCGAAACTGGACAAAGGAAATGGGTGTTTCCACCCCTCTTTCCAAACCCTCCCTTAGGTGGGTCCACAGAGTTAGTCCAACCCCTTTCTTAGATATAAGTAAGGAACCCCTGGCAACAGGACTTTAGATATCCCTGGACGAAACTCTGCAACTGAATCCTGGAACTTCGACGCTCTACTAAAGACTAGAGGACTGAAGAAATCTCCCTTGGGGTCAAGGAGTGACTCCCCTGCTTGGCAGGCACCAACAAAGCATTTGCCAGTCTGCATCTCCGAAGATCCTGCCGGACTCCGAAGTACTTGCAGTCCAGGAAGAGGATTTCCAGACTTCTCAGAGGCCGACCCGAGTCCTCCAGACCTCCTTGACGGCCTTCCTGGGAATCCATGGGCCTGGTGGTAGCACATATCTGCTCAGGGAACCCTAACATTTCCAGGTGTGACTTGAGCTCTACTTCCTTCCAGGTAGTGTGCTTAAGATCATTCCCTAACAAACAGTCCACAAGCATGGCATTGCTCATAGCAACTTTCAAAAGACCTGAGACCCCCCCACTCAAATCGAACAAGGGCCACTGGATAGTGATCCTCACGTTTGTCAGCCACCACAACCTGGTGGAATGCATTGGGTATACCTTGCTTTGGGGCCACCAGTCAACTCCTTGCCATAGTCATGCTGGCTCCTGTGTTCCTCAGAGCCTCAACAACTTTCCCATTGATAGTAACACACTGCATACACTTTGCAGTATTGGGGGGCACATAGGTTTTTAGAAACCATCTCAACGTCACCCAGGGACACTAGGGTAACCTTACTGAGCACCCACCACTTACTGGGACAAACTCCTCCCCAAGCACTATGAGTGCCATCCCTGGTGTCTTACCTCCAGTAGGAGATTGTGCTCTTCTTGGGCACGATGGATCAGCCTTGTAATGCCCATACTCAAAGCATGCATAGCATGTGGGATTCTTTGACTGACTCTTGTCAGGGAAGCTCTTTTTCTGCTGGCCAGATTGGGAAAGAGACCCTTTCCCTAGTGAATTATTTTGTTGTCCTTGAGAGTACTCCTTTTTCTCCTCCCTCCTTCTTTTGGTGGGAACAAGTAATACTGCTTAGAATAATCATCAACCTTGTTGCCCCTCACCCAGCCCTTCCGTGCCTTACTAGCCTAATCAAGGAAGTCCACTAATATTTGTGATGAGATTTTGTGTCTGCCTGTGAACCTCTGTCTATACTTCTCAGGGGTCAGCCCAGGCTTACTGACTAGAGTGGCCTTCATGGTGGTGTACTGTGTAAGGAGTGTGTCTTTCCCCACCGTGGGCATGTATTTCTATAATCTACCCCCAGAACTCCTCAGGAAACTTGTGCACCCTTAGAGCCACCTCATAGGCAGAAAACCACTTGTCAATGTCACCCCCACAGCAAAACTGGGTACCAAATCCTTTAGGATGTGAACTTTCCCTTCTCCAGCAGACACTGCTGGTACGCTGCCTCCACTACTGCTGATCTCCACTTGCACAGCTCTAATGTCCAGTTGTCTAAGGCTTATCTCATGGGCCATCTTCCTCTACCCCATGGCCAGACTCGTCTCCTCCAGAGCTTGCTCCTTCTCCAACATGGCAAGCTATTGCTCTTTCTCAATTTTTGCAAACTCTAGTTTTAGTTTCCTCTCCCCCAGCTCCTCTGGAGACAGGTCCCAGTGCTACCTGCATGTGGATGGCCTTCCAGTTCTGAGAGGATCTTCCCTCCCTCCCAGCAGGTCGCATGTCATGATCCTTCTGGTCTTGTACTAACTCTTCCTCAGATCCTTCTTCCTCATTATTTGTGTGGTTCTGACGTACTTCTGCCCCTGCTCTCAAAGCTGTTTGGAGCTTTGCTTTTTTTAGCACTCCCCTTTGTAAACAACCTTTCTTCTTGGCAGAATCCCTTGAGCTGGGCTGCAGTGTAGATCTCTAGGTTAGCCAGCTTTAACTCGATCCCATCGGGTGAGGTCACTGACACAACAGAAGAAAAAAATGGAATAGGAAAAACTTTGGAAAACTCACAAATGTCAATTAGGGAGAATAGGCTTGAGTTGGTCGAAATATGGAGTAGTAGGTAACACCAAGTCACTGTATGCCACTGCGGAAACACAAGTCCTATCCTCACCGCTGAGCACCAATGTTAGAAATTGGGTTTCTGGTTGGCAGAGGTATGCACCCAATTCAAGCTGAAATCATATTCCTAGTCAGGGTAAGTCAGATACACACCATAAATTAACCTGTGCTCACCCTCTGGTAGCATGGCACAGAGCAGACAGGCTTAAGAGGCAATGTGTAAAGTATATGTGCAACACTTCAAAAAGTAACACAGTGAAAACACCACAAAAAGACTTCACACCAGTTTAGACAAATAGATTTTGATTTTATAAATAAAACAAGTCCAAAACTACAAACATCCAACAAGTAGAAGTCGAGATATGACTTTTTAAAGATTAAAAGTGAAAAATAGTGCTTGGAACCAATAAGCGCCTGGAGGGTTATCTGGTCGCATTGGACCGGGGCAAAGTCTAGAGTTCAGGCCAACTGTGATGGGACGTGGGTCAGATACAGGAGCCACACAAGACCCGCTGAATAAAAGTACCTTAATCCTGGTCACAACAGCGAGATGTAAGAAGCAGCAGAGCGATGTGTCGATGTTGATCCCATCGAGGTAATGCACTGATTTTCTCCACGCAACGATGGTGATGCGCCGGTTCTGCAGACAAAGCACCGGTTCCGAGAATTGTTGGTTCCAAGTGCAATGCACCAGGTTTCTCCACGCAGTTGAGGGGATACGTTGATCAGCTATCCTGCAGCTGCGGCGATGTCGTAGTTTTGATGCGTCGGTCCCTATGGCGATGTTCTGTACCCAAGTGCGATGCACCGGTTCTGTTTCCACAGCAGTGGCAATGCATCAGTTCTGCTTCATGCAGCAGAGGGTGCATTGGTTCTCCTGGAGCAAGCACCTGACTCCAATTGCAATGGACCAGGCACAGGAGCACGGGCTGAGACTTTGATGCACCTGAATCTTAAACAGGAGGCATGCCAGCATGCCCTTGGAGATCACTCAGGGTTCAAGTAAGTTAGTCCAGTTCTTCCTCATTAGGGCAGAGGGTAGCAGACAGCAGGGCAGCACAGTAGAAAAGCAGTCCCTCCAGAGCAGCAGTCCAGCAGAGTGGCAGTTCTCGTAGCAGCACAGCAGTCCTTCCTCCTGGCAGAGTTCTTCACATGTTCAGTAGTGTCTGATTTGGTGGGATCAAAGACCCAGTACTTATACCCAGTTGTGCCTTTGAAGTGACTTCAAAGAGGGGCTTTGAAGTGCACAGAGGTCCTCCCTCTCAGTTCTGCCTCCAGATTCACTACAGGGGGTATGCAGCCATTTGTGTAGTGACAGGACACAGCCTATTCAGGTGTAAGTGTCAGCTACTCCCTCCCATCCTGCCCAGGATGACCCATCAGGATGTGGATGGCCACTCAGTCACACCTAACCTACCTTTGTGTGTGGCTGTCTATAGGGGAATGCCCATCATCCAGCTGTCACCCACCCAAGACATGTATTGGAGACAGGCTGCAGGCACACAGAGCTAAACGCAGAGAAATGCCATCTTTCTAAAAGTGGAATTTGTAAAATAGTGATCATAAATTCAACTTTGCCAGCAAAGAGGATTCATCATTACCATTCCAATTATATGAAACATGACAGAGCTACTCCTTCCCAATCAGGAATTGTAGTTTATAAGTGTAATAAGGAATTCCCAATGGTAACCTATGAGAGGGTTAGGCCTCACAGTTAGGAAAAAGGAATTTGGTTGGTTTCCTTTACGAGGACATGCAAAACTTAAAAGATCATGTCCTACTATTTAATTACATAGCATACTCCTCTATCGGCTGTCAGGATCCTACCTTAGGGGTAACTTATATATATTAAAAGGGGAGTTTAAGGCTTAGCAAGGGCTTTTAAATGCCAAGTCGACATGGCTGTAAAACCGCACACACAGGCTCTGCAGTGGCAGGCCTGAGAAATGTTTAAAGTGCTACTTGTGTGGGTGGCACAATCAGTGCTGCAGGCCCAATAGTAGCATTTAATTTGCAGGTCCTGGGCACATGTAGAGCACTCTACTAGGGACTTATAGATATATTAAATATGCCAGTTGTGGATAGTCAATCAAACCATGTTTTAGGGGAGAAGAACATGCACTTTGCACTGGTTGGCAGTGGTAAAGTGCTCAGAGTCCTAAGGCCAACAAAACGAAATCATTGAAAATGTGAGGCAAACAGGCAAAAAGTTAGGGAAGACCACCCTAAAGCTGTCAGGTCTAACAACATGGAAAATCTGTTGTCATCTGTAAAAGGTCTGGGAATCAGATCTGTGATAGCCAAAACGGAGTTACTATGACATTGGTCTTGCTGTCTCCTGTCTTTGGCGAGAGATCTGGATATCATTAGAAAGGTAGGAAATGCATATGTAACGCCTGTGTTCCATAATTGGAGTAAAGTGTTTGTCGCTAAGGCTACCGGATCCGGTCTCCAACTATAGAAATGAGGGAGTTGATGGATGAAATGAGGAGCAAAAAGATCTATGGAGAGATGACCCAGGAGTGATTGTATGATATGGAAGAAAGGAGGAACAAGTTACCAATTGCTGTAGTACTTGAAATGGTGAGTACCAATCTGCCATTCTTTTTTAAGTGTCTGGGAAAGTGTTCTGCTCTGACTGATATTTGATGGGATAGACAAAATTCCCAAAATTGTTTGGCTAAAGTTGCCAAAATGTTTGAATGTGTACCCCCAGATGGTTAATATATTAGACTGCTGTGAACTTGCCCATTATAAGAATGACTAAACATCTGGGAATATTTAAATTGCAAAGGAGTATGCAAGAAGCTCCGAATAGTTTATATGCAGTGGTGACTTCATCAACCCGGTGCACTTGCATCTAAATCTTACAGTATATCTGTGGCAGAATTGAAATTTGTTCTTACATTCTAAGCCTTTAGATGGTCTAACCACCAAATGGCTTCTATCTTTGTTTTGGGATCTAGAGGAACTAAGGGCCTGATCTAAAGTTCGGCAGAGGGTTACTCCACCGCAAAAATGACAGCTATCCTGTTGGCCGTATTACAAGTGCCCTTAGATATAATGAACCTGTAATACGGTAGGGTATCTGTCATGTTTGTGACAAAGTAACCTGTCTTCCAAACTCTAAATATGGCCCTAAATATGAATAACTGGGCTTTGTCTTAAATGAGGAATTTCCAATCTCTGTAATGCTCAATGGTAGAGAGGGCTGGGAAAAAATGCGTGAGTTGAAGAAGAAAGAAGACCTACTTTTCTGGTTGAATTGTGAAATTATATCTGAGAAAGAGTTAGGAAATGAGCAAAATCTTTTCTTATAAGAATCACTTTTGACTCTGGAATTTGAACCAGACATGATTTCTAGTCTATCAATAATCCTAGCAATTCCAAAGGTTGAACTGGCACAAGGATTGACTTTTCTTTATTTTATAATACATTCTCTGTCCTTAAAAGAAGATTTGTAAATTGGACTTAGGCTAAAGACTCAAAACTGTCCTATGACATTATTAGAATGTTGCTGAGGTTATCATGGACAAGATACCGTGGAATCTTAGGTTGGAATTTACCCAGTGACGATTGCGCATTGTCAATGATGGTGAAAGCATTGATATACTTTGATGTTTCCTTTATTAAGTGTCCCCCGAAGAGAAGTCCCTGTGCTGATTGACCAGGGTCTGATGTTGCCAATTCTGTCATCATAAGACCTCTATTTTAATGAGCATACCCTTTTGTCATTCTTCAGATATTGCTGCATTGGAATTACCTAACAGGCATACGGTTCTTTGAACCCAACTGGATAAATCAATTGGGTTGTTGTTACTCTTGCCTTCTTTTGCAAGTTCTGCCATCTCAAATATTTTTGCCAGAGGTCCCATTGCATCAAGAAGTTTGTCTTGCCAGGGCAACCAGGCCCTGTCAATGCCTTTCCTAGGATCTGCTGCATATTTTGACAAAAAGGCACTACTCTTCGACTCTATTGAAGGTGTAGTCAGCACCTGAACCAGAATGTGAAGGTTTAGGACATTCTGAATTTAATTTATTTCAGACTGGTTTGTGAAGAGGAGAACAAATGTGCGCTCTGATATAATCTGAAATGTGAGGCTAAGTGGACCACTTAGTGGGGCTGGAATAAAATAAAAATTTTGGGTCAAAAAGTGGTTCACCAGTCAAATCTAGGATGTAGGAAGATGTATGAGAACTTGCTTTCTCTGAAGAGAATTTTGAATCCCTTGCTATTTTGTGCGTTATTGGAATTTGAATTTTGAAATTTATAGAACGGATAAAAATCAAAAGGCATCAAAGCGCTGTCACCATAAAGTCACCAAAAGGAATGGGACAACCCTAGCAGGATCAGTGCAGGCAAACAAGCCAGGGAGTCACCCAGGCAATGGAGTTATAGAAAAAAACAGGTTTTCACCTGCCTGTGGCAAGTAGCATGATTCCAGACTCCTACTTTTTTCAAGGAGTGAGCACCACAACATAGCAGCTCTCACCCTGAAGGTTCGTTCCTCCCATCTTGCCTTCTGAAACCTCAGAACTATCACCTTTCTCTGTCCTGCCAATCTTAGAATTCTGCTAGGAGATTACCAATTAAAGGCAGCCCTAAGGTAACATGAGCCCTGTTGATGAAGAGCCTGATGAACCAGACACAGCGCTTTAAAAGTCACCCACTTTCTCACTGGCAACCAATGGTGAGTCCTCAAGCCCTCCCTGACTGAGATGTGTTTGGCAGCCCCAGGACCAACCATGCATGCAGCATTTTGGATGATCTGAAGCTTATGTAGTGAGTATTTATTGGCATTTAAATAGAGGTAATTACAGTAGTTAAGGCGAGATGTAATAAGCGCAATCACCACTGACACCTTTAAGTCCTCAGGAAGAAAGGGGATAATTTTCTTCAAGGTCTTGATGAGCCAAACACAGGAATTCACAGTTTAATTGACCTGGGTGTTAAATGTCAATGAATTATCAAAGACCACCCCCCAAATTTTAGCCATGGTCACCAGGACAGGAAGTGCACCACTGGTTTCCAGCCACCAACGGTCAGTTCAGATCGAATTTTCCACCCCAAAAACCACAATCTCAGTCTTCTCCCCGTTCATTTTAATCCAGTTCTTCCTCATCCAAGTACTGACTTTGGTCATACAAGACGTGAACCTATCTGCCAGCCCTCCCCAATCATCAGAGATGGAAATGATGATTTGGGCGTCGTCAGCATATGATGTCACCTGGAAACCGAAGGAACGCACCAGTTTCGCCAGGGGACGACATACAAGTTAAATAAGGAAGGATTGAGGGAAGAACGTGGCGGAACTCCGCAGGGAATCCGGAAAGGTTTGGCCCTAAATCCCCGCAGCTGACAATAAGAGTCCTGTTTACAAAAAATTACTCTAGCAGGTTTAAGGCAGCATCCCTCAGCCTAGCCTGCCGCAGCCTATGAACCAACATGGAAGGCAATATGGTGTCAAAGGCTGTGGACAGATCGAGTATAACCAAAATAGCCACGCCTCCCTGGTCGACTTGCAAGAAAATTGAATCAGCCACCACCAGGAGTGCAGATTCAGTGCTGTGGTTCCTAATAAACCCGTTTTGGGAAGGGTCCAGAAGTTCATGGTTGTTGAAAAACTGAGCCAACTCTTGGTTAATGTGCTTCACCAGAATTTTTCCTGGGGCCGGCAGCAGGGAAATCGGGCTGCGATTTTTTAAATCACCTGAATCTCCATTTGGCTTTTTCTTGAGGGGGATGAAAATCACCTCCTGCCAGCACTGGGGCAACACTTCTGACTCCAGGACCTGAGAATAAACTTTCTCCAGGGCTTCTGAAATTGGCTCAGAGGCCAATTGTAGTACACTGGGCCGGCAGGCTTTGTCTGGCGATCCCGAAGTGAATCGCTCTAAAAGGGTTTTGATTTTAGCCGTCGTCAAGGAAGAGAACCTGACTAAAAACCTGTTAGTAGGCTGACCATGTATATCGCCTTCCAGAAAAGAAGCAGCTGTTCTCCGAGTAGGCTCTTGAAATTCAGCATAGAACTTCATAATCTTTTCCCTAAAAAACGTAGTCACCTTATCACAAAAAGTTTGGGAATTCTCCAAAGCTTGTTGTGTCAGGGGGGACGTGAGATTGCTAACCATCTTGAATATTTCCATAGGAATATTAATAGTAGACCTTATCTTCAGCAAAAAATAGGATTATTTAGCCTCAAAACTGGAGCTTGTATATTTTTACATTAATTTGTTATGTTTGTTCTTTTTTTCCAAATTCAGTGCCATTGTCCATCTCCGTTCCTGCCTATGACATTGCCTTTGGAGGTTTTTAAGTGTTTCTGAAAACCACGGGGCAGATGTTTTCCACCTGTAACTGAGATTTGTTCTGACAGGAGTCCCCTCCTCTATGGATTACAGTACCCAGTTTTTTTAATTCTTAGCTACGATCCTGAGCCACTTAAATCTCTTACTTGAAATTTGACTAGGGCTTCAGCTAGTTCTTTCCCGAGACTTTACTCCACTTTTTGAACCGGATAGAGTTACTCTGCATACTATTCTCTGCCATCTCGCTATGCACTTAAACAGCACCTTGTGATGATCTGACCAACTTAACGGAAGACAATCTTCCACTGTCAGGGCATCTAAGTTGGTAAAGATCCCATCCAGGATATATGTCCAGCTGAATAGGTGATGGCAGACACCTGTTGGGAGAAGCCAAAGCTGTTCATAATGTAAAAAAAAGCTCTGGTATTATTAGCACCTTTCTCTTCTAAATTAAGAATAAAATCCCCAAAATGGTAAAATTAATACAGGAGATTAATGGTTCAAGCATCTGGCCTCGTCTTGAACCAGGAGGGTGATAAACCAGCAACCCAGCAAAAGTCTGAATGTGGTTGGTTTTAATTTTGAAATACCCCACCTCACCTCCCTCAATGGCAGAGGTATTGACCGGCTCTAGAGTGCAGTTCAGCGAGTCTCTGAAGATAATGGCCAGGCCCCCACCTCTTCGGGCACTTCTATTTAGCCTCACAAAGGCATAACCCAGGGGAGTAGCTGTCACTAATTCAGGACATGAATCCTCCTTTGCCCAGGTTTCCATAATGAATAAATAGCTCACTAATTTCAATATTATGTTTTATCACAGATCGGGCGTTAACCAAAGCGCACTGTAGTATATCCTTCCCTACCTTATCCCCTCTGTCCACTTTTTCTCTGTTATCAGGACTAGGTTCTATAGTTACCTCTGGGTTCCTCATAGACCAATTACAATGCGAGCAGCATCACTGCACATCATTTCCGAAGGCCATTATGTCACACCCCTCTTTACTTACTTTCTACTTACAGTTTTTTTTCCAGGAGTTTTACATAGTGTGAACTAGACCCGAAGGTATCAGGGTGCTTTACATGAGCACCAGTTGCATTGCAGGCAGACGCATGCATTTTTGTTAGGCACAGAGAGATTAAGTGATTTGCCCAGAATCACAGCATGTTGAGCGTCTCTGCCGAGACTCGAACCTGGTTCCCCAGCTCCGAGGTCGACCGCTCTAGCCTTTAGGCTACATCCTCTCCCCTAGCAGTTCAATAGGGTTAGCCTTGAGTAAACCAGACGTTCCTTAACTGAATCCGAATTGGCAGCATCCCTGACCCCTTGCACCATCCAGGCATGGACGGGTGCAGACGGGCTTGCCTTAGGCCTGTCTTTTTGGTCCTAGACAATTCGAATTCGCATTGACAAACCCAGCAGAATCCATCAGAATAATCAGGATTAGGTGTAGTATGACACCTTTTCCTTGTGTTAGGAACTATCTCTGAGAAGGAGGGTCTGAAATCAGATGTTAAGTCTGTGTAACATGGAGATCGTGCGCCCCCAGGCCTATTGCTGATAGCATTAGCAGTCTTATTATGAGCATACATGGCTTCTAGTTTTGACTTCTGACAATTTATTTTTCATGGATAATTGCCCTCCATAATAATCAAGTTCCTTCTCTTGCTGGCAGTAGCCTGAAGAAGAGCTACTTCCAACAGCAGCTTGGGTCTGAGCCTGTTCTAAGGCTTTGACATTTCACCCCAAATTTCTAACCTTTTAAACACGGAGGATGACTCATTGGCAACCTCTGCACTACCTTCATAGTGCAGAGGATGGCAATGGTTTGTCTTCTGTATCTGAAAAGAAAACGCTCTGTTGAAATAATCAGAAGCATTTCTTTTCATATATCAAACTGGGGGCATAAGGGAAGAGTTTCCCTTGTGACCCAAGGTTTTTTTGTTTTGTTTTGCCGTAACGCCAGCGTATAGAGTATGCTGATGTCACAGCATGGTATATTTCATATAGGTACCATAATATAGGCCCCGGTAACTTCATTACCCTTCACCTATATTCTTCCCTACACTACACTTGTCACAGTTTACAGGGACTGACCTTTTACCTAGATACAACACCGCATTCAGAACGCGGGTTTTCCCTAGTTTGAAATCTCAAACATTATGCATGAGGATTCTTGAAAGCACAGCAGGACTACCATCTCCTGTATAATATCTATGTACAAAGTTCATGCCCAACGTCATCCTTAGGCCGAAACAGTAATACAGCGAGGTAGGACCCCTGGGGAGACCTATGGGTATATATACATCACATCTTGCTAAGATAGACAGAGGAGACCGAGACTTCCCGGCAGACCCACTGACCAGAGGCGCTGAGATTCCTGCATGCAGATACTCCAGCTAGCAGTGGTCTAACATCTCTCGTGGGGTGTCCAACTCAAGACCAGGACGGGGTCCCACAGTCTCTCACTTCAGGTAATGGGATTGACTAGATCCTAGAGGGATTCTTGGCTTAACACCTACACACATGCTAGGTACATGTAGATACATCTAGTTAGGGAAGCATCATAGGAGTACGCATCCGTTTATCATGTGTTTTATATACTCGTGTGTATTCATGACTATTGTAAGATGGTAGAGCTATACCATCCATTCACCTTTATGGTACTGCTAATCATTTATATCTTATACTATCTCACGGTTGTTGCAGCTCATCTATTTTACACCAGAATAACAACTGTTCAATAAATGCTTATTGAAAACGCCCAGCCTGTTTATTCTGTGTATCTCTGAGACAGACTAAGTAAGCACGAGTGACTGAGCGAAAAGTAGTATATTGTTTCCACAGTCCTGAGGGATCAGGGTTGTCATGTTCGATGGTTGCCAAGAACTATTCTCTGCTTGGTAAGGGGAGATTCTAGTGGCACTGTGAGCTAGTTGGTACAAAAAGCCAGCATACCCGGTGGGGGTGTCCGGAATCAGTCAGACACCAATCCTACAGTGTATGTTGTCTAAACGCGCAGATTCTGTATAATTTTTTTAGGAGCTACACGACAAGCAAAACAAAAGTGACATTTGATCAGTGCTGGGAGGGCAGAACTCTGCCTCCTGAGCAGCAATCAGAACTGGAGAGGCAGCATTGAAAAGGGGATAATGTCCCCTTTCCTCTTTTCACTAGTGGAGATCTACTTGGGATCACGCTGACACAAAAGCCCTCAAAACACAACGTGGAGAAATCAGCATTTGGGGTATCTGCAGTATTTTGGCCTCAGCTTGATGGCCATCCAGTGAAACCTACTAAACCCAGATATTTCTCAAAACTAGAAACCTGTAGGAGTACAGAGTGGTGTTCCACATGTGGATTTAACAACATTGTCTTACCCACAATGCCTGCTAAGCTCACACGTGGCCTAAAAGTGCATATTTTCCTTGAATTTCTGTGATGTAAAGTTTAGAAATCTGCAGGATCCACACAAATTCCCACTACCCTGTATTCCCCTGCTTGTACAGATAAAATGCTACTTCATGCTACTAGCTGGGCCTAATCCTCATGACAGGAATGGATCAAACCAGGGACAATAGGAGTCCATTAACAGTAACCGACCAGTGAAAAACAGTTATTCACAACAGTCATTTGATTCAAATGTGATATCACTAGTTGATTTGTATTATTAACAGTTCAAAATAGCACTGTACCATGGCAGTGTGTTAGATGGGGGTCTCTAGTTCACAGAAATAGGTACCTTTGTCCAAATAGGGATCCTTGCTTCTAGTAAGAGTAAGGGGGATACTCACTTGAGATAACCCCTGCTCACCCATGGGTAGCTTGGCATGAGCAGACAGACTTATCCCAAAGGCAATGTGTAAAGTATTTGTACTCAAAACATACAGTAATACAGTGATAACACCACAAATGGACACCACACCAGTTTAGGAAAAATAAAGTATCTTTCTCTAAACTCAAAAAGACCAAAACCACAAAAATCCAACATACATGTAATAAGAATATGACTTTAAAAAGGTTTCAAACAACTTGGTCCATAGAAAACTATTGACGCGTGATTTCTTACAAAGTTCCTGTAGATGAGTCAAAATTCACAAGGCCAAACAGCCTCAGAGAGGGGAAGCATTGAGAAACAAAGAGATGCGTCAGTTCCTGAGACCTTGGAGAGGCGATGCAACAGTTTTGCTGCACGCAGGAGAAGTGATGCGTCGAATCCAGTCTGTAGGGGGAAGTGATGCGTCGACTCCAAGACGGTTGTAGTCCGCAGGTGATGCGTCGGGAAAACTTTCCTCACAGGTGTGATGGAAGAAAATCCAGGATGCTTCAGTGCAAGCGGCGCTATGTCGGTTTCTTAAGCCGCTATACCTCGATGTATCGGTTCTTGCAGCCACGACAGGTGCTGCGTCGGCTTGCCAACGGCGACGCGTGGAGATTCTTCTCGCATAGCGCTGCTGCATCGGGAAAAACAGCCACAAGAAGAGCGATGCGTCAATTTCTTCAGTTCTTTCAGTTTCTTCCAGCTCCCAACAGCAGGAACAATCTCCAGAGGCCCGCAACTGGAACAGGCACCTCCTGGCAGGTCAGAACTCTCAGTAGCAGAGTTCAGGGGAGCTGGTGGTGAAGTCTTTGTGTCCCTGAGACTTCAGAACAGGAGACCAACACACACAGGCCTTGGAGATCTTCTTCAAGCAGGTTCAGAGCAAATTTGCAGTCTTTGTCCTTTCCTTGGCAGAAACAGCAACTGCAGGCCAACCCCACACAGCACAGAGCAAAGGGGCAGTACTGCTCCTCACAGCTCTTCCTCTCTTCTCCTTGGCAAAGGTTCCTCTTGAGTCCAGAAGTGATCTAAAGTTCTGGGGCTTAAGGTCTACTACCTATACCCCATTTTGCATTTGTTCTCTTTGTGGACCTCTTTGGACCTCTACGCTCCTTGGTTTCTGCTATATTTGTACGGCCTCCCATGAGCCTCCTCACTGGATAAGCAAATACGGTGGCCATCTTGGAATGGTTTTGGATTAACACTGATCTTGGACTTCTCTTCTAGGCCTGTCCGCAGGATTACTTCTGGTGGCCAATAGAAAGAACCTCCTTTTTGCTCCTGATCGTCAGGGACCTATACGCTCCTTGGTCTCCGCTAGATTTGTAAGGCCTCCCTGAGCTGAAAGAGGCTCCCTTCTGGCGTCTGGGTTGTGCTTTCTCCTAGGGGGCGACCTTTGTAACCCATATTTTGGCAATATATTCCTGTGTCTGACTGTTCTAGCTAGGTCTCTCTTTGTTTTGTGGCCACACGTATACCTACTCCCTCTTCTCCACCTCCACGTCTCTATTCTGGCCGTCTACCACTCAACATCATGGATCCTAACTCACAGTTCAAGCTAATTCCACTGGGCATCAATGCATTTACTATTGAATACCCTCCTAGCCTTTCTAAAAATGCATTGAAACGCCTCAAACATAGAATTCTCAAAGCTCACTCTGAAACTCTAATTTATGACCCTTACCGCTCCTTAATTAAGGGATCTAAGACTTTTGATCTCATCTTCTACTCGAAAAGAAGAGCTAAATGGAGGAATGCTATCGGTTCTCTTTGCCTGATCACCTCTTCCAAAAAATTCGCTCATGGAACTAGGTTAGTGGTAGCCCCTTCAACCACTTTCAAAGCGGATGCTACTATCTCCATCTATAATAATGGGATAATCCTCATCCAAGCTGCAGACCGCCATCTAGGGTATTTTGAGGAAATTTTTCAAATTATCAAAAACTCCATCTCTAACCAGGTTCCTGACACTCCTACGTATGGGCTTTGCGCCCCACCCTAGTCTTTGTCCCTCCAAACGACCCCCTCTGGTAACTTCACCCCCCTTGTCACTCTCCCCCTATCCTCCTCCAATGCTTCCAGCCCCCCACTTGTGCCCATCTCGCCTTCACTGCGGTGGGATACGGGTTCTGGACGGGTGAGTGATATCACCCAGAATTCGGTTGTACAGAACATTGCTCCCCTCCCCATCACACCGTACCTCCACTCACCCTGCGTTAGCCCTGGCCTAACTGACACTGCGGTCTACCCTTCTTGCCCCTTGGCTAGAGAGATGTCTTTCCTGAAGCCCGATTCCCCTCCTATGCTCTACTCCAACACCATATCGTCCCCAGAGAACCTAGATGATCAGCTTAATAGTTCTCCCCTGCCCCCCTGCCATCTTAATAACCTTTCGTTGTCAACCAACCCCTACCTGGAGCTCTCTGGCCATCAACCCACAACCACTCCCATCAGTATTCCGGCTCAGCCTACGGGTTCCCTGACACACTCCTCGGAGTCTCATCTACTCTTTGTACCCTCTTCCGCTTTGGACACTATCTCGCTTGATATCCAACAACTCAAGGCTGACTTACAAAAGCTCATACTCATCACCACTAAACTGGCTAACGATAGATGGACAGACAGGTCTTCTGGGATCTACAGATACAATCGTACACCTGATACTTCCCTCCACTCCAAGCTACCATTCTCCCCCTCTACCATTGATTGTTCTCAATCGTATGCGTCCACTCGTTGGAGAACCATACCATTCCCGAACGCTCCCTCTAGACCCTTTAGATCCATGAATTCCTTCACAGGGAATGATATCGACACTCTCCTGCGCTCCTATAATCCCTCTATCCTGGACAAGCCTGATAATCAGGAACACATTCTAGCCATTCCTCTGAACCCTCTCAGAAAACCCAGTCACAACACTAATGCTATAAATTTCTCTAACCTTAAGCCAGTTCCCATGTCTCAGCCCGCTTCCTCTGTCACCACTCCACATCTGAAGTGCATGCTCATCAACTGTAGATCAGCTGTGAAACATGCCACAGACATTGCTGAACTCGTCCTGGCTCAGGATCTGGACATCCTCATACTTACGGAAACCTGGCTCAAGGACTCCTCGGGTCCGATCCTTGACATACTAGTCCCCCCGAGCCATAACATCATTAGGCTGAACAGAGCGGACAGACCTGTTGGTGGGATCGCATGTATATACCATAATAGTCTCATGGTTAAACAATCCCACATAGATGCTGACTCCTCCTGCGAATACCTCTGCATTGATATCACCAGCAACAGCAGGCCACTATGCAAATTGCAAATTTTTTACCATCTGCCGGGTGACAACCTCCCCTTTGTTGAAGATATCATGGAAATCATTTCTTCTAATGTGGGTCATCATTATCCCCAAATCTTCCTTGGAGACTTCAACCTGCATTGGAATGACTTGAAAGATCCGGTAGCGACCACTCTCAAAACCTTCCTGGCAAACCTTAACCTAGTTCAAATATGTGATGGTCCTACACACATTCTAGGCTCGATCCTGGACCTTATTATAGCTAAACCCAATGCTATTTAACTGGTCTCGATAGACCCGTGTGACTGGTCTGATCATCATTATATCTCCTTCCACATCATCGAACCCTGGTCCAAGAAAAGATCACAAGATGAGAATCCCAGACTCTGGAAACGATCCCTCCGAAACTCAAACATGAATGACCTGATCTCCCTCAGCAAGAACACTGTGTTGCCTCCTACTGACATGTCCGAGGTACAGGACCTCACGGATCATTACAACAGCTCTTTACTGAGTATTTTACACTCTGTTGTCCCCTTACAACTTAAAAGAAAGTCCTATAAAGACTCCAAACCTTGGTTCAACGAGAGCTTAAATTCAGAGAGACGCAATCTTAGACTGGCCGAACGATCTTGGAGAGGAGCCCCATCCCCGGAACACCTCCTGCTCCTGCGATCTAGAAGAAGCTCCTACAATAAACATATCAGAAGGGCAAAATCGAACTTCTTCAGAAGCCAACTAGATAATGCCAGAAACAGACCAAAAAAACTTTTTTGAACTGATCAAACTCCAATCCAACTATCTTCCCACCTTTCCGCCATCTCAGGCGCCCACGCAGCCAACCTGTGAAGTGTTTGCCTCTTTCTTCCTTGGAAAGACTATTCAGATTGAAAATGAGCTACAAGCTCTACAAGGCAAACAGGCAACTTTCCTATGCCCGACTAATCCGACTTCCCCGCCTCCACCTCATCCTCTGCCTATTGTTCTCCCACCCAAAAACATCTCCTGCTGGAACCAACTCACTCCACCTCAGCCTTTACCTGACATAGGTCTCTCATCCAAAAATAACACCTTCTAGAGTCAGTTCACTCCCTATGATGAATTCTCTATTCTCAACTCGCTTTCTACTCTGAAACCCTCTAACCACTTCAGTGACCCTCTGCCTTCTAATTTCTTCAATGAGATGAAAGGGTCCTTAGTCCCCCTCGGGACCAAAATAGTAAATGCCTCCCTACGTCAAGGCGTGATTCCTGACTGTCTGAAGGCAGGGCAGGTTACACCCATTCTCAAAAAACCCACGGCGGACCAAGAGGACCTTAATAACTTTCGTCTTGTCACTAGCATTCCAACTCTTGCGAAGCTCCTTGAGAAATGTGTTCTTGTCCAACTTTGTAACCACATTGATCAATTCCAGCTTTTAGATCAATTCCAATCGGGTTTTCGCCAGGGCCACAGTACTGAAACAGCTATCACTCACATAGTCGATGACGCCCTAAAAATGCTGGAACGGACTGAAGCTTGCCTTCTAATCCTCCTTGACTTATCTTCAGCGTTTGATACGGTCAAGCATGATAACCTCCTGGACTTACTGGAACGGAGGATGGGTCTCTCTGGCCCTGTATTAAACTGGTTTGCCTCCTTTCTCATCAACAGAATGCAAAGATTTAAAGTCAATCATTCCCTTTCTAACTCCCTGCCATCCACTCTTGGGGTCCCTCAGGGATCTGCACTCTCTCACACGCTCTTCAACTTGTTCATGGAGCCTCTTACAGATTTACTCAATTCATCCAACATTCACTATCACATGTATGCCGATGACACCCAACTTTACCTGAAAATCTCTTCCCCAAACAACATCAATTCACTCATCTCAACCCTACTCAAAACTCAACACTGGCTGACTTCCCAACATCTTAAGCTCAACTCCTCCAAAACGGAATTCCTCCTGATAGCACCAACCAAACAGACTGCCATCATCGCTGAGTACTTGAACCACCTAACAGCTCTCAACTGTACCCCACACATCATTGACTCTGCTAGGTCTCTTGGAATTCTACTTGACAAGTCATTGAGCATGCAGTAACAAATTAGCTCAGCCACCAAAGGTGCCAACTTCCACTTGAGTATTCTAAGAAAGATAAAACCCTTCCTCCCCCCGGACGACTTCAAGCCTGCTGTTCAAGCGCTAGTAATATCCAGGCTAGACTATGGCTGCGTAGCACTCTGTGGGCTAACCAGATACAAGTTGGCTTCCCTGAACTCAGCGGCAAGGCTCATCACAGGTTCCAGAAGAAATAGCCACATCTCGCCGGTACTGAAATCCTTAAACTGGCTGCCTTTGGAGGCTAGGATTCATCTCAAGATTGCACGCATGACTCACAAGGCCCTTCACTTTGACACCCCTCTGTACCTAGCCCAAAAACTGGAGCTCTCTGGTGGGAGCCGATCTTCTAGGAGTTCCAGCACTCTGCTGCTGAAACCTCAAAAATTCCAGAAAAAGAAAACTTATAATCGGGCGTTCTCGGGTATTGCCCCGAGAATCTGGAATTCCTTGCCTCCGCACATCAGACTGATTCCCTCTACGGCTTCATTCAAAAAAGAACTGAAAGCCCTATGGATGAATGCCCTTGTTTGATGGCACCTACCGTCGGTAGGGGTCCTTTGCGTTTGACTATGTCTACGACGTTGGTTTGTGCTCTACCCCTCTATTTGTCTGTTGCACTTATTTGCTACACTATTTCCTCTTGCCTTGGCATATTTTACTGCTCCTTTATCGTCTCCATTACTTTGCTTATCATTGTTATTGTTTTTTGCATGCAACTCTGTTTATACTTCTGTACATCTGTAAAGCGCTCTGATACCCGCTTGGGTCACGTCCGCGCTATATATAACTTTATATAAATAAATAAATAAATAAATAAATAAATATATTGTGCAAGAGTCTCTGAGCCCAGTCCAAACCACGTCTGTCATCACTAGTTCAGTATGACCACAGAGGGCAGAGACAGTATTGTACAAGGGAGAAAGGCCCTATTCAGGTGCAAGGAAATCTCCTCCCACTACTATAAATGAAGCCAAGCCCCATTCAGCTCAAATCTGAGCCATCCAGGAAGGGCCAGGCACACCTCAACCCCCCTAGTGGCTGTCTACAGTGAATGCACATCCCCAGCTCCTAACACTCCAAAACCAGAGAGTCAATACACAGATAGGCAGAGGCACACAGAATGGTCAAACAAGAAAATGCCTACTTTCTAAAAGTGGTATTTTCAAATGCACAATTTAAAAACCATCTTCACTAAAAGATGTGTTATTAGATTCTGAGTTCAGAGAGCCTAAACTTTATTTCTCTATCTATTCCCGATGGGAAGTTATACTTGTAAGATGTTACAAAGTGTTTCCCGTTCTATCCCATGGGGCAGATAGTCTTTCAATAGTGAAAAACAAAATTGGCAATATTTCACTATCAGGACATGTCACACACACCAGTACATGTCATACCTTTCACATACACTGCACCCTGCCCATGGGGGTACCTAGGCCTACCATAGGGGTGCCTTACATGTATGAAAAGAGAAGGTTAGGGCCTGGCAAGTGGGTGCACTTGCCAGGTCGACATAGCAGTTTAGAACTGCACACAGACACTGCAGTGGCAGGTCTGAGATACCTTTTCAGGGCTACTCATGTGGGTGGCGCAATCAGTGCTGCAGGCCCACTAGTGTATAACAATAAACAATGTCTCAACAGGTATTGTTTAGAAGACTGTATCATAAAACATGCACATCTAGTTGCAAAGAAAGAAAAGAGAGACTCCAGGGTAGGTAAGGGATGCAAGGAGCAATCTGTGTTAAAGACAAATTTTTAAGCAAGTGAACAGTATCAGCACTGCTTACAATAAATGTGGGTGTAACCCGAAAACACTTGTGCACATGGGTGCTCGTGGAACAAATGGTGAGCTGCGCAAGTGACAAGTGACACAGCGAGGGATGGCGCAGAGTTAATACAATTAACAATATATACAAGATACTTTCTGGTTCACGATTGATTGTAGCAAGAGATAGACAATTTCGTGAACAGTAGATTTGCGCCAAGGATTGCGCTGGAAGGTCAAAGGCGTTTCGACCTTTAACGAGTTAAGGTCATCTTCAGGACCAGGTCCAGGACCAGAGGCCAGGACCAGAGGCAAGGGGTGAGATAAGCAGGGAGTGGGACATGGAGAAAAGTAAGATCAGCTCACTGCAGTACCCCGGATGGTGGTACTCCTTGCCTATCCACCCTGCCTCTTCCTTCCCAGGAATCTTTCATTGGCTTCCCTGGATCTACATCGAGCTCAGGTACATTCTTACTTCCCTACTCCATTCTTTTTACTTTTCACCATGTCCCACTCCCTGCTTATCTCACCCCTTGCCTCTCACTTTCTCCCATTATGTACAGCACGAAAAGTAACAGTAACCTAGTCCTGAAGATGACCTTAACTTGTTAAAGTTCGAAACACCGTTGACCTTCCAGCGCAATCCTTGGCGCAAATCTACTGTTCATGAAATTGTCTATTCCTCGTAAAACAACTCTTGCTAAAATCAATCATGAACCAGAAAATATCTTGCATATATTGTTAATTGTATTCACTCTGCACCATCCCTCGCTGTGTCACTTGTCACTTGTGCCGCTCACTGTTTTTTCCACGAGCACCCATGTGCATAAGTTTTATCGGGTTACACCCACATTTATTGTAAACAGTGCTGATACTGTTCTCTTGCTTACAATTTGTCTTTAACACAGATTATTCCTTGCATCCCTTACCTACCCTGGAGACTCTCTTTTCTTTCTTTGCAACTTGATGTGCATGTTTTATTGAACGGTCTTCTAAACATTACCTGTTGAGACATTGTTTATTGTTATACACTATTACCACCCAGGTCTCAACTGGGTATACGAGTGATCTCCTGTTGGTTGATTGCAGGCCCACTAGTAGCATTTGAGTTACAGGCCCTGGCACACTTCAGTGCACTTTACTAGGGACTTACCAGTAAATCAAATATGCCAATCAGGGAGAACCAATTGTAGTAACAATTTACACAGGGAGTACTTGCACTTTGACACTGATCAGCAGTGGCAAAGTGCCCAAAACATCTAAGCAAGCAAAAATGAAATCCAGCACAGCATCAAAAATACAGGAAGGTAGAGGCAAAACGTCAGGGGAAATCATGCTAAAGATGCCAAGTCTAACACAGTGCTATGAAATTCTTTGTTTGATTGGAAATTCCTTTCAGAGCTGGGGCATTATGAAAACTGTATTTTCCTTGGCAAGAAGGATAGGTCTGAATCCAATAGTGTTGTACCGTTTCTACTCTCTTAGTAAGGTTCAAAACAATGTGGGATTGAGTGCACTATTAACATCAGAATATATTGACTTAATTCATGGCTAGCTCACAGTGCACCATCTGGGCCCCTAAACTCACAGGTCACCGGATGATGTCTGCAACCTCAGAACATGAGCACCCTAATTCCCCCAAGGAAATCATGGAAACAGATCCTACTCTTTTGTTAGTAGCTCAGGCATGCCCAAAGGGAGACACAAGAAGTACGCAAATTGGCATTCCAAACATTTATTGAAGCACTTGTACTCTTATGTAAAATATGTGTGCTGCAATGATTAATAGAATGAAGCAAAACAATGTTACCAGCATTGCAAGAATGGTGAACAGAATGAATAATTCATCCATTGTGCATTTGTATTCGATTATATGAATACATATAATTGCACTCCTACGTAGTGCTGCCTATTCTATAAAGTATATGGGGGTCTGTCAGAATACCATAGAGTGGTCTAACTCCCCATTTACCTGCAGGCGTGTGTCATCCGGCAGCCAGCCTTGGTGTAGAACAGGCCACCGCCCTCTTCAGGATGGTGCTGGAATTCAGCTGGGCTAGAATTCAGGCATCCATCGAGATGCTCCTCTGTCTAAACAGAGGCGTAGTGCAGTTTATATAATAAACTGGACCAATTCCTTCCATGCCTGAGTCCTGGTCTTGTTGTCATTGTTGATTCTATCTACCCAGAGCTGTCGCTGAATGGATAACAACAAACAACTACATTTTGTGCAGTGTACTAAGTCCTTGTACAGAGTGTTCTAAGGCTAGATAATTTGCCTACAAAGAGATGTAACTGTAAGCAAATCATTTCTGAGTACATTATCTCATGAGGCCAGACAAGCAAATGTGTGTTAAAAGTAATTGTCTGAAAAGATGTCAATTTTAAACGTGAGCATGTAAAATGGAAGTGTTTTGTGTCCGGGGCCTATGTAACCTCATGACACCCACTCCTTGTCTGTAAGGTGACTAAAAGGCTTCATATTAAACCTATAACGTACTGAAAACAAAGTTTGACTTGCACATGAAGCCTAAAACATTTTAAAAGTATTACGCATTTTAATAATAAAAGCAGAAAGAAAGCCAACTGCATATAAAAGTCATTTTTTAATAAATGCGCCATTAATATCTGCATATGAAAAGCCATTCTGTTTATAAAAAATAGCCAAATCTAAAAAAAATGTTGTCTTCTCTAAACTGCACTTATGACTAAATCTTCAGAGAGGCAGATGAAACAATGTTGTTTCTGGCTTCCGCATACAATCTTTCCATTGGCACCCTAGTCGCAAGTTATAAAGAAGAAGCATGGTATTTTTCAACCCAATCAGCAGCCACTGAAGGCGTGACAGCCAGTAGTGCTTCCACAGAAAACAAGCCAGGATCCGAAAATCCACAAGCAGAGGCTTCCAGCACATAATAGAATTCAGTAGCAATGGCAATCACGCAGACATCTTTGCACGTAGATTCTTAACTGATTCATCAGCAGTTCCATTTCTGTAGCTTGTACCATTGGTATCCCAAGACTTTTATCCAAAGCGCACTCAAAAGTGCACTGCAAACAGTAGACCACGGGCTGTACGCAATGTAACCATATACGTTGAAATGACAAAGACCAGTCGCTCAGATCCTGAAGTAAGGGTGTGCCAAAATACTGCATCTTTTTTCACAACACATTAGCACATGTGGCAAAGCTATTCCCATTTGGCCGGGTGGTAGAATATCCATTGCAGAGCAGCAAAAATAAAACCAAGATCCTGACAATCAGAAACAGGACAAGTGGTATGCTTCCAAAAATGCTGTAGACCAAGCCGTGTATGAAAGATGGAATCACCTCTAAAAATGTTTGGAAAGAGCTAACAAATCCAGACCCAATCACTTTGAAAAAATGTACTACTCCCGCAGTGTTTGATGCATTAAAAATGCAGTGCACAAGTTCTTCGATCAGGGAGGTTAATGTGTAGCAGCTGTGGTATTTCAGAAGAAGACCTTGCAACATGAAGATCAAACGTCTTTTCAGATGTTAAAGAAACTTCCTCCTGAAACAAGAAGGCTTTCACTCTGCTCAAACAGTCAAAATTCACGTTTATGTTAGAATTTGAAGGCCAAATCGTCACTTCTCTAACTGTATGGGCAGGTGGAAAAAGCACATTTGTACAACAGGTCACGACCCTGGAAACCGTCACCACATAGGGCACTCCCTGTTTAATCCCACAGCAACCTTGGTCATTCAACACCAAATAACTTCCATTTGAAAGTAATCAAAATGCCGGACGAATTACAGCAGCTGGTGAACCCTTCAGATAACAGGTGAAGTTTACCTTGGACGCATTACATGCTCCGTGAATTGTAACTTCCTAGCAAACTAATGAATGGACAAAAGTGCTCTCTCAGTCGGTACTGCTAAAAAAAACTTCAGTTCCTCCATTCCTACACCTGAACTTGAAAGTTAGGACCCATGTCTAGTGTTCAAATCTCTCCTGTAACACTTCATAACTGCCTACTTTATAGTGTTGTAAGCAGTTCTTAAAGTGAAATGTTGAAATTGGCAGAGATATCAACCTATGAATTATCCAAACTGCAGACGGTGTTTCTGCCACAAGGAATGATAATTTCTCTAGATGACCAATATTTAGCATTGTGTATGTTGCATCCTTTTTGGCTATAATTTTCTGTCCTCTTGTTAAATTATATGGCAAGAGTAGGTCTGTTGTGTTTAAATGCTTCCAGGACAACCGACCATTGCACAGAGTCTGTAAAGTCCAGCTCAGTAACATTATGAATCTAAGCTTACTCGGTCCATTTTGTAAGAGGGACATGTCACTCTGTATTATGTCAATTGCTGATGATACAATGTTACTCAGATAATAAATTCTAGTGGGTAAATTAGTCATACCATTATCGATGACTGCTAGAGTTCTTTCTAAATACACACTGTCAACCTCATGTATCAGCACTGCAGCTTCCTGCTGTGAAACCTTCCACAATTCATTGTATATTGCATACAAAAAGTGTTTTGACGTGGCTTTCTAGGACCTAACAAAAAATCCTGTAAATTAATGTCATCAGAAAGGAGAGACAAGTGTTCTTTCACCTCATCTAGCATGGAATGTTTTAGCCATTCAAGGCACAATTTTCCCACACTTTATGTTGTTACTACTCTTGAATGTTGTGTCTGCAAGTAACAGTGGTCTGGTCTGTTCATTCAAAACCCCTTTGTGTTAAGTGTGTATGACAAACATTATTATCTAATGGCCACACTAGCCACACTAGCCATCCCTCTGGACTGGAATGTGAAGAATTATATGTACCATTCTTGAGCATGTTGTTCAGTTTTTCCTGTGTAATTTGTGAATTGTTGCCAATTCTCAAAATGTGCAAATGTGGGAATGTTTGGTGTATTCAAATCCTTTATCTTGGCCAGGCCGAGGCAGTATGTTTGTTGCTCAGTATTGTTCAAGAAAATTATTTGTCTTGGTATAAGACACGCACTAAACAAAGCCTCATTCCCTTGAACTTGCCAGTCGTTAGTTCCCCAACAGACTTTAAGTCAATATTGTCTTTCCAAAAGTCACATCTTTGCATTGACAACTGGGAAATAAAGGAGGCCAAATAAATTAATTTTGTGTGGGTTAACATATTTTTGTTTGCCAGGGAAAGGAGAAGTTTATAAAAATAAGACTCTGGGTCTACAGCGTTATTGGCAGAAAAATATGCAAACTTCTGTGCAAATGTTTTATAGCGACCCATTGTTCCCATTGTGTATAGTTAAATATTGCATGTGGAGTATTGGCTCTGTGTAAGTAATGGTATACATAGTGGTTAAAACAAAACATTTAATCATAATTAGATTTTCCACTATACAGATCTTCATGTTCAAATACAGTATACTGTTCTAGCTCATCGAGCATAGATTTGACTGTATGAATGTCCCAATCATCTGAGATGCTGCCAGGAGCAACAATATAATTCAGGGATATTTTAAATACATACGGTATCTGCAAAGTTTCTGTCGGGTCAAAAATATCACATGGTACCTTATCCCAAACAATTCCATCAAGTACCAGAACTGCTGAAATGTTCACCAGGGACAGGTCTCTCTGCACTTTGTGTGATTAAGAATGAGGCTGCAATACCTCTTTGCCAGTTCAACAGCAGAGAGTTCTAGGAGAAAGTGTCCATTCAGAAGCAGAAAGAATACTGTCACAAAACCAATCCAAAGGAAAAGGAGGAGCAACGAAATGGAAATCCAAATGTAAATACAAGGTGGAATAAAATATTTATTTTTGAGCCAAATTATAAATGCACAAGTTTCATTCAGTGGTGGGTTTGACTAATCTGAAAAAAAATCATCAATGTTGGCAAAATAGCCAGAGGCAGTCTGTGCAAAAACAGGGACTTCATGTGGTCGTGTAGAACAGGTAGTTAACTCCAAAGGTTGCCACGTGGTTTTGAAACCTGTGAACTCGCATACAGTGACTGTATGGTGTTGGTAGATGTAACTGGATGTAACAAGACTTCAGAGTCAGATATCCCTAGCCGGAGAGTATAAACCTCAGTGTTGGTTAAAGTTTGGAGAGGGATTTGCAGTACGGTAGTGAGAGTAGGCTGGTAACTTTCCAGGAGCCCTCATGGCCTACTGCATAGGACAGGTTACATGTTGTGGATTTATTAGGTCAATCGAACAAATCCTTTGTGTTTATAACCAACAAGGTATGGTAAAAGTACAGTTCCGGTACTTTCAACTGTTAGCACAGGCCCAGGTGCTCTGTATGATGGGCCAAATTATTTTTTGTCTACAATCTTTTCTCAAACTAGATCCCGATCTTTGGAATCCAGCCAGGAGTTGCTGGTTGTCCCTTCACCTCTTTAGTGGCAGAAAATGTATTTCTGTAGGTCGTTGCTTTGCTTGTCCCGGAAATCTTTCAGTTCCTTTTAGGATAGCCAAGCATTCATTGTTGTCAAAAGGTGTTTCCGCCGCCTCTGTACTTGGATTGTCAAGGTGTGGAACCCACTTCTTGTCCCCAAACATGACCTCATAGGGAGTCTGACCACCCAAGGATCTTCTTGGCAGATTGATTAAGGCTCTTTGTACCCCATACAGGTGGTGAATCCAACTACATCTGAACCTAATACTATAGCTGTTAAAGACTGCTCTAAGTCAGGTTTTTCCTCTCCACTATTGTGTTTCCCTCATAATAATGGGGGAGGAATAGTGCACAGCAACACCCAAGGTACTCATAGAATCCTGGTAAGCCTTAGAGGCAAACGCCAGGCCCTGGTAAGAGTGGAATACAGCTACTACACATGTCCAGATGAAGACTTGCAAGTCTCTTATAACAGTTTGTGCATCAGCCAATCACTGTGGCCATACCCATAGGAAAAGAGAGCATGAATCCGGTGCTAATAAGATGCATTTAAAAGAGCAGTCACTGTTAAATGGTCCGAAATGGTCCAGGTAGATATAGGTGAGCAGTTTGTTTGAAACCAAGAGGTGCTTGCAGTGGACGTGCTGTGGTAAAAACTTTTATTTGTAGACAAGTGTCGCATTTAAGGACATAGGGCCCGATGAATCAACGATTTTTGCGATCGCAAAGGGGCCAATGCACAGAATCGGCCCGTTTGCGAACGCAAAAATGCATTTTCCAATGTATCAAACATTTTGAATTTGCCATATGAGTAATCGCAATTATTTGCAATTACCTAAATTGCGAATGCAGTTAGTGAATCGCAATTTGCGATTCCCTAAATGCAATTCATGCAGCTATCAAATTGTGATTTTGCATTAAGGAATTGCAAATTACCACCAACTTCTCGTTGGTGGTAATTTGCAAATTCCTGGAAAAATGCACTTTTTTGCATTTTTCTAAGTGCCATGTGGCGCACATACATGCCCTTAGGGCATGTATGTGCGCCACATCTGCACACATGCATATTTCAGGGGGGCATCAGGGTGGCCTTTTGGCCCCCTTGCACCCTTGAAATTGCATGCGCATTTTGCGAGTACCTCTTGGGTACTCGCAAATTGCGCATGCAATTCCCATTCATTCCTATGGGCCTGTAGGCCCATAGAAATGAATAGGAAGCCATTCCTTATTTGCGAGTCGCAATTAAGGAATGCGTAGGAATTGCAAAATATTTGCTAATACCTACATACATTGCATTTTGCGAGTCTATAATAGCGAATCAGTAAAATTCGCTATTATAGACTCGCAAAATCCAATTTTGATACATCTGGCCCATAATCTTTAGTCTGTTTGTATAGACCTGGCTACCAGTATTGTTCCTGTGGCAGTGAAAATGTAGCCGACACACCAGCATGTGCAGAAGCTTACCCCTAATGTGCCACTATTATTAATTGTGACCTGCAGTACACATTTGTTTTTACTCTATCTCCCACTCAGGGAAGATGAGCAAACTGAATGTTTTGTGAACTCAGTAGGTAGGATTATTTTGCTGGAAATGATTTTGGTAAGGGGGTGCCACAGCGCAAAGCTGTGACAGCTGTCATGATGTCTCCATCTGTCCTTGTGTTGGAATGAGTCACTACAGCTACAACAGCAGTGCACTGCCTTTGCTGCTTCATCACCCAATGAATTCCCTGAAACGTGTATTCTTACACGTTGGTGGCTCAGTGTGTGGATAACATGAGCCTGTGGCAAACTAGCTTTAAGATGCGCCACTTGTCCCCAAAGCAATGTAATCTTGATAGTTTAACCTCCTGAGTCTCTGAATCCATTCTGGCTCCAATGGTGCAAGTACTCATCAAATGACTGGACACAATAATATGAATTGCACACTATAAGTGTTGGGAATTCAGGATCCGTCTTTTCCAGTGCCAGCAGTAGAGCTTTCAGTTCAGCCAGTTGTGCAATGCAATCACTTAGTGCCTGCGTGAATGTTTTTAGAGATTGGAATTCGCCATCCCTCATTTTACCCTTTACTGCTGCAAAAGCGGCAGAGCATTGGTGTTTTGTTCCAACTGCAGGCTGGGCAGAACCATCAGTGTAAACTATAAAGTTGTACTGATCTAGAGGCATTATTTCAGTGGGCAGAGGGTATTCTTGTTTATATGTAAGATAAGCCTGTGCTTGCAGTGTAGAGTCAAATATGTAGTCTACATCTGTTGCTGTTAGTGAGTTGGCCCAATGTATCCATCTAGGTTTTAAGGCTTTCCTGTTGGGAATGCTGGTATTTGTGACAGCCTCTAAGGCTGAAATGGAAGTCACAACACTTATGTGTTTTCCCTGAGCCAATGAGCTCTCTTTCACTACAGCGGTCTGTACCGCTGTCAGAATGTTTTCTGTTGGTGCAAAACGCATTTCCACACTGGAATATAAATACGATTTACATGCAATTGGTACAGTGTCACTGACATTAATGTGACATATGTATATCCAGTGGTCCCCGCAATTACATAAATGACCAACTTTGTTGTGTTTACAGGTGTGTGTAAGTGTTTTGCAGCTAATCTGCCAGTTTGTACTTAATGCAAGATTTTTGTGTATTCCCATGTCCAATGTATGCTTGAGAAGTCTGGGCAGATTAAGTCATTAAAAGGTTTTACCCTTTAACCATAATCTGGTATGTATGTTCTACCAAAATTTAGAAAACCCAATAATGATTGGAGTCTTTTTAATGTGTTTGTTGGTTGTAAGAGTGAACACTTCTCTAGGAAGTGTGTCTCTTAGCTCTTCCTTTCATTTGACAACTTGTATCCCAAAAACAGGGCACAGAGATAGGCAATTTTTGATTTTTTAAAATTGAATTTGTAGCCAATGTGAGAAAATCCTAGAAATACGCGATCTGCTCTTGCCAGATGCGTTTCTAAGTCATCACCTGTGAAATATAGGTCTTCGACATAGGACAGTGCTTCATTGTCAAAACACTGTAACAGTCCTGTTACATGGGCAGAGAACAAGCCAGGGCTCTTCTTATACCCTTATGTCAATCAACAGAATTGTTTTTGTGACCCAAGAGTGGTAAATGCGGCCAAGTACTGGCTTTCAGGCGCTATGTTTTGGCAGAAAAAGCCATTTGAAATGTTTAATGTGGTCTTGTAGTTTTTGCCCACTATATTGTTCATTGGTGCTACGCCGTGTGTATCTTATACTGCAAATGTCCAAGTGTGACTGTTAAATTGTGTATAGTCTAAGACCAAGCAATATGAATGATCTGGTTTTACCACCAGAAACTCAGAATTTTTCATTTGTGAGATGCAAGACTCAATTACACCTTAATATTTAAGCTGTGTTAAAATTTCTCTAACCTGTTGTTTAGCCTCATGTTTGACGGGGTTTTGTAGTTGTACTTGTGCGCTGGACCATATGAGTATAATATGGTAAGGGGATTCTTCATCCCAGCCCATTTGATTGTGGTATAACTTCAGGGCTTGTGCATGGGCACACTTCTGTGCATATGTATGTTTAATTGATTCTAGAACAAGGTTGGAGAAAGATGGTAATATCACACTTTCACCTCGTAGGACTTGTCGAACAAACTCAGGCAGCCAATCTCTTTCATCCAAGAGAATATCATAACCAAATGATAAGTTCTCCCAGAAGAGAACATTAATAATAAGAGGTATATCACCCTCCATTTGCAGTTGTAGTCCATACAACCTCTTTGGAGCATTAAGTCTCTGGTCTGGTGTTTCCACCTGGACAAACTCACTAATTTCTGTCACTGTCAGACACTCCTGAAGATTTTGGCGAACTATTGTGTCTTCTGCCTCATTGTCTAGCAGAGTCAGAGCCCACTCCCTGTTCAGAAGCAAAGTCCTCAATATGTGTGGCATATTTAAGTGAGATCCCAGCCATCCAGGCTTTTGTGTGGAAGCTTCTCTTCCTTTTTCATTATGAAGTCAGAAGAGCGTTTCACCTACTCCTGCTCTCTCTGAGTGTTTTTCAGATGACTCCTGAAAGGAATGAGAAGGATGTGTATCAGTGTACTGATACTTATCAGGCTGTTTAATTGTTTTATGGTTAAGCAAATTATAGTGTTCAGTGGGCTCCTGTGGAGGAGATCCACCTCGGAGTTTAGCCTTTTCTTTACTTTTCAGATTATCCCAGTGTTATTTAGAAGACTCAGGTGTCTACTGTTGAGTTTTTTTTTCAGACTTACCCTTTAGTTGTGGTTTTTTGGGCTAGCTCCCAAAGTATCTTGACCTATTGACGTATAGGTATCAGCAATCATTTTAGGTAGTTCTCGCTCATGATCCACTGATGGAACTTGTGCGAGATACTGACGTGCTTCCAATTCTGCTGCTTCCCCTTTAATATAACTTAAAATAATTGAGGATACTGTGGCATAATTCCCAATAAGTTTAATCCCCAAATCTATTGTAGGGGCTGCCCCGTATTAATTTTGGATCTGTTTTAGCACCTCTGACAAAACAGCAATGATTGGTGTACCATGTGTTATGATGTGAACCGCAGCAAATACTGTGCCCCAAGTAGCTCAGTCATCTACCGGGGGAACCATCCCTAATGATAGGTGCATTGTGAAAATTCTATGTTTATCTTGAGGTCCCGTATGGGGAAATATTGCTTTAAGCTGATTTGTTTTTTGTTGAATCTAGAATGGAATTTCCTCCTGTCAGTTGGGAACGTTTCCCATTATTTAATTAATAGTCACTAGGCTAATTGACGACATTGCTAAATGCGGTTATGTAGCTTGAGCAGCACTCGCTGGGTTTATTGTAATTTTTAGTATAATGTATTGTGTCATGCATCTGTATAACCCAACTAGACTTGCGTACAGTATACATAGTTCTGGTGCTGTAAGGTTTGCTATGTCCGGATAAGGTGTGTAACCGGCTAAGACTGGCCATGCTGCCCCTTCATTGCAGAGGCGACCCTGTCTAACTTAAGTGCTTATTACAAGTTTTGTACTAGTGATGGCAGTCTGACCATGCTGATCTCGGCAGTCGGACCGATGTATTACGAATTGGATGGATTGGCTTTCCAAAGACCGCTGCCAAACTGCTGCCACCACCAGCTAACTCCAAGAGCGGCACCCGCAGAGCAGACCTACGAGGCTGTGGGAGGCATGGACCACCAGTGAATCTGCCTGCCCAATTACGAGTTGCCTTACAGCCAGCGTGACCATGACGGTCCAACCACCACATCGGAGGTTGGCAGAAAGGAAGGGGTATAAGGGAGAAACTCACCTCTGCTTACCTCTTCTCGTCTTCTAGCGTCATGGAGCCCATCGGAAACCTCCTGCCGCTGCTATACTTCCTCGACCACGTTCAGAACCCAGTCCATCATGGATGAAATCGGTGGTAAGTCATACAACTACCTGTTACCATAGACTCCTCTGCAAAATGATGTCCCGCCATGGACCAGCAAGGGAGTTGGGGTCCCTAAGTAATTTACACATATACAGGGACCCTGTCTGGTATTGTTTCAATACTATAATCAAAAATACATTTGTAGGATTCCCTCCTAGGCCAAAACATTGGTACTGCACAGGCACACTGTACACAAATGGACATGTATTCGCAAATTATATACCATGATAGTGATTTGTGCATTATTTTGTGTTCCCAATAGCACCTCCTTAACAATATCATACCTATTAATGTCTGGCACACATAACTTTTGCCCTTTCTCACTTGTCTGCCACGGCACTACTGATCTTCACACATCATCCAGCTTACCATTTCTCAAGTGTTGCTAAAGTGACATTGAAGTGACTACAACTACCATGAGACCTTGTGACTGCAACTCTAACCAAGATGCTACACTCCTTTTGCCCTTTCTCACTTGTCTGCCATGTCACTACTTATCTTTACTAGTCAGGCAGCTTACCATTTGTCAAGTGTTGCTAAAGTGACATTGAACTGACTACAGCTACCATGAGGGCCTTTTGACTGCAACTCTCACCAAGATGCTACACTCCTTTTCCCTTTTTCACTTGTCTACCACGTCACTACTGATCTACACTAGTCATGCAGCTTACCATTTGTCAAGTTTTGCTAAAGTGACATTGACGTGATTATAACTACCATGAGGTCTTGTAATTGTAACTCTGACCAAGATGCTATAGTAAATCTGACACACTCACATTGCACACATCCCAGGTTCTGTTGTGAGGTCAAAGAAACATCTGTATGGATATGTAATTTTTCTGAAACACACCTTCTTTGCTACAACTCTGTTTTGGACTCTCACACATCACTCACATGAAAAGGCGACCTCAGTCAATGAGGTTACATAGAGTCAGTGTGAGAACCATTCTAAGGAAACAATGGAGACCCTCTCTGCATGATAGCTATGCCTCGATCAGGGGGAACCCTGAAAGGCTGGGGCCCTGCAATTTGCACATGTCTTACAAACTCCATGTGCACTGGACCTGGGAAATGAAGCATATCATGGACAACCAATAGCATAACCAAGTGGCATGCATGTGTGAGCAATAGGTAAGTGCAGCTAATGAAAGCAAATGCAGCATTATCGGCATGTGGCACACATCTAGATGAAGTGGCTGTAAGGTACACACTGCTAAATGGACACATGTCCATGCAGAACTCCACAAAGGTATGACAAGTTGACACCATCCATGTGTGGATACGCAAATATCTAACTTCAACACATCAAACACATATCCGACCTACATCACAGGGAGAAGCGCAACCTAAATGATGTTGACAGTGGCCAGGCCAAGCTGAAATACTTACCACAAAACATGTCACCCAATGCAATGTCTACCCCATTTGGATGTCATCCCACATAGACATCATTCCAACATTTCCCCTTGTCCTGTGGAACTCCAGCACTGGGTCCAAGGGCACATTATACTAACCACTTCAACTGGATCAGCAATCAGGGATGAAACAAACATAACTTTAATCACACATCACTAACGCTACAATAACATCAAATAGTTAGAAATGTAATGGCAGAACCAATTTCTCCAAAACTAGGAAAACTTTTATTCCATGGATGAAAAACAAAGGACAATGGCCAGTCCATTTTGTAATGCATGCCATAGTCAGCACAAATCTGTGACACCAAACATGCCCTTAACGACACTTCCAGTGAACCTCCTCACAAAGGGGTATCCATTGGGCATAGCAGGCACCTCGAAGATGGTACTTGGGAAGAGGGAGGCAGAGGTTTAGGGAGGGGTGGGTGTGTCCTTGGGAGGGGGCTTCTTGGGTTTGGGGGTTTTAGGGGTGGGTTTAGTTGTAGGGTTTTATTTTGGGCTGGGTTCAGGGGGGTGAGGTGGCTGTTTTTCAGGGGTGGAGTTGGAAGTTGAAGGGATAGGGATATGTTGTATATTTATGTTTGAGTATGGTGGTTATGTGGGGAAGAGCCAATTCTTGAGTAGCCTTCTGAAGAAAAGGTGGTTATCCGTAGATCTTATGTTTGAGTGTAAAGAGTTCCATAGTTGGGCTGCTTGAACAGAAAAGGACGTGCCACCCATGTTTTTTTTCTTGTATGGTTGGATTTTGAGGCAAGGTGCCACTCTAGAGCGGAGGTTCCTTTGTTGAATGTATTTTGTGATTTTATTCCTGATGAAGAGCTGTCCTGTTACATGTATCAATTTGTGGGTGATACAAAGCAGCTTGAATGTGGATCATGTCACATACAAATGCTCATTGGACACTGATGAAACCTTTGCACGCCAAATTACATCATATGACCACAAACTGAAAAGTCAATAGAAATATGGACATGTATCACATTTAGCTGATAAAGTTCCCGCAATACATTGATGTCCTAACATTTGGGAGATAGATACTCTGAATTCACACAGCATAACACTCCATATCGCCATATGAACTTCCCCAATCCTGCTTGGTACAGGTGATGACGCCAGTCATAGAATGTATATCCACAAGCCAATACACCTTTGAAGGTTTTGGTTGTCCCTGAACATTTATGACACAAGATGTGGGATGAATACAGTCACAGTGGGCAGGCACATCACAACAATCTTTGGTATTGCATACTCAGCTTGCCTTGGAAGGATCAGTGTAGACACTCATATAGGGTCCCCAATGTTCTACATCTCACTCCCTCATGCATGTCACCAGCCAGTGAATGATCATTTTGAAAGACTATTGCAGATGAACCATCAACTGGCAAATGCACACTGGCCAACATGTAGGCACTAATGATAATGTCAGCAGTGATGTTTGAACTCTCATTTCACTATATGACTAGTACTTACCGATGGGAATTGTTGTACAGTCACTGTCTGTACTGTGAACTCTATGTCATGTCACATGCAATAGGGCCACCATCACATGAGAGACAGTAGTGAGGGTACATCACTCCTCACACAAGCAAGACCAGTTGCCTGTGTGGTACACTTGTCACCCAGATTTACTAAGAACATGAGATGACTACTCACTTCATTCAGCCAGGTGTCTGCTCAAAAGAAGAGAATTGGATGTGGACAGGACTCTGCTGTCTTTCAGGTCAGAAAGACAATAGACACAGCACAGCAGCATGCACCTACCACACTTACACTAACAATGACTCATCTTGTAAGTGGCACAAGGGCCACCACCAATATGGTTGGTAAAATGTTTGTCTGTAACACTCAAAGTTGGCAATATGACATGGATGACTCTGGGCAGGACTCACCCCCTTGTCGCTGTTATTGGGCCCTCAACTGCCCATCAAGGTCCGGGTAGGCCACCACCTGTATGCGGGTCATCAGGGAGGCCATGGGCTGGCGTGTGCCCGTTTCACATTGGGAGGACTGCCCCAGCTGGACCTCCACGATCTTCCGGGTCCAGCACCAAAGGTCCTCCCACCTCTTCCTTCAGTGGGCACTACAACGGTTGTAGACCCCCAGGGTCCAAACGTTCCGGGTGATGGCTCTCCAAATGCCCTTCTTCTGATGGGCGTTGCCCTGTATGGACGCAATAGATGTAGAAACAGATTGTAACTGGAAGCTTAAGGAGAACTGTCCGCTTGATGCACATTATGTTGACACCTAGCACAAGCCTTCATCAAGAGTCAACATATTACATGTGTCCATGCCACATGCTATGCACAACTGAAGCATGGATACACACTTTTGTGGTAATCTCATGACAAAGCTCAAACCTGGTCATGACCTACACTGACTGAGGCAGCCCACTTCTTGTAGGCCAGGGCCATCCGACATGGAATGTGATGTGAGGTACCATGATACGCAAAACACAATTTGTACCCTCTGAAGGGTAAACTACTTGTGCATGACTGTCCAGACACCTTTCCTGTCAGGACTATTGCATTGATGCATATGTCCTTAGAGGCAAGTACCATAGTATATACAACATCATAAAACTAAGGCCACAAGGTAAGGGCTGGTATGTGTGACACTGAGAGCTACCTCTCTGGGGGATGAGTGGACATGTGGAATACTTATTTGAGTGTCCTAGTAAGTCATAATACGCTTGTGTTGTTTGTACTGCCATCACAAGTCACCCCTTTTGCCACATAAGGCACTGTAACAGTTCTGACAATCAACATACCATTCAATGTGTTGTGTGATAGGGAATATTGTAGCCAAGCAGCTGATTCACATTTCTAAATGTCTTCAAAAGTAACCTACTATCTACACTGTCCATATCTCAGATGTACAATGGAAGCAACACTAATAGAAAAATGTCAACAGACCTGTGTTAGTAAAGGTACAGTCAATAGTGACAGACACACATTGACACTTTGGGTCAATGAAAATAAGTATCAGGTCAGCGGGTCACCTCAGCCACAATGCCTCATATTATCCATGTAACAGCTATCAGGGCAACTAGTGGGACAAACAACTCTTTTTGGGAACATCCATGAATCATCAGGTCTTCAGGGAAATTACTTTGTGCATTAGTTCTCCTGCCACTGTAACTGTAGCCCAGGCTGGGCCTTGGCCCAGACTTCCCACATATCAATGTCAGGCATTGCTCTCTGCAGACTGAGACTACATAACACACATGAACCTCACATTTCCACCAATTCAATACTGAAAAGTCAAACCTCTGGCCATTCCATATGTGAACATACGGTTGTTTGGCACTCTGAAGCTGTCTGTGAGGTATAGCTACCACCCAGACAACTGTATTACAAAGTCTGATAAGGGCTGAGTGATAAGTGGGATGGTACACTTGGCTAACATCATCCTCAAATGCTTCGAACTGTATACAGACATGGTCCATGGTGTGAGCCAGTACATAACAATCCGCATATACCATGATGTTACTTGAGAACCCATTGTAGCTACTATGAATTTGAGCCCTGCATGAAGATATTTATGTAACACAAGTACAAATCACCCTTATCACACATTACAATGGTGGGATTCTCTCTACAAATTACAGTGCCTCATAATCCATTACATGTGTGTCCTATGTAAGGTTTACTCCATTTCACAAAACAACACAATACAGTTACAGTCTGGAACTCAGAGCCACATTGTAGCCTAGGGGAACAGAAAGGAAGAAGTTGAAAAGAGTAAAACTCTATTGGAGATTGTTACCTGTTCCTCTGGTGAGCCTTAGAGTTGAGAATACAGGGGAAGGACCTCATCTACCAGGGTCTCCAGATCCTCTGGAGTGAATGCACAGGCCCTCTTACCTGTAGTTCGTGCCATGATTGCTTCCAGAGCTGGCAAAAAGCAGCTAAAATGGAGGAGGTGTTGATAGCAGCAGTGTCAGGAGGCAAGTGAGCTATTTTTCAAACTGCCGCGTACATGTACGCCACGTACGTGGTCATCAGCATCGGTGCGCACAGCCATTGGGTCGTAACCGTCACTATCTCCAACGTTAGGCTATGGCTGTGACCGCCGGGCATGTGACCGCCCACCGTACGGTCGAATTCTGCGTACATTGGCAAAATGTGTGCGATGTACTGTACACCGTGGTTGGCATTAATACATGTTATTCTACCCTCAGTATAGCGGAAATATACATTCTTTGAATTGAAGATGTGCACAGTTCTGTTACAGACCTGTGAAGGCCAGCTGGCGATGACAGGTGATGTTCAAGATCTGGCAATGATGATGTAAAATGTGTGCTGCTTCATGAAGCATTGATGTTCAGACACATGACTTTAGCCTTACTCTTCACATATGTTTCTCTGCACACTGTGACCAAGATACATTTTTCTGTTACTCCTTACGTAGGTACCACCCATTTCCAGACCTACACACCATGCAAGAATGAAATATCATCATGAAGTTCAATTTAAATGAGCAAACAATCCTGAATCTATGTCATCAGTTGGAGCATGACCTCCTACCTCACCTCAATAGTTCTACATCAATACCACCACTAGTTAAACTACTCATGTTAGTTTTGCATTTTTTGGCCACAGGCTCATTTCAATTCACTGTTGCTATTTCTAGTGGAATGTCACAACCTATGTACAATCGGGTCCTCACAAAGGTGCTAGCAGCACTTTTGAAACACCTGGGCAGCTACATCCAGTTCCCCAGATGTGAGGATTGAGCCACTGTGAAGGTGAATTTCTATGGATTTGGTCACACCCCACATGTAATTGGATCTGCTGATGGCACCCATATTGGCTTAGTACCACCACATGACAGGGAGCAAGTCTACCGGAATAGGAAGCACTTTCATTCTATCAAAGTGCAAGTTGTCTGCTTACTGGATTTGCTCCCAGGATCTGCACATGATGCCTTCATACTGCAGAACAGCACCATACCCGAGCTGATGTCACAACTTCCATCGGAGAGGGCCTGGCTTGTAGGTTAGTGTGATCTGTCCCAACTTTGTATGGGAAATGTCAGGTAGTATGATCCAAAAGTGTGTAACTAAACGTTGCCCTTCTGCCTGCCTTCCATCTAGGAGACTTAGCATATCCCAGGAGGCCATGGGACCTCTGAGGAATCCTACAACGCCAGCGGAAGTCACCTTCAACGTGGCCCATAGAGGAACATGGCCAGGGCCGGCTTTAGGGCAGTGCGACCGGTGCGGCCGCACTGGGCGCTGACCTGTGGAGGTGGCGCTGACCTCAGGGGGGGCACAGTGTTTAGCAATAACTTATTATTGGAGAGATGAGGGGCACTTTTGCCCTGTGGTAGTGAGAGAATCCGAGGAGTCGGTCATGGCTTGTGGGGCCGCCAAAAATGATTGTTGCACTGGGTGCCACCAGCATTAAAGCCGGCCCTGAACATGGCGGCCATGGGGAGCCCTCCTCTATTCACCTGGGAAGGTGTGTAAGATCACAGTGGCTTGCTGCATACTCCACAACATTGCCCTGCGATGGAACTTACCTTACATTGCAGAGGATGCAGGCCAAGACCCACCAGGTGGGGACCCTGAAATGCCGAATGAAGATGATGATAGTGATGAGGAGGAAGGTGCTGACTTGTGTCAGGATCTCATCCAGAACTACTTCTCCTGAGTGTAAGTATGGTGTGAGATGTGATGACTTTGAGTAGTTTTGCAACTCGTGTAGTAATGTTGTGAGGAGGATGTTAATGCTACATACAAAGAATATATGGGTCTGGAAATATCTGGGGAAGTGTGTTTATATTGTAAGTATAGCATTGTTCAGCTGTAAATGTTGTCTTGGACTGTGTTCTCTAGAAGTTGACAATGTTATGTTTGTCATATGTATTTTTTCTTAGCTATTCTCTCTGTGTTTGTCTATTTTAGGTACCTTCACCATGTCATCTTTATTTGGGCATTTCAGAGTTGTGACATTAGCAGGTATATGATGCTGTTCAGATGTACAAAGTGACATGGATTAGTCCTGGGAATGTCTGTCACAGAATTTGGGTGTACAAAGACGGTACCAAGACAGCTTGGACAGCGATAGAATGGAAGTTACATGGCTTCCGTTGGACTTGTTCTATGTTGTGCGTTGGTGTTAATGCAATATGTGTGCCATCCTGTGATCCAACACAATGTTATGTTGTGCCCAATTTATGCTATCCTGCCTTCACATTGGCTAATTCTCATTGTCTATGAACTGGATGTGGCTGTTGATGTGTCTCCTCTTTCTAGGCCAAAGTGCTTGTAGCACATCACTGACATTTGTTTCTGACATTCCACCAGGTGCAAGAAACACACTGGGTTGAAATGGCCCTGTGGTCAGAAACTGCTGTGCTGAAATGTGTCTGTTTATTTATTTATTTATTTGATGTAGGATTCTATTTGTGAGGTAGGCAATTTGGCTCCAGTTGAAGATGTAGACCTAATTGATTGTTGCCTATTGTGTAGGACATTGTCAGATATATCCCCTCCTTCCATACTGAGAAAGTCTGCAAGTGATTATGTGATCAATGACCCAGAATACCTGAGTCATGTCTTATTTGCTATGTTTCTGACATTACGTCAGCCTATGATTTGAACAATGGAATAAAGATGTTCTCAGTCCAGACACTTTTATGTATGTGTTGTTGTGACATTGTAGTGCTCCAGAGTTGAACATTGTTTACATACAACATATCCATGCTTCCAGAAGTCCCTAGTTTTGACATTGCAAAGTTTAACTGGTAGTACATTCACACTGTTACATCTGAGAATTACAACAAGAGACAATGCTTTGGTGACATGTTTTTAATGAAGTGAAGAAGGATAAGATAAAGAAATTATTTTAAAATTAAACAGTGCAAACAAAAAGTAAAGTCTTCAGTCATGGTGGATGAAACCATTGTAATAGAGTCTAAAATCCAACATACTCCTCCTATCAGATATGGAAAAGTGGGCAGGAATAGTCAAACAAAGTGAATGTGTAGCACACACAGGAGTACATTTGGGTCGAGGTCTCTTACTGGCGGTGGTGGGTGTCTTGCCATCCTGAGCTTCTTGGTTTTTGCGTGGATGTTCCCTCGCAATGATAGAAGGGGGATCTGGAGCTGCTGAGACAGGGTGCGTGCAGGCGTGCTGTCCTCTGGTAGGGCCTCCCTTCCTGTGGCTGCAGCAGGTGTTGATGGTGTGGATGTACTTGGACCACAGGAAGGGTTAGATGCAGGTGGAAAAGCCCTGCAGAGGGTGGTGTTTGTGTCCCGCAGCACCCTAACCAGGGAGGCCACCTCAGTGTGAATGCCGTCCACCTCGGTGTGGACGCCGACCAGCTCAGTGTGGATGTCAGCAACCTCCCTGTATGTGTCCCTCTACAGCTCCTTAATTTCCCGGATTTTGGGCAATACCTGGCCCATGAAACTTTGGTGTCTCCCAGGACTCCCAGGACTTTGGTGATGGGAGCCTGGGTGTCTGTGGCCTCAGTGGGCTCACTCTGTAGGTCCACAGTTACCCTTCCACTACACCTACCCCCACAGCCCTGTGCCCTTGACACAGATTGCACCCTTCCACTAGTTTCTGGTTTCTCTGTGACTGGAGTGGTGATAGCTGTCGAAGAATGGAGGAGTGGGGGCACAGGATGGTACTGACTGTGCTAGGTGTAAAGGTTGGAGGGCAGTGGTTGGCTGTGATGTTGCAGCGGTGGTGGGAGGTGTTGTAGTGGGCACAGTGAGCTCCACTGTTGGTGTCTACCCAGGCTGACCAGATGGACCAGGACCATCATCCACGTCCACCTCTTCAGGAGCGTTGTCATCACTGAGGGCTTCATTCTGGGGTGGAGAGGAACTCTGTTAGGTTTCCAACCTCTGTGCAGGTGCAGTGGTGGATCGATCTGTTGAGAGATAGAGAACATTGTTAATGGTGGAAGTCAGGTATCTACCTTCACGTTAACAAAATAGATAGAGATTAGTATTGTCATCAATTTGCGTGAAGCAGAAGTTGGTTACTAGACATTTGTAGACATTCAATAGGTGTAGTAGATTTCATCAGCTCATTAGATGTGCAGACATGTGGCATTTTAGCTTTAGGGTTAGACATGACATCTCCAAAACTCTGCTACAAGCACAATGTAGTCATAACTTGTGTATTTGTCCATTCCAAGGCCTAGCTGTGTCCAACACAGGCAAACACCCAGATTGGTTGTATATTTAGCATTGTTCATCATGTGAGAAGTGCAGAGTCAAGGGATCACCTGGCACTGCTCATCAGCTAAGTTTCCTTCATGGCTGACATATATTAGGGGTACACTGATGTTATGGTGTCACTCTTGCCATCATTAGTTTGAGTTGATGGGTCCAGGACACCAAGAAGCAAAGTATTCAAATGTATGTCTGAGTGGAGCATTGTCTGTAAATTGCACAGTGCATGACTAGTGTAGATCAGTAGTAACATGGCAGACAAGTGAGCAGTTGCAAAAGGAGTCTAGCATCTTGGTTAGAGTTGGAGTGACAAGGCCTCGTGACAGTAGTGGTAATTTTTCTATCTCTACTTACCAACACTTGAGAAATGGTAAGCTGCCTGACTAGTGTAGATCAGTAGTAACATGGCAGACAAGTGAGAAGGTGCAAAAGCAGTGTAGCATCTTGGTTAGAGTTGCAGTCACAAGGCCTCATGGTAGTTGTAGTCACTTCAATGTCACTTTATCAACCCTTGACAAATGGTTAGTGTACCATAGCTGTTGGCAACATGCATTTGGGATGGACCATACATTTACATTTTAACACATATTGGCATGTATTCTATGCAGGCCCATTGTAGTTTTCCCTATGTTAGCCTAACTGTGCGCGACGCAGGCTGCGTTAGCTTTGCACATATTACTATATAAACATGTTTGCTTCTGTGCCACATTATATTTTCATGCAGAACCTGCAGTTGTTTTCTCATTCTGTTCTTTCCTGGGATTTAGTCTGAACAGCAGACAAGATCAAATAACAATGTCCCTTGTCATTTTATTCTGGTCAGGTACTCGCACCCAGACACAACACAGAAATGCAGCTGTTGTTTATGAACATGTGAACCTTGTCATTTAGGTACGCACAGCAATGTAACACAGAGAGAGAGAGACAGATATTTTCTGAGAGAAGATCACAGTTGTATCTGAGATGTAGAAGATCCATCTGTGTATGCTAAGGTATGGGGTCTGCTGCTGAACTCAGAGATCTTTGCTGTATAATCAGTCTGCTTCTGTAGAAGGGGAGAGGGGTTTGGCTTTTCATAATATACGTTTTATTGACAATGCTGATGGTATTTTTACAAGGCAGCTGTTTCCTGATTGTGGCACATATACTTCATTCTAGAGCACAATAGTTTAAAAATAAATTTCAAATTTCTTTTGTGTCTCTTTCATATCTTATTGTGGACGAGCATGAGTGTGTGATTGAAAAGGAGTGTCCTGTCACAGCGATCCCTGAGAGGGTCAGGAGTGTTGTGTTCTGGGGTGTCAATTCACTTGTTCCCCTGGTTATGAGTAAGAGGGCATGTGAGACACTGTAGCTAGTCGGACTTAGGCTCATGGTACTGAGGTGATATGGTGACTCAGTCCCTAACAACTGATGTTCTATGGTCCCAAGCATAGTTCTGTTACTGAGCAGAATCCCTGCAACAATATCATGGGTCCTGGATTTATATTTTGATGGTTATGCCTATACAGACAGCATTGCAACATGTGACATGTCCTTGAGTTGGATACATGTGCTCTTACATGCAGCAATACGCATTGCCATAGACAAACCAACATCTCAGATACTTTGAGCATTGCATGTCAGGAAAGTAGATAGAGAACGCAATAGCAAAAGAAGAGTTGAGAGCAAACAGGACACTATGATACTGTGGCAGTTATTGCAGTATAACTTACAAGAGCCAACTAAACCATCTATTCTTGTCAAGCCCTCAGTATGCAGGATGGCCAAGACCTTTTCCTCCCAGGGTAAGAGTTTGGTGCACTGGGAGGGCCACTGCCAGTCCGCTGAACCTCCAGGTGGTGGATGTTGTACTTAGTAAATACCCTCAGCCTGAGGTCGCTCCACCTCATCCTAATGTCGCCCTGTGTGCGCAGGGCGATACCAACAGCATTCACTCAGTTAACTATCCTGTCCCACATTTCTATTTTCCTACTGAGAGGAGTCTGCTGGACTTGGGTTCCAAATATGTGTAGCTCTACTCTAATGATTTCCTCCACCACGAGTGTCAACTCTTGCTCTGTGAGCTTGGTTTTTTCCCCAGGCATGGTAAAAAAATTAAAATGTGAGTGAGTATATGAATAAAAAACAAACAAGTGATAGAGGGAAAAAGGTGCAAAACAAAAATTATAGGTGGTGTAGATGAAATGGGAAGATGAAAAAAGGGGTGCCTTATCTAAAAATGCAGTAAATGGTGGAGCCTGTCTTGCTGTGACGCAGTTTGGAAGCAAAGGATGCTGGTCAGGGATGGGGTGTGTTTTATAGTGTGATTTGCAGGCATGCCCACTTGCCAACGCACATCAGGTGTGTATTTTTTAAATCCATCCAATGGTCACTGTTGTTTTGTTTTTGTTCGGCGCGTACCGCTGCGGTCAACCACTGTTGGGTATCCGCCATTTGTTGAGCACCGCTGGGAGACTGTGAGTATGACTGTGTAGTCACGATACACAAATGGGTTGACCGCGGACCTGGCGGCGTCGGAGGGTGCACCACCGACATTGCAGACAGCCAGGGTCCCACCGGGTAGACCGCCGTGGCCGCTGTCAGCGTTTCAGACAGCAAAACTCGTAATACGGCAGATAGTAGGTCGCCAGCGCAGCAGTGGCATAGACGCTGGAGTTCCCGGGCGGTCAGACTGCCAAACTTGTAATAAGGCCCTTAGTCTCTTGTATGTGGTAGGGCACCTTGGAACCAATTTGTGTATTCCTGGAATGTTAATGGTATTTCTAGTTCTTCATAAGCTCTGTAGTTGTTGGGAACTGCAGGTATGGTATAGTTGTGAATATGTCTTGATTGAGCGTTTGCTGCTGGAAATGTTACCCATGAATAGATTACCTCAGTTCTGTATGCTTTGTGTGCCTCTACCATGAAGATAACATCCCCACCCGTAAGGGTGAGCCCATGTTGGTGCAACATATGTGTAAATACGTGCCTGCAGTTTAGTAGTCCTCAAGATGGCCACCGCTGAGCTGGAGCCCCAAAAGGAAGCTCCCAGGGTTGGGATCATTAATCTTTAAATATCCTGCCTTATACCCTGCCCTCCACCAACTAAAAAATTATCAGCGTAATAAGGAATACATGCTAATCGTTACTAGCCCAGCAAAACTTTTTCTACTCATGGCAACAAGTATGTAACGGGTGTTCCTTTGGAGAACTGCTGCATCCCGCCCGTCAGCGTCGACCTCTCCGCCCTGGATATTCCACCGCCAATCCACTGGGTCCGCTTCTGTCCAGGGCATCTCTACAATGACCTGATGTGCCCGCGATGCAGGAAACGGACGATGAAGCGACCTTCAGATTGGGAGCCCAGCACCGATGGCTAAGGCCACATCACCATTGCTCCTGACAGGAAGTGGGCTTGCGGAGGCTCTCAAGTCCGACGCGCAGTCTGGCCCAGTGGTGGTACGGCTAGATGCTGCCTTCGGCCCAGCATGGTGAGTGAGGAGATGGCGGGCCGGTGGTGGAGGCACCGGATCGTTGCTGCCTTCGGCCTTCGGCCCAGCCTGATGATTGCTGAGGCGACTGGACGGTGGAGGAGGGAGAGCCCTTGGTGCAGTCTCGACCGGGTGAGTGGCATCTAGCGTCGGCACGGTCCGGAAGGGTTGCCTCCTCCCTCCTCCCGACCTACTCTCTGGGAAGTGCCTGCTAGTAGGTTAGGCGGGGAGCTGAGGACATACGGACTCTCTAGGGTTGCTTGGAACTGTGGAATTGCTCAGGGCATGATGGATGCGAGCAGAGTAGTCGGGGATCCACCGCTGGCGATGCAATCTATATTCTGCCCGGCTAGATGGCCGTGAGCGGAGTATTGGGGGATTTTCCTTCGGAGCCGCAAACTGTGTTCCTCCTGGGGCCTCCTTCCGGGGTTGCCCCGCCCTGGCCTGCATTGAAGGACTGATGTCATTGGGGACGTCATGCCTCTACATGCACATCCGAGGCCTAAGTCATGGATGCCTCTCACCCCCCCTTGTTCTGCATGGGGCATCACACAGCATGGCTGGAGTTCCGTCAATGGAAGGGACTCGGCTGTTTGTGGCTGTGTACTTTGCCTTGATAATTTCTTTGGGGGTGACCTCTTAACCTCCATTTTAGGGGAACCTCAGCCTGACCTCTTAACCTCCATTCTAGGGGTCCCTCTGCCTGCCCCGCGTTTCCCTGGCCCCCACTAGGAAGTTGGTCAAGATGGCCCCTAAGGGTTACGGAAATAAACATAGTACTATGTCCTTTTGAAGTTTGCTGAACACAATAAAAGGACTAAGAGGCCCTCAAACTTTGATGCCAAAGGGGTCAGCCATCTTGGTAAGGTGCCAGCTTCCCACTTCATAATCTATGAGTTTCCTTGGTTTCATACAAGCTCCGTTTTTACACTGATGCCTCCCTGGTTTATCTTAATCCTTTCCTGGTTTATCCTAATTCTTTCTTCACTTCAGCGGTCTGGGCTAGAGCAGTCTTCGCTTCTGATGTTTGGATCATCTGCCTAACACATAGCTAGGGAGGGGAGTGAGATCTCCGCCACACTGTACTCTCCTCTTATTGGACAACTTTTCCTCCTCCATTTCTAACACACAGCTAGGGAGGGGAGTGAGAACTGTGATTCTGCCTCTCTGTACACCGCTAAGTGCTCTCCTTTAATCTGACTATTTTACCTCATCTATTTATAATTGCTTTCCTCTTGATGACTATTCCCCCTCTATTTCTAACACACAGCTAGGGAGGGGAGTGAGAACTTTGATTCCGCCCCTCTGTACACCTCAGAGTGCTCTCCTTTAATCGGACTACTTTACCTCCTCTATTGCTAATTGCTCTCCTTTGGGACTACTTTACCCCGTCTATTTCTAGTGCTCTCTTCTACTTGGACTATTTCACCTCCTCTTTCTGATCGCTACCCACATCATGGCTCAACGCACCTCTCGCTCCTCTGACCTCCTTGCTCAGGTAGGTCTGAATTCTTTTAAGATCATCTACCCCGCCAACCTATCGTTGAAAGCGAAAAAGACCTTCAAACACAATCTCCTCAAACGATGTCCGGATACGCTTATCTCGGACACACTTATTTCCACTAAGGGCTCTGTGGTGACAGACCTCATTTTCTACACTAACGGAAGAGCACAGTGGAGAAAGACTCTAACTTCTGCGGTGCGAACCAAACAACTGACCAAAACACTTCACGGCTTCCGCTTAATCACACTACCCTCCCTTGCCCTTAAGGCAGATTTGACCATTTCCTTATACAATAATGGGAACATCTTTATTCAAGCCTCTGACCGGAACCTCAAACGCTTTGACAGTATCTTTCTGATGATTAAAAGCACCCTTAATAACTCAATCTCGGCTACTATTCATCATAACAGTCTCCCCTCAATATCTTCATCCTCTATGCCTTACGCCTCGTCTTCCTCCAATTCCGCGTCCCAATCCTTACCTATGGGCCTACCCACAATATCTACACCCTCTGTACCTTACGCCTCTTCTTCCCCCAATTACGCGTCCACATATTTACCTATGTACCGCTCTGCTCTCTCCAACAACATGGAGGATATGTATATCACCCACACTACTATCATGGACATACCGGTTATTCCTTCCTTGGGCTTCGCTAGTACCGATCTGATGGCCCTCCACCTAGTGGCTGCCCCCAGTAATTCTCCTCCTTTCCCACTCCTGATGTCTAATTTCACGTCACTCTCTGAACCCACTTGCCGTTCCGTTAGCTCTAACAATTTGGGGGTTGAGAATCACACCCCCAGCACTACTAACCATGATAACCCTGTTAATCTAACCCTAGATTCAGGTACTACCACCTCAAGGGCTCTGGACTTAGCTGCTGGCTCCATTACTTCTCTGCGTAACCCATTCCCACCTACCTCTGCCTCCTGAGCGTCCTCTATCGCCTGTATTAAAACCACCTTGCCCGCTACTAAGCCCATGCTAGGATCGGCGCAGCACCTCCTTGCACCGTATCTTACTCCACTTCATGCCAATACTCCTTCCTTGGTTGACGGCAGACCACTATCAAGCGGGACTCTACCTCCCCCTGTAACAGTGGTAAGGCACTTACTATCAAAGACAATGTTAGAGTGCACACCCTTCCTTTTCTGTTTTGTTCGTATTTCAGTTTAATCATCCGTTTTTTTCGAAGATGCTCAAAGGCAAAATTCTTGGCGTGCAGGCTCAACTTATGCTCCATCCCAAGCACGTATACAAAACATCCAAACACAAACTGTTGCGCCGTCGCGCTCAGCCTCAAGCCGCACAGCCTCATGAATGTACATTATCACGTTGCATAACGTAATTCAACTAAACCATAGTAATCCAGTGTAATCTGTAACTTTTTCAATCCATCTTTATTCAACATTAATCTTGAATTTTGCGCAGGAGGCCAAGTGGTTCCAAACTTAAAGTGCAGTTAAAATGCCAATCCAGGCCTTTATAACGACTCGTTTCCGTCCACTTTGTCATCTTAGGTCACCATGCATGTATTCACCCTCACCCAATGCATTTCGGGCCTCTTGCCCTTCGTCAGGGGTAGCTGCGATGTAAAAAAAGCCATCTGTAATTTTAAATACTTTCACATTTTTAACAATAAAAAAATCTATAATTGTAAATTTTCTCAAAACAATATGAATCATATACATGTGTGCAAAGCAATAATCACCCCTTAAAAAACCTCCTGCAAACCGTGACCTATGTGCCCCATTACTCTAAACACATAAAACCTTTTCAAAACGTATACTGAACATGTTTAATATGCTTAAATAAACAACGAAAAAAACAGTGAAAGCAGCCAGGTCTACCGCACCATGCTCCCCTTCCGACCCACTGCTCATAAAACCCACAAACTAATCCAAAAATCAACTCACGATCAAACCAAATAATCCCATGCCTTCCAGCTCTTAACACCATACCCAACAACGTAACTCCTTTGACTTAAAAAAGGAAATGTGCTCCAAGAAAACAAATTCAAATTTAACCTCTCCGTGTATCCCAGGTGCTCCTGTCGTTATAAAGGCCTGGATTGGCATTTTAACTGCACTTTAAGTTTGGAACCACTTTGCCTCCTGCGCAAAATTCAAGATTAATTTTGAATAAAGATGGATTGAAAAAGTTACAGATTACACTGGATTACTATGGTTTAGTTGAATTACGTTATGCAACGTGATAATGTACATTCATGAGGCTGTGCGGCTTGAGGCTGAGCGCGACGGCGCAACAGTTTGTGTTTGAAGGCACTTACTATACCATCCAATACCCCCCACACATCGGGGTCTTACCCATTGTCTCATTCTGGGGCAGCTGAGGAGTGCATTAACGGACCTTACCTTGAGGAGAAGTTTGCTGACCTCAAGCAGGATCTCCTGGCTGTCAAAGAGATCATATAGACCCTTTTACAGTTCTCTATGAAGATGGACCCCTCACCGGGGAACGATCAACACAATCCACCAAGAGTCTTCGGTGGTGGGGACGAACAGTCCTTTATCCGCTACCCACTTAGTTCCAGTTGGAGTTCTAGGCCTCTCCCTAACCATCACTCCAGGCCTTGTAGGTTTCAGCCTCAGTTGTCGGCTGAGGACACCCTCGTTCTTGTATTCTCGTACAGTGGCACAGGGGTTTTCACCTCCTCTAACTCCTCTTTCAACATCCCTGCTATTTCCTCTGACCCTGACAGGGAACCCAGGGTCAACCTCAGATCGGTTATTAAGAAAAACCTACTGCAAATAAATACCACTCATCATGAAGTGGTCAGCACCTCCCCTCACATCAAATCAATGCTGCTCAACTGCATATCTGCTGTGAAACATGCAGCTAACATTTCTGCACTCATCATTTGGCAAGATTTGGACATATTGATCCTCACTGAAACCTAAATCTAACTGCCTGATTATGCCATTATCAGATGCAATCGTGCTGTTAAAATCCGGGAGGGGGGCATTGCTTGCATTCATCGCTCCAGCCTAACTATAAAGCAATCTCATAATGCTTTGCTATCTTCTTGTGAGCAACTAGTTACTGAAATTTGGAATAAGGGCAGGATTGTCTGTTTGCTTCACACGATTTATCATCCACCGGGTGATAAGCTGCTCTTCATAGAGCAAATCATGGAGGTCATTAGCTCGTGTTCGGAACAACTATACCATATCTTCCTCAGAGACTTTAACCTCCATTGGAATGACACTAATGATCTTTTAGTCAGCTCTTTTAAGGCTTTCCTCTCCGATCTCAACTTCTCTCAGGTCTAAAAGGGACCTACCCACAACAAAGGCGCCACCCTCAACCTCATTATTGCTAAAGACAATATCATAAAAATGGGTGACATACTACCATGTGACTGGTCGGATCATCATCAAATTTCCTTCCACATACTGGAAAAGGTCACGTGCAGACAGGGACACCCGCTTAAAGCTAAACAACTGACTTGCAACATGAGAGACATCAACATCAATGCTCTAACTTCCATCACCAAGAATAGGTTTCAGCCTCCCCCTAACATGACCAACCTTGACAATCTTTCTGATCACTACATTAGCACTGTGGCTAATATTTTTGACACTATTGCGCCGAAGCAACACAAAAGGATTCCATTCAAACAATCCAAACCTTGGTTTAATGGTGCCCTAAATGATGAACGTCGTAAACTTAGGCTCTCAGAGAGGCTCTGGAGAAACGCGCCCTCCACCTCAAGCCTCTCTCAGCTACGGAAAATGAGAAGTACCGACAACAAACACATCCGCATTGCTAAAACTGACCATTTCAGGGCTCAGCTGGATGGTGTTAAAAATAGACCCAAGCAGCTCTTTGAAATCATCAAACAGCAAGCGAATCACTCTTCCAACCCTACCTTCACTCCCTTGACTCCGCTTCCTAGTGGGGAGGACTTCTCAGTGCACTTCTCTAAAAAAAAATAGGAAAATTGAACTGGAGCTGCAATCTGACACTCCCATTTTGCGGCCTCTGAACTACACCGCATCATCAGCGGAGCTTGCGGATCCCTCGTCAGTGTCCTTACTCTTTGGTTGTTCTCCCAAAAACAACGCCTCTTGGAATTCCTTTATCCTGCCAGATTTCACGGAGCTGCTCCAAGATATGGCATCTCTAAAACCTTCCAATCACTTCAGCGATCCACTTCCTGCTAAATTTTTTAAAGATCTCAATTCGGCCATTCTACCTCTTTGGTCCAGGATCATTCATGAATCTCTCCTGCAGGGGAGGATCCCTGATTGCCTCAAAATTGGGCAAGTCACTCCCATCCCAAAGAAGCCCAACACTGATTTATCTGATCCTAACAACTTCCGACCTATCACCAGCATCATGACTCTAGCCAAATTGCTCGAGAAATGCGTCACAAGCAGCTCTGCAACCATAGAGAGAAATTTTCAACTCCTTGACCTCTACCAGTCGGGTTTCAGAGCAGGGCACAGTACTGAAACAGCACTAACTCACATAGTGGATGAATCCCTGAGATCCCTTAATCAAAATGTCCCTTGTCTTCTGATCCTTCTTGACCTGTCCTCAGCATTTGACACCATCAAGCATGAAAACTTGATTACTCTTCTTCAACATAGGATGGGTCTCTCGGGCCCGGTCCTAAAGTGGTTTGCCTCTTTCTTACATAACCGCACACAAAGGATCAAAGTTAACCATTCCCTTGCAACCAGTACCCCTGTCATGATTGGAGTGCCTCAAGGATCCGCACCCTCGCCCACTCTCTTCAACCTTTTTATGGAACCACTTACCATCATTCTGAACCATTCTAACATTCATTACCACATGTACGTGGATGACACGCAACTATACTTGAAGATCTCCTCTCCTGGTGACATAAAAACTTTAAATGAGGCTCTCTCACAAACTCAACAATGGTTAGCCCAGAACCATCTTTTGCTAAATACTCTCAAAACTGAATTTCTGCTGATTGTCCCCCACAACCACTCTGCACCTTCCCTAGACTGGCTTAAACAACTCACAGCTCTTAACTGCACCCCTCATGTGGTTGACTCCACTAAATCGTTAGGCATTACCCTGGACAAATACCTAAATATGCAAGCTCACATCAGTGCTACTATTAGGGGAGCCAACTTTCAACTTAACACCCTTAAGAAAATCAAGCCTTTCCTTCCACCTGAAGACATACGGCCTGCAGTACAATCCCTGGTTATCTTGCGACTGGAATATGGTTTAGTGACCCTTGCTGGGCTTCCTAAAGCGAGCTTGGCCCTACTCAGAGCCACTCTCAGCGCATCGGCCAGGCTCATCACAGGTTCCAAAAAACACGATCACATTACACCTCACCTTATGCAACTTAATTGGTTGTCTATTGAAGCTAGAATACGTTTTAAGATAGCTTGCCTAACGCATAAAGCCTTACATCACAACACTCCGGCTTATTTGGCGAACAAGCTTGTACTTTCTGGCTCTTGTCGGAACTTAAGAAGTACGTCCACCCTTCTTTTGAAACCTCCCAAATTCCAAAAGAAAAGTACTTACAATCGTGCCTTCTCCGGTCTTGCTCCTAGAATTTGGAACGCTCTTCCTACAGAGATCAGAGCCAATCCTTCCACTGCTTCTTTCAAGAAACATGCCAAATGGCTATTCCTGAGTGAACATTAATTGCATCAACCTGTACTCCTTCTCAAGCCTCGCTGTCTACAGATTTGACAATTATTTTACTATGTTGTTTCGATTTATTTTATGCTTATCTGTTAAATTGTTATTTTACTCTAGGGCCCGTCTGAAACTGTACTAGCTGGGCCGACTACAGATTTGACACTTATTTTACTATGTTGTTTCGATTTATTTTATGCTTGTCTGTTAAATTGTTATTTCACTCTAGGGCCCGTCTGAAAGTGGACTAGCTGGGCCGACTACCCGGCCCCTGACCTTAATTGTTTACTCCCTTTTGTTTGACAGTGTGTTGACTTATCTACTTCATTTGTTCCATTGTACTGAGTTTATTCTTGCTTTCGCCACTTTGTGGACTGTTCCCATGAGGCACAGGGTCAGACTGATTTGCATATGGCCATGTCTGAACTGGGGTGGCGGAGTGAGCTAAAGAATGATGGATTAAACCCAGATCAGTTGACTGGGGGTGAGTGCTTGCATTGTTCAACACTCCGTCCATCATCCCCTTTGGTTTTGCTAAGTTTGCCCTAAGTTGGCAGGGTATGCCCAGACGTGGGTCCCTTGCTCACTTTGCCACTGGATTCAAGATAGCCTGGCTGATGAGGGTTATGAACCCGAAACCGGTCCCAGGATGCTTGTTTCCGGTCCAAGGAAGACATGGCTTGGCAGTTCGGGCTGGACTGTTGCCATGAGGCACAGGGTCAGACTGATTTGCATATGGCCATGTCTGAACTGGGGTGGCGGAGTGAGCTAAAGAATGATGATGGATTAAACCCAGATCAGTTGACTGGGGGTGGGTGCTTGCATTGTTCAACACTCCGTCCATCATCCCCTTTGGTTTTGCTAAGTTCGCCACTTTGTACAGCGCTCTGATACCCGCAAGGGTCATGTACACGCTTTATAAAACTTTTCAAATAAAAAAATAAATAAATAGCAGTATGGTCACTGGTGCTGCATTAGCCATTTTAATTATAGAATTTAGAGAATGTAACTATAGTGGGGTATCCTTTGAGAAGTTCAAGCGTGAACAACCTGCAGGCAAAAATAGGGGTTCCCTATTTAGCTGAGTATATATATATATATATATATTCACTGAAAAAACCATAGGTTTCAGACACGTTATAGTTAGAAATTAGCATTTAAAAAACCTTTGAAATTCACTGAAAAAACCATAGGTTTTAGGGACAGTTATAGTTAGTTGGACATTGCACTCGTACAAAACCCGTGAAATTCCCCCGTTATAGTTAGTTCAGGTAACTATAACTCGCGCCCCATAATGCACTGCTGATGACGTCACATATTACATCACTCATGACATGGTCAGTGACATCACTGATGACATCACTGATGACATCATCCAGTGACTGTGTGTTTCTGTAAAGTTTAATTTTGTTTTATATATATGCCAAGCTGTATTGAGGAATGAGTGGGTGTATAAGTGTCTGTATGGAGGATTTAGTAGGTACGTGACTGACTGTATAAGTGAGTGATTAAACGTATCTTACCTAATGCATGGGTTAGTGACTAAACTGGGTGAATGTCTGAATCCGTCTGTCTGTTGCTGTGTAAGTGGCTGCATGGGTTTGTGAATAGCTACATGAGTGTCTATATGAGTTATTGATTAGTTTTCTGAGTATCTGTATGGGTGCCTGAGTGTTTGTGAGGGTGGGGTGTGTGCGACTCTGTGCATAGATGTGTGAGTGGGTGATTCACTGGGTGGATGGTTTCAAGAGTGCATCTGTGATAGACTGTATGGGTGGGTAAGTGTGTGTAAGAGTGTGTTAGTGAGTGAATGTATGTCCCAGTGGTACATGTGTGAGTAACTACATATGTGAAAGGCAGTATATATGTGTGTTGGAGTATATAAATGGCTATAAGTGAGAGTGTGTGATTGTGAGAGTGGCTGTATGGATGAGTGTGTGCTTGTATCAGTGATTGTATAAGAGCGTAAAAATGTGCTAGTATTTGTATGAGTAAGTGAGCTGGTGTGTGTATGACAGTATAGGTGAGTAAATGGCAGTGTGAATAATTATTTGCATGACTGACTAGGTGTGTGAGTACCTCTATGGATGAGTGGCGGTGTGTGAGTGTCTATATAGGAGTATGAGTGCATATGATAGTCCTGTACTGAGTGACCATAAGTATGAGTGACTTTACGGGTGAGTTAGTGGATGTGTGTGTAGACCTAAGAATCAGTGAGTGGGTATGTAGTTATTGGTGTTGGAGTGTCTATGGTTTTGCGAATGGCAGTCTGTTATTTAGAGTGGGTGTATCAAAGGTTATGGAGCCAGCGGGCTGCGTTGCAGAGAGGTGTACAGAGGCCACGCCCCTTTTTACACCTCTCTGCAACGCAGCTCTGTGGCGCTTTTTGGAGGTACATGGTGAGCTAGTTGGCCCCCAGGGACCCTCAGGATTCAAGGGGACTTAATCCCCCAACTTAAAACGCGCCACGGGCGCATTTGCACAGTGGTGAAGGGAGGAGGCGGGGCTTCAGGTGACATGTGTGCAAACAGGCCCAGTGGCGCATTTTAAGATGGGGAATTAAATCCCCTTCAATTCTGAGGGTCCCTGAGGGCCAACTAGCCCACCAGGTACCTCCAGTAAGCGCCACGGAGCTGCGTTGCAGAGTGTTGTAAAAGGGGCGTGGCCTCTGAACACCTCTCTGCAACGCAGCTGTCTGGGGCATACTAGAGGTATCTGGTGGGCTAGTTGGCCCCTAGGGACCCTCGGGATTGAGAAGGAATTAATTCTCCAACTTAAAATGCGCCACTGGGTGTGTTTGCAGACATGTCACCTCAGGCCCCACCCCTTCCTTCACCATTGTGCAAATATTCCTCTAAAATCAGCCGAACTACGAATTCCAATTTACTCACCTGTTATCAGGAGAGACCTCAGTGCTGCATCTTTCAGCCCAGTACTGATCCTGAAAAGTAATTTTAACCGTACTTACCAGTAACTTGAATTTCCTTCCATAGGATATCATTGCCTGCTTTTTGCTGAAAAAGTTTCTAAGTGTCGATTTTTGAAACATACAAATATTCCTCTAAAATCAGCCGAAATACGAATTCCGATTTACTCACCTGTTATCAGGAGAGACCTCAGTGCTTCATCTTTCAGCCCAGTACTGACGTTATAGTTAGTTGGACATTTCACTCGTACAAAACCAGAGAAATTCGGCCGTTATAGTTAGTAGAACTAACTATAACTCACGCCCCCGCAATGCACTGCTGATGACGTCACATATTACATCACTCATGACATGGTCAGTGACATCACTGATGACATCACTGATGACATCTCAAATGACATCACTGATGACATCATCCATGTGATAATCTGATGTACCTCCTCACATCCTAATAAAACCTTTTAAACACCCACTCTAAAATACAGACTACCAATATCGAAACCATAGACAAACCAATAGCAGTAACAACATACCTGCTCAGTGATTCCTAGGTCTACACACACACACATCCACTCATTGACCCATACAGTAACTCATACATGCAGTCACTTATCAATAAAGCACTATCATATGCACTCATACACCTATACATACACTCACACACCGCCACTCATCCATAGACTTACTCACACACTTCCTCAGTCATGCAAAGAATCAATCACACCAATTTACTCACCTATACAGTTATACAGAGACCACCGTACTTATTTATACAAATACTAACACATACTTACTCTTTTATACAATCACTGATACAAGCACACACTCATCCATACAGCCACTCTCACAATCACTCACTCTCATGTATAGTCATTTATAAACTTCAACACTCACATATACGACCTTTCACATATGTAGTTACTCACACATATACCACTGAGACATCCATTCACTCACCAACACACCCATACACACACTCACCCACCCACCCATACAGCCCTTCACAGATGCACTCTTGAACCCATACACCCAGTGAATCACCCACTCACACATCTATACACAGAGTCACCCACCCCCCACCCACTCACACAGACACTCAGGCACCCATACAGATACTCAGACAACCAATCAATAACCCATATAGACAGTCATGTAGCTACTCACCAACCCATGCAGCCACTTATACACCAACTGACAGACTGATACAGACATTCACACAGTTTACTCACTAACCCATGCATTCAGTAAGATACGCTTAATCAGCCACTTACACAATCAGTCACGCATCTACTAAATCATCCATTCAGACACTTATACACCCACTCATTCTTCAATACACCGTGGCATATATATATAAAACATATTTAAACTTTACAGAAACACACATTCACTGGATGATGTCATCAGTGATGTCATCAGTGATGTCATTTGAGATGTCATCAGTGATGTCATCAGTGATGTCACTGACCATGTCATGAGTGATGTAATATGACACGTCATCAGCAGTGCATTGCGGGGGCGCGAGTAATAGTTAGCTCTACTAACTATAACGGCCGAATTTCTCTGGTTTTGTACGAGTGAAATGTCCAACTAACTATAACGTCCATGAAACCTGTGGTTTTTTCAGTGAATTTCTAAGGTTTTTAAAATGCTAATTTCTAACTATAACGTCCCTGAAACCTATGGTTTTTTCAGTGAATTTCAAAGGTTTTTAAATGCTAATTTCTAACTATAACGTCCCTGAAACCTGTGGTTTTTTCAGTGAATTTCAAAGGTTTTTTAAATGCTAATTTCTAACTATAACGTCCCTGAAACCTATGGTTTTTTCAGTGAATTTCTAAGGTATTTTAAATGCTAATTTCTAACTATAACGTCCCTGAAACCTATGGTTTTTTCAGTGAATTTCTAAGGTTTTTTAAATGCTAATTTCTAACTATAACGTCCCTGAAACCTATGGTTTTTCAGTGAATTTCTAAGGTTTTTTAAATGCTAATTTCTAACTATAACATAGCAGTCGCGTTTGCAGAGTGGTGGAGAAAGGTGAGCGTGGCCTCCAAACACCTTTTAGCATTCCCACTGTGTGGGATTTACTGGAGGTAACAGGAGGGGTAGTTAGCCCCCAACTTCAACCTTGGGGGCCAACTACCCCTTTTATTACCTCCAGTAAGTCCCACACAGCAGGATTGCTAACTTGTTATATCAGGCCCGCCCCCTCCCTGCACCACTGTGCAAACGCGCCCCTTGGTGCGTTGTAAGTTGGGGGATTGATGCCCCTTGAATCCTGAGGGTCCCTGGGGGCCAACTAGCCCACCAGGTACCTCCAGTAAGCGCCACAGAGCTGCGTTGCAGAGAGGTGTTCCGAGGCCATGCCCCTTTTTACACCACGCTGCAAAAGCGGCTTCTGGTGCACTGCTGCTCGGAGGATGAAGTCCACTTGTGTCCTGAGGTGCTCAGGACACAAGAGGACCTCATCGTCCCACCAGCAGTGCACCAGAAGCCACGTTTGCAGAGTGGTGTAAAAAGGGGCGTGGCCTCGAACCACCTCTCTGCAACACAGCTCTATGGCGCTTACTAGAGGTACCTGGTGGGCTAGTTGGCCCCCAGTGACCCTCAGGATTGAAGGGGACTTAATCCCCCAATTTACAACGTGCCAGGGGGCGCGTTTGCTTACTTGTTATTTCAGGCCCGCACCTGCTGCACCACTGTGCAAACGCACCCCCGGCGCATTGTAAGTTGGGGGATTAAGTCCCCTTGAATCCTGAGGGTCCCTGGGGGCCAACTAGCCCACCAGGTACCTCCAGTAAGCACCACAGAGCTGCGTTGCAGAGAGGTGTAAAAAGGGGCGTGGCTTCAGACCACCTCTCTGCAACGCAGCTCTGTGGCGCTTACTGGAGGTACCTGGTGGGCTAGTTGGCCCCCAGGGACCCTCAGGATTCAAGGGGACTTAATCCCCCAACTTAGAACACGCCAGGGGGCGTGTTTGCAGAGTGCTGCAGGGAGGGGGAGGGGCCTCCGGCGAGTTGCCGGTTTCTTTTTTCTTTTTTTAAAATTCTTATTTTATGGGAGGGGGGCTGCGAGGCCCCCCTCCCCTGGGCCATTTCTGACCCCGGGGACCCCATCCCCCGGGGCCTGGCCTCTTTGATGGGGACTGTGGGGGGAGCCCCAATGCCCCAACGGTCCCAGCTGGCTCCCCGCCTCCTGCGGGAGCCGGCATTGCTTTTGCAGAAGGGGAGCTGCTAACATGCAGCTCCCCTTGTGCAAAAGCAATTCTGCTTCGGTTTTGGAAGCAAGAGCAGGTTTCCAGCTCTCGCTTCCAAAAACCGAAGCAGAGTTTGCTATGACAGGGCGGGAGCCGTGCTCCCGCCCTGTCATAGCAAACAGCAATGTCCCGGGGGGGTCCCCAGGGCCATCAAGGGCTCCAGGAGGGGGGCCGCACGGCCCCCCTCCCATGTGTTTAAAGCCCCGGGGAGGTGGTGGTTCCCGGGGGTCCGTAACAGATCCCCGAATTTAAATAAACAGTGCCCCGGGGAGGTGGTGGTCCCCGGGGCAGTGAGGGGGGACTCGAGCCCCCCCACACACATTATTTGTTTCAGCCCCGGGCTTGGGGGGCCTGTGAGGCCCCCCCAGTGTATTTCATTAAAGCCCCGGGGAGGTGGCGGTCCCCGGGGCTTGGGGGGGCCCATGAGGCCCCCGCCAAAATTTAATTAAAGCCCCGGGGAGGTGGTGGTCCCCGGGGCTTGCGGGGGGCCGCGTGCCCCTACGCACATAAATTATTAAGCCCCGGGGAGGTGGCGGTCCCTGGGGCTGTGGGGGCCCTGCCCCCTTTTCTTGGTTTTTAACCTCTTTTTCACTGTTTTCTTATGACTCTGTTCTACCGAGGCACAAGATGGCTGCCAACACTTCCTGGTTTGGAATGTTGGCAGCCAATCACAGTGAAGCTCGTGCCAGGGAGGGTTCACGAACCCTCCTCGGTGCTCAGATATCAATATTTTTCTTTTTCTAATTTCTCTGAAACTACTGAACGGATTTACACCATTTAACAAAAAGGGCTCTTTCTGAACCAAGACCCACCTTTTTGCCAAATTTGGTGAAATTCCGTTCAGCAGTCCGGGCTGTAGCTTTGTCTAAAGTTTCCTATGGAAATGAACATGGGGAAAATGTGTTTTGGGACCCCCCTTTTTTCTCAGCCCCCACTTGACGAATCTCCCCGAAACTTTCGAAGCCGGGAGCTGACCGGAGCGCCCACCAGTTTTGAAAATTTCGCGAAGATTCGTCAAACGGTGCCAAAGATATTGGCAAAGAAAAACGCTTTTTAAATAGAAACGAGGTCCTAACCATAACTACCTACTGGCGACCGCCAGTAGGTAATATATATATATATATATATATATATATATATATATATATATATATATATATATATATATTGTTTATTAGTCAATTAAAACCATAAACATAGCACAATACACAATACCAAACAATAAGAAGAAAACATACAAAGGCATCATATATATACTTCAGCCATAAAACCTCATATTTATGGGCCTTTACATTTTCCTTAAGCCCTTCCTATCTATTAAAATAAAAAGTGCCCAATACAGGAAATAAAAAGTCTCGCAATGACTTGATCAAGCCAAAAAAAAATGGTAGTACTGTCGATTAACGTTCTCCTAAAAACACCACTGTAGGAGTTAAAGTGCTTAAATGCAAACTCAAGCAGCGGTAGTAGGTGCTATGCTAAGTGGACAATGGTTTTCAATCAAATATGGTACCCAAGTACGAGACTGTTCTTTGAAAAAAGCCAATGTGCGAGACGAAAGTGCCAAGTTAAGTAAAATTATTGCCTTAACAAGACGAGGTAGGGAACAACCACTATAGGGAACCCTAGCAGCAACAAATTTGAAGCACTGCCGTTTATCGTTCTCACAAAAACACTACTATGGGTGTTAAATTGCTTGTGTGCAAATTCAAGCAGCGAGAATAGGTACTATGCTAAGTGGACAATGGTTTTCAGTCAAATATGGTACCTACATCCAAGACTATGCTTTAATACTGAGCCAATATGCAAGACAAAGGTGCAAAGTTGAGTAAATTATTACCTTAACATGACGGGATAGAGACTAAAGAGAACCCTAGCAGCCCGGCCTTGCAGTTTACCAGCTCGTATACCTTTGCCAAAAAAATACCAGAATAAACACGGCCTAGAATCAAGTGCCAGGACCATCTCCCACCAAGTTTACTCATTACACTATATTAATCAGTTACAAGATTTTTAAAAATAGTCAAAAACTGCACTAGTCTAATGTTCAACTTTGTGTTAATTGGGCCCATTGACTCCACAAGTGCAGTCCTACAGAATCTAATTCCCCGGTCAAGAAATTCACGCCATAATAGACTTCTGCATTGGTCAATCAACATTGGGCAGATGCATATAATGTGGAGCAGAGTCTCTATTTCCTGATGGCACAGACGACAAGTCCGGACTTCGGAAGGATCACCCATCCTCCATTTTGGGATAAGGTCTAGCGTGGGAATCTCTCCAGATCTAAGGGTCAGAAATGACTGTTTGACCTTCCGATCGTAAGATGCTGCCAGCAGAAACGATTTTCTTTGAGATAAATAAGATTTCAACACCACGATGTTTGGACAGCATTTCCTTATCTGCGGTCCAGTTCTGCAATCTGATCGACTTATTTACTGCTTTCTTAAAGGTTTGACCGGTGATCTTCGAGTTACAAAGGTCGCCCAACTCCAGTGACCTGATGCTGTTATCAAGATGTTTTTTATGGGAGCCGTTTCCCCGTTGTAGATTAATCTCATACCAGACTAGATTTGCCAAGGTATTATTGGCCGCTGCACGCAATTTATGACAAAGCTTTACAAATGCCACTGGCCTGGCAATTTACTGTTTTGTAAGTATAAATTCTAACCGGAGTTGGGCAGGCGAGGCCAACCTAGGTAGTCTGAAGATTTCTTTATAGGCCCTAATCACCAATTTATCAAGCAGAGGCTCCTCATCACCTACCTTTATCTCCGATCCATATGCAAGGGTTGGCAACAATTTGGCTTTGATAAATGCTCCCATAGATTTCAATTCATGGCCTTTTATGGATCTAGCCAGTGTTGAAACTCCATAGTTGATGGCCTGGGATTTTACCCGAATCGCCTTCTTCTGATATGCGAAGGTACCATTTGCATCTACTTTGACCCCCAAATATACTTCCTCAATTTTATTTCCATTAAGATGCCATTTTTTACTTTTGTTGGGGCCCCGATTAAAAGCCATCACACTAGTTAGTTATAATTTACTTCCAGGCCATTCTTATCTGCATAAGTGCCAAGGGAATTAAGCAGCCTTTGGAGGCCTCTTCAAGTATTGCTAAACAGCAGAAGATCATCCGCGTATAAAATGGGGAGAGGAGTTGGCCTAACGGCTAGGGCGGTCAACCTCGAATCTGGGGACCTGGGTTCGAGTCTCGGTAATGACGCTGAACATCCTGTGATTCTGGGCAAATCACTTAATCTCCCCGTGCCTAACAAAAATGACTGTGTCCTCATGTAATGCAACTGGTGCTATGTAAAGCACTCTGATACCCGATTCGGGTCAAGTTTGTGCTATATAAAACTCTGTAAAAAAAAAAATGTGCGACATTGGTCGTCCTCCAATGCTCGGGGCATGAGCTATCTGCCCGTCCAGTTCAGCTGAAAGATCCACCAGGTACAAGATAAAAAGAAGGGGGGCAAGCACGCAGCCCTATTTTACGCCAGATGTTGTTTGCACTTTCCTTGAGACGTGCGTGCCATCACCAATTTTTATCTTGACCCATGTACCCGAATAGATCAGCCTGATTGCGCGAAGGATGTTGGGAGGAATGACCCATCGCTGAAGTTTGACCCACAGCCTGTTCCGGGGCACACAGCCAAAAGCTGCCTTAAAATTTACAAAACACATGTAGAGAGGTGTCCCTGTAGCCTTTGCTCTATTTGTGATTAGGCTCAGGGCCATGAGGTTGGTTAGAGTGCCTTGACCGCTTAAAAAGCCTGTTTGATTTAAGGTGAGTATTCCATTTTCATAGGACCAGAATTCCAAATCATGAAGTAATAGCGTGGAGAAGTATTTCAATTCCACGTCCATCAGAGCGATTAGTTGGTAGTTACTAGGTGAACTTGCCTGACCCTTTTTAAAAATCGGGAGAAGTATTGAACCCCTCCAGCTGTCTGGGATAACATCATTTTCCAGAATGTAGTTGAACATTGACACCAGGAAACCAGCCAGTGTGATATAAAGTGCTTAAACAGTGCTTGGGTAAGCCCATTTGGGCCGGGGGCACAGTCAGCCTGAGATTTTTTAATTACACTCTCAACCTCCGCCAATGTAATTTTCAGCGAGGCAGCTTTATCTTTTTCGAGGCTAAGAGAACAAGTTGTAACCACCGAATCTTCCTTGAAATGTAATTTCAGGTATTTTACCCATTCCATCTTGCTGATGTTCGCATTATTTGCCTCTGCGAGGTCTTTCTCACTCTTATTGATAATTTGCCAGAATCTTTTTGAATCATTTCTTTTGGTGGCGTAGAGCAGCTGGGCCCATAATGTTTCTTGTTTAGCTTGTTTATGCACCCAGATCTCTTTTTTTAGGCTCTGTCTCTCATTGCAGAATTGTTGCAGTAGCTCTAAATCTCCTTGGTTTTGACGTGATTGTCGGACGAGTTTACCTACTTTCCTTCTTATTTTTCAAACAGGGACGGGAATAGTTATCGTTTTACAGTAGGCAAGTCGAGATCCCTTATTATAGCTGTTCTCTTTCTGGCTTTTGGTCATATTGTAGGAGAATATTTCCCACACTGCGAGTGGATTTGGGCCTGTTAGGGCTAGGTCCTGCAATCTTGCGACCGCCTCCTCAGCTATGTGAGTAATGGAGCATGAGGTCCATTTCAGTCGTTTAAGATTTTCTGTACGAGTCTCCCCCTGCAACATACGAACTGCCTTGTGATTACCCATAGCTGCATTCACGATGATAACCTGAGGATAATGGTCACTCTCAGTGCGATGAACTATAGTATAGTTACAGACCATTTTGTATAAAGACATTGAGACTAGTGTGTAGTCTAAGATTAAGGCTGTGTTGCCCCTGACTCTTGTCCAGACAGGCGGGGGTATCGGCTGGTTTCCGACCATTCAAAGCCAGCAGGCCCATTAGCTCACAGTTTTCCTCCAAGAGTATCCGTCCAGCTTTTTAATGGCATTGCCTGCTCAGGAAGGGGGCCCACTGCCTCAATGTGTTCCTCTGATGGAATAAATTAAGTTTGAAATCTCCTGTGACTAGCCAGTGCGACGAGTGATGGCTTTTTTTCAGGTGGAGTAACTGGGCGGCCATTCTTCTAGATAAAGCAGCTCTTTTCTTTGGATTGATGTATACGTTTGTAAGAAGGACCAATTGATTATTAGCCCAACTTTCCATTTTCAATACCAGCATATTTGGGTCATCCACATACACTACTGCGATTTTACTTGCTAGATTAGTGTTAATGTAGGTTGCCAGGCCGCCTTTTCGCTCTTCCATGGGCGCTCCTTCTTTCTGCCGGTTTTATGTATTCTTTGTATCCGATGAGAGGGATACTGGTTTGTGCCCAAGTCTCTTGAAACATTAGGATGTCAAATGAACCCAGAAATCGTATAATCTCTGGATCCATGGCTTTTGTCTATAGGCCGCTGATGTTTCAAGAGCAGACAGAAAGACCACCCTGGTCTGTTGCTGGTGGCTGCCTATTCACTCAATCCTGATTATTCCCAGTTCGGGATAGGGCTTTCAGAAGCCAACCCCAAGGGTTTTGATGCTCATTATTTGTAACTAGGCTTCGCTGCAGGCCTGAGTCAGTTTCTTTGGTTACTTTGACTACCATCTTTGTAAGATCCAAGTTGTTTTTATGCTGAAAGGAAGGGTCCGCCACTTGCCCCTCTTAATACTGACGAGTTGGTCGCTAGTTGGTCGCCTAGTATTGGCCCTGCTAGGAGCACATGAGGGTATCGATCCCCCTGGAAGTTGATTACCTCAATACCCCAGGCTTTTAAGTCCTTTTTCTTTTCCATGATCTGGGCTGGAAACACTGAGGAAAAAAAGGTAACCAAGGTAGGATCCGTAAGTTGGCGCCCTCTAGCCGGCATGAACTTAATTGATGAAATGTCGTCAGACTTGACATGCTCCATGCCTGGCAAGGCTTTGATTAATTTTAGGATGCTTGAACAATTTAAAATGTCTTGGGGACCTCTTGATTTAAATTCCGGGATCCATAGCAGCTTCTGGCTAGTGCTGTTCATGCCACTGGGATAGTCGCTCACACTAAAATGATCTCTTGGTGTCACTATGTAATGATCAGTGGTTGCTTCATTTTGTACCAGCACTTGAGGGTCCGGGAGGTTCTGATCATCTATAGGTTGAGTTTGGCTTTCCTCCTCCTTGAGCGCTTTCACTTGCAGGTTCTCAGGCCTTGGTGTGGGACCTGTCCGGTAGTTTGTTGTGCACCAAATGTTCTCCCAATCGGGAGGCTATCTGTCCCAGGAGGCACACTGTGTGTGGTAAGAATTGCCTTCAGTTTTACTGGAGATGTTGGTTTGTCATGCGCAATATCATGACTAAATGTCAAAGCCGTGCCACGAGGACTCTGATCCCTTGGGACCCCCCAGCACAGACCAAATCCTCCTGTTGGATTGTAGACAAGGGAAGAGTAATCTCTGTATGGCCAGGATAGAGTTTATTCCTTCTTTTCCTTGCACGCTTCTTTTCCCTTTTAGTTAAGTGTAAAAGCACAGGGGTTTTGTTCTTTAAACAGACGCCATCAGGAGAGGCATTTAGGGTCCTACGTTGGATTTTTATATTTTGCTCCTCCAATTCCCCACTTTCTCGAATTACCAACACTTTATTAGGGTCTCCTTGACCCCCAGGGGATACTATCTCCAATCTGTTTAGTTCTTCTCTTATAGTAGACCCAGACCAGGCCTCAGGACTTGGTCTATTTTTAACTACACCCAGGATTCCTTCCATAATTGCTGGAAGCTGCGCAAATTTGTCGATTACCGCTTTGCAAGAACAAATTTTATAATCTTTAAGATGGTTTAATTGGACCCTTGTAACAAGAGCATTTAACTTTTCCAGTTTCTCATCAATTCCTGACACGAAGTTTGCCATGGTGTTGCGCAAATCCACCTGAATGTCCATTTTATTAGAATGGTGAGTTAGGGCCAATACTGTTGCTTGCATTGAGTTCAGAATGGCGGACCACAACTTTGGAGAGTTGTCATCAGGATCAATTGTCTGTGCCTTCTTTACTAGCTCTTTATCCATAATAGCTTCCTGAGTGTCCGTATTAGGCAGGTTCGGCAATATGGGGACCACATCAGCATTTGGTACAAATTCAGGAAATGTAAACAGCTTAGGTGCACCTTCCTCTAACCGTCCCTCCGGGTCTGCGGCTATCATGCTGTCCGGCTCCATATCTCCAGGCTCATGATCAGATAACCAGTTAAGTAATATTACATTTTGGGAAGCCGATAGATTGAGAGATGGCAGGGGACATGGGAAACTTTCCCGCTCCGGTTTATAACACTCCTTTTCTTTCCCCTTCTCTGGACAGGACTGATCATTCGTGATTGATTGCGGAGTACCATCGTGTTTGCCTATCTGGCAAAAGTAATCTGTTACCTTGGATGATTTAGCCCGATCCACCGGCTCTCTGTCTTCTTTATTCTCATCTTTCAATGTGCGTTGAAGTGTCTCCACATTGCCGTCACAGGTGGGACTGGATAGCTCCTTTGGGCTAAACACTAGCTCAGGATCTGGCTCTGAGTCATAAGTGAGGCTATTTGTCCTCAAGGGGGAGGGGGACCAGTGTCAGGGCCACTTGCTTTCCTTTGTGGTCTCCGCTTTACAGCTGGATCACCTCATGTAAATTCCCTCTCCCGTTTCCTTTTGATGGGGGCTTGTGCCTTGCCCCGCACTCTTCCAGATCTCATCCTTGTAGTTTTGTGCTAGGTGGATTTGAGTGAGGTAACGACCACCACCTTAATATAGTAACAGATGTGGTGGCTGGTTTAGCTGATGTGACTGTCGTAGCTAATGGGCTGATATAGTCAGAATAGTTGGTGCAGAGGCTGGTAGATTGTCACAAGTTGTCACAAAGGCAATAAGGAAATGCTGTGTTGTAAGGAGCTGCAAGGAGGTATAAGGAGCTATCCAAGCGGGAGCTCACCAGAGCCCTTGAAAGCCTCACCCAGAACTAACTGGGCTGCCTCCGCACGGACCTGGGGTCACACTCAGCGGCAGGCCACTAAGGCCGCCGTGCTTAGAAAGTGCATAGAACGCCCATGATTGCCGAGAAGGGAGAGCCGCGAAGGGAGAACTCACACTTCACTCACCCTCGGGCTCCGGGCGTGCTCCAAATGCGATGCTTGTTAGTTGTTGTTGTTTGTTGGGAGGGACCCGGGGAGCTAGGGTGAACATGCTGCCACCTCCTGCGTCTTCTTGCATCTGCTTGATGTTGGCCCCCTGCTATAAGGTTTGGAGGGTTAAACACTTCAGGCTTGAAGCTGTTACTTTTATTTTCTCTACCACTTAATGAAGGAAGCGGCTAGAGGTACTTCCTCCTTCCCTTTGAGCCAGCCGATATTTTATAGGCGCTTGATTGCTTGGGTGCGTGCAGGCTTGACAGTCGAGCCCTGTGGTTTCCCTGTGGTTTGCAACTTTTTCCTACTTTAGCCTTTTGCCTGCATCCTTCTGCTCTTTAACTGCTTGCCTTCGCTTTCTTATTTCCTCCCCCTTCTCTCACTTGGATTTTGCTTTCCTTGCTTCCCTTGAAGTAAATTGTTGTTTCTAGTTTGTTCCTCCCCCTGCCCCCACTCCCCCCTCCTCTGGCTCTGGAGCGAGGGGTTCTAAGGGAAGAGGAGCAGAGGGCAGGTGTGGCAGCATAGGTGGCGTGAGGTGGTGTGGCCGTCTGGTATCCAGTGGTAAGCACTACCACAGTCGTGCATGCAGGGGGGGGTCAGAGAGAGCAAGCCACACCAGCCTACTGCTGGCTGCCTCTGCTCCTCCCGGAGACCTTGTGGCTATTAAGCCTTACCTGCTGCACTGTTGGTGTTGCTTGTTGCTTTGCTCCTCACTTCTTGCTTCTCCATTCAGGCAGGTGGATGGGGGAACGCTGATGGGCGTGGCGAGTTGGGAGCGGCGATTCGAGGGTTCAGCACGGCGGGCATAGTGAAGGCTCTATTAGAGCGTAGGAACCCCCACTTCAGTCTCCCTGCTAGCCGCTGCTTGTCCACCTTGCTGCCCTGTTGCCGCCTTGGATGCTGGAGCGTAGGGTACACTGAGGCTCAGTAGGGCGGCTGGAGGTATGGCGGAGCATCTGCCGCATCTCGTTCGCTCACTCGCTCACTTGCTCGACCCGGAACCGGAAACACCAGTTAAATTACACAAGGTATTTAGCTGAGTAGGATTTATCCCTAACACCATGGAGGTCTCTGGCTAATTGGTCAGCAGGGTCTTTGGGCAGACGTAAAAAAACTACTCGGGTGAAATAAATACTCAAACTAGAACATTGATGGCCCCATGTTGGTTGGTTACCACTTTCTCAGTAAGACTGTGCGTTTAGGCAACATAAGCTTCAAAACTATGTGGAGCTGAGTCTACTTATACCATCAGAATATATTGACTTAGGGCCCGATTACGACTTTGGTGTTTAAGGAACTGCTGTTGCTTTTCGGCGGTCTGACCACCTGCTTCCCTGGCAGACCACCCACCGGATTATGAACACAGTGGGAAGACCGGTGCAAGATCACCGACATTTACCACTATGGCAGCGGCAGTGGGAGAGGCAGAGGTGGTCAATGGAGGCGGTGCAGGCATGTGGACCGCCATCCAAATTACGACTTGCCTTTCCGCCGACCTTTTCCTGGCAGGGATACCGCAATGCACGAGTCAGTGGAAAGGCATGTAAATTGTGGAAAATATGACCCCAGGGTGATAGTGCACTTAGAGTATGTCACCGGTGCACATACAAAGGGGCCGATTCCGATCTCGGCCGGTAGGGCTCCGAATCGGATTCGGCATAACCGGATCCGATTCGGAGCCCTATTTCCCGACCGATTCGTACGCGCGTCCGGACGAGCGAGTACGATGCGAAATCGCCGACCGACTCGTTCGGGCGTCCCAACCGCTCCGACCGACTCGTTCCCGGATCGAACCGCACCGACCGACTCGCTCGGACACGACTCGCACCGCGCAATGGAGACGTTCCCCGGCCGGGTAAGTACGATGCACGCCGCGAGCAGTCCGACCGACACGCGCCACCCGGCTCGAAAGAGCAGTCGGAGGCGTGCTCGGGGGTCCGTGTCGGACCCCCTGTACGCGTAGCCACGCGAGTCGCACTCAGGGGGACCCATGGGTCCCCCTACCTGTGCGTGTACGGCGCGAGTCGCTTCACCGCGTACCCGCTGTAGGGGCGCCCTTGTTCGCCTCGCACCCATTGAGGCAATGGGAGCCCGCGTACGCGTTGTACGACCGGCTCCCATTGACTTTAATGGGAGTCCGACCGACTCGAGTCCGATAGCATACGAACGCATCGTACTCGTTCGGTCGGGCTGCACGGGTCCGATTCGGTCGGAAATCTCTCCGGGTCCGGCTCGGTCGGAGAGATTTCCGGCCCGAATCGGAATCGGCCCCATAGTGTTCCAAAACCTTTGGGTGGTGTTAGTGCTATCACAAAATGTATAACATTAATAAAATATACACATACCCCTGACTGGCTGGGATGTCGTTTTGGTTGTGTCCAGCAGTCAGCAGTGTAATCCTGCTAGACTCCTCCGCCGTGCAACCACCAGCCCTGCGGGACACTCCTAATACGGTAGGCGGAATGCCGCCGGCTCAGCGGCATTTTCAGAACTGCCGCCGCGGCGGCCTGTCGGTTCAACCACCAAAGTCGTATGTGGGCCCTTAATTCCTGGCTAGCTCACAGTGCGCCATCTGGACCCCTAGGGCACCAAATGGTGTCTGCAACCTCAGAACATGACAACACTAATTTCCCCAAGGAAATCGTGGAAACAGTTCCTACCTTCTCATTAGTAGCTCAGGCATACCCAAAGGGAGACACAAGAAGTACGCAAATTGGCATTTCAAACACTTGCACTATTGTGTAAAATATGTGCCTTGCAATGATTAAATGTTACCAGCATTACAAGAATGGTAAACAGAATGAATAATTCAGCCATTGTGCAATTGCATTGATTTGTATGAATATATATAATTGCACTCCTACTTAGCGCTGCCTATCCTATAAGGCATAGGGTGTGCAGGTCTGCCAGAATATCTTAGTGTAGTTTAACTCCCCATTTAACTGCGGGGGGAGTCATCTGGCAGCCAGCCTTGGTGTAGAACAGGCCGCCTTCCTCTTTAGAAAGGTGTAATTCAGCTGGGCTAAAATTCAGGCATGGAGCGACCTTTGACAATCCATCGCAATACTCCTCTGTCTAATCAGAGGCTTAGTGCAGTTTACAACATAAACTGGGCTCATATTTCCGTGCCGGAGACCTGGTCCTGTTGTCATTGTTGATTCTATCCACCCAGAGCGGTCGTCAGTGGACAACAACAGACAACAAAATTTTGCATAGAGTACTAAGGGGCCGATTATGATGCGGGCGGATCGCCACCGCCCGCATGGCAGTGGCGATCCGCCCGCCATTTACGTCCGCCGCCACCAAATTCCCCCCGCCATATTACCATGGCAGAGGGGACACCGGCGGACGGAAAGACCGTCCGCATGTTTTCCGCCCGGCCGATCAGTCGACCGGGCGGAAAAGGGATTAATATGGTGGCGGTGTCTGCAAGACACCGCCATCCACAGTATGATGCCGGCGGTGATGAGCCTTTCCATGGCGGCGTCGCCGCCATGGAAAACTCGCGATCCCTGACATTGGGGGCCCGTAGTGGGCCCCCAGGTATTTTGGGGGTGGGGGTGCACATGGGGGTACCTATGGTACCCCACTGCATCTGCATGCACAAGGTGGCAGGCACCGCGCGGTGCCTGTCACGTTGTGCATGCAGATGCACTAACATGCATTTCCAGCACTGTGGCGGGCGGTGTTGTGAGCACCGCCCGCCACAATGCTGGAAATGAGGATGCCACCGCCACCGTGGCGGTGGCATCCTAATCACATGTGCGGGACCGCCGCACACATAGCGGGCGGTCCCATTTACCGGGGCGATGGCGGGCGGACAAAGTCCGCCCGCCATCATAATCGGCCCCTAAGTCCTTATACAGAATGCTCTAAGGCCAGATAATATGCCTACGAAGAGATTTAACTGTAAGCAAACCATTTCTGAATACATTATGTCATGAGGCCATGCAAGCAAATGTGTGTTAAAAGTAATCTTCTAAAAAAACGTGAGCATGTAAAATGGAAGTGTTTTGTGCCCAGGGCCTGTGTAAACTCATCACAATAGTATGATGAAGTGTTTTCATTTTTGTGTTGTTTGGACGAAATATCGAATAAAAAAATATTGTAATACCAATATATTGTGTCAAGAGTATCAGGATGCCAAAAATATGAACAGTAATATCAAAAGTAAGAATATTGTTTTAAATGTTGTTTTCAATATCGTTGTAAAAAATATCATTAGATAAAATATTGTTGTATAGAATATAATTTTTATGTGTTTTTCATAAGTAATTTATTGTATTTTTTGTTTATATTTTAGTTGTTTGTTAATTTTTTGATTAGTTTGTTTATGAAAATTAAGCCCGGGCAGGAGTTTTTCCTCACTCGCGCTCCCCAATGTCAAGTTGATGAGCGAGAAAAATCTACCTCCGAGCGAGATTTCTCAAAGCGGGCGGTCAGATTTCTCAATGTGCGCGGTTTCGGGTGGTCGTGACCACTCACGGTGAGAAACCTTGTGTTCGCGTTGAGAAAGTTGCCGCTCGAGAAGAAAATCTACTTGTGCGGCAGAAAAGAAGCAGCGCCCTCTTGCACATGGTGCCATTCGCGTTGATTTTCCAGCACAGGACAAACACCCAGTGCTGAAAACCAACGTGAACAGGCATGAATGACCAAGCGCACTCCGCTGCTTGTGGGACTCCTCGTAGCGCGGCTGAGTTTTTTGGTCACTTCCACAGAACTCCGCAAACTCTGCCCAGGCTTAATTAAAATAAATTGTTTAGGTGAATTTGTATGTAATTGTGTTATAGTAGTTGGATGTTGAATGTGTATATTTTAATTTTATTTTATTTGGAATTTTTATTAATATGCAAAATAAATATTTATCATTTTGAAAATTCTTCTTTTTATTTCTACAATAAATTAATGTTTAAAAAATGTTATTATTAATTTACATATGTTGATAAATAAACAACTGCAAAATAATTTATGGATTTAATGTAAATGTTTTAATAATTTTTACTTAATTAAGAAAAATTGGAAAATGTAAATGTTTAAATATTCAATTGTATATTGAAATATTTATGTAAAACATATTTGATTACTTATTTTAACACATAATATTGATTATAATTTTTTTAAATTAAGAGTATTGTATTTGTTTTGATTTTGTTTTAAATCAGAAATATTTTGTTTTGATTTTTAATAAGTTGTGTGTTAAAATCATTTTATTTTAAATGTAAATAATTTTATGAATAATGTTTTATATGTCAATTTTTAATAAGAAATTATACTCAATATGTATTAAGTATGATGTAGTTATAAAAATATATATTTATATTTTATATGTACTATATTTACAAATACAAATGTTGTTTTATTGGTAATGAACATTTTCATAATTCTAGTTTTGCATAAAACAAGTTATTGGGAAAATACATTATTTTGTATGTTTAATTAGTATATGTCATGATTTTTTATTAATTTTAATCATATGTTCATGGCATGAAAATATATTATGGAATGTTTTTAAATTCTGTTTCATTAGTAAATATGTATACATTAATATTTTTCCAATTTATAAAACATTATTTAATATGTTATTGCTTCAAGTTAAATAGATAGATTTTTGGGGTAATAGTGTGTTTTTAAGTAATGTTTTAATTTATTTTCTTAAAAAATAACTATTATGTTTTACTATGGAGTATGTATTTTGTATGTAACTCTTTTAGTGTCTACTACCTTTTCCTATTTGGTTTTGCTTAGAATGGGAATTGTAAATGTTAACTCTTAAGTGTCCAACACCCTTTAGTGTCCATCATATTACCCCTTGAGAGTCCATCATATTCCACATAATGGTTTAGATTGGAGTGGTAGTAGTAAATGTAACCCCTTTGGTGTCCAACACCTTCCCCAAATGGTTTATATTAGAGTGAGAATAGTAAATGTGACCTCTTTAGTGTCCAACACCTCCTACAAAATGGTTTAGATTGGAGTAGGAATAATAAATGCAACCCCTTTAGTGTCCAAAATATTCCTCAAAATAGCTTTGATTGGAGTGGGAATAGAAAATGTAACCCTTTTAGTGTCCAATACATTTTTAAATGGTTTTGTATACAGTAGGAGTAGTTAATGTAATTTATATAGTGCCGTAGAATTTCAGAAGAATAATTCATATAGGAGTTGGTTGTGCATTTGTGATATACCCTATTTATATTTCTTTATTATAATAAAGGTGCATAACACAGTTTGTAATTTTTATTTGAGTGTCGCCATATTTATTTAATATATATATTTACATTATTAATATATATAATTGTACTTATACAAAAACATTTTCATATTGCTATATAAGTAATATTTTAATACTCTTGTAGTATTAAATATTACATGTAAATTATATTCAAACCTTTTTAGTATTTTGTAAATTTTTCTGTCATTTTTTCCAGTTTTCCATTTTTTCAAAAACATTAATATAGTACTTTTAGTTGCAGTTTTACACATGTTTTATATACTTTGGGGGTCATTACGATGGCGGGCGGAAACACTACCGCCGTGCCGTCGGAGGTAAAACCGCTAGTTACCGTCCGCCAGCAACTGCCCGCCCTCCCGCCAAATTAGGATGTGAAAAGTCAGGCAAATACCGCCCGCAA